>CM057450.1:338250000-339600000 GCA_016271365.2 Neoceratodus forsteri
CAGATTTAGCTTGCTACTAAGGGTTGAAGAAGTGGCAGTTGTGGAACAACTACTGTTAATGTTTCGTGACTTTTCCAGTTCTGTATCCCTTTGTGAAGATGAACCTGCATGTTGTGGTGATGACAACCTGAGGGTACTGTGCATGTCTGTGTTTGATTCCTGTGAGTGCTGCAGCTCATCTAGCAACAGACATTTGTACTGCTCTATATCATCTGTTTTTGGAAGATGTATAGCCTTGAACCTGGGATCTAAGAGAGTTTCAAGGATGTAGTGTTTTGATTTCATCATTGAAACTAATTTGTCCTTGGTTTTGAAGCACTCGCTCATTCTCTTTATGAGATTCCCATGATACAGGCGACATGTTGTCTGCGCTTCAGATCTGTCTTTTTCTATTTGTAGATTTAGAACACTAAGATGATGTGAAATGAGCATTATGAGTGGGATAACCTGACTCACAGATGCGCCTTCAGAAGACATGTCCCTTGTAGCTGTCTCAAAAGGAGCTAGGATGCAGCACACTGTCTCCATTAATTTCCACTGCAGCACAGACAGCATAATGCCATCTCCAATAATGTAACTGGAGCAATACTCATGTACAGCTTGCTTTTGCTCCAAGAGGCGCTGCAGCATATAAAGTGTTGAGTTCCAATGAGTGGAAACATTTTGAATCAGCTTTTGCTGGGGCAGCTTGTGTTTTTTTTTTGCAGTTCGTACAATGTCCGTATAGTCTTGGTTGAATGTGAAAAGTGAGTCACAATTTTTTTGCAAACAGCAATCATACCATCCACTTGTGTCTCATTGCTGAGAAATCCCGTGACAATTAAATGTAAGCAATGTGCAAAGCAAGAAGCATGCAGAAATCCTCCATCCTGTACTGCTTTCAAGATGTTGGCTCCAATGTCACTTACTATGAAGCCACATTTTAGACCGTGAGAATAAACCCATTCGTCAAGGAGGTCGTTTAGTTCCTACAAGATGTTTGCAGCAGTATGACTTTGCCCAAACTTCTTTATATGTAGCAGCGCCATCTTTTGAGGTGTCTTTGTTTTTGAAGAAGCACAAGAAAATGTGACCCAATGAGCGGTAAGGGACATGTAATCTATGTTTTGAGTGCTGGTCCACATATCTATTGTGACATGAGTAACCCCACCCTCCGCAGTTTTAAGTGCAAGCATCACTGTCACTTTTAAAGCCTGATAAATGTTTGGTATTTCAACATAGGAAAAGTACCTTCGATGAGGAACATTGTAACGAGGCTCTGCTAATGTCATGAGCTCCCTAAAATCCTCATGATCTACCAAAAAGTATGGGAGAAGGGCTCCGGCTAACAGTTCACCAATTCTGTGATTAAGATTAAGGGTCTTTGGATGATTTCTAGTAAAGGTATTCTTCCTTTCAAATGCCTGAAACAGTGTTAGCTGTTTACAACATGTCCCTGCTGGTTTATTATACACCGTGCTTCAATGGGCAGATGGATGCAGAGATGGTGGACTAGGACTTATACATTCAGTGCCATCACTGGATGTGCAACTGGTACTAATGGTGCTGGCATTGGTGGTAACAGTGATCCTAGGGCTGGCAGTGGTTCTGTCCGCATCAAGTTCAGACAATTCAGTATCCATTTCAGATTCCTGACCCTTCTCACGTGCGGTCTGGAAGATGGATGACATGGGTTTTGGATGATCAAGCAAAACTGAATGCTTTTTCATATGGCGTTTAAGAGCTGTTGTGCCAAGGCATGACACAACTTTACCATGGCTTACACTCTGTTTACACAGGGAACAAATTGCTCTGCATGGATCAGTTTTACTGACAGAGAAATAATTCCACACCTCAGATGTGACAGATTTTGTTCGAGTGCTAGGAAGATAGCTAAAGACTGTTTGTGTCTTTTCACCTGTTCTAACAGAACCCGGGACATGCTCCTTGGTGCTAGAGGAGTGGGCAGAAGACTCTGATGGATTTTCATTGCTGGCCAACACAGAAATGGTGGATTCATTGGATATGTCCTTTTCATTGCCAACAGTGCTGGATGTATTTGCAAGTGCACTACCTGATTCATTGTCAGCAGACTTACTCATTTCACTTTGTTGAGGAAGTAATGATTAGTCATGAGACACAACAGTGTCGGACTGAGACAAAGAGCTACTGTCTGAGTCAGAGGGACTCACTGTCACTTGCATTATTGCTGCTAGTCACAGGGATCTTAACAGCATGAATGGCATACCTTATGGTGCCTCTCCGTGTGACCCCAGCAGCTGTACAGGTTTTCTTAAAGGTCCCCTTTACCACACTTCACTGTTGCTCTTTGCTGTTTCTTGAATTTTATCACATGAAACATTTTGGTTATTTCTGCTAGCACCAGGATTACCACTACCACCAACACCTACTCCAACACCATCACCAGATGCTTCATCTATGTTGGTGTCAGCCATAACAGTACCAGTAAACTGCGGTGAACACACCCACACCCAAACAATTCCTGTGTAAGAAAGCAATGTGATCTGTGATTGCTGGCTACAACTCCAAAATTTTATTTTGGTTGTGTGACACTGTGATGCAGTAGACTGAAAGTAATTAAAGAATATGATGGTTTGCACCTAAAGGATCCCAGGTTCAGGGCTTACAGAATGGTTGGGCTGCTGGGCATAGGCATACACATAGCAGTCAAGGGGCACACAACAGCAGGGTGATGGGCTGACCACAGGAGATGGAGTCTCATATGCAACTCAGGGAATGAGAATTATATTTCTACGCTTCTGTCATGTAAGGTTAATGCCACCACACAACTGGCCACTGAGTTTCTCTCTGTAACACACACTGGGTAGGGTACAGTGCAGTCAAGGGGCACACAGCAGCAGGGTGATGGGCTGACCACAGGAGATGGAGTCACATACACAACCCAGGGAATGAGAATTACATTTCTACACTTCTGTCATGTAGGTTAATGCCACCACACAACTGGCCACTGGGCTTCTCTCTGTAACACACACTGGGTAGGGTACAGTGCAGTCAAGGGGCACACAGCAGCAGGGTGATGGGCTGACCACAGGAGAAGGAGTCACATACACAACCAGGAATGAGAATTATATTTCTCACTTCTGTCATATAAGGTTAATGCCACCACACAACTGGCCACTGGGCTTCTCTCTGTGACACACACTGGGTAGGGTACAGATTTATTTGCCTTTTTGTTGCCCCCCCTTGTTACATGCTTGTTGCTAGCAGCTGCTGAGTGTGCACCACTGTGCAGTGCTGCAGTTTCAGTCACAATCACATTTCACAAAGGTTCTTCTTTTTATTTTTTTATTCTCTCTCCTGAGTCCTGATATTGATTGATCTTGGTCTCGATCCCTATTCCCTTCCCAATTCTTGATTAATCCCTCCACCTGAACCTCCCCCTAGTCCCACACCCGACCGTTAATTTATTGAGCCTTTTTCTCAGCCTTTCTGTCGTTCTCGGTGTCTCAGGCCTTCTTAGCCCTTTTTCACAGGAAAATGGATGATGGAATTTTTTAAATAATTCAATAAGCACTGCAGCAACTAGCAAGTGCTGCAGTCCGATTGCGGCCACACCGACCTGGGCCTAGCCTAGTAAGTAGTATCAGGCAAGAATGCTGGCTGCAGTAATGGCAGTACGCTATAGTTAAATGAGCTGCTGCTGCCTCCTGAAATCTTCAGCAAATGGTGCTCTGTCTCGCTTGCATCTGCCTAAATAAATAGTACCCCACAGATCCTGCTCACAAGAAGCTTATTCGACCCCCACCTGACCACATTGTATTGGTCAGGTGGTGAGGATGACTTCACTTGATTTATGTATGGAAGTACATTACGCAAGCACAAACTGTGAGACAACTCGCGGTGGATCTGGCAAGACTGGCAATGGGAACCCCAACAACACTGCTGCTGCACCCCCCCACCACATCGGGGCTGCCACTTGCCTGCTGCTGCTGGGACATGCCTCCTCCGGTCCCCACACATACCCCTACACCCCCCCCCACATCGGGCTGCCTGCTTGGACGTGCCTCCTCCGCCCTCCTCTCCACACACACAAGTCATCAGCTGGGACTCAGATTCGAACCCTTTTGCGAACCTTTTAGTGTTCAAGTTCTGAGTTAGAACTCGAACACCAGGGTTCGAGGAGGGCTCAAATCTTTGACGAACGAGTTCTGACAACCCTAATAGCTACCCACTAAACCAAGAGGTAGACCAGTACTGCTACTCATGGATGTAGAAGGTGAATTGAAAAAGATAATTCGTAGCCTGAAATCAGTGGGAGCAGTTGTCAATACCAGAGTGGTCAGTGCTGTTTATGTATGTATTTATTTATTTATTGATTCAATCGGATTACAGACCTTTGAGTCAGGGACTCATTTCCAAAGGCTCCTCATCAACCAAAGGAAGGAATGCAGCATGTTTATGGCAATTCACCACCAGGAGGTCCTGAGTGAGCCGCAGTTTATTGCCTTCCCGTAGTATCCCCTTAAGGTCTCAAACTTTTTAGAGAACATGCTGCTTAGCTAAGAAATTCAATAGTTTAAACATGAAGTGGGGAGGGGGGAGCCAATCGAGGGCTAGGGGCGTAGAGAGCGGTGTGTGCATTCCACAACATACACAGGGCCAATCAGAGAAGGGCCAGCCACCCTTTCAAGAATCTTCTGAGCAGAAAGAATTGGTGTGGCCACTTCTTCACCCTCCAGCAGTCCAAAAATAATTCAATTATTGCAGTGGCTTCTCCCCTCCAAATCTTCAAGTTTGTTCTCTAATTTGTAGACTCTGTGCAACAGCTGAGTGGTATTAAAGTCCATACGGCCCTGCCACTTTTCCAGAGATTGAGTGCGGGCTTTAAATTCCCCATCTCTTCTGCCCAGAATGCCAAGGTCCCCTCTAAACGATTTTACCTGGTCAATTATCTCTCTAAATGATTCCTGGAAGAACTCCAATTCCATAAAAAAGTGCTCCTCTGTGAAGGGAGTAGATGCAGCAGTGGAGGTAGTGGATCAGCCGGAGCCTGAGCTCTGGTTCTTAAGCTACTTAGCATGCTTGTCAGGCATCTGAGGTGGGGTATGCCTCGGGGCAGCTTGCCGCATCTCTGCTTCTGACATCATCTCAGACTGCAGACTGAAACTTGGCAGAAATACTCTGGACTTGATAAGGAATCAGATGCAGCAAAAGATAGGGTAGAAATACTATGCATAAATTAAATTTTAATCGACTTAAGGTGGAGGAAAAGGGAGAACCAGAGGAGAGCTGCTACCAAGATGAGAGCATCATGTGACTCCTAATCTTGGTCTATTTTAGCTCAAAGGCAATCACAACCCCTTGCACCTTATTTCTCATCTCTTTATAGTCTTGTTCTGGCAACCATATACCCTTCAGCACTTCTCCCTGCCCAACTGCTCAAGTCAAATCCTCTATTTGAACCAAGGGGATGTGCTTCTCACAGCAGCAGCCTCTGTGGTCAATATGGTGTCTGTTCCACTGTGCATGTGCTGATTGGCACCAATCAGCCACTGTGCACAAGACAGCTGTTGAGTGACACCCATATGCTGAGCATTCAGCAGCCACTGTGCACAAGATGGCAAGATGGCAGAACAGTGGCCAACATGTGCCATGTGCCCAGCAGCTGCTGTGTGCAAGATGGCCAAAGAGTGGCACAAATGCACCTACTCATCACATGCTCCTTGAACTGCCCATCTCTTCTAACAATGGTGACCCTTTCATTCATTCATTCACCTGAATTGTCCTCTACGTGGAGTGACAAAGGCTCTGGATCGAAGAGTGCTGAAGGCATCAAGCACATGTGGGTTGTAAGTCGCTGGCTTGGAGTACCTCCCAATGGCAACCAGTGATGTGCTTTGAACTATGCTGAAACCTTGACGAGGTTCTCACCCCAAGCCCCTCAAATTATCTGTCTCCTCCACTGTTGGTGACACTTTTTTCCACTCTTCAAACTGTTCTCCACATTGGAGCTTGAAGGCATCTGATTGACAGACACATGCAGGCAGTAAGCATATGTGGGCTGTGAGGAGCTGGCTCAGAGCACATCCAATGCCTTGCTCCAGCTGTCCTGAGCAGAAAAAAGACATGTGTACAGAAAAAATTAGTCAAAACTCTGGATTAAGGTGTAGAGTTCAATCTTTTGAAGTCTTGCAAAAGCCATTTTAAAGTTTATTTTTTTCCATATATAGTAGCTTCTTACCTTGTCAGTCGGCACAGGCGGGTTCTCAACCCTGTCCCCACCTCCTCTCATCCTACATCTTGTCTCTTCCATATCCCAAGCACAGAATCCCTTATGGATGTCCCCCTGTGGTGGGGCCAGGAAGGGCCATCCTCCCCTCACCCAGTGAACCACATCCAGATTGGTCCGGAGACCAGGCGACAGTGTGGGACAGAGGTAGGCGGGCAGGGCTTTATGTAGCCAGCACCAACCATTTTCTCCCCTTTTTCTTGTTCCTGGGGTGCACATGTCAGTGTGCACATGAGGAGGCAAGCACACGCTGAGGAGTCTCACTACACCCTTCCGTCTTTGGCACCCCAGACCCACACTACCCTCAGGCCTCCATCTGGTAGCAGTCATTCTGCAGGAACACCTATCCACCCTCCCCAGAAGAAGAGAGATGTCTTCCATATGCTCAATTCTCTCCCTCCCTGGCTGACCCCCAGCAACCCGCATTTGCCACTGTACATGGGTTGCCAGTGTGGAAGGAGGTGAAGTGCCAGCGTCTCAGCCTGCCACACCACTGGTCCTACTTTTAAAGTTTATTTTGATGTAATTTCTGGCCAGGGCCTTAGACGTCCTGAGACACCCTGACATTGGGTCTCTCCAGTGTCTTCTTCACCCCCGGCCCAGCAGGAGATAATATCCCAGGAGCTCCAGCTGCTGCCTCACTATGTCATCCCTGCTGCTCATCCTTGCGTCACGTCTTCTTTTTTTTGTTACAGGAAAAGGCAGAATCAGTCTCCATGCTGCTCTGCACCACCCAAGCTAAGACTGATGATCAGTACAGATGTTCAAGCTCTCTGTTTTCTGTTTTAGTTTTTAACATAGTAATTCCTTTTTAGCATGTCCTTCTGTACAAATGGAGGTTAAAGCATTAGCACCCTACCTTGTCTTTAATCCAGCCCACATAAACTGATTGTGTACCACAACCAAATTATCTTACCTGTCTGGTCCTTCTACTTTTAGCCTGTTTGATAGCAGATGAAACATTTAATCTAGATGGAAGGAACAAAGAGACTGGGCTTCAGTGTCCTAGTTCTTATAAATCATCTTTGCTCCTCCCCTCTAGGTCAGGGTTCCCCCATCCCTGGGTGTACCTAGTTTCCTTACCTGCACCTTCCCTTAGGCCTCGGTGAAGAAATCTCAGCCCAAGAGTACAAGAAGTGTAAATATTTTAATGACTACTGGCAATTCATTACTAATAACTGAGTACACTGAGTATATTTTTATTGAGTATGGTACATTTCAGAAATGTGTCTTCAAGAGTTTAGACTGTATGTGCAAATGCTAGTATGTGATTTGCAAACATTCTTCCACATCAGTGCACAGGGCATATTTATGAGGTTGTGACTAAGGAATTTCAGGAGTGCAGGCAAAGGGGATATGTGCCTACCAAGAGTGACATTGGCCTCGATAATATTTCAGTTTATTCCCATGTCTAAATATATGGCTCACTTAGTAATTATTCTTTTACATTTACTATGTATATTACATGTTTGTGTCCATATCAGTGACATTGTTTGAATGCCTACACTACAGAAATACTGTAGTTATCAAGTTATTTCACTGCTGATAACTAATAGGTTTATGCATTATTTACAGAACCATTATATGCCCTGAGGAAAAGTCCATGAAACATTGGCATGTTTGGTGGCTATTTCATTTGGCCTCCAGACCAGGGGGGAGGACATATACACATTACTGTTAGAAGATATACAAAACATGACAGCTAAAGGGGAGGCTTTGATAATGGGGGACTTCAACATGCCAGATACAGATTGGTCAATACCAGCAGGAATATCTGCCAGAACTAGACACATAGTTTATTCCCTGCAGGGGGAGGGCCTCAAACAACTGGTGCAACAACCCACAAGAGAAAGGGCTATCCTAGATCTAGTACCGTCTAACAGGGAAAGGATCACAGATCTCCAGGAAGAAGGTCACCTGGGGGCCAGTGACCATCACATGGTATGGTTCAATTTGGCCACTAGAACTAAATCATCCCATTCCAAGGCAAAAATATGGGACTTCAGAGGAGCTGACTTTGATCAGATGGCCAACAGAGTTAAGCTAGCCCTAGCAAGAAGAAATACAGGTGAGGGGGTACAGGCAAAGTGGGCAAGCATTAAAGATGCAATACTTGAAGCAACATCCTATTGTGTTAGTGAGAAAAGGAAGTGCAAAAGAAGAAGGAAGCCACGTTGGTTCTCAAATCAGTAGCAGAAAAGGTCAGAGCCAAAAGGCTGGCATTCAGGAAATATAAGGGAATGCAGTGGGATGAAAATAGGGAGGCATGCCAAACTTCCATAAGGGAAGCATGGAAGGCAGTAAGGCAGGCAAAGGCCCAAACCGAGGAAACACTAGCACAAACAGTAAAATAATGTGACAAGACTTTCTATAGATACATTAGTGAAAGGAGAAAGTCCAGTGGGGGTATTGCTAAGATCAAAGAAGATAAGGGGGCGTGTGAATAATAGGATCATGTAAAAGCATCTATCCTAAATAGATACTTCTACTCAGTATTTACTGAAGAGAAGGTATGGCAAGGCCCACAGCTCAGCACCATGGACACGGGGGGGGGGAGGTTTGCACTAGTCCCTTCACAAAAGAAAGGGTCCTACAAGAGCTCAATAAGCTCAGGGTGGACATGGCAATGGGACCTGATGGCATACATCTCAGGGTACTAAAGGAGCTAAGGATGGAACTAGCAGAGCCATTATCAGAACTGCTTAGTGAGTATCTGAGCACAGGAGAGGTACCAGAAGACTGGAAAAGGGCTTATGTGATCCCACTCCATAACAGTGGTAGCAGGCAGGAGGCAGGGAACTACCGACCAGTCAGTCTTACCTCAGTAGTGGGCAAGATTACGGAGGCACTCCTTAAGGAAAGGATAGTGCAACACCTGGAATCCATAGGAGCACAGGATCCAAGACAGTGTGGGTTTACAACAGGAAGGTCCTGTCAAACTAACCTCATAGATTTCTTTGACTGGGTAACCAGAGTGGTGGACCAAAGGGGAGCGGTTGATATCGCCTACTTTGACTTCAGCAAAGCTTTCGATACTGTTCCACATAGAAGATTGATTAATAAGCTGGGTAGGCTCGGGGTGGGTCAGAAGTTGGTCAACTGGGTGGCAAACTGGTTGACAGGCAGAAAACAGAGAGTGGTGGTAAACGGTATACAGTCAGAAGAGATGCAAGTCACAAGTTGGTACCTCAGGGATCAGTCCTGGTGCCAGTCCTCTTCAATATCTTCATCTTTGACATTGCAGATGGACTGGATGGTAAGGTTTGTCTGTTTGCAGATAACACCAAGATCTGCAACAGAGTAAATGATCCATATGGGGTGGACAGAATAAGAAGAAATCTTGATAAACTGGTAAAATGGTCAGAAAAGTGGCAAATGGGATTTAATGCAAAGAAGTGCAAGATCATGCACATAGGGAAGAGAAATCCTGAAGCCACCTATTGGCTGGGAGGGGAGTTTCTGGCAGTCACAAGGGAAGAAAGAGACTTGCACATCATCATCACCAATGACCTGAAATCATCCAAGCAGACCACTAAAGCAGTAGGTAAGACTAGGGGGATGTTGGGGTGAATTAGTAGGGGTATCACAAGTCGTAAGAGGGAGGAAATAATCCCTCTTTACAAGACACTGGTTAGGCCCCATCTGGAGTACTATATGCAGTAATGGAGGCCACACCTTCACAAGGACATTAACCAAATTGAGGCAGTCCAGAGAAGGGCAACCAAAATGGTGCAGGGACTGCATCAGAAAACATATGAGTACAGATTAGCAGACTCAATATGTATACCCTAAAAGCAAAGGAGGAGAGAGGTGATATAGATGAAACATTCATACACCTTAAGGGCATTAACAAGATGAAAGAGTCTAACATGTTTCAATATAAGAAAAACAGTAGGACAAGAGGACACAGCATGAGATTAGAGGGAGACCAATTAAGGGGTAATGTGAGGAAGTTCTTTTTCGCAGAAAGGGTGGTGGATGCATGGAATGGCCTACTTAGGGAAGTAGTGGATATGAATACAGGGCAGGGATTCAAACAGGCATGGGATAGGCATATAGGAGCAATACAGATGAGTATGAATAGACAGATCAATGACAGAGCAAAGGTCTATGGCACATTCATAAGATAGAAAAAGAAAGGTGCAGACTGGATGGGCCTTGTGGTCCTTATCTGCTGTCAATGTCTACGTTTCAATGTTTCTATGTTAATGAATTATGATCTTACCCAACCTGAAGGAGTCTGAGTAGCCCTGTTTTGTTTGGTTTCTCCAGAAAAGCTCTGCAGAGGCAGACTCTTCTGACTTATATTTTATCCAAAATTCAGGGATATGGGACTCCAGGTTCAACCACCATTAGCAGATTTGCCTTTCTGGTGCCGGTGTCATGGCTGAAACAGCTTACTAAGCCTAAAACTGCTCCTACAGTAACTTTCCAACCTTCAAAGTCCAACTTGTTGTCTATCTGAAGAAACCTTGTAGCTGCCCAAAAATCCTGAGCGTTCATGATTGTGCTTCAATAGTGTGTCACTTTTTAGATGTTATTTTACTATAGTGTGTATGTGTGATACAACATTGAAACTATGTATGTTTGTATACTCTTTGCAAAAAGCTTCTTTTCACCTCTCCTGAGTCTTTTGAAATCTGGGCTGGGGTGTTCCTGGTGGTTCTTAACCCTAACACTCACCTCATTCCATCAGTAAAGAAGCTGAGGTGTACAGATTGTACAAAAATGGGGTGAGCGTTAGGGCTGAGAACCCCAAGGAACACCCTAGGCCATATTTGTGAAGACTCAGGAGAGTTGAAACTGTAATGGTTTTTACTTTTGCTGGCAGCATGGTGGAGGTGGGGGTGGGTTGTCAGGGTTGAGAATCCTAACACCGTTTTTCCCTATGTTCGTCAGTTTAATCTGAATCCTAACGGGTGCATTAATTAAGTTTGTTTTTTTTTTTTTTTACAAAAAGAGCTTCCTAACTTTTTTGAGATAATATAATGTTATCCTCATTCACACAGGACTTGTTGTTGGTGTGGAAGCATAGGAATAAGAGGGATCTGTGGCTCAGGTTACGAACATACGAACATATGAAATTTGCCAGCAGATAAAGGCCTAGAGGTCTATCAAGTCTGCTCGAATGTGCAGCTAGCACCCCTTATTCTGCAGCTGCCCCTCCCTTCCACCCTTCCCCTTCATTAACCCTCCCCCTTGTCCTGTCCCATCCTCGTTTGAAGCAGTCCACTGTTCTACTGCATACCACTTCAGCAGGTAACGCATTCCACCCAGCCACCACCCTCTCTGTAAAAAAGTGTCTCCTCATCTCCCTCCTGAACCTTCCTCTCTCCAGTCGCATATCATGGCCCTGGTGTCCCTCCTCCCTTACTTTGAACAGCCCCTCTGTACCTGTCTTGTTTATTCCTTTCATGTATTTAAAGTTTCAATCATGTCACCCTGTCTCTCCTCTCCTCCAGTGAGTACATGTTCAACTCCTTCAACCTCCTCTCATATGATAAGTCCCCCAGCCCCTTGATCATCTTTGTCGCTCTGCGCTGCACCCCCTCCAGTAACTTAATGTCCCTCTTCAGATACGGACACCAGTACTGCACGCAGTACTCCAGGTGTGGTCTAACTAATGACCTATACAGTGGCAGAATCACCTCCTTCCTCCTCGAGGATATGCCCCTTGCAATACAACCCAGCATTTTGTTCTGCCAAATGGCAATGTATTTGATTGGTTGTATGACTTGTTAAACTTCCAATGTAAACCTATGGGATTTTTGATGTTTTAATTTCCATGGTTTTTTTATATGGCCCCTAAATTGTTGGGGGTGTGGATATTACATGTTATTCTTGTAATACTCATTAAGACTTTTCATTTGATATATAGATCATCCCTCAAGGGCAAATATAGAGGGAGTTACGGCTTGTTGAAGGTGAAATGTGGGGGGAAAAAAAAGTAAAACTTATTTTTTCATATGAAGGTATCCTTTTCCATATGAATAATAAAAATACGAAACAAGCATTCCTTAATACAAAAAAAGAATTGGAAAAAAACTAAGTCCAAATTCTTTTTTTTTCATATAAAGGCATCCTTTTTCATATGAATGAAAAAAAAAAATCTGAAAAAGGATTCCTTCATGCAATAAACATCTGGAAAAAAAAACTGAGCCCAAAATCATTTTTTGTTGAAAGAATCCATTTTCGTACAAATGAAAAAAGACATACTAAAAAGAATCTCTTCATATGAACTCTTATGAAGGGATCCTTATTTATATGCTGTTTTATTCATATGAAAAAGGATGCCTTCATATGAAAAAAGAATCTGAAATAAAAAACTAAGTCCATATTCTTTTTCATATGAAGTGATCCTTTTTCGTATGACCAAATTCCTTTTTTTGGCCATACAGAAAAAAGAAATTGAGTCATGAAAAAATGTTTCAAAATGTATAAAAAAACCCACATTCCTTGGTAATTTTTTCCAAAAAGTAACTGTAGCATCCACCTATTGGAGTCTCAATTAGCAAGATACTTGGGTTGGCATCTCTGCAGTATCTCATTTTTATAGATTTTCAAACTTTTTTTTTTTAAATGGAAGCAAGATGGTGGTCATACAAAAAAGGATGTTTTCTCATTATCCCCATATGAAAAAGGATCCTTTTTGTATGGAACAAATTATTTTTTTCATTCAAAGCAGCTAACCAAACAACCATATTGAGCATGCTCAGAACCAAAGTTTTAAAATCTTATAACTTTGGAACAAACTAATATTTTTTCACCAAATCAGTGAAAGGTACCATTGTAGGCCAAACCCTTTCTACCTTGAAAATTACAGAGCAAAATTCCAAACTGTCTGGGTACCATGTGATGACATAAAAACAGCAAAACAATGCAATTTCTTTTATTCTTTTCACTATCCATATGTTGGCTCTGCACATCTGACTTGAATAAAACTTGGCATGTCACGAGATCTTGACCCAAGACCATACTTGCAAAATGTCATGCAAATCTGCTGAACAGTTGTGAAGCCATCAAAGTGCAAAGTTTGTGGTTTAACATAGAAACCCTTGCTCAGCCCTAATGATAGTGGCACAGCAATATTTTTATGTTAATACGTACATTTTCAAACTAATTTTAATTTGGAGCTATAGTACTGCTGCTGTCTTCCCTGGGATCTCCATGAAAAAATTATGCTGCATCTCATGAAACTAAACCAAAATGGAATAATTTCAAACAACTGGATGAAGAAACAATGAGACTGGTATCCATGTGGTCCTTATTTTAAAAAAACAAACATAGGAAGAGCATTTTGTCTGTGGCATTTCAACAGACAAGTGCTGTAAAGCAATGAAAATATTGCAACACTGATGTGTCTACAAGTATTTTGAAGGGCTACATCACAGTACATTATCTGATAAACAGCAGAGCAACTTTTGGGAATCTACAACTCTCCTCCAACATAAATAAAAAATCTAAAACACATTAAAACGAAAAAAAACTGTATATATATATATATATATATATACGCTGTATATATATACATATATATATATATATATATATATATATATATATGCAATAAGATGCAACATCGTATGCATTAGACACTTGTCATGTGCATCTAGTGGCATAGTAAGGTAATCCACAGCTATTGGTGTAGTAAGTCAAGAGGCCAAAGTGCCTTCAGTCCCTGGCCGTGCATTAGTAATGTGCATTCCCAGTGTGTTTTATTGCACTTATAAAATGTGGCTTTGTGTTTTACATGGATGTAGAAATTAAAATATGAAGGTTTAAATAAAAAAGTAAAATATTTCTCTTAATTTTACATAAAATAGATCCTGTGCCTGCACGAGCCTGCTGGATTTAAAAAACAGATTCTGGTCAGAGCCAACAATATGGTTGCAAAATGGTGATACTGATGCAGCTGAGGAAAAATTGACAGGCTGCTTGAGACCCTAGGAAAGGTGAAGATTTCATCAATGTGAAAACAGGTACAGATATGCAGGACACTTTGGGCTGTGTGCTATGGGAAGAGTCTGTCAGCCTACATAAGTGTAGGGCTTGTAACATTCATTGGTTACACATTCAGTATACATACACTCTTCACACAAATTCAGTCTTCACACATTCAGTGCTAGAGATGGGCGAAATTGGAGAACTTCATTCCAGCCATCAAGTCACAAATTCATTGCAATTCACAAAGTTAATCTGCATCTCAAAGTCCAACTTTGCCTTAAGCTGGTAACTTCATGGAGCACAAAGTTGCAACTTTGCTGGTGAATTTTGGTGCAGAGAGAAAGTTTGCAATATTCTATGGGATTGGAGGTTACATCTTGTTGAAACAAGGTGCCACACTGCGGTTGTCTGTGTGTGCTTATCTAAGAAAAACACAAACTTTTAAAATATGTCTTGAAACTGAGCTTTTTGAATCCAAACTGCTCACAAATTGTTCTAGAGCAGGAGTTCTCAAATGGTGAGGCCAGCCTCCTTGGGGAGCCCCCAACCTGTTCCAGGGGAGGCTCAAGCAAGTCTGAAAATGTACTGTATTTAAATTTTGAGTTTTGTATATTTTGTGTGAAGAGATGAAGCAAAGTGAAAGAGGATAATAGTAGGTAAATCTTATGTATTTATTTACTAATAGGTGACAAGGTAAGGTGAATGAGCCAAGACTCATTTCAGGTGTACCCGGGGAAGGGTAGGGAATCAATACATTTTAAAAGGTAACTGCAAAACAATCAAGAAATACACAATGAACAATAGTGCAAACAAATATGAATAAACTAATAATGAGAGGTGGTAATTGATCAATTTGTAACCTGATGGCAGAACAGCCAAAATACAAGGGTTGAGCATAGAAGTGCTAAGAGCAATAGCAGGAAGGAGCAAAGTAATCCCTGAGAAGTTGCTTAGGAGCAGGGAAGGACAGGGAGAGGCAAAGTATGTAGGAAAGTTATTTCATATAGTGAGGAAACAGAAAAAGTAGTCTGACCCATGAAGGTACTGCAACAAGGGGTAACAATGGTTCAAGAATAAAAAAAGTGGAGCAAGTAGGCTGGCCTGTGAAGAGGGGTTGCAATAGGTTGAAAAACATTTTTTTATTTTATTTGTTATTCAGTTAACGCCTTTGAGCACAGGAGCTTCTTTTTAAAGGTTCCACATCAGTATAAGACAAAGAACTGAATGTGAGACAAGTTCTCAAAGGGGTTTCAATTTACTCATGGTGTACTGTGCAAAGTACAGCATATTATTTTTCTTTGGGGAGGCCCAAGATTATTTCAGTTTCTGGGGGATGCTTAAAATCTTTTCCGTGGATTTGGGGAGGCTCACTGTGACAAAGTCTGAGACCTATTGTTCTAGAGGGCTTTGTTCTGCTAGATTTGTGGGTTTTTTGTTTGTTTATTTTTGTTTTTGCTAATTTTAAAGGTGTGGTTTCTGTTTTGTCAGTCTATGAAACTGTGGTGTGGGGAAGGGGAGGTAAAGCAAGTTAGCAAGGCAGCCCAGAAAGATTTGAAACTTTCTTGTCTTACCAGGAGATTTCATCATGTTTGATCTGTAGTGAGTAATTTCTCATTTTTATTTCTGTGGTTTAGTTTGCTATGTTTACATATTTTGTCAGTGTCTTATTGTTGCACTGTTAGTTATTTTTAAGTTTGCTTGCATGCATGCACAAGAAACATGATGTGACAGCTTGCTGGAGAAGCAGGTTGTGGAGGTGCAGTCATGCTGTGCCAATGCCACCAGTGCTTTTGGGGGCTTGTGTCTGTGGCACCACTAAATGAGCACTTTGTCTATGACAGCAGCTCAGAAGGGAGCCACCAATTTGAAACAATTTCGCCACTGCAATGAGGGAGTGCCCCCTCATTGCAGGGCATGCCTTGCCTGGTGTTACATTTCAATAAACATGACAGCGGCTGTCGCCGTCCGCCTCTCACAGTCCCAGGAAAGCTGACGTGGTGGGTGCCCAATCCCCCTGACGGCATGGCCCCTCCCCAGTTCATTTGCCGACAGGGGAGCCGAATCCCCATTAGCGTAATGTCCCCCCATAATTTGTCTGCTGAGGGGGGTGCCCAGTCCCCCTTGGCATCATGCCCCCCAAAACACAGACCCTTTTTCTTTCTGACGAGGTGCCCAATCCCCATTGGCTCCTGTTCCTCCTCCCCAAAAATACAGGTGGCACTCTGGGAGCCCACCCCAGCATGTCAAATGTACCTGTAAAACAAGAAAACCTTCCCAGGAAGTACTTTTTTTTTAAACCTGTGAACAAAAAAACAGTCCCTTGTTGTCTGCAGTTCCCCCTCCCCAACCCGCACCCACCCTCTGTGCACCCACCTCCCCACACACACCCCTCACCCCATACTTAACTCCGCAGCCCAGCGCAACAATCTTCGGAGGAGCAGAAACACATCTATACTCTTCAAAGTCAACCACGAACTGAAGAAATGCCGATAAGCTGTATAATGGCATAAATGGGGGGGTTTCAACTTAGGTGGCTCTCAAGATCATTTTTGTGACTTTTAGCACCAAATTTTCAACATGGGGTTCTTGGGACCCCTCCTCATGAACTCATTCACTGTCATGTTGTTATTCAGTCCCCAAAGGTGATTTTGCAGTCACTGCGAGGAATCACCTTCCACACCAATTAATGAAATGACAGTGTCACTGTTCATGAGGTGGGCTCCCAAAAAGCCTATGTTGCAAACTTGGTGAAAACATTCCCCAAAATGACTGTGTTACTAGTGTGCATTGTTCAGTTCCCGCACACTCTCGTAACTTCGAGAAGTTTTAATATTTTCACTCCAAATTTTCAACAATGCCATTTTCCAATGCTTCCTTATGAACAGTACAGCTGTCATTTTTCACATCCAGCCTGAAATGTGTTTTCCCACAAGTGGCGCATAGTGGCACGATTGGTGTGCAAAATCAATGTTTGGGATAGATTAAGAAAATCACAGTGACAGTGTTCATAAGACTAGGTCCCAAAAAGCCCATGTTGAAAATTTGGTGAAAAAATTCCCAAAAACGACTGCATTACCAGCGTGCATTGCACAGTTTCTAAGTAAGCTCATAACCACCAATTTTCTTTATTTTTACTCCATATTTTCAACATTGTAATTTTTGCACACCGCCTGATGAACAGTACAGCTGTCATTTTTCACACCCTGCCTGAAACATGTTTTCACACCTGTGGCACACAATTGGTGTGGTCGCTGTGTGAAATCAACTTTCTGGACAGATTAAGAAAATCACAGTGCCAATGTTCATGAGTGGAGGTCCCAAAATGCATATGTTGAAAATGTGGTGTAAAAATTCCCCAAAATAATTGCATTACAGGTGTGCATTGTGCAGTTTCTACTCACACTCGTGACTTCACCAATTTTGTTATATTTTCACTCCAGATTTTCAATATTACCATTTTTTTTTACAGTTCCTCATGAACAGTAGAGCTGTCATTTTTCACATCCTGTTTGAAATGTGTTTTTGCACCTGTGGTGCCAAATGGCACAATGCAAAATCACCTTGCGACTAACGAATTGATAGTGTCACTATTCATGCGGTGGGGTCACAAAAAGCCCATGTTGAAGACTTGGAGTGAAAATACCAAGAAACGCCCAGGGCGTTAGGGTTTCTGACCATAACGCCCTACCCTGTAGGGATTGACAGGCACCAGGGGTGTGACTTGGGATTGTCGCCAGTAATGCTCATGCCATTCCACACCCATCCTGCAGCCAGTGACAGGATTCAAGGTGTGCCTTTGACTCTTCAGCCCCAGAGTTCACCCCATTCTCCTATATTGCACCCATTTCAGCTTGTTTCCTTATGGAATGGGGTGAGTGTAAAGCCCAAAAATCCCAAGACACGCCTCAACACTTGTCAGTGTCTGCGGGGTAGGGTGAGGTGAACTTGCTTGAGCGTTATGGGCGATGACCCAAAGGCACACCCCAATGCCTGTCCATTTCTGCAGGGTGGGGGTGGGATTGGCATCACTTCAATACTTCACTGCCATTCCTATTCTGCATCTGTCTAACTCCTGCCCTTCCAATGCTAATGCCAGCAAGCAAACATTCGGCATTGACAAATGCTTGTTAGTTATATGGTTTTCTCACTCTTTCTTGTTCATTGTTTTTTCTCATTTTTATTTCGGTGGTTTAGTTTGGTAAGCTTATGTATTTTGTCAGTGCCTTCCTGTAATACTTTTAGTACTTTTTTTAGTTATATTTTTCTTTACTTGATGGTGTTCAGTCATGTTTTGTTATTGTTAATATTCAATTACCTCTGTTACCCCTGTCAGACTCATTTTATTCCCCATTCTGTTTTAAACAAGACAAAAGCAAAAACAAAAAAAGAACAAACTTCGCATAACTGTCTTAATGGCAACGTTACCTGTGAAGTTACTGTCGAAAGGTGAAGTTACCGGTTAAGTTACCCGCAAAATCACCGGCGAAGTCACTAAGCTAATTTACAAGCCTATGGAAAAACTTTGCAGATTGCTACTTGGAGGCACATTTGGTAATTTTGTGGAACTTCATTGGCGAATTCAAACTTTGCTATTCAGTAGACATTCACTCTTGACACATTCATTCTTTACACGTTCACTCTTCACTGATTCACACTTCACACATTCACTATTTACACATTAACTGTTCACATATTCACTTTTGACACATTCATTCATTTTTTTAAATGCTTACCCCACATTTTCAAGATAGTCATTTTATGACTGCCTTTATAAACATGACATGTACCTGGAATTTAGTAAGGCCTTCAACTCAGTGCCTCACAAAAGGTTACTGGGCAAATTGAGGAACCTGGGGGCAGGGGAGAAGCTAGTGGGGTGGGTTGGGAGCTGGCTACAGAACAGACAGCAGAGGGTAATTGGAAGGGGAGAAGCTCAAAACCAAGGCCCATGACCTGTGGGGTACCACAAAGCTCAGTGCTAGCCCCCATTTTATTTAACATCTTTATTAGGGATATAGTCGAAGAGATCAAGAGTAAGATCAGCCTATTAACTTATGACACGAAGATATGTATGACAGTGGACAGTGAGGAAAGGATGCAAAAACTCAGGGAAGATCTGGCAAAACTTGAGCACTGGTCAGGTGTATGGCAGCTGGGGTTTAATGCTAAGAAGTGCAAGGTCATGCACCTCAGAGCTAGAATCCCCACAACCATCTACTGGCTGGGGGAAGTGCAGGTATCTACTTCTGAGTAAGAGAATGACCTGGGGGTACTTGTCACAGGAGACATAAAGGTATCAGCACAGTGCCAGTGGGCAGCAGCAAGGGCCAACCAAAGTCTGGGATGTACTGTCAGGGGTGTCACCTCTAGAAGGGAAGAGATCATCCTGCCACTGTACAAATCACTGGTGAGGCCACACTTGGAGTACTGCACAATTCTGGTGCCTATATTCAAAAAAGGACATAAGACTTCTGGAGGGGGAGCAGTGTACAGGGACAAAGATAATCCTAGGCCTGGGAGACAAAACCCTGTGAGGAATGTTTGGAGAAGCTCAACATGTATTTTCATGGAGGACAGAAAGGGAGAGGAGGGACATGATAAAGACCTTCATATACTTACAATGTTTGCTTTGTTTCAGTTACTCTTCATATGTATGGTTTGTATTAGTGTTTACGCACACTTACCTTGTAAAATGTAATGTATTGCAATATTTATTGTATTGTATTGCTGTGTTACCCCCTTTCCCCAGGTTGCCCCAGAAAAAGGGACCCTTCATCTCAGTGGGCCTACCCGGTTATCAAAATTCAAATAAATAAATAAATAAAAGGCATGAACAGGGTTAAGATGGGGGAATTGTTCTGCTTAAAGGGAGGGAGGGTCATGAGGGGGCACAATCTGAATTTGGAAGGTGAAAGATTCAGTATGGCGATGAGGAGGCATTATTTGTCAGAAAGGGTGGTGACTGGGTGGAATAAACTGCTGGAAGAATTGATTGCATTGAAGACAGTGGACCATTTTAAAAGAGGTTGGGATACAGTCAAAGGGAGGGTAAGTACAGATAAGTAGCTAGGGAGGGAAAGGCCGGTGGGTAGGGATGATAGGATGGGAATGGTGGGCAGCTGCACTAAAATTATACTGCAAGCTGCACACTCGGGTTAGACCTCTGGGCCTTTTCTACTGGCGTTTTCATATCTTTGTATGTAGTATTCATATTAAATTGGCCGAAATGTCATTTCACAGTGCAAGTGTGAAAAGACATCTCATTCAGGATATAAAAAAATGGTACTTGTCACATTTATGAGGTGGTGTGGAAAAATGGGTATGTTTAAAGTTTGGAGTCAAAATATTGAAAATTTTCAAACTTATGAGTGAACGTTAAAGTACTGCAAAGTTCAGTCATAAGCTAGATAGTTTACCATAATTATACACCAAATTGTTGCTCAGCCTTCTTATTACCCCACCTCATGAACCCTGTAGGTGAAAGTTTTCAAATCCCCACTGAAATATAATTCCATAGCACCAAAAGGTCATTCCGCACCACAGGTACAAAAACACATTTTGGCCAGGACTTGAAAAATAACCACTGTCACATTCAGGAGGTGGTGTGAAAAATGGCTATGCTTAAAATTTGGGGTCAAAATATTTAAAATTACCAAAGTTACAAGTGAGTGTAGAAAATTTCAATATAAGTGCATAGCTTTGCCATGTTTACATATTTTGACCCCAAATTTTCACCATAGCCTTCTTATGTCCCCACCTCAAGAATAAGGGTGGTGAAAATTTTCGGCTCCCACCAGAATGATGATTTCACAAAGCAAACACAAAATCATCTTTCAGGCCTAACTTGCATAATTCCACCACCATTGGTCATGAGGAGGGGTCCCAAAAAGAGACATGCTGAAAAGTTGGGGGCAAAATATGCAGTAATGACAAAGGTATGCATCAAAGTGCAAAACCCTGTTTCATGGCATTGAGTAGCAGAAAGTAACCATCTATATGTTGCTATTTTTTAATGTTTATTTCAGCCACCTTTATAAGATGTCACTGTAGGCCTCTCTATGCAGTGTGCCATCCCCTATGACCCTGACACCCTCTCGGTAGGTCTCTAGGGAGCATTTTAGGGTGTGCTGCACACAGTGACTCCTCCCCCATGGTGCCCAGCATGCAAGTATACCCCCAACACAATGGCATTGTAGTGGACCTCATACATCCATGATGATCGATATCTCTTGTGTTATGTTCAGAGAATTGTATGTTGTTTCTATTACCTGATGATCACTATCTCTGCCTGGTTGTGTTGCCGTGCCCCTTCTGCTGCTTGTGGGGTTGTGGGTATGTGGAGGGTTGGTGCAGAGTTAGGGTGGAAGCCCTAAGGCCTTATTTCCCTACTTTTGTCACTTTGATACCGACCTTATCTGATGCAGTAACAACATTTTTTGCAATGAATTTCCTTACCTTTTGAGAAGGCAATCTGAAACTGTTGTTTTCACCCTTTTAGAGCAACACTAAGTGTTGCATTAATAGATTAGTTTTGCAATGAGTACTGTACCTTTACTTTGTATAACTAGATTGACAACAATATGTAGGCATGTGGTTTAGATGTTTTATGCATTTGCAGATTAGTACAGCAGAAAAAAAACTGTGCAATACTTATCATTCAACATCAGCAAGTACCCATATTTAATGCAGCTTTTGCTATACTTTTTGTTGTATACAATATAACCAGTTTGGTGCACAGTACAACACAATAATTACATTCTTATGTTTCTATCTGTAGGTTTACTACTCTCTGAAACTTGTGTTATATTCTAAGATGTTGAATACCATAAGCAGTGGAATAACCAGCCTTTAAAAAAGTGTACATGCAAACAATTCAAACTACAGGACGGGGGTCTGTGAGCTGCCTAGTCCCCCAGAAAACCTTTGTTTTTTGGTGTATTCTGGTGCATGTTTGGGGTCATTTGAAGCAGAATTTGCTACCCTGTTACCCCCACCCCATGCCTAGTAAGTTGCACTCTAGCCCCATCCCCAGATTCCCCACAGTTCAGTATGTTGCCCAAACCACCCTCCCCATAACGACCCTTAGCCCTACCTAAGTCAAACACATTTTACTCTAACTTCCTTCCCTAGAATCCTAAACCCTTCCCCAGCACAGCAAGGTGCATCCTCCCTCCTATCTAGAGTCTCCATCCCTCCCTGCAGCCTAGCATGTTGCCCTTTCTCTCAGTCTGGCAAGCTTCCCCCTAGCACAATTCCCCACATTCCATGGCCTTACCCCTGGCCACCATGTTGCCTTTTCTTCATGCCCACCCAGCAAGTTGTATCCAACTTCCAAGCCCAACCCAGCCCAGAAGGTTGCATCATAGCCCCCTCAACCAGACCCCACACAAAGTGCAATAAACTAAACAGGTACTGAACTCATGCATTGATTACCTCCACCACAAAAACTTAAACACACTCTTTATGCACTTCACTTCACTTCACCAGGTAGAGGCTCTGTTGAGCATGCTCATGTACTAGGAGGTCCTGGGTAAGGCAGCAACACTGAGGATCTGCATCTACAGCATAGTTCTGGTGCTTCTATTTGTACTTTACTTCCCCTTAGCTCAAGTAAGAAGAAAACAAACGTGAGTGGCTTGACCAATTGAGACACAGATGCTTGTTTCACTGGTGGACCAGAAGAAGAGAGCAATAATCTACAAACCACATGATCAGATGAGTCAACAACTGCAAAACAAACAGGCAGGTTCCCAAACTGCTGCCCATGTTTGATTATTTTAGTAGCCTGTGTCTGTCTATTTTACTATGTCAGATTAAGGCAGCCCCCATGCTCTTTCATCCAAGTGACAGTACCAAGTGCCAATGAAGTGCTCTTTCAGAACTCACAGCTGTTGTACAGAAAAATACAGGACGTGATTTTTATTTTAATTTTAGAATAGCCATACCAGACAGAGATCTATGAGTACCAAAAAAAAGGGATTTCAAGTTTAATAAAAAAGTCAATAGGCTGCTCAAAAATGTGATTTCAGCAACAGGAGGGTTATGCTGGAAGCAGATTTATACTGCAAGAGCTCAGAGCAACAGAGGATACACCTCCTCCACTGACAGACTACCAAGAAATAGCACACCCCAGCCCAGATAAAATGTCATGCTCAGGTCAGAAAAGATTCTCTCAACCATTAAGATCCACAACCGCTGAAAATGTCAGTATCATAGTAAAAAAATGTAACCAATAAAAATGGCATGCAATTGTACAGAGAGAAAGACGTCTTTGCTGTTTTGTGAGCAAAACTGTTGTGGCTTTGAGGGGAATTATCATGTCCAATCGGAAAAGTCAGTAGGGTGCACAAATGGGAATTCATCACAACTTGGCTTGACAAGTCTGTGTCCCACTCAGAGGAGTCCCAGTACATCCCATTCCTTCCTGGACCAGATGGGCTGGCTTAAGGTTTCTATGGGCAGTGGGCCTTGTGCAATAGATCTCCAGTGGGCCCCCCCCATCTTGACTCCCAACCAAACACAAGTTTTTTCCTTTTCATTTTTCATAATTTTCATCTGAAACCACAAATGACTGACCTGTCTGAGTCCCTCTGATCTGGAAATAAAAATAAAAAATACTATAGAATTAATTCAACCACTCAGTGCCACCATTTTATTATTTTAACAGAGGGAATGACAGATAAATAACATTTTTTTAATTAAAGCAGTCAGACTGAATGATGTTGCAGCTGTCTATCAGACTGTGTTGTTCTTCATTCGTTCGGAACTTGAACATCTTCGTACTTTGTTACAGCCTGTGCATGTCAAGCAACAAAACAGCACACATGACCCAAATGTTGCTGGAGCTTGCCTACTATGTGAATGAATTGTTTCCCACTGACAACATAAAGCGATTCGTTCAAATAATAATTATACTGTTTTCTTTTATTCTTGTATTCAATATATACAAAAAATAAAACTTTTTTAAGAGCACTGGCTGCCCTAGTACTTTTAAAACAAATTAGGTTTTGTATGTAATGAATACAAGAATAAAAGAAAAAAAATGATTATTATGCGAACAAATTAATGAATTGCTTCATTTAATTGTCAATGGGAAACAGCTCATTTCCTTCACATAGTAGGCAACAAGGCAAGCATCATTTTGGGTAGTGTGCTGCTGTTTTTTTGCTTGACATGCAAAAGCTGGAACGAAGAACTTCAAGTTCCAAACGAACAGCAACAGGGTCTAACAGATAGCTGTCTGAAGCATCATTCAGTCTGATTGCTTTGCTTTAAAAAATATTATCTCTCATTCTCTCTGTTAAAATAATAAGAGAGTGGCACTGGCATCAAAACACAAATTAATATTTTTTGTTTCTTTGCCAATGTCAGCAGCCAGGCACTAGCAGCTCCTATAGGCTATTATGTTAAAAATGATGCTGATACTTTACTTCAGGATCCTGCCCCAAATTGAACACATACAGTAGCAGTCAGACACAGATCATACAGCCTGCCTAGGCTAGCTTAGCTTTATGGTGCAGCTGCAGAAAGTTACACAGGCAGGCTGGCAAACATTGGCAAATTAAATGAAATTAATGCAGACTAGGCTATGCAGTGAGTCATTAATGTAATCCGACGGTTAGTACAAAATTGTATAATGCCTATCTTACACATGACATCATGAATCGATAATGACACTAGACAGTGGCAAGGACAACAGGTGATGCTGATCCATGATGCACATGTAGGACTGGTCGGCTGTGGCTGCCATGATGTCATGTGTATGACAGGCAGCCTTGATACAATTTTTTACTGACAGTCTCTCTGACACACCACACAAGATCATGTGGCAGTGGCAAAGCAATGGTGGGGCAGGGGGTTACCTTTCCTGCTGCCTGGGGAGATTGGAGGTGTATGGTTCTTTGAAATTTGAACTGTCATGTAATTGTCTATGATACTATTCCAAGTTAGTGATCTGATCTCTGGGTGTAGGGGTGGATCATGCACTACTACTGCCATGTCTCGTGACAGCTGAGCTGCAGGACAGTGGTGGTACAGTAGTGTTCAGACTAACAGACAATGGACGTGTCATGGGCACTTGCACACCGACTGAGCAATGTCAGTGGAACAGACAGGTGTGGGACTCAAGGGGATTTAAATGAAAACCAAGCATCACAATGATTACAATACAAATACAAACAGAGACAGGTCAGACTCTGAATGCTCTGACCAGGAGTGGGGATTTCTCTAATCCTATCCAGACCACCCAGCAACATCATGGAAAGCCACCAGAAAGAGTCAAAATTATGAATAATAAAAAAAAAATTCTCCTGGTTTTATGCAACCTGGGCTGTGGAACAGGGTTGGTTGGTTCTCCCCCATATCATTGTGCCCTGGCATGCAGCCCTCCGCTCTCCACCTCCCAGTGGAATGCACTACCCACACCAAACACTGCCAGCAGCAGCTGCTAAAAACAAAATGCTAAACTCCCTCCCAGTCCCCCTTGATTGATTGCTTCTCCCCCCCATGCCATGCCATGCTGCACCCTAAGACAGTTGAGACAGTCTGCCTGCACAGTCCATCTCTGCCACATGCACCCCACTCCAATCTGTTTATCAAGGGGGCTTGGGCGGGTTCCCTCAAACTGTGGATGCGGGTGGGGTCGCGACTTGCTACCATCGCAAGCAATAGCAATGTACAGTATGTTGAGATGAGGTCTTCTGGATGGACTGGTAGTGGAGTGGGAGTCCAGAAGAGACACACACTGCTGACAACAGCAGCTAAACTAATTTAAACAACCTGTCTCTTAGCCCAGCCCACTGCCATTTGATGGTGGCCTCCTCGAGTCTCAACCTGACCTGCTCAAATGACCAACCTGCCCCAAAATTCTGATACCTAACCAGACCTCCAGTTTCCTCAGATTTTGTCTTCTGTTCATCTGCTCTCTCTCTCTTCTCGACTTGTGGTTAGTTCTTTTACTGAGTCTCTAGGCTAGTGGGCCTCTGCTCAGTGGTTGTGCAGTGGTTGACTGTCAGGCAGCTCAACTTGCTCAGCGGGCGCGGGCAGCAGTAGCTCAAACAGAGGGTAAACAAGTGTTCAATCTGCACTGAGCTGCTTCATCACATGTCTGGGACCAGGAGGAGGAGAAGCGAGAGAAAGAGCCCCGCCCCATGTGCATTACAGTGCCAGCAGCCAGACTGACAAGCCAACATTTTTTTTTTACCATCACAATAAAAAAAATCACTACTGTCACATATTTCTGTACGCATGTGCGTACGGTAAGTATGCCTGGTTACGCCACTGACCATTAATAAAGAACACTGCACATTGTTTTAGTAGACTGACATAAAATGTTATCACTGTCTATGAAGAAAGACACATGACACATAGCATAGGTTCAGACTATTTATTTAAAAAATGCCCATTGAATTAGAGTCAAATTTTTTTTGTGTTCCTGGAGTGGGTAAAAAAACAAGTACTTGTAAAAAGAGAAGAGATATGTAATGAAATTACTCATCCATGTCACAATACGTAGTGAGTGATCAGTTTACCAAGAAAATATAGACATGATGGTATTTACAAATCTTAATATACCATTTACCAGAGCGCACTCGGAAAAGACCATATTAGACCCCTTAATGAAGACAATCCTAGAAAAAGCAGAAACACTTCACAGGTGGCATACTTGGTGTGCTGATTTAAAAAAGTACAAGATTCTTTTTCAGCTTCTTATTTACAAATCAAAAACACTTTTAGAATCAAATTAACATATATATATATATGTGTGTATGTATATATATATATATACACACACACACACACACACATATCAAGGCCCGGATATTCAAAGCAGTTGTGCAAAGCCAGCGCAAGTGCGGACATGCACCAAGGAGCCTTATTCAGCGAGAGCCATTATGCAGTGCAAATCTTATTGTGCCAATGCACAACTATAATGAATGCAGGCGCAAGTGCAGGGGTTGATCCCATGAATATCCAGCGCAGTGGTATATTCAACTATGAAACCATGGTGCAAGTTCGGAGCAAATTGAAGATGCGTCGAGCAGACTTGTTCCTATAAATACAGGGAGCAAGCACACAGACAGCACTTGCACCAGGCAAGAGGGAGTGAGACAGAGCGAGAGAAAGAAAGAAAGAAAGAAAGAAAGAAAGAAAGAAAGAAAGAAAGAAAGAAAGAAAGAAAGAAACAGACAGACCAAGGCAGACACAGAGGGAGAGGGACAGAGCTGGCAATGAGGAGGGAGAGAGGGGCAGAGAGAGTGAGACAGACAGACAGACATACACACTGCCAGGCAGTGCACCATGGTGGCACACAGCCAGCAGCAGCCAACTGCCCAGGGGGATATTGGACAGCAAGGACCATGGATAGTGTTCCCTTCATAATGGAGGCCATAATGAGGGGTGTGAGGGAGCAGGAGGAACAGTGACATGGCTGAGGAAGGGTCTGTCAGCGGTATGCCCGACACAGGTGGTACTGCACCCACATCACCTTCAAGCAGTACAGTGACACAGAGATTGTGGGCCGGTGCCACCTCAACAGGGCCATTCTGAGGTACTCTGCGAGCTGTGCAGTGAGGAGATGCAGGCACCCACCAGACGGAGCCACGCCATGTCCGTGGAGACATAGGTGACTGCTGTCATGTGCCTGCCCACCACGGGCGCTTTCCAGACACCAATAGGGGATACCACAGGCATAACCCAGTCGGCCACGTCCCACCTCCTCACACAGTTCCTCAATGCTCTGCTGCCACATGCATTGGAATACATCCATTTCCCCAGCACACAGGCAGAGCATACAGCAACCATGCAGGAATTCCACAAGGTAGCACGCATGCCTGGCATCAAATCAAATCATCTTTATTTATAAAGTGCCTTTCAGAACTAAGACGCTGTACAATAAAATCACATATGCACATGAATTAAAATAATTATAAATTAACAGCCATAACTAGGATATGCTAAACTGAATAAATATGTCTTTAACTCCTTTTTAAATTTCTTGACGGTTGGACATTCTCTCAACCAATGAGGTAGAAAATTCCACAGGGTTGGTGCTGAGAAAACAAAGGCATGGGATCCTGATGTTTTTAATCAAACCCTGGGAATCTCCAGCAATCCCTCGTTGGCGGAGCGGAGAGGACAGAAGGGGCAATAGGGTACCAAGAGATCTTTCAGGTAACCGGGTCCCTGATCATGTAGGGCTTCAAAGGTTAGTAAACCAACCTCATAGGTGATCCGCCACCTTACCGGCAATCAGTGCAGTTCGTGGAGCACAGGCGTAATATGGCTGGATCTAGGGATCCCAGTCAGAAGCCTTGCCACCGCATTCTGCACCAGCTGCAGGCAACGGATATCAACCCTCAGATTGCCCTAGATAGAGGGAATTACAGTAATCAAGATGGGCAGTGATAAAGGCATGGGCCAACATTGGCAAATCACCTGGTGGGACCAGGTGTTTTACCCGGGCAATATTCCTCAGATGAAAAAAAGAGGATTTGACTACGGCTGATATCTGAGATTTTAAAGTCAAGCCATCATCAAAAATAACGCCCAGGTTTCGTACCCGATCAGAGGTAGTGAGCGACATACCACCGAGCAATAAGCCCAGTGGTTGGCCAGACACAAAACCTACCACCGGATGACCCGCGTCCACTACCAACACCTCAGTCTTATCAGGATTCAGTCTCAGCCAGCTAGAACTCATCCATAATCTGATTTCAGCAAGGCAGTTGTCTAGCATGGAGAAAGCACCATCCTGCCCAGGCGGGAAGGACAAATACAGCTGAGTATCATCTGCATAGCAGTGAAAACCCAGACTGTATCGCCTAATGATATCTCCCAAAGGCAGCATGTACACTGCAAACAACATGGGTGCTAAAATGGAACCCTGCGGTACCCCACAAGGCAGGGAGTGAGCACCAGAGGAATAAATTCCAGTGGTAACCGTCTGAAACCTGTCTGTGAGGTAAGACTGAAACCACTTGAGGACTGTTCCAGACAGTCCGCAATAAATCCACAGGCGCTCCAACAGCAAACCATGGTCTACAGTGTCAAATGCTGCAGAGAGATCGAGAAGGACCAGAATGGTACATGCCTTTCGATCTCTAGCCATTAGGAGGTCATTCAACACCCGGACAAGGGCAGTCTCCGTGATATGCTTCTTCCTAAAACCAGATTGGAGAGTATCATAGACATTGTGAGTTGTAAGATGATCATCCAATTGTAACGCAACCGCCTTCTCAATAACCTTACCAACAAAAGGCAGGTTAGAGATAGGCCGGTAATTAGCTAGACAGTCTGGATCCAAGGAGGGTTTTTTTAGGAGTGGTTGAACTACTGCCTCCTTAAGGGGATCAGGAAAGTCCCCCCTCTCCAAGGATTTCCAGACAATGTCAGCAAGGATTGGGCAGATAACCTCTACACATCCTACTAAGAGGGGTGTAGGGCCCAGATCCAAACTACAACTGATTGGTTGCAATGTTTGGATGATCTTCACAATGTCAGTGAAATCCAGCCGGCGAAACTCTGACCAGACAGACCGGGTGCATAGCACTTCCTGTCGACAACTGCAATCCCTCAAAGGAGGAGTCGGACCAATGCCAGACCTGATGCTAGCAACCTTATCTGTGCAGCAGAAATCTCCCTGGACAGGAATTCTGCCTTCTTACGGTTGATTTCTGATTGATAGCCATCATAATGTGCCATCAGTCTAAGACTGTCAGCATCATTACCGGACTTCTGCCAGACTCTCTCCAACCTTCAGCCAACTCTCCTTAACTCCTTCAAGGAGCCATCAAACCAAGGGCTCCTTGAACGGAGGGTGAGAGGCCGAACACGAACAGGAGCAATCTTGTCCAGAGCATCTCCCACAGCCTTATTATAGGTTAATACGAGATCGTCTGGACTCATGCATTCACCAGACACGCACTATAGATCCAGTATCGCCATCATGTCACTGGGACTAATACCCCTTAAAGGGCGGTACTGAACCATCTCCGTAGGGGCAGACCTATTAGAGGGAGCCCTGAAACTGAACCTTATGGTGTGATGGTCAGACCAGCTGACTGGTTCCACCCCCAAGTCAGCGATCTCCATATCCAAAAGGAAGATCAGATCCAATGAATGACCTTTTATATGGGTTGAGGAGGTAACAACCGTGTTAGACCCAGTGAGGTCATCAACTCGAGAGATTTTGACCAAAATGAGAGTTCATCGTCGACCCAGGCATTGAAGTCCCCCAGAATTAATAATCTGGGGGACCGCAACACCAGGTCGACGACGAAGCCTGCTATCTCCTGCAGGAATTCTCCACCATCTCCTGGTGGACGGTAGATGAGGAGAATTCCATAACCTACACCCTCACCCAAGATATATTCAAAGGATCTGGTGCTTCCTAGAGGCACATCCACAAGGCCCAGCTCAGTCTTAAACATAATGGCTACACCCCCGCCCTTACGATCCAACCTTGGACGGTGTATCACCGAGAAGCTGGGGTTGCCGAAGCCAATACAGGGCCTGGATTTTCATCCAGCCAGGTCTCGGTGATGCAAGCCAGATCAGTTGACCCAACAAGATCAGCTATAATAGCTGTCTTGTTTTTAATAGATCTGGCATTGCATAACACCGCCATGGCTAGATGAGCTGTCTGGGAAGACCTCGGCTCCTGCCTACTAAAGTCGTAACCCTTGGGTATGGGAACAAGACAAGACAAGAATGACCTCTATCTTGGCCCCATTTCGCCCCAGGGCGTCTCCTGGATCCCACCACCCCAATCCGCCCTCCCCTCTCCTGTCCCCCACCAGGCTCCACTCTCCATCTTCTTTTATGTTTCCTTAAAATGCCCAAAGCACGACACCTAAAATAAGTGTCAGATGGTAATGGTGGACATTTGAAGGGATGCAATTCCCTGAGTCTAGTGGGGGAATAATGTCCAACCGTCGCTAAATCACCCCAACACATTATATAAATAATATAAAAACAATATACAATAAACAAATCAAATACAAGCAAATAATATATAATCAACCACTTATAAAAATAAAATGGGGCAATAACATATACATAAATCTCAATTGTCCAGCATTTCCCAGATATAGGCAGCTTAAAACCGTTACCTTAAAATAATCAAATAAAACAATCCAGAATAAATTATAAATTAAATAAAACAAAGAAAAGAAGCCCCATTAAGAATCCATTTCTAAAGAGAGTTCAGATCCCCAAAAATAAAAATAATTAGATAAACTTACATAAAATACAAAAAAAGTTCAACCCCTGGTATTCTCACTACCCTGGGAATCAAAAACATATAATACAATAACAAAAAATGGGAATTCCCAGGTACTCACACTACCTGGGAAAATAATAATAGTTTGGGCACTCTCACTGCCCAAACACCAACAAAAATAATTCAAACAACAAAAAATTAAAAAACGAAACAGTATACCCCCAGAGCAACTTAGGAGAACCTCAAATCCTCCTCTGACTCCCCAGAGGCAGGCAAGGGAACTCCAGTTCGGTCAGAAGCAATGGGAAGAACAACCTGAGATGTAGGGAGGAAGGGTTCCCACCCAGCACCATTCAATGACCCCCAGCACCCCTAGACTCCAGACAAAGCAGTTAAAGTCACTGCAGAAATGTCATTCAAACCACATCCGAGCAGTCACAAATAAACTATTCAGATTACAAAGATGCGCATAAGCGCTCTCACCACACCGCTGCTAGCACAAAGATGTAGTCTTCCTGAATATAGTCAATTAAGCAAGTGGTTCGCTCAAAATAGCAACGATTTCAAGCTTTCAAACTCAAGCAGGCAGCAGCTCCCACGATTCTCAAGTTTGGCAATGGCTTCCATGATTCACAGGTTTGGCAACGATTCCACAGGACACAAATCTTCAAAGATTATAGACTTTCTGTCGATGCATAGTAGATCAGCAGGGAATGGAGCACTGGGTGTGTCTTGTTGAGATCGGACCTCTTCCCCAGCCGCACCACGTAAAGGATAGGCCAGATTAGTCCCAGCAAGTGGGAGAAACGCTGGCTGAAAATCCCACATTGGAGCTCCCTATAATGGACTGAGGCGAGACAGTGGCTGAGGATACCCGCTTCTCCCGATTCTCCCACTTCTCCGAATCTATGGAACAGCCACTTTGAAGTAAGAGAGACCGGAGGACATTGATCTTAAACCACTGGCACTCCCACACTAGTGCAATGCAGCCAAAAGACCAAACAAATGGGCATTTTAAAACCAAAAATGCTGTCTTTCACGAAAAGTATACAAACTTTATAAAATGACTTAAAAGAAACCGATTAAACGGAGAAACCGAAAAAGCGCTGTAGACACAATCTAAATAAACTCACTAAGGACCCTTTCTGTCTATAAAATCGGCATTCAAATATAGCTAACAGCCTCCCAAAAACGGAGCTCAGGCCTCAGGCAGCTCACACATTGCCGCCATCTTGGGTGGCGTGATTGGGGTCATTGGCTGCACCCACATGGGCATCCTCATGCCACCTGGCCCTGAGGGTGTGGCATACGTAAACAGGAAAGGGAGCCTGAGTGTCAACTGCCAGGTGGTGTGCGATGCCATGCGGTGCATTACCAATGTCTGCTCCACACAACCCTGGGAGTGCACATGATGCATTCATCTGGCACAGCTTTGTGCTGTGCCACAGGTTTGAATGTGGGGACATCCCCACGGGTCACTTAGTGGGTGAGTATGACATGGCAAGGGGCGATGGGCAGAGCAGACCATGGGATGGGGGAGGGCAAGGTGTGCATGGTGGCCTGGATGCTAGGGACAGGCAAGGGGCACAGCATATAACAGCAGATGGCTAACCATGTTATTATTCACACAGGGGACAGCGCCTATCTACTATGGCCCAGGCTGCTCATCCCCTACCGGTGCCCGTCATCCCCAGCAGAGGAATGCTACAACAAGGCACATGCCAGCATGTGCAACATCATCAAGGGTGTCTTTGGCATGCTGAAAGCACATTCCTCTTGCCTAGACACATCAGGCGGTGCTCTACAGTGCAGCCCCTCAAAAGCCTGTGGCCTATTCCTGGCCCGCTGCATACTACGCAACATGGCCATTGACCATGGGATAGCTGTCGAGGCTGATGAGGGTGACAGTAGTGGGGATGATGGAGGCAATGGGCCAGAGGGATCCCTAGCTGCAACAGCAGGCGAGACGACACTGAGACACCATTGCATGGGAGCACTATGGTGTACACAGGTAGGTGATGCGATACACATGCATGGGCCACACAAACAGGTACAGCACATATGTAGGGGGAGTGCATGACAATGGGCATGCACACACAGAGGCATGAAGCAGGGTTACAGGAGACAGGGGCACACAACCACACACAGCACCCCCTTTCACACACACACACACACACACACACACATATGCACCCACACACACAGGTGTAGATATGTGGCATGGATCAGATGCATCGCACCAGTGCACAGGTGCAAGCAGTGCAAGACTGCCATTATCACACCCACACCACACGGCCCAGAGGCAAGGCAAGCATGCACACAGGCAGCATGTGGCATGACACACAGGTGCCACACCAGTGGTATGAACACACAGACACCACCCATGTGCACGCTAGGAAGCAGCTGCAGCCCACACATCAGACCCGCTGCATGGAAACCATGGTAACCATGGCCATGGAGGCAGCCGCACCTTGGCCGATCGGCAGCCACAGGCTGCAAAACAGCCATGGGGAGTGTGCAACAGCCCCCCAGGGTTGAACCATGGGACCATGACTGTGTCCACGGGGGGGGTGTCAAGGCATCTAAACAGGCCAGCCCCGGGCGTGCCTGGGATGCCAACATCAGAGCCTGGCATCGACTGTGCTTGGGTCACCCGATGCCCGGATTCACAGGATGGACAACTTACTGCAGGAGGTCATCTGTGCCCAACCATGCCCTGTGGCAGCCAGCAGTGCACAGCCATCCGAGATCGCACTGGCAATGTGATCCAGGGATGCAGTCATGGTCTTCTGCATGCACTGCATCCCTGCCAGGATCTGTGCAGTGCCCCTCTCCTGCTGCTCAGATAACTGGTGCACCTCCACATGCAGTGCACGGACCCCAGTGGCAAGCAGCACCTGTTGCTGAATGGACTCCTGCAGCAAACGGTTGTGCTCAGCCAGTGGGTCAGCTTCCTGGGGCTCCCAGGCTGGACGCCGATCCCCATGTGGTGACCCACCATGCTGCACAGCCCAGCTCTCTGGTGGATGCTGCACAATGGGGTCTGCAGGGGGAATGGGCACAGCAGGCACACTGGTGGCAGACCCTGTGTCCAGCTGCCCGATGGCATCCACGGCTTGCTGCTGTCACCCATCTGGCTGCTGCGTGGCCATGCCACCACCACCACAGGGCACAGTCAGGGCAGCATACACCACTGCACCCACAGTGGTGGCAGGCAGCTGTTCCACTGCTGGCAGAGCACTGGGTGTGCTGCCTGTGTCGGTGGCCAGCAGGGGCGTTTCACCCACCATGGTGGCCATGCTGTCCAGGATAAGCGTGACGTCATCATCAGTGTCAGACCCTACCCCAATCTATGTGTCTGTGCAGAAGACACCAAGGCTGGAATCCTTCAGGAACACATCCAGGGCCTCATCTGATACCAGGTCCAGGATATCTGCCTGCACAGTGGTGGTGGTGAGCAGCAGCCAGTTGGGCACCCGGATGCCAGTGGAGGTGGATGACTGGTCTTCCAGGGCCGTTCCAGCGTCCACGGCTGCTGCCACCGCCGGCGCCCCATCATCCGCATGGAGGGATGCTGGTGCTGCAAGAGAAAGAGAGGCATGTCAGTGATGCATAGCCCACATGTGCCCCCCCCACACTGCCACTGCATGTGTCCTGCAGCATGGCATGCACGTGGGTGTGCACACATACACATGACATGCATGCCGGCTGCATGCACACCAGTATGCCCATGTACACACCCTCCTTGCCACCAGCTGTGCGTGGCTGGCATACCTACCATGCAGTGATGGGCAGCCACTCATCTGGACACTGCCGCCAGGCTCACCCTCCACTGTGCTGCAGCGCATGGTGGCTGCCACCAACTCCTCCTGTGTGGTGAGTGGTGGCACATCCACAGGCCCCTTTCTGGTGGCATTCCAGGATGGCGTGGATGGCCACCACCTTCTCCTTGATGCACCTCTTGTCCGTGCCCACCTTCATCTGGCACTCCTGTGACAACTGCTGGTGGCTACCATGCTGGTTGATGTATGCCGCCAGCTCCTTCCAGGCCCCAGCCCTGGCCTGTGGTGTGCCCGTTGCACCACTCAACAGGGGCTCCCTGTTGAAGTATGCATCGAACTGGACCTCTGTCTCCACTTTCATGAAATTGGGCCTGAGCTTGCAAACATGCCCATGCTACTCACCCTCCTCAAGTTCTGACATTTCTCTTCCTGTGGACATGGACAGCACAGTGTGTCAGTGGCAGCATCACCCTCTTCCGTCCCACCCTGCTGTGCTATGTGCTCCCAGTGAGCTGCAGTGGCATATGCAACTTATCTTGGAAGGATGCAATACCAGTCCATGGCCTGTGCTGTTCCGTTGTGCTTATATGGTGCAACGCATGCAAATGAGGTTTGGTGCAACAGTAATGACATGCTAATGCACCCAGTGCACCAGGCATTGGCTGATAAGCTCATTTGCATGTGGTTTCTGAATATCGTGGTTTTGCTCCGTGCTCAATGGGATTGTTCTGGAGCAAGTCGCGGTGCAATGTACACACATGTGTGGTGCACAGGCCCACAGTGTGCATGCACCAAATGGTATCATGGTGTCAATCACACACTGTGCACTGACAGCGTGATGCAGGGGCATAGTGCATGATGCACCAGGTCTGCTAATGCTCACGTGCACACTGCATGGAGGCGGGCAACCTCTGACCCCTGATGTGACACCTGATCGCTGGGTCACTACCTTCAACCGGTGACCCTGCCTAGCCACACCCATGCTGTGCAGCTCTGGGACTGTGTGATGAGTGGACACAGCACATGTTCCCTCGCATCATGCATCTGGTGCATGTCATGGACATGTGCGCTTACTGCCGCCATTTTGGACACCGAGTTCCCTGTATAGCATGGTGCAGACACATGTCCCCAGAGTTCAGAACTGTACACAGGTTGAACCCGTCAACCTGGTGGCCTCTGTCCAGCCTCACACACCCCCAACTACTTGGCCAGGTGCCCCTGCAGCAGCCAAGTGTCGCAGTGTGGCAGGGGATTGCTGCAACACTGCAGCAAAGGACTGGGATGGCCAGGTTGGGGGAGCAGTGCTGCCACCAGTATGGTGACCTTGTAAGGCAGGATCCAGAGTGCCTGAGGAGGCTTGAGGCATGCATCAGGTGAGGGGCTGTGCCACAGCCAGGTAAGTCAGCCCATATTGCATTTGTGCCCTGGTGCTGTACTGTAGTGTTGGCTAGGCTGCCTGGCATGCCCTGTAGAGTGGTGCACTTTCATCATGCACATCAAGGTGTGGCATTGCCAGGCACTGCTTGTTTTGCAATGCAGCCATGGGGGACTTGTCGGGCAGGGACTCACTCTGTGCACAGTGGTGGGGGTGGTGGGCAGCTACTGTGGCTGTTACCTGATGTGTATCTGTCTTTGTTCCATTCCCAGGGCCTGGGAATCACCGGCAGGTGCAAGTGGCAGCAGCAGGACAGCAGGCCATGGAGGAGGCACAGGAGTGGGACCAGCACCACTGGGGCTGCAGAGGGCAGGTAAGCACTGTCATGGTCCTTCGCACTTTACATGAGGGATGGCGGGGGGCATGGGTGCTGGCATGGCTGTCTGTGCCATGGCAGCAGCGTGTGTCACACTGTGATGGTGCATGCTACTGTGGCATATCGATTGGACATGTGTGCCAGCTTTTGGTGAGGTGGGTGTGGGCCCAGCTGCCAATGACATTGCTGTGGTGCTGCTGATGCACTGTGCCATGTGACTGTCACTGTGCAGTCAGGTGGCCATTGTGTGGCAGGGATTAGCTCTGTGCACTGTCATGGTGTGCCGAGTTGCTGGCAAGCATTGGCCCACCCCCCTGCATGTGGCCGGTACGGGCCCTCCGGTGGTGTGTATTCCCACTGCCCACTGCGCGCTGTGGGTGGGCATGGTTCCTTGGGGCATTGCACTGATCACCTGTCCTGTCCCTTGTCATAGGTGTCCAGTGGAGGTGTTGGAGGCCCGTATACTGCAAACTGCTCCGGCAGCTATTTCTGAATATGTCCACCACTATGGAGGCAGTCCTTCATGTTTGTCACCTGCTGCTGGAAGACCAGAGGCAGCAAGGATACCAAGGGGTGGCAGGTCATGGCTGCTGGTAGTTTGGCCCTAGCATTCCCCTGTTTCCCCTGTTGTACCTCCCCCAACAGTCCCCCATCTCACTGTACAGTCTCTGTTCCCTGTCGCCTTCCCTTGCTTTCCTACCCTTTCCCACCCCCTTGTTGTTGTAAATAGTTTGCTTTGGAATTATATATTTTTGACTTACCTACCTGTGTCAGTGTCTGCTTTGCAGGTGGCATGAGGAGCCACGCTGCAGTGGCCCAGTGTCTGTCTGTGTGGTGTGCATGTGTCGGGGCATGGGTTGTGCTTCTGTGGTTCACTGCTGTGTGCTGTGGTGTGTCTATGGAGGGGTCCCTCCCCTCGATCAGTGGTTGTGCCTTGGGGTGCCAATGGGGCTGCTGTCAGAGGTGTGTGGCAGGTGTGCATGGTAATGGCACATGGCCATGGCCTTTGTTCAGGTACTGGCTGCACACTGTGTTGGAGCACCTGCTTGGCATTGTGCGGCCTGTCCCATGTTGTCTGCCATGCTACGTGCCTCCCGGCATTCAGTGCCTACTGTGTGGACCACCTGTGTGCTTGTGTGGCGTATGTATGTGCTTGGCTGTGTGGTCCTGGGTGTGGCCTGCTCTGGTCTGGGTTGGTGGGGGGGCACAGCCTGCAGCCTGGGGGTGCTCTCTTGGTGGCCTTCCATTGGCCATTGGCACCTCCTGTTGCTTGCTATTTGTGCCACTGTTGTGTTCTGGGGTGGGGTGTCTGGGTGCCTTTGTGTGCCCTGCTGGTGGAGGCCTCCTGTGGCCTGTCACTGTGCTTCCCTGGCTCTGTCCCTGGGTTTCTTGTCTGTGTCATGCCCCCTCTGTTGCTCTGCTGCTCTGATTCCACTGTTGTGCTGGAGCATCTCTTTCTGCACTGTGTGTGTGCCATGGCGCAACTGTGCCATAGTCAGCTGGGTTGCACTGGTGCAGTTCAGCTGGAGCAACCTCTGAATATAGCTCCTGCTGCACCACAGTGCATCGGATTTGCGCTGAGAGAGACTTGCGCCGGCCTCTGGCGCATTTCTGAATATCTGGGCCCATGTGTTTTTACTTTGAAACTGAAATCATGAACATTTTAATAATCTGTACTGTGTGCTGAGCAAGTTACAATTGTACATACATACAACAATGCACAGACACATAAACTACAATTTCTGTTAATTAATATAACACCAACAGTAAGGATGAACTATAATAATATACCAAAAAAAGTTTCAGCCACATATACATATCAAGAAATCTGAGTTTCATTTTGATATGTCTTACAGCTTGAGTAAGATATGTTTTGTTTTAAAGATACTGTTTGACACAGTGCATTGTATTATACTACTAACACATCTCTAAATAGCAAGTAATAAACACTTACTTTTATGGTTCTACAGTACAAATCACATTAAACTGTTTCATCAATGAGTTGGTTTAACATTGTTTTTTTTGAGTTGGCAATGCATTGGCAACTCACATTACATGATTGTTCAATGCTTAACCAGCTGAAGGGCAATGTTTATAAAATGTTTTTGCTACTCATTTGGAATACATCTGCAGTCTAGTCACAGTGCAATGCAAAGCTGTATTTTAACACTTAAGAAACAATTTGTGCTAGAGAACAGAAGGTACATCACTAATGTGGTGCAGGGCAAAGACCAATAAACAAGGAACATTAAGGGGGTACACAGAGTGGAAGGTCATGTGCACAAAATCCCAGACCTATCGGCACTGATGGCAGACACAAACCTGGACATTGTGGCTATTACAGAGACATGGTATGTAAAGAACCACGAGTGGGATGCAGCCATACCAGGGTATACACTTTTTAGAAAGGATAGGGAGGGGAAGAGGGGAGGAGCAGTTGCTATATATGTAAAGGAAGAGATTAAAGCTACGGAGGCTCAGGGATCCAGGGAAGAAGCAGAGGCATCGTGGGTCACTCTGGAGTTGGGGAACAAAACAACCATCCATGTTGGAGTAGTTTACAGGCCTCCCACGCAGGGAGAGTATATAGATTTAGTATGAGTGGAAGCCATCCATAATATGGCAGCCAAAGGGGAAGTACCACTAATGGGTGACTTCAACATGCTGGATGCAGATTTGAATACCCAGACTGCAAGTACATCAAGGAGAAGGGACCTCATTTCTGCCATCTATGGGGCAAACCTAAGGCAGCAGGTGGTTGAGCACACCAGGGAGAGAGATGTACTGGACTTAGTGCTGACAAACAAGGAAAGAATCATGGATGTTGAGGTGGGCAGTCCCCTTGGTACCAGTGACCACAAAACTGTGTGATTTAGAGTCAACAAGTTGGCAGAAGAAAGCCATTCAAAGATTAAGATCCGAGATTTCTGAAAGGCCAGCTTCATAGAGATGGGGGAACAGCTCAAAATTGCCCTGGCAGCAGAAGATACGGGGGAGGGGTAGAAGAACAGTGGCTTAGGTTCAAGAGATCCATAGCTGGAGTGACAAGTCAATGTGTCACATTGCTTAGCAAAAGAAAGAAGTGGCCACTGTGGTTCTCTAAGTTAGTAGTCAAGAAACTGCAAGAAAAAAGTTAGGCATTCAGGAAATACAAAGAGACACATAAAGAAGAATACAGACTGAAATATCTGAAAAGGCAGAGAGAAGCTGGGAAGGCTGTCAGAGTGGCTAAGGTAAGAACAGAAGAAGGAATAGCACAGGCTATTAAGAAGGGGACAAGACCATCTTCTGTTATGGTAGCAAGAGAAAGACCAGAAATGGTATTAGTTAGGATAAAGAAGGGAGAGGGTGGGTGGGTGGGTGGGTGGAGGACAACCTTGAAAAAGCTGAGATACTGAACAAATATCTTTGCTCAGTATTTACCAAGGAAGAGGTAGGGGAGGGGCCAAGACTCTCAAGGAAAGATGTACGGGGGGATAGGTGGACACCAGCCCATTTACGGTGGATAGAGTCTTGGAGGAATGAGAAAAAGTAAAGACAGACAAGGCAATGAGGCCAGATGGGATTCATCCTAAAGTGTTCAAGGAACTCAAGGAAGTCCTAGCAGGTCCACTGACAACCCTTTTCAACCAATCACTAGAGACATGGGAGGTACCTGGGGACTGGAGGAGGGCAGAGATGGTCCCCCTGCACAAGACTGGAAGTAGGGAGGAGGCAGACAATTACAGACCGGTAAGCCTGACCTCAGTGGTGGGGAAGCTGATGGAGTCCCTGCTTAAGGAGAGGGTAGTGAAGTTCCTGGAGTCAAGCAGTGCAAAAGACCCAAGGCAGCATAGAATCACTCAGGGTAGGTCCTATTGGACTAATCTTATTGATTTATTTGATTGGGTGACCAGGGTGGTGGATCAGGGAAGGGCAGTGGATGTGGCCTACCTGGATTTCAATAAGGCCTTCAACACCGTTCCTCATAGAAGGTTGCTTAACAAATTGGGGAATCTGGGTGTGGGCTCTAAAGTGGTAAAATGGTTTGGAAACTGGCTAAAAGGCAGGACCCAGAGGGTGGTAGTAAATGGCATAAAATCAGAAGAGGGGGAGGTGACAGCGGGGTTCCACTGGGATCGGTGCTGGGTCCAGTTCTATTCAATGTCTTTATAAGCAACATTGCAGAGGGACTGGGGGGGGGAGTATGTCTGTTCACAGATGACATCAAGATCTGTAACAGAGTCGACATATGGGATGGGCTAGATAAAAATGAGAAATGACCTAAGACTACTTGAGGAATGGTCAAGTGTTTGGGACTTGGGTTTCAATGCTAAGAAGTGCAGGATAATGCACCTGAGATACAGAAACCCAAGAGAGGAATATAGGCTGGGGGGCAGGTTCTAGGCACCACAAGTCAGAAGAGATAACTGGGGGTTATATCTAATGACCTGAAGTCAGCCAAACAATGTGAAAAGCAGAGGGGAAGGCAAACAGAATGCTGGGGTGCATAGGAAGGGGCATAACCAGTAGTAGGAGCAGTGAAGTGGTGATGCCACTGTATAGATCACTGGTGAGGCCTCATCTGGAATACTGTGTCCAATTCTGGTGACCATATCTCAGGAAGGACATAAACAGAATGGAAGCAGTCCAGAGAAGAGCAACACAAATAACACATGGACTGCACCACAAGACTTATGAGGAAAGACTCGAGAACTAAACATCTATTCACTGGAAGAGACAAGGGAGAGAGGGGATATGATACAGACTTTCAAAAACCTTAGAGGAATAAACAGGGTACAGGAGGGGAGCATATTTCAGAGAAGAAAATGCACAAGGACAAGGGGACATAACATGCTGCTGGAGGGAGGCTTGGGGGAATGTTAGGAAGTATGTTTTTTCACAGAGAGAGTGGTGGATCCATGGAACAGCCTATCAGAGGAGGTGGTGGAAGTGAAAACATTATGGGGATTCAAAAGTGCATGGGATGAGCATAAAGGCACCATACTGTACAGCAGAGTGGGGAAAGGCAGTCCAGATAACAGTAGGGATTGCCAAACCAAGTAGAGAAATGGGAAGACTAGGTGGGCTGTATGATCCTTATCTGCTGACAGATTCTATGTAAGGCTTTGTGCTGCATCCAGCAACACTTATGTAACTCAGTTAGAAATACTAAACCAACTCATTGGAGGAACAGTTTAATGTAACTTGTACTATATGTCATCATTAGCATCTACATGAACCAAGACATGTTATGCTTACTGATTGTATGTTCAGTGCAGCACTCTACTATAGGAGGCCACTTGAACTGGAATAATTTTATTTTAATCAGCATAGCAATCAAGGTGTAACATGTAGAAAGGAGCAGTGAAATACATGTTACTTTCTACCGTCCTTATGACAATATGGAATTCCATTTTCTGTAGCATAACTGTGACATTATTCATGTCACACATGTACATTAATCAGTATATGTCAGTCATTGATAGTGCACACACAGCGGCAGCCTCATGACAAATGACAAGATATGTTAATAGCCTTAAAGGTAGCAAAACAATCTAGCAAGTAAATATACTAGGAACAGCAAAGCAATGACTTATTGTTCAGTGTCTTTATGGTAGTATACATTACATGGTACACAAACGGGAAAAGCGTGATTGCATACATTTGCAGTTTTTTAGTGTGGAGCAGAGTGAAGCATAGTATCACAAACTACTCTTCAGAGCATTGTAAAAGCTTCATGTTTCTGATAAATGACATATGCATCTTTGAGATTCTTCGGCAGTATCTCTTTTACTGTGCATATAGTATTATTGCACTCTGCCCACCCTCCTCTGTACCTGCACCATCTCACATAATAACCATACTTTACAGAAGCTCCATGGTGGAAAATTATTGCATGAGTGTCAAAATGAGCATTTGAAAACATTACTTTACCAGCAGTAGACTCTGTGATGGGCTTGGTGACCTTGACCCCACACGAGTCAAAATGCTGAAGCAAAATCATGATATATGCAGAGCAGTGAGTGACTCTTAGAGACCATGTTGGGTTTCTGCCACACCTTCGGTATTGCCACCCACATTTTGCATCTCAAAACAATTGTCAAAATTTCACAGATGAATCATCTGGGATATATACTGAGATCCAAAGCATGTAATTTGTCACTTCTCTGTTTACGCTACCATAGGACAAGCATGTGGACTTGCAGACATAGTTAACTGCACTGTACTGCCTTAGTGGGATGTTTTCCTCATCCAAGCTGTTAATGCTTAGCACGATGTGACTGAGTTTGTGATGGCTGTTATTATCAACAAACATCCCATGTCCACAGTAAGTTGCTAGTGTTAGATGAAGTGGTACTGGACTCTACAAACTTGGAAGTTGCTGTTGGCCACTCCTCACAGCTCTCTTCAATGCTTCAGACAACATTATTGACTTGCAAGCACTGATGATATCAACAAACTTGGGCATATGTAGGAATGCTTGCATCACAGAGTTTGTGCATCAGTTTACTCCACTACTGTTGTCAAATTGAACCATTCTTGCAACACCAAGACTCTTCTTTGTGGGTGGTGACCTAATTTGATCCACTGCAGTGGACTGCACATCAGAAGTCCAAGAATAGTGAGTTGCAGTAGTTATCTTCCTCTTTAATGTATGATACATATCAATGGAGACATCTCGCATCACTACATTACCAGGTAGAGGAATCAGAGACTGGTTGGGTTGGTAGAGAGTCCACAGTCAATTGTTCTCAAGAATGCACTTCATGTCAGTGCAGATTTTGTTTTGTGCAATACTTATGATGTACAGACCTGTAAGACTCCTGATAAGAGATAAAGCAACATAGCTCATGCCATCATTGAACATGTCATTGCCTATGTCAACCATTGCTGCATCCAGACTCAAGCTTTGAGAATAGTGAATTGACACAGCATATGCGACACAGAGTAGGAATTGTTTTCTGGTCACATATATGTCCTTGACAAGAAGGAATTTCACTGAGCACCTGTCAATAGGCTGCGACTGCTCTATGCTGTCAAATTTCACCATGACCATTTTAGCAAATGTTTTCTGAACGTTATAGTAAAAGTCAACTATGTGGCCTATAGCACCATTAACAAGTTCACAGTCCCCATCAAGATTATGACATAGCACGGCATGTGCATTGATGCACACTGTCAGAACTGCTTCTAAACCTGCAGTCTGAGAGACGTCGGAGGTCAATTATTTTAGTCGTGCAACCATCTTTGCTACCATCTTTGAATTTAAGCTGACACTGGCAACTGAATCTGGTGATGGTATTGTCAGAACTGGTTGCTGTTGTCTCTCCAGTACGACTTGGTTAAATTCTGCATGCTGTTTAAGTTTTGGTATCAAACAGACAATTCAATTGACATGACTATATAGCTTTGAAAACAGAGCACATGCATTCAGCATTGAAGTTTCCCTTGTAGCTATTACAAGTATCTTCAGCATTGGCAGGAGACAAGTTTCCAATGAATGCTTCATCTAATGATGCTTTGTATTGCAGATGAGCACTCTATCTCATGTTCTGGAACAGTTCTACATAGCTGAAGAACTCCCACAAGTTGATTCCACCAATGCATTCAATAGTTTTTTTCACTTCCTCCACAGAAAGTGTTGAGAATACATGTTGACCACTGACAGGTACTAGCTGCAGTAAGTCTCCAAAAACAAGAATGTTCTTCCCACCAAAGGGAAGATCATCATCTGCATCAACAATTTCCTGGCGATGTAGGTGAATGAAGGCAAGAAGTATGTTTGAGACCATGCTAATTTTATCAATAACCAGCAGTTTCATTTTCTCAAACATGGTCTGTAGCTCACTTGCAACCTCAAATAGCAGTTTTCAACACTACCCTGGTTTACCATGTTCAACAAGGAGCATGAAAAGGTGATGTAGTGTTATTCCACCTATGTTATATGTTGCAAGGCTTGTTGGAGCTGTCACAATGACAGATGTTGGCTGCCAGTCTGGTTTCATATCTCAGCACTAATAGCTTTAATAATGAATCTCTTACCCATTCCAGCTGCCCCACTGACAAATATATGAAGTGGTTTATATCTGTCACAGGTACACTCCTTTTTACAATGCCATTTACTATGATCCACACCATGCATTACAGAACTATAAATTGATTTCCTGATGTTCATTCAGTTTTGTCTGTACCATGTAACTATCTGTATTTATGTGGCTACCCTGCTGCATAGCACTTTCAATCTCTGCCATCAGTACTGCATAATCATTATCAGGTAGAGGTGGGCCTAGAGCTCCTTTGCCTTCATGGTCACACAGTTCTTGGGAGTTAACTAGAGTATTTTCTTCCAATTGTTGTCTTGTGTTTTCCAGTTGCTCTTTTTCTAACTCCAATCTCTGAATATAAGCAACTGATACGTCAGTCTTGAAAATGTCATAGCTGAGGTTGAATTGTTCCTCATATATATCACAGTCACCTTTGAGTGTAGTTTCATCACTCCATGACTTGAAGATAAACAACTGACCAAAGTAGTAATGCTCCTTCTTCTCTGTGGTTGTAAGATTCAGCTTGCAATGGTTAATCAACCAAAGCTTACATCTCTTGACAAGACTGCCCTCCAAACCTGTAACTTTGTATATATGTCTACTTGGATCAGACTCAGTGCCATGCTTATAGTCGTACTACTGTGCGATTTCAAACAGAGACATGTTCTCCATGTCTTTGTGACGCTGTGAATAGTAAGTGTCAATCAGATTTTTTTTCAATATGTTCTTTGCCAATGGCCTGTATGCGGCAAGCTCTTCAATCTCATCATGATTTTTCAGCACGTCTGTTTTCCTTGTAGTTCATATTCAGATAATGTATTTACTCTGATTTTCTAGACAGGCATGTATCAGCCAGTCTGTCACTGCCTTCATAAGTACCACATTCATGGTGTGACAGAATCTTTGACCCTAGAGACCACAGCCATGAAGAGATTGACTTGATGCTGTTGATCAAATCCTCCCACAGCTCCTGCAAGCAAGTTTGATTCTGCTTGGTGATGTACGAAGTGACTTACCACACCAGTGCCATTGAATTGTCTGCAACAGACTGTACATCAGTGTTAACCTGCCACATCAATGACATAACTGGACTATAGTCATTGATGAATGCCTCAGATGCTGTTCTTGGCAACTCATACACTTTCTTTGTGGATTTCTCTTTCAGGTGATGATGTATGACATAGTATGCATCACTGAGATGGGCAGTTTCACACACACACACACACACACACACACATGCAGACACACACACACACATATCTAGTAAATCCAAAGCAGCACCATGTATTCTAGTTGCTACGATTTTTCACCTTCTTATGGCAGTACTTACAACACAAGTGATGTTGGAATTTCTGAACAAGTTTCCACAGTGTTGGACTCTCCTACTTGTCTGGAATGTGACCAGTGATATACTGCATGATGAATCTGGGAATCTCAGAATCTTCATTGTCACCAATATGGGGAGTATCCTTTACCCACAGTAACATGTGGATGTGAGGAGCTCCACGTACCTGATATTCCACTCTGCAAATGTAGTGGTCAACAATACACTGTGGTCGATTAGTCTTTGATAGAATGAGTTTCAGGAGTGCATGAAAGTTGTGGAGAAAGTGTTGTGAGACTGAAACAGGGTCCAGAGAACACATCTCAGCAAGTGTCATACATGATATGCCATCCCCATCTGCATTTGCCCACTTTAAAAGATCTGCTAACTCTTCCCAAGTATACTCTGCACAGCTGAGGGCAACTAGTCAAGTGGCTGCACCACACTCCTGCATCATGCACATTACTTCTGAGTGCCTGCCATACAAATATGTTTTTGTGCCCTGCATGCTGGAGAGGATGGAACTCAGATTAATCTGCTGAGTATCATCTTTCTGTTGCAGTTTATGAAGGAACTACGCAGCTGTCATATCCTGAAAATCTGTAGTGAGTCATAGAGTATGTGCAATGGATGCAGACAATATACTTAGCTCACTCTCCCAGAGCACATGAAACAGATACTGAATATTTCTTCAGAACTTATCTTCTGAATAAAGTACTCTAGATACTCATACTCAGCTCCAGAAATGTGTAAATCATGTTCATCCAAATGAGCCCAGGTACCATGTGGAAAGAGATCAGGAAAACAACATGCCTCTAAGGTACTGTCCCAGATACTTACAGGTATTCCTTCTACCTGCCTCACCTGGTACAAATCAATATTGCCAAGTACAGGATCTTTCCCATGCAGAGGATGAATAGAGTATTGTTCATACACATTCTCACTCATAGTGACAGAGACCTTCTCAATCACTGCCTTGCTAGAGTCCACCACTCAAAACTGACCATCTATGTCAGCAAGGCTTTCCACACTGATATCTTCATAGAAGGGATTTCTGAACTTTAAGTAGAGTAAAGCAGTTTTCACCTTCTCAACATTGATGACATCTTGCCAAATTGCTTTGCTTTAGTTGGTACACCATTGACTAGAATGCAAATACTATTGTCTCTAGCAGTGCTCTCAACATTTTCTTGCAAGGCCAGTGGCAGGTACATGATAGATTCTTTCAATGATTTCACAAGGTCTTTCTGTGGGACATGTTTCAGTTTTGTATTTAACCTCGATTGTTTGAAATGGCTTCATAGTCTGTATTAGAACCTGTTCAAACAAATGTAGGCTGGAAATCTCAGCAGATGTGACATCTGCCTCCATGTTGTTTAGCACAGATCTAGGAGGCAAACTGTCAGATCTGATTTTGTGAAAACAGTATGTACACATGATGACTGTTTCCTGTACATCAAAGTCACTCTTTAGTAACAGATATGCAACCAAGTGACCCTGCATTTCATTCCATCTTGCAATTTTCTGGAGGTCAAGCTTTTGCATTTCTTCACAGTAGAACAGTCAGTTGCATAACACACAGACATAGTCAAATTTCTGCCCCATGGCCAGCTCAAATGTTGCAGTTTCATGCCATATTTCTTGAGCAAGTGTGATTCCTTTATTGTCACAGGGTCATACATACGATTAGAGATATATGAAATTTCATTACGCAAAACATTTTGTGAAATTCCGCCATTCCACAAAATATTTTGCTGGTGTGAAATGCAAAATGTCACAATTTTGCAAGTGAATTATGAAATTTCACTCGCAGAATGGCAAAATTTGGGTGAAATTTTGCATTTCGGTAGAAACTGTGCATTTTTCAGTGAAATTAGTAATCATATGTGTCAACTGTTTGGGGGATCAGGTCTTGAAGCACCCATACAGTTGATTAAAGTACCCTCAAAGTTTTGTGTGCAGGCTGTCAAAAAGTCAATAGTAAGGAACCAGACTATAGTAAAAGTAAAACCTACTGGCAGTGAGCAGCCACAAAAGTTAATAAATGTTAGCACCTCTATCACTAGGTAAACATGTTGAAAACAGCTATGTTTCTGTACCCTATGGCACCAAATGTGCCAAAAAAAGATATATACTGTTGTCATTTAAATCCTCTCATGAGATAGAATTCCTTTTTTGTGAGCAAGTCACAAAAAATGATCTCCGCTCCCAAAAAGGTTTCTTTTTTGTGACTCCACGTTGCCGATAGGCTGTTTATAAACATCCTATAATTGGTCAAAATCATTTCCCTGCACTTGTCTTGTGATTCAGTGATTGAAAAAGACTGTTATGATCTGTAAAAAATGATTTTCTTCAATGATATTGTGCTTCTGAGGAGCCACCTGGAAATGCGACATCACGCAAAAGAAATCCTTTTTCACGACCCAAGCTCCTTTGTTGCAACTCAGTCATGAAAATTGAATGTCATCAACCGGAAAAGGATTTTGCCATATCCAATATGGCATACTTCCAGTTGTGTTCCACTGTTGTGATTGACTCCTGAAGGCATTTCCTGTTTTCATGTAAATCCTTTTTCACGAGCCACGCATCCTCTTTCTTAAGCGAGTCATGAAAAAGGATCTCAGTTCTCAAACAAGGATTGTTTTTGGTGACACTGCATTTCTAATAGCCTGTTTAGAAGCATGCTATGATTGCTCAAAATAACTTCCCAGCATCAAGACATTGTTTGCTTGTGTGCTACTAACAAATAAATAAGAATGTCCAGATCAGAAAAAAAATTATTTCAACAATATTAGGGTGCTTCTGAGCAGTCAAAGGGAAACGAGCATCATAAAAAAGAATCCTTTTTCACAAGCAGAGATCTATTGTCATGACTTGCTCACAAAACAGGAATCATTGCTCATGAAAAAGGATTCAAATGACAACAGGAAATGAATTTTAACAGCCAATCAGATACACAGAACACAGCCAGAAGTATGCAATATTGAATTTTTTCAAACTGCACCATGAGTTAACTTTGAATAGAGCTGTAAGTATTGGAAACATTAAATAATCTGTTTAAAATAGAATAAAGATGTGTAGAAATTAGAAAAACAGTATTTCTGCAATTGGCATTTGTACTAAAATATATTAAACCAGCAACATTTTATAATAAATCAAGACATATCATAGAAGGGATTCAAAAAGGCACAGAGTGAAATGTATCTTGTTTCACATCCTGTTGTTTTTACCTCAGATTTCATAGCTTTAAGAACAGACAGGCAAGTGTCTTGTCAGAACTGACATAATTAATTATTTCTTTTGGGTGGAAAGTCAGCAGTTTTGCACAGCTGAAAATGCATTTTAACTAACCTGATAATATTATCTATTGCTAGACATTGTCTGTAAACACAGTAATGCATTTTCTTACTAGAAGAATCTGCATTTTGCAATAAGAAATACATAGCTCTCTTACTACCTAGGATGCCAACTCCACAGGGAAGGAAGAATGGCTGTGTGCTAGTATTCACAGATAGCCTGTCAATAATAGAATGCTTCAGTATTGGCATTAGAGATGCAGCAAAGTTTAAATTCATCTTCGGAGTTAACCTGAAGTGGGCAACTTCAAATTCATGTAACACTACATGAAATTTCCATTAAAATGTTGAAAATCACCCTTAATGGTGTTTGCCCTTTAAGGGGCAGACCAGGTTGTCCTGATGCACCCCTTCCCTCCTTCATAGGATGGTTGTGTTCAGGAGGGCAGGGAGGAGGAAGGGGAGGGGCTAAGGGTCAGAACAATGGGCAGGTAACAGGAAGGGGAGGGGCGAAGGGAGGTACATAAGGGACAGTACAAGGGGGCTCAGCCACTTTTTGCTGGAGTTTTGATTTTACTGAAGCTACAACACATCGGATTGGCATACTGTTGGTGGAGGTTTGTGCACCAGGATAAAACAGGTAAGAAAAAACAAAAAATGAGCAAGGTTGGATATGTTTTAAAATAAAAAAGAAAGAGATGTTTGAGGGGCTACTTGGTTGAAGATAAAAGTCTGCATATAACAGTAGTAGGAGACAGGCTCTTTACAACAGAAGGACAAGATGCATGCTAGTAGATTTAAAAAAAAAATTGTGTGGTTTTGTTGTCAATTATGATAGTATGGCATGATAGGGGACAGAACTGAAGTGGTAGTGGGTTGTAAAAGCTGTGCCTGAAGCTAGCTGAGGAGATTTGGTCCAGAAGATCAGAAGGGAGTGAGCAGCGTGCAGTGTTATTTGGGCGGCGTGGGCCTAGCGAGAAAACGGGAGCAGAGCAGGGTCTTGGGGGAGAGCAAGCATTTTTTAAGCTGAATGGAGCATTTGTAGCGCATGGCTGGAAGTCTGGGGCAGCAAGCAGTGGTATTTTGCTGGTGTTGGCCTAGCAAGGGATGCGACTGAAGGGCAGGGTTGTGGGGAGAGCGAGTGAGTGAAGCTGGGCAGAGCTTGGAGCACATGGCAAAAAGGGGAACACTTTGTGGTGCTGTTTGGCTGGTGGAGGCCTAGTGGAAATGTGGCTACAGAGCATGGTCTGGGGGGGAGAGCAGGAGAACAGGTGGAGAAAGGGGACAAGTGAAAAGCCGATATGGGAGATGGTACTGTGCGTTTGGTTGCCTGGAGAAAGGACTAGGATGGGGAAGAGGCCCAAAAGAAAGGGCTGGTGTGGGACTGATGCAGGCAGCCACATGGCTCGACAGCACACGCCATGGGGTAGGCCGCAATGTGAGCATTTTCCAAGGGGGGTAGGGGGGAGGTTAGTTAGCCATGAGGATGATGAGCATCAAGGCAGAGCTTCAGGACAATAAGGATGGGGTTGCTGTATGTACAGGTACGAGGTTTTGGTGGTTTCTCAGAGATAGCAGGAGCAGTGCAGTAAACGGCTAATGGAGTGAGGCCCCGGAAGGGGAGGAGCGGAAGCACGCTATAGCGATGCATGGCATGACATCATACGCCACTCAACGGTCGCAAAGACAAGGGGAAGGGAGGGAAAAGGAGCAGGAGGGGTAGGAGAAGGAAAAAAGAGAAGGAAGCTGGTTAACAAGGGACAAAGGGGGGCACAAGGCACACGCATGCCAGCTGGGCCGTAGGGGAGGAGCAGACACTCCCCCACCCCAAAGGACCTCGTGGCAGCCTCCAGTTGGTTTATTTAAGGGGAGAGCAAAACTCCTCAGATAAAGAGATTAAGCATAACCTGGCAGTGCATAGGAAGGAGGTATTTTCTTTAGGGGAGGCAGCAACGGATGGTAGTGGCCCATGAGACGGCATTGGAGAAACAGGGGAATGCAAAGGGGGACATATGGGTATGGAAACTAAAAAGGGGACAAAAAAAAAAAACAAGCAACAACCTCAGGAGCACAAGAATACCAAGAAAAAAGGGAGGCATGTGGGCACGAAAGGAAAAACGGAGCAGTCATGCTGGTGCATGGCAGAAGACAAAAAAAAAGGGGGAAAGGAAACAATATATATAGTAATATAGGTATATAATAAATCTTGTTCTCTTCCTATAGTTGTCTTCACAGAGAAAAGAGCGAAAGACATGGCACCAAAGAAAAGCAAGCCGTCAAAGGAGGACGCCTGCAGGGATATAATCAAATTGGCAGAAAAGGCCAACCTAATGTGGGAACTGGTGGAAGGGAAGGAACCATTGAGACCCGGGGAGGAAAGGAAAGCAGGCCCGGGGAAAAGGGCGCAGAGGGAAACGACCAGACGAAGGGCCACGTAGCCCCACTAGGGTACCACCGCTTGCAGTGGGACCCCCCAGGGTGGCTGATCCAGTACCTCTGCAGCCTATAGACTCAGTAACGCCAGTACCTCTCCCCCGATCAAAGTGGGATCTCCCTTGGTGAACCCGGGCCAGATCCCCAGAATGTGGTGTGCCCTCCACAAACCATAGTAGTTCACCCTCCTTCTCAACCACAGGGAGAAAAAAGGGGGCAATTGGAAGATGCCAGGCAGCACGGCCCGGACAAGGTTACAGGTAATGCACCCAGCACAGTGGGGGATGGTATAAAAGAATACATAGGTCAAATTGTGTCAGTGCTGGGGACAGGAGGGTTAGGGCAGATGGAATCGGCTCTGGCGGAGATTAGGACGGAGAAAGAGGTGCCGAAAAGAAATAAAGGGAGTGCAGAAAAGGAAGGGAAAGGTACAAGGGAGATAGGTGCACCCGGTATGAGGATAGGATAGCATGTTCCACTGGCCACGAAAGAAAAAATATGGAAAGAGGAGTATGTGGATATATTCGCTTTGGTGAGCCGGGAATCAGCAGCAAACTATGAGGAGGCTGAGAACATAGGTAAGAGTGAAATGGCAATGGCAAGAGTGCTTTTAGGGAAAAAGGAGGAGGACAAGTTCACGAAGGGACCTGGAATGGATAGTTCGTAGGTTTTGCCACTTTCTCAGCCATTGTCTTGGAGAAAAGGCCGGAGCTGGGCATCCCACTCATCACGTATTCCTTAATAATAAGGAGGGCAAAGGTAAAAGGTGGGGTGGGGTGGGTATACTATGATGAACTTTTTTGACAGAGAATGGCAACATTCGGGGATGTGAGATGGGACATGAAGCAGCTAGACTTATGGACAGACTATGTCACAGATCAGTCCACACCCGAAGGAGAATGGGGGAAGAAAGGGGCGATGCCCCAGAGATGTTGTTGGGCTTACAACAGGGCCTTTTGCTCGTGGCCTCAATGTCGTTTTTGGCACGCTTGCTCAAAATGCAGTGGAGGACACCCGGCAAGCAGATGCAGGATGGCATGGACCCAAGGGGCACAGGGACACGGGGGGCAAGGGTCAGGTCAACAGTTCTTTCAAGAAGCGAGAAAGACAGGGGTTTAAAGGGCAGACATGGAATAGGGGAGGGAGGGGCAGAGGGAACATGAGTGGGGGGGTCAGAATCGCTGATCAGAAGAACCTTACACAAGGCGGAAGGGAGGGGCCCGGGAGCAGTAACGGGGGGAGCGACAAGGAGCAGTTCGGGGTAGCTAGAACCCCCATCAATTTAGAGGCATGGACAGCCTGTTTGGACAGATATCCGAACAGAAGAGTGTGGGATATGATTATAAAAGGTTTTAGCACGGGGCTTTCACTGCAGTGTGGGGGGCCCAGACAAGCGAGAGAGGCGGGCAACCTGGGATTGGTTAAAGGAAAGGAAGAAATGTTGAGACAGAAGATAGAGAAAGAAAAGGCAGCAGGGAGGGTAGAAGGACCATTTGACACCCCCCCGCGAGACATGCGGATATCGCCATTGAGTTTGGTACCCAAGAAACAAGAGGGAGAGTACAGGGTGATTCACCACCTGTCTTATCCAGAAGGGGATTCAGTGAATGATTTCATCGGGGAGGAACACAGTAAAGTGACATATGTGACACTAGAGGATGCAGTTCGGATAATCCAGGCTACTGAGGACGCATGGATGGCAAAGACAGATATTGAATCCGCTTTCAGACTGCTGCCGGTCAGAAGAGAAGACTGGGATCTATTGGGTTTTAAGATTGGGGAGCAGTATTATTTCGACAAATCCATGCCAATGGGATGTTCCATAGCTTGCGTGACATTCAAAGCATTCAGCATGTGCTTGCAATGGATATTTCAAGAAAGGACGGGTTTTAGAATGGTCATTCATTATCTAGATGACTTCCTTTTCATTGGGAGGGGAAAAAGAGAGACACAGAGGATGCTGGGCAAGTTTCAGGAATTATGCAGGGAACTTGGGGTGCCACTGGCACCAGAGAAAACAGAAGGGCCCAGCAGGCTGATGGAGTTTCTGGGGATTGAGATAGATGCCCCAAAAGAGATATTCAGGCTGCCAGACAACAAAGTGAGGAAACTGAAGGAATTGATTCAAGTACACACCAGCAGGAGAAGGGTACAGCTGAAACAAGTACAGCAAGTACTGGGGCACCTGAACTTCGCCAGCAGGGTCATTGGACCAGGGAGGGCATTCACAAAGATGTTAGCTAGGGCTACAGCAGGGGTCACCAGACCACATCACTGGGTGGACCTGACAAAAGGTGTCAGGGAAGATTTTGAAATATGGGAGGAATTCCTGAAGGAATAGAATGGCTGTTCGTTCTGGCAAGAAGAGTGAGTGTACAACACAGACCTTGATCTCTACACAGATGCATCCGGGGGGGTTTGGCATGGGGGGTTACCTGAGGGGCAGGTGGTTTGCAGAACCATGGCCTGATTGCTGGGTAAAGGATGGGAAAATAAGAGATATAACATTGTTGGAGATCATGCCCATATGGGCATGTACCCTGGTCTGGGGGAAGGAATTACGGGATCAGAAAGTGACATTTTGGTGTGACAATAGAGCAGTGGTGGAGGTCCTAAACAACAGGGGAGCCAGGTCAGAGACGGTCATGAAAGTATTACGACATTTAGTGTTAAGGGCTTTGCAGCTGAACATGTCATTCAGAGCAAAACACATAGAAGGGGTACACAATACCCTGGCTGACAGCCTTTCCCATCTGCAGCTGGACCATTTCCGGAGGCTGGCACCAGCAGTGGAGGAACAAAAAACACCCATACCAACGTGTTTCAAACATTCAGGGCTGAGCACCAGATGGAGGTAAGTGGGCCACTCACAGAGGAACAGTTAGGAATGTTCACCATGGAGCAGTGGCAAAAAGGGACTGCCCACACCACAATCGGAGTCTACCTGGCAGGGATTAGTGTTACCTGCAGCCTAAAAGGATGGAAAGACCTGACAAAATCATTGTTCATCAGGAGAATGATACAAGGATGGGGTAGGTTGAAACATGGGCCAGGAGATAATAGAAGGCCAATAGGGGAGCAGTGGCTAATAAAACTAAAGGACGTGCTCCCGGCAATATGCAGATCAAAGGCCGAGGCCCAGCTATTTCACACAATTTATGTGGTAATGTTTGCAGGGGCCATGAGAGTGAGTGAGTGAGGTAGTAGGCTATGGGAAAGAAGACAAGGAAGGGGGTTTAGAATGGGAAGATATAAGCTGGGGGGTGAAAGAGATACGGATCAAGATCAGGAGGTCAAAAACAGATCAAAGAGGACAAGATTGCATAGTGACGCTGAAGGGGCAGGTAGAGGTTGCAATATGCCCAGTACAGGCTCTGTGGGCTTTCGCCGCAGAGCATGGGACCAGGACGGGAAAATTGTTTGTACATGGTGATGGGAAAAGGGTCACTGGCTACCAAGTCACAGCATTACTCAGAAAGGGCATGCAATTCATGGGGGAAGACCCTGCTAATTATTCATCCCATTCCTTGCAGATTGGGGCTGCCTCACAGTGGGCAGCAGTGGGAAAAATGGTGAATGACATTTTGAAAAAAGGGCGCTGGCGGTCTGCCATTTATAAGAGATACATCCGAGCACTGAAGTAAGAGATTGGAAGTAGTGCACCTGTTTTTTTAACTACAGATCTTGGGGGGGGCAAGAAATGGTAAAGGGGAGGGCAGGGAGGGATACTACGGTGATGACACTAAAAAAGCATGTGTAAAATAATTAATTTTGCTTGAACCCCATAGGTAGAGGGAGGATCATGGAAGTCTGGATCTGCGGCCATTCTTACATTTATTGGGCTGGAAAGAGAGCAGAGAAGAAGGCTGGGGGGAAAGCAGCTGTACCAGGATGTGAAACAGTGTAGGTTGGTCTGACATGGCACATGGGGGATGAGATGGGCACAACTGCTTCCCACCTTGAAGGAGCTCAAGGGACAGCGGCCCAGTCCAGACCTAATTATTATACATCTAGCTGGCAACGACCTTTCAGGTAAGCTATGGGTACACACATACAGTCTAACCTGTTTATCCGAACCGCTTGGGGGACAGCAAATTAGTTTGGATAAGAGAGAGTTCGGATGATCAGGGTTTCACTAATTTTTTACTGTAGCAAGCTAATCTACCCTTTCTAAAATTGTCCTACTCCAATCTCTGGCTAAAACATGAATCGAACTTTAAATAAGCAGCATTCTTGCATCCTTACTTATCAGCCTGGTTCACAGCGCGAGCTGTGTGGAGCCGCGGTAGTGCTGATAGTCCTGTTCATCGATTTTCTACCTCTATGGTCTGCTGGCGCACTCTGCAGGTACTGTAAGTAGTCAAGCAGAGACAAAGTGTAAGTGCTGATTAATTGTGTTCCTGGTATCCTGACATGCTCTCGCGGGGTCAAATAGCTGCAGCTATTTATGAGAGCACTGTAGGAGTTCAGCATGCTGTGGTGGAGACGGACAAGGATCAGGGAGGTCTGAGCATGGTGTTGCCTGTTGCATTTGCTGCCCTCTACTTGCAGTCCTACACAGTACACTACTGTAAAGGGGGGAAACTTTGTCACCGGAGAGCAAGCAGCACTGTAAATGTAAAGTGGACAGATCTTATTTCATCACATTTACCTCTTTCTTCTGGCTTTCATATGTGATTGTTTTGCTGATCACTCTGTTTGTGATTGCTGAGAGCTGTGAATTGCAGTATTTAAGAATCGATCAGCATAATTAACTGTTAACGACAGTCAGGCAGCACTTACAATGGGGGACACAAAGCCAGTTCATTAGATAGGGAGTTCGGATTAAAGGGGGTCGGATAAACGGGGTTGGACTGTACATACAGATAAAAAGGGATCTAGGAACAATATGACAGTGGTGGCCTCAGATATGCCTCGCTTGGTCGGATATGATACCAAGGAGGGTGTGAAGGCAGGAGCACAGCCATAGAGCGGTGGAGAGGGCCAGGAGAAAGATGAATAGAAGGGTAGGGACATTGGTAAGGCAGATGGGAGGACAGGTGATACTGCGGGGAGTAGAGGAATGGGTAGAAGACTTCTACAGGCCAGATGGGGTGCACCTGTTGGACCTAGCCATAGACATGTTCAATACAGAAACAATGGGCTTTATAGAAGCATGGAGAAAAACTTGCAAAAATGGGAAATAAAAAAAAAGGGGAGAGAAGGAATAAAAAGGATCTTCCCTGAGGTAAGGGAGAATAATACCCTAAGTATGGGGGAAGCCAACCGTCCAACACAAGCTGGTGAGTGGCTAGTAGGGAAAAAGAGGGGGGGAGGGGGAAGAAAAAAGGAATAACACAAGAAGAGGAAGAAGAAGATGAAAGAGAAAGCAGTCTCAGTTTTCACCGTTACCTAATGGAAAAGGAGAAGAAGGCACCCAGGTTTTCACCTGGGGAGAGAAAAGAGAAAGAAGGAGGGATAATCAGAGATTGATATATGGATGGAAATAAATGAAATTCTGTAAATATGATAATAAGAAATGAGAAATGGAATATGGAATTATGAAGTATGAATAAATTAATTGCCAATCTGAGCACAACAACAAACAATGGTCTCTGTCTTTTTGTGAGGGAAAAGGGGGGAATCCTGGACAATGGAGTTTGCCCTTTAAGGGGCAGACCAGGTTGTCCTGGTGCACCCCTTCCCTCCTTCATAGGATGGTTGTGCTCAGGAGGGAAGGGAGGAAGGAAGGGGAGGGGCTAAGGGTCAGAACAATGGGCAGGTAACAGGAGGGGGAGGCGCGAAGGGAGGTACATAAGGGACAGCACAAGGGGGCCTCAGCCACTTTTTGCTGGAGTTTTGATCCCTCCCTGCCCACCCTACTAGGCAGAGCAAGAGGGGAAGACAGTTAAGATGGGACTGTATGGTGGGTCTTTCAAAGGTGGATGACAGACGCGTCCGGTCGGACAGTTTGGACTGCCAAAGGTGGATGGCAGAGGATAATGTGGTTATGGACTGCCAAAGGTGGATGGCAGGAGAAAAAAGGGGGAAAAGGGGGGAGGGGGAAGAAAAAAGGAATAACACAAGAAGAGGAAGAAGATGAAGGAGAAAGCAGTCTCGGTTTTCACTGTTACCTAACGGAAAAGGAGAAGAAGAAGGCACCCAGGTTTTCACCTGGGGAGAGAAAAGAGGAAGAAGGAGGGATAATCAGAGATTGATATATGGATGGAAATAAATGAAATTCTGAAAATATGATAATAAGAAATGAGAAATTGAATATGGAATTATGAAGTATGAATAAATTAATTGCCAATCTGAGCAAAACAACAAACAATGGTCTCTGTCTTTTTGTGAGGGAAAAGGGGAGAATCCTGGACAATGGACTTTGCATTGTGCACTTCACGTTCACTTCATGTTACAGTTTGAGAAGGCGAAGTTGGCAAGGAACAGCCCACAGATCGCATGTCTGACAGTCTGCAGGTCACATGATGCAGGCAGGAAGTTAATCAGGCAAGACAGTGAACTACTGTAGTTTCACTTTCCCTTGCCCTCTGCCAGAAAAGGCGCTTTTTGAGAGTGACTGCATAGTGCTAGTTAGATATTTATTCAGTGTTTCTGTTTACTGCCATAGTTCTGCTTTTGAGTTTTGCCCTTTTTGTATCATATTCTTGAGTCCTGATTTCACTGTTTTCCTTTTTTGTTTACTTCTGAATACTTGTATTCATTTTTTACAAATGAAGAGAGGTGATTTTCCTGTGGTAGTTGTCTTGGCCCAAGGATGCATGGTGGTGGCGTTCACATCAACTGTGTGAACTTGTTCCCATCCAGTGCTCCCCTCCCAGTACATGTTGTGTCCACTGGCAGTGGAGTTAGTGGTGCCAGCCAAGCAGCACTGGTGGCACCTAGCACTGCCCTCCACCACTGGCCAAGGCTCAAGGTCATCAGCCACAGGAACAACAGCAGCAGCAGGTTGTTCCCCCCAATTGTACATCAGCCAACAACATCTGGGCCCCCTCTCCCACTGCCTGTGCCTACTCCTCCATGTAGCTCGGCAGTGCGGTATTTTTCCACCACACTGCCAGGTGACCCTAGTGTGGTTAAATGTAATATCAGTGGCATGGTGATGCAGCGTGGTCGGAAGGGTACACATCTGGGAACAGGTGGCCAGGGAACTCACCTGACTGTCCACCACCATGCAGAGTGGGATGCCAAGGTGGCTGAAGTAGCAGGAAATGCTCCTGCAGTGCAATAGGTGTCAGCATGGCCTCAGCCTGCACGGTGTGAGATGTGGAGCAGAATGGAGCAGGAACAAGTGGCGGCTCCCGCACCTGCTCGCAAGCACAACCCAGTCGAAAGCCTGGCCATACTCGTAGATCTTGGCCTACTGTGGAGTGAGTTGACCACCTTGGTAACTTGGTCAACAAAATGCAGCAGCAATTGAACCAAAAAGAAGGTCATCAGCTGCAAATAATGGCTATGCTCCAACTGCTTATTAGTCAGAACCAGGCCCAGTAGTCTTTTTGTTTTCTTTCTAACTTGTATTATGTGTTCTGTCTTTATTTTTCCTAACTTTCTTCCCCCCTTAAAAAATATTAAAAACATACCCAAAAAATTACAAAAGAAAAAAAACAAAAAATCCTGTCCTGTGCTTTCCTTCTTTTCCTGCTTAATAATCTTTTTACATGCAGAAAAAGTATTTAATATTTTCATCACAGTAATGTTTTCTTCCTGTTGTATTGTGTTAAGCAGCAGTGAAATAATATGTTAAAGAGCTGGTGACACATTGAGGAGAACGTTAACAAAACATAATATTTAGTAATATTTAGACAAAGTTCAGCTTGTATTTCCCATTAGTTCTATATTCCTCCTCCCCATTATTTATTACTGAGATCATTTGCATTAAAACAGGATCATTGCTTCTGAAGAGTTAATCTATTCCTGCTGCTTTCTCCCTACCTGGGGTCATAATGCACTGCTTGTGACATCACAGTTACTCCCATGGCAACAGATTGTGATGTCACAACAGAGGATTATGAGCTGAAGTAAGGAGTTAGCTACAGAGGCAGATGAACTCAGAATGAACTCTAAGGGCTAAAGATAATACATTTATACACATTTTCTTCATAATAAATATGGGGAGGAGAAATATATAAAATATAAATGGAATACAAGCAGAACTGTACCTAATTATTATGTTTTTTAAAGTTTTCTTTGAGGCACCAGTAGCTCTTTAACAATTTTGACCTACACTGTTTTATTCTATTTTCAAGTTGTCCCTTATCTATTGACTTGCATGATACCGTTCCTTCCACAATTAATGTGACTCTGCATTATAAAATGGTCATTTATGAAGGGTCAAATGTGACGGTTTGCTATTGGGCAAAAAGTTTCACCTGACCATGTCCCAGTATACCAACAGGTGGCATGCTGATTGCAAAAAGCTTTTTTCTTTTGCTTTTTACAGTTAGGTAGCCCATTTTATAAGTGCGATAACCCACTCCAGCCCATGGGTGTATCAGGGCATTAATGCACTTCCCTCCAAGCTGCTATAAGTCACTTGGGCAATCCCTCATGCCTCACAATGCACCCAGGGAGTGCATTAATGCCCTAACACGCCCATTGTCTGTCGTGGGTTTTAGTGTACTTACTACCCATTTTTAGATATGAAATAATAAATGTAGTGCTCCTTTTAATATTGTTCAGATCTGGTTTTCATCAGTATACTCAGCTGTTTTTGAACACCTTCTGCTCCATAAGGTCATGGTGGTGGACGTGTCCTGGTGGATTCCATGCTAGTTAATTTTAGTCACAACAGAAATTATTTTAAATAATAGATGTACAGAAAAAAGTGGTAATACTGATAAAAAACGGCTGAAGCCAGATTAAATGTAATGTTCTGTTTATTACTTCAGATGTGCAAAAAAAGGAGTACAGCAGTCATAAATTGTGGAAAGAAGGGTATCATATAGACAAGATAGTAAATAAGTACGAATCGAAAATGGAATAAAAAAGTATAGGTAAAATTGTCACCTGATTATTGCACTGCTGCTGTACTTGTCATGCTATATTACTTTTTACTATTGACTGTTAAGTTTTCGTAGCACACCCACAACTACAATCAAAATACACTACCATCACATACAATATAATCCCCACAAAAAAATACAAATCATGAAAAGAGCCAATGAATAATCACGAGAAACTGTTCAGAAATGTCACAAGTATTTCTTGGTGCACTGCAAAAAGCATGCACCTAGTTCTAGAGACAGAACTCTGCATAAATGTCCCAAGTAAGAAAATGGCTTGCTGGTGCCTGTTGCTGCTGCTGTTTAAATGTCATGAAAAATATCAGTGAAGAATACTCACATGAGAAACTGTTCAGAAATGTCACAAGTATTTCTTGATACACTGCTAAAAGCATGCACATATAGCCAGAACTCTGCATAAGTGTCCCAAGTGAGAAAATGGCTTGCTGGCACCTGCTGCTGCTGTTTAAATGTCATGAAACATCCTGATGAAGAATGAGAAAAGGTTCAGAAAGGTCACAAGTATTTCTTGACACACTGCTAAAAGTGTGCACCTAGAGCCATAACCCTGCATAGGTGCTGCACGGACCTTGGCCATGGAGCGGACTGTCTCGGGCACAAACAAAGACCCTACAGGAACCCCCACACTCGTACAGAACTTGGCCATGGAGCAGACTCTCTCAGGCACAAACAAAGGCTCTACAGGAACCCCCACACTTGCACAGACCTCAGCCGTGGAGCAGACAGTCTCAGGTACAAACAAAAGCCCTACAGGAACCTCCACACTTGCGCAGACCTCGGCCATCGAGTGGACTGTCTCGGGCACAAACAAAGGTAAAGGCTGCCTCTCTGCAATTGCTCAGACAACCTGGAGGGTGTTCTCTGCTGACAGCAACTGATAGTTTATCTGGACATTTTACTGCTAATGCTGCACAATTCCTGTACTGCCAGACAGTTACTTTAAGATTGTCTGCTCTTGCATGCTTCCCTGTGGTGTTATGCTCCGTTTACCTTAAGACCTGCTGAGGCTATAGAGTGCTTTATTTCTGGTCTGCATTGTTTAGTATTGAGTACCTGTGTAGTGGCTGCATATTCTGGGCCTTTCTTGTTCTTCTCTTTGCTGGGTACTTGGAGTGGTTTCCACCCTCCAGCCCACAGCCAGTCTCCCGAAAGTCACATATGAGCAGTTTGGGTCTCGGGCTTCCTACCAGAGCACGGTAACCTAATCCCTGTCCTTTGTTTCTCTCTCCCTCCCATATTACTAGAACCTACAGGAAACCCCACACTCGCACAGACCTTGGCTGTGAAGCAGACTGTCAAGCACAAAGGTAAAGGCTGACTCTCTGCAACTGTTCAGACACCCTGTAGGGTGTTTACCCGTTGGTGCTTCACGTCGACTCCCCACCTGCCCCAGGCACCCTCCCACCCAGGGTCATCCCTTAATTTATACATCATCTAGTTGTGTGACCTCCCACTGATATCAGCCTGTTTTTCCACCTGCAGATTATATTAACTGACCACTAGGGGCCAGTATTGAGCTCCCCCTTCCTGCTTTAACCTGCTCTCCTGGACCTCTCTCTTCCCTACTTCCCACTCCAAACTCTTTGTTCTGGGCTTTGTTTTCCCCACTTCTGACCTTTACCCTAGCTGGGCTCGAACTTTGTACCTTCTACACCAGAAGCAGATAGCTTTCTGCTGCGCCACCGTGACTGCCTTCTGTTACCTTTCCTCTTACAAACCCTATAATACTCACTCCCTTATTCCCTCTAATGGGCTGTCTCCTTTGCCTTCTATTACTGACATGTAGCCTTCCACCTGTGCTAATGCCACTCCTTGTCGAGCATCCTAGTCAGCCTTCTAACATGCCTACACTTAACCCAACTTATGTAACACCTAGCACCTCCAGACTCTCCCTGGTGTTGACTGTCCCTACTCCACCTATTAACCTTCTCAACCATTCCCACCTCCTTCTCCTCCTCCTCCTGGCCTCCACCGTATGCTCCCTTTCTGTTCCTGTTGCTGCGGTTATCTCCCACCACTCATTTAGCTGTGTACATGGTTCAGCTAAACTCCTAAATGCTTCTGTACTCCACCATGCCATCCTTCTTCTCCTTCTATCCTGTAATGTCCATCACAACCCTGGTCCTCCTATGTCCCACTCCCCACACGATAAGACACATCATGGCCTAATGATTGCATCGCTTAACATCCGTAGCCTGCTGAAAAAACTTACCCCCTCAAGGCCTGGATTGCTCTTCACTCTCCTATTATCCTGGCCCTGACAGAAAGCTGGCTGTCACAGGACACCCCAGACTCTGTAGTAGCCATAAATGGCTACTCAATCCTTAGGGCTGACAGACACAGCAAAAAGGCGGGGCCTGTGCCCAGTACATAAAGAACCCCTTACATGCCCTCCTGATCCCCCACCTGACCCTTATTCATGGTGCACAAGTGCTAGCAGTCAAACTACCACTGGGTAATCAAGGAAAGTCACTTAACTTTGTTGCCACCTACATTCCTCCATAGAACCAAATGCCCGCCTTTGATGAAGTCCTGACTACTCTCTCATTTCTTCCCACTAAAGGGGAAACCATCGTTGTTGGTGACTTTATTATAAACTGGATGTCTCACTCGTCCGCTGCTTTCAAGGATTCTGCTACATCACTGGACCTTGTCCAAGTTCTCCAGTCTCCAACCTGGCTAAATGACAAAACTAGCACCTCCATCCTATTGGATCTCATTTTCACTAATTCTCCCAAACATATCTTGCAGGTCAAGGTCCTCCCTACACCCTCAGTAACCACTCCCCCATTACATGTCTGTGGTCAAACAAGTCCCCCACCACACCACCCACCTCAACCAACTTCAGGTGATCAAAAAAGGCTCCCTAACCAGACTCAAGGCATTCCTTCAGACCTGTGACTGGTCCCCCATTTTCAATGCAACCAATGTTGACTCTTCCCTCTCCTACTTCATTAGTACATTCAACTCTGCATGCGATGCCTTTGCCCTTCCCACTAAGCAATGCATAAACAATAGAATAACCCCCTGGGTCTCTAACACCCTGCTTGAAATGATGCATCACCGGGACAACCTCTGGCATAGGGTACGTGACTCCAAGCACCCTCATGACAGACAACATTTTTTAATTGAATAAACTTTATTTCAAATTTTCACATATTCAACGTACAGACATCGTGATGACCTTATTACGTAGCCTCTGGTAAAATGCATAAGACTGATAATAATAGTAGTCATTAGCATAGTAGAAAATGGCTTTAGAAAACAACATACAGAACCGATGTTTGCACCATCCACCCTCACCCCCACTGCAACTAGGATATAAAATAGGGAGGCTACAATGTACATAATACTTGGACCTCCCATCAAGGAGATTCAAGGAAAGGTCTCTAGTTTAGAGAGTTGCCAGAATTAGAGTGAACCTGTAAGAGGTTAAAAAGTGGGTCCCAGACTTGCCTGCATTTATTAAGATCGTTGGAGGCACCAGCAATGATGCATTCATCTTGAAGAACAAACATAATCTCTTGAAACCATTCAATATAACTGGGAGTATTTGGTCTAACCAGTGCCTGAGAATTACATTTTTGACATATGCAGAGATTAAGGCCATGTGTGCTCTCTGAGTACACCCTCTGAGGTCTGAATAGTGCCCTAGGATGCAAATCTCAGGAGTGAATTTTTCAGACAAGTTTAGCAGAGGATCTAGGCGAGATCAAGTAAGGGACCATAATGGAGAGATTTTATCACAGGTCCATAACATATGAAGTAGATCTCCTGGAGCTTGAAGACATCTTGTACACTGATTAGTCACCCGGGATCCCATTTGGTAAAGTTTAACAGGGATATAGTACAGGTTATTGTGTGTGAGACACTGCTCTGCACACAACGAAGCTGCACTTCTGAATATTTTTCTCTCTAACTATATGTAACATTAAGTGTTTGAGCCCCGCTAGTTTCTACGGGCAGAGGGACTAAAAGTCCAGTGTTTGTATTGAGCTGACAAGCTCTAGTTTTACTGTGTGTGTGGTGTGAATTGTAATGTTTACAGGAGCTAATCCTATTTTTATTTTCAGCCCAAACCTAGGCAAATTTTGAAAAGGAGCTCCATGAGTTATCGAACTCACTTCCAGGTTTGGGCTATATTTAAATCTGCCTTGCAGCAAGCAGGGTGAGCTCAGGCAGGGCGAGCGCACGAAGATGCGCGCAAAGACATGCGCGTCCTCGTGCGTGTTTTGCATGTTTAGTGGGGTTAACTGGGTAGGGTAAGACTTAAAATCCTCACAATCTTAAGTTTGTATTTGTAATATTTGTAGTATTACGAGGCCATTATATGTCATCATGGTTGAGACTATTATGACTATCGAGGGTGCTGTAGGGATCAAATGTCATGGTTGCAACATGTATTCCATAATACAATATAATGACATACCTAAAGAACACAAATGTGTTTGATAAATAAAGATCTAGAGAAGGAAATCAGTCAATTTAGTGAAAGACTAATAAATCTTGAACTTGCCCATACAAAAAAATAGGCCTAATGCTCAACTACCTCAAATCACTAATAATTAGCTAATGTTTAATTATTCCTCAGTTTTGCTTTGGTTGATTTTTTCACATGCAGATGAGTTAGTGGCTAACTCCTCCTAGCTCAACCTACTGCTATCTAATTGTTAACAGTTTCAGCAGTTAGTTACTGACCAGTTTCCTAATTAAGAATTAACTAATCCCCATGAATTGAGTACTAGTTTGCCATTTGTTAATTACTAATTGAGCTTATACAAAAAATAGGCCAAATGCTCAACTACCTCAAATCACTAATAATTAGCTAATGTTTAATTATTCCTCAGTTTTGCTTTGGTTGATTTTTTCACGTGCAAATGAGTTAGTGGCTAACTCCTCCTAGCTCAACCTACTGCTAACTAATTGTTAACAGTTTCAGCAGTTAGTCATTGACCTATTTCCTAATTAAGAATTAACTAATCCCCATGAATTGAGTATTAGTTTGGCATTCATTAATTACTAATTGAGCTTATGTAATAAATAATTCATGATCAATACTCAACTTGTTGAGCATTAGCTGATAAGTAACTGTACACCACATAGTAAGCATAGTTATTATTTAAGAATAACTAATTCTTAACCAGCTCATTTGCACAGTGCTGCTAGAAACTATCCAGCTGGGAGTCCAGGTAATCTGCAGGAGCACATCCACTACTCACTGAAGGAGCCACACATCTGACTGAGGCACCCTGAGGTACCCCTCCACCCCCCAAAGTCAGAAACTAGTCTCTGCCTGGGGTAGGCTCCATCCCGCCGGTACAGCCTGAGGGTTGGCCTGAGTGTTAAACAGGAGGCAGAGGTAAGTCCCAAATGACTAAACTGCATTTATGTAAGAAAAGACTCCCTTACTCAGCTGGAGTCACTTGTTCGTAATTTTGCAGTCACCTACTAGCACATAGACTGGGTACATGCTCCAAATGTGCCACTAAAAAGTCAAGCGACTTTATGGTAACTATCAAGCAATCGACTGATAAGTGCTGAGTAAACTGGGAGTGTGTTGTAAAAATGCTAATGAAGTGCCTTATAGTGGTTTCTGATATACCGCCAATGGAGTACCTTCTCAGTTGGGACACTCCTGCATTACTCCAGAAAAGCACCTTTAGAGTGTGTTCCAAAAATGTTACTGAAGTGCCTTGGAATTATAGTATATACACTTCAAATTGGCTACCCGTACTCTGCAAATGCACCTAAAATGCAATTTAAGTACCTTCTTGAATAAACTTCAATCTTTCAGTGTAAAATATCCTCATAGTTAGGGTACAACTGTAAATTAAAACTTCCGGAAGAGGACCCGTGTGCCACAATAGGTGGTGGGCCTATCTCTGTGTAGCTTCAGTGCCCTCCCAGAGAACTGAACTACGCAAATCTAGTACTCGGAACATGCACTTGCCATCATGTCAGTTTCTCAGCATCTGACCTGACTAGCCACACAAATCTGCAAGCAGAGCAGGACTAAGAAAGGGGATGGGATGTAAATTTAATTTTTTTTAAATAAGGGTTAGGGAGTCCTGGAAGCCATAACATAGGGGTGTACATTTACCTTTTTTAAAATTTTCACTGGCAAATACTTTTGCACCTCAGATACTCTGCTATTCATTACTCACTATTCATATTCCTTTTCAAGCTGACCCCCTCCCAGTCAGCAGCATGGTGTCAAATAGTGTTTTATCACATAATGACCAAGAAAACCCTAGAGATGCAACATTTCAGTGGGGTCTATCTTCATATAACTTTACAACTTGGAGCAGAAGCTCAATGGAGATCAGCATCACTTTCTCCAAGACACACAGTGAGTCAGAGACTGTGGCTGGGCTTGAACACGGATATCCTGCTTCACAGTTTCAGAGACAATATTATGATGGAAAGAAGGTCCAACTATCCACAATTCAACACTACACCCCCCTTCCATATCTTAGGACATTTACTTACTGGTGGTGGAGCTTTCTTCAGGAGGCTGCTGGTATACTTTCATTTCTGCTCATTGAATTAAACACAGTGAAGTCTTCATCTTTCTCAAACATTAAACAATTTTTCATAATTTCTTGGGAGTTAAATCCTGAATGTGTCCAGAAAAGAAAGATAAAGGTCATATACACTGTTTAGAAATGAAACTGAAGCCCATACTAGACCACATTTTTCTATCATGAAGTTCAATGGACACCGTCCTCAACTCTCTTTGCGTTTTCCTAGAAACTGTGAATACCTCCAATACAGCATAGACACTCACGGTGCAGAGGGAGGAGAGGACACTATCGTATCATGCGTAAATGCAGTCTTTGGGGGTGTTCTTAATGTTCAAGAAGCATGCAACAAGAATAGATCAAGGATTTGAAACAAAATGTTGGGAATAAACACACTGTTTGGATGCATTTCAGTTATGCCAAAACAAAGCACAGCGGTTAAAACAACCAACAACTTGAATAAATTGTAGAGAAGGTAAGCAAACATTAAACATATTTTTTCAATTATAAATACTATAATGCAAAAAGGATTGACAAGTGTCCCTTTAACACCAACTCGATACCAAAATGTTCATGTGATGGTCAAACAACAAAACTTTTTAAAAGTAATTTTACTGTTAACAAATTGTTTTTTTCAGTTAGTCTTATTTCTCCCCCATGCACTGGCAACCTCCATTATACTGGTCACCCCAGCCCCATCACCCCAGCCAACAACTCCAGGACGTGCTATCCCTCAGAGGCAGCACGGTCTGGGTCATCAAGTACAGGGCATGTAGGCAGCTGGAGTCATTATGCAGCCAGTGTACAGAGTTTCCTAGTATTCCCCCTAAAGTGCAGCATGCCCCAAAATGCTGTACACCTGACATCTGCCTCTCCTCTTCCCAACTCTGGTGGTTTCAGCCTGCTTATCCTCAGCCACTGATAGTATCTGGCAAGCACCAAGCTCTGCTCCACTCCACCCTGAGATGAGCAATCCAGCAAGAACTCAATCTTCTTCCCTCTTGCTGACCCTCCAACTCCCAAGATAACACTTGAACCTTGGGTCTTCAACACTGCAAGTACAGCACCATCACTGCAATGGTGGGCCTGCAAATATCTAGGATCTGTGAAATGTAACTGGTCTTCACATTCACATATGTAGTCGTAGGTCCTGTCATCTTATTTTTTGTGGCTATTTCTGCCCTAATAAACACAGAATCTGTCAGCAGACAATGACCATATGGCCCACCTAGCCTGCCAATTTCCCCTACTCACTGCTATAGCCCCAGATCCTATCTGGTGCATTTTTGTAAGCTGGTATTTGTTGCCCAATAACCCTCTCAGTTATTAAATAACCCCTAAAAACATCACAATGATGACATTTGGTAGGGGATGGGGCTGCAGACACTCTGTGGGCATTGTAGAGGGATCAGTGAGGGGGGACACCTAAATATACTTGGATCATCCTTACTGGCAGGTATACATGTGTGGGGCTATTTGCCTAGCATAATCATTATGCTGTTTTTGGGCTAGGGCTGCAGTGCTCGGTAGCCACTTCACTCGCACAAGGAAATTACAAGCCAGGCTTTATGGACTAAACTCTTTATGCAAGTCAAAAAATGTTATATGTGGCTAAAATAGCTTCTGCGGTAGGCACCATCATGTTGTGAGTTGCCTGCCTGGAATTAGCAATGATGTCAGTTGCTCCAAACAATCCAGGCCCTTCCATTTCCATGTGGAAAACAGAAAGCTGGAACATGCAGATGAAGCTGCAAAAGAAGCAGCTGCTTGGTTGGATACCATATGGGGTTCCACAGGCCTGGTCACAGGTGGATTAAGAGCAAGGCTAAGCATACAGCAGCAATGATACAGTGCATAGTAAAGTACGGTTCTACATAGAAATCCATAGTTTTCAAAATGCTGCTGTACCACAGTTCAAATGTCATGGAATGTGATTGTACCCTTCAGTGGTAGAACAGCATTCTAAAACCTCTAAAGACATGCACAAGTTAATTTCACTGTGAAAAAGAAATATAAAATAATGCATGGAGAAGTGTGGTTTATGGAGATTTTATGAACCCCAAGGTGTGTGATGCCCCATGAAGCCTGAGGGGTTTATATGGGCATCACACACCAAGATGGTACATAAAATCCCCATAGAATCACACTTCTCCATGTTTTATTTTTTCATTTACTGTTTTTTGGTGTTTTTTTGGTTTAAATTGTCTTTGGCTGCTGAGGATAACTGTTACCACCGACAAAGCTTGTTTCACGCTGGTGATCGTTGTGTAGCGCTTGTGAACGTCCATCACGAGGACAGCTTTTTCGGTGGTTTTTGAGGTGATGCTGCAGTACTGTTCTGCCCATAGCTTATAGAGCTCAATAAGCAACACATGTGGGTTATGAAGCTGTTGGGCACTCACTGGCAGTGGTTTATAACCACTAACCAGTAAATATAAAAACAACAATGCACATATTTCACATAATAATATACACTATAAAAACACAGGATGAGCAACTTTATGTATAACCAGTTTGTTGAGCCACCTCGGGGTTCTGATTCCCATGGACCACTCGAGCTTCATCCTCAAGGTCAGAGAGAATCACATGCCCTCTGTGGCAGAACACTCTGACTGTGCATAGTTACCATTCAGTATTTTCTATATGCTGATGGTTACCCAGTTTTGTTGAATATCTATATGCTAGTTTTGTTTTGGGCATCATCTTCAAACCACTAGCAAGCTGGGAAGAGTTTTGTTGTGAAATTTTGGCATGGCTATCACCCAAACAACACCCCCTTCCCCCAGTTTGGACAGTCTTTCCCTGCACAAGACTGATGCCTCCTCCTCCCCATCCTGTAACAGGCATTTCCTGCTGTACAGTGCCATCCTCTTTCCACTCATCCCATATGGACCGCTCCCTGGTTTCTAGTGGCACCTTCTTCCCACCCCATGCAAAGTTTTTTGTTGTCTAGTGACATTTGTCTGGCTTTCCCAATATTGTACCATTCCCTGGTGTCTGGTAACCCCAACTTCCATCTCTATGATATATAGAATAGTGGATGGGTGACCATCCACAACAAGGCTGTTTTCCATCGAGGGAGTTGATGACATCATAGAGACCTCGAGAGGGAAGCTCGAGAGGTCTCCCTGATGTCATCAACTTCCGAGATGAAAAACTGCCTTGGTTGTGGATGGTGAGCCATCTACTATTTTATATAGTATATGGTTCCTGGCTTTTGTCTTTTTTTTTTTGAACCCCCTCCCAAGTTGATCATTACCTTTGTTATGTCGAGCTGCTCCTGCTCCGACTCATCCCCCTCTCAGTTCAGCTTTACCCCGTCCCGCTAACTCATTTCGGCTTCACTGCACTCCTGCCACTGGCTGTTTCTACCCACACCCACTCGCACTCTTTCAGCAGCAGTTTTTTTAAATAAAAAAATGCTTATGAGTCACAAAGCCATGTGGTAGATGGAAGATTCCCCGGGAAGATCCACCTCTCCGTGACTGCCTAATCCGGCCGCCATGTTTTAATTTATTTTCGCCGTTACAGTCAGTGTAGTCAGCCAATCAGGAGGTAGGACAAGGCTGAAAAGTTGTTGTACTATCAACGTGATGTCAGAACGATAGTACAACTTTTTTGATCTTTGAACTGTCCTACAACAAGATTTAGAAAGCCACCGATTTTAATCTACAATAAGCCCTAACCATATACTATAAACACTATAGTGCATGGTGGAGCATCGTTGTATATGGAGATCTATACACTGTGGTATGGTCTGGCATGGAGACAGGGACTCTGTTAAGCCACACAAGGGCAAAAGTATTAGATATCAGGAGGGCATCTTTCAATGAAATGTGTAGATGTTTAAGAGCAGCCCTGGTAACAGAGGGGGTGGAGAAACAGTGGGTGAGACTAAAAGGAGTCATTATGGAGGTAACTAACCAATGCATTAGGATAGTGGCCAAAGGAAAAAGAAGAAATAAACCACTATGGTTCTCTAAAGAGGTGGGAGACTAAGTAAGGGCTAAAAGAGCAAGTTTCAGGAACTATAAGGGAATCCAAAGGGAGAAGGACAGGGAGGTGTACCTTGAATGTCTAAGAGAAGCAGGGAAGGCTGTAAGGAAAGCCAAGGCACAGAGAGAGGAGAGTTTAGCACAGACTGTGAAAAAAAGGGGACAAGACATTCTGCAGGTACATAAACAACATGAGGGGTGAGATAGTGAGGCTCAAAGGGGAGGAGGGAGAGTGTAAGGGGAGGATTTAGACAAGGCAGAAATACTAAGCAAATACTTCTGTTCAGTATTCACTGAGGAAGGAGAGAATCAAGGACCACAGTTGGAGAGCAGAGGCAATTGGGGGAGAAGTGGACACCAGTCTATTCACAGTAGAGAGAGTTCTGGAGGAAATCACAAAGCTGAAGGTGGATAAAGCCATGGGGTCAGATGACATACACCTGAAGATATTATGGGAGCTGCACAGGGAACTAGCAGTGCCTCTGGCCACCCTTTTCACAGAGTCACTCAACACAGGTGTGGTTCCAGAGGACTGGAGGAGGGTACATGTAGTCTCACTGCACAAAAGTGGCAGTAGGGTGGAAGCAGGGAACTACAGGTGAATCAGCCTCGCTTCACTGGTGGGGAAGATCATGGAGGCACTGCTGAAAGAAAGGGCAGTGGCACACCTGAAATCAATTGGTGCCTAGGATCTAAGGCAGCATGGATTCACATCAGGAAGGTCTTGTGAAATGAATCCAATAGATTTTTTTTTTATTCAGTGAGTAGGAAATTGAATCAGGGAGGGGCCATAGATGTCACCTACCTAGATTTCAGCAAAGCCTTCCATACTGTCCCACACAGAAAGTTGGTTAACAAGATGAGTAGTCTGGGCATGGGGCATAAGGTGATACAGTGGGTTAGAAACTGACCGACAAACAGAAGGCAAAGGGTGGTGGTAAATAAGATCCAATCCTGGGAGAGAGGGGTGACAAGTGGGATACCACAAGGATCAGTTTTGGGACCAGCCATGTTCAACGTCTTCACTAGTGACATTACAGAGGGGCTGGAAGAAAAGGCCTGCCTATCTGCAGATGACACCGAGATTTGCAACAGGGTGGATACTCCAGGAAAAAGTGCAGAAAATGAAGAGGGACCTGGAGAAGCTTGAAAGATGGTCAGAGGTGTGGCAACTGAGGTTCAGTGCAAAAAAGTGCAAGATAATGCACTTGGGTAGGGGGAATCCTAGGAAGAGCTACAGGATGGGGGGAGGTGCTGTCACCAAAGAGGAAAGGGACCTAGGGGTCATCATATTTAATGCCCTTAAGGTACCAAAGCAGTGTGCAAAGGCTGAAAGAAGGACCAGTGGCATGCTGGGGTGCATAGGCAGGAGGTATTACTAGTAGGAGGTGGGGTGATGCCATTGTATAGAACACTGGTAAGGCCTCACCTGGAAAACTGCATTCAGTACTGGAGACCACATATGCATAAGGACATTAACAAGGTGGAGGCTATCCAGAGAAGGGTGGCAAAGATGGTGCATGGCTTGCATCACAAAACATATGAGGATAGACTAAGAGACCTCAATATGTAATCACTGGAGGAAAGGAGGGTACACCATGAGTACAGCAACGGAATATGGGCACCACGTAAACACGGCGACTCATATTGGGCGCTATACTCTTGGGCTACCCTGCAGGGGTAGAAAATATACACAATGTGAGGGTAGTGGACAGTGTCAGGAAGGGGGTGAATAGTGAGGGGAGGGAGCGGGACAATGAAGGGGTTTTGAGGGACGGGTGTGTCTGCTGCCACCAAGCTAGCTTTGTGGTGTGGGTGGATAACTCTGGTGCAGCAGGTACAGGGTTTTTGCGCGATATGGAATTTTGCCCCCACCCGACGTACACCCCCGGGTTGATAATCTATATTCAGAGGGGGTGCGGGGGGTGCACAGCCCCCCAAACATTTTATTCCCTTTCTTGCGACATTTAGGTTTTTTGGTTTCCTGAATTTGTATATGATGCATATAATACCTTACAATAAAGAAAATGATAACTAAAATTTGCATTTATGATACGTTTCTTTGAATTTAAAGCAGTAGTACAATGTGAAAAAAGTGTTCTTTTTTGACAATTTATTTCCTGTGCTCTGCTAAACATGTACCTGGTACTCTTTCCCACCAGCATTGTACTATCACCCTGTAATTTGTTCAGTTATCCTATGTTTTTGTTTACATTTCTGCTGCCTGCTGCATTGACAGCAGTAGTACTAGATAGCAGCCGGCATGAGACCCACCTTATATATGGTACACTACAGTGTCAGTGGCTCAGTAGGTAGCACACTCGCCTCTGAGGCCGGGAGATCAGAGGCCTGTGGGTTCAGTTCCCACATCTGCCACTTGGGTTAATATCCCAGTACTGACACTGTAGTGCAGCATGAGAGGGGTGCTACACTTCTGAGGTGCCATCTTTCGGATGAGATGTTAAACCGAGGTCCCATCTACCTGGATTGGTGGTAGTTCAGGTGGATGTTAAAGATCCCATAGCACTTATCGAAAAGAGTAGGGGAATTTCCCCGGTGTCCTGGCCAAATTTCCCTCATTCACTAAAAATACCACCAACAGCTTAATCTGGTTCAAGATCAGTTGGCATTCATCTGTATCCCCCACCCCCGGGTCGTGCCTGAAAATAGGCAGGATTCGTCTAGTGCACTAACCCGGTCAACAAAAACTAAATAAAATAAATAAAAATAAATATAATGGCTGCAGAGCTCTGGGTGGACATCTCACACACAGGTGGCTTCCTCCATGAAGATTATGCTAACGAGGGCTGCCAACTCAGCCATTTGTTGGTAGCCCTCATTAGCATAACCTTTGTGGTGGAAGCCATCTGGGGTGTGCGAAATGTCCACCAAGGGCTCTGCAGCCATTATAGATGGAGCGGGTCTTTCTAATTAAAACCACCGGACAGCAGGTAAATAAAATTATTTATTTTATGCTAAAAACCCTACTCGAGCATTTCTACAGCAGCTGCTGCACTTAGGGGCAGTACAGGAGTTTCCCTTTAAGAAAATGCTCACTCAGATTAAAAAAAGGGAGAGACTAATGTCTTAATCTATCATTTTGTTATTTAAATAAGTTAACTGTAATTCGCATAATTTTGCTTACTATATATTCTGGGTGTACAACATGGCAATATTTTATAGCGAAGTACAACGAGTACAGTTACAACTTTGAAACTCTAGAAACTGCCACCCAATTTAAATATTACCTGATGAAGTGAGCTTCTCCTGGTCTGTTATTGTCTTGAAAGCTGTCAAGCGACATGAGGTGAAGCAAAGGCCCTACCCTTTTCAAGGTCAATAACTCCAGAAGATGTCCTACACTTTGCAGGGTAATATTGCTATTGTAAAACTTTTTGGAAACTCACCTTTTGGTGCATTTTAAACAGTGTGAGTGACTGGAGTGCATTCTTAGACTATTTGTTTACATTAGCAGACTCCTTCTATGAAGTTGCCTTCTTGCGTAGCCAGTTAGTGCACCAAGACATTCGGCTCAATGCTCTAGGTATACGATGAGGATTATTTCACTGCTTTGGTTGTTGAAAGGCAAGGCAAGTCAAGTTTTATTTAAGAGATGCCAATCCCGGAGGCTCTGGGTGCCATACAACAATCAAAATAGATACAAAACAACATAATAATAAACATTTATATACAATATACCAAACAGTTAAAACAGAATTAACTGCTCTCGACAGCAACTAAAATCAGAATAGGTGGAAACTAAATTAAACATCCATTTCTAAAAGACAGGTAGGGACTATAAAACACAGTCCAGGAAGTTCTGATTATACAAGAAGGCCTTGAGGTGCGCCCTAAATACCTCCACAGAAGGGGCCTCCCTGATGGCTAAAGAAATCGAATTCCACAGGACGGGGGCGGCGACACTAAATGCTCTGTCGCCAGCAGTTTTTAACCTCATCCTGGGAATTGCGAGGAGGCCCCTACAGGAGGAGTGGAGGGAGTGGACCGAGACAGCAGGTGCAAGAAGGTTCTTCAGGTAGCCAGGACCCAGGCCGTGTAGGGCGTTAAAGGTGAGCAAACCCAACTCAAAGAGGACCCTCCACCTAACCGGCAGCCAGTGCAGTTGAGGCAGCACCGGAGTGATGTGACAAAACTTAGGCTGTCCTGTCAACAGCCTCACTGCCGCATTCTGCACCAGCTGCAGTCGGTGCAGGGTACCCCCAAAGACCCCAAGATAGAATGCATTACAGTAGTCCAGCCTGGACATCATGAAGGCATGCACCAAAGTGGGGAGGTCCAGTGGTGGAACTAGCGGCTTTATCCTGGCGATATTCCTCAGATGATAAAAATTGGTACGGACAATGGACACCCCCTGAAACTCAAGTGTCAATCTGCTGTCATGAATAACACCCAGATCACACACCTTAGAGGAGGCCTTCAATGGTACAGAGTCAAGACAAAGCACTGTCTCTGCATCAGAGGCCAACCTATCACGCCATCTGTTCGACTCCACCACCAGTACCTCCATCTTACTGGGGTTCAGTCGCAACCAACTGGAGGCCATCTAGTCACTAATCTCAGAAAGGCAGCTGTTAAGCACTTCCACTGCGCAAGATGTTCCGGGGCAAAGGAAAGATACAGCTGGGTATCATCACCACAGCAGTGAAAACCCAGACTGTACTTCCTAATGAGCTCTCCCAGGGGCAGCATATACACGGCAAACAACATCGGCAACAAGACCGAACCCTGGGGAACTCCACATGACAGGTGGCCGGGGAGGAGGAGAAATTCCCCATCACTAGCCTCTGCCTCCTGTTAGATAGAAAAGACTCAAACCAGCAGATGACAGTGCCGGCGAGTCTGCAGAATTCCCTTAAGTGGTCAAGTAACACTCGATCGTCCACTGTGTCAAATGCTGAAGAGAGATCAAGAAGAACAGGAATTATCCCTTCCCCTCGATCTCTAGCCCTAAGGAGGTCATTATGCACCCAAACTAGCGCAGTTTCTGTCCTATGCCTCACATGAAACCCAGACTGGAGCGGCTCATACACATCATGGGCCACGAGATGCTCCTCAAGCTGAAGCGCCGCGGCGAGAGCTCACAATGAGGTGGTGCCAAAGTATCTTTCTACGGAAGTGCCCCACTGCATTGTGTGGCCTCTGCTGCCCCAGACAACAGTTCCCCCCCAGCGATAGCACTGCAAATGAAAACAAAGCTTTGGGGGGGGGAGTTTAAAGAACTGCTGATGCCTCAAAACAGAAAAACATACTGTTTGGGTACAATTTAGCTTACATTCTGTATATATTCTATAGAGTTCTCCTGTCCATCGATTATTACTGAGAACATTTGCATGAATACGTGATCTTTATTTCTTAGAGTTCATCTACCTCTACAGCTGACTCCCTACTTCAAGTCATAATCCTCTGTTGTGACATAACAAACTGTTGTCATGGGAGAACTGTGATGTCAAATCTGTGCAGTATGACCTCAGGTAGGAGAAAGCAGCAGGAATAGATGAACTCTTCAGAGCTAAAGATCCTGTTGTCATGTAGCTGACCTCAGTAATAAATAGTGAGGAGGAAAAATACAGAATGAATGTGAAATACAATCTGAACTGTCTAAATATAGTTTTTTTAAGTTCTATTGAAGTTGTCAGTTGCTCTTTAAAAGGTAACAAATAAAAAAACAAAATTCCAGTATTTTTTTATGGTTCCCAGGCTCTCCTTTTCCATTTCTTTGAGTTGAAAAACAATGGCCAATAGGAGATAGCCAAACTTAAAGAAAGCAATAACAACAGACCGTGGGTGAATTTCGTATGAACATACAAAGAAGCCAGCAGAAGAATTTGGTCTGTCAAGTCTGCTCGTACAGCAGGGTCCACAGCTTGAGCTAATGTCCCTGCCCTCCCCCCACTCCTCCCATCCCCCTACCCGTGATCCTTACCTTTCCCCTATGCCTATCCCAGCCTCTCTTACAGCTTCCCACTGTCTTCCAGCAGTGCATTCCAAGTGTCTACCACCCTCTCTGTGAAGAAGTGCTTCCTGACCTCCCTCCTAAACCTCCAATCCTCCAGCTTAAGACTGTGCCCCCTCGTGTTATGGTTGCCACTCAGATTAAAGAAACTCTCGTTATCAACCTTATTTATCCCTTTCAAGTACCTGAAGGTTCCAGTAATGTCCTCTCTCTCTCTCTCTCTCCTGTCTTCCAGGGAGTACATGTTCAGTGTCTTCAACCTCTCCTTGTATGCCTTGCCCTACTGAATGGCTATCGTCTTTGTAGCCCTCCTTTGGACCATCTCCAACAGGTTAATGTCTTTTTTGAGGTATGGGCACCAGTACTGAACTCCACACTCTAGATGTGGCCTTACCAGTGACCTGTACAAGGGCAGTATAACCTCCTCTCTTCTACTACTGATCCCCCTAGCTATGCATCCCAGTACCTTGTTTGCCTTTACTGCTGCTTTCTTGCACTATGTAGAGTGTTTCAGGCCACTAGTGATCATCACTCCCAGGTCCTTCTCCTCCTCGGATGCAGATACTCGGACTCCACCCAGGTAGTACTCTGTCCTGGGATTCTTGGCTCCAAGATGCATAACTTTGCATTTACTGGCATTAAAGCCAAGCTGCCAGATCCTGGACCACCTCCCCAGCTTTTCCAGATCTTCCTGGAGGTCCGGTATCCCTTCCTATACATGTGCTTGCTTAGGTCACTACACACGGTCACATCCATGGACAACATTCAACCTCACATCTGGCTATCCTCCCCTTCAAATACGGACTGCATCCCACAACACCACCGCGACCACCTTACTGACTACATATCCAGAGTCCACACCCTTCCATTAGCACAGCGCTCCTTACTGGCACACTGCACAAGATCAACACCATTCAGTCAGCTCCCCTCCAAGCACAGACCAAACACCCACCACCAGCATAATAATCTAGCTGCCCCCACCCAAAATCAGTCACATGTATCCATGTCCAAATCAGCTGTACCACCAACCATAGTGAATCACCTTGCTGTACATTACTCCCCCAACCACCACCACCAAGAGCATTACACTGGTGGTACCTCTAACACCTCATAGAACTTTTTGTCTTACATTCTGGAACACTTGCCTGTGCAACTGGATGTAGTAGGCAGGCAGTAATGTCCCCCAAAGTTCCTTGCCCATTAGATCCTGCCCAATATGCAGACAGAAAATGCTGGAAGACACAAGATAAAAAATGTGTTGCACTATGGCTGGCAGCAATCACAGAATTATAGCTCCAGCAAGCCGACACCAAACCCAACACAAATATAAACAAACTGGCAAGATGAATTTCTCACCCCCACACTTCACAACACAACACAATATATATTATACAGGCAGCCCTGGCAAAGAAAACTGCTGTAGGCTTTCCTTTTTAAGCATCTGTTTGCAGTTTTATGTCCAAGACCATACTGCAGATGTGACTTTCAAAAAAATTACCCCTGCAAGATTTGTTTCCACTTTGTACGCAGCATCACAAGTCTTACCCCTGTCTGCACCCCCAATGCCACAACACAACCAGCAGACAAACAGTGTGCTTCACATTTTTTTAAAGTTCAAACTGGCACAGGTTTTAAAAGGAAAACTGCAGTAAATGAGAATGATCTACCTTTAATGTGTGTCGGCATTGTTGCAGGCAGGTATGGCAAAGCAAGGTTGCAGTGGGCCTGGCATACTTTTTGTAAAGGAGAAGTCTCTTGTACACTCTAGGAGTTTGTTTTCCTCACCTGATCAGCTGTGATTGTTCCTGGAGGTCTCACTTGTTATATACTGCATTGTTTTTTTTAAATCGGTTGATTGGTAAAGTTTTTATTAATAAAATAAATAAATATGCAGTCTGCCATCCATTTGAGCTTGAAGAGGTCCGTTTCACAGTGTCATCACAGCAACAGTCTTCTACGGTGTCACACTGAATAATGTCCCATGTTGCGCGACTACTGTCAACATTTGGTTCCACCTGTCAGTAAATGGAGGACAGAAATAAGTGATGCACATTCATTCCAGTGTGTAGTGCAATGTGTCAGAGTGCTGCTCTGTCTGAACAGTTGTTAATGAAAGCATATGCTTAACACAGAACATGTTTAAATGAATAAATACTGTAAACACATATGTGTTGTGTTCAATTTTTCATCTCCTTCTGTATCACAAGCATGCACTTCCTTATTTAGTTTTTTTATTTAGAATATCAGTGCATGGAATCCATTGTACCTCAATCCCAAGGTATTGCCACTTTCAGTATTGATTAGGTCACATACCTGTATTTTTTCTCCATAAAACATATCACAGACAGGCCAGCCTGGTGGCGCTGAGCAAGCTCCATTTGGGGATGGGATGCGGCCACTGTGCAGCATGGACGTCGGCACTTGCGCCATGATGTCGGGGGAGTCACTTGCTGCACAGGGAGGGAGAAAACGCAAAAAGAACCTGCTACAGCATGGAAGATGGGGAGACCTGGCCGTGCCCACGATTTGCCTGTGCCCACTCAGCGGACCTCAGACCGACAAAATTGTAAGTTACGGGGTGTCTGTGCCCCCTCCTCATCCCAGCCCGGGGGATAATCCCAGCTCCATGGGGCTTGGGGGTCCATCTGGGAAGGGTTCCGGGTAGTGGTATGGCTAATTGTCTCTCTTGAAAGGTCCGAGGTGGCAGGCTGGGAAAGGGATAAAATATCAGGGAAAAAAAAAAAAACAGTGCAGACTCACAGATTTAATAATCTGTTTCCATACATCAGCACTGAGTGAATGAACTGATCACCTCTGAATTTCATTTTTCATATTTTTTTCATTTAATTTCATTTTGATTGGTTAAACTGGAAAAGCATGTGAGCATTGCTGCCTGTTTACACAAGCTTCCAGCGTCACCTTTGAATTTACCAGCAATTTGTTTTTTCCAGCATTACTGAAGTACTAATTCTAACTCATTGTAATACTGCATACCTTCCAAGGGAGGTCTGAAGCTTTGCTAGATTATTTTAGCAAATTTTCAGGAGATTTTCTGGAGGAAATAGTTTATATAAATTTTGGGGGTTTGGGGACTGCTGTGACCTCAGAAGCTCTGCGGTGCATTTTGGAGCTTATACACACTTATGTTTGCATTGAATTCAGTAAATGTAATTACTGACCTGCAACACAGCAGTGTCCTTTGTGTTTGATGAACACTGATGAATGTTGAGCCAACTTCATGTAACTGTCAGAGCCAGAAATGACCACGTTAACATCCACATGTAGTGGGCAGTGTGCAGAATTCCCAGCATGGAATAGGGGATGGCTCTGGGAGCCTACGGCAAAGGGGGAGGGGGAATCACAGTCAGTGGTTAAGTAAAAAAAAAAAAAAGCAGAGGTCCAAGGAAAGGGGAAGGGGTTCATATGAACACCAGCTGTCAATGACCCTGCATTAAATTCCCCATTACATGAGGGAACAGCATGGTACTCTCACCATAATTTGATGTGCAGCCATACATCAAGGATTGTAGGCTGCCACACTGCTCCCTTCCTGCTTTTACTCACCTACATAAAGCTTGGTGTCACTTCTGCTTGTTTTATTTCCACTCATTCTGGTCACTCCTTGTGTAACTCCTTGAGGTTGATTTTTGCATTAAACCAGTACGCTATGCCCTGTACATCCTCACATTTTCACCAGTCATTACTACATTCTTTTGAGTTCTGTGTTTCACAGGCTACTGAACCGGTAGTCCAAAGTTGCAATACTTCCTGACCAGTCTTGGAGTTCTCGGAAGTCTAACACTGCAAAGCTTCCTGATCAGTCTTTCTTTCTTTCAAGTTCTGTGAGAAACAAGTGTAACCCCTAGGTGGTGCTATCCCAAGGGATACTACCCTTGCCTGCATGACTAGGCACAGGTTGAGGGGCCTGAGCTTGGTAAATGGGTGCCTCCATAGGAAGAATTGGTTTAAGGGTAGCGTAGCTACTCTGGGTATAGCCCTCCAGGACACTGAAACCTCCCCCAATGGCTTGCACTGGTCAGTAGATAAACAATCACTGTTAATGTCAGAACATAATGTTGAACCCACTCTTGGCACAATTACCACCAGGGCTGGCTCAGCTGCACTGGACCCGGAGACCCCCTATAAAACAGGACCTGCAATAGAACAGTGCAATGGCAGTACAGTATCCCTTCCACAAAGGTACACACTAGCCAAGTTAAATGCAGAAAAAACAGAATCTGGTTTATTCAGAGGACATGAACAAGGGTGGGGCAGCAATCTGGCATTTGATTTCCTATTTGTTTTAGTCAGGTTAAACATGCCTGCACTAAGAGTCCCTCTAGCATAGTTACACACACGCTGGGTACCCAGTTGTTACTCAGGCTAGCCTGATGCATTGCCAAGGGTAAGCTGGCATTGCAGTTATTGTTGGGGTCCTTAGAAAAGAAACAAGCAACATGCACTTTAACCCACAATTTAAATTCCTGAGCCAGATGGCTCAGTTCTTAATGACCAACCAAAATAAATCGGATGACACACAATACATACAAACATACAAATCTGCCAGCAGAACAGACCAACTGGTTTATCAAAGTCTGCCCAAGTGTGCAGCTAGCACCCTAGATTGCAGCTGCCCCAGCCTCCTCCCTCATTGTCCCTCCCATACCTGTCATAGCCCCTGCCCTCCAGATCCTTCCTCTTGCTTTGTACCACTCCTTCTTAAAGCTTCCGACTGTCATACATGTTACCATCCCCACTGGTAGAGCATTCCAGTTAGACACCATCCTCTCAGTGAAGTAGTGCCTCCTCATCTCCCTCTTAAGTCATCCCCCTCCAACCTTAGTCCATGCCCCCTTGTCTACCTACCTTTCCTCAGTTTAAACACCCCCTCGGTGATAGGTTTATTTATCCCCTCAAGTATTTGAATGTTTCAGCCATATCCCCCCATCCCTCCTCTCCTCCATTGGGCACATATTCAGCTCCTGCAGCCTGACTTCATAGTCCTTTCCTTCCATCCCCTTTGACATTTGTGTTGCCCTCCTCTGTACCCCCTTCAGTAATTTTATATCTCTCTTCAGGTTTGGCCTTCAGTATTGTACACAGTACCCCAAATGTGGTCTGACCAAGGATCTGTAGAGACAGGATTACATCCCTATGCCTGCATGAGAAACCCCCTGCGATACAACCCAGCATCCTGTTTGCCTTAGCCACTGCTTTTCTGCATTGGACAGAGTTGTTCATGCTCACTGTTACTAACACCCCAAGGTCCTTCTCCTCCTCCTCAGTGATCCCTAGCCTCACCCTTCCAACCAGTAGTCCCTCCTATGGTTTTTTGCCCCAAAGTGCATCACCTTACACCTCTTCACATTGAATCCTAGCTGCCACGTTTCCGACCATGTCTCTAGTTTGGTGAGGTCCTTGTTCAATTGTTTCTATCCATCCTCTTCGTCCACCACCACCCCCATTTTGGTATCATCTGCGAACAGAATAACCCTGCTCCCAACTCCATGTGGCTATATCAGAGATAAAGAGCCCAAATAGCACCAGGCCCAGCACTGAACCCTGTGGCACCCCCACTTGTCACTGCTCTGGGTGTCGAGAACTCCCCACCCCCACAGCCACCCTCTGCACCCTCCCCTGTAACCAATTCTGTATCTAGTTTGTCAGCTTGTTCTCCACCCCCACAGCAGTCAGCTTCCCTCCAGCCTCCCATGAGGCACTGTATCAAAGGCCTTGCTGAAGTCCAAGTACGGAACATTTACCACATGATCCCCCATCTAGCTTCTTTGTTACCCAGTTGTAATTCCATATTAGGTTTGTTTGACAGGACCTCCCTGAGACAAACCCATGTTGCCGCCCATCCTGGAGGTCATTACCCTCGAGGGAATGCCACCAGCCTCTCCTTCAGTATAGTCTCCATAAGCTTTCCCACTATGGAAGTGAGACTGACCAGCCAATAGTTTCCTGGCTGTTCCCTAGGCCCATTCCTGTGTATGGGCACCACGTGGGCCACCCTTCAGTCTGGAGGCACACACTCCATTTCCAGTGAGGTGTTGAACAGATTTGCCAGTGGCTTGGCCAACACCTCCGCCATCTCCCTCAGCACCCTGGGGTGGATGCCATCATGACCTGGTGCCTTGTCCAACCTTAACACCCTCAGCCCCTCTAGCACTCTATTCCCTATGATCATTTTGTCTGTCACCTCCTCCCCTTCCTCATCCACCCCCCCAGTCCATAATGGTAGTGGTCCATCCCTCTCCTTAGTGAAAGCAAAGCAGAAGTACTCATTCTGTATTTCCACTTGATCCGCCCCCTCTTCCACACATTTCCCTCCCCACTTTATCCTCACTATGTGTTCTTTGCACTTCCTCTTTTCCCTGACATATCTAAAAAGGTCCTTCTCCCCTCCCTTTAGGCCCTGTGCTAACCTTAATTCCCTGGAGGCCTTGGCTTTTTTTTAACCCACCTGGCCACATCCATGGACCAACTCCTATAAAGCCTCCTTATCCTCTTCCTTCCTTGTTCTCCTGTACTTCCAATATGCAGCTCTCTTTTCCCTTACTCCCTGCAGCACTTCACTGTTCAGCCAGCATGGTTTTCAGGCTCTGCCCTTCTTATTCCTAGCCCTGGTGCAGGCTACTGTGGCCTTTGTTAGCCCAGCTTTAATAACTTCCCACTTTTGCTCTGCATCCATCCGCACCTTATATCCTTGAGTCTCCCTTACAGTATTGCTGCCATCCTCCCAAAGTCCACAATCCTAATGTCCACCACCTTCATGCTCATGCCTCCAGTCTCCCTGCCCAATGTGAGTATGAACCACACTGTTTGGTGGTCACTACCAGCTAGTGGGTCCTCAACCCTTACCTCCCTCATTGCCTCACCATTTGTCAGTACCAGGTCCAGTGTGTTCTTGTAGGCCCACTTACCATTTTTGTCAGGAGGCCATCCTGGATCACATCCAGGAGTAATTGTTCCTTGGAGCTGTTGGCGGCAGGGGTGCTCCAGTCAACCCCTGGTAGGTTGAAATCCCCCACCATCACCACACTCCCCCTTCTACACACCCTTCTTATCTGTTCTGCCAACTCCCCATCCATTTCCCCCTACTGGGTTGGTGGTCTGTACACCACCCCCAGCCTCAGCTTTCTACCCTTGTAGTCCAGAAGCTGCACCCAAATTGCCTCTGTCCTCCCATCCTCCTCCTCGTCCCTCATGCATTTGATCCCTTCTCTCACACAGAGTGCTACCCTCCCTTCCGACTACCCAGTCCCTCCTGTATATACTGTACCCCAGGAGCTAGATCCAAGTTATGGTACTTGGAGGTCCAAGTCTCTGTTACTGCAGCAAGGTCCACATTACCCTCTGAGAGGAGTGCCTGAAGTTCCACAATTTTGTTTCCCAGGCTTCTTGCATTTAGGAGACCACCTTCCAACTGTACCCCTTCTTCCTCTTTCCCCTCTTCTCCTTGGTCTGCTCCCCTCCTCTCAGTAGCCACACCCTTTTTTCACCTTATTACAGGATGGTGCTGCCTTCTGCACTTCACGCTGCCTAGCCTGCATGCCCCTTCCCTGAGTCACTTCGCCTCTGCCTTTACCCATATCTGGGGGGGTGAGCTCTCTAGGCTCCCCTATCCAGACCTTTTTACTATCCTCCGTCCTCTTGCCATCCCCCCAGTTTAAATCCACCTTAGTTGATATATACCTCTCAATTCCACCCTTTAGTACTCCCCTCCCATCTCAAGTGTAGCCTGTCTCCTGCGTTCAAGTCACTATTCCCTCAGACCCTACCCCAGTTTGTCACTAACTCATAATTCTTGGTGTGGCACCATTCTCTAAGCTACTCGTTGAACTCCTCTATCCTTCCCTTCTTCCCTATGCTCACACATGGTACTAGGAGTACCTCCAAGAATGCCACTGACTCCTCAACCCCCTCACACTGCCTGTCCAACTCCTCGAACCTCCCCTTCACCACTTCTACAGGCTCCCCTGCCAAGTCATTTGTACCTATGTGCAACACTAGGTGAAGTTTCTTTCTCCCCTTCGATGCACACTTGAGCACTGCTTGCCCTGCTCTTCCAGCAGTCAACTCAGGAATATCTTCAGCCCAAATACAGCTGTGCCTTCCCCCCTTCCGCCCCATCTGACCCCTTTCAGGATAGAATCCCCCAGCACAAGTAACCCCCTGTTCCTGTCCCTTACCCCTTTCCTCTCTTTTACCTTACCTCTACTCCAGAGTTCATACTACCCTGCTCCTTACTCACTCCAGCTGCACCCTCTGTGTCTCCAGCAACTGCTCCCCCTGTTTCCACCTCACTCCCTGTCTCTGCCCTGTTCCTCTCATCCCCCTGATCATCTTACCAGCCTGACTTCTGCCTATTGGGATTTCCCTATTGATCTCCCCTTCACTCCTGCTAATCTCCAACCCCTCCCCTATCCCCTCCATTTCAGATTTTGAGCACCCATTGCCCACGACCCACAATGATTTGAGCTTTGCTGCAGTGAGCTACCCTGATGGTTACTCATGCTACCCAGACCAGGAGGCAGGATTGACAAGATGAAAACCTCAGGATGGTATGTTGTTTGCCAGGGGAAACAGGGCCCACATGATGCATCATGATGGTCGATCCTGTTTGATGATGTTGAGCAGGGAGCCAAAGCCCTGAGTGGTTCTGTCATTGGATGAATCTCTGCAGCGTGAGTGGCAGTCTAGGCCAAGATGGTGAGGCCCAGACCAGGTGAACACTTTGGATTGCAGTCCATTTTAGGTGCTGGATTCAAAGTCCAGCTAGTGAGACACATTCAAGGGTGTAGGGAACCAAATCGTGACCCACATTATACATTCAGCACAGTTATAACCAAAACAGCCAGATACCACAGTTCAGATGACAGTCTGGTTGCAATAAAGCAGTGTCTCTGCGCGCAAACCACATGCTCTGTGGTTCTCTCCAATTCCTGACAGGTCGACCGCTGCAGGAGCAAGTCTTTGGTTCACACCAGGTGAAATTCACTTTCTCACTATTCATGATTCCGGTCTCAATAACAGCAATTTGGACAAAGTCCAATATCAGATTGAAAGCTTCTTCACACTGAAAGATGATAGCAGGCAGGCCAGACACAGTCTTCCCACCGAATCCCCATGCTACCGTGCAGGAGCAGCTGTGTGCTGTTCCCAGGCTGACAAGTTGGAATCTTGTCCACAACACATAAGTCTCAGTGGATCATAGAATATAATTTAATATTTATTTAATGATTTATTCAGGCAAACATTTTGGGACATTGCCTAAGGAGTGGAAAAGAAATCTGGCAGACAGGGTGTGCAGCGTTTGCTGTGCAAGAGTGCTAATGACAGTCAGGGCAGGCATGGAATAGATCAAAATCTAAACTATAATATAAAGTGCCCAACTGGGTTAGACCTGCGTGGGGAGGGGCTGAATTGTTCAAGCTGAGCAAAGAATACTGGCAACACCTATCCCCCCTAAACTCTATGCAGTAGATGGGCAGCAATTGGAATCACAAAGGCTATGCAATATCCCCCAGAAGCATGTCTTTCAGTACTGGGGCATTGACTGGTGAAAATATGGCTGCCCCGGCAGAGATATTGATCAAGGGTATAAGACTAGTAATCCCTCACCCATCTGCTATTCTGTAACAGGAAAGTATTTTGGGGTGCATAGTTGGTAATCATCCCCTGATCCTCCTACCATTCAGTGCCTTGGCAGTCACCAGAGCATAAGACTGCAATCCCCCCACCACAGAGGACAGGTAGGATGGTGGTGTTCTTTCTGGTGGCTGAGGGTAGTGGAGGCAGTTCTCGCATTGATCAGCCATATCCAGTGTTGTTCAGATAGAGTGAATGTTGTGCATGCTGGTGTTCCGTCTTAGTTCCATCCTATCAAGACTTGGGAAACTTTGTGAATGACAGGATAAAGTACACATTGCAAGTCCATTGGTTGGCAGGATCACCAATGGGCTTCCAGGTGCAATAGCTGTCATTCACAGACACTCTATCAGCAGGCAGCTGTGGCACATCGGGTGACTTGAGCCACCCACTGACATTGAGGACCGTGCTGTGATGGGGGAGTGGGGTGGGCGGGGTGCCTGAGTGGGTGGGGGGGTCTGCTGGACCACCGGGTTGACTTCAGGGATTACGGCAAATGTGTGATTAGGTCAAGCTGGTGGGGGGGTCAGTTATTATTCCTTTACCACTGCAGTGTGCAATATAAAATCAGAGTGGTGGGCAGGGAGGGGGTTCGTATATGTGTTATTTACTGTTGCAGTGTGCAGCATACAGTCAGGGTGGATGGGCAGGGAGGGGGTTCATGTATGTTTATTTTCTCTTGCAGCGTGTGGCATACAGATGGGATGGCAGGCAGGGAGGGGCTGGACTGCCAGAGTAGGAAGGTGCCAACTCCTGTCTGTAGTACAGCGACCTGCCAGTGGGTGAACACCCACTTAATCTACTGTTGTAGATTTATCATGAGGAGATACATCTCAGACTTGCTCTGGGATGCGCCTCAATAATGGTTGTGAATGGGGCTGTGCACCATATGCATGGGCATGCCCCCTGCACAACCCTTCCAGATGTGCTACATAATACTAAGGGTGGTGTGTGATGCGCATCAATCCATTGCCAGAATTGCACCAGTGCACAAGTTGGGGGTTGCACCAGCACATCTTGGGTGTGCTAGGTGCATCCTTTTTGTGAATCCTGCCCGTAGAGTAGACTGTACTCCTGGACAGGTGAGTACATTATCAAGTAGCTTGTGGCTACAAAATATGCTTAGTTAAAATCTCAAGTAATTAATAACTGAGCCATTTCTTGCATTTCAAGTAAAACAACTGAAACATTTTCCAAATCATATAAACAACTAACTCTCAAGCTGGATTATGCTTAAGTAGAAAACTTCAATTAATTCCTAGCTACAGTATTTTCCAGTCTCATTTCTCAACTAATGACTAAGTTAACCAAAACAATTCCCAACGAATTGCTAGATGGCAAAAGTTAAACATTAATTGAGAAAAACTCCTCAACCAATGATCAGGCATAATGCTTAACTTTTTAGTTAGCCATTACCTAGTGAAAAGGTAATCGCTAGTTATTTGCTAACTTCTTTTTTTGTATGGGTGGTCAGCAACAGATGACTGACAGATTTAATCATAGAAACTGTGGCACAAGCACAGACACTACAGAATCACCAAAACTGTTAGCAGACATTAATAAGGAAGCTATGTTTCCAAAAATGAATAATGTCCCCAATAACTCAATATCTACTAATAAAAAGCATGTAAGAGATGATCAAGATACTGATTTTACCTGATACAGAATGGTTTACAGTTAAAAAGAAAAAAAATGGCTAAAAAAGGGAGAAGAGCTGGCAACTATTCCTTACATACAGGGAACAGTTTTAACATATTGAGTACCTTACCCCCTGATGAGCAAGATCCCTTACCATCAACCTCTACCAATTTCATGACTAATGCCCCTTTAACTCAGTTTGAGACACCACTAACGGGGATTATTAACAGCATGGATCCAGCCTTAACTCAGGAAGTTGATGACGTTACTAATAGACTTTCTTTAGTACCATATAATCTGGAGCCAACTTCAGCTGTAAAGCAAATAATTGTCCTGGGGGATTCCATGGTTAAGCATTTAGATAGGGCAGTCTGCAACCAGGACAAGTCCAACAGAACCATGACTTGTTTTAGGGGAGCAAGAATTTCAGAAATAACAACCATGATTCCTGATATTCTCAGTAATGGAAGTTCAAATGCCCTTGTGATAATACATGCTGGAGTCAACAATGTTCTTCATGATCCCATTCTAACAAATAAGCAAGACTATGTAGCAATAACTAATCAGATTATCAGTTTGGGAGCCAAAGTAGTACTATCAGAAATTCTCCCTGTTCCTAGGTTTTCACCAATGATAAACAATAAAATAAAACAAATAAATAACTGGTTAAGGCAATGGTGTTTAAGGCAGAACATCCAGTACCTATCTCACTGGGAAAACTTTGAATATAAAACTGATTTGTACAGTTGGGATGGATTACTCCTGAATAAGAAGGGTTCTAATACCGTGGGGAAAATTTTTGTGAATTGTATTAATAAAAATTTAATTCATGAGGGGGTGAAAGGGATTATTTCTCCCGTTCAAATAGGGTGTATAACACAAGAGAATTCTTATTTGCTCTCACCAATTAGATTACAAAAACAACATAAAAATAATGAAAAAAGTAAACAACTTAAATTACTTTTAATTAATGCCCAAAGCTTAAAAAATAAACTAGAAGAGCTTGATTTATATTTATACAGCCATGACATCGATATATGTGGAATAACTGAAACGTGGTTTACAGAAGAAGATTGGGGTACAACAATCTTAGGTCATACCCTGCTTAGTAAACCACATAAACAGAAGAAAGGTGGAGGAGTAACTTTTTATATTAAGGAAGGGTTAAAACCCTGCGAGATCCATCCATCGCAAATCCTAATGGATGGCAATGAAATATTATGGACTAAATTATCAGCATCCCCTACTGTATTAATCATTGGACTTGACTATCACTCCCCTAACCTGAGTATTGAAGAAACACACACATTTTTGAATGCGATTGACTACATGGTGTCCAAAAATTATGTCATACTTATGGGTGATTTTAATTTCCCTTCTATTAACTGGTTGAATATGACTAGAGCAGGCAGTCCAGAAAATAGATTCATTGATATAATTTCTCAGGGTAACCTGGTACAGGTGGTGAATGAGAGTACCAGGATAGGGAATATTCTTGATTTAATATTTATTCATCAAGATTTGTGCTACTCACCCCCCAAGGTATTGATGCCCCTTGGTAGTAGTGACCACAATATGATCCAACTTGATTTACATTGTATGGGGATTAAACCTATTAAAGGTATCACAAGATTTAGAGACTTTTTAAAGCAGACTATTCTAGTATTAAGTCCTATTTAAATCTCTGGAATTGGGAGAAGGATCTGGAAAATCTGGATGTTGAACAAATCTGGGAGAAAGTTTGTCACAGGTTAAACATTTGCATTTATACCTGGGTACCAGAAAGAAAGAAATACATTAATAAACATAGGGTCCCAGTATGATGGAATAGAAAAATCCAGAAGGCCATAAGAAAGAAAAAGAAATGATATAATAAGACCAAAAAATACCCCACAAGCAATAATAAGACTGCCTTTACAAAAGCTGTCAAGAATGTGAAGAATGAAATTAAAAAAGCTAAAAAAGAGATAGAAACTAAACTGGCTGCTACTATGACAGATAATAAGAAGAACTTTTATAACTATATTGGGTCATTAAAAAATAAGAAAGGCAATTCTGTAGGTCCCATAACATTAGACTCAGGAACTACAAGCACAGAAAGTGAAATGGCTTTGACATTCAATAGTTACTTTCTTAGTGTGCACAAAGATATAGATATTTTAACCAACGGTCTTCCACCTATAAAAATGGATTGTCGAATTATCTGGCCAGATGATATTATTCAAACTGTTATAGTATTAAAGAATAACAGCACTGCAGGCCCAGATAGCCTAATGCCAATATTTCTGAAAGAAACAATATATGAGCTAGCAGGTCCAATTTCTGTTTTATTTAATGCACCTTTGAAACAAGGGAACTCATTAAAGATATGGAACCAAAGCAATTGTGATACCTATACATAAGGGAGGAGAAAAGCAAGACATTAAAAACTATAGGCCTATTAGCCTTACATCAGTACTAGGCAAAACTTTTGAAAGAATATTACAGAAACTTATTATACAACATCTAACTAATATAGGTTACTGTGATATAACACAACATGGCTTTGTATCAGGCAGATCCTGCTTGACTAATTTGTTGTCCTTTTTTGAACCAGTTAGTGCTGCCTTGGATAGAGGCATGCCAGTGGATGTGGTCTTTTTGGATTTTTTGAAGGCCTTTGATTCAGTCTCTATTAAAATCTTAATTCAAGATCTAATTAGGCTTAATTTCCATCCTGATGTTATAAGTTGGATTAATACATGGCGAAGTAATAGATCTCAATGTGTGTCGATACGTGGCTTCATGTCAGCTTGGGGGGATGTGTCCAGTGGAGTTCCACAAGGCTCAGTTTTGGGACTTACTTTGTTTAATATACTATTATCATCTATGCAAGTACCAGTGGGAACTTGGAGCTGCAGGTATGCAGATGATTTCAAAGTAGGTGGTATCGTCCATAATGATGAAACAGAAAAAGCTTTCCAAGATAGTATGCACCATTTGACTCGTTGGGCACATGAACACAGACTAGTGTTTAATGAACAAAAATGTAAAGTTATGCACCTCGGAATGCAGAATTCAAAGTATCAATATAGTATTAATAATGTGGTCCTGGAGGTATGTACTGATGAGAAGGATTTGTGTGTCTGGATTTCTGACACCCTGAAGTTTGATTTTCACACTGACAAAATTGTCAGGAGATGTAATCAAATTATACATTGTGGACCAGATATTCAAACTGCGCCAGTCTGAGGCGCAAGCCCCTGCGCTGCTCAAAATAGTTGCGCAGGGGTGTGGCCGGGGTGATATTCAAAGGAGTTGCGGCTGTTGAGCAACTCGCTGAAATCACCCAGCTTCTAACACTGCGTAAGGCGCAGTGGAACTTCGCTTCCGCAAGTTGCCAGAGTTGAGCATTAAACTTGCGGTGGCGCCAGTACTATGCGCCATGCTCAAATTTCCGATATTCAAAGGTGACATGCAAATGGGGCCATAATTTATCTGCAAGGCGCGGGGGCCATTTGCATCTATTTATGCCCCATTTGCATGCCATTGCATGTAGGTGCGCCGATCCCGAGACTTGCTCCTGGCCACCCTGCCAGGCAGCAGCCGTCGGGACCGACGCTAATGCAACTCGATCGCGAGCATCACAGTTACATGACACCCCACACATCTCCACAGCCCGGTCGCGGGCAGAACACGTCATGTCCCCCATCTCCCACAGCCCGATCGCGGGCAGAACCTGTATGAACCCCCGAGTGCCCGATCACGGGCAGAACCTGTATGAACCCCCAGTGCCCGATCGCGGGCAGAATGTAACCCTCCCCCAGCCGAATAACTCCCTGGTGGTCCAGTGGACCGTAAAGCCGATCGCGGGCAGAATGTCACAACACAACTCCCCCACATCTCCTGGTGTCTAGTGTCCCCCCACCCACGAAGCCTCCACCCCGCTCCCCCGCGGCGGTCGAGCAGCATCCACCCGCCTGCCGCCCGCGCCCGCCCGACAGACTGTCGGTAGGGCTGCCGCCCGTGGTGCAGAGCTACAGCCAATGGCATGCAGCCCACACCGTATGACAGTCCAGATTTGAATGATCGTACAAATCTGGACTGTCATCGCGATATCGACTACATGCAACTAGCTCTGCACCAATGGGCAATGCAACGAACAATCGTCAGCGAAGCGGCGGGCGACAAATAATGCTGTATCGCCCGCCCGCTAAAAGCGGCGGAAGGGCAAATGGTGAACACTGAACGCGAATGTGCTGAAAACGTACTGTCGAGAAGCTGTGAGAGATGTGTGTGGGGGGACATCTCGTGTTCTGCCGCGATAAAGACTGGCGAAAATATTATTAATGTGGGGGGACATGTACGTGCCTGCCGCGATCGGGCTGTGGAGATGTGGGGGTCATACCTGTACTGCCCATGATTGGGGCTGGTGAAAGCACAGGGACCGAGTTGGGGCCAGCCAGGGATGGCAGCTGCTGTGTTGCACCCTGCAATGCAGCAGCTCACCTGTGGTGGCCTCAACAAGCCTTTTTTTTGGCTCAAGCTTGGCGGGCACAGGTTGGGGGTTGCGCATGCACAACTCTGTGCAACCCGACTGAATATCGGGTTGCGCAGGTTATGCATGGATCCTCCCCCTCCTGTTGAGCATGCATTCATTTGCATTGCTCTCTTGCGCAACCTGTTGCCAGTGGTGTAACTGCCTCCTGCTGAATATCGCAGAATGGTGCATTTTGGACTTGCGCATGTGCAACCCTGTTGCGCATGGCGCAACCCTTTTGAATATCTGGGCCTGTATCTTTAGATCGATAAAAAGTAGGGATTCAGCGGCTATTCTTCCCCTGTATACAACCCTTGTACGTCCACATATAGAATACTGTTTTCCCTTTTATGATCCTTATTCCATGAAAGGAAAAGATAGAATTGAAAGAGTATAAAGAAAAGCAACCAAACAAATACTGGAGGTTAAAGGACTACAATATCATGATAGACTTCAGTTTGTGCAACTATTTTCAATGGATTACAGACGTCTAAGGGGAGAGCTATGTTTGATTTTTAGGGCATATAGTAATACAGAATTATTTGAGCTTATTGGTCTAAATAAAAATACATATCATCATAAGAATACAAGGTCACACAATCTTAGGCTTATAGCAGAAATGAATAATACAGTAAAAAGGAGTCAATGGTTTACTAAGAGAGTAATAAACATGTGGAATGTACTGCCAAGATCTGTGGTAGAGAGTAGCAGTATGTCAGTTTAAAAAAAACTTAGACATCTTTATGGGTGATAAAAAATATTTATTATCCACCACTGTATGGTGGCAAGTTCATTCATGGACCTTGGTCTTCTGAACTTGACAATAAAACTATGAAACTTATGGTTGATTTGGAATTGCATGTATATGTATCTATCCCCTTCAATGTACCTGTATAGGTGATTCCAGATTGTTGGCTAAGGCCTGTGAGATGTAGTTGACACTAAAGTCTGGTCCCACCAGTAATATCTCCGACCCTCCAAGTTTGTACTCGTATTTTGTAAGAACTTATAAGCATATGTTATCAAATGAGATGTTGAGAGAGATCTAATATATGGAGAGGCAGAGAATTTGAGAGTGGATTGGACCATGTGCCTGTGCCAAAGTGTTTCATCAACATGTGAGAAACCTGGAAATATCTGAAGACATAGGTGTGAGGCCATTTGAATTGAGAACTGGCTTCCCAGAATGATTTCAGTTTACGGTTGGCGACCAAATCAGCTACCTTCCAATCCCCCATATTAGGCCAGAAGGGGTTAGTTTTTAGGACCTTACTCGAAATTGGAAGATTAGGGTTTTGGAAGAGGTGTTGGTCTATGTCTCTGTATCCTTCAGTTTTAAGGAAGGTGTTGAGTTGGTGCTGTGTTTGAAGCGTGGAACCTAACGGAGAATCCTTCAGATTCTGTGGGAGATTTTTCCTGAGTATAAATAGGAGAGCTTTGGGATCTATGCTATGTGAGAAGCAATGGGATTGTTCTATTTTGACCCATAAGGAACAGTAAGAAAGGTCGGAGATGATATTAGGGAAACATAATCAGAATCTAAGCCTCCTAAGAGGTATAGCTAAGTAGTATAGATAGAAATTCAGTGCCTGTATACCCCGTCCACTTTAGGATGAGTAAGCTTAATATAAGTCTTCTCAATTTTTTCCCCAAGCCATAAAAAGGAACTAATGATTTTGTGTACACCTGAAAACCATGGTAAAAGAAGGACCCAACTGAACATTTGCAAGGGTTATAATACATGAGGTAGGATATTCATTTTAATTATATTTATACAACTCCATAGGGACAGGGGTAAATGGGCCGATCTTTTAATGTCTTCTTTTAAGGTGTTTATAATGGAGTCAAGATTTATTTTCTTTATGATTTTGGGAGAAGAGTGCAGGCTGATGCCTAGGTATTATAATTTGTCCGTACTCCATTGAAGGCCAAGATTATCTACTTTAGCTCCAAGGGTAAATTTGTTAAGAGAGAATATTTCTATTTTGTCTAGGTTTAATTTATAATTGGAGATAGTACCAAAATGAGAGATTTTCTGGAAAGCAGCTGGGAGGGATTGCGTTGGGGCGGTTATGTGTAATAAAATATCATCCGCATAATCAGAAATTTTGTATTCGGTATCTCCAATGGTAATACCTTTTATTTATTTTTATTTATTAGATCATCGGTTTACAGACCTTTGAGTCAAAGAGTCATTTACAAAGGCACCTCATCAAGAGAGCAATACATCACAGCAAACAAAAGAGTACAGAACAAAACGCTTAGATTAAAAAAGCAACCAGTGTTACAGATATTCACTTGTGGTACACACTTGGTAATAGGTAGATTATAGTAGTCATAATATAGGTATACAAGTACCATATCAGGTAGCAACCAGAGATATTTTATTACATTAGTCAGCAGATGTTGCTTGAGACCCCAGGTATATACAGAAAAAGTAGACAGGGCAGACTCAGCTTCTGAGGGAGACCTTGAAAGGACCAAGCTTAGTGGAGTCAGCTATGTTGGCTGGGAGGAAACTGAACCAGGAGGGAGCCCGATAGCAAAAGGATCTCTGGGCCATAAAGGACCTTACCTGGGGAACAATAAGGGCAGTTTTGACAGTGCTTTTATGAGAGGAGACGCATACAGTTTTCTAATTAGCGGTTCCAAACAAAGGTTAAATAAGTAGAGAGAAAGAGGACAGCCCTGATACTTTCCCTAGTGCAGTATAAAGGGTGCAGAGAGTATACCATTACATTGGACACGTGCTGAGGGAGACAAGTAGAGAATCTTAATCCAGTTTACAAACTCCTGGGGAATACGATACTTGGGAAGCAACATGAAAAGATAATTCCAGGAAACCCTATCGAAGGCCTTTTTGGCATCTAAGGAGACCAGGGCAGTGAGTGTAGAGGAATCCCTAGATGCAGAAAAGAGATAAGCAATTTTCCTGAGATGATCAGAAGAAAGGTGACCCTTCATGAAACCCACTTGTTCTTCACTTATTAGCACATTCCAGACACTTCCTAGTCTCGAGACCAATATTTTTAAGTACACATTAATTAGGGAAATTGGTCTATAGTTAGGGATAAGAAGGGAGTCCTTACCCAGTTTTGGAAGCACCACCTATCGTGGCTTGGGTTAGACAAGAATCTGAGATACCTTCTTTGAAAAAATAGTTGAAGGTATTTAGGATTATGGGTGCTATTTCATCCCTAAAGGATTTATAAAAGTTAGAAGAGAAGCCATCCCGGCTGGGTGCTTTGTCCAGTGGAAGGCCATCAATAGCTTCCATCACTTCTGTAAGAGTAATAGGAGCCTTTAATGTGTCAACCTGGTAATCAGACAGGACTGGGAGATTAATATCACTAATATAGGCCTCCAACATTTGTGGTGGAGGTGTCAAAACAGAGGGAGTGTATAGGTGGGAGCAGTAATCTTTAAATGCCTCAACAATATCCCTAGGAGAAGTAAGAGGGGTGCCTGATGGTGACAGGATAGAGGTAATAATTCTGTCTGTAGTTTGGGTACGCAATCAAAGGGCTAAGAGCTTCCCGGCTCTTTCACCCAGGTCAAAATAGGAAATTTTGGAGCGCAGCATGAGAAACTCCATTTTTCCAGCGAGAAACTGGTTATACTGGACATGAAGGGACTCAACTCTTTCTCATTCATCAGTGGAGGAAGTTGGGGATAACTTTGCTTTGGCTTTTGGAATTTGATTAAATAGAGAAGAAAGAGCCCCTTCTCTTTACTTTTTTCGCTTAGATGCCAGATGAATTAATTCGCCAGTTAGGGCACATTTCAGTGTGCTCCAGAGGATGTCCAATTTATGCATGGAGGGGGAGTTATTTTCCATGAAATTAGCAATGAAAGCTTGTAAATGCTGAACACGTTCTTCAGATTTTAGGATTTGATTATTAAGTTTCCATGTTCTATCTTTTTGGAAATTGGGAGAGAGATCTATGTGTAGGTGAACAATGTTATGATCAGAAAAAATGTTGGAAGAATAAAAAGCTAAGGTGATATCTGAGAGATGATCTACACTCATTAGAAAATCGTCAATATGAGAAAAGGAGTGATGAGGGATAGAATGGAAAGAATATTTTTTTGGTCAGGGCTTAGAAGTCTCCAGGGATCTGCAATGCCTAGGGTGGGCATTAACTCATGTAGTGCTTTCTGTCCCATAGAGGGAGATTGTCTTGGTTGGCCTGACCTATGAAGGTGATTAGACACAACAAGATTCCAATCACCCCCAAGAATAATTAGAAGTGAGGTGAATGGTGCTAATATTGTCATCAGGTTTCTGAAGAAATCTGGGTCATCTGAATTGGACCCATAGATGGAACCTAATACAACCACAATATGACCCAGGAGTGCTCTTAAAATCACAAAATGACCTTCTGGGTCTGAGGATTCTTGCAAAAGATGAAACGGTATCCTACCTGCCATGAGGACAGTGGTTCCCCTCTTGTGAGAGCTCAGGCTGGAGCCAAAAACCTGTCCCACCCACTTTCTATATAGATAGTGAGTTTGATTGGGTAAAAGGTGCATTTCTTGTAAAAAAGCAATGTCTGTCTGGAGACTACAAAGATTGAGTATAACTTTTAATCTGTTGGCTGGAGTTTGGGCACCCTTTAATGTTCCATGAGCACATGTTGAACTTAGCCATATTGAATTGTGAAAAGGGTGTACAAGACCTTTACGTTAACAGCATGCAACCCTACCTGTCTAAACTGAGATAACATAAGTTATCATTTATCTGTGGCAGTCCCTCCCCACCTCCCTTCCCCACAAAGCAACCCTTTTCTAACACAAATAAATCCCATCCCATTATCCCCATCACTAATATCCCTAAAATCCCCCCATGAACCCCACATTTTACCAAACTCCTATTGTAGAATAAGAAAAACCATACCAAGCTATTAATAACAGGGGTTTCCAACCCAATGACAAATATGTGAGTGTTTCCTGTGTAGTAACACCACCCAATGGCCCTCCCACCCCCTTAACCTTATCAAGGAATCAAACAGTATTGGCTAACAATGAAATAGTAACAGCTAGAACTTCTTATTAAAGGCTTAACAGCCAACATCTGACTATCCAAGACATAACTTCTCATAGGAAATGGTCTGCCAGGGTAATTAGGCCAACCCGAAGCCTGAAAGAAAGGATACTCCAGTTAACAGAGCTCTATGATAAGTGGAGCAAGTCCTGGTCTGATGATAGGCCTTATCAGACCGAGTGGATCCCATCTGTCCTGAAGACCTGTGGAAGGAAAAAGAAAAAAAAAAAAGGGGGGAGAGCCCTGAATCCCCCTGATGTGGGGGTGGAATATAATAATCTTAGTTAAACCATGAGATTTTAATGGTTAGCTATGAGTCAGGGCACAGCGAGACCGATTTATATTGGTAAGTAGAAAAGACACAGAGAAAGCTAGAGTAAGTAGGATATCAAGAAAAGAAAAGGAAAGAATTTGTTTTATGTCCTGTGACTCTCTCAAAATGTAAATACCTCTGATAGCCATTGGATTTGAAGTTAGTTTAGAAGTCTGGCTATCTGACATGTTTCAGGATGCTGCATGCCCAGTTTATGCTAGCGAGGAATAAGAGTAAGTGGAGATAAGGAAAAGAAAGAAGGGACCTAAAATCATATGTCGGGTTCTGTGACTCACAGTCATTAAGTATTTTTATAACAAAACTTAATTTAATTTTATTTAGTGAAGGGGGACATATTGATAATGAGACAGGACACATCATGTCTGGTTTTTGCTTGCAGAGAAAAGTAGGAACCAAGAAAAAAAGAGAAGGAAAAAATGAAGTTTCAATTATCAAAAAAGCACAATTAAACTTGAGGGAGCCAAAGCTAGGCAAGTCCCCATGAGTCAAATCATTGGCAGCAAGTGAAAGTCCTTGTTTTAATCAAGATCTTTTACAAAGAAGGTCTTCAGCACGTTGCACACTAAGCAGTCCTCTACGTCTTCTCGATTGCTCACAGGATTGTGTTGGGACCGTGCGGGCATGTGCATGATCGAGGAGACCAGATTGGCAGGTGAGTGAGCAGTAAGGCACAGAATGAATAGCAGAGTAGATTTAAGCTATTTGAGACCCCTGCAAACCGCAAGTGCAATCAGGTAGTACTGAATTGGGGCTTCCTCAACGGTGAGGAAATAGCTCAGGAAACAGGAAGGGAAGCTCACTACTAGCAGCTTCAGCATTTTCAAAGGCCTTCCATGAGCCATGATGCAGGACTAAAAGGTGAGCTGAGTATAACATTCTAAACCAAATGCTTAGAGATGGGCATGTGGTATTCAGCTCTCCATTTATTTATTTATTTAAACATTTTCCCGGGAATGCATGCTGAGCAGACCACTGCTCGATTCCAGATGCATCCTGGGGGAGGGTGGAACGTGGATAACAGTTGAAGACAGCATAAAAACACTTGATATTACATAGTACATAGTGGGGGTAATGCTAACATTAGTGCTGTTTGCTAGACAATAGTGGGTCAAGAGAGATAGTAGGTTTGTCCTTTGACAAACGGTTGAGGGAAGGTCCTTGGAAATCTTGATGATATGAGCTTCCCATTTTACCTCTAGAAGTTCTTTCATCTTGCTCAAAACGTGTTGCCTATCTAGGTAACTTAGCAGGTGCAATATGAAGGGATGAGGCTTTGCTCCTTGGGGGGGGCTTAGGCCACAGGGACCTATGTGCCCTTTCCACAATGTAGGTGGCAGAATGTGGAGGGGGCCCTGCTATCTTTGTTAGCAGTTTTTGAGCAAAAAGGACTGGCGACACTCCTTCAGCATCTTCAGAGAGGCCAAAGATGATTAAATTATTTCTCCAACTTCTCCTTTCTAGATCTTCCATCTTAACATCTATTCGGGTGAGTTTTGGCCGAAGGGAGATAAGCTCAGAGTCAATTTTAGCACACCAGGTCTCTACTGAAGCTGAGTGGGCTGAAATGTTCATAATCTTTTTATTTGTATCCTTCAATTCCTCCCTTAGAGATTTAAGCTCAGAGGTGAAGTCAATCAGAGCAGATTTTAGTGGGGCTAGCTCTAGCTCTAGCAGAAATTCTTCCTGGGAGTGATAGGCTTGTTTTTTGGCCTTTTTGAACGTTTGTCTGGCGTCTGTGGAGGCGTGTGCGCTGAAGAAGCTTGCCTCATTTCAGCCTCTATCTTATTCACAGCTGTTGGAAAGTCTGTTGTTTTTTTCTCGATCCGGAAGATTAGTACTGGCTTCCCTTAACTTTTAGCTCAAGGTAGATCAGAAAGTGATAATTTTAACCAGTTGAACACCGATAATTTTGTGAAGCAGAGTGGGAACAGGAGAGCCACGTGTCCTTCACAGGCAAAACATCATGTGATATCCATGACAGACAACTTTACCATGAGGCCAGGCATAGATGCACCTGGGCCACCCACCAAGCTAAGGCGGCTTACTATCACCAAGGTCTCGCTTCCACATAGAGCTCTGGTCGTGATTTCTTGTGTAATATTAAGGAAAATACTTGGAAAGTGGTCATCCTCCCCCATCCCAGCTCTCTATTGATGGTTCTATAGTCCAGGACCCACTAGCCATTGCTAATGCCCTTAACAATGCCTTCTCTGTCCTCAGCAGGGTTCTGCCTCCCAACGTCTTTGACCCTCCCAGTCCTTTGACCCTGCTCCTTCTTTGTCTGATGCTATCCCTCCTTTCCATCTCCAGACTATCTCCCCCCAGTTCGTCATGGAAATACGTCTCCAAATTCATCAACAAGACCAGGCATAGTGGTGACACCCTTAACTTAAAACTCCTTCAACTCACTTTAGATGTGGTTCTTTCCCCCTTACCAAAATCTTTAATTTGTCCCTTTGCCTTGGGCAGTTTCCTTCATGCTGGAAATGTGAAGTTATCACACTATTACTTAAGGGCAGTGACTGCACTGCTCGCAACAATTACCACCCCATCTCCATTCTCCTTCCCCTTTCTAAGGCCTTGCAAAAAGTGATCTCAGACCAACTCACTGAATATCTCTCCAAGTATAACCGCTTTTCCCCTGTCCAGCACAGATTCCATAGTGGGCACAGCACCACTATTGCACTTCTTGAATACATGCCCTTCATACACTAAGCCCTCAGCAACAGACATCTGGTAAGATCTGTCTACGTAGATCTCACCAAGACATTTGACACTGTCAATAACACCTTGCTGCCTCACTCCCTTCCATCTGTGGGCCTTGACCCAGAAACAGTGCCTTGGTTTTCCAATTACTTGTCAGACCAATCCCAGCAGGTTAGGATTGTTTCCACCATCTCCTCTTGCTGCCTTGTTTGCTCCGAGGTCCCCCAAGGGTCTATACTTGGCCCTCTCCTATTTAGTCTGTTCCTCGACTCCCTTCCCATTCCTTCCCTGGTAAAATGCTCCTCTATGCGGATGATGCCATTATCTTTGAAAGCCACCTCCACCCCTGTGCCCTACGAGAATTACTCCAACAGCATTTCCACAATATCGAATCCTGGTTTGTGGGTCATAAGTTAATTCTCAGCTGTAATAAAAACAAATCTATAGTTTTTACCCACCATTAAAACCAACTTCACTGCTTCAGTATATCCATCTGTAACTCCACCAATGTCCCTATTGAGCAAGTCCTTACGTTCAAGTATCTGGACCTAACCCTAGATACCCATCTCTCCTACCATACTCACATCCAAGGTCTCCTGTCTGCCCTCTACTCCAGGTTTGGACTGTTATACCATCACAACACTTCCTCACCCCAGAGACGCTTCACCTGGCAGTATCTTCATTTGTCCTTTCCCTCTTTGTCAATGGTTTGCTGATTTACAGTACAGCTCATGCAACCTCTCTCTCCCAGGTAAAAAATGCCCTGAATAAAGCCTGCAGGCTGATCACTGGCTATGACATATGGACACACGCCAGCGACTTATACAAATCTGCAAATTGGCTAAATCTGGAAGACAGACTTAAATACCATACATGCATCCTGGCCAAGAAAATATCTTTCAGAATTACCCCACCTGGTCTTGACTATCTTGTCTCAATATCACCTCCCCTCGCTTGAGTATCCAGAAGTGCCTCTAGGTCATCCCACCTGGTACCCTGCTGCAGAACCTCCTTGTGTCAAAGGACCTTTCTATACCAGGCACCTAAGTGGATAAATGAACTCCCAACTACCATCTCCTTATTACCTAGCCTTGGCCCTTTCAAAACAGCCCTTAAGAGCTATCTCCTGGAACAATCAGCCTGTGACTGCTACTGACCCATGATACACCCTATGTTGCCCTATCTAATGGTATATTTACACCTGTGTATATTGTATCTTCAGTTGTTTGACCCTGGGTCATTTCTACCCTGCTATGTTTGTAATTTGTCTTACTGCTTATAACTAGGGCACTGCAGGCCTGCTTCAGATTGTCTTGTATATTTGTTAATTGTAATGTCACCTATTTACTTCCCTCTTCTGTTACCCCCCCCCATGTAATTTGATGATGTGGAGCCTTTGTAAAAAAGTCTATGACCCAAAGGTTGTATTTCCAATGTACTAAATAAATAAAATAAATAAAAAAATAAAATAAGTGAGAAAATGGCTTGCTGGTACCTGCTGTTGCTGCTGTTTAAATGTCACGAAAAGTCCCAATGAAGAATAATCACATGAGAAACTGTTCAGAAAAGTCACACATATTTCTTGGTGCACTGCTTAAAGCATGCACCTACAGCCACAACTCTGCATAAGTGTCCCAAGGGAGAAAATGGCTTGCTGATGCCTGCTGCTGTTGTTGTCCGGATGTATTCTGTTGCTGCTGATGTACATTATGTTGCTAAATGATGACAGCCATAGATGACCATGGTTTGAGCTAAAATTTGATGTTCTGGAAAATTCTGCTGTGCTGACTGAAACTGCTGCCCTATGTGTGTGCATACATACCAACAATGGTAAGTTATTGTACGTGTCACTGTCATGCTTTTTCAGACACACTGCCATTTAATTTGTATTTTTTGTATTTTTTTATTTTAGTCTTCTGGCAACTGGGTAAGGCCCACTAGGCACAAGTGCCTGTTTTCAAGGGTGACCTGGGAGCACCGGGCAGTTAAGTGACTTGCTCAGAGTCACATAGTATGCAAGTGGAGATTGTGAGAATCAAACTCAGGTCTGGTCTGCTGAATGTATCAAGCTTGTTCACACCTCATTCTTCTAATCTCTAGGCTATACTGCCAGCCCGTATTAAATCTTGTTTTTTGTTGTAAGCAGTCCATTGTGTTGTTCCTTTGCAGGGAATCATCATAATAGATATTGACTGTTTCCCCTTCACCAGTGTGTTGGCCATGGTCACATTCACATGCCATACATATGTGCCGCCATCTAATGTGGTACTGTAAAATGTAATTTTTTTTGCAGGAGTGGGGGGGTACTGAGTGAGGGAATTATAAGCATTTACTGTTCTTTTCTTTTACATTCTCAGGTCACAGCACACAGATTGATGACAGTAGGGATGAAACCAAGTTGCCACTGCACATGTGTTCCATATGTGTCTGATTGTTGACCTTTGCTGTACGAACAATGTCAAGCCATGAAAGGTAAGTATTTTTGGGGGGGAGGGGGGTTGCATGCATCATTGGAAAAAAAATGTTCATTCATATTTTTGTCTTCTTTTCAGGTCTTCAGTGTATCAAAACTGTTGTCCATCTTCAGACTGGAACATACCATCCATCCACAGTACCTTGATGCTACCTGCAAACAGATGAAGAAAAAATTATTTTGAGTTTATTCCAGTACCCCATTTGGTATCAGTACCTAGTGGAGCTGTTCCTGTCTTTTGTTATATCCATCATCTGGCCTGTATGTCATCGCTGTTAAATACTTTACACCTGCAGAAAACAAGGGAAGCAAAAAAAAAACAAACAGGAAAGCAGCTCTCGCAATCCTCAATGTTGGAGTTGAACCCACTTGGAAATTATTTTTTCATGACTGCATCAGCAACCTCATTGGTACACAATCTGATGCTACCACCTGGATGGTCTGCTTCACCTGCATTATTCAGCATCAGCACCACCATCATCTTGACTGGGTACAAACATAGATGTGATTGTCCTACTTGGTATGTTGCACCAAAGAAAATGGAATGGTGTGATTCGTGATCATGAAGATGATCATAAAGGACATGATTTGTCTCATGAGTCATGATGTGAGTCATGAATTTGGCACTGGCAACACTTCTTAGAGCACCAGAAACTGGATGGAATTGAGCTTCCACAGACCATTGCAACTTGAAAATTTGAAATACCCACGACTGCACTTCTCTGAACTTACAACATTCAAGCTGAGATAATATCTACTGGATTAAATAAAGCCGGCTTATTGTGAGGAAAAAGACTCGAGTCCATCTACTAGTAAGGCATCCTACAGACCATGAATACTAACAAAAGCATCATACTGGACCAAGGATTTTGAGGAATGTGACATGATAACTGGGTGCCCTCCTGATTTGTGATGAAAATGAAGATTTAACAAAAAACTGGGTGTCCTCCTGATTTGTGATGAAAATGAAGATTAAAAAAAAAACAGGGTTGGACCAAAAAAAGTTGAAGTGGTGTAGTTCCTGATCGTGATGACCATGAAGAATGTGATTTGCCATGACGTAAGTGTGATGTGAGTCATGAATTTGGCACTGGTAGCACTTCTCAGAGCACCAGAAATTGGATGGAATTGAGCTTTCACAAACAGTTGCCATTGAAAATTTTAAATACCTACGACTGTACTTCCCTGAACTGTACAACGTCTGAGCTGAGATAATGTGTACTGGATTAAATAGAGCCGGCTTGTTGTGAGGACAAAGATTTGAGTCCATCTGCCAATAGGGCATCCTACAGAATGTGAACACTAACAGAAGCATCATACTTGAACAAGGATCTTGAGTGACTTGACATGATAACTAGGTGTCCTGATTCGTGATGAAAATAAAGATTAAAAAAAACAAAAACAGGGCTGGACCAAAAAAAGTTGAAGTGGTGTGATTTGTGATCATGATGACCATAAAGAACATGATTCACCATGACGTGTGTGTGATATGAGTTATGAATTTGGCACTGGTGGCACTGGCAGCATTTCTCAGATCACCACCTCTGGTACTCTGACCGCTACTGAAACATTCAAAGTCATCCTCCTCATGCCTGTAGTAAACCTCTGGTGTTAATTCACAACTTTTACCTACATGGCTGCTTGCTGTTACTTGACAACTGGCTGGCAGATTTTATTTTAGATACACATACAGAATTTATTTCACACACCACCTATGCTAAGGGTGATACTGCAGGCACTGCTGCTACCCACACAGATTCAGGGACCTTGCCTGTCCTAACCCTGTCTGACATAGTACTTTTTCCCTTTAAGGATTTTTTTCTTTTTTTAATTATTCCACGTGATGTGGTGGAATGCCCTTCCCACAGAGCCAAAGCTTATACCTCACTGACTTATATGGCTTATATACCACAGGCATAAACACCTTTGCCTGACTGTGTCTTTGTGGGCATTTTTTTAGATTACACAAAGTCAACAAGAAAAAAACATGTTTATTGCAAAAAGTAATTTTTCTAATTTTGTGGGTTGCTAACAAATTCAAGACAATTCACAAGACAATACAATGCCAAAATACTGCAATATGTACATTTCTTTATTGTGTCTTTCTTTCTTTCTGTTAAATGCTATAATATGCAGTGAGGGACAGTATTCACGGTACTTTGGGGAAACACATGATAGTGGTACAGTGACAACATTTCAACAGACTGAGCACAAACAATTAACAGCAACATTATATTTATTCAGTTTTTGTTGGATTTGAAGCCAAAAAATAACAACAGTGACTTCCAGATGGAAATTGAGCACTAAAAAGATGTAGCCACACAGGCACAACAAGAACTTAACCACTAACTAGTCTTCAGTAATCTAAAAGTGGAACAACAATACATTATTTTGGGGGAGGGGATTTTACTGCAGTAGCTATATAGAAACAGGAAAAAATACTGCAGACGGGGTAAGAAATTAAGAGTACTGATATTACGGTGATGCAATAAAATGTGTATCAATTTACTTACAACACACACACACAGATTAAAGGTCAGGCACAGAAAAGTTAATTGTTCAGTAAACTAATACAGACAGCCTTTTAAAATGACTGAAAAAATGACCAGCAAATAGAAAAAAATAATAAAAAAATTAAGTGAAGTTAATATACAAAACTAGCCAATATAAGTTGGAAAAACTGCCTTTCTCACTAATCTCCCTTCTACACCACAGATCTGCCCTTCCCCTGAAGCACACTTCTACAGTGTCTGTCAGTACAGAGACTGAATGTACTAAATTAACATTAAATATTCAAACAAAATCAATAAATGCTCGATGATATAAACACATAAGGGTTTATTACAATTGATGTACTAATTTTTAACACATAATTTTGTGGCAAAAATGTACTTTTAAAGAATTTTCGATGGTTTGAATCTTAAGGATCCAAGAGAAAACTGTCTCCAGCTTTCCACTACACGCACTGCGCTGAACTGAGGCTGTGCAAAACAATATAGAGCCCATGTGACCTTAAATACTATGAATCACTGCACAATTTGCCTTAAAGAGCAAAAAAACAAGGCGAAGTAATGCAAAGTCCATAGAGAATAATGGGAACTTCACGTTACTCTGAGAAGCAGAGTTATTAGCTCCGCTATGCTGAATACCACATAAAATTTGTGATCTATGCAAAATACTACACATAGCGAATTTGAGTCACTTCACCCACTTCTAATTGGTATGTTAGAAGTACTACCCTATCACAGAGGTATACTGTCCCTCCACAATGAAAGTGTATATAAAAAATCAATTAGCCAATGATAAACAGGTAATTAGACAATACAAAAACTAATTTTCTGATTGGCGCACAATCACTGTCTGCATCCAATAAAGTGTTTGAAAACTAAAGTGGTGTGCCTGACTCAATCTCCATTTTGACTGTTTGAAACAGGAACTGAGTCTGTTACTTGGCACAGTGCTATAGACAGAGACACACACATTTTTGAGATTGCTGTCATTTGCATGGTCTATAAAAGGATTCAGCATGGCAGAAGGCTACGGAACAAGTGTTTGGGTACTTGAAAAATCAATTGTGTGATGGGCGGCATAGTTTGCCAGGAGGAGTTTTTTTGGGAATAACTTGCAACTGCCAAAGTGTGATGTCTACTGGTTTGGTAAGGGTGACATGAGGTGGGAGCAGATCATGCCATCTGTACACTGACTTCTATACACTCTCCCTCAGCCAGACATATTTCTCATCCATGTTGGAGGTAACGATTTGGGACAGAAAAGAGATATAGATTTGATTGAAGCAGATAAATCTGATTTAGCTGCTCTTACTGCAATGTTACCTGCCTGTAAGATTCTGTATTCAGATATTACAGAGTGAATGATCTAGAGAGGCCAGCAAAACACTTCTAGACTTCAAAGATCATGTAAAAAGGTACACATTCAAATATCTGGCTTACTTCATGATCTGGGAATGCACAATGAACGTCACCCCCAAATTAAATATTACAAAGACTGGTTTTATCTAAAAGATGGTGTGCCTCTTTAGACACTGGCAACATGATTTCCCTGGAGAACCTCCTACATAAAATCCAAACACTGTTGTGGAAGTGTTGTCATATACATCATAAGTACCAACATTCCACCCCACAATGGATCTTTTAAAAGCAATATATACTTTGATCAAAAAATAGAAGTGCTGCAACTACACAGCACACACCTGACATGTTTTTACCTTTAAATTCCTTTCAATTTCTATTTTTTTTATTTTATTTGTGTCTATTGCACGTGATGTTACAGAGGTTTACCAAGGCTGTCACTTCACAAGCAGTGTAATGCTATAGAATGGTTTTGGAGAATTGACAGCATAGGTGGTGGGGTGGGAGGGAATTAGCATGAACAGAAGAAATTCATGATAATTGGTGTACTTGCAATGATATAATAATTGCATGATGAAGCATACTGTAATTTGCATTCTATTTGCTGCTGTGGTTCTTTTTTTATTTTTCTGACAATGCTCTTAACATTTTTCCACAACAAGCCATCCTTTTTGCTTGTATACTTTTTTGGGGTGAGACCTATTTTACTCATAAAACTGTGTGTGTTGCAATCATCATTGTGTTATCATTCCACTGTCTGTGTGTGGGTGGGGGCCACGGGACCTTAGTAGATCGTGATATTTTATACATGTATATTGACGGACATAGTAGTGAACTGTGGCATGTCAGTAGATGAACTCATAAAATGATGAAGGAAAACACTTTATCCTGATTATTTGTTAGCTGTGTACTAGATATGTGTAATATACAGGTAAAAACATGCATTGTGAAACCCGGATGCACTACCCCATACAAAGATAAAACCCTCTGGCAGCTGTATTAATTTTAAATTCAAAGGAATGGCATTTTACACCACTTGCCTCCCATTGAAGTTCCTCCACCCTGGCCGAATGTTGCTCACTTGTAATCATTTCAGAGAGTCCTTGTTTGCTTGCTCACCCCACCTCCAATACAACTTATCTCCCAGAGATCCTTGGCAATGATTTAATTATTTATTTCCAGGTAGAAAACCACTCGATGATCCACATCTTGTTTATAAACCTGCACATTGTACTCCCTCCCCCCCCGGTACTGATCTCAGCCAACCACAGACATGAGAAACAGTAATGCAGAAAAGCAGTGTTATTTGTTTGTTTTTTGTAGTTGTTGCAACTTTCATCCATTCACTCGGGACTGGAACGTGCTTACAGACCCCCCCCCCCCACTGCAGCTCCCAACAGTCCTGAAATGATGCCCTCCAACTGAATTATATTTTCAGCCACTGACATGGGAAGGAACTGTACTGGAAACCAGATTTCTTTCTTTGGTTTAAATCTCAGCACCAGTCACAGCTGGCATCCCCAGTGAGGCACTCATAGCTTTCAGCCTGCCTCATGGCTGCTTATTTGCTCAGTCCAAGCAGTCAGTTGAGTGTGTACACATGCTGAGACATGCCCTCCCCTTCCCCTTCAGCTCACGCCAGCAGTCCTCAAATGCTGTCCTCCAACTAAATTCACAGTGAGAGTGCAAACAACTTTACAGAAAAGGAGATCTTGTTTTATGTTTGTTTAAATCTTACCAGCTCTCCCATATGGCATCCGCTGCAACATTCTCGCAGCTGTCATCCCATCTGCCATCTTGCTCATTCATTCAGACATCCCCTAAACTGCTACTTTAGACTTTTAAAGTACAATGACACTTGGAATGCCTACAATAAAACTATGAAAACGTCTGCTGCTTGTGTGTGTGTGTGTGTATGTGTGTGTGCGTGTGTGTTTTGGGAGGGGCCATGACAACCAGTTGCAACCCTACCTGTGATGCCCAGTATAGATCAAAACACTTAAGGAAAAAAGCAAATCACTCTAGAAACAGTTAGTTCCATGGTGCAAAGAGATAGCATGATACAGTCAGTACAAAGCATTTCTACTTCATAAACCACCACAAACTGAAACACTGATGATTTGTTATTGTTTCTTCTAATGGAAAATGCCAAAGCTATGGAAAGATAGGGAGGTGCTCACCCTGGTTAAGACCATTAAGGAAGCAGGCAACCAAGAGATTATGATGTGGGGAACAAACCTCTCGCTCAGGAAGTCCTAAAAGAGGGTGAGTAGTTTCCTGGAAGATAAAGGCATCAAAAAAGACTGTGAAGTCTGCAGGAAAAAGTGGAAGCATATGTGCATGAAGTTTTATAAAACTAAACAATTTGGCAACATCTACTTGTGGGACAGGGACCGGTATGAGATGGCTTTCATGATATGGAAGAAAGCAGGGAAGCCTGATTTTGGTGCACACCATCATTGCAGTAAGTACATGTGTACCCTCACATCAGCTAAATCATCCATGACAAATGATAAGCATGGCAAATAATGTACATTCTTGGAATGATATGGGGAAACAAAAAGTACATAATAAAACACAAGGTTTACATTCTAATATTTCAATTGACTGCACAGGAGTGTATTAAGCCATGAGGCCAGACACTGACTGTCCATACAGCCCTGGAGGCCTTATTACAGTTATACAATGGATGTAAGTAGTTATTTTTTCGCTGAGGAAAATGATATTTGGAATCTAATCGTGACTTTATGGTATGGTAAAGCATTGTGGGAAGATAAGTAAATAGTGTAAATGTGCACAAAACATGGAAACCACAGTGAAGTTCATACTACCAGATTTGTCTTCTTTCTTATCTATCACACACTAGTGTTAATAGCTCAATATTTGTCTCACTACATGCTTGATGTTCACTGTTAGGGACTTGTGCAGCTAAGTCAAAGGGTTATAAAACTGTGCCACAATGCAATGTGCTGTATGCTGATTCTCAATTCAATTCAGTGCAACAGTGTGTGTGTGGTGGGAGAGGCAGCACATGCATTCTAATGTTCTCAGTACAACTGCCAAGTATAGAAACACAGAAGCTGACAGCAAATAAGGACCGCTAGGCCCATCTAGTCTGCCCATTTTCCCTACCTGTATAAGCACCTGCTGACTCTACCTAGTCATTGACCTCAGCTACTCCTTCCCATCTCTCTGGTTCCCTTATGTCTATCCCATGAATGTTTGAATCCTGCCACTGTATGTGCTATGACCACCTCCTGGGACAGGACTTTTCATGCATCCACCACCCTCTCAGTGAAAAATAACTTTCTTACATTGTCCCTTAAATGGCCTCCTTCCATTCTCATGTCATATCCTCTTGTTCTAGTACTCTTTTTATACTGGAAAATGATTTGCCCTTCCACCGTATTTATGCCTTTGAGATATTTGATTGTTTCAATCATATCCCATCGCTCCCTCCTCTGCTCCAAGATATGCATAATTGAGGTCCTTTAATCGTTCCTCATATGTCTTGTGCTGTAGACTCTGTACCATCTTTGTTGCCCTCCTCTGCACTGTCTCTATGTTGTCAATGTCTTTATGCAGATGGGGCCTCCAGTACTGCATGCAGTATTCCAGATGGAGCCTCACCAGTTTTGGTTTTTTTTTAATAGTGGAATCATTACCTCCCTCCTTTGGCTTGTGATACCCCTTCCAATACAACCCAACATTTCCCTGGCCTTCCCTATTGACTTTACATTCTGCTTTGTGGCTTTCAGGTCATCTGTGATAATGACCCCAAAATTTCTTTCTTCCTCGGTGTCTGTCAGCAACCCCCCCCCATCCTTTAGCTCTAGCCAGGTTTCCTGCTCCCCAAGCAGAGGAATAAATAACTGCCACAACTTATATCGAGATTATAGAAATACAATTACCTTTAAACAATGTTTCTTTCTTTCTTCAACATAGAGTACAGGTAAACAATGACATTTTCTTGACAAAAATTACACATAATCTCTCTTTCTGTGTCTTGTGTCTCCACAAAGCATTCAGGCTTCTCTGCCACACAGGCCAAATGGGGCCATCATGTACCAGTTCTGGCTGAGCAGGTGACTGAGGAACAGGTTCTTGATGATGATGTTGCCATCACCCAGCCTGATGGTATGTAACTACAATCACTGTATTACACTTAATTGGGAATGTGCAGTACAACTGTGTCATAGTGTAACAAGGTGACAACCACCTCTTCATGGTGCAGGCCAGATAGAAAACATTGTACCACAGCCTTGATGAAGTACCAACCCATGTCACTGTACTACATTGAAACACAACTCCATTGCTCATTGTATGCTGTTGTCTCCAAGGAGAGCAAAAAATGGAGTATTCTGTACCACATAACGAGTCTACCCTTCATTTCCATCTGCGGAGACCCCTTTTCTGGTGTAATACCTTTAGTGGTCACCTACCCACACAATGACACACACGCACGCACACACACACACACACACACACACACACTGCATGGCACGTGGAATGGTACGAGCACATAGCAAACACCCCTTTTCAGATGCCATGCTCTACATCATGTCATCCAGTAAGAACAGTAGCATATCAAAAATCATGCATACATAATACTAAGGGTGGGAAACAGTTCTACAAATAACAGCAATTTGCAATACTTTGCCATGGCCCCAAAATATCTGCAAATGAAATTGAAAGGCTTACATGATCACCAAAAGAACTATAAATTTCAAACCCCCACTTGCATCTAGGTAAACATACATTAATTTCCTTGCATTTCCATATTTCACAGCAATAACAGTAATACTGTCACATGTACTAACTGTACAATACGAGTGCAATGTTTCATGAGGTGCACTTGCAGTTCACTCACACATACCATTAAGTAAGTGTTTACCACACATTTAATGTAAGCCATCACAATATGTCATTACTATCATAGGAATTCACAGCATTTTAAGATGAGTTTGCAACCTTTCTTTTGTTAATAATTCACTGTAGAGTTCTGGTGAAATTGTTGACTCTCCTGGTACACAATGTGACTTTGGTATCTGTACTGGTGAGGGATGTCAGCAAACGAAGTTAAAAAGATTGTCACCTTACCAGTCTTCTGTTAGGAGCACCGTTTCAAATACTAAACCCATAATGACACAGACGACATTAGCTGACAGCTGCAGTTACTTCTCTAGGTCTCACATCTGTATTTTCTGCAGGTAAACTGCACAATTGTGAATATGTATCTACAGGTCTGATCTGATGACACCATGCATGGATAGCATCACAACCACTGTGAGGCTGAAATATTCCATATTTTGACCCAATACTACCTACAGTGGTTGAGGAGGCTACATAATTGTATGAGTTGAAGGGGGGAGGGCAACAGTAATAGCAGTCACTGAAAATAGTAATAGAATGTAAAAAGGCATTGTCTGTGTAAGTACATTTTGGCAACATACTGCAAATAATGACTTTTCAGAGGAGTACAACTGAACATTAGATAAAACTTTTGTCATTTGGGAATGAAACATAACAATGGAAGCCTCCATAGTAGTAATATTACTTAGTGTCAGCTAATAAGAGGTGACTAATAAACAGTGTCAATATTCAGTACACCACAGTTCATAAAATAAATGCAATAGAAATCTATTAACATAGAACTGAGCATTGTCCATTTCTTTTACTTATGTATTTCAGACCAAGAAAACCTCAGAGAAGGCAGTGGTGGTACTCCTGGAAACACCACAGCAAGAAGAAATGCTGAAAACCAAGCCCACTCTGTGAGCCAAACAGAGGCACCTCTGCCTGCTGGGGCCTCCAACACCTCACAATAAACTGAAGAGGCACCCCAGCCTGGACCATCAGGCATAAAATCTGCTGCAGCAGGTCACAAGCCTGTAGCTGTTCACTGTAAGTAGCAACCACTTACTCCAAACAATGATTGCATACAAATGTAAGAAGATACATATGAACATATGAAAAAGCAGTAGAAGTAGGGTGTTTTTTTTTCTATGTGGTGTAATCATATTACAAAGTCCAGATCTTGAACCACTGACCCTGCCACTCCTGCCCGCTCCTTCAATCCTCCATACATATGATCCTTAGATTCTCCCTATACCTATATCACTCTTGAAGCTGTCAACCTTTTCAATGAGACCACCTCTTCCAGCAGCACATTCCAGGTGGCCACCGCCCTCTCCATGAAGAAGTGTTTCCTGATGTCTCGTCTAAACTTCCACCCCTGCAGCTTAAGACTGTACTACCACGTGCTATGGTTGCCACTAAACTTAAAGAGATGCACCTTAAGCATGCTATTTATCACTTTCAAGCACTTGAAGATCCCAATCATGTCCCCTCTTTCTCTCCTGTGCTCCAGGAAGTACATATTCAGTGCTCTCATCCTCTCCTCTTATGGTCTTACATTGCGAGTTGCTATCATCTTTTTACCCCTCCTCTGGATGTTCTCCACAGGTGCGTGTCCTTGATGGGGTCTGGATTGCAGTACTGATTTCCATTCTGGTGATATAACCTCACCAATTACCTGTACAATGCCAGTATAACTGTGTCTTCCCTACTACTCATCCCCCTAGCTATGCATTCAGCATCTTGTTTGCACTTGTTGCTTCTTTCTTGCACTGCATTGAATGTTTCAGGTCACTACTGGTCATCACTCACAGCTCCTTCTCTTCCTTTGATGCAGATACTGGACTCCACAAAGGTAATACTTTTTCCTGGGATTTGTTGCTCCAATATGCTCCAGGTATCTGTTTCATAGGAGGAAAAGGACCTAGGAGTGATGATCAGTAGTGACCTGAAGCATTCCGTGCAGTGCAAGAAAGCAGCAGCAAAGGCAAACAAGATGCTGGGATGCATAGCTAGGAGGATCAGTAGTAGGAGAGAGGAGGTTATACTGCCCTTGTTCTGGTCACTGGTGAAGCCACATCTAGAGTATGCAGTTCTGTACTGGTACAAAAACCTCAAAAAGGATATTAACCTGCTGGAGAAGGTCCAGAGATGGGCTACAAAGATGATAGTAGGTCAGCAGGATAAAGCATATGAGGAGAGGTTGAGAACACTGAACATTTACTCCCTGGAAGATAGGAGAGAGAGAGAGGGGACATGATTGGAACCTTCAAGTACTTGAAAGGGATAAATATGGTGGATAAGGAGGGTCTCTTTAAGCTGAGTGGCAACCATAACATGAGGGGGTACAATTCTAAACTGGGGGGAGGTTTAGGTTGGAGGTCAGGAAGCACTTCTTCACAGTAAGGGTGGTGTAAACTTTTAATGTGCTGCCAGAAGAGGTATTCTTGTTGAAGACAGTGGGCATCTTCAACAGAGGCTGGCGTAGGCATAGGGGGAAGCTAAGGATCAGGGGTTGGGAGGATGGGAGGAGTGGCGGGGGCAGGAACAGTAGCTCAAGCTGTGGACCATGCAACACAGGCAGACAACATAGACCTAATGGCCTTCTTCTGGTGGCTTCTTCGTATGTTTGTAAGCTTAATGTTTCTGTTAATTTATAACAGTTGTTGGTGTTCCTACATATAATATTTGTTTCTAATTATCACAACTGTTTTCTTGCAAAATCTAAAATGATGAATGTAATGACATGGCATACTATAGGAAAGTGTACTCTTTTATGAGCTGGTGATATAGTTACATAGCAGTAGGTGAAATGTTATGTACATTTAGTATTATCCTGATACAACTGCAAACCAGTGCTTGTTCTTGCTAGAAACAATATAACAGGAAGGAACAATATAATTGACCACTACATATGATCATCTGTATATCACAGCAGTATGCAAGACACTTCTTGTTGCTGAGTAACTCAAAAATGTTGTGTGCTAATAGAAAAAGAGCAACTGTGCAGTAGTTAGATAACATAGACTTAGTGCATTCATTGCATATTATTAACAGTGATGTCATTACTGTATTAATATTTCATAGTCATAAATGAAGAACATATTCATAACAGCAAAATTGGATGTTTCTTTACATAGCTCAGCCTCTCAGGGGTGAAGCAATTGTGGCTGCCTGAAAGGTAAGTCCTGATTCTTATTAAACCCAATACCTCAACCCAGACAGACTCCCAGAAAATTTGAACCAGTTCCACAATACAGAGTAATACTGTGCTACAGTACCTTTACTCTTAACAGCACAAAGAGGCCACTTTTACAAATAGGTATTCAGAAACTGTTGCAGCTCTATCAAGCTGCTGTGACATTCACAGACAAGCTTTAGTCAGAGCTGATACGGCTGTGGAAAGCTTTTAGTAGCAGTAAGAGTTTTGAATAGAATATGACGTGCACTCACCACACTGGAGTCAGTTGTTACTAATACTGCAGCGATTACAGTAGTGCGCATGCGTGATACTTGCGCATGCGCTGTTTGCCATGGAGTCAGCCATGCACTGGAAAAACAATATGCCTATTAATGGAGAGAATAGGTGAACATATTAGAATCACAGAACACATGCGTGTGCAAAGTATAATACCACCCCATATTAAATTTATTCAAGGCCAGGGAATGCATTGCTAGTTTTTTTTTAGCAATGAAAAAGTTTCATGTGGTCCACGGGGAGGAAATTTGGATGCAGCTTTACTTAATCAAGCCCTAAATATCATGATATCAGGGCAGAAAGGGGGTTAGGTAGCACTCAAATGGAAGTGAGGAGGTCAAGAAAATTTATTGTGATACTGTACTCTATAAAGACCATGCCGAAATAATGCAACAAGTATGGCAAGCAGAGAAACACCAGCTTGACATAGATTCTGAATTCTTTGGTGCGGTGTTATACTGCACCAAGATGAATTGTATCGGTATTCATTTTTGAGTGAGGGATTGTGAGAAATGTCAGATGGTTGTCAATTTTGACCCACCTTTTCTTCTCCCTTGATGACACAACTGCTGCTTTAAGAATATGGGCTCTGTAGACCATTATGATCCATCATATTTTCAATAAACCCTAACTTTTTACACCCTGTGGGTCACTGTCCTACATAGAAAAACTGACCATCTCACGCCCCTCTAAGTGCAGACCAAACCCCCTTTTTGTGTTGACAAATTTCTCCCCAGTCTGCCACTTGCTTAGTGGCAGTGAATTTATATAGCATTTTTTAATTCTGCATATGTATGCAGTCACATAAAATGCCTACTGATATCATTTTTAAGCTTCCCTCCATTGGTTTTTCATATTTCCTCCAGTGTATATATTTACTGCAGCAGTAAAGAGAATGTATTCAGTACTAAAAATTAAAACAAATTTGCTGGTGGGCTTTCTGTTTAGATATCACCGTTAAGGATGACCAACAGACTTTTGAGGCAAATAAAATGCACTTTTGTTAATCGCACTGAACAATGCCTTATTCCATTGTATAGGGCATACGTTAGACTGTATTTAGACTATGGCTCCCCTTTCTGGAATCCATACCAAAAAAAAGACATAGCAATTTTTGAACAGGTTCAAAGGAGAGTAACTAGCATGATTCCAAGATTAACAAACTTGGATTATCAGAACAGATTAAAAGCTACTGGTCTCTTCTCTCTTCAAACTAGAAGATTAAGAGGTGATATGATTATGGTTTTTAATTTAATAAATTCACCAGATCTAATGGAAAAATGTGGTCTAACACTCTCCAAAAAGGAGACATGTTCCGAGACTGCATAATAAACAGCTTGAAGTAAAAACTTACAAAACCAGCAAAAGGGGAAACTTTTTTCCAATAAGAGCATCCATTGCATGGAACACCTTGCCACAAGAATTGGTAGAGGCAACAAGTGCCACTGTCTTTAAAAACAAATTAGATGTTTGGTTGAGGGACAATAGATAAATAATGTCCCACATAGTGTGGGGAACCGTCTCGATGGGCTCTGGCCTTCTCCTGTTCTTTCATACCAAGTAATACCAAGTAATAAGGAGAAGCCGCATTTTCAAAACAGGAATACCTGGAAGGATCTAACAGATAATATCCACATTTCAGTTTTCTAGTAGTCATTACTGTCTTCTCCCTGTAGAACAGCAGGCTAAGATGGGACATGATCTCAGTTTAACCATACTCAGGGATATTAACAGGACTGAACATATTGATATGTTCTCCAGAAAAACACAGGGACATATTCTGAAGGTCACAGATGGTAAGTTTAGGGGTAACATTAAGAAGCATATTTTGTCCCAGAGGATGGTGGCCTTCTAAAATGACTTGCCAACAGAGACTGTGGACGTGAAGGCAGTAGAGCAGTCCCCAGTGTTGCCCATTCATTAGTTTTTACCAGAACTGAATCCATCAGTGTGAGAACCCTGCACTGTTCCTGTCCCACGCTGTACCTACTCTTGTGACCAAACAGAGGGCTTCAGCCTCTAGTGTTGACAGTCTGTCACCTTTCAACAGCACTAAATCTATCACAGTGCAGAAACCCTGGACTATCTGTTATAAACTGCATCTGTCCCTATGGATTTATAAAGGGCTTCAGTCTCCATTGGTGAAAGTCCCTTACTGTTCACCAGTCACACACTGTACCTGTCATTGTAGATAAACAAAAGGTTTTAGTCTCTAGTGCTGGCAGTCCCTCATCGTTCAGCAGGACTAAATGCAAACAGTGTGTAAACCAAGCACTGTCCCTGCAGCCACACTGTGGCTATCTCTGTGGATTACCAGAGAGTTTAAAGCTCAAGTGGTGTCAGTCCCTCACCTTTTACCAGCACTAAACCCATTACAGTATGGGTAAGTTTGCACTGAGCCTGCCCCACATGGTACCTGTGGATAAACCGAGAGCTTTATCCATTACATTTTACCAGCATTACATTCATCACAGTGGGTGGGTGGGGGCTGCACTGTACCTGCCCTTGTGGATAAACAAAGAGCTTTAGCTTACTGTCTAGTGCTGTTTGAGCAGTACCTTCTATGAGCATTAAGTACATCAGAGTGGAAAAGACAGTAGTGAACCCTATTCTGTGGATAAACAGAGGTGTTAGAAGCCCCCATCTTTCACTAGCACAGGATAGCAAGGTTGAATAGAAAACAATATAAAAAACAAGAGAAGAAAATGGTCTCAGATCCCAATAAATGCCCATAGGAACAAGAGTTAAAACTTAGTTCTGTCTGAAAGGAGGGAGGTTGAGCTTTTGCAAAAGAAAGAGTTGTTGTCAGCAGCTTCTGACAGAGTTCTGCAAAGACACACACGCACACACACATATTCTTCAGTGCCAATTTGCACACCTTTCTTTTATACTGCAATAAGTTTCCAGTTTGGAAATGCATTCTTTTTTATTACAATAAAAAACAAGCATTTGTCAATGCTGAATGTTTGCTTGCTGGCATTGGCATTGGTAGTGTAGGAGATACAGAGCTGCATAATAGGAATGGCAATGAAGTATTGAACTGAAAGCACCCCACCAGCACCTTGCAAAGACTGAAAGGCATTGGGGTGTGCCTTTGGGTCATCAGGCATAATGGCCATGCCATTTCACCACACCCTACCCTGCAGACGCTGACAAGTGTCACGGTGTGCCTTGGGGTCTTCGCCCCTTATGCACACCCCATTCCATCAGGAAATATGGTGAGATGGGTGCGGTATAGGAGAATAGGGTGAACTTTGGGGCTAAAGAGTCCAAGGCACACCTCGATACCTCTCAGTGGCTGCAGGGTGTGGGTGGGGGTGGAATGGTATGAGCATTGCAGGTGACAATCCCAAGTCACAGTCCTGATGCCTGTCATTCTCTACAGGGTGAGGCGCTATGGTCAGAAACCCTAACGCCTCTTGCATTCGCTGGTATTTTCACTCCAAATTTTCAACATGATTTTTTTGTGACCCCCACCTCACGAACAGTGGCAATATCTGTGTGTTAGCTGAAAGATGTTTTTGCCCAGCGGCTATGGCATTTGTCACCACAGGAGCAAAAACACATTCCGAACAGGATGTAAAAAATGACAACTGTACTGTTCATGGGAAGGTGTGAAAAATGGCAATGTTGAAAATCTGCAGTGAAGTCACTAGCATGCATAGAAACTGTGCAACGCACACCCGTAATGTAATTAGTTTGGGATTTCATATAGCAGATTGTCAACACAGGCATTTTGGAACCTCCGATCATGAACAGTGTCACTGTAATTTTCTTTATCTGTCCCAAACAATGATTTCCCACAGCGACCATGCATTTCTGTGCCAAAAGTGTGAAAACACATTTCGGCCATGCTGTGAAAAATGACAGCTGTACTGTTCATAAGGAAGTGTGAAAAAATGCCACTGGTGAAAATCTGGACTGAAAATATTACAAATTCATGAACTTACGAGGGTACGTGGAAACTGCACAATGGTCACTCGTAACACAGTAATTTTATGGCCTTTCGTCACCAAATTTTCAACATAGCCATTTTAAGAACTCTGCTCATGTCCAGTGTCACTGTGATTTTCTTAATCTGTCCCAAACATTGCTTTCGTACACCGACTGCACCACTGTGCGCTACATGTGCGGAAACACATTTTGGGTGAGATGTGAAAAATGGCAGCTGTACTGCTCATAAGGAAGTGTGGTAAAATGGCAATGTTGAAAATCTGGCATGCAAATATTACAAATTTGCAAACTTACAGTGGAACTGTGCAACATGCGCTCCTAAAACAGTTATTTTTGGGAATTTTTTCACCAAATTTTCAACATAGCCATTTTAAGACCTCTACTCATGAACAGTGTCACTTTGATTTTCTTAATTTGTCCCAAACATTGATTGCGCACACCGGCTGTGCAATTGTGTGCTACATGCACGGAAACACATTTTGGGCGACGTGAAAAATGACAACTGTACTGCTCATAAGGAGGTGTGGTAAAATGGTAATGTTGAAAATCTGGAGTGCAAATATAAAAAATTAGCAAACTTACAAGCGTGCATAGGAACTGTGCAATGCACGCTCATGAAACAGTCATTTTTATGAATTTTTTCACCAAATTTTCAACATAGATATTTTAAGACCTCTGCTCGTGAACAGTGTCACTGTGATTTTCTTAATGTGTCCCATACATTGATTTCGCACACCAACTGCGCCATTGTGCACTACATGTGCGGAAACACATTTTGGGTGACGTGAAAAATGACAGCTATATTACTCATAGGGAGGTGTGGTAAAATGGCAATGTTGAAAATCTAGAGTGTAAATATTAAAATTGTGAACTTATGAGCGTGTGTAGGAACTGCAGTTACGTATTGTCAGAAATAGTCATTTTTAGGAATTTGTTCGCCAATTTGCAACATAGGCTTTTTGAGAGCCCACCTTATGAACACTGGCACTGTTGTTTCATTACTCGGTCCCAAAAGGTGATTTCACGCAGTCACAGTGAAATCACCCTTCGGGCCTGACTAACGCCATGACAGTGACAGAATTCATGAGGAGAGGTCCCAAAAAACCCATGTTGAAAATTTGGTGCCAAAATTCCAAACAATGCCTGAGATATGCAGCAAAGTTGAAAAAACCCTATTTATTACATTATACAGCTTACCGGCATTTCCTCAGTTCGCGGTCGGCTTTGAAGAGTGCAGACGTGTTCCTGGTCCACCGAAGATCATCGCGCCAAGCTCTGGAGGTAAGTATGGGGTGAGGTGGGGGTGTTGGGAGGCAGAGTACGCAGAGGGTGGGCGGGGTGGGCATGGAGACTGCCAAGGGAACGTTTTCTTGTTTACAGGTTTTTGTTTTATTTTAGGAAGACGACATGGGACATTTGCCACGCTGGGGTGGGCTCCCAGTGTGGCAGCTGGAAGGCTGTTTGGGGGGGCTTGAGCAAATGGGGGGATTGGGCACCCCCATCGGCCATAACAATTTCTGCCATGCTGGGGTGGGCTCCCAGCATGGCACCTGCAAAGCTTTTTGGTGGGAGTGCGAAGCCGATGGGGGATTGGGCACCCCTGCCGGCCATACAGTGTGTGCATGGGGGGGAGCGCATGAGCATGCAATATGTGTGCTTGCGTGCATCTGTGTTGGGGAGAGTGCTGCTCACTGAAGCGGAGCTTTCCCTTTCAACTGTACAGCACTGCATTTTGGATCATCGCACTATGTTTCTTGCACATGCATGCAAGCAAACATAAAAAAATACACAGCATTCCTCCACAGTACTGAGAGTACTGATTTTGAATTACAGGGGTAAAGCTGTAGCTGGACTGTCAGTAATTTGACACTGTACTCTGCTTAATGAGCTTCAGAGCTTCAATAAGGGAAATTTCAGTATATTTGTATACTTTTTCTTTTCAGCCATAAACAAGCATTTGTCAATGCCAAATGTTGTTTGCTTATATTTGCTATTTCGTTATTTGGAAGTGATAGTACCATGCCTAAGAACTGTCATGTCCCCCCAACCCCCAAGACGTCCACTGTGTCTTTTTGTATTCACAGAAGAGGGGAAGGGGTAAGAGCCACAGCTGTAGCAAAGGCAATAGCAGAGGTGGACAATAGTCCATTCACAGGCAGAAGAATCCTGCAGGAGGTGACTAAATTGAAGGTGGACAAAGTGATGGGACCAGATGGCAAACACCCAAGAATATTAAAAGAACTGTGAAGGGAGATAGCAGTACCTCTGACAGCCATGTTTACTGAGTCATTCAACACAGGGGTGGTACCAGAGAATCGGAGGAGGGCACATGTCGTCCCTCTATACAAATCCAGCAGTAGGGAGGAGGCAGGGAACTATAGGCTGGCCGGCGTCACCTCAGTAATCGGGAAGGTCATGGAGACATTGCTTAAAGAAAGGATAGTGGGGCATCTAGAAGCCATTGGAGCCCAGGACCATAGGCAACATGGATTCAAAGTGGGGAGGTCATGTCACACAAATCTGGTTGATCTTTTTGACTAGATGACAAAGGAGTAAATCAGGGTGGGGCAGTGGACAATGCTTACCTTGATTTAAGCAAAGCCTCTGACACCGTTCCACATAGGAGGCTGATAAACTAGCTAAGTAGGCTGGGTATAGGGGAAAGGGTGGTAAACTGGGTTAGAAACTGGCTAACAGACAGGAGACAGAGAGTGGTGGTAAATGGGGTGCAGTCTGGGAAGAGGGGATGACCAGTGGGGTGCCGCAGGGATTGGTCCTCTGCACCAGTCCTGTTCAATGTCTTCATTAGTGACATTGCAGAAGGGTTGAAGGGGAAAGGTCTGCCTGTTTGCAGATGACACCAAGATCTGTAACACAGTGGATACCCCAAAAGGGGTGGAGAAAATGAGGAGGGACCTGGGGAAGCTTGAAAAATGGTCCGAGGACTGGCAACTGAAGTTAAATTCAAAAAAGTGCACAATTATGCTCCTGAGACACAGAAACCCTGGAGAAAGCTACAGGATTGGGGAAGGGGGGATTGCTGACAGTCACAAAGAAAGAAAGGGACCTGTGGGTTCTTATTTCAGATGACCTGAAAATGTCAAAGTGGTAAGGCAGCTGGGAGGGCAAGTGACATGCTTGGGTGCATAGGCAGTGGTATCGTCAGCATAAGGAGAGAGGTATGCCATTATATAAAACCATGGTCTGGCCTCACATGGAGTACTGTGTGCAGTTCTGGAGGTTGCACCTTCATAAGGATATTAACAGGCTGGAGATGGTCCAAAGGAGGGTGAATGAGATGGTACAGGGCTTGCAACACAAGACTTATGAGGAGAAATTAAGGGACCTCAATATGTACTCACTGGAAGAGAAGAGGGAAAGAGGGGATATGATAGAAACATTCAAGTACCTCAAGGATATAAGTATAACTACACAGAAGCAGCACACAGCTGCTATAGACACATGTGCCAGGTTCTGCGTGATATTCTTTTGTTCTTATAAATCTGTAATCTCCAGTATTTCTGTAACTACATAACCACACTGCATTCTTTAGGCAATTTTATGGTTGTTGATGCCTGGTGTCAGACGGCAGACAGAGGGCTCACCAGATTGTGTTGCCATTTGAAAAACTTTATAGAGTGTTCTTTTACTGGTAAGCATTTTAGAAAGCTGGTGAAGGTCTCACAATTTTTATTATGATTTTATCTCCTTATGTCTGTCTCCCTTGGTCCCCCATCCCCACAACCCAACAGTCATCAGTGCCACAGCTGCAGCCTTCTTCTTGCCAAGATGGTGGGTGTACAGCTGCCTTCACAGTCTGTGAAGTCTGACGTCTTTCACTGATGCTTATTGGTCATCTTCCAATACAGGCGAGGTGCTGCTAGCCCAAAACTAACTCAGGACAAGCAGCTTTCAAAGTGGGGAAGAAATGGAGTGAGCAAGAATCAAGTACTCATTCAGATGCGGCATCGATTTTAAGATCAGCATACTGGTGTGGACACTGCAAATAGAACCCCAGCACTTTAAGCAGCCTTATGAAGAGTAAAGGCTTCTCGAAGCACTTGGGTTCTGTTTATTGTACTGTAAGTGGGTTGCATCTAATTCGGTAATTTACTGTACCTTGCATCTGGATGTATGGTAGGCCCAACTTTAAATAAACACTGCACCTGAATGAACACGATGCCCTAGAAACATAGAATTTGTCAGCCGAAAAGGACCGCTCAGCCCACCCAGTCCGCCCAAGTGTTCTCTACCTACTTGTAACTCCTGCCTGTATATATTACTGCATATCTTATTCTGCCTGCGTCTATCAGGGCCTCCTTGTGAATATGCTTGCTCAATGGATTTTTCCTGCAATGAACTTGAACCTACTCCACCTCCATAGCCCTATTGGTCTCCGTTGACCCCCTCCTTCCCCTTTTTCTAATATACCCCTATGTTTATCCCATGCATGCATGCTTCATGCCCACTACCATTTTAGCCACTTCTCCTGGCAGTCTGTTCAAGGCGTCTACCACCCTTTCAGTAAATAAATATTTCTTCACATCTATCCTGAACCCCCCCCCAGCTTCATTGAATGTCCCTTGGTTTGGGTGCTCATCGTCATTTGAAGGAAACTCCCCAACTATACCCTGTTTACCTCTGTGAGGTACTTTGTTGATCTTGATCATGTCACCTCTCGTCCTCCTCTCTTCCAGAGTGTACATGTTAAGATTCTTCAGCCTTTCCTTGTAGGGAGTCCTGTAAAAATCCTGAACCATTTTAGTTGCCCTCCTCTGGAAAATCTCCATGTTATGTCCTTTCTGAAGTGTGGACTCTAAAACTGGACACAGTACTCCAGCTGGGGGTATACCGGGGAGTAATACAATGGCAGCACAACATCCCTCCTCCTCCTACTGGAGATGCCACTCCTTATGCACCCCAGAATCCAATTTGCCCTGCCCATAGCGTTGTCACACTGTACTGCCATCTTGAGGTCCTCTGATATAATAACCTCAAGGACCTTTTCATGTCTAGTGAGTATTGGTACCTCTCCCTATCCTATACCCAGCATTGGGGTTCCTATGCCCTAGGTACATGATTTTACACATGCTGGCATTGAACCCCAAGTAAGTAAGAAAATGGAATTGATTGGAATGAATTGCTGGATTTTAAGTAGCTTTTCGGGGTGTGTTTATGTGTATGTGTGTGTGGGGAGGTTCTGCTGCTATAGCTATTTGCTTTTGATTTTGGCCTCAAATCAGGTGCACTCCTTTAAACAGATAAAACATGTTTAAGAAAGACTCATAAGAAATGTGATAAAGTCTGTACATTAGCCTAGGCTGAGCTTGCAGACAGGAGAGATAGAAACATAGACTTTGTCAGCAGATAAGGACTGCTTGGCCAACCTAGTCTGCCCATTTACCTACCTACAGGATAAGCTGCAGATCCTAGTTAACCAACAGCCTATTTCTTTCTACCCCACACAAAAATTGTCTTATGTCTGTCCCATGCATTCTCCAACAGTTTTAGAGCCCACAACCTCCTCAGGAAGGCTGTTCCATGCGTTCACCACCCTCTCTGTGAAAAAAATACTTCCTCACATTGCCTCTGAGCTGTCCCCCCTATATCTTCAATTTGTGTCCCCTTGTTCTTGTGCATCTTTTTCTGAAAGATGCTACCCTCTTGGACTTTGTTGATTCCACTGAGATACTTAAAAGTTTCTATCATGTCCCCATATCCCTCCTTTCCTCAAGGGTATACATATTAAACTTCTTTAGTCTCTTCTCATATGGCTTCTCTTGCAGACCCTGCACCATTTTAGTTGCTCTCATCTGGACTGCCTCCATCCTGTCAATGTCCTTGTGGAGATGGGGTCTCCAGAACTGGATGCAGTACTCCAGATGGGGTATCACCAACTGTCTGTACAAATGGGATAACAAATTCCTGTTTTCTGCTGGTGATGCCTCTCCTTATTTATCCCAGTATCCCCCCAGCCCTTCCTACTGCCTTCTCACATTGCTTTCTAACCTTAAGGTCATCTGATATGATTACCCCCAGGTCCCTTTACATTTTTGTTGTTGTTACTACCCCCCCATTGTGTAATCTTTCCCTGGGTTTTTGTTTCCCAGGTGCATTATTGTGCACTTCTTTGCATTGAATCCAAGCTGCCATACTTCTGACCATTCCTCCAACCTTGCCAAGTCCCTTCTCATCCTTTCCATGCCTCCTTGTATATCAACTCTGCTGCAGATCTTTGTGTCACCTGCAAAGAATCATACTTTTCCTTCCAGTCCCTCTGCAATGTCACTTATAAAGACATTAAAAAGGAGATGCAGTTTGTTCCTAAATAATGAGCTTCCCCATTGGTCACCTGTGAGCCTCTTATGGGCCAGAGCTTACTACACAAGCATTTGTCAATGCTGAATGGTTGCTTGCTGGCATTAGCAGTGGAAGTGCAGGAGTTAGACAGATGGGGCCCCGATTCTCAAAGCCCTGCGCTGGATGCAAGGTGCCTGCGGTTAACAGATATGGTCCAAGGTGCACCTTGCGTCCATGATTGCCCTCCGTGTGATTCACAAAGGTGGCCTGCATTGACCACAGTTCACCTGCCCCAAACAAGGCTTGCACCTGCAATGCACTATGGCATGGCAGTAGGGGGACTGTGGGCGATGCAAGCTGCATCCTGCAATTTACAGACATCACCTGGTGGGAGAAATTCTAAGTGTCCTTAGACAGCCAGGGCAGCTGTAAGGGGACTTAGACATTTTACCCTGGGTGACATGCATGTGTGCAGCACACCATGGGTGACGGATCACCTACCATACATCCCAGAGTGTGGTCTCATATGTGTGGCCCCTGTCCTAGTAGTCAAATGGCACCCCTCACAGCTCCCAGATGTCACCTATGTACCATGTTGCTACCCCCATCCTGATGCGGCTCTCCTGATCCCTGATGCCTGCCCCATCAGTGCTACCGCAGCACCAACTTATGGTGGTACAGTGCCCACCCATGCCCCAGCAGGTGGTGCCCAAACCCCCCGTACACCAGTCCAGACTGCTCCCCAGTGCCCGGCACATCCCACCACTCATCTCCATGGCCAGGCACCAGTTGTACCAAACATGGTGGGGGAACACCGACCCACCAGGTTGGATCCACATGCCCATTACCTAGTAGGACAGGGGTCCTGTGTTTGTCTCTGGTGGCCTGTGGTGGACCTGTGCCAGCGGTTTGCTGCAGAGTTCCAGTCAGTGCAAGCATGGGGACTTAGCAGCTGAGACCCCTCCTGTACTTGAATCAGGTGCAGTGTCCTTGGTGCACCAGGCTTTGGTGTAAGGTGCTGTTTACCGCAGCTTACACCAGATGCAGGCCCCTATGAGAATCGGGCCCATGCATTATAGGAATGTCAGTGAAGTACTGAACTGATGCCAACCCCACCTCCACCCTGCAGAGATGGGAAGGCACTAGGGTGTATCTTTGGGTCATTGCCCATGACGGTCATGACATTTCCCCTCACCCTACCCTGCAGACACTGACAAGTGTCGAGGTGTGTGTCTTGGGTGTCAAGGCTTTACTCATCTCATTCCATGAGGAAATATGCTAAAATGGGTGCAGTACAGGAGAATGGGATGGATTCTGGGGCCAGAGTCCTAGGCACACCTCAATGCCTGTCACTGGTTGCAGGGTGCGGGTGGGGGTGGAATAGCATGAGCATTACAGGCGACAATCCCAAGTCACACCCCTGATGTCTGTCAGTCTCTGCAGGGTAGGGCATTATGGTCAAAAACCCTAACACCCTTGGTGTTTCTTGGTATTTTTACTCCAAGTTTTCAACATGGTTTTTTTGTGATCCCACCGCATAAACAGAGACACTATCAGTTCGTTAGTCATTTTATGTACTTTTGTCACCAAATTTTCAACATAGCCAATTTAAGACCTCTGCTCATGAACAGTGTCACTGTGATTTTCTTAATCTGTTCCAAACTTTGATTTCGCACACAGACCATGCTACTGTGCACTACATGTCTGAAAACACATTTTGGGTGAAATGTGAAAAATGACAGTTGTACTTTTCAAAAGGAGGTGTGGTAAAATGGCAATGCTAAAAATCTGGAGTGAAAATATTAAAAAATGGTGGAAGTTACGAGGGTGTGTAAGAACTGCCCAAAGCACGCTCATAAAACAGTCATTTTGGGGAATTTTGTCACAACATTTTTGACATAGGGTTTTTGTGGGCCTACCTCATGAACAATGTCATTGTGATATTCTTAATCTGTCCTGAATATTGATTTCACACACCGACTGCACCATTGTGTGCGACATGTGCGAAAACACATTTCAGGTGAGTTGTGACAAATAACAGCTGTACTGTTCATAAGAAGGTGTGATAAAATGGTAATGTTGAAAATCTGGAGTGAAAATATTAAAAATGCTCGCATTTACAAGCGTGTGTAGGAACTGCGCAACACATGCTTGTAAAACAGTCTTTGTTTGGGAATTTTTTCACCAAATTTTCAACATAGGGTTTTTGGGAGCCTACCTCATGAACTGTGACACTGTCATTTCATTACTCGGTCCTGAAAGGTGGTTCCACGCAGTGACTGCGAAATCACCTTTCAGGACCGAATAACAAAATGACAGTGACTGAATTCATGAGGTGGGGTCCCAAGAACCCCATGTTGAAACTTTGGTGAAAACATTTCCAAAAATGGCTGAGATATGCACCAAAGTTGAAAAACCCATATTTATGCCATTATATAGCTTACCGGCATTTCTTCAGTTCGTGGTCGGCTTTGAAGAGTGAAGATGTGTTCTGGTCCACGAAGATTGTTGTGCTGGGCTCCAGAGGTAAGTATGGGGTGAGGGGGGTGTGGGGAGGTGGGGCACACAGAGGGTGGGTCCGGGTTGGGAGAGGGACCACCGGAATCGACTAGGGACCATTTTCTAATTTACAGGTTTATTTTAAAAAAAAATGTTGAGGGAAGGTTTCTTTTTTACAGGGACATTTCATTTTATTGGGGAGGCTGTAGCCAATGGGGGATTGAGCACTCCCCATTGGCACATATCAAGTGCTGGAAGGGACAAGAGCTGAGGGGGTTGGGCACCCCCCTCGGCACACAAGAAGTTGGGAAGGGGGAGCATTATGCCGTCGGGGAGTGGGCTCCCCATCGGCAAAATGATGAGGAAGGGGTCATGCTAACATGGAAACTGGTCATCCCTGTCAGCACATATAGGTGCTTGGGGGGTGGCAAGAGCCGAGGGGGATTGGGCACCCCCCTTGACACACAAGAAATTGTGGGGGAGCATTATGCCAATGGGAGAGAGCTACCCCATCATTTTTTTTTATTGAAGTATTTCACCAGGAAAGCACACTAAAGGGGGGGGGGAGCCAGTGGCTTTCAGCTGTGTAATTGGCTGCTGCAATCAGGGAGGCCCCGTGTACGAACAGCTGATTACATACTGACGGGGCACTCCCTGATTGCAGTGGTTCAGTTTCTTTGATCTAGTGGCCTGCTTGCCAACTGTGGTGATCCAGGGCAAGCTTCTTTATTGGCCAGGCAGAGACCAGCCTCTGAATGGGCTGCTGCCATTCGGCACAACACTGCCACGCCTCCACAACCTGCTTGTAAAAAAATGTGACGCAATGTGTTTCTTGCACATGCGTGCAAGCAACACAAAAAAGTAAGTTGCAACTCCTCTGGAGTTCATCTAGAAGTTTGCTGTGTCGTCTGTTGGAAATTATGAAAGAGAGAGACAAGCAAGCTAAAAGTAGTGTTGCAACTGGTCTACTCAACAGAGAGAAGGGAGTATTTCATTCAACTGGTGTAGTGATTTGCATTTGTGGAAGAATACACTGAAAACTCTAAAAATGTGTACTTTGGCATCCCATTCTTCTGGTTCAGTGTCACTACAGCACATATTATACTGCAACTACAATTTTAGCAAAAATTACAGAGCGTCTGTATGTCCGGTGAACGCGCATCCTGGCAAATGCTTATTGAAGTGCGAATAAGAGCAGCACAAGCTTCAGGTCAACAATTTAAACACAATTTACACATTGATGTAAATATTGTATCTTTCACACTCCCTACTTCAGCCATACCTGAGCTACACCTATAAGCAACAAACCTCACCCATCAATATCCATAACATGCAGGGGGGCTATGCCCCCTGCACCCCCTGAATCCCTCCTGTCTCTAGTATTCTAACTCCAAGGTGCACCTGTATTGTGGGGGTAGGTAATGGACCATGTGTATAAGTCCATCTCATTTCTTGTTGTTTACCTCTTGCACTAATGTACACAGGTCACCATGATTACACAAGTTAATGTTTCATGCCTGTAGCCCTTTGTGTAATTTGTGCAGTATGTACATGCTCCATAATTGTATTAGCACTATAATATTCACCCAAATGGTTTCTCTGTAATGTATGCACTATACTGACATGATACCCGTTTGCCACTATGCTACACAGGAGACAGATAAAAAAATTGAGCAGCCTAGGGGTGGGATCCAAAACAGGGTTAGAAACTGTTTAATGGATAGCAACAGAGGGTCGTGGTTAATGGCAATCACTCTAATAATAGAAGAGTGACCAGTGAAGTACTGCAGTGCTCAGTATTGGGACTGGTCCTCATCAATGTCTTCATAAGTGACATTGCAGATGAACTGGAAGTCAAAGTATGCCTTCATGCTGATGATATCAAAATCTGTAACTGGGTGGATACTCAGGAGGGATAAAGAGAATGTGCAAGGATATTGGGAAACTTGTGAAGAGGCCAAGAGCATGCAGCTTGGGGTTCAATGTCAAAAAATGCAAACGTATGCATCTAGGGCATTAGAACCCAGGAGTGGAGTATAGAATGGGGGAAGGTACTGGCAGGAACTAAACAGGAACTGGACTTTGAGTTATCATGACAGATGACTTCAAAGTGGCAGGGCAGTTTGACAAATCAGATAGTAGGGCTAGTCAGATACTGGGGTGCAAAAAGGAAGGGTTAGCTCCAGCAGGAGAAGAAAGTGATGCTGCCACTGTATTGCTCAGTTGGTAACATCCCACCTGGAGTACCAGTTTTGGAGACCATACCTCAAAAATGACACAGACAGTAGACAGGGTGGGGGCAGTCCAGAGGAGGGCAATCAAAATGGTGCACAAGAAGCCCTACGTGGAGAGGCTGAGGTCTCTCAACGTATACATCCTGGAAGAGAGGAGAAAGTGAGAGAGAGAGAGAGAGAGAATGATAGAGACTTACAAGTACCTCACAGGGTGAACAGCGTGCAGGAGATGAGCCCCTTTGAAATGAGAAAGAGCTCCAGGACCAGGGGGCATGCAATGAAGCTGGAGGGGGGAGTTTAAGAAGGATGTGAGGAACTTCTTCTTCACTGAAAGGGTGTTAGATGCCTGGAACAGACTGCCATTGGAAGTGGTAGAGGTGAAAATAGCTTGGGGATTCAAGCATGCATTGGATAGACATGGGGAATATTAGTAAATGGGCAGGGAGGGGGGAGAGTCACCAGAGACCAGTTTTGGTCTGAGAAGACAGATTAGACAGGCAACATCTGTGCAGATTGGGTGGGCCAAGTGGTCATTTTTGGCCAACAAAATTCTGTTTCTCTGTTTTATGTTGCTATGTTTTTTTTCTACCATTTACTTTTGAATTGATCACAGATGCTACCTGGTATCAATGTTTGGACCCAGCAGAAAAAACAACAGGAAGAAAAAACATTAATTTCAAAACCATGAAAATGTTTTTCTCTTTATTTCTTTTATTAGCTTAAACCCATGTCTTCAGCATAATAAGACACACTGGTTTGTCAGTAGTAGTACTCTGCATGCACTTTGAGGGGTGAAGACCTCACGCCTTCCTATGCCCCTGGACATGCACTCATGGCACTACTACCAACTCCCTGTCATATCACATTATTTGCATAAACATGTACTGTTGAGAATGGTCAGAGAGAACTACTCTAAATAGATAACATCTGAACTGCTGTCTGAACTTTGTGAAAGTGATAAAGCCTAAGGCCTGATCTGGAAAAGGACTGGGATGCCCTTCCCTATGACATAGGGTGGCTGTGGGTACAAAAGGATCCACTCAAAAAGTGCAGTGACCTCCACATATCCACAGCCCCCAAAGCACACTGGCTCAGTCCTACCATGACCTGATCTATGCCACTATGTGGGTGTGGGCATGTTCACACTCTGCACAAAGTACAAAATGATTACTGCATTGCATAGGGTACAGAGGGGAGAAGCATTATATAAGGGCAATCTTTGCAGTAGCACTTATGGGCCCTCTGCACCAGGCACCCAGATCATTATAGGAAATAACTGACCCTATTGCCTTATACATCCCATCCTCTGAGCTGGCATGGAGTGCAATTCTTAATTTTGCTATTTATTATATCCCATCTTAGGAGATCTATAGTGCCATTCACTGTATCAGTCTACATAGAACAAGGAGCCTCCCACATGGCAAATGGGGCATTCAGTTGGATGCCCAGTGTCTGACCCTAACCTATTCCCCCTCACTTCCATGACCACTCTGCTCCATTATGCCGGTCAATCAGGAAGGTTGGGGTTTATCAGTGTCAATAAGAGTGACTGCATCTGTGGGTGCAGGAGATACACACCGTCATCTGTGTGTTATCTGTATCTTAGTTCTGAGTCAGGCTTTAAGATTTTTCAAAGGCACTGAATCAGATTATGATTGGAATACTTACCAACTCATCCTAACCGCTGTACAGACTGGGCAAAGTTAGCCAAAGCATGGTACAGTATAATGTTGTCAACTTTTGAATAATTTCAAATAAATCAATGATAAAACAGACCCCATAAGTGCCCCCGAAGGTAAGAGGAAAAACACTGTAGGAATCAGCTGTAGAAACCAGAGGCAGAGAGAGAGTGTAGTCGATAAAAGCAAGTGATCTATTGTGTCAAAAGCCTTCGCAAGACTGAAGATGATACCTCCAGTAAGAAAGCCTTTATCCATGTCAGTGAAGTTGCAGTCCGCAAAGAAGTGATTGTTGAATGAGCAGGTCAGAAACCAGATTGAAAATTAATAAAATAATGAGTGCTAGTGTAGAATAATGAGCACTAGTATAGAAGCACGACAGTTGATCTGGGTGACCTGAGTTGAAACACTAAGAGTACTGGCAGCACAGTTGACTTTTCTTGAATTCACAAAGTTTTAAGCAGAGTCAGTTCCTGTTAGTTCTTCAGTGGCTGCATAAGAAAAATATATCACCTGTAGCATACTTAGCAAGAGACTGTGGGTCACTGACTGACCCTCACAAACTCCTGGAAACACATTGAAGCACAAGATTTAAGGCAGTAGTTCATCCTGTTTTTGACTCCATTTACTACTTTCAGTACGTGAAGATCAGGGTAGTTTGTTAGTTTCAGTTGTTGCACTTCACCATGGCCTGAATGGATTGAAGAGATGCAGTGGATTAACACTTTACCATCACCTGAATGGATTGAAGAGATGCAGTGGATTAACACTTTACCATCACCTGAATGGATTGAAGAGATGCAGTGGATTAACACTACACTGGTAAAGGTGTTTTGAAGTAAGCCACTTTGCATTATGCAAAATGTTGCATAGTTCTTTTGGTTCAGAGTGCTCTCATATCTACAAGGAGTCCTGTATTTTACAGCAAAATTGAGCCATCTACAGGGAAATTGTTCCCACAAATTTGCATTGGTTATATGGGGAAAAAAGGCAATTTGAATTCCATAGAAATTAATGTAATCTAAAGGAAAAAACAGGAAAAGTACCCTGTAATTAAAGGGAAAATGCAAAATCAATCTGAGAACAGGGGATTCATGATAAACTTCACCAGGTAAACTATTTTTTCTTTAAATTAAAATAAAAAAGAGATGAACCTACCCCTTCCATCATACTGTATCACAGTTACCATCCTCCCCATCCCCTCAGCCTTGACCATTAAAACAGGCCCTTCCCCCACCATCATAGTACTTAATTAATCCCCCCCTTTGAGCCCCTATGAAGTTAACTGGATTCTTATCATTTAAAATGTTTAAGTCAAACATACTTTGTCTATTCCCTTCCACTCATCCTCTCAGCAATCCTAATCCAACATTTCTCCTTGTAGTCCTAACCTACTTGCTATTGATAATGGAACCAGTGGCACTTCCAGAACTACCACCCCAATACACACACAAACACAAACATTTCTTGCCATGGAATGAAAGAAAATGCATTCAAATAAAGAATCACATACTATGCCAGTAGTTTATAAATAATTACATTTCTGTTGTTATAAACACATCCAAGAAGTAGATGTTTTCGGGAGTGTAGACTAATTCACAATTAAGCATTAATTGCAGAATTATAAAGTGATAATTACAGGTTTTCTTGTAAAAAAGATATTGGGTCATTTTTGTGACCAGGAAAGCAGCGTTCTTCACTTAAAGATTTGGTAATTTTGCTTTGTTTGCAGTATGTCATTCTTCCTTTTTTCTTTTATTGGTTACTTGTAGAGGTGCACTGAGCCAAAACACATTTCCTGGCATGACCCAGGGGAAGGGGAAACAGGAGAGCAAGAGTTCAAGCAGTGAAGACTATTAGATGATGATGATATGTACAAACACAGTGTGGTAGTGAAAAGATACCAAATGACAACAGTGTAAGAGCAACAACTGATATACACAAAGACTGCAATGTAATGGCTAGTGGAGGGCAACAATTCATATATATACATATATAATATTGTAAAATAATGGTTAGCACTAGAAAAGGAAAGCAGGCAAGATTAGGTGCCAGCTAAGTGATGACAGGAGCAAGAAGGAGATAGAGGAGTGGTCTACAAAAGCACAATAAAAGATAGGTAAGAGGGGCTAGTTTATGGAAGGAGTGGAGAAAGCTGCAGATTGAAGGCAGCCTGTCAGAGAAAGAGGCAGGAGCAGCAGAAGTGGAGAAATGGGGAATAAAGGAGTGGCAGAGGAATGAAGAGAATACATAGAGGGAGTCTAGGTAGAGAGAGAAACTTAGAGAGTTTGGAGTGGAGGGATGTAAACCAGTATTTAGAGAGAATGAAAGTACAATAGGATAGATACCTCAAAGACAAGGAGTGGAGAGAGAAGAGTACATGGAGCAGTGATGAGTAAGGGGGAAGGGGGCTATAGCAAGACAGCAGAAGAAGTGTAAGATAGGGTTCAGTCTGACTATCCTGGATTTGGGAGCAGCACCGTGGACCACATCTTTGTAGTCAACCAGTGGAAGAATCATTTTAAGAACAACCTTTTTACTAGGAATAGGCTGCACCTAAATGACGAGGGGTCAAGAGTCCTCAGGGGAAAGCTAAAAGAGCATATGGATGAGGTCCTGAAGTTAAACTGCTAAAGGGGGAGTTTGAGGCTGGGAAGAAAGAAAGGGTCAACAAGGGAGATGGGAACCTAGTTGGCACTCCACCAAATGTGAGGAACAGGGCTAGAACAAGGGATGGTACCAAGGGAGGAAGGGAAATATGAAGAGCCATATGTGCGAATGCCCACAGCTTTGGCAGCAAAATCCCATACTTAGAGGCTGCTATAGCTAGGGAGGACCTAGATCTAGTGGCTATCACATAAATCTGATGCAAGGAGCAACAGGACTAGGACTTGATCATTCCTGGTTCTATTTAGGAGAGACAGGGAAGGGAAAAGGGGGAGGGATAGATCTTTATGTAAAAGACTGCAAAAGTGCTACAGAATTAAAGGGGGTCAGGGAGGAGTGGAGGTACTGTGGGTCACATTGGAGAAGAGAAAAGGGTCAGTTATATGCATGGGGGTGGTATACAGATCTCCAGCACAGGGAGATGAAGAGGATAGGAGTCTGTTTCAAGCAAGACAAAAGATGGCTAGCAGGGAGGAGTCATTGCTGGTGGGGGACTTCAACCTTCCTGATGTGGAGTGGCACCCCCTAGCAGTGGCAACCTCAAGAAGCAAGGACATCATGGGCTCTCTGCAAAGGGCAGGACTCAGGCAGCTTGTAATAGAGCCCACTCAGGAGGGTTCAGTGCTGGACCTGATATTAACAAATGGGGGACTGTGTCTATAATGTAGAGGTGTTGGACCACCTGGGGACCAGTAACCATTGGTCCGTGAGGTTTAATGTAAGAATTGGGCCAGAGCCAAACTGCACCAAATCAAGGGTCCTGGACTTTAGGAGGGCAGAATTTTAGAAAATGTGGGTGTGCCTGAGTGGAGTCCCGACAGAATCGGGAGATAAAAAAGAGGTGGAGGAACAGTTGGCTGGAATAAGGCAAGGAATTGAGAGAGCTACTAAGCTATGTGTCAGGCTGGTCAGCAAGAACAGGAGGAGGAGGATGCTGATGTGGTTCACTAGGGAGATAGCTGAAGTAGTAAGCGCAAAAAGACTAGTGTTCATAAACTACAAAAGAACACAGGGGGAGGAAGATAGAGAATGTTACTAGGAGAGGTGAAGGGAGGCAGGGAGGGCAGTTAGGAGGTCAAAGGTGTTAACAGAATAGACTATAGCCAAGACAATTAAGAAAGGGGACAAGACATTCTATAGGTACATTAGAAAAAGGAGAAAAACAAGGGGAGGGATAATTAGGCTGAAAGGAGAGGGGGATTCATGTAGAGGAGGATTGTCAAAAAGTGGACATACTAAACAAGTACTTCTGCTTAGTATTCATGAAGGGGGGTGGGGATAGGGCTGGAGATAGAGGACAGGTGCATAAAGGGAAGAAGGGTGGGTGGACACCAGCATCTTTATGGAGGAAAGAATCCTGAGTGAGCTAAAGAAGCTAAGGGTGGACAAGGTGATGGGTTTGGATGCAGTGCATGCCAAAGTGCTGAGGGAACTCTGGGAAGAGTTGGCTGCACCCCTCACAGTGCTGTTCAATCTATTGCTAGAGAAGGGGAGGTGCCAAGTGACTGGAAGAGAGCGGATGTAATACTTACACTGGTAGGAAGGTTATGTTGGCAAAATTATTTTGATGTGTATTTTATATTACAATTCCACTCCTGTGTCAAAATAGAAGGGATCGTAATTTGGACCCAGAAAGTTAGGCAGCTCATCCCTTCACTTCCCAGTTGCTGAGATGCACTCCCGCGCTTAGGCACGTAATAACATGTGACCAGGGGGAGTGCAGGGTGCGCCCCATTAAAGTCAATGGGGGTCACATTCACATCCGTTTTTTCACATATCAATGAAGGGCACTGCTTGAGTAAGACATCCCTTGTTAGTTGAGCGGTGCCGTTCACTAATTTCTTTTTTTAAATCAAAAAAGTTTTATTGATTTTATATACAAAATACAACTAATAAAAAGAAAAGAGAGACATATGACTAAGGTGAGTAAGCCACTATACAAAAAAACTTGGATAAATCAAACTCCCTCCAGACTACCCCCCTCCTATCCACCCTCCCTCTCCCTCTCCCCCTGACGAGGCATACAAAATAATTGCAACAAATAATGATAACAAAGGTACTCTGCTATGGGGCTCAATACAATCTGTGCTTTAAACCTTTATAGAATGTCAAGTAGCTTGATGAGGCCAACAGGAAACAATCAGGACATATACAACGCATATAGTTTCCCCCACTTTTTATTAAATGGAGGGACACTGTGTCTAACACTGGCAATTAACTGTTCTGCTCTGAGAGCAAATGATATTTCATGTAACCATTCTGAATAGGTAATAGTTGCCTGGTCCATCCAATGTCGAAGGACTAGCTTCTTAACTGCCAAAGAGATGAGTGCCATATGGTATCTTCTTTCTGTAATCTGTATCTGCGAGAAGTCCACGAGAATGCAGATGGATGGGGAAAATAGTCCTGGAAGACCCAAAAGTGGGTCAAGCTGGTATTCAATTTCCATCCACAAGGGAGATGCCTTCTCACAAGACCAAAAAATATGTGTTAAGGAACCTTCTTCTTTATTACATCTAGAACAGAATGATGAGGGGAGGCAGCCCATTTTGGCTAGTTTAACTGGGGTATAATACATGTTGTTTAAGATACGATACTGGGTCAGTCTGAACCTGTCCTGTGACTATACATATAGAGATCTTTCCAGAGTTGAGGCCAATTAAGTTCAATATCAGGTAACAGAGTGTCCCATATCTTAGAGCCTCCGGGAAGGGGGGTTGGGGACTGATAAGAAAAACTTTATATATTGTGGAAATTCCGTGATGTCGATAGGCTGGACCCGAAATTTGTTGCAAGAATTCCCCAAACACCGAGGGTTGTAATCATTGTCCAAATAGTTTAACTAGTAGGTGTCTGAGTTGGTATACTTTGAAAGAAGATGCTGACCTTAAGTCAAATTTAGACAGTATCTCCTGTGAGGTGAGAATGGTAATATTAGAATAGAGGTCTGAAACTTTTGAATCTCGAGGAACTCTGAGCCAAGATGGAGAGAGGGAATGACCTCCTATCTTTAATATTCAGATTAGAAAAAAAGAGGTTGAGAGGAGTCCTTGGCAGGGAATAGTTTGATATGACCCCCAAGTTGGGATAAAACTCTAAGGGAAATACCTATTGGAGTAGGATATATGGCTTTTGTTAAGATTTTTGCTGGGGAGTAGACAATTCTGGAGGGATCCAATTTGTAAGTGGAAAGTAGATCTGATTCAATTATGAGCCATGTGGGTACATAATCTGTTTGTTATTTGATTTGGGTTATAGACAATCATTTCCCACACTTGTACAGATTACTCGCCCAATAGTAGAACATGAAGTTGGGGAGATAGAGACCACCATATTCTTTGGGAAAACTATGTTTATGATATGACCTTCTGGAGGTTTTGTTGAGCCAAATGAAAGAGGTGACATCAGCATGTATATGTTTAAAGAAAATTAAGGGCAACCAGATATTAAGCATATTGAGAGGGTAGAATAATCTCAGAAGAACATTCATTTTAATAATGTTGATCCTACCCCATAATGAAAGTGAAAGATTTCTCCACCGCAAAAGGTCCTGCTGAACAACATTCCAAAGATCTAGAAAATTAAGTTTATGCAAAAGAGATGAGTCTGAAGTAAGGTAAATACCCAGGTGTTTAATGTACCGGGGAGACCATTTCATACCAAATTGAGCAAAAGACTGTCTGTATGTAATGTGATTGAGGGGATAAATTTCTGTTTTACTCAGATTCAATCTGTAATTTGAGTACTTTCCTAAGGTATCAATTAATGTCAGGACCTCCACTAGAGAGGAAACTGGATTTGATAGGTGCAACAGGATGTCATCGGTGTAAACCGATAGTTGTGGAGTCTGGTTCCCAATAGGGATTCCGATGACAGAGGGAGAGGATTTTAATTGCCTGATTAATGGCTCAAGATATAAGTTGAAGAGGAAGGGGGGGATAGTGAGCAGCCTTGACGTGTGCCAGTATTTAGAGGGAAAGAAGAGTATGTCCCATTACAATGGATTTTAGCTGAGAGAGAGAGGAATATAAGGTATGAATCCATTGGATGAACTGGGAAGGAAAGCCCATTCTTTGCAGAGTCACCCACAGAAAGGCCCAATCCACCCTGTCAAAGGCTTTCTCTGCATCTAGAGAAATTAATGCCATTGGGAGGGGGTGGGATTCTGCTGCCTGAAAGATATATGCAAGTTTGCTAATATGGTCCGATGACGATCTACCGGATACAAAGCCCACCTGCTCCAGACTAAGAAGACAGGTCCAGGCTTTTTCTATTCTACTGGCCAGGATTTTTGCTAAGATCTTTATGTCACAATTTAGTAGGGATCTAGGTCGGTAACTGGCAGGACATGAAGGGGGTTTATCCAGTTTAAGAAGGAGAATGATAGTGGCTTCTAATAAGGAAGAATCCAAGACATCACCAGAGAGCATATAACAATAGAAATGGAGAAGAATGGGGCTTAGATCCTTGACAAAAGTCTTGTAAAAGTTAGAAGGTAGGCCAGCAGGGCCTGGGGCTTTGTCTAGAGACAAGGTGTTGATAGCCGATTCTATTTCTTGTTGAGAGATTTCAGTTCCTGGTGCTTGGGTGATAAGGAGGGTAGGGCAACAGAAGTAATACATGCTGCAAGATCTTCTTCGGATGGAGGAGATATCTGTAGGCCATATAGAGAGGAATAGAATTATCCAAAGATGGTAACTATATCCCTTGGGTGTATTTTAACTGAGCCATCAGGAGCTTTAATCGCAGGTATGTTTCTAGAAGCTTCTAGTTTCCTGAGGCATAAGACGTTTGACCAGCCTTTTCATCATGGTCTATATATTTTGCCTGAGTTCTTAAGATGGCAAATTTGGTCTTTTCTTGTAGAATAGAAGAGTATTTATTTATTTCTTAGGGATAATAGGGATTTTAGGGTGGAGGGGCTAGAATTAGTGGAAAGGGATTGCTCTAATGTGTGAATCTGTGCTAGGAGAGAAAGAGCCTGTGCTTCTCTTCATCACTTACGAGCTAATCTTATAAATTCTCCCCGAAGAAAACATTTCAGGGCACACCATTCATGGTCTACTCTTGGAACTGAGTTGTAGTTGTTCTTTACGAAAAACTGAATGAGAGAGGAGATTCTTGAAACCCCATACTTGTCTTTAAGTAGTTGAGTGTTTAGCCTCCAGGACGATTCCCTGTGATAATTGGGGTCTAAATTTAGGGAAATCCATGTGGCTGTATGGTCAGAGAGGACAATGGATTCTATTCCTGCATTATATAGACCAGGAAGGAGAGAATGGCTGATTACTATATAATACAACCGTGATGAAGAGTGATGGACTGAAGGAAAAAAAGGAAAAAGTTTGGGAAAGTGGATTTAATACTATCCCTGGATCACATAAGCCTAAGAGATCCAGAAAGTCATGTAGGGCTCGTTGTGCAGCCAATAGTGGTTTTAGTGGGCCATTGGAATGATCCAAATCCTGAATGGGAGGGAGGTTCCAATCTCCCCCTCAGATGATTGGTAAGGACAAGAAGGGAGACAATTTGTCCAGGAGATCCGTAAAAAAACTGGGGTCTCCCCCCACTGGACCATAAACACTTCCTAGTATAAGTTCCGTATGTCCTAGTGTGCCTTTTACTAAGATGTATCTCCCCTGTGGGTCTGCAATGGTCTGGTCTGCTTGAAAGGGTGTGGACCTGTTTATCAATATGGCAGCCCCTCTACTGGCAGTCGAGCTTCAAGAGGCAAAAACTTGACTAATATTTTGCCTACAGAGAACTGCGGCCTCAGATGGGAGCAGATGGGTTTCTTGGATGAAAGAAATAGTGGATTGCAATAGTGCAAGATGTTTGAAAATGTTATATCTCTTGGTACACTCCCTAGCACTCCAACATTCCATGTCAACAGGTTAATTGCAGTACTAGCCATAGCCATCATATAAATTGTTAAACAACTTGTAACCTTGATTCAGAATAATTCCCTCGCCACACCCTACCCATCCCCCCCACATGAAGTATACCCTGTGCCTAGTATAATGGAGTCACATAACAAAGGCAATGCAACCAGACAGGCTGTGGTTGAAAATTGGATATTTTAAAATGATTATACAAATTGTTAATAAGTATAGTAAGCTCTGTGACGTAGACAGCCAGTTCTGAGTGCTGTATCATTTTTTTTAATATAAACTGTATTACTGACTGTCTCTGCAGAAAAATCTAATGCTCTAGGAGTGACCTCACCACCCCCCCCCAGTTTTCAGCTGAAAGATGCAAGCCTGAGAAAATACTGACACAGCATGTGAGTTCACACACACTCGGCTTTTAGAGACAATGTGTTACATGTAAGGCTTTAATCAAGGATCCTGTCTGAGTTTATTACAGCCGTAGTTGCTATATCATATCCATTTTATGATGTTGAAGAGGAACCTAGGTTGTCACACAGGGGTGCAAGGTTGTAAATGCTCCTGTGAAGTCTGTGTGAGGGAGGATGCGGCATGGATCAAAAAGATGTCATTTGAAACATGAGTCATGCTGAGGATTGCAAAATGGATACTTTGAAAAGACATACTTTTTTTATTAGATATATTTTTATATATATATATATCTGACAGAGGAGGAGCTAGCTGACCTCACACAAAAATGGGTTAGCCAATACAGTTGTTTAAGGAATACTCTGTTTTACAGAGACACATTTTTACCTAGACTCTGACAACGAACCATCTTTGGAGCACTTTAAGCAAGTATTTAGAGACTAAGTACTGAAGTGGGAATTTGCACTGTTTAAACCTTGTTCTTTTAAAAGATGTGTATGTCTTGTGATATAACAGTTCTGTGTTTTGTGTTTTACATAATTTTAACTATTTCTAGTAAAATTATTTTTAGAACTTACTTGGTCTGTCTTTGACTGCTTTTTAGTTGTAAGAAAAGTATATGGTTATTGCAGAATACTGAACATAAGCTTGAATTGTGGTACCAAACTGGAAAGAGAAGCATTTTAAATCTGAGGTCTTTATTCAAGTTTTAAAGGGTTCATCTCTGTGTACCTGGTTAGGTGCCCATATGCAAAGATTTCTGGCTCCCCAAAGACTAATATATCTGAGCCTGTGCATTGGGTATACTAACAAGAGGTTAACAGTTTGAATCCCTCCAGAACTTGAGACCAAATGTTGATCCAAACTCACAAAACAGGCAAGAGGGTTACTTTGTACTGTTCACTGTTCACAAGACTGCGCTCGGAGGTTGGCACCTTGGGAGTAGATGGCCTGACCTGCTGAGTGAGTTTGTGACAGATTGGTTGGCAGCGGTGCGGATAATTTTGGTATCACAAGTTTTTAATTTTCTGTGTCAGCTGAGACCATAAGCTCTCTTATAAAGAAAGAAAAAAGACAGAGTTTTATTTTAGAAAGGAAACAGAACTATATATCACTTGGGGTACAGTCAAGTTCCTACCTGTTTTATTTTTTTTTTCTTAAAGTGCAGTCAGAGTAGCCATAGTCAGAGAAGAAGATGGCTTCCGACTACAGCAGGCACACTGTAGATTACTTGAAGCAGTTCTGCGGGGACAGAGGAGCCCCTGTTCAAGGTGATAGCCAAAAAGCAGAACCTCATAGAGGCCCTGATGGTAGCAGATACCCAGAGCAGCAAGTCACAGACCATGAATGAAAGGGACCAGACCTCGAGTGTGGCAGGGCTAGTGGCCAGTGCTATGTCCAGGTCCGGTGAGTAGGACAGCAGGACCACTGTCAGTGAAGGGCCACAGCAGCAGGGGAGATTCATCAGTATCCTGAATCCAGAGGTACTCAGGCTGCAAATTGAGTTGCACAGGATGGAACTGGAGGCAGAGCGAGAACAGAGAGAGGCAGACCATGAGGCAGAGCGAGAACACCGAAAGGCAGAGTGAGAACAGAGAGATGCAGACCAAGAGGAGCATGATCACCAGTGAGATGCAGTGGAGAAGAGAGAATGAGAATGCCGAGATGCAGACCATGAGAAGCAAGAGTGCCAGAGGCAACACGAACTGGAGAAGATACTACTCCGACCAGTGGGACCAGAGCAGGTTAGTGGCTTGGGTTTAACTGGGACTGCAGGACTGGGTTACAAATTGAACTCCAAATTAATAGCTGAGTTTAAAGAAGGGGAGGACATGGATGCCTTTTTAAATTCTTTTGAAAAAGTTTATATTCAGGCTAAAATTTCTAGAGAGTCCTGGAGCTTCCAACTATCCCTGCTACTTACCAGGAAAGCTCGGGATGCATTGGGTCAAATGGACAGTGAGGACAGCAATGATTACAGCAAGCTAAAAGCTGCACTGTTAAAAAAGTTTGAATTAACTGCTGAATCATACAGAGCTAAATTTTGTATGCTCAGGAGAGGCCCTGATATGAGCTACAAGAAGCTAGCCATGAAACAATGTCAGTTTTTAAAACATTAGTGGGAAGGAATTGAGGCAAACTCCATTGATAAAATTGAAAATATGATTTTATTAGAACAGTTTTATTGGGCTTGCCCAGCAGAGCTAAAAACTGGGCTAGAGGACAGAGATCCAAAAACAATGCAAGAGGCTGCTGAACTCTCAGACCGCTATGCCAAGAGCAGACCTGCTCTGAGAGCGAATGGGATGGGTGTGGCAGCACAGAAAGGGAAAAGCGTGCCTTCAGGGCAGCTAAAACCATCACTGCCTCCACCGAAACCAGTTAGCCCCAGGTTTCAGAGAAAAGATTTCTCTGAAGTAAGAAATGCATGTTGGCTGTGTAAAGAAACTGGGCATTTTGCCAGACAATGTCCCAAAAAGGTGAGCCATAATACACAAAAGGGTGCTAGAAAAGAAGTAGGTTGTTTGTGTGTCCCTGGGAGCATGCCAGTGAACATGAGGGAACACATGCACCCAGTCATGGTAAATGCTGTGCAGACACAAGGGTTAAGGGACACAGGGGCATCCCTGATGTTAGTAAAGGGGGATCTGGTACAGCCTGGTCAGCTTATACCCAATAAATATGTCACTGTGCAGGACTTTGTGGGTGAAGAGAAAACATTACCACTCACTAGTGTTCTCCTAGACTGGGGTGAAACGGGGAACTGTGCAACAGGTGGCTGTAGCCAAAACATTAGCAGTGGATGTGATCCTGGGTAACAATCTCCAGCACGGGATGGTATGTGCAGTTACCCATTGCCAAGAGGCAAGGGAAAATAATGGTTCCCTGAACCCCACAGAAACCAGTGTGGAAACCACTGAGAGGCTGGTTCCCCAGCCTGCGTCTCCAGATGGGAAGACTGATAAAAAGGGGGTAGAAATTTCCCCAGTAGCCAGTAACCACTCAGCTACAGAGGGTTACTCTGAAGATGGAGGGGTGAACCCTTGTCAGAGGGTTGGGACTGACAGTGATCCTGAGGGCCCTGACGCTAGTGCTAGGGACCCTAGTTTAGTGACTGAAGGGGACCTGTCCCATGCCTTGGGAATGTGTGAGGGGTTTGCAGCTGCTCAGAGGGGTGACCCTAGTTTAGAGACGCTGAGGGCTTGGGCAGACTCGGACAGTGCACAGGGAGGTGACGGCCGACATAAGGTTTATTGGGAAAATGGACTTATGTATTCTCAGGAAGTACAGACAGAGGGAGGGAGGGATGCTAGGCAGGCAGCTTGTTGTTCCACAGGGGTATCATGAGCAGTTGCTCAAAATTGCATATGATATTCCTTTGTCTGGTTATCTGGGAATTGTGCACACTATGCAGCAGTTGGCCCAGAATTTCTACTGGCCTAACTTCACCTAGCAGGTGAAGGAGTATTGCAGGTCTTGTCACCAGTGCCAAGAAATAGGGAAGGCGGGCAAGAAAACCCAAGTCGCCCTGATCCCCTTGCCCATAGTGGAGGAGCCATTCCAGAGGGTGGGAAAGGATATTGTGGGGCCTTTAAATACACCCAGCTCCTCAGGGAAGAGATTCATCCTGACTGTGGTGGATTATGCCACCCGGTACCCAGAGGCAGTGGCCCTATCCTCACTGAGCACAGACAAAGTGGCAGATGCCTTACTTGGCATTTTCTCCCGTGTTGGGTTTCCGCAGGAGGTAATCACCGATTGAGGGGGTTCCATCATGTCGGACCTGATGAAATGTTTATGGGAGAAGTGTGGGGTGGTGCAGAGATGCACGACATCATATCACCCACAAGCCAATGGACTTGTGGAACAATTCAATGGTACCCTAAAGTCAATGCTCTGGGCATTTGCTGAACAACATGGGAGGGACTGGGAGAATACCTTCCCCACCTGTTGTTTGCATACAGAGAGGTGCCCCAAGAGTCGACAAGATTTTCCCCCCCTTCAAACTTTTATATGGACACCAGGTACGTGGGCCCCTAGACTTGATCTGGGAGGACTGGGAAGGCAAGCACATCACCCAGGGAACTCCCATTGTGGATTACATCCTTAGGTTTAGGGAGAGGCTGAAGGAGCTTATGGGGACAGCCCAGAGCAACCTGGCAGCTGCCCAACAGAAACGAAAAGTGTGGTACGACCGCAGAGCCAGAGCTCGCTCGTATATGGTGGGTCAGGAAGTCATGGTCCTTATTCCGGTCCAGAAAGACAAGCTGAAAGCTGAGTGTGGGCAGAACCGTACAAAGTGGTTAGGAAGGTAAATGACATGAACTACATTGTGGAGTTTCCTGACAGAAGACAGACAAAAAGGATGTACCATGTCAACATGATGAAGCCATATGCAAATAGGGCTGACATGGTGTTTGCAGTGTGTAGTCATGGGGAGGGGACGGACGAAGGAGATCCCCTTCTGGACTTGCTGGAAGAAAGTAGGCGAGAGTCCTCTGTGGAGGCAGTAAAATTGTCTCCCCAGCTGGCCCCGGACCAGGTCCAAAAAGTAAGAGAGGTTTTAGCAGACTTTGCCCTCTTGTTTAGTGCCAAGCCTGGACTAACCCCCTTAGTGACACATGATGTGGAAACAGGGACAGTGATGCCCATACAGCGGACAGTGTATCAGGTGTCAGAGGCTGTCCAAAAGACATTAGGAGGGAAGTGGAGGAGATGCTGGATTTAGTGGTAATTCAGAGATCCCACATACCCTGGGCCTCACCTGTAGTCCTTGTACCTAAGCCAGATGGCTCAACTTGTTTCTGTGTGGACTATCGTGGACTGAATGCAGTCATGAAATCTGACACCTACCTGATGCCCTGGATGGACAAACTCCTGGACAAGTTGGGGGGGTGACCTACCTTACAACCATTAACCTGATGAAGAGGTATTGGCAGGTAGAATTGACAGATCGAGCTAGGGACAGGTCGGCCTTCATCACTCTGATAGGCTTATTTGAGTCTAAAGTAATGCCTTTTGGAATGAAAAATGCCCCGTCCACTTTCCAAAGGTTGTTGAACCAGATGTTAAATGGTGCTGAAGAGTATGCCGTGGTGTACCTGGATGACATTGCCATCTTTAGTACCAGCTGGGAGGAACACCTATCCCACCTTAGGGAAATACTGGGCAGGACACAGAGGGCTGGGCCCACTGCCAAAGCTGAGAAATGTCAGGTGGCCATGGGGGAAGTGGCATACCTCGGGCATGTGGTAGACTGGGGACAGCTCCATCCTAACCAAATAAAGATAGAGGTAATCCAGGCATGGCCCAGACCAGAAACCCAGAAGCAGGTCAGGAGCTTTCTAGGGACAGCAGGGTACTACAGGAAATTTGTATCTAATTACAGTGCCCTGGCTGCTCCCCTCTCTGACCTGACAAAGAAAATGATGCCAAAGAAAATTACTTGGGGCCTAGCCTGTGAGGAAGCCTTTACCAGACTGAAGGAGGCACTGTGCAGTGCTCCTGTTTTGACAAATCCTGACTATAGCAAAACATTTATAGTTCAGACAGACACCTCAGACATGGGTATTGGGGCAGTACTGAGCCAGACATCCAGCCAAGGGGCAGATCACCCAGTAGTGTACCTGAGCAGGAAGCTACTTTCCAGGGAGCAAGCGTACTCCATGGTGGAAAAGGAGTGTCTTACCATAGTGTGGACCCTAAAGAAATTAGAGTCATACTTGTATGGGTAGCATTTTGTGGTGCAGACTGACCACAACCCCCTGGTTTGGCTGACACAGATGGGGAAAAACAATGGCAGATTGCTGCAATGGAGTCTTGCTTTACAAGGGTATAATCTAAAAATCGTACATAGGGCTGGAGCGAAGAACCAGAACTCAGATGGCTGTCTAGGGTCTATGAGGAGTGAACTGATTTGGGATGCTCATCTCATGTAGGGGATAGATCCCCGCAAATTCAGTTTAGGTGGGGAGGAGTGTGACGTAGACAGCCAGTTCTGAGTGCTGTATCATTTTTTAATATAAAATGTATTACTGACTGTCTCTGCTGAAAAATCTAATGCTCTAGGAGTGACCTCACCACCTCCCCAGTTTTCAGCTGAAAGATGCAAGCCTGAGAAAATACTGACACAGCATGTGAGTTCATATGCACTCAGCTTTTAGAGACAATGTGTTACATGTAAGGCTTTAATCAAGGATCCTGTCTGAGTTTATTACAGCCGTAGTTGCTATATCATATCCATTTTATGATGTTGGAGAGGAACCTAGGTTGTCACACAGGGGTGCAAGGCTGTAAATGCTCCTGTGAAGCCTGTGTGAGGGAGGATGCAGCATGGATCAAAAAGATGTCATTTGCAACTTGAGTCATGCTGAGGATTGCAAAATTAATACTTTGAAAAGACATACTGTTTTTTTTTATTAGATATATTTATATATATATATATATCTGACAGAGGAGGAGCTAGCTGACCTCACACAAAAATGGGTTAGCCAATACAGTTGTTTAAGGAATATTCTGTTTTACAGAGACACATTTTACCTAGACTCTGACAACGAACCATCTTTGGAGCACTTTAAGCAAGTATTTAGAGACTAAGTACTGAAGTAGAAATTTGCACTATTTAAACCTTGTTCTTTTAAAAGATTTGTATGTCTTGTGATATAACAGTTCTGTATTTTGTGTTTTACATAATTTTAACTATTTTTAGTAAAATTATTTTTAGAACTTACTTGGTCTGTCTTTGACTGCTTTATAGTTGTAAGAAAAGTATATGGTTATTGCAGAATATTGAACATAAGCTCGAATGGTGGTACCAAACTGGAAAGAGAAGCATTTTAAATCTGAGGTCTTTATTAAAGTTTTAAAGGGTTCATCTCGGTGTACCTGGTTAGGTGCCCGTAGGCAAAGATATCTGGCCCCCGAAGACAGATATATCTGAGCCTGTGCATTGGGTATACTAGCAGGAGGTTAACAGTTTGAATCCCTCCAGAACTTGAGACCAAAGGTTGATCCGAACTCACAAAACAGACAAGAGGGTTACCTAGTACTGTTCACTGTTCACAAGACTGCGCTCGGAGGTTGGCACTTTGAGAGTAGAGGGCCTGGCCTGCTGAGTGGGTTTGTGACAAACCCATCCCGCCCCTCCCTCCCTCCCTTTAAGAACCTCTTAATAATAAACTTATCCCTTACTACCCCCCCACCTTCCCACTTTGCTAATCTATAACTATATACAGTGGTCCCAGTTTGCGTCCAAATGTAGAATCTGGACGTAATGATCACAAGCATGGGAGACCACCCCTTTGCAATCTCAATAAACACTCTCCCCAGATCTAAGAACATCCCATAGGGATAATAGGTTAAGCTTAGATGAAAATAATTATTACAAACCTCACTATTCCAGTATGTAGAAATCCAATAGAGTGCTATGAGACCGAACCCCCCCAAAAAACTAGTACACTGTGCAGCTCAACCCAAGCCTGCACTGTCCAGAGCAATCCACCCCCCCTCCCTTCCACTTGCTTTTAAATAGGTAATGGTTCCCATGTCCTGGGTGTTGCTAAATTAAGTACGCCATAGTGGAATACACACCAAGCTCCTAAATATAATAATAAATGAAATAATCTTGAGGGCCCTAGATACTCTTCGATGTAGTACCCCAAGCATAAATCTTATGAGATTGCCACACACTTGAATGAGTTGGTTGTCTCTTCCATCCTGAAAATCAGTGCTAGCCTTGTGCACAACGATCGATCTAACTGAGACAAAAGTACCCTCAAAAATAAGCAACTATTAGTTACACCAAGGGTAAATAAAAATTAAAGGAAGCAAACACCTACTTCATGTGGTGTGGGGCATATTTGCCAAGAGGGACTTCTCGGCTAATCAAATAGGGGAAATGCCCAGGGGGAGGATATTAGGTTGGATCTAAGGGTGGTCCTGATCAAAATCTGTTCCTTAGCAAATTGTACCCAAACAAAGGTTCCACCCAGGTACTTCGAGCCTTATGTGTGGCCTACTGCCCCTAGTGCTAACCACCAGGAAATGGTCTGGTGAAACATCCGAGGATCACCCCTCCCTTCAAAGATCCCAGAAACCCTGCTAAGAGCCAATTTCAAATGTAAAAATAGTTAACAGTCAAAAAAGGAAAACCACTTCTGAAATTTAGTGAAGACATAAGTCCCACAGTAGATAAACACCAGAAAGTCTCGAATAAGGCAATCAGCCAGGTTTGAACAGTTCTGGTATCTTGGTACTTAGGTCAGTCAGAGCTTGTTGTGGCAATTCATAGGTGGTCCAGTTGCCCAAAATGGAAACCTGCTGTTTGGCAGGATATATCATCTTAAACAGAATGCTGGCGGCCACTAACTTGGTAATTGTGGGGTGGAAGGCGGCCCGTTTCTGATGAACTTCATATGGTAGATCTTGTGAAATTCTAAGCTTGACTTCTTCCCATATGATTGCTTTTAGCTCTCTGGTTTTCGACAGAACATGCTGTTTTTCTATAAAGCTCAGAAATTTAAGAATGATAGGTCTAGATGGTTCTCCCGGCTGGAGGCTGGGTCTGAGTGAGCGATGGGCACGTTCATTTTGGTAGCTGGTGTGGAGTGGTGAGGGGCCTACCACTTTTTCTAGGAACTTTTGGAGGAATAAAATTGTGTTGGAGCCTTCTTCTTTCTTAGGAATACCCATGATTAGTATATTATTCCTCCTGCTCCTTCCCTCAAGATCTTCAGTTTTCAGTTGCAATTTTTGTATTTGCTGGTGAAACAACACAATTTCAGGATCTTGCTTATCTCTCCAATTCTCCACTGATTTAATTCAGGCGTCTGAATCACCAACATGCTGGGTAAGGTCAGTCATATCACTTCAAAGAGATTTTAACTCAGAGGCAATATCCTGTAGAGTTTCCTTAAAGGGTTCTAATTCTTTCAGGAACCGCTCCTCCGTAAGTGGAATTCACTGAATCGGCGATATTCCTCCCTTACTCCCCTGTGCTTTGTTTTTTTATGGGGTATTTTTTCAGGTGAGGGAGGTGGCGTGTGCTTTAATTGGGCCTGCTTCATTTCAACCTCCATCGCAGGGTGAACTTCCCTATAGAGATGCAAAAGAATGCCCAAGTCTATTGTTGAAAGCAGGAGCCCTAATACAAAGCATTTTTTTTCAGCCAAAAAGTGTAGAAAATTTAGTAAAAATAGTAGTGGAAAAGATAGAGGAGCGGGAGCTCCAAACCACTGCTGCTTCTAGGTTGCTTGCATCACGTGACTCCGCCGTTCACTAATTTCAAACTGGCCATTGTTACATGAAAAAAATGGACATAAAAGTGCCCCCCACTGACTTTAATGGGGCACGCCCCATGCTCTCCCTGATCACATGTCATTACATGCCTGAGCATGGGGGGGGATCTCAGCAACCAGGAAGTGAAGGCATCGGTTGGCTACCTTTATGGGGCCAAATTACGATCCCATTTATTTTCACACAGGAAAAGAATTACAATATAAAATGCACATCAAAAGAATTTCACTGACATTGGCTTCCTACCACTGTAAGGCAATACAAAATCTCCCAACATTAATAGTTTTTTGACAAACTCGACGTACTGTATATGGCTTAAGAAATTCAAACTGCTGTTTAATATAACTTTAAGATATTTATATTCCCTCGCTTGGGTTAACTGTTGTTTGTATAAATCTTTTATTTGAAAGTCACCTAAGTCATAAACTGAGACAAAACTCATACATTGAATTTTCTTTACATTCACTACTACCCTCAAGCTGGTCAACCACTCTTGGACCACAACAAGTTCACATCCAACGTTATTTTTAAGTCTTCCTTTAACTCAACAGAGGTCATGAGGATTGTGTCTTCAGTGTACATCCTGATAGGATATTGGGTCAGCACCTTGGGGAGGTCATTTATGTATATTAAAAACAACCAGGGCCCAGGATGGAACCTTGGGGAAGCCTTCTTGGAAAGTCCCTGGATTCAGACAAATAGTTCAAAACTTGGACCATTTGCTTCCTCTTCACTAAATACCTGTTGGTCCAAACCACCCAGCAGCATCAGGATGCACACTGACCACACTCAGTCTGTCCTGTAGAATGGAGTGGTTCACTTGGTACAAGGCCTTCATGAGGTCTATGTATACTGACCCAGTTGACTTCCTACAATCCGAATTTCTGTTATTAGGTATTTTGAAGTCAAGCAGGGCAGTCTTTATTGAGTAGGTCTGAGAGAAACCATGCTGAAACTGGTGAGAATTTTGCATTTTCAAAACTGCTCATATAATTGATGGTAGACTAATTGTTCCAAGACCTTTGAAAGGATGGAAATCAGGGATATAGGCCAGTAATTCAATGAGATTGTACTGTGCAGGTGACAGGAAAGGCTGCTGCCTTTTCCCTCACTTTTGCTAAGTATAGACATACTCTAAGTGATGTAGACAAGGAGGTTTAAGAAGTCAAGAGAGGCAAGCAGAGTAGTCAGGGCAGCAAAGGCCATGAGGGAACTAAAGCAAGCTCAGGGGATAAAGGTAGGGGAAAAGTACCAAGGATGTGACTGTTAGTTTAAAGTGGGAGAGGGATGGGTGGAAAGTAGTGAGGAACAGGCAAAGGCATTAATGAGTACTTCAGCTCAGTTTTCATTAGGGAGAAGGATGGATGTATGCCACAGGGAAAAAATAGGGGTTCAGAAGAGGAAGGGGTGAAACGGAGCAATTCAGGAGGACAAGGTTTTTCTGCTGGGAGGCAAGATGGCAGCCACTCTGGGCTGCTGTCTGCACTCTTTCTAGCTAGAGAGAAAAAAACTCCATTATTAATTCCTCCCCGATAATAAAGGAGAGCTACATTTGGCATGTATTGTTCATGCGGTCACATTATATGACCCATGAATCCAAAATGTTTTAATAGCTTTGGAAAAAAGCTTTCAGTACAGTACAGGCAGGGCTGGGTTAAGTAAGGTTGTTTTAGGAGTAAGATTTTTTGTTTTTTAGTGAGAGCTATCACCGGCCAGCATCACTACCCTTACCTGGTGTTGGAGCCACTGAGCCTGAGGGCCTCCAATGATTCACTGATGTCTGGTTTTGCCTGCAACCACCACTTTCCCAGTGACCATCAGAGAACTTCACCAGTACCCTGATTTGAGTTGCCGGCAGCCTTTTTGTCATCTACGAGAGGGGTCAATGATTTGCAGCCAAACTGTGCTGGACTTGCACCCAAGACAGACTGTTTTCCAGGTAGGACACAGACACCAGAAACTCGGCAACCGTACTATACCTCCTGGGTCATACAGGAAGACCATGCATGGAGGAATCTTTGCCTGTCTGACTGTGACCCTGTTTTTCGGTGGATTCCGGTCTGTTTTCTTTTGGAACTTTCAGGGGTCTACCTCGGATCCATGGGGATACTCTCTATTGTCCTGTGAAAGCTTCCTTTTACAAACACAGGGACTGTACCACCCCATGGAGGAGGAAAAAATGTTGTTCTGTACAGCCGTGATGGTGGGAGAGGCATTGGTTCTGTACTACTGTGTGGATGAGCTGATCATTTTTCCTTCACTGGTGATAACCCTCATTGTTTTTCTGTATGAGCCACCACCGCTGTAGCCTGTGAGAGATGCCCTGAGTTTGATTGGAGTGGTTTCCCTTGTCTGTGCTCCCATCAGTGGGACTTGGCTCTTACAGTAACTGTTCAGCTGTAACCAGGGTCAGTGAGAGGGCCACCGGTTACTTAGATCTGGGCCCGGAACTTAAAACTCTTCTTTCATTCAGTGACTGTTTTTGCATGCTTTTCTGCTGTGTTCTGGACATGCCCTTCTGGGCTCTCCCTTGCTGATTGTGGTCTTTGAAATAGCTCTCCACATTAAGCAAAAAGTTTGCACTCCTTTTCCTGCCTTTTGTGGGGTGGTTTGGGTGGGCATTTTGGGAGGGCATGATTTTTTAGCTGTTTAATTAGTATAGGTGGTTTGTGTGAATTTTCTAGGTTTTGCTATGTATTAGTGGTGTGATTGGTGTGTGATTGACAGTATTTTTAATTAGCACACCTAGTGTGCTGGGTGGTTTACTGCGGGCTTCAGGCTAGTGGTCCAGGATGTGTAAGGGTGTAGGGCGGGCACGGATCACCTGTGAGGTATCCCAGCTACTTGACCTGCATCCTTTCACTATCCTCCCAGTGTCAGCCATGACAGCCTGTTGATGTCAAGAGGTCAGAATAGGAAGGTGCTGCATTGGTCAGTGGTAGCAAGGCACAGAAGGTGTATCCGAAGGGAGTAGGATAGCATTGGTTAGGTGCAGGTGGCACCCTGGGGTTAGACAGCACCAAGACAAAGGCCAGACATGGTTTGTCCCTATCCCCTGTGGTCCTACCAGGCCAAGTGGGCAGGTTTCCAGTGGGGCTACAATGCCTGCAAGCCCCCTTAGGGTGGTACTCTGCAATGCCAGGTCAATCAGAAATGAGATTGCAGTTACAGCAGACTTGAGTTCATCAGTCAGTCTGGCTTGCATCATGGAGACCTGGGAGGGTGATGATGCGGGGCCAGTTTTGGAGGCTGCTGTCCCCCCCGGGTATTCTGTAGTGCACTGCCCTAGGGTGGAGCGCAGGGGTGGGGGAGTAGCCATCTGCTTTAGATCTAACCTGGGTTTCACGGTGTACTGAGTGACAACTACTAGGACCTTCAAATGTGTGGCCAAATGTGGGGGTCTGGGTGCAGGGTGCAGGATTCTCCTGATTTACCATCTCCCTGGAGTGCTGGGAGACTTCCTTCAGGAGGTGGCTGACTTCATCAGCAGCGAGGTATTGGAGGCTCCCAGATGCATAGTACTGATGGACTTCAATGTCTGGGCCATTGATGAATCCTCCAGGCTTGGTACCAACCTCCTCCAGACAATGTCATCTTTGGCCTGATACAAGAGGTTACTTCCGTGACCCATCACAGTGGCCACATGTTGGATCTGGTGTTCTCATTGGGACTTAAGGTCTGTAGTCTCAAGACTGATCAGGTAAGTAGGTCTGATCACTGCACAGTGAAGTACTCATTTGGGGCCTTCCTTGAGAGCCCTCCCCCTGGCAGAGATGGTCAGCTACCACCCTTTGATGGGATTGTCCACAGAGAGATTTCTGGCAGTGGCTGATCTATCTAGTGTAAGTATTGAATGTGCGAAGGACGTGTGTGATGTGGTTGCCGCCTATAACAAGCCGATGTCCGATGCGCTCAATGCCCTCACATCGGTCCGTGTATGACCCAAATCCTCTCACTTGAGGTCCCCTTGGTTTTATGGGGCGCTAAAGGCAATGAAGATTCTGGGTCAGAAGTTAGAGTGCTGCTAGCTGAAGTCCAGGCTAGAGGAGGATAAACTGGCCCTGCGTGCTAACTATGGTAAGTATCGGGGCAATCAACCGTAAGAAGGCAGAATTCCTGTCTAGGGAGATTGCCAGAGGGAAGAACTGACCTACAGTATTCTTTCGGACTATGGACAGGCTGTTACATCCAGTCTGTCTACAGCTAAAAAAAGCCTTTTCGGACTCTATGTGAAGAGTTTGCTTGGTTCTTCCTTAACAGGGTGTCCTCCATCCGGCAGGGAGTTCCGCCAGTGAGCTCGAGTATGGCCAACAGGGGTCACCCTGGACATTGCAGTGGCATTCTGTCTGTTTTGGATGAATTTAAATTGGTGGAGGTGGTGAAATTATCAAAGTTGCTTCTGAGCTTAAGCACACATATTGCGAACTGGACCTGGTCCCGACATGCTGCCTAATGGGATGTGTCGGTTCTGTTGGCCCGGTGTTCGCCTTGATTGTCCGGAATTCTTTATCAGAGTGGGTCTTCCCAGATTCCTTAAAAGAGGCACAGGTAAGACCCCTCCTGAAAAAAACATCTGTAGACCCTGACATCTTGGTGAATTACCAACCCATCTCCAACCTTTCCTATTTAGGCAAGGTTGTAGAGAAGATTGTGTCGCAACAGCTTGAGAAGCACCTTGAAGCCTCTAATATCTATTAGCCACTCCAGTCTGGATTTTGTGTGAGGCATAGCACTGAAATGCATTAGACTGGGTGCACAATGACCTCCTCAGGTCAAGAGATAGCGGAGAAGGGTCAATTCTCATTCTTCTTGAGCTCGCCTCAGCATTTGACATGGTAGACCATGCTGTGTTACTCAGCCACCTTAAAAAGTACTGTGGACTTGACAGCACTGTCATCTGCTGGTTTGAATCCTATCTCGCGAACAGGAGGTAATGGGTGGTAATAGGGGATTTTTCCCTGTCCTCAAGCCTCCTGTCTTGTGGACTACCTTAGGGCTCGGTCTTGTCACCAGTGTTGTTAGCCATGTACATGCTGCTCCTGGATGAGCTCATTTCGAAATACAACTTGGATTTTCACTGCTATGCAGACGATACCCAGTTGTATCTCTCCTTTGCCCCTGGGACATCCAGTACTGTGGATGTGATAATTAATTACCTCATTGAGCTCAATGACTGGATGTCCTCCAGCTGGTTTCTACTAAACTCTGGCAAGACGGAGGTACTGGTAGGGGAGCTGAACTACATGCGTGATGGGATTGACTCTGGTACGGCAACAGGTTTATTCCTGGGGCCTACATCATTGTTGACTTCCTCTAGGGTGCACAATCTGGGCATATTCCTTGATGACAGACTGATATTTGAACCCCAAGTGTCGTTCGTCATCAAAAGCAGCTTTTATTATCTGAGGAATATTGCTAGGATCAAACCCCTAGTTCCGCCTGAGGACCTCCCTACCCTGGTACATGCCTTTGTGATGTCCAGGCTTTACTACTGTAATGCACTCTACTTCAGGGTCTCTGGAGGCACCCTCTGCCGGCTACAGCTGGTGCAAAATGCTGCCACCAAGCTACTGACTGGACTTACCCCAGTGTTGTGCAAATTGCACTGGATACCAGTCAGGTAGAGGGTCCTCTTTAAGGTGGCTTGCTCACCTTTAAGACCCTACATGGACTAGGCCCTGGCTACCTGTCTGACCTCCTTACACCTGCTGCTCCTGTCCCCTCCCTTTTCCCCTCCTCTAGGGATCTCCTTGTGGTTACCAGGATGAGGATAAAAACCACTGGTGATAGGGTGTTCAGTGTCAATGGCCCTGTCCTGTGGAACTCATTACCATCAACTGTCAGGGAGGCCCCTTCAGTCGAGGTTTTCAAGACCCACTTAAATACCCACCTGTATGCTTTAGCATTCCTGGACATAGATATTTAATGGTTCTATCACCCGATATAAGTAAGTAGAAGTTAGCAATACCTGCCTTTATTTGAGGCCTGCTGTTTTACTCCTGCAATTTTTACGCCTACTTTGTAATGATGTACTGTGTAGCCTGCTGTCTTTTTTACTTTTTGATTTAAATTTTGTATTATTTTATTGTCCCAATTATGCTTGTATTTGTATGGTGCCCAAAGTCTCCAGGTTTGGGTGCCCAAGAAATAAAAATTGCCTTGCCTTGCCTTAAAGAGACTTAGGGTCCTTAGGGTGGACAAAGCTCCTGGTCCAGATGGTGTGCACCTGAGAGTTCTGAGGGAATTGACAGAAATCCTGGTTAGCCTCCTAGCAGACCTGTTTGACACCTCGTTAGGGACAGGGTGCAGGCCTCAGAATTGGAGAATGGCACATGTGGTGCTTCTCCACAAAAGTTGATCCAGGGATGAACCAGGTAACTACAGACCAGTCAGCCTTACCTCCATTGTAGGAAAATTAATGGAGACCATACTGAATGAGAGACTAGTGGACTTTCTGGAGGTTAATGGTCTCCAGGATGAAAGAACAACTGGATAGAATTATTGACTGGGTCACAGGGACTGTGTACATGAGACAGGCAGTTGATGTCCTGTATCTGGACTTCAGCAAGGCCTTCAACTCTCTGCTACATGGGAGAGGGCTCAGTAAGCTGCAGGACCTGGGAGTTGGGAAGAAGTTGGTGGGGTGGTCAAGAGCTAGCTACAAGATAGAAACCATTGGGTGATAGTAGGAGGGAGACTCTCGAAGCTTAGAACTGTAACCAGTGGGGTCCCACAAGGCTTAGTGTGTGGCCAACTGTTGTTTAATATCTTTATTGGTGACATAGCAAATGAGATCAAAGGCAAAATCTGTCTATTCACAGAAGGCACTGAGCTTTGTGAGAGAGTGGACACAGAGGAGGGGAGACAGGAGCTCAGGGAGGACCTGGCTAGGCTCGAAAAGTGGCCAGGTATCTGGCAGATGGGATTCAATGCCAAGAAATGCAAGGTCATGCACCTGGGAACTAAGAACCCAAGGGCCAGATACTGGTTGGGAAGGGTATAATCATGACAAGGTACTTGAGGCACTCTGAGCAATGCCATACAGCAGCAGACAAAGCAAACAGGATGTTGAGATGCATCACCAGAGGACTCATCTCCAGGAAAGAAAAGTCATCCTGCCATTGTACAGGTTGTTGGTGAGATCACACTTGGAGTACTGTGTGCTGTTTTGGTGCCCTTATCTGAAAAAGGACATCAAATTATTGGAAGGAGTGCAGCATAGGGCAAGTGAGATGATCCAGAGCATGCAGGATAAGTCCTATGAGGAGAGGCTGCAGTTGCTCAATATGTATTCCCTGGAGGAGACGCTGCAGGAGCTCAGCATGTATTCCCTGGAGGAGAGGCTGCAGGAGCTCAGCATGTATTCCCTGGAGGAGACACTGCAGAAGGTCAACATGTATTCCCTGGAGGAGACACTGCAGAAGGTCAACATGTATTCCCTGGAGGAGAGGCTACAGGAGCTCAATGTGTATTCCTTAGAGGATGGGGGGGGGGGTGATTGAAATCTTCAAGTACCCTAAAGGTAAAAACAAGGTTAGTACAGATGGCATATTCACTCTCAGATGGAATGGATCCACTAAGGGACACAGTCTAAAATTTATAGGGGGAAGATTCAAAAGGGAAATGAGAAGGCCCAGACCCTAAGGTTCTTGAATCTAGGCTACAGAGTAATTTCGTAGTCATGGAAAGATGGTTCCGTAAGCACAATTTAGTTATCAATTACAACAAGACTAAAACTATGCTGTTCTCCAGCTCCCAAATAGGCACAGAACGTACCCTCTTTCTATCACCAATGAAGAGGGCTCTACCCTGGAGCTAATTCAGCTCTTTAAATATCTGGGGATTACTACTGACAGTATGACGACCTATGCCTATCACATTGACAACATTGCTAAGGCTATTAACACCCGCATTGGGCTACTTTATAGGCATAAGCAATGTTTGACCCCAGAGGCTGTTAACCTGGCCATTCAAAGCTCTCTTCTCTTGCTTATTGATTACGGCTTACTAATCTATGGATCAGCTACTGAAACAACTCTTCACTGCATCATAGTTGCACTCAACAAAGCATGCCAGCTCCTTACCGGCTCAGCCCATCTGTCCCATACCTGCGACATGCATGCTCAGGCTAACTGGCTCCATTTCAAAGGTAGAGTCATGTACCAAACATGTTTACTGTCCAAAAAAGTAAGCTTAGGCAAAATGTCCCCAGGAGTACAAAAGCTTATTACCCCCACTATCAACAGTTGTTGCACCAGATGTTCTACCAGCCAGATTTTTAATATACCCTGCAGTTGCACTTCTCTGGGACAAAGGTCCTTTGCCTACTGTGCCCCGCTATGGATGAACTCGCTGCACCATGACATCACTTCAGCATCCACCCTGGGCTCCTTCAAGGTTAAACTTCGGCAACAGCTAGTTGCTGATGCCAGTCATTCTCCTTCACATTTCCTCTTGATCCCTTCCACTCTTTCCCCTCACCCCTCGATGGCTTTCCCCCATCCCACCTCCCCACTGTTATATCTCCTGAGCTCCCTTGCTCACTTTAAAATGCTTTGCCCCATACCTTCTCACCTCTAACGAGGCCCCTGGGCTGATGCCATCCCTTACCTTGTTGATTATTAGATATTAGGCTGAGTCTGTTCTCATTTTCCTGTAAAGGATAGTTTCATAAGACCCCACCCCCTGTAATATCACCCTTTGAATTCCAGATTTTAATCAAATATGTGCCATGGCATTTGTACAATGCCACATGTATTGGAACTTCTCTAGTTATACACTCTTGTAATGTCTTGTATAATTCCTTGTTTAGTTTGTTCTCTGTCCCATACTTTCCCAATATGTATTGTCCGTCTGACACAGAACCTATGAAATGAGCTTGTTCTCAAAGGTGTTATCAAAAATTTCAATAAATAAATAAAAATAAAAGGCACTTTTTCACAGAAAGAGTGGTGTCCAAGTGGAATTAACTGCTGGAGGAGGTGGTATCATTGAATACGGTGGACAGCTTTAAAAGGGGTTGGGACTAGAGTGAGGGGGAGCATTGTAACGGATGGGAAGAAGGTTGGGGGGATGAGAGGGGAAGGGAGGAAGACTCAATGTGGAAAACGGGGGGATAGGCAGCTCCAGTAAATTTGTCTGAGAGCTACACACTCCAGCAGACTACAGTAGATAGGCCATAATGGCCTGTTTCTGCTGGCATTTTCATAAATTTGTATGCTTCTGCCTTTGGGGTATCAATTTACTTGTTTTCCAATTTTGGGGGGAGTATTCCTTGTTTCAAACTCCAATTGAACAAGTTATGTTACCACTGGCACAATCTCTCATGTCCCTGCTCTCAAAAACCTTGGATCCAGACTGTCCAGCCCACATGCTTTCCCTACTTTCAGTACTTCTAGAGCTTTGTCACCTCTTTAATAGTCAGAATGTTGAATCTGTAACCTGGATCCCTACTGTCCTCACCTTTCTTCTAATTACCATCTCCTCCTTCCCTCCCAATGTAGCCATCTACCCCTCCCCCACCCATATCGCAATCTGGCCTCTTCTTTTGACCTATCCTCTATCTACTTGTTCCTTTAGGAAGATCGTCCAATTTGTCTTTATACATGTGTCTGCCATCTGGGAGTTCTGCAAAGTAGTTATTCTACATCTCTGCTACACAGGATGGTTTATGTATGACCTTTCTACCACCAGCAACATCAATTTGTAGTGCTCGTTTTTCTGGATATTTTTAATTTTTTATGACCTTCATGTAGTCCTTGGAATTGTTTGGCTGTGGTCTAGACTTGAGAGAACTACCTTTGGCAGAAGTCAATATTTGATCATATTGATTCCTCCATTGCTTAACTTGGTGCCAGTTCTCTCTACATCTTCACCCTCATCCTAATCCTCATTATAATTTCCAAACTACTTTCCACATTCTTTTATTTTTGTTTTAACTGACAACATTTGCTGCACTTTGTCATTTGCCGAGGGTAAATGACCTTTTTTGGTACAAACTTTTTTCAGGGGACATGCTGATCACAGATCTCATTGAAGAATGACAAAGTATTCAACTGCAGTTTCAAAGTCAGGTATTAGATATCATCTATTCCACCTTTAGTTTCTCAATCTGTTTCTAAAGTCTGACTGACTAAAATTATTAAAGTTCATTTCAGAACTTTAATGATCCTTATTTTGTCCACTAACAGCTGTACTTTACATTGGACTGGATTGTTTTCACCTAAGTTGTGCATTAAGACAGTCACACTGGGCATTGTTAGTCCCACTGAGGTAAAGATGTCTAATATAGTCTCTATAGTTATACTAGAATAGATGGCGTAACTACATGTTGTCTCAGACATAAACCATCAAAACATTCCTTAAGCACTAGGCCACTTCTTTGCCCCCATATTACATTTAAGTCCCAAATTAAAATAACCTCTTTTTCATTTATGCAATTGTCAGTTTCTAGGGATGGACTTTCAAAATATTTTGTTTTAGTTTTTTTGGGGGGAGGGTATAGATTATTTCCAGCATTACATCACACTTCACTAAATAATTTATTAAATAATCAATTCTCTATATGCATTTAACAAAGACTGTCCATATATTAAGCTCTGTCTCACGTATACAGAAGCAGCACTCATAGAGACATAGAAATTGTTGGCAGATAAGGACTGCCAGGCCCATCCAGTCAGCCTGAAAGTCTATACTAGTTTGTGTCCTCTGACCCTACCTGGTCAATGGCTTTTCACCCCTCCTTCCCAATTCTAAGGTACCCTTATGCCTGTCCCATACATGTTTAAAACCCTCCACTGCACTTGCCCCCACCACCTCCTGTGGCAGTCTATTCCATGAGTCCACCACCTTATCTGTGAAGAAAAACTTCCTTACATTTCCCCTCAGCCTGCCACCTTCCAAATTCATGTAATTAAATCCAATATAAGCAAGCAAGCCAAAGCACAAATACACTCACAGAGAAGAAAAATGCAATATAACAGCTTTATTGCTGATATTCAGTGAGCGCAGAGGGAACAGCACCGCACTCCTCTCGCCCCAGCACTTCAGGTGTAAATCCTTTGTCAGGGGTGTCAATTTCATATCATGCCCCTTCCTTCTTGTACATCTCTTATATTAGAAGATGTCTCCACCTGAACTTTTGTCAATGCCCTTAAGTTACTTGAATGTTTCTATCATGTCAACCCGATCATTCCTCTCCTCCAGCGAGTGCATATTGAGGTCCTTCAGTCTCTCCTAATATGTTTTCTGGTGCAAGCCCTGTACCATCTTAGTCGCCCTTCTCTGGATTTCCTCCACCCTGTCAATTTGCTTACAAAGGTGCAGCCTCCAGAATTGAACACAGTACTCTAGGTGAGGCCTCACAAGTGTTTTGCACAATGGCATCACCACTTCCCACCTACTTCTACCGATGCACCCCAGCATGCCACTGGCCCTCTCTGCAGCCTTTGTACTCAGCTTAGACACCTTTATGTCATCAGAAATACTTCTACCGATACACCCCAGCATGCCACTGGCCCTCTCTGCAGCCTTTGTACTCAGCTTAGACACCTTTATGTCATCAGAAATACTTCTACCGATACACCCCAGCATGCCACTGGCCCTCTCTGCAGCCTTTGTACTCAGCTTAGACACCTTTATGTCATCAGAAATGATAACCCCCAGGTCCCTTTCTTCCTTGATGATATTCAGCAACCCCTCCCATCCTGTAGCTCTCCCCAGGGTCCCCTCATCCCAGGTGTATTATTTTGCACTTCTTGGAATTGAACCTTTGTTGCTACACTTCAGACCATTTTTCAAGCTTCACCAGGTCCATACTCATTCTCTCCACCCCATCCAGATAATCCACCCTGTTGCAAATATTGGTGTCACATACTGCAATGTGACTAATGAAGACATTAAACAGTACTGGCCCAAGGACTTGTCCCTCTGGTACCCCACTGGTCACCCCCCTCTCCCCTGATTGGATCACATTTACCACCACCCTCTGCTTCATGTCTGTTAGCTAGTTCCTAACCCAGTTTACTACCTTGTGCCCCATACACAGGCTATTCATTTTGTTGATCAGCCTTTTATGTGGAACGGTGCTGAAGGCTTTGCTGAAATCAAGGTAGGCATAATCTACCGCCTCTTCCTCCCGATTTACTTCCCTTGTCACCCACTCCAAAAACTCTATCAGAATCATCTGACACTACCTTCCTGCTGTGAATCCATGTTGCCTCAAATCCTGGGCACTGCTGGATTCCAAGGGTGCCACTATTCTTTCTTTAAGGAGTGCCTCTATGATCTTACCCACTACTGAGTTGAGGCTGACCAGCCTATAGTTCTCTGCCTCCTCCCTACTTACACTTTTGTGCAGAATGACTACATGTGCCCTCTTCCAGTCCTCTGGAACCACTCCTGTGTTGAGTGACTCTGTGAACAGTGCTGCCAGAGGCGCCACTAGCTCTCTTCACAGCTTTCTTAATATCCTCGGGTGTATGCCATCTGGCCCCATTAACTTTGTCAACTTTCAGTTTTGTGAGCTTCTCCAGGACTATCTCCACTGTGAATAGACTTGTGTTTACCTCTCACCCCCCCCACTTCGTGTCTGATACCCAGCTGTGGTTCCTGACCCTCCCTTTCTTTAGTGAATACTAAACAGAAGTATTTATTCAGTATTTCCACCTTTTCAATGTTTCCCTCCTTACACTCCCTTGTATCCCCTTTGAGCCTTACAATCCCCGCCCCCCAGTCTTCCTTCTTTTGCTAATGTACCTATAGAATGCCTTGCCCCCTTTCTTCATTATCTGTGCTAATCTTTCTTCAATCTGTGCCTTTGCTCTCCTAACAGCCTTCCATGCTTCCTTTAGGCTCCACCCTCACTCAACTCTATGTTGCCTAATACTGTATGCTGTTAATCTTTCACACACAACTCTGTATGCTCCACCAAGGTGGAGAACTAGGTCTCAGACAGGCCATCGATGTTGTATTTACTTTCATTAGCCCACAAGCTTAACTTGTGCATTTGTTTTTTGCTGTGCTTCTTGTGTCGTCATGTTCTATTAAAATGTAAAATACCTCAGGGCCTGGGTTAATCTCTAGTAACCCTATGCACTATGGCTATGCAAGCATTATGTGCCACATAGCATTGGTGCAGAGGCGTTTACACGGGCCATGTGGGGCTGCATGTGGTACACTGCATGCACAATCCCCTTCCACACAGTATGCAGAGTACCAATCTACAACTGCATGGGGCCTATGTTGCATGGCATAAGGGGAGTGGTCAGGTATGCAGGACCAAAAGCATATGCACAATGGAGCCTAAGGCTGTAGCTGGGTGTGTAGCATGGTGCAGGACACACCTAGCACTTTGCAGCCTGAAGAGCAGCCTTAAAGTCAAGTGCACACTTCCTCCCAAGAACTACAAGACACAGAGCAGGTGAATTATTGTGAATGTCTATTACACAGGTATCCACAACAATACAGAAAATACAAATGAACATTGCACTGGTACCATCTAAAACTAGTTGAAGAAGGTAGCATTGCCTCATATGTAGGTTAATTAATAACTCCAATAAGATAAGAAATTATTATTCCATCCCTTATTGCTTTATTATTTTTTATGCAACCAGTTACAATTAAAATCACTCAAGACAATGTTTTCATAAATAAAATTCAAACAGTCAAGAAATTCCATACAACATTCAGTATCCTTAGTTACATTTTTGAGAGGGAATGTAAGCTGTAATCAGGCTCAGGGGTTTTCTCCACTTGCTCCAAACTTTTAATTCAGTGCAAGAAACTCACAAATAGGATTTGACTTATTAATAGAAATCTTGGTTACTTTCAAATGGGGCTCAACATATATTAAACATTGTTAACAAGCCATGCCTCTCTTACAGCTACACTATCAAATTGGTTGTTGTTCACTCATTTTAGAAATTCATCAGGCTTTGGAAGCAAACCACAAATAGTCTAATTTATTTATATATTTATTTATATAAGAGTTTTTCCAGACAGACATGCTGAGTGGAGTACCGCTCATTCCAGATGCGAGCTGGGGGAGTGGGGAGAGGAGAAATATACAGTAGGAAGTGCAGCGTAATATTCAAGTAGCACGCCATACTATAGACTATACAAAGAGTATACAGTAGGAAGTGCAGCGTAATATACAAGTAGCACGCCATACTATAGACTATACAAAGAGTATACAGTAGGAAGTGCAGCGTAATATACAAGTAGCACGCCATACTATAGACTATACAAAGAGTATACAGTAGGAAGTGCAGTGAATATACAAGTAGCACGCATACTATAGACTATACAAAGAGTATACAGTAGGAAGTGCAGCGTAATATACAAGTAGCACGCCATACTATAGACTATACAAAGAGTATACAGTAGGAAGTGCAGCGTAATATACAAGTAGCACGCCATACTATAGACTATACAAAGAGTATACAGTAGGAAGTGCAGCGTAATATACAAGTAGCACGCCATACAATAGACTATACAAAGAGTATACAGTAGGAAGTGCAGCGTAATATTCAAGTAGCACGCCATACAATAGACTATACAAAGAATATACAGAGGTATTTACAGCAGCATTAGTCATACCTAAAATAAACAATACAAAAATTACATTATATCTGAATGTCCCCATATACTGATGTTACTACTACTGGAACAGGATTGGGGTGCACATTGCCAGCAATTAGTATTAAGGAAAAAATAAATACTGTCATGGAATTAGTCATTTTAAAACACCATTCTATATTTAATTATTTGATAGCAAAATCCATTAAGAGTATACCAACTTAAATCAATGGTGGCATTGAAATATCTTTATTTGGTATTACAGTCAAAGCCATATATAAACAATTCACTTTTATACCATGCTATTGTAGTACTATTAGAAAAATGATGCACATTGGATACATACAGTACCGTTGTGATTTCTAATTAATGTTATAAACAGTTATTTCTTACAGTATGGAGAGAGGTATATACAGTAGCAAACATACTGCAATGTCTAATCAATTTACTAGTGCAACCCACATGCAGAACAATAATGTCAAACTGTTACCATCAGAATTCAGTTGGCTAAGTGAAATAGGTGACCTCACTTAGAATAACATGCACATATTCAATTACTCCCATGGACTGTTGTGTACCTCAGTCACTACACGCTAGCACTGCTACTCCAATTGCAGCCACTAATTGGGATCAGGAGACTTTGAATTTGCTGATCTTGCCCTTGGTGACTCTGCCACAGCTGTGATTGATCCAGACCATTGTTTGGGTGCCCAAAACTTGATTCAAGCCTGTGCTTGCAGAGGTAAATTTGCAAAAGTCACAAAGGCTTTATTTTACACAGCACTGGCTATGTCTAATTGGGTTATGATATGCTAATGTCTGACCACAGAGTAAGTAGATGCTAGTTGCAGCAAGTTGACTGGAACAGAGTCCACAATACTGGTGAGCCTGCTATGCTCACCCCCATCACATTCATTTCAGTTTTGGGGATGGGAATCCAACAAGGACAGTTTGGTTAAATGACTTGGTCAGAAGCACACAGTATTCAAGTGGTGGTTTAGGGATTCAAACTCAAGAACAGTATGCTGGCACCCCAGGTTCAAAGCTCAGTGCTTTAAATGTTATGTTATTTCTGCATGCATTTACTTATTTCATCACCGACAAGGACAGCTAAAGCAAACAGAGCCCATTTTAAATTAATAACCCACAAGATGAGGTAGCAACGTTAAGGACCATGGGATAAAACAATAAGTGCAGATGAGGTATGTAGTTCCATTTATGCTTTTAACATTGTCATACAGTAGCTGTAAGATTCTTTTTCATAGCAATATGACTTTGTACAGTAAATGATAAAAAAATAAGTATCAGAGAGACAAAAGCACTAGAAAGTCAAAGGGCTTTGAAAGATCCCCAAACAAGTGGAATGACTGTTGCAAAATGATGCTGCAGACTAGACCTTGCCCCATTCATGGGAACAGGAAACATGACCCCGATCCACAAATGTTTTAGTTGAACTGAGGACTGTGTGTTGTACAAAGGATGTCTTTTGAGAACTCTTTTCTGTAAACACACTTCATGAGGATATAGCATTTTGTGCTTTTTTCCTACAAATGTCATTAAAGTAAATTACTGGGCAATCATTCTGGTTTTTGTTTATGCCTTTTGATTAGAAATCCCAATTCATGTTAAATAAAGATAAGCAAGAGATTACTTAGCTTAGCACAGGGGACTATTATTACTTGCGTGTGTGTCATAACAATGGTTAGTTCGTAAAGTACAATAACTCTTGCTTGTGATCCCCACAACCTCATCTATACCTGGTGGAGAGTCCATCAAATATCTGTTATGTTTAAAACTGGTTGAGAAGTACAGTCTGGATGAGGATCACTGTTCTCTGATGGAAGCTGTTACTGTAGTTGCTGTTATCTCCCGATATGATTTAGTGGAGCCAATTCCCTCTCTGGCAGAAAATGCATTCCTTCCTTTATTGTACTCAAATTGTGTTGTCTAAAATGGCCTGATCCTGTGCTAAAATGGGTGATTTATTACCTAGAGTGCAGAATAGGGATCATACAATACTGATTTTCAGGATAGCAAGGAGCAGATTGTGTTTCCAGAATATACTTTGTAAATGAAAACAGCAGGACACTTGGGGCACCAAGCTACTTTCATGTGAACTGCAGTATCTACTAGCCTTGAGAATCATTTTATTTTGTTACTTAAGGTAAAAGAAATGGAGAAAACCTACAATACTCATGAATTTTAAAGTTTAGAATTTTGAAAGTCAAATGGGTAATTTTTGGTGACTAAGGTACAATATTATAGCAACTGTATGCTCTGACATTGGCAATGTAACAGCTCATGAGTCCTATGTTGCCAGCAACTCTTATTTAAACTAGAGGCATGAATCCTTTTATATTGGGTTTGTCTAGGGTTCAGAGAGGTTTCTATCACTGGTGAGTTTCTTCTTCTTAACATGAAAATGTAAAAACCTTCCTGGATCAACTTGAATGAAACAATGCCACCCCTACTGTACAGTATTACTCACACTATTGAATGCTGCAGCTGCCTGGATGATAGGAGATATACATCATGATCCATTCGTCTTTTTATCCAATAATTCACATATTCCTGTGTTACTGTATGATAGTAAATCTAAAGTGAAGAGCATCTAAGCACATTTAAATCTCAGCTCCCTGTCTGACACTGTTAATGTTTCAGAAGTTAGAGCTGTTCTTAGCTGGCCATTCATCAGATTGACATATGCATCAATGGTCTCTGGCACTAATGGAGGGAAAAATCTCTTCAACATTTTTTAATTTTCATTTTCATTTATTTATAGATATGCATTGGGCAGGAGCATTAAATGTTGTCCAGAAAAGTATATAAAATGGTTACAATATAAACTTATAAAATAAAGTCAAGTTAAAGCAGCAGTGCAACAAAATGAAGCAAAACAATTGACCCTACCTTATTTCATCCTAAAGGATTCCAGACATCTTCCAGTTTTATTTGATGGTAGAATGTTGTAGTTCTGCTCAAATGTGAGCTTTTATAAATGTTTTAATTTATTATTTCTTTTCAAGAAAAAAAGATGGTCACCACATTTGGATTAGTAATAGCACTGTGGGTCTGGCATGGGTTAGGAATGAGAAAAATAACTTATTGCATGCAGCAAAGGAAAGTAGATTTGACAAGTATACTGACATTTTTATTATTTGTAGCTGAAACTAGCTTTTTGCAAAACACATTTTTGTTGCACCACTATTTTATATAAAAAAATAATTATGTATCAAAAAAACAATAACTTGTAACACACTCAAGTAATATCCTAGCTACAAGGCCTAACTAAAGGAAATAATTATAATAATCAGCATTGTGGGGGGAGGGAGAGGGTGGCAAATAAATAGATAAGTGAGTTTGTAGATGGACTGGTAATGCATTCCACATCTCAAGACAAAATTAAATGATCCGGATATTCAAAGCAATTGCACATGGCACAACTAAGTTGCAACAGCGCAAGTGCAGACTTGCGCCAAGGAGTGATATTCAGTAGGAGCTAGTGCGCAGCATAAATCTCATTGTGCCAGTGTGCAACTATAATGAATGCAGGTGCAAGTGCAGAGGGCTTGCCCATGACTATCCAGCACAGTACGATATTCAACCGTGAAACCATGGCTCAAGTGCAGAGCATATCAGAGATCCGCCGAGCAGACTTGTTCCTATAAATACAGGGCACAAGCACAAAGAAAGCACTTGTGCCAGGTAAGAGGGAGTGAGAGTGAGAGAGAGAGAGAAAGAAAGAAAGAAAGAAAGAAAGAAAGAAAGAAAGAAAGAAAGAAAGAAAGAAAGAGAGAGACAAACAGACAGACCAAGGCAGACACAGAGGGAGAGGAACAGAGGTGGCAGTGAAGAGGGAGACAGGGGCAGAGAGAGCATGAGAGACAGGCAGACAAACTGCCAGGCAGTGCACCAGGAGGCACACAGTCAGCAGCAGCCAACCGCCCGGGGGATATTGGACAGCAAGGGCCATGGATAGTGTGCCCTTCATGATGGAGGTCATAATGAGGGGTGTGAGGGGGCAGCAGGAACAGTGATGTGGCCATGGAAGGGCCCGTTGGTGGTATGCCCGACACAGGTGGTACCGCACCCGCATCTCCTTTGAGCAGTACAGTGACACAGAGATCGTGGGCCAGTACCACCTGAATAGGGCCATTCTGAGGCAGCTCTGCGAGCTGTACAGTGAGGAGATGCAGGCACCCACCAGACAGCCACACTCTGTCCATGGAGATGAAGGTGACAGCCATCATGTGCCTGCTCACCATGGGCACCTTCCAGAGACCAAAAGGAGACATCACAGGCATAACCCAGTTGGCCACATCCCACCTCCTCACACAGTTCCTCAACGCTCGCTGCCATGTGCGTTGGAATACATCCATTTCCACAGCACACAGGCGGAGTGTACAGCAACCATGCAGGACTTCCACAGGGTAACACATGTGCCTGGTGTGATTGGGGCCATTGACTGCACCCACATGGGCATCTGCATGCCACCTGGCCCTAAGGGTGTGGCATACATCAACAGGAAGGGGAGTCCGAGTGTCAACTGCCAGGTGGTGTGCTATGCCATGGGGTGCTTAACCAATGTCTGCACCACACACCCTGAGAGTGCGCATGATGCATTCATCTGGCACAGCTCTGTGCTGTGCCATAGGTTTGAACATGGGTATATCCCCACAGGCCACCTAATGGGTGAGTATGGCATGGGCAAGAGGCGATGGGCAGAGCATACCTTGGGATGGGGGAGGACAGGGTGTGCATGTTGGCATGGGCACCAGAGACAGACAAAGGGTGCAACATAGCATAGCAGAGGGCTAACCATGTCATTATCCACACAGGGGACAGCTCCTATCCACTGCATCCCTGGCTTCTCATCCCCTAAGGGCGCCCATCATCCCCAGCAGAGGAATGCTACAATGAGGCACACGGCAGCATGCGCAACTTCATCGAGTGGGTCTTTGGCATGCTTAAAACATAGTTCCATTGCCTAGACAGGTCAGGTGGTGCCCTACAGTACAGCCCCTCAAAAGCCTGTGGCCTATTTCTGGCCTGCTACATATTGCACAAGATGGCCATTGACCATGGGATAGTTGTTGAGGCAGATGAGGGTAACAGTAGTGGGGACGGTGGAGGCAATGGGCTGGAGGGAGGTGGACAGCCACCCCCTGGGTGGAGGTATTCCCAGCTGATCCAGTAAGTAAGACATCACAGGGACTCCATAGCATGGGAGCACTATGGAGTGCATAGGTAGGTGGTGTGATACACATGCATAGGCCACACAAACAGGTACAGCACACATCCAGGGGTGTGCATGGCAATGGGCATGTACACACTGAGGTGGGAAGCAGGGGTAAGGGTGACAGGGGCACACACCCATGCACAGCCATACACAGCAACCCTCACAGCCCCTCCACACACAGGCATGGGTATGTGGCATTGATCAGATGCAATGCACCAGTGCACAGGAGCAAACAGTGCAAGACTGCTGTCATCACACCCACGCCAAATGGCCCAGCAGTCGGGAAGCATGCACATAGGCAGCGTTTGGCACAACACACAGGTGCCACACCTGTGGTAGGCACACATACACCACCCATGTGTGCACTGGGCAGCAGCTGCAGACTACAGGTGGTGTGGGCCTCATGTCAGATCCACTGCATGGAACCATGGCCACTATGGCCATGGGGGCATCCATGCCTGGGCCGATCGGCAGCCACAGGCTGTGCTTCAGCCATGGGGAAGTGTGCAACAGTTCCCCAAGGGTGGAACCATGGGACCATGACTGTGTCCATGCGGGGGTGTCAAGCCGTCCAAACAGCCCAGCCCCGGGCATGCCTGGGATGCTGACATCAGAGCCCAGCATTGACTGTGAAGGCGTTGCCCGATGCTGGGTACGTGGGGTGAACAGCATACTGTGGGGGGTGTTCTGTGCCCAACCATGCCCTGTGGCAGCCAGCAGTGCAAAGTCATCCGAGATCACAGTGGCAATGCGATCCAGGGATACAGTGGTGGCCTCCTGCATGTGCTGCATCCCCACCAGGATCTGAGCAGTGCCCTTCTCCTGCTGCTCGGCTAACTGGCATACCTCCACGTGCAGTGCACGCACCCCAGTGGTGAGCAGTACCTGTTGCTGAATGGACTTACACAGTGAATGGGTGTGATCAGCCAGTGGGTCGGCATCATGGGGTTCCTGGGCCGGACGCCAATCCCCATGTGGTGACCAGCCACGCTGCACAGCCCCGCTCTCTGGTGGATGCTGCACAGTGGAGTCTACGGGGAAATTAGGTACAGCAGGCACTCCAGTAGCAGACCCTGTCCGGCCACTGCATGCCACCCAGCACCTGCACAGCCACACCACCTCCACCGCAGGGCACAGCCAGGGCAGCGCACACCGCTGCACCTACAGTGGTGGTGGGCAGCTCTTCCACTGCTGGCAGAGTGCTGGGCGTGCTGCCTGTGTCAGTAGCCAGCAGGGGAATCTCCCCCACAATGGTGGCCATGCTGTCCAGGATGAGCATTACATCATCGTCTATGTCGGACCCACCCTGATCTGTGTCTCTGTGCACAGGACCCCAAGGCTGGCATCCTGCAGGAACACATCCAGGGCCTCGTCCGACCCCAGGTCCAGGACATCCGCCTGCACAGTGGTGGTGAGCTACAGCCTGTCAGGCCCCCGGATGCCCATAGAAATGAAAGGCTGGTCCTCCAGGGCTGGTCTAGTGGCCACGGCAGCTGCCGCTGTCACTCCATCATCTACACAGAGGCGTACTGGTGCTGCAAGAGAAAGAGAGGTGTGTTAGTGATGCGTTGCCCACATGTGCCTCCCCACACTGCCACTGCTTGTGTCCTGCAGCATGGCATGCATGTGGGTGAGCACACGTGCACATGACAGGCATTCTGGTTGCATGCAAGCCAGCATGGCCATGTATGCACCCTCCATGCCCCCAGCTGTGCGTGGCTGACATACTTATCATGCAGTGATGGGCTGCCACCCATCTGGAATCCACTGTAAGAAACACTCTCCACCATGCTGCAGCACATGGTGGCTGCTACCAACTCCTCCTGTGCCATGAGCAGTTCTGCATCTGCAGGCCCCCCTCTGGTGGCATTCCAGGATGCATGGATGGCCACCACCTTCTCCTTGATGTGCCTCTTGTCTGTGCCTACCTTCTTCCTGCATTCCTGTACTGAGCACTGGTGGCTGCCCTGCTGGTTGATGCATGCAGCCACCTCCTCCCAAGCCCCAGTCTTGGCCTGTGGTGCACCTGTGGCACCACTTAACAAGGGCTCCCTGTCAAGGTAGGCTTCGAACAGAGCCTCTGTCTCTGCCTTTGTGAAATTGGGCCTGCTCTTGTGAGCAGGCCCATGCTCCTCACTCTCCTCACGTTACGACTTGTCACTTCCTGTGGACATGGACAGCACAGTGTGTCTGTGCAGCATCACCCTGTTTCATCCTCCCTGCTGTGCTGGCTGCTCCCAGTGAGTTGCAGTAGCATGCGCGCAACCACAATAAGATGCCCATCCATGGCCTGTGCTGTTCCGTGGCGCTTATATAGTGCAACACATGCAAATGAGCTTTGGCGCAATGGTAATGACATGCTAATGCCCCCAATTGCCACACATTGACTGATGAGCTCATTTGCATGTGACATCTGAATAGTGCAATTTTGCTACATGTGCAATGAGATTGCTCAGGAGCAAGTCACAGCACAATGCACACACATGAGCGGTGCACAGGCCCGCAGTGCACATGAGCCAAATGGTATCATGTTGTAAATCATGCACTGTGCACTGACTGTGTGATGGGGGCCAGGGCACACATGCTGCGCCAGGCCTGCTATCGTGCACGTGCACACTGTGCAGCGGTGAGGACCCTGATGCCTGATGTGACCTCTGACCCCTGGGTCACTCTCTCACCCGTGACCCCACCTAGTCACACCCCATGTCGTGCATCTCTGAGACTGTGTGATGGGTGGACACAGCACATGTTCCCTCACATCGCGTATCTGGCACATGTCCTGGTCATGTACACTTACTGCTGCCATTTTGCTCACCAGCTATAACTCACAGCATGGCACAGAAAAGGGTACCAAGGGCACAAAACTGGATGCAGGTCGAGCTGGTGAACCTGGTCACCGGCGTCCAGCCCCATGCCCCCCCAACTGTTTGGCCAGGCACCCCTGCAGCAGCCCAGGGTCGCGGTGTGGATGGGGGAGCAGTGCCACCACAGATATGGTGACTTCATGAGGAGGGACCCAGAGCACCTGAGGAGGAGGCTGGAGGCACATGTCAGGCATGGAGCTGTGCCACAGCTAGGTGAGTATGCCCATATTGCAAGAGTGACCTGGTGCTGTAATGTGGTGTTGGCTAGGCTGCCTGGCATGCCCTGCAGAGCAGTGCACTGTCATCATGCGCATCGCAGGGTGGCAGTGCCAGCTACCACTTGCTTTGCAATGTGGCTGTGTGGGATGTGTAGGGCAGGGGCTCACCCTATGCACAGGGTGGGGGTGGTGGGCAGCTGCTGTGGACATTTACTGATGTGTACCTGTCTATGTTCTATTCCCAGGGCCAGAGATTTGCCAGAGGGTGGCAGTGGTGATGACAGCAGCAGCGGCAGGTCAGCAGGCCACAGCGGGACCTGGAGGCAGTACAAGAGAAGTTCCAGCACCAGCAGGGTCACAGAGGGCAGGTAGGCACTGTCATGGTCCTTCGCACATTACATGGGGGATGGCAGGGGCGTGGATGCAGGCATGGCCACCTGTGCCATGTGCTGTGACAGCTGTGTGTGTTGCACTGTGCGTGGTGCATGCCACTGTGGTGAATCCATTGGACACATGTGCCAGCTGTTGGTGGGGTGGGAGTGCACCCAGCTGCCACTGACATTGCTGTTGTGCTGCTGGTGCACTGTGCCATGTGACTGTCATTGTGCAATCAGGTGGCCATTGTGCAGCAGGTACCACCTCTGTGCACTGTCATGGTGTGCCGCATTGCTGGCAGGTGTTGGCCCACCCCCCTGTGGGTGGCCAGTGTGGGCCCTCCGGGGGTGTGTTTTCCCACTGCCCATTGCATGCTGTGGATGGGCATGGCTCCATGGGACATTGCACTGATCACCTCTCCTGTTCCTTGTCATAGGTGTCCGGCATAGAAGACAGAGGCCTGTGTCTTGCCAGCTGCTGCAGGAGCTCATATTTATCACTTCCACTACAGTGGCGGCTGTTCTTCAAATATGCCGCATGCTGCTGGAAGATTGGAGGTGGCATGGGTGCCAAGGGGTGCTGGCCATGGCCAGTGATGAATGGGCCCCAGCATTCTCCTGCTTTCCCTGCTGTACCTCCCCCTACAGTCCCTCATCCCACTGTACAGTCCCTGTTCCCTGTCCCCTTCCCTCACTTTCCTACCCTTTCCCACCCCCTTGTTGCTGTACATAGTTTTTTGGTAATATATCTATTTTGACTTACCTGCCTGTGTCAGTGTCTGCTTTGCAGGTGGCATGAGGAGCCATGTTGCAGTGGCCCAGTGCCTGTCCGGGTGGTGTGCATGTGTCGGGGAGCATGTTGTGCTTCTGTGGTTCACTGCTGTGTGCCGTGGTGTGTCCCACTGTGGTGTCCCTCCCCATGGTCGGTGGCTGTGCCTTGGGGTGCTCATGGGGTGGCTGTCAGGGGTGTGTGGCAGGCGTGTGCATGGTGATGACTCACAGTCATGGTCTTTGGTCTGGTACTGGCTGCACACTGTGTTGGGATCCCTGCTTGGTGTTGTGCAGCCTGTCCCATGTGGTCTGCTGTGCTACATGGCTCCTGGCATATTCTGTGCCTACTGTGTGGACTGCCTGTGTGGCACATGTGTGTGCTTGGCTGCGTGGTCCTGGATGTGGCCTGCTCTGGTCTGAGTGTGTAGGGAGGCACGGCCAGCAGCCTGGGGGGGCTCTCTTGGTGGCCCTCCATTGGCCATTGGCACCTCCTGTTGCCTACTATCTGTGCCACTGTTGTGTTCTGGGGGGTCTGGGTGCTTGTGTGCACCCTGCTGTGCCCTGCTGGTGGCCTCCTGTGGCCTGTCACTATGCTTCCCTGCCTCTGTCCCTGAGTCTCTGCTCTGTGCAGTTCCCCTCTCTGTTTCTCTGCTTCTCTGCTCCCACAGACGCGCTGGTGCATCTCTTTCTGCACTACGGCACAACTGTGCTTGCACCATGGCTCAACTCTGGTTGTACCATGGTGCATGCCTGTTTGCACCATGGCTCAACTATTCCATATTCAGCCAGGTGGCTCTGGCGAAGTGTGGCCAGTGCAACCTCTGAATATGGCTCCTGTTGCGCCATGGTGCTGCGCTGGACTTGCGCCGGCCTTTGGTGCATTTCTGAATATCTGGGCCCATGTGTTTTCACCCTTCCTTGTTTATTATGTGTGGAACATTAAGCTCAAAAGAATCCTCACATCAAAGTCCTGAATGGTGCCTTCTGAGAGCGATTAAAGAAAAAAGATAATCAGAAAGTTGACCCTGCACAGGGTGGAGAGCAAATAACTGCTTATGAAATACACACATACTGTATCAGTTGAAGACATCCAAAGCAATTAATTAAGGAATACACAGTGATGCATGAAATATTAAGCACTACCAGCAAAACAAGTAAGGGTCAGAGCAAATATGGCTACAAAATGATGAATTTGTAGTATAGCCTTCTCATTACATACATCACTGTGATGAAAGTGTTGAAATCCCTGCCAACATGTGATTGTGTGCCACCAAAATATCACTCCACACCACAAATGTGAAAACACATTTTGGGCAGGATTTGGAAAATGACAGCTGTCATGTTCATGAGGTGATCTGACAAGATGGCTATGTTGATAATTTGGGGTCACAATATTTAAAATTACGGAAGCTCTGAGCAGCATAGAAAAATGTCAACATATGCTTGTAACTTTGTAATTTTTCCATATTTCAACCCCAAATTTTGCAACGTAACTCCACCTCATGAGCAATGGCAGTGAAAATGTTCAAATCCTGTCCTAAAGGTGGTTTTGCCAATTGATTACAAAATAGCTTTTCAGGCCTGATTTGCATAATTCTACCACTATTGTTCATGAAGTGGGGTCCCCAAAAGGCTGTATTGAAAATTAGGGGTGAAAATATGCAAAAATTAAAAAGTTATGCCTCATAGTTCAAACCCGCTATTGAAATACATTGAACTGTATTTACCTTAGTTTCTCTCATCACAGTCAACGGTTCCAGCAGCAAGATGCATCTTTTTTTTTTTGTTATACTATATATTTACTATATTTTCATTTGCAAAATCATAGGACAGTTTTTACAGTGTGTAAGTTAAGACAGTACATAATTATATCAGTCAGATACGTAGCAATACATTAGTCAAGGGTCTCAGGACAGCTTACATATTTTACAAAGCAATTCTTATAATGAGCACTAAGACATTAACGTAAGCCATCGTCAGAGTCAATATGTTTCTAAGGTACAAAAGTGGGATCTAAAGATGAAATATATAGAATCCATTTCCTCCATTTAAGCTCAAACGCAGACCATTTATCTTTGCTTTTAGCTATTAATTTCTCTAATACATAAATTTCTCCCACTATTCCCCAGCAGTTCTGTATGTTTGGAGACATCTTCCTTCCTCAGTTTCTAGTAATTGCTTTTTTAGCTGCCAGCATATAAGTGATTAACAGTGATCCTCTGGGTATTGGGAGACCCTCTGGTGGAACTGAGAGTAATACTAGCTCAGGGATCAATACAACTTCCACATCTACTAATTCTTTTAATGCCTCTAAAATATCTCTCCAGTAACCTGCTAACTGCGGGCAGGCCCAAAAAACATGGAACTGATCCGTAGATATTTCTCCAGAATCTCTCCAGCAATTGCTTAGTGTCCCTGATGAGAACCTGACCAGTCTTGCCAGAGTATAGAAAAATCTATTTCTAACTTTCCAGGCAAATTCTCACCAGTAGGGGGCTCCCAAAAGTCCCATTGAGAATTTAGTATACTTTTCCCAATCTTCCGTTGATACCTGGAGTGGAAGCTCTTTATTCCAGGCATTTAGAATTCCCTGAGTAGAATTTTTTGAAAATTCCCTCAAACCCCTATATATTAGTCCCACAAAGTGGGGCCACAACTGTCCTCTCCCTGTGGTCATGACTAAAGTAAGCAATAAAGGGGGGGATCTGGGAGTCTACTAAAGGCTGGTCCTTTACTTTCAACGCCCTCTCTTAAGCTTGTATAAATTGGAAAATCTTGTTGTGGAAGATTGTATGTTCCTTGAAATTTAGTAAATGAGAGGACCCTCCCTGGCATCCACCAAGTGGAACATAAATTTAAAACCTTTTTGTCTCCATTGAGCCAAAGTACCCTCCTGTTCCAAAGTACGAGTTTGGATTCCAAAATTTAATAGATTAAAATAGGGACCTACTGGTTCCATCTCTCTTAGATGGATGAGTCTCCTCCAAGTCTCCATAGTAGAATTTGTACTATAAATAAGTCTAGGTCTTTTATTTACTGGGGCATATAGCAATTGTAAAAGTTCACTCCCCTCCTTTACCCCATTAAGGGTGAATTCTAAGTTCTTCCATGGTAAGTCATATTTTGGATTATTCCATCAAGATGCATCTTTGATCAGAGAGTGGATCTTCACCCTGAGGCCTGTTCAGGTGAGTGGAAGTGTATGGGTGTGTGTGGGGGAGTGTGGGGTTGTGTGACTGTTGAGTGGGACGGGTGGGAGGAGTCAGACCAGCTAGAGACCATTTTCTTTTTTACAGGTTTACAGAAAAACAATAATTGAGGGATGATTTTCTTTATTACAGGTTACATTTTCTAAAGTAAAACACAGATGGTGATTTGAGGGGGGTGTCACTAAACACCAGGGAAATAATGTATAGATAACTAGATAGATGGATGGATAGATAGATATGTAGATAGGTAGACAGACAGACAGATAGACAGATAGATAGATAGATAGATAGATAGATAGATAGATAGATAGATAGATAGATAGATAGATAGATATGGGACAACGATTAATTTATTAAGTTTTTGTTAACATTGCCTATTTTCAGGCAAGACCCAGGAGAAATACAGACAGAGGAACATCAAATTATAGGTGACAACACAGTACAACATTTCATACACAGTTTAGCCAAGATAGAAGACTTAGTTATACTGTCGGTGTTAGAGCAGTTATGTCAATGTGAGATATCTAAAAATACTGTACCAAACCAGAGAAGATTTTAACATTGAAATGGAGAGCAAATTCATAAGACAGTCAATAGTTAAATGTTAAAATTTGGTTGCAGAAAGACATATTAGACGAATTCTACAGATCAGATAAAAGTGCATTTGTCAGAGACCATGAAGAGGGTATGAAGTCCCTTCTTAAAAGCCCGGTGTGACTGAGATTGCCCAAAAAATGAAGGAATCCAGCCACTACCCTGAGATTTTTATATGAGATTATAGTTTGTAATCTGACATCATTGACAGTTGTTAGGGCCACTCCTAGCCATGAAGTAACACATAATAGTTTAGCAGATGATCAATGAACAATGCTAGCAATGCTAATTGGCTTATGTTCTCATTACTATGTTCTGTAGTGACAACAACAAAACAAGAATCTGACACAGAATGAAGTACAAAACCATTTTAGGGTATCAGGGTACAGCTGAATAGGCATAGACTGGAAATTTAGCTATGTGCATATAAATTTTTTCAGTGGTAGAAGTGCAACATCTCAAATACAGAATCTCACAAACATATATTTACAATTTAGTGCAATTCAAGATGCCGTATTTCAATGTTTTGAAGCCACCCTTGAATTGTAGCCACCCTCACAATGAAGCCACAGCATTTTTAAATAATGTTAATTAAAGCTGCTAGTGCTTACAATTCACTGTTTCACTGTGGCAAAACGTCTTGTTATAACCATTATTTGCATTTTTTTAATGCTGAAAGGTAAGATGCAAGAGAATTGCATTTAGTTTTGATGCTTTTATTGAACAGAGTGGCATTTTTTTTAAAACACAACACAGATAGTGATATTATGTGCTCATTCGCACTCGGTATCCACTCCCTCACTCTCTCACATTTCAGGATTCATCTTTTGGATTCCTTAGACCACACTCTTACAGAGTCAGGCACAGTATCTCTAAATGTATTATGAAAAGGAAAGGACTGGTGGGCAATATAAGAAAAGGAAACAAAATCAGTATCAGTGGTCAATTAATCTAGCTCGTCCTAGCTATCAAGTGTAGCATCTGGGTCTGATCCGCTGTCACTCTCAAGTATAAAGTGCTATTACCTGTTAAGAAAAGTGAATGTTAGCATTATTCTAGCACAAATTTTATAGGTAAAAATATATATATACTTTTACAACAATACCACAAGGACATTGTAAACTGGCAACTCTGGAGGCATGTCATCAAGAGCCTCAAAGGCTACACAATCAGGACAGGTGCAATGCATTGTGTCTGTGTTTGTGCTGGTTATAGTGAAGCACTGAAATGATCTGATGATGTTCTTCTTTGTGACTCCTCCTCATCATGCCTTCTTAACCCACTCTGTAATTTTCAGTCTGGATGTGGCTCCTGGTTTACTAGACGCGCTCTTCCCTCTTTCACCAGTTGCAAGCCACATGTCATAACACTACCTGTAGTGGCTCTCGAAGGGAGCACCCATGACATGTCTGGAAGAGAAGCTTAGTGCACCCCCGGGGGATAGCTGCCTTTAGGGTGTTATGTTTAAAGTCAAGCTGTTACTGCTGGGGAAATATGGCAGCTGAAGGTCCCCTAAACAGAAAGTCACTTTGAAAAGGAAAGTCAGCCCCACACCACGCTCTTCCACATAGTAAATTCCTCATTCATTCAACCATTGTAGAACATTGCAATTACCACTCTTGGGGTTCCTGTAACCTCTTTCAGCATGCATTTGCTTTTTTTAAAACAACAAAGGATAATGGTTTACGTCCATCTGCCACTGAAGCCAAGCAAATGGTAATCCTTTGCTTTTCCTCTCCCATGGTGAGAAGAGGCATTGATTTGTCTCCAAATTACTCTACCATTTCCTCTCCAGCCATGTCTACCTGAACAACTGCTTTATCCATATTACCAATGGACAACAACTTAATGTCATACTATAACAGATGCTTTAAACAAAAATAGACAAACAGTATTATTTTGCAAAAAAGTCTTTAGGGAGGCATTGTTCCACAGTGGCTTTTGGTTGAACAGTGAAGCCCCACCTGGGGAGAAGACAATTAGCCCCACCCCCATGACTGGCAGATAATTCAGGATTGTTTATCAGAGAGAAGGCTGTTAGCGACATAGACTTTCTTGTAACTGGCAGGAGTTGTTTACACTGTCCTGTTATCCAAGCAGCTAAACTAGTTTCTTCAGTCAGGAGCAAAACTTTTTGACCAGCCCCATCCAAATGGCATCTCTTTCTGTTAGTTTGAGAGGAATTGGCTACAGAAACTAGAGCATCTAGCTTGCCTTTATTTTAATGCCACTCTTTGACTTGCTTTTTGTTGCGATACAGTGCTGTGGCTACAGGGCAGTTGCCCTCAGATTCAGCTCAAAGAGAGACTGAAAGTTAAAAATGCATATCATGGGTTTTCCTTTAGGCAATTATGTTCTTTTCCTTTTTTAAAGCAAGCAGAGTAACACTGTCGTTGTACTGACACTGACAGGAAGATGCCAAGGGAAGCTGGTCAGTGTATAACAGCTGATCTTCAAGGCCAAACTGAACAGCTGATATGGTAAGGAGAGCTACAGCTGTAGGCTTACTAACAGAAGCCACCGTCTATGTGTAACTTCCCCTGAATTGTAGCTGCAGCTGAAAACAAAAGATATTAATAGAAACCACAGCTATAATTCAGTGAAATATGGTATCCTTAATGAAACTACTTGGTAACACAAAATATATTGACATAATGTTGTTTTCCAATATTGTACACGCTATACTATTACATCTCCTTTTCAACGTCTTTGGTAACAGTCTCTTTTGGGTTGTAATTTCCTACAATATTTACATGAATGTGTATGACATCAATCTATTTACCACTGGTTTCAGCTTAGCAGACATCCCTGTTACTCTGCAGTCTGACTTCAACAACCTCTCTGTTTGTTTTAGATCAAAGTGACTAGCTCTAAACCAATCCAAAACTGTATCTATGCTTTTTGGCTAGAAACAAAACCTGTTAGGCTGCCCTAGACTGGACATTAAAATGCCAGATGGAACCATCATGAAAGCTGTGGCACAATATAAGTATCCTGGCATCCTGCATGATCAGTACTAGGATTTCTATCTTCACTTCCTGGAACTGGCATTAAAGTCCTATAGGAAGCTTGGAGCCCTCTATATGGTGGGAGACTGCCCTTCGCAAGATAGAAGAAAGTGCTTGATTGAACATATGTAACTACCTATAACTGACTATGGTGACGTGGCCTATGGCATTTCCACCTATTGCCAATTATTCAAACTTAATTCCTTGCTAAATGTCCTCTGCAGGCTCATCATGGGGTCCTAGATGCTCTGTGATGCATTTTAAGGCTTATTTTGAAGTTATTTAACTCATATGTGAGCTCTTCTCCACTCCTTGCTCTAAAAGAAATTATTATTATTTGGTTTGCTGCAGGGTGAAGACATAATATGTATTCAGTACCTGAGGTTAGCAACATGCTGTTAATGTACTGTACCTGAGGCAGAGAGTCTGCAGCAGTGATTAGGTAGTATAACACTCAGCCAACCATAGCTGCTCTTTGCTGCTGTGTCTGCTGACTTGTAGTCCAGGTTTCTGGGGGCTGCTATGCCCCCCCAGAAGCTTTAGGGTACTAGATGCTCTGTGGTGCATTTCTGACTTATGTTGAAGTTAAATAACTCAGATGTGAGCTCTCATCCACCCCTTGCTCTAAAAGAAGTTAATACTATCTTGGTGGCTGCCGGTTGAATACGTACATATATAAGTATTCAGTACCTGAAGTTAACAGGATGCTGATAATCTACTGTACCTGAGGCGTAGAGTCTATAGATGTTTTTGGCTAGTTGTATTACCTTGCTTCTGTGCCTGTTGGCTTCTAAGTCAGAGGTCTCGGAGCCACTAGGCCCCCAGAAGCCCTGGTATACTAGTTGCTCTGTTATGCAATTTGTGTGTGTTTAAGCTAACTCATCTCAAAGCTCACCTCCATCCCTTGCTCTAAGGAAAACCATTACTCTCTGGTGGGTTGTAGAGCGCAGGGGCGTAGCCAGAATTCTATTTGGGGGGGTGTTTAAATATGACATTTTTGAAAAAGGAGAGATAAAAGCCGGGGGTCTGGGGCTGGTGGCCCCTAGAAGCTCTGGGGTATGTACATGATATTTGGTGAATTTTGGAGGTTTTCTGGAAGAAAACACACACATTTGTTACATGTTCTCCACCCCTAATTTCATGAGAAACTTTTTTTTCACATGGAATCAGGGTTGTGGTAGACGGTGACTGTCCTAAGTCTACAGAACCTCCAGTGGTTGTGGACAACTGGTTATCTAACAGTGCGATCAACCACCGTGGTTCTACCTGTGTTAGTAACGCTTCCTGGTAACAAGGCATTGTACCACTATGTACACAGATTATGGTGGAATAGTATGCCATGAGCACCAGGTCACCATCTAAACTCCCCCATGTTTTCTGCCATGGTGCCCTATTTTCCCCCCCAATGTTGCCAGTGCGCAAGCATGTGCTCCTTTATATATTTGTATGTCAAAATGAGCAGTTATATGTACTCTGAGTTCTGAGAGTGAGCTGTTAGGCTTATGCAGTTTTGTAATATACTGTGATGTTTGAAATATTTAAGCAATATACCATGACAGAGGTGGGTATATTGGTGGATTTCCCTGGTGTGGTTTGGTCAAGAGGCACAGCCGAGTGACTTAACCACACCAGAAGTGGTAAATTCACCCATATACCCACTCCCTGTCATGGTATATTGCTATTATACAATGTTCAACTTGTTTTTTTGTTTTTATAGTGATATAAAACTTTTACAGTGGGTATACTGGAGGATTTATCCAGATCATGTGATGTGTTTTGACCAATGAGGTTACATGATTTTATACCCATTGTATAATTCTACATAAAGGCTGCTGCTTCGATGTCTGGGGCTGGTAAGCCCTCAGAAGCTCTATAGTGTTTACGTGTTCTGTGGTGAGTTTTAGTGTTTTTTTTAAGTAAAAGCGCAGTTTAGTTACATGTTCCACACTGCTAATTTCATTGGAATGTTTTATTACAAAAGAATCAGGGTGTGGAAAACTCTTGTTGGCATTACAGTCAGTAGGACCTCCAATGGCTGTGGACAACTGACTGTCCAACAGTGCCATCAACCTCTCACTCCACATGCAGTACAATATGCAGTTTGCCAGCAAGGCTGCAAGTAACTATGGTAGTGCACTGACTGACCAACAGTGCCATGATAAACCACACCACCAACACCAGCCCTTAAAGCCTGTGAGAGACATTTGAAGTAAAGTTACTGTGTAAAAAAAAATGTTAAACACGTTGATGTGAGTGTTAAATAAACATTGTACTTACAATTTAGTGTCTTCTTGTTTTCATTTTTCTTCATGTTCTGTTAGGGGCCAGACTGAGGATTATTCATGCAATTGCTGATGTCTTGTGTGGACTCATCTGGTATAAAGCTAGCTTTTCACTGGCTCTTCATTCACAGCAGCATCTAGCTTCTCCATGGTATTTGACTATCTGCAATGGTGTCATGCATCTGGGAGGATCGGTGGCGATCCCTAGATTCCAGGATGATCTCTACCATGGTTCACTGATGGGTCCTGAGGTGGCTCAGTACTCAATCCTAAAGCTTACAGATTCATCTGCAGAAATTGCAGATGTTTCCATGTGGGAGAGCTGCCCGCTGGCTGGGGTTTCTTTCCTTTTCATTCCTACGTTCTTTGTTTTCGGCTTCAAGGGCAAGGCATTTCTCTTCAAAGCAGGCCCCCACTTGATGGAGGTTCTGGCGCCATTGAGATTGGTTGGTGGCCAGCTTGTTATGTCTGTATCTGTTTTCATGACATATGCATTCAGTGTGTCTTTGTAGCATTTCCTTTGACCACCACGGGATCTCTGGCTGTGACGGAGCTGGGAGTACAAAATTTGTTTGGGGAGTGGAGAGTTGGGCATCCGTACACAGTGTTCAGTCCAGCAGAAGCGATGTCGGATGATCATTGCCTCAATGCTGGTGACATTGGCCTCAGTGAGAACACTGACATTAGTGTGGTGGTCTTGCCACTTGATGGGGAGGATTTTCCGGAGACATCGTTGGTGGTACCTATCCTCTTGGAGGATAGTGTAGTAGCATTCATGAAGGTGTCATAAGGCAGCCCAGTCTGTTTCAATATGCAATATTTTGAAGAATGGTCGGGACATTCGATGTCTTTGAGAGACTTAACTCATGTTACAAAAATTGTGTTAGGCGGTGTTTATTCAACAAGAGAATACATTGCTTTCAAAAAGCACTGTAAGCTGACGTGCTATCACCAATTGCCTCAGTAGTCTTCAATAGTGCCTTTGTCTTCCAAACCAACTGTTGCAATTCACAGTCCCAAGATTTTTTTAATGCTCAAATCACTCTTTTTGTTGTATTTAGTTTCATGAGTAGAAGTTCTGCAATGACATGGTGCAGAGAGATGCATTTGATGATGACAGTACACGTTCCTTACTATGTATTCAATTTCACTCAGTTCTGAGCTGCAGTAAGTTTGTTCCTGAGATGACTGTTCTGGGTCCTGCTTTTCTTAATGGCTAGCCCAAGACAAGTTTCCCAAGACAACTGGTCAGAGACTGATGAATTTACTGGTCTGGGAACAGTTTGTCTGACATATTTATTTTATTGCCATTTACACCAGTTAGTGTAGAATCACTATTCCAACATCATTTCACCATGATCACCGCTCAAGTGAAATCTGAGGCTGAAATACATTTAGAGGAAATTGTGATTGAAACTGAGACCACCTGGATTGTAGTCAACAGTTGAAATGAACACCTGGATCACAGTCCATGATGCCTACTTTCCCTCACTGACTGCTGATTTAATTTCTCTGTCTGTCATTGGTCGGCCTGTAATAAGTGAAAAGCATTAGCACCACATCACTGGAGATGCTGCTAACTGTATAAGGTTGTGCTATGGATACTTCAACATCTTGGTATCAACTGTTGAAAGATGTTTATTGAAGCAAATGTTTTAGAATGGTATCTTATGTGCAATCAGCAGTTTCACCAAGCAGCACAAATTAAAAGAAATCCTCTGTAGGAATCACATGCTGCACATGTAGAAACTTAGAATCTGATGGTAGATAAGGACTGCTTGGCCCACCTAGTCTTCCTTTCCATGCAAAGCAGCCTTCCTTCTCAGAAGTGCTGGCAGTGTAGTGAAAAGAAAAAGCACCAAGTGAGTCAGAGAGATTGCAATATGTAATTCAACTCATGGCTGTGTGATTGGTGCTAAGACACAGGATACCATTACATATGGAAGTAGCACAACTTTTCTGAAAAAAAAGCTTTTCTTTCGATATGATGGAAGCCAGTAAAAGAGCAACCTGAGGGCTTTGAGTCACTATGGCTAACAGTATGCATGGACAAGGGAAAACGTTTCAGAACAGGCGTTGTGTACAGGCTCCAAATCAAGGAGATAAAGGAGACAAGTGGGCCCTGGAGATAAGGAGTCATGGTCTAGCACTTCACTTAAGATCATTCCCCAAGCTGAGAACAAGAACCTTGCACCAGGTAGATCTGCAGACAGAATCTTTCTGGAAAGAGAGGTAAAACATCTTCTAGCAATCAAGCAATGGAGCCAGTGCCCCCAAGTCAAAGGGTAAAGGCTTTTACTTCAGATACTTCCTCACAAGGATGAAAAAATGGTGATTGGTGACATACTCTTCATCTAAGAATTGTAGACACATTTTGAAACCAAAGTTCAAAATGGTTACTCTTTCAATAATCAGTCCCATTGCAAATGGGAGACTAGCTAGCCTCCCTAGACTTAAAGGATACTTACTTTCACATCCCTATCAGACCATGTCACAAAAAGTATTTGAGATTCAGGCTTGCCTCATGCCACTGTCAGTTAATAGCACTTCCATTTGGACTAACTTCTGCTACAAGGGCCTTCACAAAGTACCTGGCCCCAGCCTGGCCGTAATGGTAGAGTGTTTGAGAATACTGGGGGTAACAGTCTTTTCCATACCTGAATGACTGGCTAGTAGTGGGTCAATTCTGACAGCATGCACAGCAATCTCTAGCACTAGTGAAATGAATACTGGCTGCCTAGGACATTGAACTATGTACATCATCAACAAAACAGGGAGGGACCAGGTCAGCCCAACTTTGTGCAGAAGCAATGAGGCTGTGGTTACTGACATACTCCATGAAAGTATCCTTATCAGCCATACACCTTTCAGGGAAGGAATCTGTATTGATATATTCCCTCAGCAGGATAAATCAGGACCACCACGAGTGGTGTCTGAATCCCCAGATACTCAGTACAGTTTTGAGAAGGTGGGGCACCTCAGAGGTGGATCTTTTTGCCTCTGTAGAGAATATGTACTCCCTAGAGAAGTGAGGATGGGAACATGAATGAAACATTTGATTACATAACAGGCATTAACAGGCACAGGAATGTTTTCAGTTCATGAAGAACTCCTGGACCAGGGACCATGATCTTAGGCTGCAAGGAGAGAGGTTCTCTACCAACACCAGGAAGTTTTTCTTCACAGAAACACTGGCAGATGCTTGGAACAGCCTGCCTCAGGAGGTTATGGGAGTCAACAGTGGCTGGGAACCAAGACTGTATTGGAGAGACACAAGGGAGCCCTGACTATGAAGGACAAATCGAGAGTCCAAATAGGGTTATAACAAATGGCCAGATGAGATGAGCTAACGAACTACTTCTGACGTCAACTTTTATGTTTCTATGTCATGGTGTACCAGAAAGGAGTTTTGCACACTTGCCTGTGGACAGACTTGTGACATAATTCCTTGCGCCATTTACCAGCCAGCAGGTAATATTTAGAAGCCTGTTTTAGGCTTTTCATCAATTATCAAGCCCTTTTTTCATGGCAAGCTTGTAGTTATACACATATCTGTTAGCTAGTGATCCCAGATAAGTTTGGGAATTGGTGCCAGAGTCCCAGATGGAGCAGTGCTCAGACATTCATTGAAACTGTTGACAGAGCAGTATTCCAGGAAACTGTTTCCAGACCAGTTGTAGGAAAGTAGTCCCACACCAGTCATCATGAGATAGTGGTCCATATCAGTTGTTACTGGAAACATTTTATTAGAATATTTCTTGAAATGTGGATTGCAAGCACTCGTGTTGCTGGACAAACACTCTAAAGTAGTAAGTTCAAACGCTGCTATGTGTGGTCGCTAATCTGTCAATCACTTCTCACTTTGCAATGGAATATCGCGGTGAATGCTTAGAAGTGCAAGACCAACAAGTCTGTTTTCACAGCTGGTATTGCGAAGAAAACTCTTTAACTGCCTGAGAGAGGAGAAAGATCGCTCTGAGCATGCTGTAGAAACAGGTAGTGTAACCAAAATTTGCAGAAGCTTATGCACATTTGGGTAAAACTGTGCATCACACTGAGAAAGTGCAATTATTGCAGATTTAGGTTTTTCTGCAGTATTTTTCCATTTATGGCCCCACAGCTTCATTTCCGATAATACAACTTGTTCAGAATCAAGATCAGACTCATAAAATTTTACAAGATCTGATGCTCCAGACTGTAAATGACTTGCTAAGCCATCAGCTAGGTATACTGGCAAGATGCTATTGAAACCAGAAAGCACTTTTGAATGAGAGGTAAGCGATTGTCTAGTTCAGACAAAAAGTCAAGAAAAGGAATGTACACAGCTCTCCGAAAATATTGCTCATGTTGTCTTCTGGGTAGTTTGCCCTGTGTTGCTGCCTGCCACTTAGTCTTGGAATCCGTAACTCTTCGCCCAAGCCATGGGCTGTTCTTTGAGTGCCCTCAAAGACTTTATGAAAAGAACTGTCACCAGTCTGATCGCAGTTCACATATGGCATCTTTGACACTGGATACATGGAATAGGGCAGAACTTATATCACAGTTCTCTTGCTGCAAGTACCTGGACAGAGGAAGTGAGACACTGAAGACTTGTACACAGCAGTGCAGTGCAACAAGGAATTCACTGTGGCAGATTGTAGCACGAAACTGAGTAGCTTTGGAAGAACAGTCATTGTTTCCATGTTCTACGAAGTGTTCCAATGCTGCTGCGACTGGAGAAATCAGCTCACTAAAGGTTATTAAACTGTCATGTCGTTCAACCCACCGAGTGTCACACAGAGGTAAAAGTCTGTCTTTTTTTTTGATTGGGGAAGGAGCATGCCTACTTGTTCCTTTAAGATAGTGATACGCTGTGCAGAAGCTCGAAAGAAGGTGCAAACATCACTGACAGTCCCTAAACAATTGCGGATAGCTGGCACTGTGCAACTTTTGCTTAGAGCTAAATTTAGTGAGTGACTAGTGCAGTGCAAGTAAAGAGCTGTTGGGTATTGCTGCTGAATTAATGCTTGTACACCTTGTACTCTGCCCGACATATTACTGGTGCCATCATAACCTTGACCTCGCATATCACTAAGGTTGAGACCACGATCTCCAACACTGGCAAGAAACCTCAGAATATTATGACAGATTTCTTCCTGTCATATCATATACAGGCATAAAACCCAAGAAATCTTCTCTCACGCTATAAGTTGTGAAAGGTTCACTTTCACTAACTTGGCAATCAACATATCGGACACACACTGAAAGCTGCTCTATTCCAGAGATATCTGTTGTTTCATCCGCAGGACTGTAAAGTATTTTGCATTCCAGATTTTGTCTACCAGCTTTCTGGATTATAGCTCACATGTAGTGACAATCTCATTCTGAATGTGTGGACTAATGTAAGTCGCATTAAGACAGGAAGTTTGGAGATGATCTTGCAGCACTTGGTCTCCACTATAAGCCTTAAACCTTATTAGTGCGGAAATTTCCATCATTTTCTATAGGTACTACTGGATCATAGGACTGTATTGGTCCACTGTCTCTATGGCCTCGAAAAGCAAGTCCTGTCTCCCACACACAAGCACTGTATCAATAATTGATGTCAATTTGTTACGATTTTGTTCCACAGTCTTCTTTTTGGGAATCTATTTGTGTGGCGATGTTCTACTAGTGATCCTGCCTTCACTTTCAAAAATTTTCTGCCAGTTCATGGCAACGCGTGATGATAAGCCATTTTGCATGATGACCAAATACTCCAGTGCTTTCTTCCACTTTGTGAAAGGTTTATCAACCAGTGCCCCTAAAGTCTGATGTGATCCCTTTCCAACAGCACTTTTAGCAAACAGAACACAAACTTTGTAGAATGCTCCGTTGTCTTTTGCAGAGTAACACAACCAGACAAATCTGCTTAACCATGAAGCCTGAAATGCTAATTTATGATCATTTTTCGGGAAAGAATAATCATTTGAAGGTCGCCACATTCCAGATTTTGTCTACCAGCTTTCTCTGGATTATAGCTCCACATGTAGTGACAATCTCATTCTGAATGTGGACTAATGTAAGTCGATTAAGACAGGAAGTTTGGAGATGATCTTGCAGCACTTGGTCTCCACTATAAGCCTTAAACCTTATTAGCATGGAAATTTCCATCATTTTCTATAGGTACTACTGGATCATAGGACTGTATTGGTCCACTGTCTCTATGGCCTCAAAAAGCAAGTCCCTGTCTCCCACACACAAGCACTGTATCAATAATTGATGTCAATTTGTTATGATTTTGTTCCACAGTCTTCTTTTTTGGGAATCTATTTGTGTGGCGATGTCTACTAGTGATCCTGCCTTCACTTTCAAAAATTTTCTGCCAGTTCATGGCAACGTTGATGAAGCCGCTTTTTGCATGATGACTAAATACCTCCAGTGCTTTTCCACTTTGTGAAAGGTTTATCAACCAGTGCCCTAAAGTCTGATGTGATCCTTTCCAACAGCACTTTTAGCAAACAGAACACAAACTTTGCAGAATGCTCCGTTGTCTTTGCAGAGTAACACAACCAGACAAATCTGCTTAACCATGAAGCCTGAAATGCTAATTTATGATCATTTTCGGAAAGAATAATCATTTGAAGGTCGCCACACATTTCTGAGTAAATCAATTTTCAGCTGTTCAGATACACCAATTGCATCAGTTATCCCTGCATACTGTCCTATGTCAAGTGCATTATAAGTGCCAGTGCTACCAGCAGCAGCAGCGCCGCACGATCACTCCCTATATTATCAGGTACACTGGTGGAACACGATGGTTGTGGTTCTGAAGAACTGTCACTGTGATTATTCACTTGTACAACATGAGGATCCCGTCACTGAGTATACTGTCAGTGTTTTCTGGTACATCTTCAACACGGGGTTTCTTGGCAAAATAGTTTAGCAGTGTGTTGCTTGATTTTTTCTTTTTCCCTTCTTGTATATTCATCTTGTGCTGCTATTTATTTGGATCACAATGTGATCACTGCAGGCAAAGTGATAAGACTGTCACGCATGCAGGTAGTAACTAACCAGGACTACAACTCCAGCAAGCTGTAACAGAAAGCGCAAATTAATGCTCATCAGTGCTATGATTCACCAAGAAGAAGTAAACATTAGAAGTAGAGTAAACTTTGAACAAAGCACAAGATGAATGAGAAGAAAACCATAAAAGGCTACATAAACACAAATTTTCTATCGGGCACCAGTGATAAAATCCTCCAGTTTTTCTTCAGCTTGAGGAACTGTTTGACGCTATGCCTGATAGCTGATGAGTGTGCCTAAGGCTCCATTCACTGAAATTGCAAGTGAAACATCAATAAAGATGACTCAGCAACACTGCCACACTAATCTGAAAAGCAGAAGGAGGTGGGACCCAATGCTTTCCGCTTCCCATCAGGAGCCACCAGCTGTTATAAGGCATGAAACCGTGGGGGAAAGTGTGGGGAAAGGGGTAGTTTGGGATTTTGTTGCACTGTGCTTCCGATTCACATAGGAAGCTTTTAACACCCACAAAAAACTATGTAACGGCCCAGTCCCCTGGGGTTACTAGAATGATAATCCCATCTGTGTTAGCCATGATCTACCAGCTGCCCCCTACTTTCCTAATAGGATGATAGGGGTACCTAGTAGAGGGCTCATTAGAAGCTCTTTACATGACATCATTGTTCACTCATCCTCAGCAGAGGATGATTATGTCATTTAGAACTGTTGCAGCAGCTTGAGCCACAATGGAATCAGTTGACAGTTTTTAGAATGATGATATTGAAGTGCAGTCAGTGTGTAGTGGGATGTGGGGTTGGCACTGCAGTCGGCTGACGATTGTCATCGTGGTGTTGGGGGTTGGCCTCTGCTTGCACTGCTGAGGTTCTGGGTTCTGGTCTGGGCGCTACTGTGGTTTTGTTGCACCCGGCCCAAAACTTGATATTTTTGTTTTGCTTTTGCCCCCCAACATGTACCCTCCAGAGCTGAAAATCCTTAAGTAGGGGGGCAAGGGATTTAAATCACCAACGCCATTCTTCTGTGCGCTGAGGAAGTCAGGTGGAGAATATACAGATGTCCACTGTATAATCGCAATATGCCACTGAATATAGTAGATGCCAGGATTTACCCATGCACTGGGTGTTTTAGCCACTTGGTTGCGGCTCGTGGCCAAACAACACCCTAGGGCATGAAAAAATCCTGGCATCACCAATTCCCTCTCATGGTATATTGCTTAAATCACACCACATGTTAGAGTGGCTCTTGTTCCAGATGTGTGCACACATGCCACTGCAAGTGAAATGTGATACTAAAGCACAAAAAAATGTTCTTGCCAGTGCCTGTTGGTCATGTGGCAACAGTACATGACGTGACCATACAAACATCAATGCAATGACTGTATCAGAAAGAACCACCAAACCACTTTGTCATGATTGCCCTATCTTGCTCCTACAGAAAACAGCTCACACTAAAAAAATGAAATTATACAATGGGGTATGAAAATCCTGTAACCTCATTGGTCAAACACATCACATGACCATGATAAATCCTCCAGTATACTCACTGTAAAAGTTTTATATCACTATAAAAGCAAAAAAAAGCTGAACATTGATCATAGAATATACAGAGACAGGGAGGGTATATGGGTGGAATATTATGGTGGGAGTTAAGTCACCGCCGTGCCCCTCGTGACTGAAACCACACCGGCATGGTAATCCACCAATATACCCACTCTCGTCATGGTATATTGCTTAATTATACAATGGAGTATGAAAATCCTGTAACCTCATTGGTCAAACACATCACATGACTGTGATAAATCCTCCAGCACACCCACTGTAAACATTTTATATCACTATAAAACAAAAACAAGTTGAACATTGTATAATAGCAGATTTATATCCACACCCTCCTCCATGGCTCCCCTGGGCATAACCCCCAGAGTTGTCTCTCCCTGACCAGCCTTTGTGTACACACTCCATCAACATTCAGGGACAGCTCAAATTTGGCTAGCTTGGCAAAACAAGGTAGGTGAAATGGGTGAATCAATGTGGAGGAGCTGCATATAAGTAAATGTTAAAAATAATTTCAGTATACCCTTACATTAGTCTTACAGGGATGTGCACTTGGTTTGAGCAATTAACCAATCATTGTAAATACACTTTGCTCTTTCTCTTGCCTTCCACCACAGCAGGGCACACTGAGAAAACTTTGCCAGCCCCTCCCTCCCCATATAGTAGGCCATAGAACTTGAGTTCTGTCTCATGGTAGGTGCGCAGCTCAAAGTCCCCCCACCACCACCACCCCGTTCTGCTGGACTCACTTGGCATGTTCCTTTGCTCAGCTGAGAAACGTGTCCAAGTCCCCATGCACTCTCTCAGCATACGGCAGTGCTAGAATGAGTATGACCACTGTCCCCAGAGTTGCTGAACATGATTTAGTGGCCACAGACTGTAACTCCAGTCCCCAGCGGTGCATGTCTGAGGTTCCAGAGAACAGAACACACACCAGGGCACAGACCCCCCCCAAAGGGCCCAGAGAACTGCCTGCTGGTTACAGACTTTGCCCCCCCATGTAGCAGGGCATAGCCCCCCCACACACACACACACATCTCTGCTGGTCGGGATCCGTCCTCACCTATAGCAAAGACTGGATGCTCAAAATCTGGCTTGGCTACTCACATGGAGGCTCACACCAATCCACTGTGATCCAAAGCCTTGCCTCTGAAGCTCCCCACTTGTGCACAAATGGTCAGAAAACTACATGGGGATTGGGGAGAGCCTTTTGCTGCTGAGATCTCCCTGAAACACAGGACCCAAGTAAACTGTAGCCAAGGAAGCCAGGGACATCTGACTGTATATCTTTCCAACCAGGATCATCGGCATGTCAGGCCTGCAGTGGCAACCAAGGAGTGAGAGTCACCATGACCTCCTGGCCTCGATCTCCCAGACAACAACAGCACACCAGTGGAGATGGGAGACAACAAACTCGCACCAGGTGGACCCATTCAGCTTCCTGCAGCACAGGTCGGGCTGCACTGACAACGGAGGGCAGAGGTTTAAAACAACATCCTCAATTCCCTCTGAGAGCACGAGCAGCAGCTGAGGCCCAGGGCTGTGGGGCAAACACACAGGACAAGAGTTTTTCTAGCTGAGGAAAAGTTCATCTACCGGGGCACAATCTCAAGCTGTTGGGGGTTGGGGTTCAACAAGGGCATTAACTCTACAACTAACCCTCAACTGTACCAGAGTGTATTAAATCTTATAGCTGCTTGGGGTTTAGACAGCCACCAGACTTCCCCCATAATTTTCCATCACTGAGGATGGGTTAGAGCACTAAGAGAGGACATAGGGAGACTAGTAAAATAATCTAAGATTTGGCAACTAAGCATCAATGCAAAAAAAAAAAAGTTAAATCATACACATCAGGAAAATGAAGCTTGAGAATACAGCACTGAATGGGAAGAGGGAGTGATGGTACTGGAAGGCACAAATGAGGAAATGACCTGGGTTTACAGTCTTGGATAAATGCAGATCTGCATAACATGTTACAAGGATGTGGGCAAGGCTAATGGGATGCTGGGATGTCTAGGGAAATCAGTGCATAGAAATTAGGAGGTGATCCTCCCACTATTCAGATCACTGGTGTGACTGCACCTGAGAACTTCAGTGTAAAATAAACCCAGTGTCTGTACACACTAGCTCCTACTGACCACTAGTGGTCATCCCCATCTGCAGCCCTGTCCTGTGGCTGCTTTAATCTTGTTTGGCCCAGGAACAGGCACAACATTTCTTGCAGTGTGGTAGTGTTACAATCCACTGCCACCAGCAGATGCATGGAGTATTCTCCATAGCTGTTGGAAGTGAAGCAATGCCTGCCCTCAATGACCTGTGAAGTAGCACCAGCCCTTTCAAGAACTAGTCCTGGCCCTCCACCTGCAGTTCTGATGGTGCACAGCCCATGTCCCTCATGGCACCTATGAAAGGAAAGGAACACATGGCAGCCTGCAGTGCAGACAAGACACAGTCCGCACAAGAGACATGAACAACAGAATCAACAGGGAAAACGCAGACAGCCCATTTGCACAAATCAATTATGTGTCCATGTATATCTTAAGACACACAAGAAGACTGATCACAAATGTACAGCCTGTACAACAATCCAGTGCATGTACTGTGGGAAGCAGCTCAGACAGTGCAGGGCATACATCAATGGATCTACAACAGACAGGAACAGTACACTCAAAGCAAGAAAGAAAATAAATCATGCTGATCGTGGCAGTAAGTGTGTACTGTTTATTTCGGAGTTTTGTAGCAAAAATAACAAACATGGAATTGCACTGCTGATGTAGTGCCCTGGTGCTTTGGTCAATTACCACATATGGTCTAATAAATGCAGATACTACTTGCTTTCAGTAGTTTTGCCATAATATATTTGCCATATTAGAAAGGAGACCAGTACTAACTCATAGTTGTGAGTTGAAGGATACATTTGGTAGGTATTGTTTCTTCTGTTCTTGCACTGCGGGAGGTTTAGGCAAAAGCGCTGGGGCACCGCACCGGCAATTCAGTTCCATGTTTGTTATTTTTGCAGTGAAGCTACAAAATAAATTGCACACACTTACTGCTGTGGTCAACAGTGTCTGATTTTCCTTCTTGCTTTGACTGCGTTTTCCTGTCCTGTTTCCACAGGGAAGTGCTTTGTCCCCCAGCTGCACCACTAGTTGGCACTGGGAAGCACAGACCCTTGTCTGGATTTGGGAGTTTATATAGCAATGGACAGCAGTCATCACCTGCATAGTGTGTAGAGACAACAGCCAATGATGTATGTGTGACACATGATTAGCAAGCTGTGCTACACAGATGCACCAAGATACAATATGATATGACATGCCCAGGCACAGGTAGACAGATCTGGTCACTTGTGATGATATTGGGGAGGGGAGAATGGGGACTACCATGGACAGTCTTGCTGGCTTGGAACAGTAACATAGTCATAGGGATAGAAGCATCATGTCTGAGCACCTTGGCACACACAATAAAACAGAAACCACTGACCAAAACCAGCAGACAGGGGTACAGGACACTGCACAGCACAAACACAAAATGAGAAAATGTACAACTAAATAGCTAACTAACTCCTCGTTAAGTTTACAGACCAGTGTGTCTGTGTTGTTGATTCCGCACCAAGACAGGAATAAACATGAAAACAGCAAATGAAAACCAGAAGATAGTACAACATAGCACAGATTATGCAGTATACCCCATCACAGTATACAAATGCATGCCCTAATGTAGTCTGAAAGCCACTGTTTGACCACATATTCCACCAGAAAAACAATACCTGTGACATTCGAGGTCCATGTGAAACATACGGTGCAAAGCACACATGTGTACTATGGATTGTGAGCCACAGGATGCTAGGATAACATACATCACATCCATTGTCAATGCACAATACATGGTACCGACACATGCACCCAGCAGCAGAGTGCCATTCATGTTCTTCTGGTTCTGGCGTCCTCCATGCCGTGGGCATGTCTTTGCTTCTGCCTATGCTTGTCCATCCCTGCCAGCCACACCTGGCACATCCTGCCATTGTCCCCTCTGGCTTTCTGCTGATCTTGTTGCCCGTGGAGTGCAGCAGAGTGGACATCAGACTGTACTGGATGTGAAACTGTAAGTAACCCAAGCAGATCTGTCACGTGGAGGCCTACACTATGCATAACACTGTCTGTCATAGGCAAAATCATGTGCCATGTGTGAACACTGCTTACCATAAACCTGAATGGGATCTGTGTCCCATCAGTGCACATGTGTGTACAGTGACATTCAGACACCTGGCTTAGACCGGCCACCTCCGACAGGGAAGTCAATATCCCTAACTATTTATTATTTAGAGCAGACAGACACTCCAGGGGTGGAGGGTTGCCATCTATATCAAGGATAGGTATATGGCATCCTGTCTGAGTGCTTCATCTGTGCAAATGCTTATGAATACATAGATACATAGACAGTGTCAGCAGATAAGGGCCTATGGCCCACCCAGTCTGCCCATTTGAGCTTGTAAGTTCAGTTTGTTTTCCTAGAAGTCTTGAAGATTAATAAATTGTACCAGGTGTCAAAATACTGTCCATTTTCCACACTGCATCTCATATTGGTGTCTAAGTTCACCACTAGTGTTGCCCATTGATTCCATTTTTTTTACCTTGAATCACTTTAAAAAGGAAAAAAACACTTTGCAGTATTATTAGTTTGATGTTTGGAAATATCTTTATGCGGCTGTAAGGTTTCTGAGATTTTTGAAGATAGCTTGGCAGAAGCAAACAGACTTGCTACAGGCAGGGCCTATTGAAAGGAAGCCAGAAAATTACCCAGTATATGATGCATTACTTTTGAGTGTGCCTCTGTCAACATCCTGCCTGCCCAAGTGTAGCCCATGAAGACTACATGCAAGAAACACTAATATGCAATTTCTGTGGGTATTCAAGAAGTAGTGGTGGTGAGCAGAGAAACTTTGCTTCCAGAAATTCTTCACAAAGTTTCCTGACTGGGACCTTCAACAGATGAAGACTACACATTGTGGCTCTTCGCTGTCAAAGTGCCACTATGCACAGTGGTGTTAAAAATGATTTTCAGCTCCCAAGAAATCCACCCCAACCCTTGTAGTGCCATTGTCCCACCCTCTCCCACAAGACCTAACCAAAAGAAATCCACCCGGCCCTTGTAGTGCCATCGTACCACCCCCTACCACAAGACCTTGCCAAAAAATCCACCCCTAACCCTTGTAGTGCCATCATCCCATCCTCTCCCACAAGATCTAAGTATTAAAATAATCTGAAACACCTTGTGCAGCACTGTTCTAGCTTTTTGTAAAAGCATAGTTCAAAACACTAAAATGTTTACAGTTTATGTATTTATTGTGTACACATCCCACAATTTCACCCATGTTGCTTCATCAGGGAACTTCTGAAATCCGATATAAAAGACATACTTGAATATATGTGGCTTGTCACATATTTTATATATTTAATTTCAAGTGGGAAAAATTCAAAACTTAAACATGTATACCTTCATTGGTTAATCAGAATAAGCATATATGGCAAGTCTTTATAAATTTATCTTGGCTGGCTGCCTAAAGTGCAAAAGAGATTACATCTTAACTATTTATATGGTCACATAAAATTCAGATGGTACAACTGTACTGCCATCAGCACCATCATGTTCTCAAATTTCAAAGCAGCTCAAAGCTCACCACTAGTAACCCACCTCAGATGATCTGCATCCACTCTCACTCAGACAGCAAGCATTAAAACATGATATTTGATTTAACCTGAAACATAAAGGACTTGTTTTCAAGTTGATGGATACCTTGGACATGCATATGCAATTCTACATATGCTCATAACTGTTTTAACTTCATAGTAAATATTTCATTACAACAGCTGTTACCTGGTCACCACAGACTGTATATGAAGTGCTTTAAACTGGCTTCAATATTTGTTCTGTTCATACTGTTAAGTAATGAGAACAAGGAAAATTTTGATAGTTTTCTACTTTAGATGCATGGTGCAATTATATGTCCACCCTTACCGGCTAGGATTGCTTTGCCAGGGTGGGTCAGTCTCGGACTCTCGCCTCACCACCGCCCGGTGTAAACTGCTGCCAACACTCCCAACAGCCAAACTGCCTATTTCCTTGGCTTTATTTAATCGTTCGGTCTCGCCGCTCGCGCTATAGCCTCCTCGGCCCGCCGCCTCTCCGCCTAGGTTCCCACGGTTTCAGTGCAGTCCGCCTCCCGCCATCCAGTCAGGTGACACAGTCTGTGACAGACAGTCGCTCCTCCACTCTCCTCCTCCGCTCCTCGCAACAAACCAATGCGATGGTGGAAACAGGATGGACCACCCAGACTCCCTGACTGGTCGGGTGACGCGGAGCTAACTAAGGCACAAATTTAAAGGAACAGCACGCTCCACGCTGTTGTGTACACATTTAAAATTAAATTTTGCGGTCATTTTTTCGGGGGGTGTTTGAACACCCTAAACACCCCCCCTGCCTAAGCCCTTGGTAGAGCGAATATGTATCTATGTATTTTGTACTGCCCACCACCAGTGCAGATCCCCGTCACTGATAATGTGATAATGTACTATCATTTTAAATGGGAACAGTTAGCCCTTGGAACACCACAGTCAACTTTGGGGCTGGTCTCAATTTGCAGTTTGTGTGCAAAAATCTGTTCTTTTTACTTGCTGTTTACTGCAGAATGAGAGTATTTTGAATCAGGCTAATAGTGTTGCCTAACTTGCCTTACAAGCTGACAATGGCCCTTATGCACAAAGGGGTGGAGTGACTACGTGCCACGTATCTGAGGTGTGTAGCCACTCCACACTCATTGTGACATGCACGCAGCATGCACCAAGGGGGTTATGCAGCTGCAATGCACCCGATCCCCTGGGTGCATGGACTGCAACGTGACAGGGGCAGGCAGGGGGCATGCTAGCACTACGTGCCATGAAGTAAGGTATGTAGTGCTAGCTGTGGGGGAGCGGGAGGGTGCAGGGTATGCCAAGGAGAACCCTGCCATAATCCCCCTATGCACCCTGTGCACACAGCAGGGACTCACACAGACAGGGCAGATAGCCACCCACCCACCAGGACCACTACATCCATACGCCCCAATGGCCACCTGATGCCGCCCACCCCCCACACACACTGGTGGGCAGCCCCAACCTGACACCCCCCTCAAACAACACACACCCCACACTGGGGCACCAGGCCAGGGATGCAGCCCCCCCATAAGGCACCAGCCCTGGCCCCTCCAGGAATACAGTGAGGTACTTTCCCCCCCAGCACTGCCAACAGACCCCAACCCCACCCTGTACTGGTGCAACACTCCGGCGCTGCATCGCAGGGGGGCCAGCGGCATTACCCTCCACAGTTGCCATCCCTCTGACATGCACGCCCCACCGCATAAGGGATCCATTCTGTGACCTGGTCTGGGCATCCAATTTGATGCCTGGCCAGGTCCGCTACTCCACCCCCAGCCGCCTTGTGGAGTCCTGCACACTGGGAGGGCGGGACTGTGGACAGTTGATGGCTGGTAGTGAATACTGGCCAGTGCACACCTGTCTGCGGGTGCACAGCTACATGTGCAGGGTACATGCTAATTCCATGTACCTCTGTCCCAATAGTGCATAGGGGGGCCAATATGCTGTAACCAGAAATCCCAGAATCCCCTGAAGCTGAACTTAAATTAGCATGATACATTCTATACTGTAGCAAACAGCAAGTAAAAAAAAATGTTTTTTTTTTTGCACAGAATGTGCAGCACTTTCCACTCAAAATCATCTTTCTTGACTTGTTGTGTTGGCTAAGCAGTTTGGGTGACAAGAAGGAAACATGGAATAGACTGCCTATTTGTTTTCTTATTTATATGTGTTTACTACACATAAATATGAAAAATTGTGGTAATAATATGATGATATGCCATAGTTTTAGACTTGTAGCTTAAATGCTCTGCTCCTCCCCACCCCAGGTGTTGGATTTCTGGTCCCCAGAAGTGAAGAAAAAAGTGGCATAATTTTTTACAGAAGGATAAAAAAAAAGTATAAGAAGAGCTGTTAATGTAATAAGAAAATCAGAAATAATACCAATGTATTGGCAAAAGCAGCATGATGCAGATTCACAATGTGTGTTAGATTCTCATCTGATAAATCTAAGTTCATGTATTGTACTACTACTATTCCACCCACACTGGAGGGGATTGTACGGTGTATATTTATATTTTGTTTGCTTTACCAGGTAGTGGTTAGGATAAAACTCATTCTTAGCCATGTCTGACGTGAAAATCATAAACAATGTAATCACATGCTGCAAAAGGATTCTTACAAATAAAGAACCATTCAGTAATACATAATTAAGTTAAAAAGTCACAGTAAACAGTAATACGGTGGCATTTAGATTTATTTGGTAAACACTTTCTAAACTTAGCTTGACAATGTGCTGGTGGCATGTCCATAGTTACTTTATTAGCGAGGTTATTTAGTAGGCACTGTATTTTTGACAGGGGGCAGATACCATTACAGAGTACGATTGGGTCTGTATCCTCTTACCTCTCACCCTAGCCCTGAGTATGTTTGATGAAACTCCTCACCATCACCTTCACAGCCTCCTGCAAGATCATTGGGTTCCCAGGCTTCTAATCCCTGCTGGTGCCCTGGGAATACCCATCACTCCTACCAGCCCGAGGTCTAGTGGAAGTAGGGCACCAAGGCTTGTAGGTGGCCTGGGACTCATGTTCTGGTCCAGGCACTGGCTGCTTTGAACCTGATCTGCAGTGTGGAGCAAAGGGTCTCAATGCTGAGGCACACCCCAGGCTGCAGCTGCTGCTGGCAGCTCGACTCTTATAATTTTCACACACACATGACAGATTCCAGAACAGTCTGTCACAAACTTGTCGGGCATGTCAGAAATAGCTGGGTTTGCAAGACCAGCCTGTAGGAATCATAGCAGGGAATGGACCTAGCTGGACTTTGAGAAGTTATCCAATGGGAGGCAAGCTTGAGCTGTCAGTCAGAATTCACTTGTCGGCTCTTTCAGTATACAGCTACAGATTCCGCAGGCAAAAGCTGGGATTTAAAGGGATGGTATTTCGTGCAAAAAAAAAAAAAAGAAGAAGAAGAGAACTCAAAAGGGGGGTTCATTCTAAGTTGATGAACCCCAGCTGGCAATAGCCCTGTGATGATACAAAGATAGAGTGACTAGAATCTAAAAATGTAGAGGTTAACATACTGTCTTGGAAAGTATGTGGTCTGGTAGCCAAATGTAATGATTATGCTGGATGTGAATTTGTTAAAAACCATTGATATTGGTCTTTTTCAGGAGATGTAGGTGAATGAAACTGATGTAGCAAATTAAATGCTTTTAAAAAAATGATAATCCCTACATATAAGGGAAGCCAATATGGCAACAAAAGGAGAATTGGTTATAATGCTTGCAAGTGACCAGAATGTGTCTTGTACATACAATACATTAATACTGAGGCCTCACACTTTCTGCCATTGTTTGTTATGTCTGGCTTCTGCCCAGTCATTTGCATTTTGAATACCTACAGTGTATCCTTCATACTAAGTGATTAGTTAAATGTGTGATGTAATGGTACACTAAGACATGCCCATGATTATACATGCACTAATTTTCCTTGCATATGTGTCATCATAGTATATATACTAACATACAAAGAAGCCAGCAGAAGAAGGCCATTTTGTCTATCAAGTCTGCTCTTATTGCAGGGTCCACAGCTTGAGCTAATGTCTCTGCCCACCCTCCCCACTCCTCCCATCCTCCCTACCCATGATCCTTACTTCCCCCATGCCTATCCCAGCCTCTCTTAAAGCTGCCCACTGTCTTCAATGAGATGACCTCTGCTGGGAATGCATTCCAAGTGTTCACCACCCTCTCTGTGATGAAGTGCTTCCTGACCTCCCTCCTAAACCTCCCACCCTCCAGCTTAAGACTGTGCCCCCTAGTGTTATGATTTCCACTCAACTTAAAGAGACTCTCTTTATCAACCTTATTTATCCCTTTCAAGTACTTGAAGGTCCCAATCATGTCCTCTCTCTCTCTCCTGTCTTCCAGGGAGTAAATGTTCATTTACCTCAACCTCTCCTCACATGTCTTACCCTGCTGACCCACTATTATCTTGTAGGCCTCCTCTGGACCTTCTCCAGCAGGTTAATGTCCTTTTTTGAGGTGTGGGCACCAGTACTGAACTCCATACTCTAGATGCAGCCTTACCAGTGACCTGTACAAGGGCAGTATGACCTCCTCTCTCCTACTACTAATCCCCCTAGATATGCATGCCAGCATCTTGTTTGCCTTTGCTGCTCCTTTCTTGCACTGTGTGGAGTGCTTCAGGTCACTAGTGATCATCACTCCCAGGTCCTTCTCCTCCTCTGATGCAGATACTCGGACTCCACCCAGGTAGTACTCTGTCCTGGGATTATTGGCTTCAGTATGCATAACTTTGTATTTCTTGGCATTGAAGCCAAACTACCAGATCTTGGACCACCTCCCCAGCTTTTAAAGATCTCCCCTGTATGTCCTGTATCCCTTTAGCTGTGTCCACTCTCCTGCAGAGCTGTGTGTCATCTGTGAATAGGCACATTTTGCCCTTAATGCCATCCTCAATGTCATTGATGAAGACATTGAACCACACCGGCCCTGGCACAGAGCCCTGTGGGACCCCACTGGTTACCTCTCTGGTACCAGATAACTCTCCCCACCCACAACCACCCTCTGGGTTCTGTCCCTCAGCCAGTTTTCCACCCATCTGGCCCTCTTTTCCTCAACCCCAAGATCCACCAACTTCCTGATCAACCTTTTGTGAGGCACAGAGTCAAAGGCCTTGCTGAAATCAAGATAGAGGATGTCTACCACTTGGCCCCTGTCTACTGTCTTAGTGACACCGTCAAAGAAGTCAATCAGATTCATCTGACATGATCTCCCCCTCATGAATCCATGCTGCCTCACATCCTGGAGACCACGCTTCTCTAGATATTCCACTAACCTTTCTTTCAGTATGATCTCCATGAGATGAGGTAGAAGACTTGGTTTGCTGGCCAAGGCACCTAGCTTCACCTGAACTCTTTCCTTCTAAGACTGCTTGAAAGGCAGAGTAGAGAAACTTACCAGAGCAAGGGAAAAGGATTAAGACTTAGTTTGGCTAAGCAGATTTACTGTGTGGTGGTGTTTTATTTTTTTACTCACAGGGATTACTACTGTTTGTTGCTAACATTTCATTGCTTTATTTTTCTCTGATTCAAATTGTTGTTGCTGGTATACCTTCTTCTGCATTATTACAAGGTGTGCCTACAGGTAATGCTAACAGATTACACCTGTAATCTTCTGATTCAAATTGTCTTTTGCAAGGTATATCTTCTGTTACTGCTTTATTTTTCTCTGGAGTAAAGTGTTTCTTACAGCGTATATCTTCTCTGAAATTATTACAGGTGGTGCTTTACAGGTTTTACAGTTTTATCTAACATTAGGATACGCTTTCAGGGTTACTGCATTTGTTGTTGACTGATTGTTTCTGCTCTTACCTCCTTGTTCTTTCATCCGTGGTTCTTCTTTTTAGGCAGGGGAAGGGCCCAGCCAACCACCCCACGCTACAGTCCTTTTATAGGGTACCACAGTTGTGACATTTCCTGTGGCAGAGCAGGAAGGGGCGGATCAGTGGGGCCTCCACAAGGTGATCTCATTTACAGGGGCACTAGTAATTTAACTTGTTATAACAAGTTAAACAAAGCACAATTAAACCATTACTTGCATTTTTTTCCTTTTTTTTCCTTCTAATTACTCTGACTAGGTTACAAACCCAGCAACTTATTTGGAATGGATTTCATTAACTGCAGGTGCTGTGGAACAATTTCAGAAGGACAGTCTTACAGGATTTAGGACACTGTCCTACATGCTGGGCCTTTGGAGATCTTGGGCTCAGCTCCGGCAGCATGGGCAGAGATTGCATGCCTCAAATTTCATATTGAAGAAGAAATACATTATAAGAACCACCCGCCATTTCCCCAGCATCCAACAGAAAAACCTCGACCGCAGAGGGTAGTTGGTCCAGGAGGTTGGCAGGTGGTTAGGAGGACCAAATCAGGTGCCCCATCACTCTCTGCTGTCCAATACATTACCTCCAAAAACCATATAAACACTACAAACAGGTATCTGCCTCTATCTCTGAAATCAAATAAAGAGGCAGAAGACACTGCAGAGCAGGACACTGCACAGGAGCTAGCACAACAAAACTCACCCAAATCAGGAACCAAAACAAAACAAGCACAAAGGAAATCCAAAAAACTTCTGATCATAGGAGACTCCATGATTCGGGGAGTTGATACCCATCTCCAGCCAGGGGTGATGGTCAGATGTCTCCCAGGTACATCAGCATGGAGAGACACTGACTGCATTGCTAAAATTGTTCACAAAGCAGGAGAAAACATTGATGTCCTAGTACACATAGGGACTAATGATCTCGCCAGCCGGTCAGTTGTGGAGACCAAGGAACACCTGACTAGACTGGGTGACAAACTATCATCTATTTCGTCCGGCATCTCCTTCTCTGAGATCCTGCCAGTCTGGGAGAGGGGAGCAGATGGATGGAAGGTCAGAGAAGGGGAGATAGGGGAGCTAAACACGTGGCTCAAGGGCTGGTGCCAGGAAAAAGGACACAGATTTGTAGGGAACTGGCAACAGTTCTGGGAGCGAAAGTTCTTTAAATTTGATGGACTGCATCTGACTAAAGAGGAGTCAGTGCATTGGGGCAGAAGTTTGATGTCTTTGCAGAATATTTAAACTAGCAAATGGGGAGAGGTGCAGCACCCATACGAATGGGAAGAACACCCCTCCCCTCAGCTAGTGGTCAAACAGGAATTCAGCATGTTTGCTGTTCATTTGCATCACAGGTAAGAAAAAGGTTTGTCTCCCCATACGACGCAGGGTAAGGCCAAACTTCACCCAACAACTAACACACCAAAATCTGGCCAATGGAAAATCATGTACAAAATGCTCACAGCCTGGGAAATAAGATCCCAGACCTGCAGGCAATAATGTCAGAGGCTAAACTGGACATAGTAGCAATTAGTGAGACGTGGTTTACCAGTAACCACACTTAGGAGACTTCAGTACCTGGCTATGTATTGTCAGAAGAGACCGAGGTGCAAAAGGGGGAGGAGTGGCTCTGTATGTTAATGAAAATATCAAAGCTACAGAAATTCAGAATACATAAGGAGCCAGAAGAACTGTGGGTCACCCTGGAAACAGGAAATGGGACAGCCATAAGAACTGGGGTTGTCTACAGGCCCCCAGACCAGAGGGAAGACATAGACACATTACTGTTAGAAGATATACAACACATGACAGCTAAAGGGAGGTTCTGATAATGGGAGACTTCAACATGCCAGATACAGATTGGTCAATACCAGCAGGAACATCTGCCAGAACTAGACTCATAGTGGATTCCTGCAGGAGGGCCTCAAACAACTGGTACAGCAACCCACAAGAGACAGGGCTATCCTAGATCTAGTACTGACTAACAAAGAAGGGATCACGATCTCCAGGTAGAAGGTCACCTGGGAGCCAGTGACCATCACATGGTATGGTTCAATTTGGCTACTACATCTAAATCATCCCATTCCAAGGCAAAAATATGGGACTTCAGAGGAGCTGACTTGATAAGATGGCCAACAGAGTTAAGCTAGCCCTGGCAAAAGAAACACAGGTGAGGGGGTACAGGCAAAGTGGGCAAGCATTAAGATGCAATACTTGAAGCAACATCCCATTGTGTTAGACAGAAAAGGAAGTGCAAAAGAAGAAGGAAACCACTTTGGTTCTCAAATACAGTAGCAGAAAAGGTCAGAGCCAAAAGGCTGGCCTTCAGGAAATATAAGGAACACAGCGGGATGAAGATAGGGAGGCATACCAAACTGCCTAAGGGAAGCAGGTAAGGCAGTAAGGCAGGCAAAGTCCCAAACTGAGGAAACACTAGCATGAACAGTAAAAGAAGGTGACAAGACTTTCTATAGATACATTAGTGAAAGGAGAAAGTCCAGAGGGGTATTGCTAAGCTTAATGAGAAAAGGGAGCATGTGAGGAGGAGGACCCTGTAAAGGCATCTATCCTAAATAGATACTTTTGCTCAGTATTTACTGAAGAGAAGGTAGGGCAGGCCCACAGCTCAGCATCATGGACACAGGGGAGGGAGGTGAGCACTACTCCCTTCACAAAAGAAAGGGTCCTACAAGAGCTTGCTAAGCTCAGGGTGGATAAGGCAATGGGACCTGATGGCATACATCCCAGGGTACTTAAGGAGCTAAAGGAGGAACTAGCAGAGCCATTAACAGAATTGTTTAGTGAGTCTCTGAGCACAGGAGAGGTCCCAGAAGACTGGAGAAGGGCTCATGTGATACTGCTCCACAAGAGTGGTAGCAGGGAGGAGGCGGGGAACTACAGACCGGTCAGTCTTACCTCAGTAGAGGGCAAGATTATGGAGGCACTCCTTAAGGAAAGGATAGTGCAACACCTGGAATACATAGGGGCACAGGATCCAAGACAGCATGGGTTTACAAAAGGAAGGTCCTGTCAAACTAATCTCAGATTTCTTTGACTGGGTAACCAGAGTGGTGGACCAAGGGGAGCAGTTGATGTCGCTCTCTTGACTTCAGCAAAGCTTTTGACACTGTTCCACATAGAAGATTGATAAATAAGCTGGGTAGGCTTGGGGTGGGTCAGAAGTTGGTCAGCTGGGTGGCAAACTGGTTGATGGGCAGAAAACAGAGAGTGGTGGTAAATGGTATACAGTCAGAAGAGATGCAAGTCACAAGTGGGGTACCTCAGGGATCAGTCCTGGGGCCAGTCCTCTTCAACATCTTCATTAGTGACCTTGCAGATGGACTAGAGGGTAAGGCTTGTCTGTTTGCAGATGACACCAAGATCTGCAACAGAGTAGATGATCCAGATGGGGTGGGCAGAATGAGAAGAGATCTGGATAAACTAGCAGAATGGTCAGAAGAGTGGCAACTGGGATTTAATGCAAAGAAGTGCAAAATCATGCACATAGGGAAGAGAAACCTGAAGCCACCTATAGGCTGGGAGGGAGTTGCTAGCAGTAACAAAGGAAGAAAGAGACTTGGGCATCATCATCACTGATGACCTAAAATCATCCAAGCAGACCTCTAAAGCAGTAGGTAAGGCTAGGGGGTGTTAGGTGTATTAGTAGGGTATCATAAGTCGTAAGAGGGAGGTATTAATCCCTCTGTACAAGACACTGGTTAGGCCCCATCTGGAGTACTGCGTGCAGTATTGAGGCCACACCTTCACAAGGACATTAACCAAATTGAAGCAGTCCAGAGAAGGGCAACTAAAATGGTGCAGGGACTGCATCAGAAGACATATGAGGACAGATTAACGGAGCTCAATATGTATACCCTTGAGCAAAGGAGGGAGAGAGGTGATATGATCGAGGCATTCAAACACCTTAAGGCCATAAACAAGGTGAAAGAGTCTAACATGTTTAAATATAAGAAAATAGCAGGACAAGAGGACACAGCATGAGATTAGAGGAGGCCGATTAAGGGAATTGAGGAAATTCTTTTCATAGAAAGGGTGGTGGATGCATGGAATGGCTTACCACAAGAAGTGGTGGCTATGAATACAGTGCAGGGCTTCAAACAGGCATGGGATAGGCATAAGGGAGCAATACAAATGACTATGAATAGATAGGCCACTGACAGAGCAAAGGCCGATGGCACATTTATAAGGTAGAAAAAGAAATGGGCAGACTGGATGGGCCTTGCGGTCCTTATCTGCGTCAACTTCTATGTTTCTATGTAGATTGCCCACAATGGAGGTCAGACTGACTGATCTGTATTTCCATGGGTCATCTTTAGGACTGCTGTTGTGGAGGGGCACTACATGTGCTGTTCACCAGTCCAGCGGTGCCATGCTTGACTCTAGTGAACTATTAAATATGTCTGCTAGTGGCCCTGCCAGCTCCTCAGCCATTTCCTTTAGTACCCGTGGATGTATTTTGTCTGGGCCTGATAATTTGTCCACCTTCAATGCCAGCAGCCTCTCCCTCACTCTATCCTTCTTTATCATTGCATCTGTGTTCTTCTCCCTCCCTGCTCCTGTTTTCCCTCCTGAAGGCACTAGTCCATCCTTCTCTCTGGTGAAGGCAGAACAGAAGTATTCATTTAGTATCTCTGCTTTTTCCCCCATTATCCTCCACCCCTTTCTTAAGCCTTAAAATCCCCTTCCTTCTTGTCCCTTTTGTCACTTACATAGTGAAAGAAAGCATTCTCCCCCTTCTTAATTCCTTCAGCTATCTGCAGCTCCTTCCATACCTTTGCTAGCAGGACTTCCTTACCTGCCTCACTAGCCAACCATAGGTAATTTTTCCAATCCACCTCTCTTTTGGTCTTCCTTATTTTTCCATAAGCCAACCTCTTTTCCCTTACTGCCTGGGCAACCCCAGAACTGAACCAGCTGGGCACTTTGGCCCTTGTGTTCTTCCCTCTGAGCCTAATCATCTATGGCAACCAGTATTCCTTCCTTAATGATGGACCACTTTTGGTCCACCCCATATCTGCTTTGATGCCCACCAGATGGCTTCTTTGCACATCGCCCATTTTACTAAAGTCCGTCCTCCTGAAATCCAAGATTTTTGTCTTAGTCGGGATGCTTTCCCTGCCCATATCCAACTGGAACCTCACTTTGCAATGGTCACTTACACCCAGTGGCTCCCTGACCATTATTTCCTGTACATGCTCCCCATTTGTGAGAACCATATCAAGAATTGCCTCAGCTTTTGTTGGTTCAGTGATGCCCTGAGTCAGAAACCCACTCTGCAGTTCTTCCAGGATCATCTGACTGCTACTACATGTTGTGGAGGGTATACCCCGGTCCACCTTGGGCAGGTTGAAGTTGAGGTTGAAGATTTAACTGCCATGCTAGGCACCTCAGATGAAGTTGTTGGAAATATTTGGCCTTTTGATGATTGTTTAACTATATCCATTAGGGTTTCACAGGATACAAAATGCAAATAACTTTGGCAAAACAATATTAACATTTGCTGATACTATAACCTAAGGACACTAAATGGAAGGGCAAAAGGGGACCTGAAGGAGGACATAGCTCATCCAGCCAAGGAGGTAGCATTATTGACTGAATTAATAGATCCATTGGGGGGGGATTCTCCAAGGGGCAGGAATAATGTGCCACAGTCACATATCCCACCTGCACTGCCCCGCATCCATGGAATGATGTGCAGTGGCTGCATTCACAGCCACCAGCCACCATGCAGCCCTCATCCATGACCTGGCACCCCTGTGCATAGGTGCACAGGAGCACTGCAGCAAACATGGGTGGGCATCCAATCAGATTTACCAGACTACATCTGCCACTAGATCCCTTGCACCCACCGGGCCCCATGGTAGCTAGGCAGCCACATTATGAATGCAGCATCAGGGCAGGTGAGTACCCAGTCAGCCACCCTGGCCCTCCATGTGGAGTCCGTGGGCTAGGGAATCATGCTTGGAGGCTAGCCATGCCCTACATCCCCACCACAGCCAGCAGCCACATACCAGCTAAGTCTGCCCTTGGAACATGTAGCTTATGCCCCCCCAACTCGGCACTCCACACTTTCAAGAACAGCTTAGAGTGTGGGCACACCCCCTGCACTGCCCCTTGGACTTCTCCCACATGGAGATCTTAGTGGGCAAGGGGATCTGGTGCAAAACAGACCTGTGCCTCCTTGGAGAATCAGGCATATAAGTGCAGTGTCTGTGGTGGGACTACGTGACTGAGTTACATGGCATGTAGACTCGCCACACCTTATGGAATAGGGCTCATTGTGCATACACAATTTCAGAGTTATGAATAGGGTGTAAAGTGATGATTGACCTCTTGCATGTGTTAGATGGCAGCATTCTTGACCTGTTGGCAAAATGTAATAGAGAAGCCCAGATATCACAAAAGAAAGTTTATTTCCAAAACATGTAGAAAACAGCATACCTGCTGGGAGTTTGGAAACCTCTGAACACCACAATGTCATCATACAAGCTCAATGACTATTAGTTTTGCATGTGTACTTATACTTAGAGATAAGAAAGTGCCTTACTAGGTAACAAACTCTCCCAAAAAGGCAGAAGAGCAAAATACAACAATTCTATTGGTGGATAGTAGTGGGCAGCTCACACCTAAGACAGGTTTTGCATGTACACACTGATAAGCATTATGCTGACTAAGGCTGCTTTTGGGTAATAATAAAGAGATTCATAAAATATGCTGATCATCGCATCATGGCTAAAAGCTGTAGGTGGTGCATAAGCACAGCAGAATAATCATGCTGGATAACTGTTCCTAAGCACATCATAGCAAGTATGAGTAAATACAAATATACCTCATGCTGTAGGTATGTGTGTGAGTGTGTGTGTGTGTGTGTGTGTGTGTGTGTGTGTGCCTATGTGTGTGCGTGTGTGCCTACATGAGTGTCTGTAAGGCATGTAGGTCTACATACTCCACCCCCCCGCTGCCTGAAAAAAAGGCAACACTAAAAGTATAGCAATGTTCAGCTAAAGCTTGGCTGAGTGGGTGGCATAAAGAATGCACAATTGTGCATAGTGCTGTTGGAAAGTGCATCATAAGCAGCATAAAGTAATTATAGGGAAGATAATCAAGAAAATTTTAATAACAACAAAACCTTTAAATGTAAGTTCCAACCATGTATTGGACAATGCAGCACTTAAATCATCATCATGAAATAACTCATTTAGAGAATTGCTGCTTTAGTAATATTATTACTAATATGAATGAGATGTGTATCTTTTCGTTCTAGTAAGGATTTGAGATTCCGGGTGAGTGGGTAGATATGCACATTAAACACTGATAAATACTGTCCTATGGCACTGACATAGTCAGGGTCACTATCAATGTAATCAAGTTATGGGGTAGGAACATGGGTGATGACAGTATGGTCAATGATAGTGCACTCGCGTGGTATAAAACAGAAGTTGGGCATGTCAACACCACAGGTGAGAGGTCCACTGGAGAAGATCTCATAGTTGGTAACAATGCAGTATTGTCCATCGCTGTTGTAACTGACTCAAACTTGAGGAAAGTGCCACTTCGTGAGTTGTACAGGGCAGGTAATGGAAGCATTCATCAACTGGCTGGTGAGGTGTTGTACTGTCTGTGGCTGTATTCATGTAGCATTTAGCATCAAAGGAGGTGATGTGACATTTTCGGGAAGAGAAACCTTGTCAGAGAGGTCATCATCAAGGTATATGACCAGTCTATAGAGTTCAGCGAGTAACTACACATTGGCGTGGTTACATCAAAGACGTCACCTCGGCACAAATAGTGGTAACCCGGTATTGCACAACAGTCAGGATGTGGTTCTACCCAGGCATCTGGTTGAGGATGAAACACCAGCAGAGGAGGCAAATTGGTTAATTCTTGGTAGATGCTGCCCTCAAGATGGCCCACAGAGTGGACGTTAGCCAGTTTGTCAAAAACTGAAGAACCCTTGTCAAAGATCAGGCAGGACACGGTGAAAGTGAAGTACAGGGTGTCCTTCATAGCACGTTAGCCTGTCATGTAGCAGGGTCCTTGATTCAGGTATGCAGTGACATAACTGAAGTTCTGAGCTGTGGCATGCATGTCATTACAATATGGGCAGTACCATTTAGTCATATGTCTATCATGGATCAAATCCAGGATCTGCCCTGATTCCATATCGTGGAAGAGGTTGACAAAGGTGTTGATAGCATAACTACCATAAGCTGAACAAATTTAGTCCCGTCTCCTGAGTCTGTGTGGGTGGCTGTTTGTGTTTGTCTGTGTCTGTAGGTTAGTTTTTTGGGATTTACAAGATTTTCTACCTGGAGTAACTACACCATTCTTGCTCACTACATCTCTGAAGGTCTCCTGGACTGGATTTCTGCAAAACATCACCACCAGGTATTTGCATTTTCAGTTTAAAATCAACTTTTTGGAAGTTATCCAAAGAAAAGCAGAAGTCAAGCAACTAAGTCTGACAAATTCAGTGACTCTGGGTTCTGCTTGAATCCACATTTCTGTCTGACCTTCTCCTGAGGGATCTATATGTGGGCTTTTAAACAACTTCTTTAAATAACAAAAGGAAGCATAAGGACAAAAGGATTTCACATCCTGCTCTTGTACTTGAGTAAGTGTGCCCCAGGCTATCAATGTAATGGGGCATGGGAGTGCATGCCTGCAAACTCTTGCATAGCCAAAGCCTCTTGTCAAATCTTTGCCTAGCTGTGACCCTGGGTGACCTGTATCATGAATTGAACCAATAGCCCAGGACATCTAAAAATTGTGTCTCTGAATATCTGCAGCCTTCTCTCCAAACTGCCACAATTTCAGGCCTGGGTGGCTCAGATTGATCCTGATGTCATCTCCCTAACAGAAACGTGGCTGTCACCAAAGATCCCAGACACAGCAATTGCCCTTCCTGGATATAACCTGTTCCAGCAGGACCGTACCTCAAAAAGAGGGGGGGGCGGGGTGTCTGGTTTACATCAAGAGTGACATCAAAGGGCAAATACTACCAATTAGCTTCCACACCAAGAAAGCACAGGTTCTAACACTAAAACTTAATATTGGCCAACAAAACAAAGTGCTACTATTAACCACCGTATACCTGTCTCCTGGGACTCTACTCACTGGCTTCCCACAGCTCATAAGCCACCTCGAACAGAACAAACTAAACTGGGAACATATAATCCTAGGGGACTTCAACATTAATTGGCAAGCACAGGATGCAGCGACAGCTAGAGACCAAATAGCTGGACTGTACCTGACCCAACTGGTCACACAACCCACCAGACAAAACTACCATAGAGGAACCAGCACCCTCATCGACTGGCTACTCTCCTCCTGTCCCGAACATATCGCAGAGGTAACAGTCCTACCTGACACCATCAGTGACCACTCCCCTGTACTACTTACCTGGACAAACAAGTTCACCAAGAGTAAGCCTAAGACCACCAGGAACAGATCACTAAGGCCTGGTCAACTAGACTCCTTCAGGCACTACCTAAAAGGGATTGACTGGTCCCCACTGGATAGAGTCAAGGATGGAAGCTAAGCACTGGATTACTTCTGCAGTATTTTTACTAAAGCCTGTGACATCTTCGCTCCTTACAAAACAAAGAAAGCCAGAGAAATCCCCAACCCCTGGCTGTCCAGCCCTCTAATTGAACGCATGTGACTCAGAGATCACCTGTGGCATAGGGCCAAAGCCACCGGGAATCTAGTTGACTCTCAAGCATATAAGGCAGCTAGAAATACCTGCACAAAACTCATACGTCTGGCAAAAGCAGCTTACTACAATGACCTCCTAGGAAAGACCTGGGGTAGAGGGAGGAAGTTCTGGGACTCTGTAAAATCTCTCATGGGTACAGCCTCAAGGGCCCCACTGGACCTTACAGTTACCACCTCTGGTACATTGCAAGACCCAAAGGAAATCGCTGATGCTTTTAATGTTGCATTCACGGATCTCAGCAATGTGTTGCCCCCTGAATATCTGAAGCACACCCTTGCAGGCCAGCAGCACAACCTCAACACTCCATCACCACAGGATAATGTTACCCCACCATTCTACTTCAGGCAAATCTTCACAGGTGAGACCGTAAAATATATCAAACGGGTCCTTGGTAAGACCAGGATAGGAAGTGACACAATCGATATGAAGATGGTAGCACTCACATTAAACGAACTTGTGGCACCACTCACCAAGGTATTCAATGCCTCTCTAAGATCTGGCATCTTCCCTGACAGGTGGAAAGAGGCTCTAGTCACACCTGTTTTTAAATCAGGAAATACAGCTAATTTAGCAAACTTCCGGCCCATCTCGATTTTACCCCCCACTCCAAAGCACTTGAAAGGGTGGTCTCAGAACAACTAACTGAGTACCTAGAAAAGCATAGCTTTCTCTGCTTGCAACAACACGGATTCCGACAAAACCACTCCACTGTCACCGCGCTAGTAGAGTACACCACTCAGCTTTATGGGGCCCTGGATAAAGGGATGGTGGTGGGGTCTATCTTCATAGACCTCACCAAGACCTTTGACACAGTCAATCACCATCTGCTACTGAAATGTCTCCTCTCTACAGGATTGCCAATGGAATCTGTGGCCTGGTTCCATAGCTACCTAACCCATAGATCTCAACAGGTTAGGATTGGCAATATAATCTCTGAACCCAGGGGAAGTAAACCTAGGGGTCCTGCAAGGTTCTATCCTCAGTCCTCTCTAATTCAGCCTCTTCATAAATGACATGCCTTCTACCTGTCCTGCACACTCCATACTCCATGCAGATGATGCCGTTGTCTCCATCCCAGGGAAAGACCTGGGATCAATTAGCTCTGAACTTCAGCACAATTTTCGTACATTGGAATCCTGGTTCACCCGAAATAAACTGCTACTCAACTACAAAAAGACAAAGAGCATGCTCTTCAGCACCCCCATAGAGCAAGATTCGAGGGTCCTCACTGCATATACTTAGTAGCGAAGGAGAAGTACTAGACCAAGTCAATACATTCAAGTACTTAGGGATTCACCTTGATGACATCCTCACCTTCACTGCCCATGCTGAGCAACTGGTAAAGTCCACCAACATGAAGCTTGGCATCCTGTACAGACATCACACCTCAATGACACCAGCTGCCCTGAAACTTGTTACGTGCAGTTCAGTTCTCTCATCTGTGGATTATGGTCTTGTCATATATGGGGCAGGCACAGACACAGCGCTTAAAAGGGTCAAAACCATCTTCAACAAGGCCTGCCGCCTGGTCCTGGGAGTACACAAAATGACTCACTCTTGTGACCTATACAAGGAAACTTGCTGGCTCCCACTCCACCACAGACTCCAATACCAGGCCTGCCTCCTTGCGAAAAAATCCCTGATGGGGTCCATACTTACAGCTACTTCAGCCCTCTTTGAGCCTGCACAACCATTTAAATGCACAAGGAGTGCCTCCAGGACTGTTCTAACTGTTCCCTTCAAATGAACCACCCTTGGCCAAAGATCCCTCTCCTACTGTGGACCTAAATGGTTCAATGATCTGCCTGCAGACCTTGCCAACTCCCCCAGATTTGGCTACTATAAAAATGGGCTTCGATCTCTTCTTGCCAGCAAATCTTACTGCCAGTGTTTCTGTTAACCCATGGCCTCTGAAAGCGGTTCTCACTCCCATCAAACGCTACCATCTCTCACTCCCACCCTTCTGTTCCACAACTGCCCACTTCCCCCTCCCACCTCCCACCACCTACTACCTCCCCTTGACAAAGCCTCACCTTGGCTGCTAAAACATGCATTTCTGCAGACTGGGAGCACCCCATCTGAACTGTAACATGATTGTTAAACACTGTACTGTACTTAATTAGTGCTGCATTAATATGTTTCTCTGGAAGTGTGGTCCTGTTTCTCCTTACTTCTTGTACCCTGCTTAATGTTGTAACTGCACACTAATACCACTTGTTAGTTGAAGTCTTTCTGTTCTGCAATGTTTCATCACCTGTAAATGTCTTGTATTCCTTGTTGACTTGGAGCCTTTGTAAACGAGCCCCTGGCTCAAAGGTATTAATCCAAATTTTAAATAAATAAATAAATAAAATTATTTCCCTGCCTATGTTTTACTCTCTAGCTTCTTTGTTGTTATAGAAGATCAATTCATTGAAATTGTTTTGGATCTCATTAAATAAACGTGCAATATTGTGCATGTTATACATTGTGAATCTTTCCTCCTGAGAAAAAACAGTAATACCATGTAGCAAGGGCTGTATCACATCTTGACCTAATTTTTTTATTAAAATATTTGACATAGTGTCTAATTTTAGCCAAATCAACTATGTTCCAGATTGACATGCCTGATCCAAATATACCTGTAATAGTGCCTGCTATGCCTGTTACATCTGAAGATTACAAACTTCTCTTAGGGCATGTGGGTCTGAACACTCCTCAGCTTTTAATTGTATGTTGCCCAGCTACAGAGCCATGTGCATGCACTTGATATGCAGCAATAAGATCTAATAACATAGTAGCATGACATTTCGATACATTGGTGTTAACACAATGGGCAAAGTCAGCCATGTTCCAGTTTTTAAGGTTCAGAACAACAGGAACATGCATAAATTGAACATTGTTAATAAGTGTTCCAGGGACAGAAGTTGCAGCCAGTCCACTGAGTGGACCTGGCTCCATTAGTGGATATTGAAAAGATTTGTCTGCTGAAGTTGGTATGACTGTAAGGAAAAGAGTGCCAGTGGCAACTGATTGAGTTTATCAGTTATGGCACATGGTGTTGTTGGGGTAATAATTGCAAAAGTCTGATCTCAGCATTGCTGTGAGGTTGTATGGGCCTGTATGATGTTGGTTGACTTGGCATATGCACAAAGTTCCATTTGGGCAAACACTGGTGTTGGGCCAGCCTCAGAAAGTTCCCTTGGTAAGACAGGCCACTGGGAGGCCCTGTTCAGTAGTATTACCAGTTCCCCATTTGATTTGCACAGTAGAATTGTACAGAGAAACTATAGTGGCATTAAGATAAGTGTCTTTCCTTCACACACAGTCACATGGGTAGTTGGGAGTCAAATGGCAACCCCTCCATTAGGCGATTTAGAGAGGTGGGTATCAGGATATGTAGGGCTTAAATGTTGGAGAAGTATTTGGAGATTTCTGGGGGTTGGTTCTGCGACACTTACCAGGGTGCTCAGGACAAGGAAGAGGGTAAATCTTAACATTTCTGCTAAACAAAGTAAGGACAGATTAAAACACTGCCCCCCCAGTGTGGATGAAGGAAAATTACTCACCTTTATACAGCTTCAGCAGATTGACATGGTACCACTTATCCACAGGCCTCTTGCGGTTCATTAACTGCACTTGTTGGACACCAGGGCTCAATTTATTGGTTATGTTGTAGGGGCTGGCCAACTTGATTTTCAGAGGGTGGGCTAGCGTGGCAAATTTCAGTACCATAACCTGGCTACCTACCTGCCAATCAACTTTTTTGACATTCTTGTAAAAGTACATTTTGGACTGCTCCTGGTCCTTGCCCAGATTTTGAGCAGCAAAGAGATGAGTTTGAACTAAATTGTCCTTCAGCTGTGCAACATAAGTGTCCGCTGACACTCCGTCCATAGTCAGGGTGTTGAAATGTATCCACAAATGTTACGGCAGTCTCATCTGCTGATCTGTCATCACCTCAAAAGGTGTGAAGCTGCTACAGCAGGGATCACTCTAATTGCCATTAGGAGTAAGGGCAAGAGAGTATCCCAATTTTTAGCATTTTCTTTTGCAAACTTACATAGCACTAATCTGATCTGCCTGTTGGCTCTCTTTACCTGTCCTGAAGACTGAGGGTGATAAGCTACAGTATGTGGAACCTTTGTCTGACTCCCAATAACTCTAAGCATTCTTGCATTAGTTCCCCTGTAAAGCTCTTCCTTTATTGGAGTCTGCCTTGAAGGGTAGGCTCCATCTGATAAAAACTTGTTCCAACAGGAATTTGGCAGTGGCTTTTGCCATATTTGTTCTACATGGGAAGGCTTCCACCCATTTCGAGAAGATGTCAGTAATCACAAGGGCATACTTGCTGCTTCTACTAGTCATGGGCAAAGGTCCAATGAAATCAATTTTTATTGCATTCCATGGGCCAGATTGTCTCTGTTTAAGTAGTTTGGTGTTTTTCTTACCTAGTTTTCTTTCTTAGAAATGAATGTAAAATTGAAATTAGGCAAAGTACATCTAAGTATGTCCATGACCTACAGCCCTCTGGGTTAAATAATTCTAAAATGTTTTGGTCATCAATAAATTCCCTTATAAATCTAAAAACCAAGGAACATGCTGAGGTATTCAACAAAGATGGCCATGAGTTAACAAATACACAGGATATCTGTGAAGCCTTTTTAGATAAGTTTCTCGATTTGTCCAAATATACACAATCTCTTGATCCAAATTATGACATTTACTCTGCTAAAAACTCAGATGTATGTACCACTTTTTATTTTTGTGCCATAAAGCCACACCAGTGGCAACCTGGGAGCACTGTGCAGTTAAGTGACTTGCTCAAAGTCAAACAGTATGTAAATGGAGGTTGTGAGACTCAAACCAAAATCTGGTCTGCTAAATGTACCAAGTTCATTCACAGCTCGTTACTCTAACCTCTAGGCTATACTGCCAATGTATATATCTGATACTAGTCCAGGGGCTCACAAATTGTAGCCAAGGTTTCTAAAATTAGTTGCTAACTACATTACTTATCCATTGACTTTAATTTTCAGTTTGTCTTTTGTTACAGGCTATTTCCCTAGTCAATGGAAACAGACTATACTAGAACCTATCTATACAACTGGTGGCACAGGTTAAATGGACAATTATCATCCAGTCTTGTTGCATCCACCATTAGGTAACATTCTTGAAAAATTGGTAAGTATACAAGTCACTGAATACTTTCAATTTGCTGGCCTCAGTCTGAACTGCAGAAAGTGTGTGTGCGCTGCTATCAGGGTTGAGGCTGCAGCTCACTATGCACGTCTGTGCCTGAGGAGTAGTCACAGATGGCAGGACTGATTTGCTAGTTGTAATTTTATCACAGGTATGCCATCTATGCTAAGAAGTTTGCAGTCTTACCAGCACATCATTTTGTGAGCTCCAGTCAGGCCCTTGCTCTTTCTCATTTCTTTTTGGGTTGTTTTTAGGAAACCAAAGATGATTCCTGTTCCCTCTGAATAATGGCAGCAGAGTGAAGAGCACCCAGGAAGATGCTATTCAGGCCAGCTGAGAGAACAAGCTTCGCACCAAATGGGAGAGACTTGGTTCCCCTCAAGAGACAAGACAAAACAAGATATTATGAATTAGCTACCAGTAACAGCGACATATTCAGACTACATCCAGAGGGGTGTAAAGAACTTTTAATTTTGATTGAAACTAACTTTTCAGTTTGTGTTTTCTCTTGCTCCTGTGTTTTGTGTTTTGTTTCATTTGGTTTGTTGGTTGTTTTTAATAAGAGGCTACTTTTCTTCTTTCTTTTATAACATTGTATTCTAGGATCAAATAATTTTGAATTTATTTTTAAATAGTAAAGTTAAAGTTTAAAACTTATTGTTTAAAATTTTCCCGGGGTTAGTAGAGTCATGAGTTCTCTGTCACCCAATAGATCAACAGTTTTCACTAAAAGGAGTACTAAAGCGCATATGCAGTGTCTTTCCCTCAGATGCAGCAGAGAGCCGGAGAGGAGAAACGGTCCATTGTTTCATAACATGGTAGCTCTTATTACTTTTTGCCAGTTATAGCTACTTTTTTCTTTAATTGTCACTGGCTCATTGAACAAATGTGAGGTGCACACTGCTGATAGAGTCCCCTGAGAGAAACTTTGTTTGTGAGTGACTACTATCAAAAGTAAGAATTCTGGTTATTTTTTTTTTTACAAAGTTTTTGTGAATTTGAGCTCTGTGAATTTGAAGTTTCTGAGCTTTTGACCTTTTGAGGAGAGTAAGGAGAGTAAAGGGGAGCAAATGGGAATATCAAAGGGAAATTGTGAGCAGCTGATGAATTAATTGTATTATAGCTTTACAGCTTTTTGATTTCTGTTATTTATTATTCTTGCTTTGTTACAGTGCCCAGACTCTTTATTTGCAAGCATATTATCCTCGTGGGGATGGATGTTGTGACAACCAGTTGGTCCATCATAACCAAGCACTGTGGATATTTTACTAGCAGCAAACAACAAGAAGAGCTTTCAATGTGCTGGCAGGAGCCTGAAAAAGGCTGATTGAAACTGTGTGCAGCATTATATTAACTAGCACCTGACAGCACTTATGCCCTTAGTGTGGCTTAAGACTTGAGACTTGACAAGTGTATATAGGCCTGCGACTTGGACTGTTATTACCTGGAATCAGTTCTTAATTGCAGCCCCTTTAATTATATTTACACAGTTCTCAAGGAAGGAGTCTGAAGAGACTGGTACTATTCAAAGAATCGATCTAAGGGAAGTTGGTGATTATATTGAATACTGAATATCGCTGCTTGTTCTCTGTTTGGCATAACCCTTCTCCCTTGTTCTTAAATTTGTTGGGTGTAAAGTGACATATATACAATGGACCACACCCCTTTTTAGCTTAAGAAAGACAGTAGCCTTTATATTATTTACATTGTCTCTGGGGACAATTTTTAACTTTACTGGTTGTATTGTCTGTATTGGCAAACTTTGTAAGTTTTGCACATTTGAATTTATGGATTCATGAATTCATACCAGGGTTACAAGGATTTAAAAGTTAAATTAAGTGTGTTATTTTGTCACCTTGTTACCCTGTTGTCTTGTTCTGACTCCTTGCTTGTTTGATTTTGATCTTGATCATACCCATTTATCTAAGGCCAGTTATTTTATTGCTGCAGTTCTGACTTTATCTGGCAACTTCTTTGGTGAAATTTAACCTGAATTATCTCCCTATAGTGTATAGTGTACAGTACATAGTTTAGAGATCTTTAAATGGAGTCTACAAGGAGTAGAAAGATGGTCTTGCCTAGAGATGTAGCCAGGAAGTGTAGGGAGATTGCTCCTTCATCTCCCGGTGTTACAGAAACCCAGGAAAAAATGAAGAAGATCTCTAAAGCATGTAAGGAGAAACAACTTAAAATCTCTGAATTATGGGACCAGCAGGCCCCAAGGTTAAATTTTTATCTACCCCTGCTGAGCCTAAGTTCAATCAATTTAATCTGGAGGATATGGATTATGAGATATTAACTCCAATTCCTAACATCTCTCTTTCCTCGGAAAGAGAGAGATAGAGATTGAGGCTACTGAGAGGAATTTTACCAACTCAAATTATATTTTGACTGGTGAATCAGCCGAATCATAAGTTTTTTCTCCTTGTTCTTCTTACCTGGTGCCAGAAAGTGAGTATGACCAGCAGACTATATCCATCACTTCTGCACCTGATTCAGAAATCATTACACTAGATTTACTAAATGAGGGGAATGAAGGGTTGACAAGGGACTCATCAGATAAATTATTGAAACTAGATACTACCTTGAAGGACTTAAATTCTACTATTGAGGGATTAAGGAGATTAGATATGGCCCATGAAAGGGGAAGTCAAGACATGGATAGGCCACAGAATAATGAACAGAATGCCAGAGATGGCCTTAGATCACCCTTAAAAAAAAATATTTTAAGGATGTCGGAAATTTTGCTGCCAGCTCTTCTCTCTCCAGGTAGATGCTGGAAATCATTAAAGACATATATTATGATGATATAGCTATCTTGGAAAATGTAGCAGTAATTAAGAATCAGATTTCCAGTCTTCGGGCAGATACCTTTCATAATAAAATTCTATTGGAAGGCCTAGGAGAGGGTACTACTACAGAAGGGACTACTGAGCTGATAGTCAAGCCGAAATCTCTTAATAAAGCAGTACAGGCTAATCTACCACCTCCATTTGACAGGGAAGCAACCTGTAATTGTAATAAAGGGACCAAAACACTAATTAGGAATAATCAAAAGGGGAAAGGAAAGGGAGGAAAATACATGAATAAACTGAAGGGACATAATTCCAAGATATTGTCAGTGAAAATACAACAATGGACCATAAAGAGCAAGAAACAATCTGAAATTAAGGACCAAAGGAAATCTAGAAATAAATTTGATAAATCAGGGGAAGTGTACACAATGGGGGGTGAGATACTGACAACAGTAAAAATAGAAAGGGACCTGGGGGTAATTATATCAGATGACCTAAAGGTGGGCAAGCAATGTGAGAAGGCAGTAAGGAAGGCAGAGGGGATACTGGGATGCATAGGAAGAGGCATCAATAGTAGAAAACAGGAAGTTGTTATCCCTCTGTACAGACAGTTTGTGAGACCCCATCTGGAGTACTATGTGCAGTTCTGGAGACCCCATCTCCACAAAGACATAGAGAGAGTGGAAGCTGTCCAGAGGAGGGCAACCAAAATGGTGCAGGGTCTGCACCAGAAGACATACGAAGAAAGACTAAAGGAGCTTAACATGTATACCCTAGAGGAAAGGAGGGAGAGAGGGGACATGATATAAACTTTCAAGTACCTCAAGGGAATTAACAAAGTCCAAGAGTGTAGCATCTTCCAGAAAAAGAGATGTGCAAGAACAAGGGGGCACAATTTGAAGATAGAGGGGGGATTGCTCAGAGGTAATGTGAGGAAGTATTTTTTCACTGAGAGGGTTGTGGATGCATGGAACAGCCTCCCTGAGGAGGTCGTGGAGTCAAGAACAGTGGGGGACTTCAAGAATGCATGGGACAGGCATAAGGCAGTCCTAGTGGAGGAAGTAAACTGTTGGTTAACTAGGATTTGCAGCTTATCTGTTAGGTAGGAAAATGGGCAGACTGGGTGGGCCAAGCATTCCTTATCTGCCATCAAATTTTTTTTTTTTCCATTTAAACTTTATTAGTTTTCCAGCAGAGCAAGTAATAGCAGGACATCGACATTACATATACAGATACAGATACAGTAATAATGCTCCAACACAAACAGTTAAAGTACTCTGCCTTACCCCACTACCTAAACTCCCTAAGTACATCCCCTAATACCCCTGAATACCACACCCTTCCCCCAGAAAACCACCCCCAACCCCCACCCAACCCCCACCCAAAGCACACGAATAAGTTAAGTAAGACCACAATAGCATTAGGAACTAGTTAGAATAACAAATTTCAAACAGCCCCAAATCTTTTCAAATAACGTAGATTGTTATGCATAATAGCATTCATTCTTTCCAACCTTAAAAAGCCAGGGGGCTCCTTAGCCATTCATTGTAAGAAGGACAAAACCTGTCCTTCCAATGCCACACAAGCTTCTTAACTGAGACAGCAACCAAAGAAATGTAAAATCTCCTTTTCTTAACAGTAACAGTGGTCATATCACCCAGTATGCAAATTTCAGGCCTAAACACCTCTTCCAGACCTAGAAGTGGGTTCAACTTACGTTGAATCTCATTCCATAGAGGAGCTACAGAGGGGCAATGCCAAAATATATGTAACAGGTCACCTGAACCCACCCCACACCTGTAGCATTTTGAATCATCTAACAATCCCAGGCTCTGCAATTTCTGAGGTGAATAATACATATTATGTATAACTTTAAATTGTAAGAGCCTAAGTTGGTCATGCTTCAAATACTAATGACAAGCTATCCAGATACCCTTCCAGTCTAAAGAAAGGTCTGGAAACATTCCATTCCAGTAAGTACAAGTGCAACCTTTCCAGCGCAGGCCCATTGAAACAATACCGCATACAACTTGGAAATCACCTGCTGTGTCCCAGCGAGGGACATATCCTCCCAGAAAATCAACAGAGGGCATTTGTTCCCAGCCCGGCCCACCTGTTGTAATAAAACATGCCTAATCTGCAACACTTGAAAATGTCCTTATTGCACCAATTAAACTTCGTAATCAGAGTCTGCGCTGGAATTACCATTAGTATCAAAAAGTCCCCAGGAACAGTCCTTTAAATTCTCCAACCATCCAGGTTTAATCACCCTCCTACCAATCAGAAATGCGGATTCCCACCACTGCTCCCTATCCCTTAAATGATTATATTTAAGAAACCTACATAGCTGGTAATGGGACCTAACCGCCACCCCAATAGGGGACCCTTTCAGAGCCAATGGTAGAGCTTTAGGAGATATAAAGAAAAGGGCCCTAGGATTAATCCCAAACTTGCAAATATGAGCCCTTTCTATCTCCAACCATAACGGAGCGTATTCCGAGTTGGGCGCCACATCTAACTGAGCCCATCTACTATATTTACTCAATTGTGCAGCCCACCAATATAAACCAAAATGGGGTAGCCTTAGCCCCCCAAACTCTTTAGGAGCAGCCAGCTTTAAATATGCCATTCTGGACTTTTTATGCTTCCATATAAAATCAGCAATCATGGTATGAAGGTTCTTAAACCACGATAGGGAGAGGAATATATCCAATCTACTAATTGGGTAAAAAAGCCTGGGAAAAATATTCATTTTCACTATACCAATTCTACCCCAAAGGGACAGGGGATATTGATCCCATCTTTTAAGATCATGCTTAATGGTATGAACCAAGGGATCCAAATTTAACTGACGGAGACGCCCCGCCTCATGAGTTAAAACTAAACCCAGATATTTAAAGGAGTTAGGGATCCATTTAAGCCCCAGATCCATTATTTCCCTCTTAAATAACCTGGAATTAAGAGGGTAAACCACAGTTTTATCAGGATTAATCTTATAATTGGAAATTTGACCGAAACCCTTAAGTAAATCCAGTAATATAGGGATAGACTTAACCGGTCTTGACACATAGATCAGTAGGTCGTCCGCATAGGCAGTAACCTTAATGGGAAATCCCCTTATCTCAATTGGTTCTATTTCTTTCTGATGAAGTATCTTCCTAATCAGAGGCTCCAAGTACAAATTAAATAAAAGAGGGGACAATGGAAAACCTTGCCTTGTGCCCACGCATAACGGAAAGGAGTTAGAAATAACCCCATTACAACTGATCCTAGCAGACGGCTTAGAATAAAGGGCTCTTAACCATCCTAAAAACTCCTCAGGGAACCCGAACCTATGCATAGTTTCAAATAAATACACCCAATAGACCCTATCGAAAGCCTTCTCAGTGTCCAAGGAGACCAACGCCATGGGATGGGTGGCCTCCTCAGAGGCCGAGAAGACATGAGCCAGAGTTCTAAAATGATCAATCGATGACCTACCCCTCATAAAGCCAACCTGCATACTTCCTATGAGTCTAGGCAACACTTTGTTAATGCGGTTAGCCAATACCTTAGCTAGGATCTTTAAATCACAATTCAAGAGGGATATGGGTCTATAACTAGCTGGGTCGGTAATTGGCCTATTAGGTTAAGGAAACAAAACAATGAAAGCTTCATAGAAAGCTTTCTCCACCTCATTTCCAGCACATATGTGACGGAACAGTCTGAGGAGGTGCGGGGCTAAAAGGGCGGAAAACTTCCTATAAAAGTTGGACGAGAAACCGTCCAGCCCTGGGGTTTTATCTAGCGCCAAGCTCTTAATGTCCAGTTCCTCCTTGGCTAAGGAAATAACTGCCACTAAAGAACTCCTCTCACACTCAGTGAGAACGGGCATGTCAAGACCCTCAAATAACCTCCTTATCTGGTGCTCTGAAGGCGGCGCTGACATTTCCCTATAAAGATTCCCAAAATATTGACAAAAAAGATGGGCAATCTCAGCCGGAGATGTTTTGACCAGACCATCCTCCTCAGAAACAATTCCCTCAATCAGCCTAGAGGATTCTAATAGAGAGACGTCTTGCTAACAACTTCCCAGGCTTTTCACCCTGATCAATGTACTTAGCCTTTGTCTTAACCAAGGCCAATTCTGATTGCTCTCCCAACAACTTGAGATAGGCATCTCTGGTCTTAATTAACTCCTCTTCCTTATCCCTACTGAACTGGTTGGCAGAATCCACCTCCAGCGCCCTAATACGCACTCAGAAGTTCCTTCATAATTCTATTTCTTTCTTTTTCCTGCCCGCTGTAAAACTAATTAGAATTCCCTTAAATAAGACTTAAGGGCCCCCAGAAAATATCCGGACGAACCTCATTGATTGAATTATTCGAATAAATTCTTCAATCTGCTCGGATATAAATTTAACCGTCTTGGGCACCCTAAGAATTTGATTATTAATTTTCCACCTGCTCCTCTCCTCATTAAGGATGCCATTGAGATAGCCACCATTACGGCTGCATGATCGGAGATAGGCCCAGGTAGAATCTCAGACTTAAGGACCCCACTGAGAAGAGATCTAGAAACAAAATATAGTCCAGACGAGAAGATGTCCCATGTACAGGAGTAGAAGGTAAATTCCCTGGAATCCGGGTGGAGTACCCGCCAGATATCAACCAGCCCAAGTTGATCTAGCAATTCGGACAGTGCATGAGTTGCCGGGGTTAAGTGAGCCTGGGGTTTACTGGATCTGTCCAGGAGGGGATCCAAGGTCAGATTGAAATCCCCACCCAGAACCACATGAAGGTGGGCAAAAGGCAACAGGGCCTTGAGCAAACTTACAAAAAAGTCCTGAGTATCCAGATTGGGACCATAAATAGATCCCCATAACATTTCTATATTCAATAACTTCCCTCTCACTAAAACATACCTCCCCTCCTTATCCTGAATTATTTGTAATGGCCTGAATGGTAAAGATCTATGCAGAAGGAGCATAACTCCTCTACTCTGCGTGGTGCCCTGAGAAGCAAAGGCCTGACCCATCTGCAATCTCCTCATAGAATGAACTTCAGATATCAACAAGTGTGTTTCTTGAAGAAACACTACTTCTACCTCAGTAAGTTCTATGTGCTTAAGAATTTTATATTGCTTGTCGCTAAGTCGAGCTCCTTTCACATTCCAAGTGAGAAACTTGGTACAAATCAAAGTACCCATATCAACCTTGATATAACAACAGTATTATTAACTCTAATTGGGAAACCTTATAATAAGGAACCAAAACAACAAGCCAAGTTCCTGACTGCGCAGTGCCTCTAAACATAGAACCCTCCCACCACCACCCCATAACCCATAAGAAGAACTACTACAGCCCAACAATCCCAGATATCCCCCATCCCCCCCACACATACTCTACTTGGTCCATGATCCCAGGACACTTGGCTCATCCTCCAATCGCATCCCACCCCCCCACCAAAAAAACATTAACCATTGAAATTAGGATACGACCCCCACTCTGTTGCAGTCCGGACACATACACTGCTGCCAGATTAGAACCCTTCTAAAACCATTCTCCTTATGAAAAATAATCTTGCACAGCATTATACAAGATAGAGAGGAAAGCCAGAGTAACATGCAACCATTGTAACCGCCGAGATGTCACCCCCCTAAATGAGAATTTAAAACCATAATCCAAAAAGAAGTCCAGGTTGATCAGGCTTCTCAGGCCTTCAGGTTATCAGACATCCAGATAGTCCCAAAGAACTTGTAGCCCCCCTAAGAAATGCTGCAAGCACCATAGTGGTGCACATGTTCATGGGTCCTTAAATAAAGCAGGTAGGGCCTTCTGTAAAGCTTCTTTCGCCGACTCCGACGACTCAAAGGATTTCCATTCGTCCTGAATTTTCACCTGGAGCCTGGCAGGGTATACCATGCGGAATTTCACCTCGGCTGCTATCAGCTTTTTAACCACCACATGAAATGCAGCCCTCCTTTGCCTCACTGTAAATGGGAGATCTTGCACCACTCTCAGCTTCGCCCCCTCCCAATATAATTCTTTATCTTCCTTGACCTTGGCCATAAATAGCTGGCGCTCTTGATAGTTCAGAAAGCAAAAAATAAATGGTCTTGGGGGTCCCCCCGGAGGTGGTAAAGGGCGTAGGGCTCTGTGTGCACGCTCAATAATATATGTAGTGCCAAAGGGCGAGGGTCCCACCACTTTCATGATTAATTTCTGTATGAAATTGACAGTATCCGAACCTTCGACCTTCTCGGGCAAGCCAATTATCACCATGTTGTTGCGATGGCTTCTCCCTTCGAGATCCTCTAACTTAGAGTCCATCCTGTTAATTTTCAGTTGCAAGGCATTTATAGTGGCCTCCATCTGATCCCTATAGGTCTCCAATGACTTAATTCTCACAAAATTATCAGAGATCTTCCGATTTAAATCCTCCATGGTAGTGGAAAGAGATTTGATTTCACAGGCCCATATCATCTAATGTTGCCTTGATTGGCCGAAATTCCACCAAAAATTTCACCAGGGTTAATGGTTCCTCTGCCCCTGCTTCCTCTCCTACGCCCTGCTGCAACTGGAGAACCGAGGCCTTAGATTTCTTTGCGGCCTTCTCGGGGGTGGCTGGAGGGGTATATCTCCAGTGGTAACTGCCATTTCTTCTTCCATCTGCGCTTCGCGTGTGGAGTCCCTGGCAGCTCGCGATCCTTATCTGCACTAATGAACAACCTCAAAACCGCAGATAAATGGGTTGAATGTATAGTATTTGGGATCGGGTAGCGGAGCTCGCGGAAAGCACAGCCGCTACGCGCACTGCATCACGTGACTCCTCCTGCCATCAAATTCTATGTTTCTATCTAAGGAGAACAAAGAAATAGCGTCTACAAAATTGCAGGATTTGGAAAGGAAAATTAAGAAGAAGAAGGATGTCAGGCCTGCCTGTTCTACAGATGACCAAAAAAGTCCTTTGTCACTAGAAAGAGGTACACCTGTTAGTCATACAGATTCTGATTATCATTACAAAGGAGAAAACAGGGAGTATGAATATTTGTTGGAATGTTATGGGATTCAGGAACTTCCTAATGAAACACAGGACATTATCCTTATCTGGATAGCACAAATACTTGGATATCAGGAAATACCCAAAGATTTTTATGTAATGAAGCCACCTAATAAATATTATCATGATTGTGTTTTAATATATTGTCAGAATGAAATATTTGCCAAAGAAATCTGGTGTAAGAATCATGTACTGGGTCTGGGGGGTATCACTGCCCCCCCCCGAGGGTCCCAATTATTAGGGAGACAGCAGCACCTAATATTACAAAACCTACAGGAACAGAGAACGATGGGAGGTTGGGTACTCAGACAGATGATATCACTAGGAATCAGGAAGAAGAATGGGAAACTAGATTAATAACAGTTTTTGGATGGGAAACAATAGTAGGTGAGCTAATAAGAAAAATCAAAAATGATTTGATTACATTCTGGAATAAAATCTTACAGATAAAGATCCCTAACTCTTCAATTGAATGGCTGAAAGTTTATAAAAAATATACCAACACTTCCCAGATAGATATTACATATAAAAATTCCCATATCCTGAAGCAATTTTAGTCAATCGGGAAAAGATTGGACCCTTTGGGTATTTATATGTTCAATCTATTAAGTTTTGAAACTCAACCCAAGCAAGGAAAGGAAAAAGGTCCAGAGATGAATATAAAGATTTCCACAAATAATCGATTCTCTGGCCTTGAATTACTAGATGATGACTGGTAATACTCAGAATGGCAACTAAAATATGGTTAAAATGTAACGTCATTCTGCTACAGTACACTTAAATGCACTGACTGGCAACTCTAAAGATGACATTACATATTTGAATTCCATTTTTTCATGAACTTACAAGTTAATAAACATGCAGTCCAATATTTTGAATTGATATTTAACTGTACACAAAAATATTTAATCTGCATAATTACTAATTGATACTAAAACAATACTGTGGCTAAGAAATAATGGTATTATTTTCACAGTTAACACCTATGTAACATGTATTAGCTAGTACACACATCTGCATTTATCTAAAGTCAATATTGTACTTGTGATATAACATCTCATTCAGAAATCAGTCCCTCTTAAACTTACTGCGTACTAAACATGCAATCTAATATTGGACCCTATTCACATGAGATATTGGGAATGTGTCAAATGTACATACCTAGGCCCGGTGATTAACAACAACTATCCAATCTGATAGCTCCTTCACCAGCAGACTGGATCCTACACTCTGTATGGAGTGGGGAATTGTGGGATATGACTGGTCCTCCTAGTACTGCAGTTTTCCAGTAAAGGGACCTGTTGGTCTGCCTGTGTTCACCACCATGCCCTTAGCCCTCATGGTATAGTCAAAGTGCTGGGGTAGTTTGGTGTGAAGGATGGTGCTATGAGCCCCACCTTGCTCAGCAAGTGAGAAGGGCATGTAATTGCTAAGGAAGGGTACTTGCCTGTGTATACAGCACCACCCACTACCACTTCACACAGCAAATTTGGGCATAAAGCATGGCATGTAGCCCTACCTCACCCCCAGCCAAAAAAAAATGGGCACCAGCAGGACAGAGGTGTGGGTGCAGAGGACGTGTGGGTCAATGCCACAGAAGGAGCGCAGTTAAAGTTCTGTAAGTACACAACCCACATCGCAAAACCCATCAACAGCTACTTAGTAGTGCATTTACAATGTAGTTAAACAGTAGCTACAGTGTAGTTAGTAACACTTGTTACCGATGTATGTTATCCTTCAGTAATCATTCCCTCATGAACTAATTGCAGCTTAGTTTAGTGGTTAAGAGCACTGACCTGAAAGCCTGGAGAACTGGGTTTGGATTCCAGATCCACCACTTGTATATGGTGTGACCAAAAAAAGAAATAAAAAGACAAATAAACATGTAATCTAATATTGTTAATTGGTATACAATAAAAATCATTAACTTACATAATCACTTATTGGCTTGTAACAATACTGTAGTTACTAAGGATTGTGTTGCTTCTGTGGCATTGTTTCCACAGTTGATGCCTAACCAACATGTATTTGCAAAGTAAGTACACATAAACTGACACTTAAAATAAAGTGTAAGAAGAATGGTGTAATAGTGCTGTAGCTACTAAGGAATGTGCTGCTTCTGTGGCATTGTTTCCACAGTTAATGTCTAACTAGTGTGTGTTTGCAAAGTAAGTACACAGAAACTGACACTTAAAATATAAGAAGATGGGTGTAACTACTAAACTCTTACATTGGTCAAAAGTCAATGCTATAGTTCTGATGCATGCTCTCCTTCAGAAATCATTCCCTCATGAACTTGCTGCTTAATAAATACACAATCAAATATTGTTAATTGCATTACAACTACAGTGTTTACTTATACAATAAAAATCAATTGTTGCACCCCTTCAGGTTGACACCTCGATGGCAAAACACGAAAAAAGACCATTACGGTGGCAATCACTGTAATAGTCCTTTTTCTGTGTTTTGCTTTCCCCCAGTGTTCTGACCCTTCCCCTGCATTGGTATTGTGCTGTCGCTGTGTGGGAGGTCAGCATTTTCACTGTCGACCTCCCTTGGCCCTTCCAAAATCAATCAATTACATAATTATTTACTGGTTTGCAACAGTGCTGTAGTTACTAAGAAATGTGCTGCTTCTGTAACATTGACCCAGACCTCGTCTGCACCCACACCCCTGTCCTGCTGCTGCCCAGGTGGGTGGCTGGGGTGGGGCATGGCTATATGCCATGATTTATCCCTGATCTGCTGTGTGTAGTGATGGTGGGTGGTGCAGGATATACAGGCAGGGACCCTTCCTTAACCTTTGCATGCCCTTCCAACTGGCTAAACGGTGGGGGGGTGGTCACTGCAACATCCTTTGCATAAATCTGGCCTGGCCCTTTGACACATGCACATGCAAGATCATGTCCGCTGGTGGGCAGTCCATCTGACTGGATTGCTGCTGTTGATTGCCAGGCCTGGTTATGCAGATTTGACACATTTCCTGCCACCTATTTGAATAGGGTCCAATATTAGATTGCATGTTTAGTAAGCAGTAAGTTCATGAGGAACTGATTTCTGAACTCATATGACAGCTACAATACTAAAATTTCATAAATGTAAGTGTGTGTACTTGCAAATACATGTTACCTAGGCATTAACTGTGAAAACAATACCATTATTTCTTAGCCACAATATTGTTACAAATCCAATGAGTAATTATGCAAATGAAATATTTTTGGGTACCATTATACATCAATACACAGTATTAGACTGCATGTTTATTAACCTGTAAGTTCATGAAAAACTGGAATACAGACATGGAACATCATCTAAAGAGTTGCCAGTCAGTACATTTATGTGTAGCAGACTAAAGTTACATTGTAATCATATTTTAGTTATCATTCTGATTACACTTTTCAAGTTTTTCTGTATGATTACCCTTTAAACAAATATCTGAAACACAGATTGTTGAAACTTCACAAGATCTGCATGCATATGTAGTTACACTTGTATGAACAAATTTAATAATGCTAATATTAGTAACATAGTAGTTACACAATAGATTTGCTGTTACAATTTGCAACAGCTATTACAAGAGTCTAATATGTTTCAATATAAGAAAAATAGAAGGACAAGAGGACACAGCATGAGGTTAGAGGGAGGCTGATTAAGGAGTAATGTGAGGAAGTTCTTTTTCATAGAAAGGGTGGTGGATGCATGGAATGGCCTACCTCAGGAAGTGGCATAGGATAGGCATAAGGGAGCAATACAGATGAGTATGAATAGATAGGTCATTGACAGAGCAAAGGTCGATGGCACATTCATAAGGCACAAAAAGAAATGGGCAGACTGGATGGGCCTTGTGGTCTTTATCTGCCATCAACTTCTATGTTTCTATGTGCAGTTGCCCTTGTAAGAACAAATTTCATAATGCCAGAAGAGATACAGTGGTAGTTGCACCACAGATTTTCTGTTACACTTTGAAAGAGCTATTAAATGTGTAGTTACACTTGTCAGAATGAATTTATTTGTGCTAAAGAGAGACAGTAGTAGTTGCATGTGTAGCTATTACTTCATGCAAATTGTGCAAGTACAAAACACGCAGTTGTGAAACTAGTTAACTACATTGTAGTTGCAGTTCAGTTACAGTGTAGTTAATTCATATAAATTTTGTGTAACTACACAACACACAAATGTGAATCTAGTTACAGTGCAGTTACAGTGTAGTTGTACAGTAGTTACTGTGTAGTTAATGACACTTAAAATAAAGTGTTACCCCAGAATCTTATTTCCTTGACTTCCAGCAGTGTTGGAATTACAGGGAGGCTTGCCAGAACTCGGCCCTTGTAGCTCTGAAGAGAGCCCCAGCAGCTCACACATCACTGCCGTTGACTTATAATGGGAAGGGGGACTCAGATATAAGTATTGGACCCTTATGGGTCCCCCACCAGCTCCCAAAGCTCATAAAGTGTAATTCCAACACTGACTTCTAGCATTCACATGTATATACTTCTAGATTTTGTTTCCACTCTGCTTGGCACCCCCTTTCTATCCTTTTCTCCCCTCTCCTGCCTCCCTCCCTTTTTTATGTTCCTGTTCCCATACCCATTCGTTTCTACTGCCCTGGTTCCCTTATTAACTCCACCCTGGAAGATTCCATTCCCCCACAGGTTCTCATTACATTCTACATCAGCATGTGTGCAGGGGTAAGTTACTGCCGCCTCAATTTATTCCACCTCCCCCGGCTAGTTTAAAAGTTTATCAAAGTTGCATCTAAGCTGTTCACTGAGGAATGTAGTTCCCCTCAGGGATGGATAAAGGTCATCACCCCTATAGAGGCCCTTATCCCTCCAGGTAGAATCCCAGTTCTCAATGTATCCCAACCCCTCTTCTCTGCACCATTCCTCCAACCATGAGTTGAAGGTTTTGGTGAAGACATCCCTGTCCTCCTCCTAGTCATAGACAGACAACACCTCAACAAAAGCCACTGAGTGCATTACATAAGACCTTTCCTTAGCTCCCAAAACTCCTCCTGCTATATCCCAGCCCCATCCCTAGCCAGGGCATTAGTCCCCTGATGGACAATTATATCCAGCTCTACATCCTGTTCAGCTGCCCTAGTGATCCTTTGGATCCACTTACCATCCCTCAGTGTTCACTTATGATATGGTAATTTTACCAGATTTTTCCACCAAATTTTCAACATTGTCTCTTTATGACATCACCTCATTCCCCCAGTAGGTGTAACTGTTCAAATCCCACCAAAAACAGGGTTTCCTGGAGTGACTATGAAATGACATTTCAGGATGGATTTGAAAAGTTTGATGGAAAAATATTGAAAAATTGCAATGTTTTGAGTAAAAGTTCAAAATGCATTCACATACATTAAATGGACTTACATTGTTTCTCATATCATAGTCAATAGTTCCATCAGCAAGACCTCTTCTTGATCTACGTGTCTGCAGCCAGAAGTGTGTGTATATCTTAGTGTGTATGAACGCCTGCGGCTAGAGATGCCCAGGCCCCATAGGGGCTATGCTTCTGCAGACAAAGGAACTCTTGTAATTTGGGTGTTGTGGATTTGTATTTTTATTTATTTATTTATTGTAGTCATCGGAATTACAACCCTTTGAGTCAGGGACTCTTTTCCAAAGGCTCCACGTCAGAGTTACAGAGAAGTGCAGTCAATTACATATGGGCATTCCTTATAGACATAAACAATACAGGGGTACAGGGTACAAAAATAGTAAGAACACAACAGGATTTTAAGAACTGTTACAAATTGTATACAGGTGGGGTTACAGACCTAGGTAGCTAAGGACACTTATCAAACTTGCCAGTTGGCCAATTTTGAGACTGAGGGCTGATTAAGCTGGCTAGGAAGCAATTGTCATAGAATCCATCTGTGGTTGCAGGAGCCCACACTTCTACAGACAGAGGCAGTGTTGTGATTGAGTATCATGAATTTCTATCTGCAGCCAAAAGTGAGTATGTGTATCATACAGTGTGCATGCCATGGATACAAATCCATGAAGGTGCACATCAGTTCTACAGCATTTACTGTATGTCATTTAGAAACATTTGTATGTTGTTTCCCTTACCTGAGGATAGCTGTCTATGGTTGCTTTCATGGGCTTGCCCTTTTACTGCTTGGGGTGGAGGGGACACCTAACACAACATTACCCTGCTTTTATGCAGTTAAGTTGAAGCTTTAACACAGTTTTTTTTTAATGATTGATAGATAGATAGATAGATAGATAGATAGATAGATAGATAGATAGACAGACAGACAGACAGAGACAGACAGACAGGCATGCCTTCAGACAGACAGACAGTCAGACAGACAGCAGACAGAGAGACAGATAGATAGATAGACAGACAGAGATATAGCTATTCATTGTAAAAATGTATTAATGCACCCATTAGGGTTCAACTTAACACCACAAAAGTAGGGAAATGATATATAGATATAGATATTCATTGCAAAAAAAGTGTTAATGCCCCAGGACTGGAGGATGGCACATGTAGTCCCCCTCCATAAGAGTGGGCCCAAGGCTGAACCAGGTAACTACAGACTGGTCAGCCTTACCTCCATCTTGGGGAAACTAGACTATCCTTAAAGAGAGGTCGGTGATCTTTCAGGAGGAGAATGGTCTTCAGGATGATACACAACATGGGTTTGTCTTGGGCAGACCCTGTAAGACAAACCTGGTTAACTTTTTTGACTGGGTGACAAGGGCACTTGATAGGGACCATGCGGTGGATGTCCTATATCTGGAGTTCAGCAATGCCTTTGACTCAGTGCCACATGGAAGGTTGACTAGTAAGCTGAGAAACCTAGAAGCTGGTGAGAAACTGGTTGGATGGGTTAGGAGCTGGCTGCAGGACAGACAGCAGAGGATAGTTGTAGGGGGAGAACGCTCGACTCCTAGAGCTATAACCAGTGGAGTCCCACAAGCCTCGGAACTAGGACTTGTGCTATTTGACATCTTCATTGCCAACATATTAGATGAGATTAGGAGTAAGGCCAGCCTTTCTGCAGATGATGCAAAGCTCAGGGCAGAGGTGGACAGTGTGGCAGGCGGGCAGGTACTCCAAGAGGATTTGACAATACTGGAGCACTTGTCAGACACATGGCAGCTCGGGTTCAACACTAAGAAGTGCAAAGTCATGCACTTGGGAGCCAAGAACTCTGGAAACTGCTACTGGCGGGGGGGTGCAGTTATCCAATTCATTGGAGGAGAATGATCTGGGGGTACTAGTCACAGGAGACATGAATCACTCAGTGCAGTGTAGAAAGGCCAAGGCTAATAAGATGTTTTTTTTTTATTGTTTAACCAGGAGTGGCACACTAAGCTGAAAGTTTTTTTACAGGTGTGTCCTGGGAGCACAGGGAAGTTAAGTGACTTGCTCTGGGTCACACAGTATGCAAGTGGGGGCTGTGGGATTCAAACCCATGTCTCTAGGTTTGCAGCTCAGAGCCTTAAACCACTGTGCTATATTGCCTCCTCAAGGAGAGAGGAAGTCATTCTGCAGCTGTACAGGTCACTGGTGAGACCTTACTTGGAGTATTGTGTGCAGTTATGGTGCCCCTGTTTAAAGAAGGATGTCAAACTACTAGAGGGGATCCAGTGCAGGGTTGGAAAAATGATCCTTGGGCTGAGAGACAAACCATATAACGAAAGACTGGGGGAGCTCAACATGTATTCCCTGGAAGATAGAAGAGAGAGAGGGGATCTGATTGAGACCTTTAAATACTTAGAGGGCATGAATAGGGTTAGTATTGAGGGCATGTTCATATTAAAGGGGGGAGGAGCACAAGGGGACACAGTCTGAAATTGGAGAGTGGAAGACTCAGGAGGGAAATGAAGATGCACTACTTCATGGAAAGGGTGGTAGTGAGGTGGAACACATTGCCAGAGGAGGTGATATCATTGAAATCTGTGTGCAGTTTTAAGAGGGGGTGGGACAAGGTAAGGTCAAAACTGGGGAAAGCTGAGGAGGGGGAGTCGGCAGAAGGGGAGATAAATCAGACTCATGGGCAAGGGGTAGGGGGCAACTGCAGTAGACTAAACTGTGAGCTGTGCACTTCAGTTAACTCGACAGACCATATGACCTGTATCTGTTGGCATTTACATATGTTTGTATGTTCATATGTCACCATTAGGGTTCAACTTAACACTTCAAAATTAGGGAAATGTGGCATTAGGTTTTCCAATCACTCCACTCACAAGCAGTAAAAGGAAAAGACCAAGCAGGCAACCACAAACAGCCATCATCAAGTATGACAGACAACATACAGCTGTTTCCAGGCACAAATACAGTAGTACTCATTTGCTACTTTTAAAAATAAGCATAAAGTACAGCACAGTGCAGATTAGAAAAAAAATACTCCATCAGTGCTGTTTAGAAACATGAAAGTGTAACAGTAGAAAGGTGTGAGACAGTGTGTGTGTGTGTGTGTGTGTGTGTGTGTGGTTTGCAGAATACACGCAGATTTGAGGTTGCAAAAACACTGACTCTGCAGGGGCCTGTGCATCTGCAGACAGAAGTAATGTTTTAATTTTGGTGTCATAGATTTGTATATGCAGCCTGAAGTTGGTGTGCATGTCTCACATTGTACATGTGTATCTGTGGCTTCAGAAGCTCTGGTTATGCAGGAGCCTGTGCTTGTGCAAACAGAAGTCGTGTTGTAGTTTGAGTATCCTTGTTTTGTAAGGAGCCAGAAGTGGGTGCATATGTCTTGCACTATTCATGAGTATCTGTGGCTGTAAAAGCACTGGCCCCACAGAGGCCTCCACTTCTGCATATAAAAAAAAAGCTGCACACACACCAAATTCAGTATGAACTATAATTCAGTTCTTTGCAAATAAACATAATTAATGTACTAGTTAGGGTTCCCACATCAAAAGCAGGGAAATGTCACGTTAGGGTTTCCAACCCTAACACTCCATCCTGCAGGCAGCAACAGGCTTGGGGTGTGCCTTGGGGTTGTCAATCCTAACACTCACCCCATTCCATGAGTAAATAAGCTGAGATGGGTATAGTATAAGAGAATGGGGTGACCATTCAGGTTGACAAGCAGGATTTGTGCTGTGGTGTGACAAAGAATTTTACAAAAAAATTGTAATTTTCACATTTTTTAACAACTAAAGATGTGCAAAACTGGCAAATTTCATTATGCAAAAGAATTTGCAATTCATCCATTTTGCAAAATTTTTCAAGGAATTGAAATTCGGAACTTCACCTATGGAATGTGAAATTTTGCCGCTTTTCTGGCAAAATTTAGCATTTTACAGGTGAATATCATATATTTTCCACCCCATGAAGCAGTTTGCATAATGGGTGAATTTTGCAAAATATTTCATGTAGTGAAATTGCTGATTTTGTGGGAATTTCAATGGCAAAATATAATATCGTAATGTCTCTGTATTTCCACACCTACACATCTGACCAGAATGAAACGTGGCACATCAAGAGATCCTCTGTCCCTGATGGTGCATGCAAACTTTTATTCAAATCAGTTGAATGGTTGTGAAATTATTAAAGTACAAAATGTCGAGTTTAACATAGAAGTGAAGTTTGAACCCTAACTATAAGGGTGCAACTTTTAACACTCCATTTCTCCATACCCACACATCCAACCAGAATGAAACTTATCACATCAAGAAATCTGATGAAGCATGCAAAATGCCATGCAAATCAGTTGAACGATTGGGAGGTTATTAAAGTGCAAAATGAATGAAAAAATATTCCCCTTTTGCAATAAACAATTACCCATTTGTGGCAAAGGACTACCTATTTGTGACAAAGAATCCCTTTGGAGGTAAACATCTTAGTTTTCCCATTGAAAATAATGGCAAATTTCAAAATGTAATAACTTTTGAACAGATTAATATTTTTTCGCCAAATCTTCAAAAGGCACCACTGTGACCCAATACCTATGTACCCTACTCATTTCAAACCATACATCTATACCATTTACTGCAGCAGCATGAAAAAGAATGTGGCAAAAAATGGTAATATACATGTTTTTTGACAATTAGTATCTCCGCACCCACACATCTGACTAGAACAAAACTTGTCACATCAAGAGATCATTAGTTCTTGATGGCACATGAAAACATTAACGTGAATCACTTGAATGATTGTGAAGTTATTGAAGTGCAAAATCTTGAGTTTAACGAAGGAGAGAAGATTTAATCTTAACTATAGGGGTGCGACCACACCCCCTATAATGAAGTGCATAAAGAAGGGCCAGTGATCTTGAAATTTTTTGTTCATCAGATTCTTTGTTTGCACTTTTTCACAAAGAATTCTCAGCTCACAACACAAGAATCACATCCCTTGCTAATCTGTCAATTTAAGATTTATGTGGTACCCATAAAATATATTTCTGGGTCATTTTTCATAAAGCAAATCAAACAAGCATGCACAGAAGCAACATACTTAAATCTTTATAACTTGGGAGACAATCAATATTTGTTTCACAAAATCTTCAAATGGCACCTCCTTGGGACAAGTTGCTTCTATCCAGAAAATTTTGGAACACAATTCCAAACCATCCTTGATCTAGATACAAGCAAAACAATGACCAAAAAGTACATTTTTAAAAGTTTTTACACTCCCTGGGTCTCAGAATCCAGACAAGCAGCCATCACGAAACTTGATAAATTCTAATAACATGGCACTCTGACTGTGCATGCAAAATTTCATGCAATTTCATCAATGGTGCCAAAGTTATGAAGGTCTTAAAGCTGGGGTTTTACATTAAAGTGCCTACTCAACACATGCTCAGAAGTAAAAGTTTTAAAACCCTACAACTCAAGAAACAATATTTTTTTCATGGAATCTTTAAAAGGCACTTCCTTTGTTTGAGTCTCTTCTACTCTGCAAATGTCAGAACAAAATTTCAAACCACTTGTGCTGTATACGTGACCAAAGAAAGGGCCAAAAAAGAGCATTTTGTTCTTATTCATGTACTCCCTGAGACTTGGAATGTATACAAGTGATCATCACAAAACTTGCCAAATCAAACAAAAGCTTGTCACCCTTACCACCCTTGCAAAATATGCATTTTTATCAAACAGTGTCAAAGTTAATAAGGCCCAATTTCATGACAGTGAAATTTTTTGTCTCATAAGATAAACACCTTTTCTCATAAAAGTAAAATGATTTTTGAAAGTAAAATTCTTCTTTAATATCAGATGGTTTTCTTAAAAGCCTTACTGAGCATGCTCAGAAGCCAGATTCCAAAACCTTATAACTCAAGAACCAATTGATTTTTCATGTAACCTTCAAAAGGTTTACCCTTGGGACAAGTTCATTCTACCTTGTAAGATCTCAAGCAATTACTCCAAACCTTTTTTGTTCTACAGGTGAGCATAAAAACAACCAAAAGGTTAAGTTGTGTAGGCTTTTTAAAATTCCAGATCTTGGAATCCAGATGAGCATACCTCACGGAACTTCCCAAGTCTTATGAATATGTCACCCAGACCATGCATACAAAATGTCAGGCGATTTCATCAAATGGCGCCAACGTTATTAAGGTGCCAACATTTGGGGGTAACATTAAACTGCCTGTTCAACCCTAACTATACTTGCATGCCAGCACAAGTGAGATATATATATATATAAGATCTGGGTGGCGATCTGAAGCATTGCAAATATTCAATATATTTTGGCATCTTTATCGTACTATGGAATAACGTTTTTTACACATATATGAACTCGAGTGGCACCTGTTTTTCAACAAACTAGTGAGTGTCAGATTTGTTTGAAATGTACATGGCACAGTATAGTGTATTCTCACCAGTGATTAAGATGTTTATTTCTTCAATAATAACAATAAACACTTATTACATACATATGTTTAAATTAAGTTTGAGGAGAATATCACAAGGCAAGAGTCTACCATTTAGAGAAAATAGAAAAAGAAATTATGAAGCCTAGACTCACAACAGCTGAGTTGAAAGAAATTATAAATTCTTAAAGATTAAGGTTGTTTGCATTCCTATATCACTGAATATTAATCTATATTTGATAATGGGCTTAAAAATGTAAGCAATCTCATTGGCTGCCAGGCATGCGGGGGTACATTCACTTGCATTTAGAGCCCAGGAAAAAACAAGTACCAGGCATGCTAACCCCATCACTGGTATCCTGGTGCCACCTGTTTTTTAAACCTTAATGGCTGCCATTTTTCTCTCTCAATTAGTGAGAACCAAATTACTGACCAACCCCCCCCGCTTTCCTCTTTACAGTCTCTCATTTCACTTTTAAATAAAAAAATACATATTATGTTCAGTATAGCACTTTTTACACAGTGCCTTCAATCTTCCTGTGAACATTTTCACACTCTCCAAATCACCAGCAGGTCAATGTTCATGCTAAGTTGGCTCTGCAGATTCATTTTCTTAATTATAGATTGCAGAGCTGCTCTCAGGACGGTGCTTTTCATTTTATAATTTAGATGCAGGAGCTGTAAAAGATAAATGTGCTACCCTCACACCATCACCAAAGTTACTGAAGTCCACTTGAAATTTGCCTGCCTTAGAAAATGAGGTGCATCCCCATGATTTCTTAAGGCTGTTATGACTCTAAGGCAATTAGGAAAACCACATAAGTTGTAACAAAGAGTTCTGTGTTAGCAATCACAACATCTTGAGGCTGTCAGTGATAAGCTGTTTGGGATTTACACCAGGGACTTTTTAAAATGATCGCCTTACGGGGACTTTATATTTGAGTTGCACTCTGGCTTTTCCTTCTGGAGAGTACATATTTTACTACTGATTTGAGGCCAGCAGAGTGAAAAACTGCAGTACTGCATCAGGCTACATCTCATCTCAACATCTGTTTAGGCACCACAGAGGTTTTGGGGATAAAATTCTTTTTTTCATGTTAATCTTGGAGCACAAATCAGGCTAATGTAAAAATGGTAATATCAACTACATTGTTGTTGTGGTCAGAATATTAAAAAGAGTGAGATGAAAACTGAGTGTTTGATTTTTGTAACACTTCACAGAAACAGAGGGATTACTTTACAACATAAAAACTTTAACTTCACTTTTACTCTATTTTTTATTTCTTTGTTAATTTTATTAAATCCCATAGAAAAATGACACAGGTAGCCTATTTTATAAATACACTAACACCTTCCAAGGTGGGTGGTTTGGGCAACATCAGACCTTCCAGGGGCTACAAGGCCCTCTGCCTCATTATGCCCCTAGGCGGTCTGGTATTGCCCAATACCACCCATCATGTTGTGTATTATTGCTTGCTTATTTCATCCATTAATTTGCCATTAAAGAGGTTTTAAAAAGAACTAGCCGACCTGTATTATTCAATTTTATCTTCTCTTCCTATTGCTTCAGTCTCTCTTTTTTCTTGTGTCTTCTTTTGTTCCCTTCTTTGCAATTTTTCAGTTTCCTTTGCCTAATATATACTGTTGGATTTAAGCAGTTAACATTTATTTTTTTTATGTTTTCAGCTATTTCTACCTAATTTTGTAGCTTCTTATCCTAATGTTACCAACTCTGAAACTCTGGATTGCCACTCCAGCATGGATATGTATGCCAAGATTCATATCTTTAGGTTTACATGGACTTGAGATATAATCTGCCAAACATTTATTATTTGTAATGCCATTTCATAGGTGCTCAAACTGTGAAATTTTAAGTCATTTTAGCTTTAAAACTAGATAGCACAATGTCACCACGTTTGGCAGACCCCTAAAGAGAAGGCTGTGTCAGCCTTCTAATCTCTTGACTAAAGGATGGCCATGTTATAACTAATCAAAAACTGAAAAATGATAGCCATACCTAATGTCATATTTCATGAGTTTTGGGAAAATATTGGAATATAGTGCATGGCAGAATGTTATTAGACACTGAATTCGATGTAAACACATAACTGTTATGTTCTTGATGTGACATCACACTGCTGTTAGCCACCATTAGCACATCACATCGATAGCATAATAACAAAGAAATGCTGCTGAGATCAACATTCCACCACACCAGACCTTCTCTTTCACAGCACTCAGCAGCATTCAAGCAAAGAAGTGGTTCCTCAATTATGTTAAAAAAAAAGAGCACCAGCAGTAGCGATGGCGGCAGCTGTATACTCCAAGCTATTAGTACAGGAGTGCTTTTATTTTCTCATCATGTACCTGGTAATCGAAAAGACTGCTCCCAAAGCATTTCCTCCTCCAGTGGACCTTTTTCTGCTACACTTCCACATGGTGCACTGTTAATACCGACCCGTTTTGACCCCTAGATTTTTTGCTTTCATATTTTTGTGAACTATGTGCCTGGACTGCTTTCCCATACACTATGAAAGACAATGTATGGGGAGCAGTTAAGAACTGCATTGAATTTGTATCTTGAGGTTACCATAGTTACTGAAAACCTCTCGAGCTGCACTCTTGAGGTTTATAGACCATGGTAACCTCTCGATGAGAATACAACGCTGTTGTTAACTGCTCTCCATACATTATCCTCTATGTCTTGATCATTTTGTGGAATCCCACCTATAATATTTTCCATACCATGGTCCTAACCTGCCATGGAGTGGGATGAAAAAGGCTGGATGGAGTGGTAATAAGGCAGCAGTTACAGGGGTTCCCTTAGTAAAAGCAGCAGGAGAGTTCGAGGGACATCGCAGGACCATGATGCAGATAAGGTGACTTTGTGTAATTCACAGTCAAGCATTGCAGCTAAAGGAAGATACTGACTGCTTTTTGCAATCAGGTATGGAAAAAAATGTTCTGAAGACATGAGGTGATAGTTTATTTTATTGGGGATATTCCTTAGCATAGATACACTTTATACAGTGGGATCTTTGCCAAGGTCCTCATTTTATTTATTTAAATTTTCATAGGCCCACTGAGACTAAAACAGTCCATTTTTTAGGGGTGACCCAGAATTAATTATATACATCTATAAACATTACAAAATATTTACATATCATTTCACAATTAACAGTCAATATAGACATACTGACCCAGTCAAGGATACAGTGACAGGTTAATTACAATCAATATCAACAAGAGTAGAAGTAGTATTATACACAAGACAGTCACAATCAGATTGATGTCCCAATAAGTTTAGATCAGCAGCAGCGAGTCTGGTAGAGTCAGCAGTAGCAGTTGCACAGGCTCAGATCCAAGAGGTGGGCTTTAAGACCCTTCTTGAAGCCCCCAAGGGAGGTACATTCCTGGAGACTGCTAGGGAGACCATTCCAGATCGGAGGGATGACCGCAGCATAGGACCAGTGTCCTAGGGAAGTCCTAACACTGGGGACATGAAGAAGCTGGCGGCCAGAGGATCTTAGTGTTCTCCCATTCTTTTTGGGAGCTAATGTGTTAATTAGGCTAGGAGGGGCACCATTTTGCTGGAGCTTAAATGCAAGGCACAGTGACGTATATGACGATCTGCCATCTAGAGAAGGCCACCTAAGAGATAATAATACCTTGCAGTGATGCTCTCATGGTTGCACCCCTGCAGCGAAGTGCCCTATCCTGTAATACAGTATTTTTAGCCTTTGCATTTCAGAACTTCTTACAGAATGTAGTAAAGGGGCCCCATATAGCAAGGTTGGTAGGAGTGTACCAGTGGAAACCTCAAGTTTGGATTCACTAGTGAGGAAAGGGCTCAGGCAATCCAATAGACTTAACTTTTGGTTGAGTTTCTTGGTCAGATGGTTGATGTGGCTCTTAAAGAGCAGTTTTGGTCTAAGTATACACATAGGTATTTGATAAAATTGATCACTTCAATTTTTGAGCCATTGGAAAGAGCTAGGGACAATAAACGTAAACACGCTGGGACCAGGCATTTAGGGCCAAATAGCATGGCTTTGGTCTTTTTACTATTTAGAACTAATTTATTAGCAAGAAAACAATTCTCAAGTAGAACAAGGTCTTGACTAAGAAGGTTGTTTTGTTGGTCAGTGTCTCGGGAGGACCTATAAAGCACGGCATCATCTGCATATAAGGTCACCTTGGCCCCTCCACAATGTTGAGGCAAATCATTAATAAATAGGGAAAACAGGAGAGGTCCCAATATCAAACCCTGGGGAACACCGTCTGTGATGATAGGGCATTTGTCAGACTTAGCTCCCTGCCATCTGACAATTTGTGATCTGCCGTCAAGGTAGTCTGTGAACCATTGAGTAGACAGATGATCAAGACCAAGAGATGTTAGCTTAGTGATAAGCTGCTGATGATTCACCAAGTCAAATGCCTTGGTCAGGTCTATAAAGATTGCATCAGTTGGAAGGTCATCATCTAGAGCCATGAAGATATCCCCAGTAAGGTTAATCAGGGTTGTGTTGGTACCATGATTTTTTCTAAAACCATGCTGTCGTTCAGTTAGTAAATTGTTCCGTTCAACAAATTTCTGGACCTGCTGGTATACAATCCTCTCTAGCACTTTACTTAGAGTGCAGAGGTTGGATATTATTCTGTAATCCTCAACAAGCTCAATATCCCCACCTTTTGGGATAGGAGTGACCAAGGCAACTTTCCACACAGTGTGGAGTTTGCCTTCAAGCAGCAATCTGTTTAGGAGTCAAGTGACTGGAGAGGCAATGACATGGGCTATGATTCTGAGGAGTCTGGGCTCCAGCTTGTTAAACCCAGCAGAGCCAGATGATTTGATTTTTTTTAGTAATTTTGGGACCTCAGATTTAGTTGCAAGTTTGAAGTGAAAATTTGGGTAAGGGGCTTCCTCTTGTAAATGATTCTGGGTGGGGGGGGGCCCAGAGAGATTATTTTTAAATTTGTCCAGGTCAGTGAGGAATGCGTTTAGTGCATTAGCAGCCTCTTGTGGGTTGGTATAGCAGACACCATTTGCTATTATGTCACTTTTCTCATGGGTGGTGTTCCCCTTTAGGAGAGAGTTAATTTGGGACCAAAATGTTGTAGAGTCCAAAAGGTTTTTAGTTTGTAGGTTCTGGAGGTATTGTCTTTTAGCTGATTTCAGTTCCTTTTTACACTTGTTTCTCAGATTTCTATATTCCACCCAATCCTTAGTTAGATTTGTAGATTTGTAGATTTAAATTTTTCCCAAACTTTGTCTCTCACCCTCATTTGTTTTTTAAGATCTCTGGACAGCCACTTTGAAAATGTTCCCTTGACTCTGATTTGTTTTGGGGGGCATGCTTATTGGTGGCTGAGAGGAAGTTGTTGATGAAGAAATCAAGGGCTGAGTCAAGATTGGTGGCTAGCTTGATTTGAGTCCAATCCACCACTGCTAGGGCTTCAAGAAAGGAGCAGGTATCATAATTGGAATGATCCCAAGCCCCAAAGATTCTGAGTGGAGGGCTGGGATGGTATTTTTTCCAGATGCTGAATATAGGGGCATGGTCACTTATGGAGTCTGCAAATGTCCCAGCCAGTTTGAAACTACTTGGGTTGGAAGCAAGAATCCAGTCTAATGTGGTGTGGTTTCCTGACAATGTTCTAACCTAGTGGGTCCTTGGATCAATTGGGTCAAGTTGGCCTCTAGCAAGCTGGATTTTAAATCACTAATGGTGTGCTAACCCCAGTGGAGGTTAAAGTTGCCAAGGATTATTTTCTCCCACTGAGGTAGCCCTGGCATCAGAGCCAGAAGGCTCTTTAAGGCATCTTTTGCAGTTTTAGGTGGGTTGTAGATGCAGTCTATTAGCAAGAGCTTAGTCCTGCCAAGCAGTATTTTGATGAACACTACCTTGCCACCTGATTGGGTATGATCTGGCGTTGCCACCAGGGAGGCATTGAGGGAGTTTTTTATGTAAATGATAACTCCACCACCCTTCCTACCACATCTATCTTGACTAAAAGACTTAAACCCTTGGAGCTCAACCTCATGCATTAGGATACTTGGCTTGAGCCAGGTTTCAGAAATGGCAATTATGTCAGGGGAGTGCATGTTTACCCATGCTTTGAGTTCATGCATTTTAGGTCTGAGGCTGTTAATGTTCATGTGGACTAGTTTCAGACCTTTGGCATTAGTCCAGACAGCCATAGAAGGTGACACAATTGGAGCATTAGGACATGGAGGGCCAGGGTTAGAGTCAATATCCCCAGTGAGTAATAACTTAATGGTCAGCAGGAATTTCAGAAGTGACTCAAGGGGGGAGATATGACATTTGTAGACTCTAATATTCCATAACCATATAGCAGTTTCTCCCTTTTCTAAGCCTGTATATGGTGATAAGGGTAGGATTAAGGTTGGCTTGGGGGTAGATACATGAGAAACTGGAGTACAGAGGGTCTGTGGGCTGTCCTGTGTCCTGCCTGAGAGTGAGCAGCAACTGGTCTGTGCCCAGTACTACAAGTATGTAAGTACAAGCCAGCACAATACCCAGCACCATATTAAAGCTTAAAGATGGGTCAACAAAGAAGAAGAAGAAGTTCAGATTAAAATCCAAGATATTTGACAGCAACAGGATAGGGAAAAGCTTGGAGTAGAAAAATGTGGGTGGAGAAAGCATCTAGGTGGAACTATTGAAAAAGCATGAGGTAGGATAATGTGGGTGGTTAGGGTCATCTTTACTAAAACAGGAGGCCGCAGACTCCTCTACTCTGAGCCAATGCACCCCAAACCCAAGCCAAAGCACACCGAACCTGAGCAAAAGCTATGTGAAAGAATGTCAGGGGAATATTCAGTGTGAAGAAGGAGGAGGAAACAGTGACCTCTAGGGGTAGCCAGGTATAACTTGCAAATGGGAAACTGGACACAAAAACAAACCCCTGAGACATGAAATAAAGTTATATAGACTGCACTCAATACTGGGTGGAGCACCTATGTCCCTAGCTCACAGAGTAAATAAAGCAGGCTAAGCTTGATGAGAGCAGGGCTATAAGAGCACAATTTAATTCCTGAAATGCAGGACCTGCCTTAACCACACTTTTTTTTTGTAAACTATATATTTTTTAACTATAAATCTGGCACTAATTCTTAGGGGTCCTGACTAGCGGCATTTCAGAGCTCCCAAGGCAGCAGGTGTGAGTGTTGGATGGGGTCTTGACCTGCTAGTCGAAGCGGCGGTGTTTCAGAGTTCCCAAGGCAGCAGGTTTGTGTGTGTGTGTGTGTGTGTGTGTGTGTTGGAGGGGGCCTGACCTGCTAATCTAAGCAGCAGTGTTTTGGAGCTCCCAAGGCAGCAGGTGTATGTGTTGGAGGGGTTCCTGATCTGCCAGTCTAAGTGGCAGTGTTTTGGAGCTCCCAAGGCAGCAGGTGTGTGTGTTGGCGGGGGTCCTGACCAGCTAGTCGAAGCAGCAGCATTTCAGAGCTCCCAAGGCAGCAGGTGTGTGTGTTGGATGGGGTCTTGACCTGCTAGTCAAAACGGCAGCATTTCAGAGCTCCCAAGGCAGCAGGTGTATGAGTTGGTCCTGTGGCTTATGAGGAATGACACTGGGCTATTAGCTGAGCTGCTGCTTGTTACAAGTCTGCTGAAAGAGGGATGGTCTTCTTTTTCTGGCCTCTTGGAAAGCATTCTGTGGTATGTAGTGCCTACATATTCAGTTGTGAAAAAAGGGTGATGATATTGGCCATGTAAATAGACAGAGTAGTCCAGAGTATTTCAACTAAAGGATATTATAGAAAGTTAGTGCAGGGGGTAACCTGTGTCAGGGAATAGATACATGGGTTCACCATGGGAAAGACAGCAGAGCTGGGTAGCACAAGAATAGTTGAACCCCAGTTGGAGCAAGGAAGCATAGAGGGACAACTGTCCCTTGAATGCAGGTCATATGAGAATCACACATGCAAAATGTACTAATCTGAGCACCTGATGTACTTGTATGATCAGGACTTGGAGAACTGGTGGTGGATGAAAATGACTGGGGCACCAACTTTTCAGAATGTGTACGTCTGTGAGGAAAATGAGTAGGTGGCTCCCCTCTTCAAGATAGGAAGTCACTGTAAAGAACAAGGAGGTTACATTGCTATCAGAGTAAGGAGGTAGCTGACTGAGGCAGCTACAGTAGAACATTTCTGATAGAAAATTTCTAACTGGGGATAAGTAGACAGATACTATACTAAAAGGGTAAGGTCTGCAAGATAAATTGGGACCTTCAATTGGGGTATAAAAAGCACAGTACTTAGCAGTGTGCTGGTCTGAGCTGAGACAAAGCAGCTGAAAATCAGCCCTGCAGTTAGCTTGGGGTATAGATATTAATTGGAGGGTGTAACCTAGACAGAAGTGAAGCAGTTGTCGGCATTTAGACATCTATTTAGTTAATTCTTGCTATCAGACCAAAAAGGCAGCTGATTCAGACAGCTAGAACATTGCTGCTAGAACATTTCAATTAGAAGTCTAAGGGTAATTGTAATGATCAGTATAGGGATGGGGTTTAGCAAGGAGTAAGTTAGTTGAAGGAACTGTGGGGTGCTCCTCTCCAGGGTTACACTTGGGAGGATGGATCACTGCCCCCTCTACAGGACCTTTGTAGAGTTTTGTGCTCAGTTTCCAACAGCAAGGAAACAGATATCTCTTCTACAGCACTGGCTCAGCTGGAGCCCACAGCTCACACGTACACTCACCCAGAGGCCCACTGGTCCAGGCATAGAGAGTGGTAGGTATGGGAGGAGAACAGTGGCAGCCACAAGGAGATCAAACAGCATCACACCATCCTAATGGCAAATCACTTTGCACCACCTCAAGGAAACTCAGGTACCTGACTCCACAGGGGAGACTCTGGGTCAGTCTAGGAAAATGGGAGTGATGACCTGTTGACACCTATGGGTGAGAGTATGAAGAATGCAGCAATGAGAGCAGTGGCATAGGCAGGGGATGTTCAGGGTGTTCAAACACCCCTGAAGATTACCTCTGAAATTTTTGTTTAAGTTGTGGCTTTGTCCCAAATTAAAGTGCTAATGTCAATGGGCCCTTTAAGTGCATGCATAACCTGTCCTGGGCTGGAACTCTAGTAAGAGTGAGTGCAGAAAGCAGAACTTGGTTAGTGATTTGATGTGCTACTGTGGGTGGAGAGATGGGTCTTTATCCCTCCCATGGTTCATCATACCTTTTGTGCAGTTAGCCAATCACAAAATGAATTTGTGGTGCTACTTTCACCACACGCACAGCATAGACTGTCGCACCATCCTCATACTTGGAAGGAATTCGAGTTCAATCCCTGTTCAAGAGTCTATCCAATTGATTGCAATTTGTTATTTGATTGTAAGGCACCATGATCTGTCAAGTCAGTCTCCCCAGTCTTCAGAATCGACAAGTAAGCTAAAAGCTTCAAACGCCATAACCGGCAGGTAGAAGCTGGAGGCCCAGAGCCCACCCGGGCAAGAATGCTCTCACTGCAAGACTCACTACTCTAGCCAAGCCAGTTTGCCCAGCAGCTTAGCCCTGCCCTTGCCCAGAACAAATTGGAAGTGGTGCAACTTCAAGCAGCAACTTTAAGGTAAGAGTGATGGAGTGTCGGGGGAGGAGACCGTCTGAGACAGAGACATTTTTTTGTATTTATTGCATTGACAGTCAGACTTTACTTGAGTTTTATATTTGAAAATAAGCTTAGAAAACAGAGCAAAATGATCACCAAGAAATTGATAGCTCTCTGTAGGTCAAAAAGCACAGACAGCTGAGGAAGCCCCCCACCCCATGCAGTGGTGGTTTGGTTTGGTTGGGGTGACTTGTTGGGTTGGGTGCTGCTGCTTTAATAAAAAAGTATGAAAGAGAGATACAGAGCCAGTGCACTACTCAGTGGGGTCCAATGGCCACAGAAAAGTAATCCCCCACAGTTCCAAGCATTTATTGTATGAAATATGAAATTCATGCATCACTAAGTGGGCATTCCTCATTTGTTCCACATCAGTGCTTTCTGCTTGTTTGCTAGGGTTACTTACTAAAATTTTCTTATCTTGTGATAGCTACTTAGCTAGTGGTATCCTCACTTTCTCTCTCCTCCTGTTTGACAGCTGCTTGCTGTCTTGTTCATCTGCTGTGGTTTCATTCTCACTGATTTCAAGTTAAACATTCTGATAATGGGAGACTTCAACATGCCGGATACAGATTGGTCAATACCAGCAGGAACATCTGCAAGAATTATACACATGGTGGATTCCCTGCAAGGGAAGGGCCTCAAACAACTTATACAAGAACCCACAAGAGACAGAGCTATCCTAGATCTGGTACTGACTAACAGGGAAAAGATCACAGATCTCCAGGTAGAAGGTCACCCGGGGGCCAGTGACCATTACATGGTGTGGTTCAATTTGACCGCTAGAACTGAATCATCCCATTCCAAGGCAAAAATATGGCACTTCAGAGGAGCTGACTTTGATAAGATGGCCAACAGAGTTAAACTAGCCCTGGAAAAAAGAAATACAGGTGAGGGGGTACAGGTAAAGTGGGTATGCATTAAGGATGCACTACATGATGCAGCATCCCATTGTGATAGAGAGAAAAGGAAGTGCAAAAGAAGAAGAAAACCACTTTGGTTCTCAAAAACAGTAGCAGAAAAGGTCAGAGCCAAAAGGCTGGCCTTCAGAAAATATAAGGGAACGCAGCTAGATGAGGATAGGGAGGAATACCAAACTGCCCTAAGGGTAGTAGGGAAGGCAGTAAGGCAGGCAAAGGCCCAAATAAAGGAAATACTAGCACAAACAGTAAAAGAAGGTGACAAGACTTTCTATATATACATTAGGGAAAGGAGAAAGTCCAGAGGGGGTATTGCTAAGATCAAAAGGGATAAGGGGGCATGTGAGGGGGAGGACCATGTAAAAGCATCTATCCTAAATAGATACTTCTGCTCAATATTTACTGAAGAGAAGGTAGGGCAGGGCCCACAGCTCAACACCATGGACACAGGGGGAAGGGAGGTGTGCACTAGTCCCTTCATAAAAGAAAGGGTCCTACAAGAACTCTATAAGCTCAGAGTGGATAAGACAATGGGACCCAATGGCATACAACTCAAGGTACTAATGGAGCTAAGGGTGGAACTAGCAAAGCCATTATCAGAACTGTTTAGTGAGTCTCTGAGCACAGGAGAGATCCCAGAAGACTGGCGAAGGGCTCATGTGATACCGCTCCACAAAAGTGGTAGGAGGGAGGAGGCAGGGAACTACAGACCAGTCATTCTTACCTCAGTAGTGGGCAAGATTATGGAGGCACTCCTTAAGGAAAGGATAGTGCAACACCTGGAATTCATAGGAGCACAGGAACCAAGATAGCATGGGTTTACAAAAGGAAGGTCCTGTCAAACTAATCTTATAGATTTCTTTGACCTGGGTAACCAGAGTGGTGGACCAAGGGGAGCAGTTGCTGTCACCTACCTTGACTTCAGCAAAGCTTTTGATACTGTTCCACATAGAAGATTGATTAATAAGCTGGGTTGGCTCGTGGTGGGTCATAAGTTGGTCAACTGGGTGACAAACTAGGTGACAGGCAGAAAACAGAGAGTGGTGGTAAACGGTATACAGTCAGAATAGATGCAAGTCACAAGTGGGGTACCTCAGGGATCAGTCCTGGGGCCAGTCCTCTTCAATATCTTCATCAGTGACATTGCAGATGGACTGGAGGGTAAGATTTGTCTGTTTGCAGATGACACCAAGATATGCAACAGAGTAGATAATCCAGATGGGGTGGGCAGAATGAGAAGAGATCTGGATAAATTAGCAAAATGGTCGGAAGAGTGGCAACTGGGATTTAACACAAAGAAGTGCAAGATCATGCACATGGGGAAGAGAAACCCTGAAGCTACCTATAGGCTGGAAGAGGAGTTGCTGACAGTCACAAGGGAAGTAAGAGATTTGGGCATCATCATCACCAATGACCTGAAATCATCCAAGCGGACCACTAAAGCAGTAATTAAGGCTAGCGGGATGTTGGGGTGTATTAGTAGGGGTATTACAAGTCAGTAGAGGGAGGTAATGCTCCTTCTTTACAAGACACTGGTTAGGCCCCATCTGGAGTACTGCATGCAGTACTGGAGGTCACACCTTCACAAGGACATTAACCAAACTGAGGCAGTCCAGAGACGGGCAACCAAAATGATGCAGGGATTACATCAGAAAACATATGAGGACAGATTAACAGAGCTCAATATGTATACCCTAGAGCAAAGGAGGGAGAGAGGTGATATGATCGAAGCATTCAAACACCTTAAGGGCATTCACAAGGTGAAAGAGTACATATTTCAATATAAGAAAAATAGCAGGACAAGAGCATGAGATTAGAGGGAGATTGATTATGGAGTAATGTGAGGAAGTTCTTTTTCACAGAAAGGGTGGTGGATGCATGGAATGGCCTATCTCAGGAAGTGGTGGATGTGAATACAGTGCAGGACTTCAAACTGGCATGGGATAGGCATGAGGAAGCAATACAGATGAGTATGAATAGATAGGCCATTGACAAAGCAAAGGCCGATGGCACATTCATAAGGTAGAAAAAGAAATGGGCAGACTGGATGGGCCTTGCAGTCCTTATCTGCCATCAACTTCTATGTTTCTATGTTTCTATTCTTACTGGGATAGCTAAAGCTGCTAGATGACAAACAGTACAATCAAATCATCCTCAGCAGCATGACTAATCCTACTGTAAATGAAATCTGGAGATTCTATGTGATAGAGCAAGTGACAGTCCAACAAGAAGGAGAGAGAGCAGTTGCAAATGCTATAATTTAGGTTCTTTAATTAGTAATGCAGGCAACAGTAAACAATTATATAGCTCTCCAGATCATTCATTAGAACACATGGACTTTTTATTTGTTATGATAAATTTTTATTTTTCCACATAAAATGAGTAATTTCATGCACATGATTATTCTTTAGTACTATTAGATTGACTTTCAAAATTGTGATGTCCCTCATGGTGTCCCTCATTTCACGGTGTGGTGTCCTTCATTGTCCCTCACTGTCCCTCATTCCAAGGGTTAGTGCCCCTCATTTCAGAGTCCTGAGGTTGTGCGGTGTGGGGGTGCATTATTGGAAGGCTGGGGCATGAGTGGGCCAGTAGTCACATGTAGTGCTGTAGGAACATGTACATCATGTTTCACATGCTCTGTATAGTAGGCTTTTTTTGGAGGAGCATTTCTCCCTACTGAGGGTTGCAATTTCTCCTTATTATAATGTTATTTGTGTGCTCTGTTTCAGCAAAACACAATACAAATGGCATGTAAGAAAAGGCTGCAATAGTGTTCCCCCATACTATGTTTAACACATAGCATTAAGGTATATATAGAAATGTGATGTACCATACAGTGTGATGTATACAGTTGGTGTGGTGAGGGAACAACAATCAGGGCTCTGTTGTACATGTTATTTTTTCTATGTCCAGCCCTGCTGCTATGTTGCTGCCTAGAATAGCCATTGGTTCATGTAAGCAGGAGTGAAGCTGAAGGGACTGGTTTGGCAGTACTACAGACATGCCATACCACTGGGGCAGGTGTGTTGATGAGTGGCTACTATTGCAGTAACTCACCACAGAGCATATAAACCCCCTCACAGTATATTATTAAAATGTGTATGGGCTGGTCGATGGCACTGTTAGTCAACCAGCTGTCCACAATAATTGCAGCTGCAGACTCTAATGCCAGCCAGACTCTCTCACACCTCTGATTCCATGGGGAAAAAAATTCCCCCAAGATCAGGGGTAGGGAGAGACCATGTAACACAATTGTGTTTCTGGTTCAATAAAAGCCCCAAAACTCAACACAGAACATGTAACCCCCAGAGCTTCTGGTGGTCTTGTGGCCCCCAGACCCCCAGCCTTTATATAGACATCTTTCATGGTATATTACAAAAATGTGTATGGGGTAGGTGGTTGATGATGGCACTAATGGCCAGACAATTGTCCACAACAACTGCAGCTGCAGACTCTAATGCCAGTTAGATTCCCACACCCCTGATTGCATGGGAAACAAAATGTCCCCAGAAATCAGGAATATGGAAACATGTAACAAAAGTGTTTTTGTTTTGTTTTGTTTTGTTGAATTTTGTTGACCCGGTAAGCCCACTGGGCCTAGAAGTCTCTTTTTCAGGGGTGACCGGGGGAAGGGGGGATACAGATGGTAAGCAACTGAATTTGAACCAGATTAAGCTGTTGGTGGTATTTTTAGTGAATGAGGGAAATTTGGCCAGGACACCAGGGAAATTCCCCTACTTCCTGCTTCCTGTGAGCAGGGGGGACCCATTTTCTGGTGGGACCAAGATGGCGGAGGAGGAGGACGTCTGCTTGGTGGGAGAGCTGGCCTCTGCTCCCACAGTGTGCAATGTGGAGGCTGACCTTTGAATACTCAAGATATGGATTCTGATATGGAGTTTCACGATGCAGTGGTTCTTTGGGAGGATACAGCAGTTGATTTAAGAAAAAAAAATTCTCAAAGGACTGGGAGAAAGGAAATGATTGAAAAGGAATCTTTTGATGCAAGGTTCAAATCCAGCTTGGAACCTGATGACATGGATGCACTTAATACCTGCAATATTGCTCTCCCTGAAACCGAGGTGTTTAAAACTGAGAAAAATACAGGACTGCACTTAAAAAAGCTCCGTGGAGCATGGTGAGTCTTTGCAACAATTTTTATTATTTCGAAGCACTACTGAAACAGACAACGGACTTACAATCTGCTTTACCCGCTTTAAAAATGTACAGCAAAGTGATTCCTCTCGCTACACAATCAGTGTGTTACGGAGTAAGGGAAGCAAGCAGTTGAGCACTCTATGGACTTTGCAATTCGGCGTTCAGCCGCTCAGCCTGATTGTTAACTCTGCAGCAGGTAGAATCGGGCTTGACAGCTGCAGCGTTGTTCCTAATAATAATAATGGCTGACTCAGTTCAGTCGGGAGTCCTGGCAGAGGCGAGACCACTCTCTTTATAGCCCAGCAGCTACGCTGGAAGTTTCTGAAGTAAAATTGACTGTTAGTAAAGCTGCTAACAGTACTATAGAGGTTAGTGAGTGCATTCAGCCCGCTATAGCTCGACTGCCCTAACAATTGAAAAGCCGAAAACAGAGTCCCCAAAGGAAGTACAACAGACTTTGTCTGCATCAGAGCTAAAGCAGTCTGAGTCTGCATGGTTAGACAAATCAGCTGGATTCATTTTAAAAAGCATGGGCTCAGCATAATGTAGTTTATCAGTCCTCAGCTGTTTCCCAAACTGGAGTTACTGAATTCTTCTTTCCAAAAAAAAATACCTCTTATAAAATCTGGTCTACAAACACATAATGTTTCAGAGCTCTGGTCCCCTGATAAAGCACTCAAAGGAGCAGGTTGAAGCAAAATGCAGCAGGCATATGGAAGCCTGATCCTACTTGGGACTCTGATTATACCCTCTCACAGCATTCACCAGAGTGGAAACCGGACTTACAACAGCAAAAGCTGGAGCAAGATTTGCAGGACAATAAAAACTGTTTAGAGGTAGAAAAACTTCCACTGAGAGCTACATCCCTGGAGTCACAGATATCTTTACCTTCCTCTTTGAATACAGATTTGGTAACACCCCTGCAGGAGCCTATTGCTTCTTCTCACACGCCCTCTCCAACGGAATACGTTCCTCAGAAACCACTTATGTCTGAATTATTTTCTAACACTAAAAAAGAAGCAGCACCTCACCGGAATGCGGTTCGTATTTGTTATAAAGGGGGTTTGGAGGATCGACCAGATAGACACTACGTGAGGAAAACCTTATTAAAAGAGTCCTTGCATTTTACCCCAAAAGATGTGTATGCATTTATTAATATCTCTGGAGAGGATAATTTTGACATCAGTTTTAGGACACCACATGCATTGAACTTATTCTGGGATAGGTACAACCAGGTTAAATTCTCTCCTCTATGGACCCCTTCTTAGTGATTCCTTTAACTAAACCCCTGATAAAACATATTACGGTCATGTTTAGAAACGAGGGGTTCATGTGGAAGATATATCATTTTGGTTTGTCCCTTAAGTGTGAAATTTTAAGTGGCCGGAACCTATCCTAGATTCTGAACAGTTTTGGACGGGAGGATGGAAATATAAAAACTAAACTGAGGCAATCTGAGACAGGGTAGTCCATATTCCCAATTCCTTTCTATTAGGAAGACAGAGGGTTTGTTTTTTATAGTGGACAACCCGGGCTTGCTACAGATGTGAGGGCTAAAACACACCTCTCAAGTGGTTGTGACCAACCACGTTGTGACAACTGTGGGAAGTTGGACACACAACTATGTATTGTCACAATCAGCTCAAATGTGAGCTTTGTGAAGAATCTGGCCACTCTTTTCGGGTTTGCCCTTGGGCTGCAAAAAATAAAACATCCTGTATAAATTCAGAGCTTTTAATTCAGCAAGCTCAGGATGCTGCACAATTTTCCCCTCCTAGCTCACAACCCCCTCTACCTGTTTCTTCTTCTCAAACCAAAGTTCAGACCCTTGACAAATCCTTAGGAATAGCAGACAAGGTGGAACAAACTGTTTCAGATATGGAAGTCATTAAAAAATCAAGTATGGGCCCACCTGAGCTTTTGGATTTCCCCCCTGTGTGTTACTTTGAGGTTTCGGTGGAGACTTCTGAGGAAGCATCTAAGGCTTTAAATATTAGGCCTTCACTACCCCAATGCAGATCATCTAGGCATTTGCATCCCAACCCCCTTACTCCTCCCATAGAGACTAGCAACTCTTATGCTGCATTGTTTACTCCTTGGGGAGATACAGAGATGGAATTAGGAGATTCAGACTCCCAAAAATCTTCCACTCGATCTCAGCCAGTGGATAACTATAAAGAAAAGAAAAAAAAAAGAAAAAAATGATAAAGTAGTTCTTTTTTTATAAAGCTTAATGCAGTGGTCATGGGGCTCTTTGAACACTCATAGTTTGCTTAATATAGTTAAGAGGCAAGCCCTTTTTCACTATATAAAAACAAAATTTATCAGTATGTTTTTTACAGGAAACCTGGATGTACTCAGCAGAACAACTCACTACTTTCAAACGGGATTGGGTGTGGGGCCCTTCCTATTGGTCCTTTGGAAGTGATACAGCAGATGGTATTGGGATTTTATTCAATACTTATTCCTTTAAACTTCATAATTTAGTAGATCTTATTCCAGGGAGAGTCTTGATATTAGGTGGGAAATGGTATGATATATGCTATCGATTTATTAACATCTACAATCCACAGACAAAGCTGGTAGAGTTTCTTGTTTAAAAAGCTGTTCAAACCTACTTGGTGACATCAGTTAAGGTGCTTTGGGGAGGCGACTTTAATTGCACAATTTCTGACTCACCTAATCAGAAGAAAAAGAAAATTTATTGTGGTTCTCACATGTTAGCTAATATAGTTAAAATAGCAGGTTTATTTAACTGTATCTCCCTTTCCTCTCAAGGGCCAAGGTATTCATTTACAAAGGGGAAATTGTTTTCCCTAATAGACTACATGTTTGTCTCTCATAATGTACAACTGGATTCCTTTAAGATGATCCACTGTAAATTTTCTGACCATTTATTACTTTCTTGTAGTTCATTATCTACAGGTTCCCCTGAATGTAGGCAGCTCAGGTGGAAACTGAATAACACTATGTTAGATATACCATATATACAGTCCGGGGTGAAACATATTCTAGCAGCCAGGTTGTCAGTGGCTTTTTTTTATGAGGATTTAGGAGATTGGTGGTTAACAACTAAGTTCGAATTATGTAATTGGTTTTAAAAGGAGGGCAAAAACAAAAAATTTTAAGTTTTTGAGATATTTGTCCCTTAGGCAACAACTGCAGAAACTTATGACAATTGCATATGTCTCTCACTTAGACTATTCAGACCAAATTAGTAATATAAATGAGGAAATGAGGAATTTCCAATATGATACAGCAAAAACCCTACAGGCTATTTTTTCCAATAGCATAAAAAAATCCCCCATTGGGGACCCTTTTGAAACCTGTAAAAATCTGAAGGCTTCTTCTAATATTGATTCTTTGCAAAAACCTGATGGCTCTTTGGCCACCATGGTTGCTCAGCTCAGAGAAACAATTATTGGGCATTTTCGAACTCTAGACCCCCTCTCTTATTACAGAGGCAGAAATGCTTTCATATCTTAAAACATCTAAGCCCCCCAGGTTAGCAGAAATCTCAACATTATTGGATCCAATTACACAAGAAGAAATAATAAAAGTAATTAGGAATTTGAAATTAAACATTTCACGGGTAAGGATAGGCCTTTCGAATAATCTGTATAAAGTTTTTCAAAGGAATTGAGTCAATGCTTGTATATTTTATCCAGTATTTTATGGAAACTGCTGTTTTCTTTCCTCTTTTTCTGAGGGATTGCTGATTTACTTATTCAAATCTGGAGACAGACAAAATATTAAAAATTGGACTAATTACCTCTTAAATTCAGATTATAAAATCTTCACCAGTATTTTGAATAATCGGTTAAAATTACATGCAGATGGGTAATTTCTCCTTACCAGTTTAGTGGGATACCTAATAGGCAAATTCAGACAGCCTTAACGATCATACGAGAAGTTATTGAACATCTTTCTGAAGTGGAGTCATGAATTGTATGATGGTCGCTGATTTGGAAAAGGCTTTGATAGGGTATATTTGCCTTTTTTATTTCTAACGTTAATACATTATGGAGTTCCATTGCACATTGTTAATATAATTAAAAATTATATGAACATAATATTGTGTTCCCCTTCGTGCAAGGTCAGACGGCAGAATGTTTCCATTTACATAGTGGAGTTCGTCGAGAGTTGCCCTCTTAGCCCCTACTCTATATCTTTCCTTTGGATCCCCTACTACAAAAATTAACTACTGTTCCATTGTGGCCAGGTATTTCTGATGGTACGGTTAAGGACAAACATCTTCTGGCACAGGCCTATGCAGATGATTTGATTGTATATTTCGCAGATCATTCATATGTGCACATTTTTTTGACCGCATTTGAGGCTTTTTCGAAAGTTTCGAATGCAAAAATAAATGTGCACAAAACAAAAGGTTTATTTATCGGAGCAACAGGTCATAAGGAAGCGGTGCAGGGTGGTATCCATTTTCCAGAACTCCTTAAAGTTTTGGGCATACATTTTGGCCCCAGAACATACCAGTTGAAAATTGGGATATAGCCCTACAAACAGTGGAGAATAAAGTCAATAGATGGAAAAAGTGGAAATTGTCCAAACTGAAACGCATACATGTTATCAAACAGTTTCTTTTACCATGTGTTCAGTATGTAGCTATGATTTTTCCGCTCCCAGTGCATCTAGAAACTAAACTGTATGGTTTATTCTTTCAAATGGTTTGGGGTAATAGATTAAACCCCATTAAAAGAAGCTATACATATTTAAGTAAAAAACAAGGAGGTCTTGGGATGGTGGATCCAGTGATTTTTGTTCACTCTTTATTCATTATGTGTTCAGTGAAAAGTGGCTTACGATTAGAAGCAGGGAGTGGGGATAAATGGATTTCCAGATCATTGGACAAATACTTTAGGAATTGGCTTTCTTTGGCTCAAAAATAAATCCTCACATTTATATTCCACAGTATTTTAGACCAGCTGCACAAAATTATATAAATGGAAAATAGAGAAAGAGACAATTCTGAGTAATAGCATGAAAGAATTTTATCAGGTGGTAATAGCAAATTTACTTCCTTTAGAGCCATGTTTTAAAATTGCCCTTCTTCTTTGAATCCTAAAGTATTGGTCCAACTTAACTGTCGTAGATTGCCTCAAATGCAATGGGAAACACAGTGGCTAATATTCTATGGCCGTTTAAATGTTAGGGGTAATCCAAGTACAAAGCCATTGAAGAAAGGAAGTGTCCTTACTTGGATTGTATAAATACTGAGGAATCGATGGAGCATTTTCTTTTACACTGTTCCTATGCAAAGGGTTTGTGGGTTTATTTGGTGGCACTTTGGGGTTTTAAGTGGCTGAATTTTCTTACATATCAAATATTGGTTTTAGGGTTTATCCAGGACTCTTTCTGATTTTCATGAAGAAACATTGTCATTATTTTTGGATGTTTACGTTATTATTTATGGCAGGCAATGTGTCAGTGGGTAATATATCAAAGAAAAATGCCTTACTTTTGTTTTAGTGTTTTGGTTTCACAGGAACTCGAGGATTTACGCTCAGGATGCTCGAAGGACAGCACAGACTCAGTTACTAAAAATGTGGAAAGGGTTTTTTCATTTTATTAAGTTCAAATAATGTATAAAAATAATCCAATAAACGGAAAGGAGTTATCAATTTTTTTTTGAAATTACTCTGATTATTGTATAAGTTTGTTAGATTAAGTTTTTGGTTCTTACTTTGTATAATTGATTACACTGAGTTGTTCTAATTATGTTTAATAATACAATAAAAACTCCCCTACTCTTTTTGATAGGTGCCATGGGATCTTTAACATCCACCTGAACTACCACCATTCCAGGCAGATGGGACCTCGGTTTAATGTCTCATCCAAAAGACGGCACCTCAGAAGTGCAGCACCCCTCTCATGCTGCACTACAGAGTCAGTATTTGGATATTAACCCAAGTGCCAGATGTGGGAACTGAACCCACAGCCCTCTGATCTCCCGGCCTCATAGGCCAGTGTGCTACCTACTGAGCCACTGTCACTTATAAAAGTGTGTTTTTTTTGTTCAAGAAATGCCCCAAAACTCACCACAGAGCATATAAACTCCCCAGAGCTTCTGGGGGTCTAGTGGCCCACAGACCCACGGCTGTTATGTGTCCCACTTTACAAATATCATATTCAAACACCCCCCTCCCCCAAAAAGTCCTGCCTACACCACTGAAATGAGAGTCTTAATAGTTGGGGATTCTATGATCAGGGAAGTAGAGAGGGTGGTGGGGGGATGAGGGGTAGAGGATGGTCAGGTGATTTCCTGGGGCACCAGCCATCTGGGACATAGACAGAATAGGAAGGATTCCACAGACTGGGGGAGCAGAGGATGATAGTACCCTTGAGAACCAGAGATTAGGTGAACCAGCCTATGGAGCAAGAGAGGCCAAAGTTTCAGAGGCTGGGGGACAAATTCAGGGACACTCATGGCCTTTTCTGAGGTCTTCCCTGTGTGGAGCAGGAGGGAGAGTAAGATAGAGTAAGAAGGGAAGAGATAGAGGAATTAAATGGGTGATTTAAAGGATGGTGGCAGGAGAACGGGTACCGATTTGTGGGAGTGGGGGTGGGGGAACTTCTGGGACAGGAAGCTCTTCAAAGGTGATGGCCTTCACCTGGCAAGAGAGGGGACCAGTGCACTGGAGCAAAAGATTGACATCTACATTAGACAGTTGAAATGACTGCGGGGGACAGTGAGGCTAGGGAACCATGGCAAAAAAGGGACTGGTACCAGTAAGGTGGGTAAAAATAAGGTTGAGGTTTAAAAAGGAGTAGTGAAAGGTACAAAGGGGTGAAGACTCTCAGGGTCTGCAAGAAACAGGAAAGTAAAAGGTGAGAAAATGGGAAGGAATGAAAGTGTAGGATCACAAAACTGCAAAAGAGGATCCGGAGCTAGTTGGAAGGAGGTCTGCCTTAGTGCTGGGTAAACTGATGGAATCACTGATCAAAGAGGACCATGTGGACTACTGAGAGAGAAATGGCATGCAGGATAGTAAACCACATGGGTCTGTGGCAGGGAGGTCTCATCAAACCAACCTGACAGTTTTCATTAATTGGGTAACAAAGGTAGTAGATAAGGGCCACGCTGTCAATTTACTCTACTTCAATTTCAAAAAGACTTTCAACTCAGAGCAATACAGAAGATTGCTTATGAAGCTGGATGACCTGGGTGTGGCTAGGGACAAAGATGGGTAAGAAACTGGTTGAAGAAAAGACAGTAGAGGGTGTCGGTAAATGGGGTCAAATCAGAAGATACAGATGTCATGAGTGGGGTGCCACAGGGATCTGTTCTGGGTTCTGTCCTCTTCAATATTTTCATCATAGACACTGTAGATTGCATCTGGTCAAGTTGTGTCTCTCCACAAATGACATGAAGCTCTGTGGCAGGGTAGATAGTGATGAAGGGAACAGGGAGATGATGTGGAGCATAAAAAGGGGTATTGGCAGCAGGAAAAAAAGAGGTACTATTACCTCCATATATGTCACTAGTGAGGCCACATCTGGAATACTGTGGTCAGTTCTGGAGTCCTCACCTGAGGAAGGATAGGGTAGGATCAGGTTGGAGATGATGCAATACATGGTGACCAAGATGATTCAGGGACAACAGGGCAGGCAAAGTATAACCTCATTTATCCAAATGTGCTGGGGAACAATAAAAGTGTTTGGATAAATGGGGTTTTGGATAACTGGATGAACTTTACAATTAAGTCTATTAAGCTGGGAGACACCATAGTTTGGGATAACTGAGAGTTTTGGATAATTAAGGTTTGGATAACTGTGGTTTTATTGTATTACAAAGATCATCACAAGGCACTGAACAGGTACTCACTGGAGACCAGGTGAGAGAAGTAGGGGATATGACAGAGACCTTCAAATTCCTGAAAGGAATAAACAAGGTAAACTGTAGGGAACTATTTAGCAAAAGTACAGAGTCAAGAACAAAAGATCATAACAGGAAACTGGCAGTTGGAAAGTGCAAGAGGGATGTGAGAAAGTTCTATTTTATGGAAAATGTGGTGGAGCTCTGGAACAGTCTGCCAGTAGTGGTGTTAGGCACCAACATCATAAATGGTTTTAAGCATGGCTGGGAGAGATTGAAGGGTTTGGTAGTTGCATAGGCCAGTAACAGTAGGAAGAGAGCAGGGGGTGGACCGGGAGAGAGAAAACCCCAAATGAAAAATAGATCCTGGGGCAGATAGGGAACTCTGGGCAGACTAGATGGACCTTTGGTCTTTTTCTGCCATCATTGACTATGTTTCTATTAACTCGGTTCACACTTTTATACAGGTAATGCCATGCCTTTCATGATTAAAGATAAATTTAAGACATAACAAGGTAACTGGCCTCCCTTGTCTTGTAAATTGATTTCATGGAGATAAAAGAAAGATGACGCATATCCCTTGGCTCCTCTGGAGATCCCATAAAAACACCAGATACTTATATATCATAAAACCATTGTAACATATAGAATAATAAGAATAGATGGCTTGGGGGGCATGGCTTGACCAGTGTCAGGAGGTTTAAACCTCACTCTCAGGTTCTTGGCAATAATGGGCATGCAAGGAATCACAAACACATTGCATAAGAGTAATAAAACTTGTTTATTACTACCAAAAGGAAAATCACAGTTGCCCTAAGCAGTTTTTACCAAAAGAAACTGGGAGCCAATGCTAAGCGTTCCCTATACCTCGAGGAATCTCCATGTCTCCTGGGGTCTCTGAGGTATAAGACGTAATGTCTTACATTATATACCTACGATAATTACTATGGTTACTGTAAGATAGAAACATTTCTAGTTACAGAGATGAGCCCTATTAGCTAAATTAGAGGTGGCTCCACAGTCCAAGATAACATTATACAATTTTGCAGTAGTCATCACTTTATAGAAACAAAGAGGTATGGTTTGTACATAGCTGTATAATAAAACAAATCATCAGAAGATGGCAATGCTGACTCGTATATCATAATCATTACAAGGACACAGGTGTCCTAACACCGTGTAAGCAAGAAATACATGTGCATATTGGAAAGTAAAGTGTGTAACAATAATATGCATACCTATCCTGACATCTACTCTTACACAGTAGATGCTCTTAGCCCTATATGTTAGTATAACATATACCTAAAAGCTAGCTGTCTACGGTGTACCTCTAGGGGTACCAATTAGGGTGCAGGGACCTCATATAACACCAGACAAGATGGTGGTTGCCTTTTTGAGCTGCTCACAAAGGCACCAATTAACTTTAGCCATAGCACTGTCTAAACTGATATTTAATCAAAATACTTGTATCTACAGCTTGTTAGAGATTCATGACATCACACAAATCTCAAAAGAAATAGGTACTTCTAAACTTTGAAACCATTGCATCACTACAAAGATCTGCAGACAATCTGCAGGAGGACTGCACCTGCACCAGAGGTATGGCATCTGGAGGGAATCTACCATCTGAACCAGGTGATCGACCGATTGCTGTATTAATAACCAATAAGCAAAATTAAATGAAGGCTGGTTTTGAAAACATCACTGCCCAAATTCTAGATGTAAAAGATGTTGTTAAATCCCTATCAGATACAGCAGCTGCACACGTCACATGGCTAACATAGACTGAGCAAAGAATTAGTAATTTAGAAGATCAACTTGCCGTCATTACTAGAGATCAAGACACCTTACAAACCTTGGTTGCTGACCTACAAATGAAAATGGATGAACAGGAGAACAGGAGCTGGCACTTAAATCTTAGATTGGTGGGGGTGCCTGAAGGTTTGGAGGGCAAGAATCCTGGTCCCACTGTGCAAAAATGGATTTCAGAAAAGCTGGGTCTGGGTGAGTGCACAGTATCCTTTGAAACTGAATACAATCATCGTGTTGGCCCCTGACTAGGTAATGGAGAATGTCCTTACAATTTCTTATTGAAGTACTTCCAATATGGCACGGGATCATAATGTTGTGGACAACAACCGCACAGCAATAAATGCCGCAAGCAAAATATAATCCGCAGAAATAAGGTCAGAAAAAAACAGAGACTTTACAAAGAAAGCACACACCCATTTAAAACAATATGGCTTCTTAAAATAACCAACTCCAGGGGGTTGTGGACTTTGGTATGGGGAGAAATTTGGGAGGGAGAGGAAACTCCTTTTTTTAAAAAAAAAAATAAAAATAGCTACAACTGGAGACCTGGGAGAAACTGAACCATGATTCCAGGTCTCCTTCTCTGCAGTGTGCCGGTGCCTTAACCACTCCACCATGGGAGCAGCTTGACTAGACACCACACACACAGCAACTTCTTCTGTTCAAGTAACAGTGCAGAGCAAAAGGGGTAGTGGTAATACCCTATCACTATTAAACCCCTGTCACTCTAAATCTTTTGCACTTTGCACAGCATAGTGATTCTTCTTGAAGTACTATACTGACCTGGTATCCTTCAATATTTATTTTATTTATTTATTTATTTATCTCAGTTCTAAGATTACAATTACCTTTGAGCCTAGGGCTCTTTTACAAAGGTTCCATGTCAAGACATAGGTAACACATGACAATAGACAAAAATTGTTACATAATAAGGGTAAAGGATATCAAATTAAATTCAAACAGACAGGGAGAGGGTAGAGTGGAAAGAAAGAGGACGGGGGTGGTAGAAAGAATGGGAGGGGCACGGGGGAGGTAAGAGAATGAGAAGAGAGGAGAGGTAGGGGGTAGGTAAGGATAAGGGGGGATATACAGATAAAGAAGCAGTACTAAAAGCAGCCAAGACACGTGGTCCCACATAATTGAATTTAGGCCAGATTAGCATCTTTCATGATTGCAACAGAATGCTACAAGCTTGAAGGCAGACATTTAATGGGGTAAAAACAGTAATGCATTCAAAGGGTGGGAATTTGCACATCTGTACCCCCTCACCTCTAGATAACCAGACCAGGCAAGCCACCTAGATTTTTTACCAACCCATGGGTGAGTGAAACTTTTGTTAACAGTGAAGAAGTCATTACAGAGGGGAGAAGGAGCACCAGAGTATCAGGACTAGTGGAAGGAAATCAACTACCAATGTCACAATGAGTAACTGCGGGGCTTGAGGCCCTGGAGATAAGGATGTGAGTGTATAATACTGACTGGGTTCCAACATTTAAATCCATGTTTTTGTAGACTGTGCTGAATGCCTCTTCCGCCTGAATCAAGTGTAAAAACATTATTATGTTAAACTTTTCAATGTCTTCTCTTACAGTGGTCATGATTCAAACCACCGTCTGGCCATATGGTTGACCAACTGGGTAATAATGCACTGATGGTAATAGAGCAGTCTTATGGGCAGGAAGTTCCTCCATGTGCCAAGGCCTAGTCATTTAACTCTTTTTTTCACCAACATATTTAAAATGATGCCCGGTCTGGTAGTGCTCTACACCATGTAGTCTTGCTTTTTTGCACTGACGCAAGCATATTGGACCCTACGCACAAACAGATGCACTGCCTATGCACAGCAGATCTGAGACATGTAGGCAGCTGCACAGGTGAATGCTGAGCAATGGGGGTCCTGTGGAACCCAAGTGGCATTCACAAAGGGTGTGTAAGTGCAGTACAAGACACTTACACACCCACATCCAAAGCCCCTCAGGGTTGTCTGCACAGGGGGCATGCCTGCACTACACGGCATTCACAAAGCTGCATAGTGCCAGGCTGAGAAGGCACTGGTTACACCTGCAGAGACCAGGCATAACCTGGTGCATACCCCCATGTACACCATCTGACAGGTGTGGCAGCACAACATATTGGACCTCTTATTATTTTTTTTAGTTGTTTAACCAGGTGTAGCACACTAAGTTGAAAGCTTTTTTAAAGGTGGGACCTGGGAGCACAGGGAAGTTAAGTGACTTGCTCAGGGTCACACAGTATGCAAGTGGAAGCTGTGAGATTCAAACCCAGGTCTGGTCTGTTGGATGTCACCAGATTTGCAGCTCAGAGCCTTAAACCACTGCTCTATACTGCCTCCCATACCTCCTTGCTGCCCCAGCCCACTATGCTGCAGGGGAGGGCTGGGGCAGTTGTGTGTGCACCTGCCCATTGGACTGCAGCAATTCTGCTATACGTGGCTTATCTGCTCCACCGTGCCCTCCACAAGGGTACAAGGGATCCACTCAGGGACCTGGTATAGGCATCCGATGGGATACCCACCCAGGTTTGTGGATCTGCCCCCGACTGCCCACATAACCATGTGTGCCTTGGGGGCATGACCTTGGACAGGCACCCCACAGGTGTTAGCGGTAGTACATACTGCTTACTCTGCACCTGCTTGGGGCTGCTTAGGTATGCAGGTGGGGTACGTGCCTCAGGTGTGTATTATCCTGCCATTTGAAGCATAGGGCCCAATGTGTGGCAAAACCTATTTTTTTGGCTTTGAGGCCCCAAGGACCATGTTTGAGGAATGGAGTCTGTGCCCTCCTACTCCCTAAAACTTCAGTTTAAAATACCCCTTGCTTACTTGTGCCAAGTAGGGCTATGGTGGTGTAATGTGTGCAACTGTTGCTTTGTTCATCTTTGTGTTTGCAGTCAGTGTGGAATAACCATGACTCTTGACAGTGCATCTGGGTGAGGGAACGGTGATTCATTTGTTTGCAGCTCAGTTTCCCATCTTCTCCTATTAGACCAGTTGGAATCCTCCACATGTGGGGCTGAAGTGAGAGCACTGCTTAATGGCAGCTATATTAACCATTACTTTCTGCTCCACAGGCCCTCTCCCCATCCACAAGGATTTATTGTTTATGAACCATGGGTATCAGTGGAGGTAGATTTTACACTTATTCATATTGATAAGTATGCTGCCTTCCTGATTTGTGGAGTGACTAAAGCATATCTGATTGTGCTGACTTTGTAAATGCCTTGCATTCGAGGCAACAAAAATTCCTGGACTTAACCAGTAATTTCACAAGGATGCGCTAGGCAGTAACATTCAAAGTGCATCAAAGTGTCAGCAGCCACATTTTAATATGTAATCCTCCTAAGGAAGGAATGTGTGTTAATATGCTACCACCTACTGTGTGGAGCTGCCTGTCTGCTAGCCCTTATTTATAGATATTACTACATTGTATATATGTTTTTTATGTAAATATATGTACATGCCAGCATCAGCACAAAGGCACCTTGGGAAAAGACTAGATTTTTGAAAAAAAGGCTTGACATTCTTTTAACCTGAAGGCAGCTGTTTGCCAGGAACTGAAATTGCATTCCAATTTTTTTTTTTTACAGGGATGTCAAAATCCATTTGTATGTCATAATACCATGCACTCAGGAGCAGAATGCTTTTTTTCTAAGGAAGCTGTTATAATATGTTACATTTTATGAGGTAACAGGTGAGGAACATGCTTCCTTGAGAACCTGCGTGAATTTTATCTTACCAGTGCCAATGGTCTACAGGGGACTTCAAAAGGTTTAACTCTGAAAAATCATATCCATACTAATTATAGGTCTCAGAATCTGTTTTTAATATGCTTGGAAATTTTGGAAACAACGCAACAGTGCCATCTTCTGGCCTAAAAGAAACATCTCCAGTTCAAATGGAGTAGTTGCTGTGAGCTGAAAAGTGATGACACTGGAAGGTTTCAGATAGGTATAAATTGCCAAACTCAGGGAATTTTGGACACACACATTTTTCTTGTACTCTCCTGACCAGAGAGAACACCAGTCAGTACAGAGACTGCCTAGGAACCAAAGGCTGCTGCAGAATGACTGAAATATTTTTGCAAACCAGTGATTTCTGGACTTTGAAATCTTCATACCTAAGATACAGAATTAGCTAACACATTTAAGTACATTTTTTTCTGTATATATTTTTACCATTTGTTTCTGTATATTGTAACCCAAATTAGTGTTCTCTTTTAGCTGTAACTGTATTCATCTAAGTATTTTAGTAAAACATTTGTTTTCCTAAAGAGTATCTGCCTAAGCGAGACTTTCTTATATCTGTAGAAGATTTATTAATAATCTGTAACAACTGTTACTTGCTTAGAGGGCCTCCATAAGCAACCACATTGAAAAGGGGTCTGGAAGGGACATCAGGTAGAATAGGGAGAATACCAGTGTCTACAAAGATTTTGAATCAGACTGTTGGGAGAAGGTCGAATTAGGCTTACACTGCTACCCAGAAGAGAGTGTGACACCTGGGTCTTCCTCCTGTGTGTAATAGCCAAGGAAAGTGTTCATATTTGTACAAGACTCAAGACTGGTATTGTGCCCTTTTACAGAGCTAGAGGGATGCCCTGGATCCTCATGGCAGAGGTGTAGTCATGACCTCGGTGAGCATTCAAAAAAGATGAAGAGGGTGTCCCTTCCTTCCCATCATGGATTGCACTTAAGGGTGGGCATTGTGAGCTCAGTGGGACTGACCCCCAGGAGTGGGATTGTGACAGATCTGGTGCATAGCATTGAGGTATAAGTGATTTGGTTGCATACCATTGCAATTTGAGACATTGGTGACACAGGTGTAACAGTGGATTCAAGCCCAGTATATCATATTGATAAACTGTAAACAGTCCACACACAAACAAGTAGAGATTATATATATATATATATATATATATATATATATATATAATTAGGTTACAGTATAAAGTTCCCTACATGTTTTTTTTCCTCTTGGGTGCAAGCTAGTGTAGCAGTAGTTAGGAAAGAAGATGGCTTCCATCTACAGTGAATACAATGCTGACTACCCGAAGCAGTTGTGTCAGGAAAGAGGAGTCCAGTGTGAGGGGTGAACCAAAAAGCACCTTGTGGAGGCTCTTGTGGCAGCCGATGAGCAAGTGACTGCCCAGGACCTTGAGTCACAGCTGGTGACTGAAAGGGACCAGACCTTGGGAATGGGGGTGCCAAGGGATGTCACAGAGTCAAGTTCCAGGAAGGGGGGGCAGCAAGACCAGAGGGAACCCAGAGCCACAGCACCAGGAGAAGGTCACCACAACACTGGAGCTGAAAGGGATCAGGCTGCAGCTAGAGTTGAGGATATTGGAGCTGGAATTTGAGCAGAGGAAGTTCCAGACAGAGCTGGAGATGCAGGAAAAAGAAAACTAGAATTTTTCCTCAGCCTCTCGGCTGAGGAAAAAGGAAAGCAGCTTCAGTGAGGGGCTGAAAGAGAGAGAGAGAGAGAGAGAGGAAAAAGAGCACCAAAGGGAATTCAAACTGGTGAAGCTTAGACTCCAATGACCATGCCAGAAGAGGAAAGTGGCAGGAGTGAACCTGGAACTCTAGGACTGGAGTACAAATTAAATTCTAAATTAACAGCTGAATTTAAAGAGGGGGAGGATATAGATGTATTTTTGAATTTGTTTGAAATGGTCTGAATCCAGGCTAAAATACCCAGGGAGCTCTGGAGCTTCCAGCTGTCCCCACTGCTCACTAGGAAAGGATGTGAGACACTAGGCCAAAATGGACAATCATGACAGTAGTAATTATGAGAAACTTAAACCTGCAATGCTTAAAAAGTATGAATTAACTCCTGAAGCTTACACGGTTAAGTTCTGTAAGCTCCAGAAAAGCTGTGACATGAGCTATAAGGAACTCACCACAAAGGAGCATCAGTTTTTTAAACGTTGGTGGAAGGGGGTTGAAGCAAACTCTGTAGAGAAAATTGGGAGATTGTACTTCTGGAGCTATTCTTTTGGACTTGCCCAGCAGAGCTAAAAACCTGGTTAAAGGACCGAGATCCCAAAACAGTACAGGAGACTGCTGAGTTCTCGGATCGCTATGCAAGGAGCAGGCCTGCTCTGAAAGGGAGTGGGGCAGGTGTGGCAGTGCAGTAGGGGGAAAATGCACCTTTGTGGCAGCTAAAGCCCTCACTGCTTCTACAGAAAGGGGAAAGCCCCAGTTACAGAAAAAGGATTTATCGAATAAAAGAAATGATGATTGCTGGTTTTGCAAACAGCCAGGCATCTTGCTAGACAGTGTCCTAAAAAGGCATGGAGTGGACAAAGTGGCAGTCAAACAGAGTTGGGTGGACTGTGTATCCCTGAAAGCATGCCTACGAACATGCGGGAGCATGTACACCCGGTTACTGTAAATGAGACGAAGATCCATGGGTTAAGGGACACTGGGTTATCTCTTACCTTACTAAAAGGGGATTTGGTTGAGCCTGAACAGCTTATACCTAATCAGTTCATAACAGTAAGGGGATTCACTGGGGAGGAAAAATCTCTGCCACTAGCTAGTGTTCTCTTGGACTGGGGTGAAACAGGAGAGAGGATGCAAGAAGTGGCTGTAGCAGACAACATTGCCCTGGATGTGATTATAGGGAACAATCTCCAGCAGGGGATGGTGTGGTGCGGTTATCCACAGTCAGACGGCAAAGACCGACTGTAGTTCCTTGGACCCCATAGAGGCCCATGTGGAAAACAATGGGAGGCTGGTTCCCCAGTCAGTGTCTCCTGAAATGGAGAGTAGTGAAAGGGGAGGTAAGACTTCCCCACATAGCAGTTCACAAAACATCTACAGAAGGTTACTCTGAGAAGGGAGAGGTAACCAATGGTCAGAAGGTTAGGGATGGCAGTGACCCTAAATGCCTTGATGCTAGAGCTATGGGCCCCATTTTAGGAATAGAAGGGGACATGTCCCATGCCTTTGGAAAATGTGAAGAATTTGCAGCTGCTCAGAGGACTGATCCTAGTTTGGAGAGGCTAAGGGATTGTGCAGAATCTGATGGGACACAGGGAGGTGACAGGAGGCATAGAGTATATTGGGACAATGGACTGTTGTATACACAAGATGTAAGGACAGAGGGAGGGAGGGGTGATGAGCAGGCAGCCTATCATTCCCCATGGGTACCATGAGCGATTGTTCAAGATCACTCATGATATCCCCATGTCCGTACATCTGGGAATCATGTGCATCATGCAGCAATTGGCCTAGAATTTCTATTGGCCCAACTTCACCCAGCAGTTGAAGGAATACTGCAGGTCTTGTCACAAGTGCCAACAAATAGGGAAGGCAGGTAGTAAAACCAAAGCTGCCTTAATTCCCTTGCCCATTGTGGAGGAGCCATTCCAGAGGGTAGGAATGGATATTGTGGAACCTTTGAGTACCCCAAACTGCTCTGGAAAAAGGTTTATCCTGATGGTGGTAGATTAAGACACCTGATACCCAGAGGTGGTTGCCCTTTCCTCACTTAGGACAAAGTGGCAGACACCTTGCTAGGGATTTTCTCCTGTGTCAGGTTCCTGCAGGACATTATCACTGATCGAGGGGGTACCTTCATGTCGGACCTGATGAAGTGTTTGTAGGAGGAGTGTGGTATGGTGCAGAGACACATGACACCTTATCACTCACAAGCCAATGGGCTTGTGGAAAGGTTTAATGGTACCCTGAAATCAATGCTTCAAGCATTTGCTGAACAGCATGGAAGGGACTTGGAGAAATACCTTCCCCACCTGTCATTCACATACAGGGAGGGACACCAAGAATTGACAAAGTTCTCCCCCTTTGAACTCCTATATGGATGTAGGGTGCATGGGCCCCTAGACTTGATCTGTGAAGACTGGGAAGGCAAGCACTCCACTCAGGGAACTCCCATAGTGGAGTGTGTCCTAAGGTTTAGGAAAAGCTGAAGAAGCTTATGGGAGCAGCCCAAAGCAATCTATCAGCCACCCAGCAGAAGCAAAAGGTATGGTACGACCACAGAGCCAGAGCTCACTCATACATTGTAGGTCAGAAAATCATGGTCCTAATTTGGGTCCTGAAGGATAAGATGCAGGCTGAGTGGGCGGGACCATATAAGGTAGTCCAACAGGTTAATGACATGAACTATATTGTAGAACTGCATGACAGAAGACATACCAATAGAATGTACCATGTCAACATGATGAATCCATATGCAAATAGGGTAGACATGGTACCACATGGTTGTGGTAGACAAGGTTATGGAGGGCATTATCAAGGAGAGGCTGGGGGCAGCTGGAAAGGTTGGGGCACCTGGATGACAGGCAGTATGGTTTTGTTCTGAGGAGGTTATGCCAGACTAACCTGGTGGAGTTTTATGATTGGGTGACAGGTGCCCTGGACCGACATAGGCCAGTGGATGTCCTCTATCTGGATTTCAGTAAGGCATTCGATTCGGTACCCCACAACGGCCTACTAACAAAGTTGGTGGAGATGGGAGTGGGGGGCAGTTGCTCAGGTGGGTGGAAAACTGGCTTATGGGACAAATACAGTGAGTGGTGGTTGGAGGGATAGTCTCCTCCCCCAGGAGGGTCATCAATGGGGTCCCCCAGGGTTCAGTCCTGGGGCCACTCCCACTCAATTCCTATGTTTTGGACATAGGGTGGGGTGCTAGGAGTAGGTTGAGTCTCTTTGCAGATGACTTAAAACTGGGAGCACTGGCAGACAGGCAGGAGGGGAGAGAGGCCCTGCAAGGGGATCTGGATACCCTGGAGGGGTGGGCAAGGAAGTGGGGTTGAAGTTCAATGCAGGGAAATGTAGGGTGCTGCATCTGGGGGTCGGAAACCTGGGACATGCATACACCCTGGGGGGACCACACTGCAAGTCACAAGGGGCGAGAGGGTCTTAGGGATAGTGGTGGACAGCAAAATGAATAACAGAGAATTGTCAAAGAGCTGCAGCAAAAAGAAAACAGGATACTGGGCTACATAACCAGGGGGATTACCTCCAGGAGGAGGGAGGTGATCCTCCCTCTGTATAATGCCCTGGTTAAGACGCATCTTGAGTACTGTGTGCAGTTCTGAAGACCCCATCTTAAGAGGGACATAGCACTGCTAGACAGGGTCCAGAGAAGGGTGACCAGGATGATTCAGGGCATGGAGGGTAGGACCTATGAGGAGAGACTGGATGAACTCAATCTGTGCGCACTGGAGGAGAGTAGGGACAGAGGGGATGTGATAGAGACTTTCAAGTATGTAAAGTGGATAAATAAGGCCACAGCCAGGGAAGTGTTCAGGTTTAAGAAGGGGGGAACTACCAGGGGGCACGAGTGGAAGATGGAAGGGGGAAGTACAGGGGGAAGCACAGAAGACACTTCTTCACAGAGAGGGTGGTGGAACCATGGAACACACTGCCCAGGAGTCTGGTGGAAGAGACCACAGTGGAAGGATTCAAGAAGGGTTGGGACAGGTACAGGGGAAGCTGAGGCCAGGGAGGGCCACCTCTGGGGCTGGGGGGGTGGAGGATCAAGCTCCCAGTACTGGGCTAGCTTCCAAGCAGACACGCTAAACAATGGGGCCTATTCTTCTGGCTTTTACTAATATACTATGATACTATGATATGCAGTGTGTAGAACTGGGAAGGGGACTGATGAAGAAGACCCCCTACTGGACTTGCTGGAGAAAATCAAGCGGGAGTCCTCTGAGAAAGCAATCACACTGTATCCCCAGTTGACCCCAGAACACACCCATAAAGTGAAGGAGGTTTTAATGGACTTTGCCTCTTTGTTTATAGCCAAGCTGGGACGTATCCCCTTAGCGATACATGATGTAGATACTGGAACACAAGCACCCATCTGATGGACAGCCTACCAGGTGTCTGAGGCCATCCTAAAGGACATTAGGAGGGAGGGAGGTGGAAGAAAGGCTGGATTTAGGGGTAATCACAGAAATCCCACAGTCCCTGGGCCTCACCCATAGTCCTTGTTCCCAAGCCAGATGACTCTATTAGCTTCTTTGTTGACTATTGTGGACTCAACCCAGTCATGAAGTCTGACACCCACCCAATGCCATGGATGGATGAACTATTGGACAAGTTGAGCGGAGCGACATACAGTTAAGACTACCAGGATGAAGCGCAACACTGCAGAATTCTGCAGTAGAGTTACTGCAGTAAACAATGCAGTTTCAATGGGAGTTGATCCCTTTTGTCACACAGTAAACCTGTGACACTGGGCTTCATCCTGGTGGGTTTCACTGTACCTTAGCACTATTGACTAGACAAAAGGGTGGAGTTAACTGCCAGAGCTAAGGAGAAATCAGCCTTCATCACTCCAATATGATTATTCAAGTTCAAGGTAATGCCTTTTGGAATGAAAAACATCCCTGTCACCTTCCAAAGGTTGGTCAACAGGAGTTACATGGTACTGAAAAGTATGCAGTGGCGTATCTGGATGATATTATCTTCTTCAGTACCAGTTGGAAGGAACACCTGTCCCACCTGAAGGAAGTGTGCAGGATACATAGGCTGAAACATGCCAGGTGGCCATGGAGGAGGTGGCATACCAAGGACATGTTGCAGAGCAGGGGCAGCTTCATCCCAATCAAGTCAAGACTGCAGTGATAGAGGCGTAACCCAGGCCTGAATCTTAGAAGCAGGTTCAGAGTTTCCTAGGGACCGCCAGGAACTATCAAAAGTTTGTATCAAATTACAGTACCGTGGCAGCTCCCCTCTCTGGCCTGCTAAAGAAAAGAATGCCCAAAAAGGTATAGTTAGAGCCAGCCTGGGAATGAGCCTTCACCCAGCTAAAGGAGACACTGTATAGTGCTACTGTGTTGGCTAGTCCAGACTACAGTAAACCATTTGTAGCCCAGACAGATGCCTCAGATGTGGGGGATTGGAGCAGTCCTCAGTCAGACCTCTAACCAAAGGAAAGATCACCCTATAGTGCACCTTAGCAAAAAGTTGCTTTCCTGGGTGCAGACCTATTCTGCAGTTGAAAAGAAATACCTTGCACTGGTATGGGCCCTGAAGAAATTAGAGCCATACCTCTACGGGAGGCACTTCAAGGTACAGACCGATCATAACCTCCCTGGTGTGGCTAACACAGATGTGAAAAATTAATGGTCATCTCTTAAGGTGGAGTATTGCCTTACAAGGCTGTGATATGACCAATACCCACAGGGCTGGCTCGGTCAATGCCAATTCAGATGGGCTATCTTGCCAGTTAGAGCACTGAAAAAGAATTTGTGAAAATCATACCCTCCCCAAGGATGAATTCCCACAAATTCAGTATAGGAGGGAGAGATGTAGTGAGCTGCCCAGCTGCTGACCCTTATTTAAAGATATTTATTATGCTGTATATATGTTTTTTATGTAATTATATGTACATGCCAGTGTCAGCACAAAGGCACCTAGGGAAAAGACTAGATTTATTAAAAAAAAAGACTTGACCTTCTTTTATACTAAGGTTCATACTAAGGTTTTAGGAGTAAGAGAAAGGCTTTATGCCCATACGTGCTCCTGTAATAATCTAATAATTAGTTAGGTTATTACCCTTTAATAGGTAATTATAAAAAGGGTCTGAGAAATGGAGCTTTCTGATTGGCTGCAAACATTCTAACAGCCTTATGTTAATCTTTTATTAACATACATGTAGAGCTTAACCATATGCTGAACAAGGTTAAACACTGTTTACATTTTTTTTAATTATAATAGCAATAAGGCACTCCCAGGGATTATTTTAATGGCCAGTTAATCACCCTCTAGGGGCATGTGGCACTCTCCTACACCTCATGCCACAGTACACCCCTAGAAGGTGATTAACAGACCATTAATATAACCCTTGGTCATGCCTTATTGCTTAATTATCAAGTCTACTTTTTAATTGTATTGTATCAATACTGTATATAATATCTTCTGGAAGATCATTCTATAGATTGATTATTCGTTACATAAAAAATGCCTTCCGTTTCTCTGTTTTGCATTTTATGTATTTTTAATTGTAATTTGTGCCCCTAGTGCCTTTGTTGTCATCCTTAATATTTAAATTCAGTTCATCCATCAAATTGATATCCTGTATTAAATTATAGCTTAGTATCATGTCCCCCCTAATCATTCTCGTATTAAGTGGCTTTAAATAATAATAAACCTGTAATGTCTGAAAATTCTAACTTTTGAGTGGCGTTTACTTATGATAATGCCAACAATGATTTTGGTTTTAGCTGAAAATCCAAAAAATTGCTTCAAAACAGAATGGGACGAAAGGATTAAAATACTTGATTAATTGATTTGTTTATTTAAAATCTAGAGAAGTCCATGGGCCAAAGACCCATTTACATGGGCGACCAGAACACATAACAACAATAACAAAAATGATTAAACAATGAATATCAGCATACAAAATCTTCATACAGATATACATTCACAGACTTTATTTGCCACAAACCATTTTTAAATCAGATTTAAAGACAAGCAAAGAAATATTTGCACTAACCAGTTCAGATGGTAAGGCATTAAATGCAAATGGTAGATTATATAACAAGGGCCTTTGACTAAGTAATGTTTTCATAGCTGGTACTGTAAAGCAAGTGCAGTGTGACAATCTTGTATGTTTCTGAGCTGTTGTAGTGTTTTTTTTTTTGTTTTGTTTTGTTTTTAAAAGAGCATGAAAGACAGTCGGGACCCTATGTAGTGTGATCTTTTTGGCCATAACTCCCATGTGCAACTGATACCTCTGGTCAAGTTTCGCCCACCTGAATGCTAGGAGCCTTATGGCCAACCTCCCTGACCTCCAGGCTTGGATCTATACTAACGTCCCGGACGTCCTCGCCATCACAGAAACCTGGCTTAAGCCCACAGTGCTTGACTCTCAGTGCCAGTTTCCTGGATACAACATGCTTCTGATCGACCGGTCCTGGCACTAAAAGGGAGGTGGCCTTGCCTCTACTTCAAAACTCACCTAAACATTACCCTTCTGCAGGACCCTCCTACCAAACTGTGAAACCTACACTCCTACTGCTTCTTGGGGTGTAAAGAAACTCCATATTTTTGTACTTATATCCCCCAAAATGCTACACAAGGCATCACTGAACTCCTAGGGTTTCTGGCTTCAGTTACAGGCAGGAATGACATTATCTGCCTTGGTGATTTTAACCTTGACTGGTCCGAAAAACTCAGCTAACCTTATCCTCCTTAGCTAGCAAGGCAAATCTATCCCAGCTCATCATGAACCCACAAGGGTCTCACATGGGGCAACTGTGCCACCCTCCTTGACTGGATACTTACTAACAGGACGGAATATGTTGCTCAGCTGTGTGCTACCTGACACAATTAGTGACCACTATCCTATCTACTGTGTCGGAACACTGTCATTCCTCCCTCCCTGCTAAAACTGTAACCTTTCCTAATCTCTCCCGCCTAAGTCATGAGGACTCTTAACTGACCTTAACCAGGTTGACTGGTCCCTCTCTACCAAACAGAGGACATTAACATAGCCACAGAATATTTCAACTCAGTCCTCCTCTCTCTTCAAAACCTTCACATCCGGTCACCACACGTAGGATGGCAGGAAAGTAACCAAGTGGCTAACACGCCCCTGCTTCAACTTCTCAAATCGGGACAAACTTTGGTCCAGGTGGAAGATCTCCTACCTCCATGCAGACTTTGAAGACTATCGTGCATTCACGTAACAACTGCAAAAGACAAATTCGTATTGCCAAAAACACCTACTATGGAACCTACTAATAACATCCTCTACAAATCCGCGCAGGTACTGGTCCAAAATTAAGGACATTCTCGGCAGCGACAAGCCACAGAATCCAGCTGACATGAACATTCAAGGTGTTCACTGCACCAACCATGACACCATTGCCAACGCCTTCAATGCCCTTTTTTTCTTCTCACCAGTTGCTACTCTAACTAGCCCTCAACCTGACTGTCCCTCTTCTCCTCCCTCACCCTCCCACCCCTCCCTTTCATTCTGGCTCCAACCACATACCTTGAAGTTACTTAAGCTACTTAACTCCCTTCCGACACTTGTGAGGTCAAGGGCCTGAGGGCATCCATCCTCGCATACTTAAGCAGTATGCACCTTGGCTGACCAGACCTATCACCTGGCTTTTAACCTCTCGATTAAATGCGTCTACTGTCCCATCCACCTGGAAAACTGCCAGAACCATCCCTATACACAAAAAGAGGCGATGTCAAACTCATGTCTAACTACGCCTATATCTCTTCTGCCCACTCTCAGTAAGCTGCTTGAAAAATAGTCCACTGCCAGCTTGCTGCTCACCTTGACATGTTTAATCTTCAAACCCGTGCCAACATGGTTTCCAGCCCAGTCACAGTACCACCTCTGCACTTACACAACACAAATGACATCAGAAATAATATGGACCGTGGCCTACTCACTGGGGCCATCTTTATCGACCTGTCAAAGCCTTCAACATGGTACACCATCCTGTCATGCTAAAGCTCCAATCCATTGGAGCATCTGACCAAGCCCTCTCCTGGTTCCATAGCTATCTTGACAATCGGACTCAGGCGGTAGCATTTCACAAGGCCCTTTCCTCCCCCCTAAACATCTCCCGTGGAGTTCCCCAGGGATCCACTCTTAGACCTCTACTCTTTTCCCTCTTCCTAAATGATATTCCCACCATGTTCCGGCATAGCTGCACTCTTAAGTACGCAGATGACCTTGTTCTCTACTCTGGGTCAAAATCGGTTGCTGCCATCAACTCCACTCTCACTAATGACTTCAATTCCTGCAGACCTGGCTCTCTAGCAACCACCAAGTCCTGAACCTAGAAAAACCTGTGCTATGCTATTCGGATCCTCTAAGAAACTGTCTGCCCCTGCAGACAGGCTCCGGGTTCAATGCCTTGATGGCTCCCTCCTCTCAAACACTGAGTCCTTCAAGTACCTTGGGTCACTTTGGATCCCACACTTGACCTGTCTCAACATGTCAATATGGTGTGCCGTCGTCAATGCTAAAATTGGCAGAGCTTATCGCACGCCACTCCCTCACTCCTTCCGCTAGACTTTCTGTTGCGAGAGGTATTCTCACCCCAGCTCCAATATGCTCTGCCCCTCCTCTTTTCTGCAAACTCTGCTACACTCCACAAATGGGACACTGTCTACAACATCTTTAGATTCGCCTTAACTGCCCCACGTCTTACCCATCATTGTCTCCTTTACGCTGGCTTAAATTGGCTGTCACCTAAGGATATTCGAGCCTACTCCTGGGCTGCTTTATCGACTCCCTGTCTAGACCTCCTGCCCTGTCTATCTTGCCAACCTCCTGACTCCTGCCTCACACACCCGCATTACCCTCAGGTCTTCCTCTGTCCCCATGCTCTCCACTAGACCTTGCATGACAAAATGGGTGAACAGGCATTTGACCATTTTGCTCCCAAATTCTGGAACTCACTCCCCCTTATGGTGAAAACGTCATCCTCCCATCGAGAATTCAAAAACTCGCTGTTCACCCACCTCCTAGCCTCTGGCCAATGCAAATGCTCTTAATTTGCTTTGTCCCACTGCAGGCTGTCGGGTCTGAACCTGAGTACTACACTAATGTTCTCCCATGCAATTTGTCTAGGTGGCTATGAACCTTGATGTCTTTACTGTTCCTCAGCTGTCTTATGGTTACCCTAATTGCTTTATTTTACATCCTTACTATGATCTATGCCTAAAATGTACCCTTATGTAACTGTTACTGTACTACCCAATGTATATCTTGTTTTGCTTCTGTACACCTATATTATGTCTGTGCATTTCTGCATATTGTAACCAATGTCCTGTGCTCTCCCGGGTCGTGCCTGAAAATAGGCAGGTCTGTTGCCTAGCACACTTACCCGGTTACCAAAAGCTAATAAATAAATAAATAATAAATAAAATAAATAAATAAATTCAGCTTTGTCAGCATATCTTTGTATCTCATGTCCGTGCATTGATAGATCATTTTAGTTAATTGCCTCTGTACCTTCTCAATGTTATCCATTGTAATCCCCTTTATAGGTCCCCATAGTGGGTTGCCATAATCCAGATGAGATCTGATATACACTCTGTACAAAGGCATACTAACTTTAGCTTCTCTACCTTAGAAATGTCTATTAATTGTCCATAGGACTCTTTTTGCTTTTGCTATCTGGGTTCTACAATGTGTTTCAAATGTTGATTTATTAGCTATTATAATTCCCAGATCCTTTTCCTCACTGCTAGTTTTGAGGGAATTGTTCTTCATAAAATATGTAGTATTAGTACTGTGATTTCCAAAATGTAATAAGCTACATTTATCTTGGTTAAAAATCAGACCAGCTGAATCAGCCCAATCAATTAACATATTTAGAGCGTCTTGTAATTTTTGTCTGTTAGTATTATCTGAAACCTCACTGGCCAATTTATTATCATCTGCATATTTGCTTATCCAGACTTCAGCGTTATGTCCCAGTTTGGATATATATAGTTGGAAGAGTAAAGGGCCCAGCACTGACCCCTGTGGTACTCCACTAGTTACAGGAGTAGGTGCTGAACAAAACCCATTGATTCTTTTTGTGTTCTCTCAGATAGCCAGTTCTGAATCCACTTTATCAATCTTCCATCAATTTCTAGATTAATTAGAGTTTGGATTATTTGGTTGTGGGGGACTTCTTCAAAGGTGTTTGACATATCTAGGTAAGTGTAATCTACTGGATGTCCTGATCCAATGCTGACGATATCTTTTCATAGAAACACTGCTGGTTCGTGAGACATGATCTTCCAGGCATGAACCCATGTTGAGCAGGGTCTAAGAGTTTATATCTCTTAAATATTTATAGATGTCTTCTTTAATTATGGATTCCAATATCTTATCTGGGACTGACATTAGGCTGATTGGCCAATAATTTGTAGATTCTAATTTGCTACCTTTTTTGTGAACTGGTATCACTATTGCAGTTAATCAATCAGTTGGAACTATTTTTTCTGAGATGGAATTATTAAATAACATTGTTAATGGTATTGCTATATATGGGGATAACATTTTGAGCATAGCAGCTGAGATATTTGACCTGAATGCAGCTGTTTGCCAGGAACTGAAATTGCATTAACAGTTTATTTTTTTTATAGGGATATGCCAAAATCCATTTGTATGTCATAAAACCATGCACTCAGAAGTGGAAAGCTTTGATCTAAGGAAGCTGTTATAATATGTTACATTTTATGAGGTAGCAGGAGAGGAACATGCTTCCTCAAGAAACTGTGAATTTTATCTTATGGGCGCCAATGGTCTACAGGGGAACTTCAAAGGGCTTAGCTCTGAAATTTCATATCCATGCTAATTACGGGTCTCAGAATCTGATTTTTAATATGCTTGGAAATTTTGGAAATAGCGCAACAGTACCATCTTCTGACCTAAAAGAGACATCTCTTGGCCAAATGGAGTAGTTGCTGTGAGCTGTAAATTGATGACACTGCAAGGTTCCAGACAGGTATAAATAGCCCAGCTCAGGGCATTTTGGACACACACACACTTTGCTTGAACTCTACTGACCACAGAGAATGCCTGTCAGCACAGAGACTGCCTAGGAACCAAAGACTGCTACAGAATGACTGCAATATTTTTGCAAACTGGTGATTCTCTGGACTTTGAAATCTTCATACCTAAGATAGGGACTTAGCTAACAAGTTTTAGTGCATTTTTTTTCTGGTTATATTTTTCCCATTTGTTTCTGCATACAATAACCCAAATCAGTATTCTCCTTTAGCTGTAACTGTATTTATCTTAGTATTTTATTAAAACACTTGTTTTCCTAAAGAATATCTGCCAGAGCGAGAACTTCATATATTGTATGTGTGACTGTAGAAGGTTTATTAATAATCTGTGACAACTGTTACTTGTTTAGAGTGGCCACCATAAGCAACCAAATTGAAAAGGGGTCTGGAAGGAACATCTGGAAGAATAGGGAGAATACCAGAGTCTACAAAGATTTTGAATCAGGCTGTAGGGAGAAGGTCAAATCAGGCTTTCACTGCTACCCCAAAGAAAGTGTGATGCCTGGGTCTTCCTTCTTTGTGTGATAGCCAAGGAAAGGGCTCATATTTGGCCAAAAGACTTGAGACTGGTATTGTTTCCTTATCCAGAGCTAGAGGGATGCCCTGGATCCTGGTGGCATAGATTCAGTTGTGTTCTAGGTGAGCATTTAAAAAGGATGAGGAGGGTATTCCTGCCCCACATCAGGGACTGCACTTAAGGGTGGGCACTGTGAGCTCAGTGGGCCTGACCTCCAGGAGTGGGTTCATGACACATACTGCAGGATTCATTCCTGTGAATGCAAAATGTCTACTTGTGGTGAGACAAATCTGTTGCTGAGCATACCAGAACATAAACCCTGGCATATGCAAGCACATAAAATGATGGAGGGAGGCTCTTCCAAGGGAATCAAATATTTGGATTTGAGACATGGAGGGGGCAGAGGGAGCTTGTGAACAGCCCTTCCACAAGGCATCATTGAGTAAATTCCTCACCTATTGGCAATGCAATGGCAGTAGGACTCAACTGCCTTTTCTACCACACAACTTACAACCTGGTTAGACAGAGCCCAGGCAAGTTTTATGAGTGTTCTGATCTGGCAATCTCACTGACTTTCTATTTGAAGTCAGTGAAATTCACATTTAAAGAAAGACCTCTGCCCTCATAAAATGGTGTGGAAGACCATGTACAGCCTTAATTTATGATTAATTCTTTGACCACCCTGGATGGTCATGTCTATTAAGGTGCTGAACCAAAAGAAGGAACAAAATCCACCACAGCTGTTTGTTGGGGAAGTTGGTGCGGGCAGGGTTGTGCCATACTAGGGAAGGGGGGAGAAACAAAGGACAAGTTCCATACTATCCAAGCATCAATTATACACTAAATGGCATAACTTGGTATAAAAGAATAGAAGAAGGCTGAGACTGTTCCCCACACATTGTGGGACTTGTAGAAGTGTTAACAATTGTCCCTAATCCAGTCATCAAGTTTGCTTTTAAAAGAGGTGATATTTTCTAGGTCAATCAAATCCTGTGGTAAGGTATTCCATATTCTCAGGGCTCTAATTGTGAAAGAAGTGCCCCATTTATTAGTTTTAAATGATTTCACTTTGAGTTGTTTATTATGTAGCCTTGGAACTAATCTTCTATTAGAATATGAAAACCCACAATACTTCATAAGATCAGGTGATTGAAGTAATTTATAAACTAGGAGCGAATCACCTCTTATTCTCCTATTTTATAGTGAGTGGAATCTGGTAGTTTTAAATCTTAAGGGATAATGAAGCCGTGCCAGCCTGGGTACCATTCTAGTGTCTTTGGACCTGCTCCCACTGAGTCTTATCACCTTTGAGACTGGTGTTCCAAAAGGGAGACCCGTAGTCCAAGTAAGGCTTAATGTAGGTCCTATACAGAGGTATAAGACACTGCTCCAATTTATAAATGTTCACCTAATTTGCCTCAGGAGTCTATTTGCCACGTTGGTGATATTAGTACAGTGAACCCTTGGTGTGAGTTTGTTATTAATAAATATGCACAAATCTTTTTCACATATAGATGTTTTGGGTGGTAATTTGTTCAGATAATACACATTGTTAGAATTATTTTCTACCAAAGTGTATGACAACACACTTGTCCTGATTGAAATACATATCATTATGTTTGGGCAATTGCTCAATTTTCTCTAGATCAGAAACTAAAGATACTAGATTGTCATGATTGTTAACCCTGCCCCCCAGTTTTGTGTTGTCAGCAAACTCTGACATATAATTATTAGGCCATGGCTGTAGATCACTTACGAAAAGATTGAATACTGTAGGCCCCAGAACAGATCCCTGGGGGACTTCACTTGACACAGTGCCCCAGTCAAACAGTATATCATTAATTCTAACCCTTGGTTCTGTTGGCAAGCCAGTCAGAAGTCCACCTTATTAAACCAGGTGACAGCCCCATATTATACATTTCTACTGTAAGTTTATTGTGTGGGACCTTGTCAAATGTCCAACTAAAGTCAAGTAGTAACATGTCGGTAGGAATTCCTTTATCCAGCTGTGTACTAATGTTGTCATAAAAGGATATTAAATTTGTAGTACATAAGTGATTTGGTGTGAACTCGTGCTGTATCATGTCTAGGATATTTAATCTTATGCATTCCTGTTCTATTTTAGTTTTTAGTTTTGACAACCTTTTCCATCAGCTTACCAATGACAGAGGTTAAGCTGATGGGGCAGTAGTTCTGAATGTTGCCTCTGTTTCCCTTCTTAAATGTAGGGGTAACAACTGCTGTATGCCACTCATAGGGTATGGAACTTTCTCACAGGGATTTGTTAAAAGTTATTGATAAAGGTTGAGAACTGACCTGGGAGGTTTCAGTCAAAAACCAAGGGTGGATGTTATCAGGTCCTGGGCTGGTGTTTTTTTCAGTCTTTTAATAGCTTGTAAGATTTCAGATTTTGTAATTTTAAAGGAGGTGTATGAATTGGGATGAACCGGGGCAGTTTTATCCTGTTTAGAGAATACTGAACAAAAATAATTGTTAAAGTGGTTAGCAGTATCAACATCTGATGATAGTCTAACTCCTTTATTAATTAAAGGCCCTGTGGCCCTAGAATTACCCTTTTTTTCTTTAAATATGAAAAGAGGGACTTATGGCAGTCTTTAGTGGGTGCCAATTTTAAATTCAAGTTTAGTTTTAGCAAATTTAATGGATTGTTTTAGGGTTTTAACTGCTAACCTATATTTATAAAGTAATATACTGTAGATGCTTGTGTACTGTTTTTAAGTTTCTTGAAAAGTCTTGATTTTCTGTTTAATTTGAGTTTTGATAATTTTGTTGAACCATGGGGGAATTTTACCTTTATTATTGTATTTCTTTTTAGTCAGAATATAAAGTGTTTCTAAATTATAGATTATGTTTTTAAAGGTTGTCCAAGCTTGCTCAGTTGATAATTCTTGAGGAGTGATTCCCAGTTAATATCTACTAGTTGTTTATTAATGTCTGAAAAGTTAGCTTTATTATAATTTTTGATATTTGAAGGCTTCCTTGGGTTTATGGAATCCTGGGGGATTTCAAATAAAATAGAAGAATGATCACTTGCACCCAATGGATCCCAAATATGAAGGTCACTAATCTGTGTTTCTATATTTGTAAGTAATAGATCCAAGATGATATGGCAACATCATTAATGTAGAAAATCTGAAAAAGACCTGGGGGTCGTTGTTAACTATCAAGTAACTAGTGCAGAAAAGTCACACAAATGGGGAACCACATCTTAGCATCCATAAAGAGGTCTTTCATCACTAGGAACGAAAACTGTATTCTTCAATTATATAAATCATTTATTTAGACCACATATAGATTATGCTGTTAGCTTTTGGGCCCCATGTCTTAAAAAGAACATTAAAATTATAGAGAGTATGCAAGGAAGGACTACAAAATTAATTCCAAGGGTTAAGGATTTATCATATGAGGAGACGATAACAGCTGTAGGTTTATACACCTACAACTAAGGAGAAACTGAGGAGATCTGTTGTTACTGTTTAATATTCTAAAGGATACCAATCTAATGTATGTCTGTAACATCAAACATACTGATAAGCCCAAAAATCTCAGATGTAAAAACAAAGTGAATTTTATCCCTATGGCAAACACAAACAAATGTAGCCATTACTTCACATTAAGGGCTACTAGAATATGGAATGCCTTGTCTCAATATATAGTAGAAAATTAAACACTTCAGAGATTCAAAATCAAACTAGATAAATACATTCTGGGGTCAGAAATCTGAATATCCCCCACAAGAGTAGAGAGAGTGGTCACAATGGGCCTAGACTTACTTCCACTCTAAAAATACAGAGTAATAGTGAGTAATTTGTTCTGTTTGTGTTACTTGTTGTGGGATATGGGGGGAGGGCTGAGGAGAGGAGGTTTTTAGGCTACAAAGGTTGAACATGTTAAAAGAGATGGAGGTTTGTTGCTTATGTACAGTTACATGAGCAATCTGTACAGGTACTATCATACCTGAACTGAAGAATTGTAGTGTTCAGGGATTTTACTAGGAAACCATTACACCACTCGATTATGGATGACAAACTTAATACAGTATAATAACATGGAATGTGAATGGGTTAAAAAATGTGGTAAAGCACAAGAGGGTGCAGGCCAAAGTCTGGAAGCTCAAAGGGGACATACTAATGCAAGCAACCCAAATGATGTAAAGTCAAATGAGTAAAACTTCAAAATGTTGAAGGGGCTTGGTACAGCTCCTGCTTTAATACAAAAGCCAGGCACTGTGGTATGGGTGAGGCAAAACATCCCTAGGGATGTAACTAAGGTTAGAATGACTCAATGGGGCAATACACAATGGCCCACATAAAAATGCATAATGGCATGGCCTTCTCAGTAGGCTTATTGTACAAACCCAATATTGACAACCTCTGCTTCTATCCAAAACTGCAACTGGATATGGTGAGACTACCAGGGACGTGGATGCTTGGGGGAGACTTGAACTGTGTCCTAAACACAATCGTCGATAGATCTATTCCTAATCCGGTGCCACAAACCAAGTGTGCCTGGGTGTTGGAAGATTTGATGAGCATATAGACCCTGACAGACTGCTGGAGACATGAGAACTCTATGTCCATGGTCTTTAGTGTTTTTCTCTCATTCTCATGTTTCATACACCTGGATTGACTGGCTGTTTATAGCCACATCATTCTTGGGTACTATTCTGGATATGCAGTGTAAGCCTATTATAATGTCTGATCATGCACCTCTCCACTTTCACCTATCCAGAGGGGGCACCACAAAGCCAGCAAAGACCTGGCGTCTTGACCCTGTGCTTTTGAAACAATTTGAATATCATATTGCTATTCATAAATGGATTGCAGCTTGATTATTACATAAAAAATAAGGGATACCTCCCACTCGGTGATGTGGGTTGCCCTCAAAGTAGTCATCAGAGGGTTGACAACTGCATTTTCTAGTCACCAATGGAAAATACAACTAGCTGAACAGAAAACTCTTGAAAACAAAATTGCAGTCATGAAAAAAGACCATAAGGAAAAACCTTCCAGGCCTCTATATTATAGACTGCAAAAACTGAAATGGCACTACAATAGCATAGCTATTGTGCAAATTGAAATAGTGATACTCATTACCCAAGTAGGACAGCACTTTGATGGAGATGCGGCACAAATTACTAGCATGGTGACTTAAAGAGTGAGACAGTGCCAGGGCTATCATGTAAATGCCAAAAGAACAAGTTCTAGCAGATCCACTATGACTGTAAATGCATTAACTAGATAAGGGTGTTTCATGGGCTTAAACATAAACATGAATTGCTGTTGCATACACTAACTGAATCAAAGAATCAAAGTATGGTACATTGAGAAAAGGCAGATACAAAAATAATGCCACTGTCTGTATTGCAGTTACCTATATGTTTAACATGTTATTCTATGCACTGTTATAGCAATCAGATCAACAGAACCAGACCATCATATACATGAACGTACTGTACCTTAATTGCAAACACTGCTGAGACAACTATATGTTGCGATAAAGTGGAAGATAAACGCAATGTTGAGACATGTTTTTGAAGACATTTGATGTTTTTAATTGATGTTTTTAGAGATTGATATACAGTTCATACACATAGTTAGTATAATATAAAAGTGCATATACTCAAATGTCAATGTGCATCTTACACATTTCATTATTATTTGTTCTCTTGAATGAAGATCTTACTGTATAAGGCCTAAAAATAGGCTTTAGGTAAAGGTAAACTGTAGTAGGTGTGTTATTTATGGTATTGTATAGATTATCTTTTACTGCTGCTTCACCACAGGCACACACAATATGAAAATCAACAACCCCTTGATATGAAGAAAGAGGAATTAATTAGTACAAGGACAGAAACAAGTAGGAGACTGAGTAAGTGGGTAAACAAGCATGAGTATGGTAAGTCAAATAACATTTCAAAAAGTCTCACTATAATAATTCATTTTTTACAAATGTATCTGCACAGTTAATTTTTGTAAAACAAATAACAATGGGAGTTATTCCACATATGTCCATGGGTGCCACACATGCAGGTGGAGGGATTTGAGGACCTGATGCACCAGTTTGACCTGATCTTGAGTCAGAAGATCATGGCAGAGAGGTTGGGGAACTGCAGGTTCCATCGTTAGCTACTGAAGCAGAGGGAACCAAATCTAATGAGGCCAAAGAGGAACTATTAGAATCATGTGAGCCCCTTCCACCTGTAGCTTCAAGAGAACCCTCTGAAGCACTGGTAAGGGAGGAATGGCATACAAGAACCTCCCTGTCCAACAAAGAGAAAGCGCGTCTCACCAGAATACACCACACCTGGGAATGAGCGAGCAAAAATTGGGTAGTTTTGCGTTGGATGTGGAGACAAAGAGGTCCATCTCCGGCCAACCCCACAGGTCAAATAAGCTTTCAACCACCTCTTCATTTAGCTCCCATTCATGAGCGATGACAGTGGTGTGGCTGAGACTGTCTGCCAGGATTGCTGATGCCTGGCATATGGACAGCAGACAGATGGAGATCATGCAGGACTGCCCAGTACCACACTCTCATTGCCTCCCAGCATACAGGATATGAGCGAGTGCCTCCCTGTTTGTTCAGGTACCAGGCCACAGACATATTGTTGGTCTGAATCAGGAGTGTCCTGGACATAGAAGAGGCTGAAAGGCCTGGAGAGCATGCAGTACTGCCCTCATTTCTAACACATTGATGTGTAGAGACTCTTCCAACTGAGACCATATTCCCTGGGTCTGATGATCTCCTGGGTGGGCTCCCCAGCCTTGACACGAAGCATCCATTGTATGGGTTATGGTAGGAGCAAAGGGTTGAAAGGGGAACCCCAGTGGAGAGATTGAACAACTTCTGCCACCAAAGAAGATCCTTCTTCATGTACCCAGACACTAGGACCCTGTGGTCCAGGTTGTCAAGTCGCTGATCCCATTGGATGTGAAGAACCCATTGAATCACCCTCATATGCAGTCTGGCTGTAGAAACTGTAGGAATCACAGCTGCCATCAGCCTGAGAAGATGGAGGACTGACCAGACTGTGGTCCAGCATGAGTTGGCCACTAATCTGTCCTGTTTCTGCAAGGTCTCCACTCTGTGCAATGGGAGGAAGGCCTTGCCCTGGATCATATCCAGCACCACCCGCAAATGAATTGTAGGCACTGGGAGGGGAGAGGTAAGACTTGGGATAGTTGACTGTTATTCAAAGTCTGGAAAAGAGGTCCAGGGTGAAGGAAAGTAACTCCCTCAGACTGCTGTGTAATGGGGCTGATAGAAGCCAATCATTCAGATACAGGCACAGTTGTATCCCTCTGCAGCATAGGGCCACAGCCACCACTGCTAGACACTTCATAAAAACATGAGGTGCTGAGGACAGGCCGAAAAGGAAAGCATTGAACTAGTAATGTTCCCCCGGAAGGCAAATTGAAGAAAGTGGCGTTGGGCCTGGAAGACATAGATGTACAAGTAAGCATCCTGCATGTCCAGTGCACAAAGCCAATGGCTCTTGTGGAGCACGGGTAGATGTCCCTGGCAGTGAACATGCAGAACCTCTTGTACCTGACGTACAGGTTGAGCATGCTGAGATCCAAGATCAGTCTTAGGTCACCCATCTTTTTGAGCACTGGGAAGAAATGGAAGTAGTATACTCTATCTGTGCTGGAGCCATGGGCTTGACGGCTGACTTTTGCAGAAGAGCCTGGATCTCATCCCCTATCAGAGGCAGGTGCCTTGGAGGATAATGGGAAAGGCCTGGGGGGGTTGTCCGGAGACCTGTCTAGGAACTCTATATCGTGATCTCTTGCTAGTAGCTGAAGGACCCAAGAGTCCATTGTTATGTCCTGTGACCACAGAAGATGGAGTGAAAATCATCCCCCACACTGGTTCCCCTAGAGGATCTGGAGGAGGCAGGGTGGTCCCCAAAAATCAGGAGGCCAAAGGGAGGGAGGGAGTCAGTAGCACCTCCATGGGGCTTCTGGGACTTGGAAGGGGGAGTAGCGGTTCCTGATGCTGGATATCAGCATTTGGCCTGGTGTTTGGCAAGGGTCTCTTTGATCTGGCATCTCTATTGCCAAAGAAAAGGCTGTTTGCCTTTGTAACCCACTTGGTACATGAAGCAGACATCGTAGATGGATTTAGTTTGGTCCTGCAATTCAGTGATAATATCCTTCCTTAGCATCACCTCTGAATAACATGGATCCCCTGAAAAGGGCATCTAGGATGGAGGTCTGGACAGCTTGTGCTAGACCAGCAATTCTGAACCATGAATGTCACCTAATACAGACAGAAGTGGCTGTGGTGCGAGCAACTGAGTCTACTGTGTCATAAGTGGCCAAGAGGGCATGGCAACAGAAGATTTTAGCAATTTTCACTGTCTTGACAATCTCAGCCTTAAGCTCCTGGTCCCAGATAGTTTCCTTCTTTGACTCATGCGAGATCAGTGAAGATTTCTGATAGGAAACCATATGAGCCACATAATTAAGGAACTTGATGGTGCAAGTAGAGGAGGAATGGATCTTGCGACCGAAATTGTCCTGCTGCTTAGACTCCTTATCAGGAGGAGACATGCTCAAATGTTAGGCTTAGAGGATCCTTCATGGACAGCCATGATAACAATGGAGTCTGCATTAGGATGGCCAGTAAGGTGTGAGACCCCATCTGGAGGGTGGTACACCTTGTCTGCCTTTTTTGAAATAACCAGAATGGAGGAAGGCTGTTGTCAGATAGTGGACATCAGGTCTTCAGGGGGCCCAGTCCAAGGCAGTAGGGGCATAAGAGCTGTGTCAGTCATGTCTAGATTCTCTGCAAGCCTTTTCTGTTTTGAATCCTGTTCCTGGATAGCTCAGCCACAGGCATGTTGTATAGTTATGAGGAGTTCTGCAAAGGAAGGATCCTCCGTGAGGGACTTCAGGAACTCCTTAGGTGAATGCGTACCAGAGCTAGAGGGCAAGTCCAAGTCATAGTCCGAAGAGTGCCTGCTGGGGGTCTGAACCCTTTTTAGATGAGTGTCCTGGGATTCATTCCTGACTGGTGTCTAGAGGAGCCTTCTCCAGAAAGGTGGGAATTCACAGGAGATGCTTATCTAGGGGTCAGAAAGGAGGTGGAAGTAGAGGCCTCCACTGGTTTCCAACAGTCAAGCTCTGAGGCTAATTGAGTCCAGTCCTCCTGAATCAGGGTCTGAAAAACTGCCTGCCTGAATATCAGCCTGAGGCTGCTGTGGAGGCAGAGGCTGAGGCTTAGGAGGAGGAGGAGGTGGTGGAGGAGGAGGCTGGTATAATGGATAACCCGGCATCTGATATTGTGGGTATTCATGAGCCTGATAGGGGTAGGGAAAGCCAGAAGGAGCATACCCTTGATTAGACATAGCCCGGCATCTGGTACCTCGGTACATAATGGGGTTGATGACCAGACATTGGATAGTAAGTAAAGTAAAGTAAAATTTATTTCTTAAGCACCTTTCAAATTATCAGGGCACTGTACAATAAAATAGCATACAATGTAAACAACAGTAACAATAATACATTCTAAAAATATTCAGAAAAAGCCTGATAAAACAAATAGGTCTCAAGCTGTGATTTAAAATTTGAGAGGGTGAGGCATTCCCTTAACTGACGAGGTAGAGAATCCCACAGGGTGGGTGCAGCGTAAGAAAAAGCGCGTGCCCCAGATGTTTTTAATTGAACCCTGGGAATCTCTAGAGATCCCTCGTCGGCGGATCGGAGTGAATGGGAGGGGCAGTAGGGAGTTAGGAGCTCTTACAAATATCGGGGTCCCTGCTCATGTAGGGCTTTGTAGGTCAGCAAACTGACCTTAAAGGTGATCCGCCACTGTACTGGCAGCCAGTGCAGTTCGTGCAACACAGGTGTAATATGACTAGTTCTTGAGGTACTAGTCAAAAGCCTGGCCACCATTTCCGCACTAGCTGCAAGTGGCAGATATCAATCCCCATAAGCCCTAGGTAGAGGGCATTGCAGTGATCAAAGAGGGTGGTTACGAAGTCATGGACCAGTGTCGGAAGGTCAGCCGGAGCAACCAGGTGTTTCACCTGGGCAATATTCCTTAGATGGTAAAAGGAAAAAAGGAAAATTTGACAACAGCAGATACCTGAGATTTCAGGGTCAAACCGCTGTCAAAAATAATAGTCAGGTTATGTACCTGGTCTGAGGTTATGAGCTGGACACCATCAAGCCACAGGTCCGAAGGGTGCCCAGCCTCATGACCCACCTCTGGATGACCTGGGTCCACAACCAACACCTCAGTCTTATCCAGATTTAACCTCAGCCAGCTAGTGCTCATCCAATTCTTGATCTCGGCTAGACAGTTGTTAAGCACAGAGATTGCATTACCCTGTCCAGGAGTAAAGGACATATACAGTTGGGTATCATCTGCATAACAGTGAAAACCCAAACTGTATTGCCTAATGATTTCTCCCAATGGCATCATATACACTGCAAACAACATGGATGCCAATAAGGAGCCCAGCAGTACCCCACAGGACAGGGGAAGGGCATCAGAGGAATAAATTCCAGTTACAACCCTCTGTGACCTGCCCATGAGGAAGGATCGAAACCAACTTAGGACTATTGCAGACAGTCCACAGAAACACCGCAGGCACTCCAGAAGCACACCATGGTCTACAGTGTCAAATGCCGCTGAGAGATCAAGAAGGACTAAGATAGTATGAGCCTTTCGAGCTCTCACAATTAGGAGATCATTTAAAACCCGAACAAGGACGGTCTCAGTGCTATGTCTCTTCCTAAACCCAGATTGGAGAGCATCATAGACATTGTGAGTTGTAAGATGGTCATCCAATTGCAACACAACCACCATCTCAATAACCTTACCCACAAAGGGTAGGTTAGAGACAGGTCTGTAGTTGACGCGACAGTCTGGATCCAAGGAAGGTTTTTTAAGGTGTGGTCAAAAGACTGCCTCCTTTAGGGATCAGGAAAGACCCCCTTCGCCAAGGAACTCCAGACAATTTCAGAAAGGATCAGGCAGATAACATCTACACAACCTACCAATAGTGGCGTGGGGCTCGGATTCAAACTACAGCTGGTTGGTCGCAAAGTCTGGACAATCCTCACAATGTATGTGAATTCTGGCTGACAAAAGTCAGACCAGGCAAGACAGGTGCTCGCCACTGCCCACTGGTCTTCGCAATCCCTCATATACAGAGTCGGGCCGATGCCCAGCCTGATGCTGGCAACCTCATCTGCAAAGAATCAAGCAAGTTCATCACACTTTATTTGTGAAAAATCTTTTCCAGACTGAAGGCAGGCTGGATTGCATATTCTGTCCACAGCCCGGAAGAGCTGAGCTGGTCGATTTCATGCAGCAGCAATCTCCCAGGACAGGAATTCTGCCTTCTTACAGGTGATTGCTGATTGATAGTAATCGTAGTGTTCCATCAATCTAAGCCTGTCAGCATCAAGGCCAGATTTCCACCATGCTCTCTCTAGCCTTCGACCCACTCTTCTCAGCTCCTTCAGGGACCCATCAAACCAAGGGGTCTTTGGGTGCAGAGTGAGTGGGCGAACATGAACAGGAGCAATTGTTTCCAGGGCATCTCCCACAGCCTTATTATAGGCCTGTACTAGACTTCCTGGACTCATGCATTCACTCGATAAACCTGATAGGTCCAGCACCACCAATAGACCTTCTGGGGTAACTCCCCTTAAAGGGCAGTACTGGACCATCTCCGTAGGAGCAGGCCTACTTGGGGGTGCCCCGAAACTGAACCTTATGGTGCAGTGGTCTGACCAAATGACTGGTTCCACACCCAGATTGGTGACCTCCATCCCCAGGAGTAACACCAAATTCAGAGAGTGGCCCCCTGTATGGGTAGCAGAGGTAACCACCTGTGTAAGGCCCAGCATAGTCATAAGCTGGAGGAGATTATTTCCAAATTACGAGAGTTCATCGTCGACCCAGGCATTGAAGTTGCCCAGAATTAACCACCAGGGCAACTCCAAGGCCACATCAACAATGAAGTCTGCAAACTCCTTCAGGAATTCTCCTCCATCACCGGGTGGACGGTAGATGAGGAGTATACTGAACCCTACACATGCTCCCAGGATACACTCAAAGGATCGAGTGCACCCCAATGGCACATCCACAAGACCCAGTTCCATTTTAAACACAATGGCTACACCCCTGGCCTTATGATCCACTCATGGGTGGTGTATCACTGAGAACCCATCTGGAATAGCAGATGCCAAAATAGGGTCTGCATTTTCATCCAGCCAGGTCTCAGTGATGCATACCAGATCAGATGTTCCAACAAGATCAGCTATAATAGCTATCTTGTTCTTAATTGATCTGGCATTGCATAACACCGCCTGAGTTGGATGAGTCAACGAGGAAGATCCTGAGGCCTGCCCACTATTTGTGGAGCCCTTGGGTATGGGAACCACGCAGGGAACACCCCATTCCTGACCCCATTTCGCTCCAGGGTGTCTCCTAGTCCCTATGACCTCTATCCATCCACCCCTCTCCATTCTCCCACCATGCACAGATCGCATCCTTTTCAGTCGACTTCTAACTATCCCCAAGGCTCTACTTCTCTGATACACCTCAGCTGATAATGGAGAACAGTCAAAAGGACATAAGTCCCTGAGCATGGTGGGAGAATAACACTTGACCATCTTAAACCCCCCCAACACATTACAAATACAGTAATTATTAAAACTCTAAAAATAAATAATTTCAGTCTCCTATAACACCCCTCACAAACACCTTCAGTAGGGTGCCTCTCATGCAACCCAACCAAGGATTCAAACAACCACAACATTCACTATAATCAGCCACACAAATCATCACTCAATTCACATAGTGTCCCCCAACATAAACAATTTAAATCCCAAAAATCAGCACAAACAATATTTAAACAATTCAAACTTAAATCCTATAATCAGGCCACCTTCAAAAAGACCTCCCAAAACTCCCCAAGTTAAAATCTTAATTCAGTTTCAATATAAGATTTCCAGCAGTCCTCAGCAACACATTAGACAGACAACTCCAAATGTGTAATGAATAGGCCAGGGAAGCTACCACCTCCCCTGGCCGACAATGTCAAAGCTTCCCAAACCCAGGCTCTGCTCTCACCAAGAGTCTGAGAGAGAAGTAAACAGTAAGGAAAAAAGAAATTCAGACCAGTAGAGTCTAATCATATCCCAAAATATTGTTATACAGGAGGATAACTGTAATATAATGTCAAACACATTCAGCATTTTAAAACGATCCCAAGTTTATCCAGTTGCAGAGACAAACCTCGATAGCCAAACAGGGACAGGCCTTAAATCAAACTGCAAGCCCCAAGAACAACAGGCATAGCTTGAAGACTCTTCAACACCGCAGCGGCTGAGGCACGCAAGCTAGAACCAATTGGGCCCCCCTCCAAATGCACCCACCCTTGGACCCCAGCACCAAGTCACCAGTGACCCACAGCTACAGTCCCTTGGGGGGAGGCCACAAGGCTCACACCACAGGAGACTTCAAAGAAAGCCCAACCAGCACCCTGGCTCCCTGACGGGCCCAAGGGCAACTCCCACTTGGTCACGTGGTGCACAGTCACCGACTAGCCCTAGGCACAGGGGGAGACCCCCTCCACCAAGCACAGCCTCAGACCATGCCACCCCTCCAGACTGGAATATCCCATAAACAAGCAATACACCTCTTGTAAGTCCTCAATATTACTCACAATTTCACAGTTTCAGAGTTCAGAGTTCCTCAAGCAATTCAGGGATGTAGTAAAGCCGCATCACTGGCCTGTTATAGTCCCAAGTTAAATGATTCCAGCCACAGTCTCCAGTAAGGTATCTTCAATGAGGTGTCTCCAACAAGCTGCTACATGCCATAAACAGCAGCAGTCCTAAACAATCAGCAAATTTTAGGATCCACACGAAATCCTGAAAAGAATATCCCTCAGGTCACCCTTAAGTAATCCACAAGTCCAGAAACTTAAAACTCTAAACACCGAGCATTCTATTAAAACTAAAACAAAAATAACACGAACGGGGAGACAAACAAAATAGAACCGGGAGGAAAACAGATGAACATATTAAAATAACAAATGAACCAAAATTACAAATAAAAGACTCCTGATAGCTGGCTCAGCATAGCCACCATCTTGAAGAGTGAAGGGTACATTGGGTATTGTGGGGGTGAATAGCCTGGAACATTGCCCTTAGGTCCAGCTAGAGGCAGAGCTGAACGCCCAGCAGGAGGTCCAGAAGAACCTGTAGGGACATTCAAAGGGGCTGGCACTGGATCAGGCACAGGAATGTCCAGCACGAGAAGATTCTGTGCCTTGGGGCCTGATGGAAGGCCATCCAGCATTTGAGGAATGGCTGGAGTGACAGATACACCCTGACCCAGTGAAAGGTCACATGGCAAAGGGTCATTTGGTGTTGGGGTGTGAGTAGAACCTGATGGAAGACTCATCGTTGTCTCGGGAGCAGGAGTCCAAGATGGTGGAACCTGGTTGTCCAAGGAGGCTTGGGTTGAGGAGGTCCCAGCGGAAGGTCCCTCAGAGGGATTAACAATAGTCCCAGTGGGTGAATCAGGAAGAGACTGACCCGGCGAAGGAGGGGGTAATCTCCCGATTAGTGCCCACCTCCGACTCTTGATCTTCAGGCAAGCCCGGAGAGTCTGGTTGTGTCAGTGGAAGTGAGGAACACTCAAAAGACTTGCATGTCCAGCAGCTGGCTCAACTCAACTTCAGGGATATACTGCCACCCCAATGGGAGCCCCAGCTGTGTGGTCTCCAGAGGAACCGGGGAGCGACTTATCAGCCGCAGCAGTGCAGACGTCAGAAGAGCTAATGTTCAGCATATTGGCCTGGGCCATGCATACAACAGCGAAGCTGGAGTCCAGTTTACAGGCAGTGACAGTGCGCTCCTTGGTGGGTCTGGGAAGTGACTTATTGACCTGGCTCCTGGAAATAGACCCTGAAGAAGATATGGGCCTAAAGAGCACAATAGGGGTTCCATCATCCAAGAAGAGCCCTGATTGCACCATGAGTTAAGCAGGCAGGGGAGGCCATGGTCTGATCTGCTGGAGCGGTAAGATACCTGGTAGTAGGGGTACTTACTGAAGTGGAGACCCCTCCAGTGTCAGTGGTGTCCAATGGTCACCGCCGAGTAGATGGAGACCTATCCCTGTCTCACTGCCTCTCCTTGTCCTTTTTCTTCTTTTTGGGTTCTGGACTTGGAGAAGAAGGAGATCTTTACAGATCCACAACAGGTGTTTGACAACATTTTTGTTGAACACCCCGACAGTGAAACCGGGAGGTTGACTGCATTTTGCAGTCAGCTGCCAGTTTCCCGTGCTGCAAAGTGTTTACTTCAGGGAGCTTCACCCTCCAACCCCCTGCGAAGGGGACTATGCCCCCGCACAGCCCCCACTTAGGATTATCAGCTCTGAGTCAGAGCTGATTTGGGGGGGTGCAGGACCCCCAACAGACAGTGCCCAGTTCCAGTAGGTCCCCTACAGTGGCATGGCACTGTAGTCACTGTAGGGGACCTCACTGTTGAACTGTCCCTGTCGGGTGGGTATACCAATTTTTTCCGCAGAATCTGCAGCTCTTATTTCATCAAAGCTAGGCACTTCTCCAGCAAGTGGGATTCAAGCTTTTTCTGGTGCCTATTCTGTGTGGCCTGGTTGAAGGATTGGCAGGGTGCACAATCCTTGACCTGGTGTTTGGGGCCTAGGCAGATCACGCAGCGGGGGAATACTCATCAGCATGCAGGATCTGGGTGCCGCAAGACTTGCACTTCTTTTCGATGCATCACCCAACTGTTCATGTTCCTGAATTGTATCTCCAACTATATCCCATGCTGTAAATTTGTCACTGTTATTTATTTTCTCCCCCTTTCTTCTGTATATCCTTCAAGATCTCTGTATTAGGCCTGTTTATGTTAGACCTGTTAATACTGTGTTTTGTTATGTAATTGGTTGACCTGGTATTCTGTTCTCTTTTTATACTAAACTGGACATTTGGGTAAATGGGCATTTTTGTTCACATACCTTTCAGTATAAAATAAAGACTGATTGATTAAAAACTGGACTGACAGATCGGACCCACTGCAGTTCTGTAAAAATCCAAACTGGCCATACTGGGTGCAACTTGTGGAAATACTGCTGGTCCGGTCACTCTGGTTGCACTGTTCAGTCTGACTTTCACATATCTGGTCCACTCCTAGAAGTCTGTTTTTCAACCCTTTCTTTACATGATTGAAAATGGAACTGTCAGCACCAGACCAGACAAGTAAAAGCCAGACCAGATGATCTGGAGTAGTGGATCAGCAATATTTACACAAGCTGTACACAGTCCAGATTTTACAGCTCTGGTCTGGATCAGGTGATCTGGTTTTTACCCATACCTCACTGCATGTGGTTTAGTGACATACTGTACTGATGGATGTCTAGTTTAACCCATTGAAGGTTCAAGTTTCAGGAAGCCATTATGCTCAAAATACCAAGACTCACTACCCCACCCCCAAGTCACACTTAATCTTTGACCAAAGTCATGCTTAAATATTGGTGTCTCTACATCCACACCATTAAGCTTTTAATGTCATCATGCCTCTTCTGCTGCCATGAGCTCCCCATCCAGGAAGTCCCATTCTGCTTGTGCCAGCCCCCAAATCAGGTAATTTTCCTGGGAGCAGCTCTGTACACCACATCAACTAAATTACTGCTAAACTCCTTATTCTTAAACATTTTGTTGACAAATTTTTGTTTTATTATATCCATGGTCAGGAACAATGAATTTGTAAAGAAACCAAAACCCCATTTATCAGTTCATTTAATCACACTACAGCATGTTATGAACTGAGCAGATTCTATGTGTAACCTAAGTCAAACAAAAATTAGACACACACATGCCTACCTATTTGCGAGTGAAGCAAATGTGGTTACTATCATTCAGTTGTAAACAACTATAGTCACAAATTGCAGGTTAAGAACATTCAGTAGAATATAAACAGTAGCCCACAACTTCCTGTCTGAGAAAATGAAGTTGGTGTATTATTTGGAAACAGTCAGCACCAGGACTCTTGCTAGGGAATCTCCTGTGAAGTAGCAGAATGGCTGCTCTTAGGATGGTGGTGTCAAATGGCTTAATGAGGTGTTCATAGGAGCTTAGGGGAACAGCAGAGCTGATGTGTTATGCAGAAAGCTCCAGGAAGTGTTTAACCCATTCTACTTCCAAAAGCTTTCTATGATGTCTGTACTATCCATTGGTAATCTGACACAGAATGACTGCCAGAAGATAATGAGTTAACTTTCTGTGGGCTCAATTAACTCCTAAAGCCAGAGGAAAAATAATGCTCTACAGCTTCCTATACACACACAGGCAGTGTAGTAATGAGGCTTCAGTTGAGGAATATATTTTAACACTCTATCATGTTGTTTGGTAGCAAAAATTGCATCAGCCTTTTTCTAAATGGAAAACGCCTGCTGGGCTATGCCCACAGTCATAAAAAGGGGTCACTAGCACTGACACCAAAGAGATAGGAGAAATATCATGTCAATTGTATGCAGCCTTGTATACACAAGAGGCCTACCCCACCCAACAGCAATGTGACATTTTTTTCTCCAAAACCCCAATCTACTCAATAGATAAGTGTTACAAAATCCATGTTAGACCCCATAATTGATGTAGAAATCATAAGTGCTATATGATCTCTTAGAAGAGGTAATGTATGAGGACCTGATGGTCTCCCTACATATTTCTATAAAATATAGCTTGTCCAGAAATGTCTCAGGGCATGGAGCAACGGTCCTTAACCCTGATGCTGAAAAAGCCTTTGACTGCATGGAGGGGGGCACATGTTCCAAAGACTGGCTGGGGGCCTCATACCATGCCCCAATGCTCAAATTTTAATAAATGAGGGCCTGACCCCAAGCTTTTCCCTTTGCTGAGGTACCCGACAGGGATGGCCCCTTCCCTTCTCCTCTATGTGCTTCCCCTTGAGCTCCTTGCTGAGGCAGAACAACAGCACTAAGATATTAAGGGCTTTGGGGGGGGGTCAGGGTGACAACAAAACAGTGCTTTTCTCTGACTTCAGAACTCATCACTGGCATCCCAGCAGTGTATAATCTACTTAAAGAATATGGTCTTAGTTCTGGACACAGGGCAAACTGGATGAAAAATGAGCTCCTACCGGTAGGAAAAATGCATCGGGAGTTCCTTGCTAGCAACCCATGGACCTCCAAGTGGTAAATGTTATTAAAAGTTTGAGTGTATTTCTGACCTGCTCCCCTCCAGTCCAATATAGAAACAACTGTAAGCCATTACTTAATACCTTGAAAACAGACTGTAACAGATGGCGTAATTTACCTTGGTCTGTACTGGGTAACATCAATGTGGTTTAAAAGTGCATACTACCTAAATGTTTGTATATGTTCTGAAACCTGCCTATTCAAGTCCCATCAGTGTTCTTCAAGTGTATTGATGCCCCGGTGCATGGATTTGTGTGGAATAACAAACCAGTGAGAATTAAAAGAGCCACTTTGCAGCAGTCGCTGGATGAGGGTGGTTGTGCCTTACCCCATTTCATTATTTATACTGGGCAGCTCAGTTAGATTTATTGCCCTACTCCTATAACTCACAGTGCCTCTAATGGCTCTCTCTAGAAGAGAATGAGCTGGGTGTTTCACTCCAAAGAGGATTATTGTCACCAGCATTAATATGTAACACTCCTCCCAGATTGACAACCCCTATACACTTAACATGTTAAGGATCTGGCTCAAGCCACATCAGCACATTAGCACATACATCACCCAAAGATAGTGTCCCCTTATGCTACTCTGATCTGCATATTTAAATCTCAAAAGGATTACAATGTTTTATACATCAAGCTCTGCTGCGTTGGTCTTGTATGGGTGCCCAGACAGTAAACTCTCTCTATGAAGCTGCCCAGCTGAGCAGCTTCCAGGAACTGAGGGACAGATATGGTCTACCCAAGGGGGACTGCTTTGTCTTCTTGTGGGTGAGACACTGGCTCACTGCCCTGTTCCCCAGAGGGAGGAATAGAGAGATCTGAGCTGGTTACTACCATAACCCCAGAGCAAAACAATCACTGCCTTCTACAAAATTTTCCTTGCACAAGCTCCACCACCAATGGAGGACATTAAGGCATCAAGAGGGATTTTGGGCTCAAAATCACTGAACAATTGAGGAAGAAAGCTTCAAACCACTATAAACAGGGGGTCTGATCCAACTGCCTTCACCAGACCCAGTTATTTTTGTATGCATCATGAATATCTAACCCCCTACATGTTGAACAAATTTGATCCCAACAAATCACAGACATGCCCCAAGAGTGGGACAGAGATAGGAGACTTCATACATATGTCCCTGTCTTGCAGCCTTATTGAAATGGGAAAATTGTTTAATCAGGAAAGGCACACTTAGTCATAGCTTGTTTCCAGGTGTGATGTAGGAGCACCAAGGAAGTTAAGTGACTTGCTTAGGGCCACACTGTATGCAAGAGATGCTGATGGGATTCAAACTCAGGTCTCCAGGTTTGCAGCTAAGTGCCCTTAACCACCATTCTATACTGCCTCCTTTATCAGCTATCAGCTTCTGGACAGAAGTTCATAGTATCATGCAACTTGTCTTAAAATATCCCTTGTTAAATTCCGCCTTGGAGCTAATACTAGGAGCTGATATTACCACCTTAAATACCACCACAAATGAGAAGGATGTGGGAATTGGCCTTCCTTAATGCAAAAAAGACAACAGCACAGTCCTGGCTTGGCCTAAACCCACCCACTATTGCTCAGTGGAGCAAGAACTTATATAGTTGTCTAAAACTGGCAAGGGCGCAACACAGAGCAAATGGGAACTACTCAAACTATCAGGTGATTTGGGAACTACTTGAAAGAGCCATAAAACAGTGAATATTCAAAGTGTATATGCCATAGAAATATGGACTTTGATGGCACATAAGGACAGTTTGGCCCACCCAGTCTGCCCATTTCCCCTACCTATTAGATAAGCTGCAGATCCTAGTTAACCAACAGCTTACTTCCTCCTTCCCACCACCAGAATTGCCTTATGTCTGTCACATGCATTTTTGAATTTCCCCACTGTTTTTGACCCCATGATCTCCTCAGGAAGGCCATTCCATGCATCCACCACCCTCTCTGTGAAAAAATACTTCTTCATGTTGCCCCTAAGCTGAGCCCTCTCTATCTTCAAATTGTGCCCCCTTGTTCTCGCATATCTCTTTGTCTGAAATATGCCACCCTCTTGGACTTTGTTGATTCCCTTGAGGTACTTGAAAGTTTCTATCATGCCCCCCCCTTTCCTCGAGGGTATACATATTAAGCTCCTTTAGTTTCTATTCATATGGCTTCTGGTACAGACCCTGCACTATTTTAGTTGCCCTCCTCTGGACTACCTCCAACCTGTCTATGTCCTTGCAGAAATGGGGTCTCCAGAACTGTGTTCAGTACTCCAGGTGGGGTCTCCTCCTGGTTTCTATTGGTGATAATTCCCCCTATCCATCCCAGTATCCTCCCAGCACTCCTTACTGCCTTCTCACATTGCTTGCCTACCTTTAGGTCATCTGATATGACTACCCCCAGGTCCCTTTCCATACAAACATACAAAAATTGCCAGCAGAAAAAGGCCATAATGGTCTATCGAGTCTGCTCAAATCTGCAACTAGCTCCCCATTTTTGTTGTTTTTAGTATCTCCCCTACCATTGTGTGCTCTTTCCCTGGTTTTTTGTTTCCCAGGTGCACTACTTTGCACTTATTTGCATTGAATCTAAGCTTCCATACTTTTGAACATTCCTTCAACCTTGCCAAGTCCCTTCTCATCCTTTCCACCCCTCCCTTGTGTATCAATCATGTTGCAGATCTTTGTGTTGTCTGAACAGAGGTATACTTTTCTTTCCAGTCCCTCTGCAATGTCTCTTACAAAGACATTAAAGAGGAACGGCCCCAGTTATGAACCCTGCGGTGCCCCACCAGTAATGCCCCTTTCTTGGGAGTGGACTCCATTTACTATTACGCTCTATGTCCTGATGTCCAGCCAATTGTTTATCCATGTTTACCACCCTGGGACCCACTCCCAGACGGGCTAACTTGTTTATTAATCTTTTGCATGGGACTGTGTCCTCCTTAATACAAAATGCCCTGAACCACTTGCACATGAATGGGAGACTGTCCATGTGTTGCCCAGGGACGGCTGTGTGTTTCTTGGCTCGGGCTGTGTGCGTCACTTCCTGTGACATCACGTCCTGTGTGCCTGCACCTAAGTCCCCACTTTCCCATTTGCAGGTTATAACTGCTGGCCACCAGTGGGCACTGTTCCCCAATGACCAATTCCTGCTTTGCTTCCACTGGCTCTAATTCCTATCTCAGGGTCTCCCACTCTACCGCTACAGTTCTACCTCATTCTTTCCTCCTAAAACTCTCTCCCCTCGCCATCCATGTCCATCACTCTCTGTATCACTCCCCTCCCTATCCTTCTCTCCTTTAATATTCTTATCTCCCCAGAGCACTAGATGCCCGAGTGGCTGTCCTGTCTCCCATTTATTTGCCTGCAATCCGCCCCTTCTCCCCCTGCCCCTCCTCCCTCCGCTCACCACATTCTGCAACACTATCTATCACAGTTTGTATGGACATCCTCACCCCCCACCCCTCGCATTCTATCATGCTTGCTTTCCTGTCTGTGCCACCCTCCTTATCCCCGCACCGCCACACCCCACCATCCCCCAAACCCAGCCATCGGAAACTCTCTTTCTGCCACTTACTCCCAAGAGCAGCTCTCCTCCTCCTGCTCCTGTCTGGCAACATCCATCCCAATCCGGGGCCTGGCTACACTGGCCCCCCCTTGAAATCCGCTGGACTCCGTATCGCATCTATGAACATTTGTAGTCTCCTTAAAAAACTGGATGCACTACAATACTGGGTGATGGATCACAAACCAGATGTGGTTGCCTTGGTTGAAACCTGACTGTCTGACTCAACCTCTAACTCCCAGGTCTCTCTCCCTGGCTACACCCTCCACCAGCTGGACAGGTCTGGTAGGAGAGGTGGGGGATGCACCTTCTATGTAAAGGACCCACTCATTGGACTAGCCCTTCCTCCCCCTGACCTTGACCATAATGCCCAGGCCCTCACACTAAAGCTATCCCCTGACCCCGCTAGGGGTCCTATCTTTCTGACTACAGCCTACATACCTCCAAAGAACCAATCTGGGTGCTGGGCCCACTAATTGACTATCTCACCTCCTTACCCAACCCTCTGACCAAATCCTGGTGGGTGACTAAACATAATTGGCTTTGCCCCTCATCCTCTTCCTCCCACGAGGCTTTTGCTGCTATTGATCTAAGCCAACTAGTCTCCCAACCCACAAGAATTAACCCCAGAAGGGGTTCTGGCACACTCCTAGATGTAGTCCCCACTAACAGACCAAGCCGCATCCACAATATCCAAATACTCCCTGACTGCCTTAGTGACCATTCACCTGTTCTCCTTAACTGAGTTACCTCTCTTCCCAAGCCCACGGTTCTAACCACCTTTCGGAGGTGACTTAGACCTTATGGGCTGAAAGACCTAAAGCATTACCTCACACATACAGACTGGTTTCCATTGCTAAACACACCAAATGTTGACATGGCGCTGGCCTTCTTTGTCAACACCTTCAACTCTGCCTGTGACATCTTCGCACCTATGACTGCCCATAGGTCTAGAGTAAGACATGCCCCGTAGGTCACCCCTGCCCTGCGACTCCTTTTTAAGCAGTGGGACAACCTGCAGCACCTTGCTGTTGCAACTGGCCACCTTGCTGATAGACAGACTTATGCTGCAGCTCGGAACAGGTGCACCTGGGCTATCCACAAAGCAAAGGCTGAGTACTATCAAGCCTCCCTTACCTCCTCTTGGGAGAACCCCAGGTCCTTCTGGGACAACGTCAAGCAACTGAATGGTCATTCTCGGTCCCCCCCCTGCACTTCTCAATGTCAATGGTTCTGTCTACTCTGATCCTGCCCTCATTGCCACTCATCTCAATAACTCCTTTACTGATCTTAGCCCAGTGCTCCCGGGCAATTTCTTCAGTCCCCAACCCCCCAGGTCCACACCCTCCATCACTCACCCCTTCTTCCACCTGCACTGTGTCACTACTCAAGAGGTCAGGCCATGCTTAAAGCCTTAAAGGGTAACACCATCCGGAACGACTCCCTTGACCCCTGTCTCCAACGTCAGGTCCTGGACCAGGTCATCTCGCCTATCACCTGCATCTTTAACAAATCCTTCTGCCTTGGACAATTCCCCGCTGTCTGGTGGGTCGCCACAGTTACCCCTATTCACAAAGGTGGTGACAGAACTCTTCCAGGTAACTACCGGCCTATCTCAATCCTACCCCCCCCAAGGCCTTGGAGAAAATTGTGGCCACTCAAATCTCTGGCTACCTCTCTAAGTACAATGTTCTCTGCCCGGAACAACATGGGTTCAGAGCTGGCCATAGTACCAATACAGCTCTCCTGGAGTTCGTCAACTTCCTCCATGCAGCATTGGACACTGGCTCCATGGCTGGTGCAGTCTTCACTGACCTGTCTAAAGCCTTTGATACCGTATCGCATCCTCTCCTGTTAACCACCCTTGACCACCTAGGCTTTGCAACTGGTCCAATCACCTGGTGCGCCAGTTATCTCTCAGCCTGCTCTCAATGTGTGGAAGTTAGTGGAACTCTCTCTAGCACCTGCCCGATCTGCTCTGGAGTCCCCCAGGGCTCTATCCTTGGACCCCTTCTCTTCTCCCTCTTCCTCAACTCGCTACCCAGCAAATGTGCAGGTAAAATCCTGCTCTATGCTGACGATGCAGTCCTCATCGCTTCTGACAGTAACCCCTTGTCACTTCAGAATTCTCTCCAGCTTGCCTACGATTCTGCTGAAACCTGGTTCACTGAGCACCGACTCATAATCAACCTAAAGAAAACCAAATCCATGCTCTTCTGACACCCCAAAATAAATCCAGCAATTTTCCCTCACTATTCCTCCTCCCTCAATATCCCCATCGAACGTGTACAGTCCTATAAATATCTTGGCTTAATCTTTGACCCATCTCCTTCCATAGCCACATTTCCACCTTGAACACTACCGCCAACACACGTGGGCATTCTCTACGGCACAAAATGTCTCCCCCTGACACCTCTGCTTGGCTGTCACCTCCTCTGTCATATCTCTGTCCAACTATGGCCTTCCGGTCATGGGTTGCCGATCTGACGCCCTGTCAAGGTCTTTATACTTAACAAAGCCTGCAGACTTATAACCGGTGCCCCTAGACTTACCCACACCTGTCAGCTGTACTCCTTGGCTACCCTACTCAGCCTGGACGAACGGCTCATGTATCAAACTTGCCAACTCACCTATAAAGCCCTCCATGGCCTATCCCTCCTGGCTTATCTGACTCAATACGCTGGGCCAATCCTACTGTGAACACCCGCAGCCCATCCAAATCGATGCTGATCATTCCAAGAGCCAGGACCCTCGCAAGGCCAAAGGGCATTCCCTTACAGAGCGCCCTCCTGGTTTAACTCACTCCCTGCCATTATCTCTGAATCTCCTTCATTTGCTTGCTTTAAACACAGTCTTAGAGATCACCTGCTAATCTCACATGGATGCCACTGCCACTAACTAAAAAAAAAAAAATTCCCCCTCCGACAACGCTCGCCTAGCTGCACTCCCCCCCCAACCCACTCCTCCACCCTGGCTCTCCCCTTTCCATCTGCTCCCTAGTCCCCACTTCCCTCTTACCCCCCCATTCTCTTTTACATCTCTCTCCACTAACCCTCATGCTGTCTATTTACTCTACACTTGCATTGGAACCAACTGTGCCTGTTATGATACTTGCTTGAATTTGTATTATCTGTTGTCTTCTGTGCCACTGTCTGTCCTTCATGTGACGAGGTACCTTTGTAAATGAGCCTCTGGCTCAAAGGTTGTTAAACTGATGTTCAAATAAATAAATAAATAAATATGCCTGTGGCAGCTTGGGCACCCTCAATCTCTGGATTTCATGCTTACAATTTCCCTGTTTTTTTCTCATGTTGGGACCATAGGTCATAGAGTTATGCATTATATTACCTAATATTGCCACTACTATTGTATATGTAACATGGTATGTTTGTACCTTGTTACCTATTGTTATTTCCCACACTGAAGTAATACCAAATGCTGTATTCAGATTGTATTATCGATGCATGATATGTTGTCTCCTTGCTATAAATAACGTTTTTTTTTAAAAGAACAAAAAAAAAACAAATGCCTTGTCAATGCTACACCCTTATACAGGGTCTTTCAGACGACTCCTGCTGAAATGGGATTGGACATTTTCTGGGTAACCTAAAAAGGCATGAGCCAGGTGCAGATGCCTGAAGCATCCGCAGGCAGGCACTCTTCCTCCGGCAACACTTATTCTGACTTACAGCTCAGATCCAAGTCCTTCTCTGATACCCAAAGTACTGGATATAGCAGCCTACAGGCTGAGCCCATAGGGGTGTGCTGGAAACCACACACTCTATCACTTTGCCCCTACCTAGTGCATGTATCTCTGCTTTTCAGCAGGGTAAACACTGCACAGGGTAGGCAGTCAGGCACATTTGTGATGCCATCTTAACCACATGTCTCCACTTGATGCAGTTTCCCACAGATGTTGAAATATATAACATATATGTTTTTCTATTAACACTTCCGCACTTTTTAAAATATATTGCAATTACACCATTACTCAGCTATTGTAAATATATCTGCAACTTACTGAGTAATTAAAAAAATCTAGTCTGTGGCATGAAGTGAGTGCGAAGTCCCAGTCTCATCAAGAAAAAAAAATTCCTGTTTTTGGTGCTCAAAATAGAACCTGTAGACTTAACCAAAAGTGGGAGACCTAAAGAGCCAAGCTATGCAGACATTCAAAGAATTTAGTACTGTATTATCACATACAATAAAGTCGCACAGTTCTGTCTTCTCCATCGGGTCCATGTTTATCAATGTGCTCAGTCTGCCATCTCCTGTCTACCTTATCAAGAGATGCTCCCACTCCTTCAGGTCCATAAACATAGACTGCTTCCTTCCTAAAGTAAAATGATAGTGGATTAGAAACAGGTAAGTAAAAGATCACTGTCCCTCAAGTGTTGCTTCATGCCATGAATGGGTTTGCACCTGTTTCCAGTAGTGTATATTGTATTAGAGAAGAACAGGATTCTGTGTTCATTATACATTTTTAGACTTTGTGTCCAAGTAGCCCACAAGTCCTAATCTCTTTATCTTGCATTTCCCATCACAAGCAACATTGTTCTGGGTCCCCCTTGCCAGCTTAAGCACAGCATTGCATGATATGGTAGACCCTGATGACGTTAATGGTGTCCATCCCTGTTACCTCTGTTGTCTGGCACTGAAGAAATTATTTTGGGTTGCACTCCTCACTCTGTTCTGGCAAACCCAAAATTCTAATGATAGCCATCCTTATCATGTTTCAAGTTGCTCAACGTGGGCTTTAGGGTCAGACTGTTCTTCCACAGAGGTGGAAGCAGCAGTGAGCACCTTCCCATCCACTGAATAGGATTCCTTTACTGTGTCCATAGGTATACACACACCAGGCAGCTGGTGAAGGAGTCAGATTTTTTTGTCCTTTGCTGGAACCAATTTTTGGAGTACCGACATGGTTTGCTGCAGTGAAGCCAGAACGGCCACTGATGTACTCAGAGTTGTTTGGCTCTGGTTCAGAGGTTCTCTGTGCATAGTAAGCCCTCACTACAGAGAATAGAAATCTAATTTAGCTGCATTTTTGGGACACATCATCTCAATAATTTGTGTTAGTTCCCCAGAGCACACTATTAGTTGTCAAATAAAGTACTTTTTAAAAAAATAATTAAACTAGTTAAGATAGATAAATAGATAGATAGATAGATAGATAGATAGATAGATAGATAGATAGATAGATAGATAGATAGATAGATAGAAAGAAAGATAGCTAGCAAGGGCTTTAGTTTAGGAGCTCATGGAAAAAGGTGTTCTCTGTTGGACATTAAGCTCCATCTTCTAGGTAAATCCCTAGGTAAACAGATGGCTGTGTTATGATCACATGAGCAAATTTCATTACAGTTCATGAAATACTGTGAAATTGTAAGAAAGTCATGACATTTTGAAAACAGTTTGTGGAAGCTGAATTTGCTAATTTGCCCAACTTTAGATGCAAACTGTAAAAAGTTTCCTTGGCCTTACCTGGAGACTGTTAATGCTACTGAAAAGTAGTCTTGTCAGCAATATAAGATGCATATGCCCTCCATGAGTGTTAGAGATGTGAGAAGGTGATAATAATAAATAATGAAACTTTATTTTTATAACGCCTTTCCAAAACCAAGGTGCCTAAAAATTTTAAAAACATATCAGATCTTACATCAAGTTAAATTAAGTAAGACAATAAACATCTAAAGTTAAAATAGATACATCAGTCACCAAATGCTTGGTGCCAGAGATGAGTTTTCAGAGCTTATTTAAATCCCTCAATGGTTGCGCACTCACGTAACTGGTAGGGTAGAGAATTCCAAAGGGATGGGGTCGCATGCATGAATGCCTGGGCACCAGAAGATTTTAAACACACCCTTGGAATCTCTAGCAACCCCTCGCCACCTGAGCGAAGCAATCACCTGGGGTGGTAAGGTACCAGAAGCTCTTTCAGGTAATCAGGGCCCTGTCCGTGAATGGTTTTACAAGTCAAAAGACCGACATTAAAGGTGATCCGCCATTGTACCGGCAGCTAGTGCAGACCACACAGCACCAAGGAAATATAGCAGGACTGAGAGGTTCCTGTCAAAAGCCGTGCCACTGCATTCTACACTAGCTGCAAATGGCAGATTTCCACCCCAGATAGCCCTAGGTACAGGGAGTTGCAATAATCCAAGCACGAGGACACAAAGGTGTGAACCAACATGGGAAGGTCACTGGACGGAACAAGGTGTTTAATCTTGGAGATGTTCTTCAGATGGTAGAAGGAGGTCTTGACAATGACTGACACCTGCGCATGCAGCGTCAGCCTTTCATCAGAAGTTACCCCCAGGTTTCACACCTGTTCAGAGGCCGGGAGTGATAAACCGACAAGAAAAAGCCCCGAGGGTGAACCTACCCCCAACCCCCCATCCTGTGTCCTGGGTCCACAGCCAGCACTTCAGTCTTTCCTGAGTTCAACTTCAACCAGCTCGAATCCATCCACTCCTAGATTTCCATGTGACAGTTATTAAAAAATGAGAGAGCTCCATCCTGGTCGGGTGCAAAAGAAAGGTAGAGCTGGGTATCATCAACATAGCAGTGAAACCTCAGCCCATACCACCCTACAATGTCTCCGAGGGGCAGCATATACACTGTGAACAACATGGGGGACAACACTGATCCCTGAGGGACTCCACATGACAGAGGGATGGGTCTGAGGAATGAATCCCGAACACCACCCTCTGAGTTCTTACTGTGAGGAAAGATGTAAACCAGCTGAGAACTGTACCTGACAGGCCACAGATGAACCTCAGATGACCGAGTAGAACCCCATGGTCCACGGTGACAAACTGTACTTCATAAATTAATTTGCAAAGTTTGACAAATTTGCAACCTGACAACTTTGCAAAATGTTGGGCTGGTGAAATCCCACTTATTCAAGCAATGTCATGGAAATTGCAGGTGAAGTTTCAGTTGCAGGATGACTTTGCCTGAAAAAGTGGCAAAGAGGAAAATTCTCAATGTTTTTTACTAAGGCAAATTTCATAATTTTGATGGAACTTTGCCAATTAAGAAAAACTTTGCAAGTTTTCTAATGAGGATATACCATACCTGAGAGTTTCCTATTTCCACAAATGAAATGGAATAAATCACAAATGGTCATTCTGCACCCAGATTCATGTTGCTATCTAGCCGGGAAACACACATTATGAACTACCATCTTAAATTGGAAATAGATTATATTGTTCGCCTAATACAAGTAATCCAATCCACCTCAAAGGGGCACCTTCAGAATCATAGATGAGTAAATACAGTGGCAGAGTTTAGAAAAAGTACTGGACTAGGAATTCATTTTTTTATTCTGAATATACTGCACTTTGTGGTTAAGCACCCAACCCCCCAAATAAATAAATAAATGCAAAGGAAATGAACATCCAACATGTGCTCTGAAACCAAAGAAAGTATCAGGGTAGTAAAGATACAATGATTTTCTTCTATGTAAAAACATAAACTCAGATATAAATTCAAACACCTGTTTATAGAACAAGGCATATCATAATCATAAATATGTATGGTCTTCAATCCTCTAGCACTGTCAAGCTTCAAACATGTAAACTATTAGGATTCTTCATAGAGAAAATACAAAATCATGAATTGCAAATCTGACATTAGTGAATCTCAAGTAAATGTCAGTTTGTAATTAGGTGCACAACACAATACTATCCGGGATATCCAAACCTTGTTTCATAGAATATAATTTCTATAGCATAACCTGCTCATTGATAAAACTGCTTGTGGCTATCAAAATGGGTAGCTTGTTCTGCCATCACTGGAGATTGCTTTCAAAAAATATTGATATTCGGCATGCTACATGTCTTACAGTACCTGTATATTATTATAGTAACAACATATGAACACCACTTGCTGTACAAGTAATTGTTTGCCTGTTTAACATGGAACATCAAGTCAAGTAGAAGGCGATGTGTTTTTTCTGCTTTGTGCTTTCAAATGTCATTCTTGTTCTTTGACCTGATACAGTATATATCTTACTCTTCACCATCACTATCACTGCTGTAGTACTGAAATCATAACCATACTCTGGCATTGGTTACAATTAGCCAAAAACAAACTCTAAATTGATTTAATAAATGTGAGCTTTCCAATCAGTTTTACTGACGGTTGGGTACTGTGATTTATAACATTCTGTCAGCAGTGCTAAATATTCATTCAGAATACATACTGAATGCTATAGTTGATAGCTTATGCATAAACAGTGATACTAAGGTTAATTCTGGCCAATGTTGCTTCTTCCCAGCCCATGTCATAAAGCATTATCCATTGTGTTCAGTTATTTTAGGATCTTTCTAAAAGACCATAAACATAGCAGTACTTGACTAACGTGACGTACTGCAATTCTTCCTCATGACTACTGATTTACAGAATGTTACTTACTGTTTCAGTCAGGGATAAGTAGCAATCTGTATCTAGCCACATAATGCTTTCTGCACCTGCCATGGCCTACCCGCTAGCCACACTCTATAACTTATCTTTTAGACTCGGGTCTGTCCCTACAATATGGAAACAAGCCACAGTCATTCCCCTAGCTAAAGGAGGTGACCTTTCCTCCCCATGCAACTACTGTCCCATATCGCTGCTCCCCATCCTAGCCAAAATACAGGAGCGACTTGTACTAGCCCGGCTCTACCACTACCTCAATTCCATATCATTCTTCACCCCCTTCCAGGCTGGGTTTAGAAAGAATCACTCCACCACCACCTCTCTCCTTCATCTCACCAACACCATCCTTATGGGTATGGATAAAGGGGAGATAACTGCGGCTATCTTTATCGACCTGGCCAAGGCCTTCGACACGGTCTCGCATGCCCTGTTACTGTCTAAACTGGCTCAAGCTGGACTGACAGTGTCTGCCACCAACTGGTTCCAATCGTACCTGGCAGGTAGGTCCCAGTCTGTCCGTATTGGCTCAGCTAGTTCTACCTCACTCCCAGTCACCAGAGGAGTCCCCCAAGGATCTGTACTAGGCCCTCTGCTGTTCTCTATACTTCTCAATGATCTGCCTGCTGCCTGCCCACAAACTGCTATCCACATGTATGCAGATGACACGGTGCTGTTTGCCTCTGGCTCATCCCCCAATGCCGTGGCATCTTGTCTGCAGGAGGACTTTGACTCCATCCAACGTTGGTTCCTCTCAAATCAACTATTTTTAAACCCTTAAAAAACTGTCTCCCTCACCTTCGGCTCTCGGGCCAAACTGTCCCGCCTTCATGTCCCCCCACTTTCTATACTCTGGATGGCTCCCCCACTGGAGGTCTGCACTTCCTACAGATATCTCAGTGTCTGGCTTGACCAGTACCTTGATTTCTCTGTGCATATTGATGCTATGTACAAGAAGCTGCATCCCATGCTGGGCACTCTCTACCACAACAAAAGTTGCATCCCCCTACCAACTCGACTAGCTATTGTCCAAAAGTTGATCCTCCTGATAATGGACTACGGTGACGTAGTCTACTGTGCTGCTCCTCAAACCTCCCTGTCCAGGGTTGACCCACTCTTCAACTCCTTTGGCCGGTTCTCCCTGGACCGCCCTCCTAGTACACTTCACTGTGACCTGTACCAGTCCTTGGACCTCCCCTCTCTCCACAATCGGAGATTTGCTACACTGTGCTAGAACTGCTGCCAAGTTCTGGTCGCAGTCACTCCCCTCCTACCTGTCATCCTCCCTAAATGCCCTTCCACCAGCATACGCTCTCAGGAATAATAATTCTCGGCTCCTTTACATCCCGCACAGATCCACCGGGTCTGGCCAGGCTGCCTTCAGCTTCAGGTTGCCCAAATTATGGAACTCCCTGACGGCCAATATTAGAAACGCCACAGGCGCTCCACACCGGAATGCCCTTCTTAAGACTCATTTCTCTACCTCCTGCTCCTGCATCTTGCCCCGTTGAATCCCTTGCTACCTAACTGCCAGCAGATTACTACTAAAACTGCTTTCTTCCCACTGTTGCCAACCACTGCTTACTATGTGCAGCTAGGTATTTACATACTTCAGGGTATGCCACTCCCCTCTGCTACCACCTGTCTGGTTACTTCTATTTGTACTTTGATTTTGTTTGCTCTAAATTTCTACTGTACTGAACATGTATATAAATGCTGTACCCTGCATATCCCAATGCCCCCTGGGCATATCATACCACCTGTCTGTAAACCTGCTATTTGTATATATGACTTGTCTCCTCTAAATTGTATTGTACTGCACATGTTTATGTATGTAAACATCTTTATTACTGTATCCTGTGTAACCCCTTTCCCAGGGCGCATCTGGAATTGAGCGGTACACTGCTCAGTATGCCTTCCTGGTGAAACTCTTAAATAAATAAATGCCTACCTATGTTACAAGAAATATTAAAATAAATGATGATTTTACAGCAATACTGTATATCTACAGTGGATATACAGATGTGTTGTAACTTGTCATTGGCTGCCATTGTAAGGCTAAACTAATGCTATCCTCATATTTCAAATCATTCTGTCTTTTGAGGCTGCATGATGTAGTCAAGCATAATTTATTGCTGTCACAATAACAGGGTAATGCCAGAACACTCTGCATCCAGCACGTGAGCTCTGGTAGTGTGGTCAATTTTTTTGGTTTTGCGTAACGCTGGAACAAGAATAGGGGGTATTATCCTGTTGTTATCTTAGGATTTCCACATTAACTATTTGCAGTTTTCTCCACAAGGAAAGAAAATACATTACGTAAATAATTCATATACACAGATGGTAACAGAAAACCTGGTAAACTGTCACAGAAAAGTGATTTTCTTTCTTCTGACACTAGCTTTGTTGTCCACTATCCTTGTGTTCTCCATTGCCTGGTTATTCTAACTGTCTGCTTCCCACCAACCCCAACTCTACATCTTGTGTTCACTATCATCCACTTTCTTGTACTCTTCCATGTCTCAGCATTCTCCATATCATCAGCACTCTCTCCTTTGTTGTCATCTTGCCCCCTCCTTGCGTTGTTCTCCATCTCAGGTCTAGCTCCTGTGTGATATCATGATCTGTTTGGTGCATCAAGAAAGAGTAAAGCTATGCACAGAAAGAGTGGTTAGAATTTGGGGCTTTTTACCATCAGTGGTTAATATAGAGAGAGACATTCAACATGTTTAAAAGTAGGTTGGACTAACATGTGAATGAGAATGGACCAAAGGAATATTACCACTAGTAGTGAGTGGGGCAGTTTATATGGACCTTGAAGTAGTTTGCTGTCTCTAATACCCAACTGAAATCCAAGTGAAATAACATCAAGCACACAAGGGCGTAGCTACTGATACTCCAAGTAAGCCATTGCATATCAAGTGTAGTAGCAGGGAGTAGCAAACAAGCTGGCCAGCATTGCTCTGCCCTCTCTAGTCCATCACGTTTAAATTCCTTGTTTGGCTTTACAGGCTTTTTATTTTCTCTTTCAGCTTTGTTTTGGAGGGGTGGCAGAGTGGACCTTGGATGTTGAAGCTGAAGGTCTCAATTAGGTTCGCATGGTCTACCTGCATAGTGATTGCCTGCAATATCTGGTAGGGGATGTGGCAAATCTGGGGCAGTGAGTTTAAATGCTTCAGCAAAGTTAGAAGTCATACTATTAGTTCAATTGTACTGGAAGCGAGAGAAGCAGTTGAAAACTGAGGAGAAGCAGACAGAAGAACAGACTCTGAGCCAGCTAAAAGAAAAAAAAAAGACTTCCTGTGGAGTGGCAAGTGGAACAAATCTGCCTTCCTGCAGGGGAGAGAGAAGAAATTTCTGCTATGGTCTTGGACTCGTGGTGCAGTCACTGGTGTCTACCAGCGGGCAGCAAGCACCACACTAGCAGCACAGACAGCCAGACAGCAGGTCTAGTGTGGGAATCATTGGACTGAAGCAAGGAACCTTGGACTCGAGTCGTGGAGGGGCAAGCACGAACAACAGTAGGGTAGGGAGTAGCAGTGTGGCAGGTTAGTGTACAAATCTGAAATGCCTGGCTACACCCCTGCAAGCACAGCATTTGTGTTTCCACTAAACACAAATAGTAGGGGCTTGCTGACATTCGATACCTACAGCTGACTGACACAGTATTGTGCTTCCCTTTATGTCCAGGCAAACTCCCCTTGGCATTGAACAGATCTGTAACAGAGGTTGGGGGTAGGGAACTGTTTTAACAAAAGGAGCATTCGGAATGCACCCCATAATGCCTGGCACCATAATTAGCAGGCTGCCCTAAGGACAGCATAAATGAGACATAGGAAGATTCCTTCCCTCAGACAGTGATGCCTGAGAAAAATGTATATTGTATATATTTTAACAGTGATTTATACCACTTAGAAATCATGTTTTGTCTTGTTTTACAGTAATACTGCCCAGGATGCAATGCAGTAATGCAGCATACTGCTATAGGGTTACTGCAGTAAACAAGGCAGTTTCAATGATAGTTAACACCTTTTGCCAAGCAGTAACTCAAGATACTGTGTTGCATCACAGTGGGCACTACTGTATATGGTTTTAAAGTACTTGTGTTTTCCACTGAAAATAACCCTGCTGAATTTGTAACCACAGTGCACATTTTGCACAGTTTTAAAGCAGAATTAAAAATAACATCACAGAAAGCCAACATGTGTGAATTAATTCAACAAAAGGCTGTCTTTCAATGGACCCTGTGTTCTCATTCAACACAGGAGACTTCTTGGTTCCTGCATTGCATTATGCAAAAGGGAAAATAGAGCATCTTTGACTCCATTTTATGCTGTCTACAGTAAAGGAAGGCTCATACTAATCTATAGTTTTGTTTAGGGTTGAGGCCATAACAAGAAAACTGGAGTAGGGAATCCAGTGTGGTGCTAACGCAAGCAACCAACTGGGTGAATTGTTTCCAGCTCCACTTCAACTCCCTGTAGAAACTCCCTTTTCCTTATTATAATGCTTCATACATATGACCTAATGTGTATGATTTTGAAACTGGCAGTGTAACAGTGTGATGTGGGGTTGTGTACTTAGGTCCAGGAATGTGGAGTTCTGAGCCTAGAAAAGTAAATATTTGCATAAATATGCTGCCATTTTAGGGACCAAGCCATTAAGTTGAATACTTATGAAAAAAAATGTTCATGTTAAATTACACATAAGACTTTTGACAAAATATATGTCTTTATGAACTTCCTTATATTTCCTGATATTGAAAATGTATGTGAAGAAGTGTGTTCTGCTTTAGCTTTGAGCAACCCTACTCATGGTCTTGAATGTTACTCCTCCATGAACACTCATTTTCATTTCCGATACATGACACTTCAGCTGTTGCTGTCTGTGGGACTGGAAGACCATGCCTCCTGCTCCTGTTCCAGAGTATACAAATTCCAGTTGACTCTTCAGGTTACAGCAATTCTATGTTTCCATTTACACTGCCAGTTTCAAAATCTGAATTTGTTAACATATATACCAAGTGATGTTTGAAATATTTGACCATGAAGGTACATTGAGCACAGAGTAGCTCCTTTCCAGGTGATGACTAGGATATTTTGAGCCAGGGGCAAAAGAGTAGAGGCAGAAGACAAACTAAACATACTGATGACAAGATTTTGAAGGTTAGGATCAAAACAATTGAACAAGTTTAATCTCTGTTTCCTCCCAGCAGTCTCTAAATAGGTTTCTTGTGTACTCTACATAAAGATTATCTTGGACATCCAGTACCAGTAACAGCCAGGGATGGAGTTTGCAAAGATTAAAAGGTGCAACAAGTGTTGGTGAAAATAAAATGTAGAGAAAAGAAAGGAGAGAGATGAGATGGAGTATAGAAATCTCTTTAGAAGTCAGAACTGCAACTGAATACCAGTATCCTGTGAGAAGGGTGACCGCTATTGAGCGCTTACAAAAAGGGTGACTCAATAGTGATGCCTGCTCACAGGGCTACTGGACAGGGGGGGAATGATAAAAGAAGCGACATCCTGCTATATGTATATGCTCACATGGGGAGGGAGAATGCTGTGTGATGGGTGGAAGGGAGGGAGGGAGGTTTGTGAGGTGTAGCATGATGGTGGGTTGCCGAGCTGGCCGTGTGGCATGGTGGGTTCATAGAAGGCTAGGGTTCGGAGGGCACCTGGTTCGACACTGGGCGTGTTGGGATTTTTGTGTCGGTCAGCCAAAATGTGCTTTTTTTTGTTTGTTTTCACCCCCCAACGTGCACCCCTCTGGAGTTGGGATTCCTTTAGTAGGGGGGTGCAGGGGATGCAGCCCCCCGCATAAACAAAAAAATAGCAAGTCCCCAGTGTCTTTTTGCTGTGTGCTGAGAGTGTACATCAGCAAAATGGATTTTCACCAATGTACATTTGCCCTAACGGCAATTGCCTTTCCACAATCACCATTATCACATCGAACCCTGAACACCTCACAACATTCACCCAGATCCCAGAACCATTATTAAGATTGCTATAGAGTAGAAAACAACTGAAATGGTGGAGGCCATCAACACCTTGTTGCCTCTCCAGTGCAGAAGTTAGGAATGGAGAACTTGGAATTCAGAGATGATTCATGGGAGCTGAACAGGTCAAGGGATAGAGTTGGTTCAGAATTTTGTTGTCTGGCATGGAGCATTCAGGAACCACATATGTGTACATTGTCTTTCAGGAGTAAGATATTCCTGCATGTGCAAAACTGCTATCACCCAAAATTCCTAAATGGTGAACTGGGTTTAGGACTCTGGGTCTGTGACCAGGTGTTGATAATGAAGTGAACTGAATCAAGTGCCCTGCATGAAGTGCCCTGCATCAAGTGCCCTGAATCAAGTGCCCTGAATCAAGTGCCCTGCATGACCATAGTTGAGATTTACTGAGAATACAGCTGAGCAACATGCCAACTACAGTATGTGTGTGTCTGAAATTAGGACCTGTATTTATTAATCATCTTCTGAGCCTTTGTATCTTAGCCTACCTCAGAAAGGTAGGATGGAGCAACGAAGAAGTATAGAAACTATCAACTTCGGTGGTTGGTGGGAGCTGCAGTAATATTACTGATGGAGAAAAAACCTGTAAGTACTGAAAAAATGCCCTGCTTGAGAACTCTACCTATCAGCATTTAAATTGTGATTCACTGTTCTGTCCTTAACACCATCCATGCCTCCCCTCAGGACCATAATCCATTGGCTGGATTTTCAACCCCCCCCCCCCAAGAATCAACATACAGTAAGTGTGGGAAAAACTTGCAAAAGTGGGTCTTTACTTGCAGAGCTGCAGTTTTTCTCAAATGCACCAAATTTTCAAAGACAGAGCCATTTATGGCATGCTTCACAATTTATGACAGCTTGCAGCCAGATTTTGGCACAGCTGTGCCAAAATGTTATACCTGGTTGGACCAGGTGTTACATCCTCCGCAGCTGAACCTGCTGCCTATGTGGAGCACAGGCTGAAAATGTGTCTGTCTACTAGTGCAGATATTGTTTCTGCACTGGTGCACTATGGCACTGGATTTAGTCCTATGGCTGCTCGACAGTCTGGCTCTGCAGATATTGTTTCTGCACTGGTGCACTATGGCACTAGATTTAGTCCTATGGCTGCTCGAAAGTCTGGCTCTGCAGATATTGTTTCTGCACTGGTGCACTATGGCACTGGATTTAGTCCTATGGCTGCTCGACAGTCTGGCTCTGCAGATATTGTTTCTGCACTGGTGCACTATGGCACTGGATTTAGTCCTATGGCTGCTCGACAGTCTGGCTCTGCAGATATTGTTTCTGCACTGGTGCACTATGGCACTGGATTTAGTCCTATGGCTGCTCGACAGTCTGGCTCTGCAGATATTGTTTCTGTACTGGTGCACTATGGCACTGGATTTAGTCCTATGGCTGCTCGACAGTCTGGCTCTGCAGATATTGTTTCTGCACTGGTGCACTATGGCACTGGATTTAGTCCTATGGCTGCTCGACAATCTGGCTCCATGTGCCTATCTTTCAAGTTCCATTGTACTATGAACCCTGGTTGGCATCCTTTCTAAGTGGTAGGGCCCCATTCAGACCTGACTGCTTGGAGTCAGCTTACACACTAGCACCAAAACAAGTACACAGCTGTGTGGAGTCACTAAAGTGGTGAACCCAGCACTTGGAAACCTTTGGACTTGGGCAGATGCTTTAGAAAATATCAACAAAGATTTGGAGCTCCAAATGTTTTGTGCCCTGCACAGCGTGACTGTTTGTATAAACATAGACACATAGAATTTGACAGCAGATAATAACCACTTGGCCCACTCAGTCTGCCCACTTTGTCACTACCTACACTATCACTGCAGACTGTGTGTAGGAACATGACAGTCTGGAAGCAATAATTAGCATGGCATCATGGAATGGGTCATTTGACTGCAATGGCATCACTCCAGACCTTGCAGAAGGTTCAGCGGTAGAGTGTGGATGAACTTGTAAAGATGAGCATCGCATGTTTTCACTCAGATATGAGGGACCCTGGATCTGCAGCAGCAGCATTGTCCAAGAAAGAGTCTGATTTGTTTCAAGCAGCATTGAAATGAATTGACCTGTGTCACCTTCTGCAACTCAATTGCATTAAGTACTGATGCTTCAAAGAAGATACCGTTCTCACAAGTCTGTGTAAAAGTGGTGTGTATGATGATTTTAAAGGCTGCAGGAGTGCAAGACCAGGATTTATTATCCCGCAGGTACTGTATAAGGACTAAATGTGTAGATTTCAAAATAGTATTCTCCCTTTTGGTGTACACAGCTGGAGTATATTGACATAGTGGTGTGCCAGGTCTGTCAAACCCAGTGCCCATTATGCACAGCCCCATAGCTCATATCAGCTAGTGGTCCTGCAGACAGGTTTGTGGAAGGAAAGATAAACAGTAATATATTTATGCTTGAGAGGAGGATCATCAGATGCAGCCATGTGCCAACCCCAGTCACTAAATGGTAGCATGGGCCACATGAATGGGCAGCCTTTCAGCATGGGATGCTATACTGGGCTGCCACAGGTATAGAGATGGTTCACTGGATGTCACAGAGTTGTGAACAGTGTAGAGGTCTCAGTTCAGAATAATTCCAGTGTGTCACTCTTGCCAGCAGTGGATGGTCATTAGTCCAGGAAGGCCAACTCCCATAGCCCCTCCCGAGCCTGATAAATGGTTGAAGAAACTGCTCCAACACATCTACCGGCAGTATTGGGTAAGTTACTTTTAAAAAGCAATTGGTTACAGTTACTAGTTACTGTCCCAAAAATGTAATCAGTTACAGATTACTCGGGTACAAAAAGTAATCAGTAACTGTAACTGTATTGCAGATTACATTTCATATTACTTTATATTGCGGAAGACACCAGGAGAAAGGACTGCTGTGTGACTGAACTTCTCAGCTGGGACTAAAGTAGAAGAACTTTTGTATTTGACTTTTAATTTAGGGTAAAAAAACTAGCATATAAAAAAAAAGTGTGTGTTTGGGTTAACTGAACTGAATGGATATCTGAAGAGTTATCTAGGTGTAAATCTCAGGTGACTGAAATGACTTAACTGCTGTGAGGTTTAAATTACTTGTAGAAAGATCTGGTAAGTGGGGAAGTGGCTTAGCTAGAAGGAAGCTACGTTTAAAGACTGCCTTAGAAAGTTTCTGCTAATAGCTTGGCAGACGACACCAGGAGAAAGGACTGCTGTGTGACTGAACTTCTCTGCTGGGACTATATTGCCCTCCTTCCCTCCCACCCAAAGCTAGTTCTATTTTTATAGGCACAGAATTTGACTGACAACAGGAACTTCCTGTTTAGGGGCAGGAAGTGAGTGATCACAGAACCACCCCAGACCCACCATCCTAGAAGGGCACGAGTAGCTCTCGGGCCCCCTTTAGCTGCTGAAGGTCTGCCTCTGAGCAAGTAAGTGGTCTACTGCGAAATATAGGGTATTCTTGTCTCAGAACAGGACAATCAGGAGCTTAAAGGGCACACAGGCAGAAAGTAAGGAGAGAGAGAGAGAGAGAGAGAAAAAAAACAGAGGAAAGAGTAAGGATTGCAAACAGTTAAGGGCCAGAAATAAGACATGATTGGAGTGGTGCAGTGCAGTGGCTGTGGAGCAGCAGTCTTCCGGGAGATGTTCTGGAGGATGCAGTGTTGTCCCATCTGCAGGCACCTCTCTGGGCTGAGGGAGGAGGTTGCTCATCTCCAGGCTGAGTTGGCCAGGATTTGTGGGACCTCCTCTTCCATCCAGGGACCACCAGTGCCACTGCTGCCTCAGAGGTTGCCAAGAAAGAGGAGCGGTTGGACCACAGTGGGCTCAGGGAGGGTGAGGGTGGTGGAACAGAGGCACATCCCTCCCATTGTACCTCTCCACAATTCCTATGCCATTCTTGCAAACTGTGGTTCCTCTATGGAGGTGCCCACAGTGGAGACCAAGGAGGATGCTAGGAACCTCCACAAAGGAGACCCACAGGAGGGTGGCAGGGGACCCTGCAGGGGAAGGAAACAACTCCTGGTGGGGGACTCCATTGTTGGGAAGGTTGAACTGGGGGAGGAAGGGGAGAGGGAGGTAAGGTGCCTGCCTGGTGCCATGGCTTGCAGGGACAGGAAGCAAATCCTCAGGATTGCCGGAGCAGCTGCACAGGGGAGGGAGCTGGATGTCATTGTCCACCTAGGGACAAATAACCTGGCTAAGAAAGGATTAGAGAAGTGCAGGAAGAGTTTGTGGAATTAGGGAGGGGCCTTAGTCCATTATATGCATACGGTAACCTTCTGGAGGTGCTACCCATCTATGGCATAGGGAGAGGCTAGGGTGTTCCACACCATGGGATTCAATCAGTGGTTGAAAAACGGGTGAAGCTCAGGATTGGCTTCATTGGGGACTGGGGGTCCACCTGGAGTGATGCAAGCCTATACTGGCATGATGGGCTGCATCTGTCCAGGAGGGGAACCAGGATCCTAGGTGATAGGTTTAAATGCTTCATTGGCAAGCTTTTAAACTAGCCAAGGAGGAGGCACTGGAAAAGAGCAGGAAAATCCTAGCCCCCCAAATAATCACGGTAGTAAGTGCGGCAAACACCAACATAGAGGTGTTGATAGAGAGAAGGGCAGGGGTAAATGAAGAAAGTGACAAAGGCAAGAAGGACAGGGATGGGGCAAAAGGGAGTAAGGCCATCAGGAAATGGAGGGTAATGAGTACCAATGCCTGTAGTCTGGGCAACAAGCTCCCTGAGCTGATGGCCTTAATGGAAGAGGGATGCCTGGATATCGTAGCAGTCACAGAAACATGGTACACAGAGAACCATGACTGGGATGTTAACATACCAGGGTACATAACCTACAGGAGAGACTGGCAGGGGAGAAGAGGGGGAGGAGTAGCTCTCTATGTAAAGGAAGGGATAAAAGCAACTGAACAAAAGAGTAAACAGGGAGGAGAGGAGGCACTGTGGGTCACCTTGGAGACTGGAAAGGGCACCACAATCCGCACAGGGGTTGTGTACAGACCCCCATGTCAGGGGAAGGAATGGACAAGGATATGAAAGAAGGCATTCTTAGAATGGCAGAGAAAGGGGAGATACTGTTGATGGGAGACCTGAATATGCCAGATGTTAACTGGAGCACATTTTGCTGCAGCCACATCCAAGAGCAGGGTCATTCTTGATGCCCTACAGGTGGCAGGCATTAGACAGCTAGTTTTGGAACCCACTCATGAGGGAGGAATCTTAGACCTCGTACTCTCAAACGGGGGCAATGAGAGGATCTCAGATCTAGAAGTGGGTTGCCATCTGGGGACAAGTGACCATCAAACAGTGTGGTTCATGTTAAACTCAGCTTACAGAGTCAGCCTACAAAAGTGAGGGTACTGGACTTTAGGAGGGCTGACTTTGACAAGATGGGAGAGTGCCTCAGAAAAGCACTAGCAAACAGACTAGAAGGAGGTGTGAGCAACAATGGGAATTATCAAAACTGCCATCACAGAGGCAACAAGCCTTTGTGTGAAGCAAATAAACAAATCAAAATGAAAGAAAAGTCACTATGGTTCTCAAAAGAGGTGGCTGTGAAAGTCAGGAAGAAAAAGATAGCATTCCGAAGTATAAGGAAACACAGAAGGAGCAGGACAGAGAGCTGTACCAGTTAAGGCAGAAGGAAGCAGGGAGGGAAGTCAGAATAGCAAAGGCCCAAACTGAGGAAAAGATAGCCAACTCAGTTAAGAAGGGGGATAAAACCTTTTATAGGTACATCAGCGAGCGTAGAAAGACAAAGGGAGGGATAGTGAGGCTGAATAGAATGAACAGTGGGTGGGCAGAGGGGGATAGTGAAAAAGCAGGAATACTGAACGAATATTTCTGCTCAGTATTCACAAAAGAGGAGGGGGAAGTGCCTAATCCAATTAACAGAAGCACTCTTGATAGGGGGGTCGATCCCAGTCCTTTCACAGAAGAAAGGGTTCTGCAAGAACTCCTAAAACTGAAGGTGGACAAAGCAATGGGTCCTGATGGAATTCACCCCAGAATTTTAAAAGAATTAAGGGAGGAACTAGTGAAACCACTGACTACTCTTTTTAATAAATCATGGGAGGATGGTGTGGTACCCAAGGACTGGAGGAAGGTGGATGTGATTCCCCTTCACAAAAATGGGTCCAAGACAGAGGCAGGAAACTACAGACCTGTCTGTCTGACCTCTGTGGTAGGGAAAGTGATGGAGTCACTTCTGAAGGAAAGAATAGTCGAGTACCTAGAGGCCAGTGGAGCACAGGACCCAAGGCAGCATGGGTTCACAGCGGAAGGTCATGTCAGATGAATCTAATAGATTTCTTTGACTGGGTGACCAAAGTAGTAGACCAGGGAGGGCTGTGGACATGACCTACCTAGACTTTAGCAAGGCATTGACACAGTCCCACACAAAAGATTAATAGTCAAATTAACCAGCTGGGAGTGGGACCCAGGGTGGTAGCCTGGTAAAACATTGGCTGGACAACAGGACACAGAAGGTAATTGTAAATGGAGTCCATTCTGAAGAAAGGGGTTACTAGTGAGTACCGCAGGGTTCAGTATTGTCCAGTCCTTTTAATGTCTTCATCAGTGACATTGCAGAGGGACTGGAAGGAAAAGTATGCCTTTTGCAGATGACACAAAATCTGCAACAGGGTTAATACACAAGGAGGCGGAAAGGATGAGAAGGACTTGGCAAGGTTGGAGGAATGGTCAGAAGTATGGCAGCTAGGATTCAATGCAAAGAAGTGCAAAATAATGCACCTGGGAAACAAGAACCCAGGGGAAGAATACACAATGGGTGGGAGGTAGTAACAACAACAAAAAAGGAAAGGGACCTGGGGGTAATCATATCAGATGACCTTAAGGTTAGCAAGCAACGTGAGAAGGCAGTAGGGAGGGCTGGGGGTATACTGGGATGTATAGGGAGAGGCATCAGCAGCAGAAAACAAGAAGTTGTTATCCCTCTGTACAGACAGTTGGTGAGACCCCATCTGGAGTACTGTGTCCAGTTCTGGAGACCCCATCTCCACAAGGACATAGACAGGATAGAGGCAGTCCAGAGAAGGGCAGCTAAAATGGTGCAGGATCTGCAAGAGAAGCTGTATGAGGAAAGACTAAAGGAGCTTAATATGTATACCCTTGAGGAAAGAAGGGAGAGGGGGGACATGATAGAAACTTTTAAGTACCTCAGTGGAATCAACAAAGTCCAAGAGGGTAGCATTTTCAGAAAAAGAGACTTGCAAGAACAAGGGGACACAATTTAAAGATAGAAGGAGGGCGGTTCGGGGCAATGTGAGGAAGTACTATTTCACAGAGAGGGTAGTGGATGCATGGAACAGCCTTCCTGAGGAGGTTGTGGGGTCTAAAACTGTGGGAGAATTCAAGAATGCATGGGACAGACATAAGGCAATTCTTGTGGGGGGTAGGAAGAAAGAGGCTGTTGGTTAACTAGGATCTGCGGCCTATCCTGTAGGTAGAGAAATGGGCAGACTAGATGGGCCTAGCGGTCCTTATCTGCCGTCAAAGTCTATGTTTCTATGTTTCTATATTACTTTCAATACATGAAGTTCCTTTACTCATGGATTGTATTTATGAGGTCTTGGAACACCCTAAAATCATCAAAAACAATAGAAATGGAGTCTTAGACAAGAAATCAGTTTATATGTTATTTTATTTCATGTTTTCTGTAGAAAATAGGAAAATAGTTGTTGCACATAAATAATGTAAACATGTAATGTCACATTATAATAAAGCCTCACATCACATCGTGACAGGATGATACATTATATTTCCTAAAAATATGAAGAACCATACTACTACATATTATGTTGTGTATTATTAGTACAATATAGTATATTATGTCAAATTTTCTTATTACATGACTGCTGCTATTCCCTATTGTCATACGTGGAAAGCTGAAAATATATGTTACGATACAACTGTCAGTGACAGTATGACAGTGTATACGGTACCTCATCTGATTTGTCTTTCTCTGTCTCTCCCTCCATTTCTCTCAGTCTCCCTTTCCCTCTCTCTACCTTTCTTTCTCTGCCTTTCTCTCTCTCTCTATCTTTCAGTCTCTCTCTCTCCCCCACTCTGTCTCTCTCTCCCTTTTTCTCTCTCTCTGTTCCGCCCTCTCTCTCTCTCTCTGACCCTCCGTCCCTCTCCCTTTCTCTGACCCTCTGTCTATCACTCTTTCTCTGTCTCTCTTCTCTCTCTCTCCCTCTCTCTCTCTTCCTCCTTCTCTCTCTCTTTCTCTCTCTCTCTCTCTCTCTCACTGTCTCTCTCTCTCTCTTCCTCTCTCTCTTTCAGTCTCTCTCTCTGTCTCTCCCTCTCTGTCTCTCTCTCTCTCTGTCTCTGTCCATCTCTCTCTTACCCTCTCTCTCTCTGTCCCTCTCCCTCTCTCTGACCCTCTGTCCCTCTTCCTCTGTCCCTCGCCCTTTCTCTGATCCTCTGTTTCTCAATCTTTCTCAGTCTGTCTCTGTTTCTCCCTCTGTGTCTCTTACTCTCTGTCTCTTACTCTCTCACTCTCTCACTCTCTTGCTCTCTTTCTCACTCTTTCTTTCTCTATTTACAGCTCTGTCTCTTTCACTCTCTCTCTGATTCTCTATCCATCTCTCTCTCTCTCTCTCTCTCTCTCTGCCTCTCTCTCTGTCTCTTTTGTTCAATTTCAATAAAAAAATAAATAGAGTGATGTTATGCAGTACCCCAGTGCTTGGTTTGTCATGGTGGGTTACATCAAACAAAATAAAATACTAGGGTTTAAAATGTTTCACTTAGTAGAACTGTACAAGCATAGTACCATATTTAAGTGCCTTTTTTTGAGGGTGGGGTACTAGAGGAGAAGGGAAGTTTGTCCATGCAGTCTGTGCTCATTTAATCAAACTGGTACATTCCTTCAAGTGTCCCTTCATAGTAGCTGCTAAGTCATCAACTTCCTACACCCATGGTGAAGTTGTTGAGTTTGCCTCAACTATGACTGGTAGTGGGGGCACATAATTAAGCAATAAGGCATGACAAGGTGTGTGTTATCGTGTAATAACATCACTCCTGGGGTGGGTTGAAGCACAAGGTGAAGCTGAGTGCTTCCCACCACCCCAGGAGTGATATTGTCTAACCTCACATATTGAGTGCCTTATTAGCAATTATACAATGGCTCAATGTTATACAAAATAAGAAAAAAAATAAAAAATGTTTTTAGTAGATTTTCTGTGTTTTTGAAGAGACAAAAGCAATCATAGAGGTGGTCCAAAAAAGCCGCACAGTGATGTTATTGTGTAATATCATCACTGTCTCAGGCACCCACAGACCAACCAGAATACAGGAAATTTCCTTGCCATTGTATAATTGTTGTTAAATCCTCATAATATTTTGAAGACCTGAATGTGGATGTGGCTGAGATGTTAACAGTGCCACTGTGCCAGATTGTCATGGCTGCAGATGTGTAGAGACTAGTTTATACTTCACACCCAAGTAGGTACGAGGTGGCAGTGGCAGGTTTAGCCAGTGTCAGTGTGCAGTGTGTGAGTAATGTGCCAACTGTGGTGCCCACCATGCCCTTTCATGTGTGGCCCATGCCCCAGCCACATTACTGGTTTCTCAGTGCATGCTCATCACAGCTGCTTTCTGGCATGATTTTGTGATGAATGAGTGCCTTTTTGCCCATTGGTTGTACTCCGTGGAGCAAGATGATGAAGGATGATGATGATGATGATGACCATGCCATTATGGCATTACCATTATTATGACTGTCTGCAGACAGAAGACCTCATGAGGACGATGATGAATATTACAACTGAAAAAAAAGCAGAACATTTCAATTAAAAATGCTGGACAGCCACAGGTCCTTATAGCTGACAAAATACCTGTTAGTATGGGAACAGAATGACATTGGATTGTTGTTTTGCTTGCTCACCCTTGGTTTTGGTTTTTATATTTTGGTTAACTCAAAATGTAAAGGTAGCCAGCCAGCAAGTGGCCCCTGAAAGTGCAACCAATAACCACAATGTGCTCCTATGCTGTGGTAAAAGTGAAAAGCACCAGTACAATGCACGTTCACCTCACATCAGATCATGTAAAGATGAATAACATCATCAGCTACAGCAGTCTGTAAATTTGTAATCAGAACATGTGAGTATTGCAATAATTAAGCTAGTTGTTTAGGGTGAGATAAGTGCAACTGCAAGACAACATTAGATGCCCATGCCTGATGCTGTTAAGCTACTATCACTGTTGAGAGTCTAGTCAAGACTGATAATAGAAGACAATAATACGATCATTGTCTAAAGGAGCTAGTAATCGGGTAATCACATGTGTGTGTGCTACTGCTTCTACTACTACTACTGTTGTAACTGATCCAATAGCTGTTGCTCAGGTGCTTCTTAGCTACATATTGACATCAAGTGACTAACTGTATCTTGCTTGTTGACTGACTTGTCTAGGCAGCAGCAGGGGAGGGAATGGAGGTCAGGGCAGATAGGTCGGTGGCATGGCAGACAGGCAATACCTGCTGGTGAGCTGCCTGCAGCAGATCAGTAGACTGTTAACAGACCTAACTGTATCATGCTCACTGACTTACTGACTTGTCTACTGCAGACAGCATGGGACAGAGATGGCTTGTGGCATCCAGAGGCAGTGGTGTCTGTCAGAGCGTCTTTTTAAACTGGACAAGGAGACCGTCATGATCATCAAGAGACTAAATGTAATCACGCTCATTAATGACTAGTCTACTGCAGGCAGCGGGGGAGAGTTGAGATAAATGGGTTAAAGTTGTGGTGACCAGAGGTGGTGTGACCGTGGTAGTGTCTGTCAGTGTGTATTTTTAAACTGGACAAGTAGACTGTCATCAAGAGACTAAACTTAATTATGCTCATGAGTGAATAGTCTACCACAGACATTGGGGAACAGTTGTGATACATGACTTGAAGTGGTGGTTCCTAGAGGTGGTGGTGGTGTCCGTCAGTGTGTTTATAAGATGAACAAGAAGACTGTCATCAAAAGAGAAGAGACTAAACTTAATCATGCTCATTGATTGCCTTGTCTATAGACAAAAGTGTAGGGATCACAAACAGATAAGTAGCCACTGGTGTTGCTCAGGTCACGCCTGCCTGTTAAGTTTTTTAATAGAGAGGTAGACTGTCAAGAGACTTAACTTTATTATGCTCTTTGACAGATTAATCTACAGACAACAGGGGATAGTTCAAATAAGCAGGCATTGGCACCTAGATGGTGGCACAAACCTGTCACTGTGTTAACTGTTAAGCAATCAACACCAGTACACCTAGACAGTTGGAAGACCTCACTTTTTTAAAGAATACTAATAATTTGCAGCATTGCTAGAGATTCTCAGTAGCAGTCAATGACCATGACCAGAATATGGCTATTTTTTCCCTGTAAGTTTTGTTGCAGTGTAAAAGTAGCTGCGTTTCAAAGTTTTCATCACCGTCTATTTCATCTAGGTGCAAGGACCTGTCCACCAACACTGAATAGTCTTTCTACAGGAGCACATGATGGTAGTGCTATATTGTAATGCAGGAATATTCTCTTGGCTGTTGGGAAGTTTCGTAAACTTTCAGTATTTTTATTTGTGTCTTTAAGGTACTGCTCCAGTTCATGAATAACTCCACCACCATGGGTAGGTTGCGGAGTTTCATCAGATTTGAAGAAATCATCATCATCGTCCTCAGGATTGTCTTCAGATGATGGGCTGCTATAAGCAGTGTCTTCCTGATGTGACAACAACACTTTATTCTCAAGCATGTTTTTCGCAGCTCGGTCTTCCCCATCATTTCCTAGCCATCTTAGATGAAATTGTGGTAACGTGACGCTAGTGAGAATCAACTCTCTACTCAAAACTGCTACTAAACCGAGTGTCTACCACTTTCAAGATTGTATCCAGAAGCGGCAATGCATACCATAATAGTGGTCTCATATCAAGCATTTTTTTTTTCAAAGCAACCCATGTTGGAAGAAGACAGCCCATGTAACATTTTGTTCCTGCCTGCAAAATATACAGTGAATTTGCTAAAGGCTGCAGTACTTTACAGTACTCCCTCCACTAAGAAAGCAGTGTCATTTGCTCTAAATCTTCTGAGACCAAGTGTATCACATATGTTAAGCAAATCTCCTTCATCTTTTCTGACAATAGACCTTATTTTGTCAACCGCTCTATAATACAAATTCCACCTTGTGTCATTGGGGACAACTAGTTTGGTACCAACTGTATCACAGACAGTTTCACTGGCTTGAGAACGTCGGTGTACTTTGTTCCAAAGAGCTGAGCATTTGGCCATTGTGCTGCAGAACACCTTTTTGTAGGCAGCATTGGATGTAGCAGATTGTATATCCTTCACTGCTATTAAGTTCATGGTATGATCTGCACAGCGTTGATGAGAAGGAAGAATGTATGTCTCATCCATGTCTTCATCCACATCATCTAAAATGCGGCATACATCAGTGAAGCTTACAACATCTTCTGTGTTAATTTCTTCTTCAGCAGTACCACTGCTGCTTCCCACTGCCTGCTGCTGCTGCTAATGGTCATCATCATCATCATTTTCCTCATCGTGAACCATGACAGTGCCAATGGTGGGTGTGATATTGTCAGAGCGAAACATGTAAAAAGCCTTAACAAAGTTTGATCTGCTATCCATAACAGTTTTAACAACCTTGTTCTGAAAGTGACATCTCAAGTGTATCTGCTCCAGGTTTGAGGCAATAACATCATAAGTGTGTCTGCCTTTTATTCTTATGCATGCCAGCGCTGCCAATTTTCTCAACAATGTTTTTACATCTAGTCAATGTGCATCGACACCTAGATAGCTCATATTATGTGCCATCCAAATGTCAGCTATAGTACAGATATGAGACACATTGCTGAATTCAGAAATCAAGTTTGATTTCATGTTTTGGTACAGTTTCTCTATTCTGTCTGACAGTGTTTTACGTGTCATGGCTTTCTTATTTGGCTGCAGACCCATGACTAATCTGACAAATGAAGGTTGTTCAACAACACTAAATGACTGTAGATCTTCTATGACAAACTGAATAATAAGTTTGTCAACGTGAGACTGACTGACAAGGGAACTCTTTGTGGATTCAAATAATTGTTGTAGAAAACATTTCTTAATTTTATTCACAGCCACTTTGGATGACACATAAGTTCCACTGATGCTTGAGCTGGAAAAGTCATTGTCCACCTCTTCTTCATGATCATCTCATGACCTTTTTGTGAGCAAGGGTGGTCATGTCTGGATCAGTATGACCATTTCTGCTGCCTTTTGACACAAGTTTTTTTAATTTTTCCAAAGATGAAGGATGGATGCGTTCCATATGTTTTTTTAAGTTTGACATACTATTTTTTGAGGTTGACAGCAGCTTCACTTTTGGCACACAAAGTTTACACTTAACAGAAATATTTTTTCCCTTATCAGATTTTACCTCAAAGAACTCTCCCAAATACCACTTTTGAAAAACAGACACATCCCGTAACTGTGAGCCACTATGTGGCAGTGGCAGTGTAAAAAGAAGATGAAGATGAGGAGGAGGATGCATTTTGCTGTTCAGCCTGATCGGCCTCATTGTCTTGTTGTGTTTCTTTCTGGTTAACAGACATATTAACTGCCAAGGAACATGCCATAATGTGAAAACCTAAGAACGCTGAAGTCACTGATGACACTGACACTGACAGACAGACAGTAACACACTGCACACTGACACTGGCTAATCAGTAATTAGAATATGGTTTCCCTACAACTAAGATTACAGTTTTGAGACAAATTCACTATTATAACAATAACTGTACTTGCTTGTATGTGCTTTAGACAGGAACAGTGCATCTAGATGGACAATCCATACATTATGTATTGCGTATGGCTAGTTAAATTATTGACTGAGCAATGTCAAACCCTTTTTTTTTCACTTGCTCTGGCTATGTAATAAACAGCAAATGACCCTGCCCAAGACTACCAAAATGTAGACATGGACAACAATCAGGGTCTTGATATGAGAAATTCTGAATTATTGCAAAAACTTACAAGATTAATGTGCTCACACTGTATGAAAAACATTGTCTCACAATGTGAAAATGTCAATAATACTGTCTCTTTTTGCCATTTACTGGCCTGCACCACCTGGCCTGATGCAACAAAATGTGCTATGTATCTCCTGGGCTCTGTCTCTGGTATCTGCCTTAGTCTTGTTGAAGCCTGAAGATTTAGATAATGATGATGATGATGATGATGATGATGGATTGTCAGAGAGTTAGTTCTGTTTCTCACGCACCTTTGAAAAACAACAAATAAGAAAAGCTATGGTATGCACGCTCATCACAGTACACTGCCACATCTGTTCTAACTACAGTACAGTGCAATCTCTCTTAATTACCTGAACTACACTTATCCAGACCATACCTCTCAATTATCTGAACTGTGATATTGTACCTCAGTTCTCTTAACTTTCAAAGGTGGTAGAAAACAGTTTTTGTAGGTACACCACCTTGAGATGCTTACCTGTTTTCCATTAAGTGTTGATTGGAACCAGTATTCTGAAATGGTTAACTTTCGTGGTGAAAGATCAATTCTGTGGTCCTCTGTAAATTAAATTCCAGGAACACCTTTTTCACAATTACTCACTATATGATGAATGATTGATAATGTACTGTTTTGCACAAGTTGCATTGCCTGAACATTGGTGACCATGTGTTAAGTCAGGTGTGCATCACGAGTCATGGCTGTAAATTACAGTGGCGTGAAAAAGTATTTGCCCCCTTCCTGATTTTCTCTATTATTGCATATTTGTCACACTGGATGTTTTCAGGTCTTTAGACAAAATATAATAATAGATAAAGGGAACCTAAGTGAACAACAACATTTTTTTTACTTATTTCATTTATTTAATGAAAAAGTTAACCAACACCAACTGGCACTGTGTGAAAAGTAATTGCCCTAGTTAAATCAACCCAATTAAAGGGATAATTAGAGTCAGCTGATTGAACACAGCCAGGCTTGATTACAGCCAGCCCTGCTCAATATAAACCTCACTTATTTTGGCCTCTACCATCAGAGTCACGTTGCCAGCACAAAGATTCAACAAGCACATTATGCCATGATCAAAGGAAGTTCCTGAAAAGATCAGAAAAAATTTGTTTCTCTATCAGTCTGGAAAGGGTTACAAAGCTATTTCTAAGGCTCTGGAACTCCATCGAACCACAGTGAGAGCCATAATCTCCAAATGGAGAACACTTGGAACAGTAGTGAACCTTCCCAGGAGTGGCGCCTGCCAAAATTACTCCAAGGGCGAGGTAAAATCATCCAAGAAGTCTCAAAGGATCCTAAAACAACATCCAAAGAACTGCAGGCTTCTCTTGCCTCAGCTAAGGTCAGTGTTCATGACTCCACAATCAGAAAGAGACTGGGCAAAAATGGGCTTCATGTGAGAATAGCAAGGCAGAAACCACTGCTAACCAAGAAGAACATAAATGCTCATCTCTCATTTGCCAAGAAGCACCTGGATGATCCACAAGCCTTTTGGGAAAATGTTCTATGGACAGATGAGTCCAAAGTGGAACTTTTGGACAACATGGATCCCATAATGTCTCGCTATAAAGCAAACACAGCATTCCACAGTAAGAACACCATACCAACAGTCAAACATGGTGGTGGTAGTGGATGGTGTGGGATGCTTTGCTGCCTAAGGACCTGGATGACTTGCCATAATTAAAGGAACCATGAATTCTGCTCTGTACTGGAAAATTCTTAAGGAGAATGTCCAGTCATCCTTCCGTCAGCTGAAGCTGAAGCGTAGTTGGGTCATGCAGCAAGACAATGATCCAAAACACAAAAAGCAAGTCCACATCAGAATGGCTAAAAGAAGTAAAATTAAAGTTTTGGAGTGGCTTAGTCAAAGTCCAGACTTAAACCCAATAGAGATGCTGTGGTAGGACCTGAAACGAGCAGTTCATGCTCTAAAACCTACCAAATGTTACTGAATTAAAGCAGTTCTAGTGAGGAAGAGTGGGTTAAAATTCCTCCACAGTGATGTGAAAGACTGATATTGAATTATAGGAAGTGTTTGGTTGCAGTCATTGCAGCTAAATGTGGCATAACCAGTTATTAAGTGTAGGGGCAATTACTTTTCACACAGTGCCAGTTGGTGTTGGTTAACTTTTTTTCATTAAATAAGTGAAATTAAAAAAAAAAACAAGTGTTATTTGTTCACTCAGGTTCCCTTTATCTAATATTACATTTTCTATAAAGACCTGAAAACATCCAGTGTGACAAATATGCAATAATAGAGAAAATCAGGAAGGGGGCAAATACTTTTTCACGCCACTGTATGTATTTTTTTAATGGTAAATAAATCAGAAATATACCAAAAGGCCTGTGTCTGTCTTTTTTATTTAATCAATGAATACAGTAAATATTTTCTATGTTGCTTTTGCTTGTATTTATTGCAGTATCTACACAGACTGCAGTCAGCAAGTGCAACACATGGCATGTTTTGATTGTAAATGCGGAAATCGCATTGCCGGTCAAGATGAGCATTAAGATAGCGTGATCGGCACCCTCAGACCTGAAATTTTCAGACACATCAGTCACAGCAGTGCAACAGTACAGTGCTTAAAACATGTACATGTGTGCTGCACTACTGCATCTCAGTCAGCAACTACAGTGCAGTAAATGCTAAATATGCCTCTACTGTCAAATACCACAAGACAATCTCCTGGAATACAGGCAAAGACATCAAAAACTGACCGCACACCCCTAGTGGTCACTTACAGCCCCATGCTAAAACCCCTTCAGGAAATTATCAAAGAGCTACAACCCATGCTGAGAGAAGATGAAACACGGAAAGACATCTTCCCTGAACCACCTGTCATTGCCTATAAGCAGCCCCCCCCAGCCTCTCGAACATAATGATTCATAACAAACTCCCAGCAGATCAAAATAACCAGAAAACAAGAGGGACAACACCATGCAACATGGCAAGATGTAAGACATGCACCTACATATGTGCACAGGCCATCATTAAGACAAGCCAGAACAACACAATACAAATTAATGGATCCTTCGCATGTCAATCCAGCAATGTGGTTTACCTAATTCAATGCAAGAAGTGCACAAATGGTTGCTATATTGGGGAAGCTAACCAACCACTGAAAACCAGGATGAATTACCACCATCACGTTATAGTTAACCAGATTATCAGCACTCCAGTAGGAAACTATTTTTCACAAACAGATCACTCTCTCTTGGATTTATTTATCTTGATACTAAGAGGCAACTTCAGAAACACACAAGACAGAAGAACATGGGAATTGAAATATATAAAACAATTTCAATCTAACATTTCTGGGCTGAATCTGGACATCGGTTTCATGACCCACTATGGTAAATTGTAATTCTTTTTTATTGTGTACTAAATCATGTCTCTATTTATCACACTTTGGTTCTGTATCTCTCTTACTATTATATTTTTTTCTCTGAGTTCTGCCTGTTCTATTTTTTTTTTACCTATACCTCACATCCTCCCAGCCTCTCCTATTAACTCCTTAGCTCATTCCCACCTACTCCCTCTTGTTTTCACACCTCTGTTTATCTAGGCTTTTGTTCTTTTGTTTCTCCTAATTTCTTGATTTCCTTGCATCTGTTAGGCATTTCCTGACCATTCTACCCTTTCAGCCAGCCTCTTATCTCAGATCCTATCTGCATGCTTTTGTCTTCCCTTTAGCAACCTTTCATCTTATACTGACCTGTTCCTACTATGCCCTCTCCCCATTTCTTCTCATGTTTTTATTTTTTGCATCTTAGATTTTCATCCCTAGTCCCCTTTATCACCTTCCTGTGTCACTTTCTGATTTTTAATTGCTCCACAGTGGATATAAATACCGCTTGTTGCTCAGTTTTGCTATTCACCTGAAGAAGGGACCTGTGTGGCCCCGAAAGCTTGTGTATAATTTCATCTTTGTACAAGACACTTGGTTCAATAAAAGGTATCAAACCTTCCATCTTCTTCTCTACTGTCTGTAATCTCACACAGCAGCTGCTGACTCCAAAAACATCATCTTACACATTGGGCCTGACTGATATAGGAATGCAGTGTGCACATTTTCTGTTAAGTAGAACTAATACTATTGGTAAGGTGTCTGAAACAGTTTGAGGTAGGTTAGTGCCACTGGCAGACTGGCACTGGGAACATTAAGATTCTTGCTGAATTGGGAGTCTGGTGTCAGCATTTCAAAACATGCCATGCACTGGCTCCCAAATGTGGTAGTGGAAAACAAAATATAGTTAATAATTTCCTATCAACTTTAAACAATAATAAAAGGAATTAAATGCATACCCTCACAACCAGAACATCAGAACCAGCCAGAACATTAATGAATAAAATTCCAAAAACTAACCTACTTGGACTACACAACATCAATGTGTAAGTATGGTTAGTTGAGCTTGTCAGTAGTGGTGAGCATTTCTCATCATGCAAACACAAGTGGATGCTGCAGTGCTGGTTCCCATGTGCTGGTGGAATGTTGTTACATAATTACAAGTCTGATGCTGACTACTGACTAATTATTCCATTGCTGTCTGTGATGGGTGATGATGGCCATTATTCTCAATTCCACTGCACACAAAAGATTCTGTGCAGTGCAATGGTCTGGGTAATAACAGTGAATTTAAACATCACAGTCAATGATGCAGTATAAGTACTCAGTATCAGACTTTTCATTACTTCACAAACAATAACATTTCATGTATTGTTGTAGTAGCATTCCAATAGTACTGCACTGCAGCATCAACTTGTGTTTGCATGATAAGACATCAACAATGCACATGCAAGTGGTGTGTAGTGTGTTGCCTAGCTTCAAGTCACTGGTGAACCAAGTTGCAAACACTTAGAATTGGTTGGAGCAGATAACCTATGAATAGAGGGGACCATGAGCATGTTTATCTGGCCGTGTGGTATGACACTCAGTCCTTGATGTTATATCCACCCTACTGTGTGTGATGAATGTGATCATATCCACCCTACCCTGTGTGATTAATCTGATCATGTGTGCCTCAGGGCAGCACATCACAGGGCAAGGTGCAACTTCAACTGCAAACATCACAGAATAAGGATAGTCAGACGACACCAAAACAGCACATGCTTACCTCCACTGGCACTTACAGGTTATGTGCTTGACTACTTCTAAGTGTATTGGCACTTGACTTGAGGGAGGAGGTTGAACACTCCATCCTGTCCTGCTCTGTTTCTGCTGCTCTGGTGATGACATCAAAAGGAGTTACATAGTACTCAACAATAAAATGTAACAAACTTACCTAGCTCCACTTCACCAACAGGCACTGAAAGTGTGCTCCTCAGCCTATGAGTCTGCTTCCCTGCTCCTGACCATATACCAGACACCTGGCGATTGCTGCTGTTCGCAGTTCACCTTCACATAGTCGGCTTGGCTGGTGAGATGACAAGAGCTCAAGTTCCAACAAATCCTGTAGTGGAAAAATGTACTGTAATGATCGTGGCCCAAAAATCCAGCGCTCTGATTCGAGACAGTGCTTCACTCACTACTCTGGGCCCTGCCCTGCCTCACCACCACCTGCACAGCAAACAAACCATATCTTATGCAGTTCAGAGAATATTTAATGTTCATTTCACACACAAAAAAGCAAACAGCATAACAAATATTATGCAAATGACAGTAATTCATAATCTTAACCAAATTAACAATAATGAATGAAATTATTTACATTACTGTTTCAGTTAATCTACACCTAGAGGCAATATGACCGCTCAGTTGCCTCTGCCACATTACACCCCCAAGGGGTTGATTAACTGGAACATGATGTAATCCCCATCATTCATTACTTTTTAAATAACTATACCCCGGCCCCATGCACCCCGTCCATATATCATAAATTCTGTTCTCTACCTAGCAGCCAGTAGCCCTTCCACAGACTAGAATACCCCTCCATATGTAGGCTGGCTCACTATGTTTTCCACTAGACCCTTGTCCTTACCCTCCCAGCCACAGCCCACAGTAATGGCCACCACCACCTAACACCTCTAAGTCCTATGCATCACCCCACTGTCTGCCACCTCTGTTCACTGAACACAGTATGTTGCAATGTGAGTTGTTGTCAGTGATTGTATACACACAGCTGACAGCTCAGATTGTGGCTGGCTGAAGGGAAGTAGAAGGAAGACTGTGCCAGTTGCTGTGTCCAACAATGTGTGGATGTATATAGCACTGATGTGGATACATGGGGAACCACTGCACATCAGGGTTGAGCATAATACATTCCATACAGAATGTGAGTCTGGAGGGGTATTCAGTTGGGGAGGGGACTGTTCTTGACACTGGCTTGACACATTTAATAGAATATTATAATATAATAGCACAGCAGTCAAGAGGTATCTCAGGTACTGTAAAATTTAGGAATGGATCCAGGATTTCTGGACTGCATCTCTGAAAAACCTAAATCCAATAACTGGATCAGATGCTGATGCATCCATCTCTATGTAGGTTGCATCCAAAGCACAAGCATCCCTAAAGTAACATAAGGCAGAGTCACTTGAGTGCAGAACCTTCAACTCAAGTATCAAGATTTGTAATAGTTATGACTTCTTTGCTTTATGTATGCTGGCTTGGAGCTGCTATAATTTTTACTGTCTTCTCCTGCCAACTTGATTGTGAAAATCCAATCGACCTAAAAATTAATTCATAGCAAAGAAGCATTAAAGTACTGTACAAGCACTGGAAAGGAAAGGTAACATAGGTAAAACAAAACCAAATCAACTTCCACATTGACATTGTACATGTTGATATCCCCGAACATTGCACCATTTTACTTGCCCTCATCTAGACTGCCTCCACCCTGTCTATGTCCTACTCTGTCCTTTCTGATATGCAGTGCAGCATGCCTACCTCCCTGTTTCTTGACTCCTGAGTGCTCTGCCAGCCTTACGTGTACAGGTGGCATTGGCAGTAGTCCCATCACACATGGGATGTGGCGCTCTCCATCACAGAAGGAGCCCTAGGCATCCTTTGACATGAAGCCCCCCCCCCCACTGACCCACTCCCGACAACCTGGGCCCATTCTTGAACCCAGATCACCTGCATCATGATGAGTAAACCTTCTAATGCTACATGTCCAACAGGCCATCTTAGGCTCATCAAGTAAAAAAAAAATCTGTTTCTTGGTACCCTGTGGCACCTCCGCCCTCACTCACCCATCTCCTTGACAGTACTAAATAAACACAAAGAATACTGTGTGTCTTGACTGCCTGGTGTTCAGTCAGCAGCACCCCTCTCACCATCCCTGGCATGCCTACATGCAGCAGCATATGAAATATCTATAATGCACACCTGTCCAGTTGTCCCCCATTATGGTGGCCAGCACAGGATGAGGCAAGGCAGTTGGTGCCAAATCAGTGAATGAATGAGCAGCACAAATAATCATACTGTTTGCAATACAGGTGTTACACTGAGAAAACTGGCCAAGAGGGATATACGTGGGGGACTGTGCTCACCAAGATGGGGGATGACACAGGACAGGTGTGCACTAAAGATATTTGGATGCATGGAGGTTTGACAGGGATAAGAGAGTTGAAGGGGTGCCTCTCAACTTCAGGGAGCCAAAAACACAGGATTCTTTGTGTTTAGTACTGTTGAAGGAGACAGGTGAGGGTGCAGGTGGGAGGGATACTGCACATTAAGAAAAACCCATGTTCACATTAGGGTCTTTGGCCCAAAATGCTGGCACCCTATGGGGTTAGGGTCACAGCAAAAGAGAAAGTGCCTGGGAAACTGACAGTAAATTCCCCCCATCCCCTCCCTCCTCCGTAGTTCCTTGAAAGCTGCTTATCCAGTACAAGGGCAGTACACGCCTGTCACCTGAGCACTGTAGTGCAGAAACGATTAAGCAATATAAGGCACTCCCAGGGGTTGCATTAACAGTCTATCAATTGCCCCTAGGATTACATGGTGTCGTGCACATCTGAGTGCCAAACTGGTTGCCCCTAGGGTGATTTACTGACTCCTGGGAGTGTCTTTTTGCTATTATAAATTTTTTTTCCGAAAGAGGAGGGTTAAACAAATATTTTTTGAATGTTTCAGTTTAGAGATCCAGAAGCAAATGATTTGATACCTTTTAATGGACCAACATAGATGTAACAACAACCAGTCCTTCTTCAGGAGCCTAAACAGTTTAGAGAGAAATTTTTAATAAAATAGTTCTTCCACCAACAGTTTAAGAATGCTGCTTCTAAATCAGAATGCGTCATTAAGGCATTCCAGTCATTCAGCAGTACTAGATGATGGAATGCTGACAGGAATCCATGTGCCATGGTGATCAGGCTCAGGCTGGCCAGGCTGTACATGACAGTGTAACTGAAGCTGAACTGGCTGGGCACCCACATAATACCACTTTGACAGCACACTTGTTCTTGCACACTGAGCACAGACCATTTTGTTTCCTAGCACACATTCTGGGGGAGGATGGGGTACTCGCACTGCAAGTTAACAATTTCACAGAAAAAAAAATGAACATTTTCATCCTGGGGACAGCAGTTTGGAAACACTTGGAGACAGAGGCAGTACAGTGAGATAAACTCCAGACTGTTGGAGTGGGGGGTGAGGAGGGCCAGGGCCATGCAATCAACAGAACTACCAGCCTAACCCAAGAGGGATGACACTGGTGAATGTGCGCTAACTTGCAGCATCAGTTCACCATTGCTCGTCTCCCCTGCCCTCCTCCTCCAAAACAAAGGCACTAAACTGACCCAGGCCAGCCCTAGGCATAACTGCTGTATCCGCATCACCTCATGGGAACTCCCAAGGAAAGGCATGTAAGTGCAACATGCCTTCTTCAGTCATGGTAGGTACATAGGCATGGGTTAGCACTGGCAGCAGGTGCTCTCATGCCAGATGACACCTCAGTTTGGGAGGGACTCATCCTGGGAAGAGAATAGCAGACCCCCTCAAACTGCTCTGACCAGTGTGGAGTCCTGAGCTGACTGATAACTGCTCTTCAGAATACAAAACTTAAACTGGAGCTGAACTGACTGGTGTTGGACACCCATACATTTCAGACAACACAGAACATTTTTGTTTTCATAGCAAACAAGAACAGGAGGGGATGTACTAAACCTGCTGATTGATTCAAGGGGAACACAGGGTACTATACTGCAACTCTTCATTTAACACAATTTTAACCCCCACAAAATAAATGGACATTCTCATCCTGGGGACAGCAGCTTGGAAACAGTGAAATTCAAGTGTTGTTTCTCTGTGGTGGAGAAATGCAATTTAAGTAATTTTTCTAGGTGGGATCCTGGAAGGGGGACATCTTGAGACTCAGAGACTGCTCTCTACTCTGTCTACAAGTACAACTGCATGTGCTCCAATCCAAACCAAAGGCATTGCTGCTGTACTGCAAAAAATTATGTTGATGATAATGATGTTGTACAAAATATTAAATAAATTAAAATACCTACGAAGCTGCTACTGGTGTGCTGTCGATGCATGTCAGTCAGTGACTCCTCCGTCCTCCTCTGCAGACTGCTGATGGATGACGGATGGCTGGTGGACTCTGGTGGACTCTCTCTGCCCACCGAGGGCTTGCTTTACTCCCTCCAGATGACTCCTGGCAGCAGTGGCAACCTTGGGTTCTTTCCCTTTCCATGAAAAGGTGCACAGTGGCAACCTTGGGTCCTCTCCCTTCCCATGAAAAGGCTCGCATTGTTTGTGGACCCTGGTGTTGGCCTAGTGGGACTATCCTAGTAGGCTTTGCTTGGCTTTTGTTATGTTGCACTTCAGCATTTGCTGTTTCTGCACACCAACCATGGCCCATGGGCCACACAGACTCAGCCAGCAGGGCTACTCTCCTCCCCTGCTCCAACTTCAGTCCCACTTACTTAGGCAATAACCAGGCAACAACTCTATGATCCTGGGAATCCTGGATACTTTCTCCCCCCTTCCCTATTGGCTATCACACCCAGTGCCGCCCACCTGTCTGTGTGGGATCCTGGCAGCAGTGGCAGTCCTTTCCACCTCCTCCTAACATACTGACGCTCCACCACCGTCTGTCCAACCATCCTCGCTCCACCACAGTGTCCTCCTCTGCCTCTGCTCCTGACTGGTGAGCGATGACCGACTGCCTGTCTGGCTGTCTCACTACAAGGACTAGTCTCCTGGCCCTCTTTTTTCAATTTTTGCCACCCCAAGATGCTAGTGCCCACACTGCGTAGTCTAGACACCAGACCAGTGCTCTCATACATGTCGCGTCCTGCTCTTCTTGGCCTGACCTCTGTGCACAAAATGGCGAATGGCACCGATAGGACTTGCGAGGTGCTGGCTGCAGTGAAGTCTGACTCGGTCCACCTGCCTCATCCAATCAGACAGAGACAAATAGCAACCTTCAGCCAACCAGTGGCTGAGAATCACTTTTACCCTTAGCAACACACTGCTGACAGCCTAACAGCAAGTACCAGAAGTCAAGTCAGGCCGAAACTTTTTTTTTTTAAATGTCTGACTTTTTTTATGCTCTTGGAGCGTGGGAAAGGGCAGAGGAAAAAACAGGAAAAGTAATATGAAGTAACAAGTTACAGTAACATGGTACTTATACAAAAAAGTAATCAGTAACTCAGGAGAATTACTTTTTAGTATAAGTAATCTGTAACTAGGATATGTTACTAATGAATGTAATCTAATTAGTAACGCATTACTACTCAACACTGTCTGCCTGCACTGGCAGCCTATGGCAGTATACTGGGCTGGCAGTATAGGCTAGAGAATATATTAATGAGCTGTGAATGATCGTGGTACATCCAGCAGACCTGGGTTTGATTCCCACAACCTCCACTTGCATACTGTGTGACACTGAGCAAGTTGCTTAACTTCCCCAGTGCTCCCATGTCACCTTAAAACAGGCACTTGTGCCTAGTGGACCTCACCTGGTTACCACTTACCAAAGACTATGTGGAAGAAAGAAAGCAAGAGGACTCAAAATAAACACTGTTACAACCAATATGTGAGGATGCAGAAGCCCAGCCACTGAGCCTAGCAGAGGCAACCCATTACTGATTCCACTTAAATAAAGACTTTTCAGGAATTGCCCATAAGCAGACGATAAAGCAAACACATTACCTTACCTGTGGCAAAATAGACTTGCTGCCTAATATAGAATTTAAATGCTATGCCTGTAGTAAAATGGGGTGAGCAACCAGCCATACCTCCTTCCTGAGCTATATAAGCAGTTCTTCCCAGCCTCCTTCTAAAGCATTTTTTTTTTACTTGTCGAGGGCTCTGTTGGTCTGTCTTCTCCCCTGAGGACTGTTGGGGCTTGCACCCCCTTTGCTCTGATTGGTTTCTGTTGGTTTCTGTTTTTGTGTTCTCCTGCTGGGTTAGTATTTGTTTAGTCTCCGGCTGCTGTGTGCTTCTTGTCTACCTGTTTTCCTGTTCTCCTGTGTCTGTCATTTATATATATATATATATATATATATATATATACACACACACACACACACACACACAATTTTTGGTATTTTTGCCCTGTTTTTTCCCAAACCAAGGACCCCGCAATCGTGGCAGTGCGCAAGCATGGAGGCATACACATACAGTTGGCTCAGCCCCTTCCACCCCACCCCTGGCAGTCACTGCCACCCCCTGCCACCTACACTACCCGTTAGACCTCCACTTGATGGGAGCAGAACTATGGGGGGGCGGACAGCCTTGCTTTTTGTTTGCTCAGTCCTGCTCCATCCCTCCCGCCCCATGTCAGCTCCCTGATGACCCAAGGTAGTTCCCAAACCCGGGTCGCCAGCATGACACGAGGTAAGGCATCCAGTGCCTCAGCCCTCTGCACCACCAGGGCTGGTTCATTTTGTTTTTTGTTTTCTTTTGAGGGCTTTCTAGTTTTCTTAGCATCCTGTTGCCATTTGCTTGTATTGTGCTATTCCTGCACTGTGTTTTTCAGGCTCTTATTTCATCACCTGATTTTTGCACATCCTAAGTTCAACTGCAACTGTTATCTAGGAGCAATTACAGTTTCTGACCCAGATGTCATGGTGCACAAGAAGTCATATCTGAAGTCGCATGTATCAACTGTACCATGACCACAACTATAACAAACTGTAAAAGCATGCTAACTCTCATTGATTCCATCACTTTCACAACAGCCTCTCACTGCCTAAAGACCTATCATACAAACATAGAAATGTAGAATTTGACCGCAGATAAGGACCGCTTGGCCCACTTAGTCTGCCCATTTCTCTACCTGATGGATAAGCTGCAGATTATAGTTAATCAACATCTTACTTCCTCCTACCCCCCACTAGGACTGCCTTATGCCTGTCCCATGCATTCTTTAATTCTCTGACTGTTCCTGACTCTGCAACCTCCTCAGGAAGGCTGTTCCATGCATCCACAACCCTCTCTGTCAAAAAATACTTTCTAACATTACCTCTGAGCTGTCACCCCTCTATCTTCAAATTGTGCCTCCTTGTTCTTGCACATCTCTTCTTCTGAAAGATGCTACCCTCTTGTACTTTATTAATTCCCTTGAGATACTTGAAAGTTTCTATCATGTGCCCCCTCTCCCTCCTTTCCTCAAGGGTATACAAATTAAGCTGCTTTAGCCTCTCCTCGTACATCTGGTGCAGATCCTGCACCATTTTGGTTGCCCTCCTCTGAACAGCCTCCACTCTGTCTGTATTTGTGGAGATGGGGTCTCCAGAATTGCATGCAGTACTCCAGATGGAGTCTCACCAACTGTCTGTACAGAGGGATAAGAACTTCCTATTTTCTACTGTTGATGCCTCTCCCTATGCATCCCAGCATCCCCCCAGCCCTCCCTACTGCCTTCTCACATTGCTTGCCCACCTTTAGGTCATCTGACATAATTACTCCTAGGTCTCTTTCAATTTTTGTTGTTGTTATTAACTCACCCCCCATTGTGTGCTCCTCCCCTGGGATTTCGTTTCCCAGATACATTACCTTGCACTTCTTTGCACTGAATCTGAACTGCCACATATTTGACCATTCCTCCAACCTTGCCAAGTCCCTTTTCATCCTTTCCACCCCACGTTGTGTATCAACCCTGTTGCAGATCTTTGTGTCATCTGCAAAGAGACATAACTTTCCTTCCAGGTGCTTTCCAATGTCACTTATAAAGACATTAAAGATTGACAGTCTCAGTACCAAACCCTGCGGTACCCTGCTAGTTACACTCCTTTCTTCACTGTGGACTCCATTTACTATTACCCTCTGCATCCTGTTGTCCAGCCATTTTTTTATCCAGGCTACCACCTTGGGACCTCCGCCAAGGCTGGCTAACTTGTATATTAATCTTTTGTGTTAGACTGTGTCAAATGCCTTGCTAAAATCTAGGACCCTCCCTGGTCTACTACTTTGGTCACCCAGTCAAAGAAATCTATTAGATTTGTCTGACATGACCTTCCTGGCGTGAAACCATGCTGCCTTAGGTCCTGTGCCCCACTGACCTCTAGGAACTCAACAATTCTTTCCTTCAGAAGTGATTCCATCATGTTCCCTACCACTGAGGTCAAACTAACTGGTCTGTAGTTTCCTGCCTGTGCTCTGCTCCCACTTTTGTGAAGTGGAATCACATTTGCCCTCCTCCAGTCCTTGGGTATCACCCCATCCTCCTATGATTTGTTAAAGAGAGTAGTCAGTGGTGTTACTAGTTCTACCCTTAGTTCTTTTAGAATTCTTGGGTGAATCCCATCAGGCCACATTGCTTTGTCCACTGTCAGTTTCAAGAGTTATTTCAAAACCTTTTCTTCTCTGAATGGAATGGTATCAACCCCACTATTCAAAGTTTCTTGTTTGGTTTAGGTACCTCCCCCTCCTCTTCCATTGTGAATACTTAGCAGAAATATTCGTTCAGTATCCCTGCTTTTTCACTGTCACCCTCTGCCCACATTCCCTCCCCTTTATGAAGTCTCTGTATCCCTCCCTTGGTCTTTCTTCACTCCCTAATGTACCTATAAAATGTTTTATCCCCTTCTTAACAGAGTGGGCTATCTTTTCCTCAGTTTGTGTCTTTGCTATTCTGACTGCCTTCCCTGCCCCCTTCTGCTTTAACTGGTAAAGTTCTCTGTCCTGCTCCTTCTGTGTTTCCTTATATTTCCTGAATGCTATCCTTTTCTCCTTAACCTTCCCTTCCACCTCTTTTGAGAACCATTGTGTTTTTTTCCTTTGTTTTGTTTTGTTGATTTGCTTCACACAAAGGCTTGTTGCCTTTGCGATGGCTGTCTTGATTATTCCCCATTGTTCCTCCACCCCTCCTTCTTGCCTGTTTGCCAGTGTTTTTCTGAGGCACTCTCTCATTTTCCCAAAGTCAGCCTTCCTAAAGTCCAATACTCTTGTTTTTGTATTGCTTGACTCTATGGCTGTGTTTATTGTGAACCACACTGTTTGGTAGTCACTTGTTCCCAGATGGCTACCCACTTCTAAATCTGAGATCCTTTCTCCTTCCCCATTAGAGAGTACCAGGTCTAAGACTGCTCCCTCCCGAGTGGGTTCCAACACTAGCTGTCTGAGGCATGCCCCCTGTAGGGCATCAAGAATGACCCTGCTCTTGGATGTGCCTGCAGCAATGGTACTCCAGTTAACATCTGGCATATTCAGGTCCCCCATCAACAATATCTCCCCTTTTTTCTGCCATTTTAAGGATGTCTTCTATAATTTCCTTGTCCATTTCCTCTCCCAAGATGGGGGTCTGTACACAACCCCCATGTGGATTGTGGTGCCATTTCCTGTCTCCAGGGTGACCCATAGTGACTCATCGACTTCCTGTTTACTCTTTAGTTCTGCTGCTTTAATCCCTTCCCTTACATAGAGAACTACTCCTCCTCCTCCTTTTTTACCCACACTGTCCCTCCTGTTGACTGTGTATCCTGGTATGTTGACATCCCAGTCATGGTTCTCTGTGTACCATGTTTCAGTGACTGCCACAATAACCAGGCATCCCTCTTCCATTAAGGCCACTAGTTCAGGGAGCTTGTTACACAGACTGCGGGCATTGGTATTTGTCACCTTCCATTTTTTTTATGGCCTTACCCCTTTTAGCCCTACCCCTGTCCTTACTGCCTTTTTCTGCATTTACCCCTGTCCTGCTCCCTACTGACCTCTCTACCTTGGTGTTTACCTCTCTAACTACTGTGTTTTGTTGGGGGAGAGTGGGATTTCCCCTATCCGTTTCAGTGCCTCTCCCCTTGGCTAGTTTAAATGCTTGCCAATGAAGCATTTAAACCTATCACCTAGGATCCTGGTCCCCCCCGGACAGATGCAGACCATCGCGCCAGTATAGGTCTGCATCCCTCCAGGTGGCTCCCCAGTCCCCAGTGAAGCTAAAACCCTAAGCTCCACACCAGTTTTTTAACCATTCATTGAATCCCATGGTGAGGAATACCCTAGCATCATCCTTGCCGTAGACAGGCAGCACCTCCGAGAAGGTTACCGTACATGCTACTTGTCTAAGGCCCCTCCCCAACTCTACAAACTCCTCTTGCACTGCTCTGATCCCATTCACAACCAGGTCATTTGTTCCTAGGTGGACAATGACATCCAGCTCCCTCCCTCATGCAGCTGCACCCGCAATACTGAGGATTCACTTCCTGTCCCTCTGAGCCGTGGCACCAGGCAGACACCTTACCTCCCTATCCCCTTTCTCCCCCACTTCTACCCCTAATGATTGAATCCCCCACCAGGAGTTGTTTCCTTCCCCTGTGGGGTCTCATACCACCCTCCTGTGGGTCTCCTTTGTGGAGGTTCCCAGCATCCTTCTTGGTCTCCACTGCAGGTGCCTCTATAGAGGAACCACTCTTTGCCAGAACAGCATATGAATTCTGGAGAGGTACAACTGGAGGGATGCACCTCTGTTCCACCACCATCTCCCTCTCTGAGCCCACCTTGGTCCAACCACTCCTCTTTCTTGGCAACCTCTGAGGTAGTGGTGGTGGCCCTGGTAGTCCCTGGGTGGGAGAAGAGGTTTCATGAATCCTAGCCAGGTCAGCCTGGAGATGGGCAACCTCCTCCCTCAGACCGGAGAGGTGCCTGCAAACAGGGCAGCATTGCAGCCTCCAGAACATCTCCTGGAGCAGTGCTGCCCCACAGCCATTGCACTGCACCACTCCCATCTTGACTTATTTTGTGTCCCCTCTCCTGTTGCTTTATATGCTTACTGTCTCCTCCCTCTATGTATTATTGCACTTACTTTCCTACTGCCTATGTGCCCTTACAACTCTCACCCTTTCTGTTCTGGTACAGAAAGTTCCTGTAGTCTTCAGTAGTCTCCTTCTTCCATGCATGGATTCAGACCTCCAGCAGCTGGGAGGGAGAAAGAGTTATTTTCTTTAGGTTCCTTCAAGGTTGATGAAACTAATGTGTCTCAGTGATCCTTCCCTTCCTACTGCCAAACAGGAAGTTCCTGTTGTCAGTCAAATCCAGTGGATATAAAAGTAGAATTGGCTTAGGATGGGAAGGAGGGCAATTAGTAAAAAAGCTATAGTTCTAGACTGCTGCTACTTGCTCTGAAAGCAAAGTTTTCCTCTGTCAAAAACAGAAGGAAGCTATAATTGAAGACACCTGCTCTTGTACTCCTAAGCTCTTGAGCCACACTCCCAATTAGATTCACCCTCTGCTCCTGACTCAGTAAATTAAGTTGATACAGCCCCCTTCCTCAGAGAAACACACAGTGACTTTCTTCTTTTCCTTTTTACTTAAATGAGACCCCCTTCTTCTAATAAAGTATCTGTTTGCTTAAACCAAACAGGCACTGACTCCTGCTTAGATAGAAGTGATTTATCAGTGAAAAAGCTGTAGTTCTAGACTGCTGTTACTTGCTCTGAAAGCAAAGTTCTATCTTCTATGTTACCATCAGTTCAACTTCCATAATGGACTTGGTTGGCTTGTTTTCCACTGGTTGCTACTACTATCAAACCACCAAATGCCAGCTTGCACTGCAGCCTCCTACCTCACCCAGGCCTGCTTTGGTAGTTGTCATTGTTGCAGAGTTCACTTGCAACCTTTCAATGACGGCCTCCTCATCAATATCAACAGCTGCTGGCTGTGCCTGGCCTCCTCCTATTTACCACTCAAAGTTAATTCAAGCTCTCATTCATAAATCAGAGGTGTGCCAACCATGTCCATTACCTTTTCTGGCTCATGGCTTGCCCTGTCCACTTTTGCCCCAACATAAGCAAATTTTTATCTTGGCCTGTGGGAGGAAAGGGTTATCTATAACCAGGATGTAAATCCCTTTTTTGAGTTGGTGGATCTTTGGAAGTGCTTTATAGATGGTGCGCTGATGGTGTGGTGGAGTGGGGTGGATGAACTATTTCAGTTTATTGACTATCAAGAGGGGTCTAATCCACATCTGAAATTCAGTGTCCATTACAGTGAAAATGTTCAATTTCTTGATCTTGAGATCACATGTATGCAAGAAGGTACAGTGGAAACAGATTCATGTCAGAAAAATACAGATTGTAATAGCTTACTTGTAGCTAGAAGCTGCTATCTCTGCCACACCATCAGCAACATCCCCAAGTCACAGTTCATGAGAATCAAGAAGAATTGTTCAAGACCTCATATTTTTGAAAAGAGATGTAATTAACTTTTTTATTTATTTATTTAGTTGTTTAACCAGGTATAGCACACTAACCTGAAAGCTTTTTTACAGGAGCAACCTGGGAGCACAAGGAGGTTAAGTGACTTGCTCAGGGTCACACAGTATGCAAGTGGAAGCTGTGGGATTCAAACCCAGGTCTGGTCTGCTGGATGTCTTAGTATACTTTTCACAGAGAAAGGTTATAGCCAGACTTTGATTGCTCAAGTAAGGGATTCAGTGACTAGGATGGACAGAACAAAATTGCTTACATGTAAACAAGCAAGGGCTAGGGATTTAGAACAAATCCTATTCATCACCCAATATGTCACTTGTTGCTTGCAACTTTTCCCTTCCCAATGGGGACTGTAGGTGTGCATTCCCGCATCACATCTCCCATTCTACAACCACTTTGTAATAACTTGCAAAGTCTGGCTGCTTTCTGGGTGTGGTCGATGCCGACTCGACCCACTCCATAGCAGTTTTGAATTGCAAGCTTACAAGTGCACAGTAGCCCGACTGTGCATAAAGTACTCCTGCTGTGGATCGATACACAGCATGACGCCTTTTTCATGGTTTGATTTTTCATTCCTTCCCACACTATGGCCACCGTACTAAATATCTGCGCAGAACTGAGACTCGATGTCTCAAACTTCCTTGCCTCCCATGGAGGATGGTCTGATTTTGCGCAAGACACAAGTCAATCTGACAACCCTATACTGGGGATTTCAACTCAGTACTCAGAGACGAGACAAACAGCCAGAAAGTGAGAAGTTAAATGGCTGTTGGTTGCTGCTCTTTATGCTGCTCTGGAAGCCTCTGAAGCAAGGTTCTGAACCCTTGAACTGCAAGTCTCATCTCTTAAGCAGGAGCTGGGGTTGCAGGAAACAGAATGTGTGAGACATGAGCAGGATTTGGAATCTCAACTCCAGACACTGTGAAATTAAAAGGATTCCCTTTTGCATCATTCTGCACAGGCAGGGCAAGCAGGAACTTTGTATGTTGAAGCAGGAGTGTGAAAGTTTGAGACAGGATAAGGGTCAGGCTTTGCAAATGAATGACTTATTAAGTAGAACCAATGAACAATTGAGTGAGGAGCTGGGAGAGATACATGATGAGATAAACCAGGTACATAATGACTTAGAAGTGGCTACTAGGGACAATCGTGAATTGAGCGCCACATATAGAGTATTACAGGAGCAGATGCAGGATGAGGTGGATCTGAATATTGCAAATGTGAATCATGCTGAATGTGAATCTAAGATGGCAAAACTGCACATTCAGTGAGAGGTTCTGGCTGGACATGTTAAGGTGATGGGAGACGTAGCCCCCACTTTGACCACGTCATCAGAAGGGGAGGTATAAGATGATGACATCTCACAGTACAATGCCCAGTCACACCCCTACTATGGCCCAGATACCCTACCCCACCATCCACAACATGGCGGGCACCTGTCACATCCAACTCATGTCATACGTCACCGACATCATGATGCACATCTTGGGAGACACCAATATGGTGACCCCCATGATGGGGGGAGCAGGCCCAGGCCTAGTCCCAGCGGCACCACCAGTAGCCGTTATTAATGTGGAAGACAGGCAGGAGATAGAGAGAATGATAAAAATACAGTAAATAGTGTGCCCATTCCAAAGAGAAATAAGCAGGTTTTAAAAAACCAAACAAGAGAGTTTATACACAAAACTGGTACTCAGGAGGGCATAGTCCATTCCGTAGTGGAGGCCACAGCTCAGACAGCCCTGGACGGTGCCCCAGGAAACCTGCCTCCACCTGATCATCCCAATAATCCTCTACAAATGGCCTACTCTGTTCAGAAAATAGCTGACAGCATTGGTCAGATGAGCCTGTCTGATAACCTCTGCTGCCACTCGGAAAAGGTGCTTGCTAAATGTGAAATGCTTGGCCTCGCTGCAGACTACCAGGTCCAGAACCTACACCAGACCATTGATCCCGGACTGTGGGCAAAACTCTCCAATACCATCTGCCAGGATGGCACCACCACCTTTGATGAGGTCGCAGCTGAACTCAACTCTGTACACAGCCCAGGTGTGGTAGGAGTTGATGCTCACATACCCTGTGAAACAGAATGTGAAAGAAAGTGCAGCAACTTACCACCAGAGGCTCTAGATGGCCTACCGAGCAGAGAAGTACCTTGCACAGGAAGCTGCAGATGTAGACCTTATCGAGTATAAGACCCTGTTCCTTAGGAACATGATCCCTGCAGCAAGAGAAATGGTAGAGCCAACCACCTATCCCACCACAGAGGTTTGCAGACATTCTTTGGAAAACCAAGAGAGTTTATCAATTCTACATCTGTGATCTGGGCTCTGGTTCAAAGAAAGTAGCCACCTTGGAAACTACTCCAGAGACCACGATGCACTAGACAGTGGAAGGGCTGACCAAAGAGAAACAGCCCCATTCTGCAGACAACCAACAGCCCAGCAGGCCAAACAACCACAACAACAGCAGCAACGGCAACAACCATGGGGTGAGATCCGGAATTACCATAAGAATAAGAAACACCACAAGAATAACAAGGGTAAACAACAGAGACCAGGCCCATCATATAGGGAGATAGCTGAAGAGAATAGGAAGTTCAGAGAACTTCTTGGGCAAGTGCACTCCATAGCGGATGCTGTTCTCACTTGGGCCCTTGCGGCCATACAACCAGGAAAACAGGCCTCAACAGGCCGTGGAGACATCAGAAGTACAGGCCCTCAGGCCCATACAGGCCTGAACCCAGAAGCAGCTCCCTATATAGCATCAATGCATCATGGTGAAGTGGTTCAAAGGAGCCAGGCCCAAACTCTCCATGCCCCCACTGGTACAGATTGACAATTACAGGCCCTGGTCCGTATTGTAAACAAACTGGTCTTGGATGCAAATGGAAGGCCCAGTACTGAGGCCGAAGTCAGGGGCTGCCTACTGACAGTACTATTAGATAAAAGTGCAGCTGTGTCTGTATTACATGATGACCACCTAGAGACATCCCCTTGGTCCACCGGACAAAGGAACAATATGTCAGGAGTAGGTTGATCTAGGTTACCTGCATACCGTTCTCTACCAATACCTGTGGAACTGAGACACCTGAAGGCCTATCACATCTTCCAGCAAATGGTATTGCATGATCACGCTAGTATATTCGGAATTGACTTTCTAGCACCACACAGCTGTTTGGTAGACCTAGCCAACATGTTACTGATACAAATTCAGGGACAATACCACACCATCATAATCCCTGATTCGCATGTGGTGGCAACAATATCTGCAAATAATAAAGAGTATGACATCGTAGATTTGTTCAAGAATCATGAGCTATTCCCAAAACTCCTCCCCATTCTACAAAGGCATCTGGAGGCATTTGCCACCAACAAGCATGATTGTGGCAGAATGCACACACTCATTGAAGTGACAGGCCCAGCACACAAAAGGCAATGGCAATACCCTTTTCCAACGCCGGCCTTGCCTTCTGTTAGGGAAACAATAAAATCATTCCTCAAACAAGGTGTGATCAGGACATGTGTTTCTACTGCCAACTCCCCAGTGTGGCCTGTGAAGAAACCCACAGGTGCCTAGAGGCTTACTATTGACTACAGGAAACTGAACCAGGTCACCCACAGTTGTGTTCCAACTGTGGTATCAGCACCTGATGTGCTGCATCTTTTAACCCCTGACCAAAAATGGTTCAGTGCCCTGGACATCTCCAATGGTTTCTGGTCATTGCCAATGGCCCCCAAGAGTCAGTATAAGTTTGCTGTCATCTTTGAGGGTAGACAGTACACATGGACCTACTTACCACAGAGATTCCATAACAGCCCTTCCCTGTTCCATTTACACATGATGGATGCCCTTGAGGGTTTCTCTACCCTCCCCAGTGTCTCTTGCAATATGTAGATGACCTGTTGTTGACAACAGCCACACAGGAACAACACTTGGATTTCTTGGACGAACTACTGACCCTCATTCAGAGGGCAGGCCTCAAATGTAACCCAACAAAAGCACAACTATGTCAGAAAGAGGTACTCTTTGTGGGCCTGAGGATAACTGATCAAGGTTGAAGCCCTACCTGGAAGAAGATACAAGGATTGCAAGACTTGCTACTGCCCACCAGTGTGGCCACTCTTAGGAGATTTCTAGGTATGGTAAACTATTCTAGAGATTTCATTTGTGACTTTGCTCAGAAGGCTGCCCCTCTGTATGAATTACTGAAAAAGGACAATCCCTGGAACTGGGGTCCCATTTACACCCAGGCTGTGATGTCACTGAAACAAGCCTTGGCTTCAGCTCCAGCTCTGGTCAACCCCAATCCAGCTGTGCCATTCCATCTGGAGTGTACCACCTCTGACATAGCTATGTCAGCAGTACTGGCCCAGAAGGTTCATGGCACTCTGAGCCCCACTGCATCTGCATCATAGCTCTTGACCCCAGTGGAACAGAAATATACAGTGGTAGCCATCGATACTGCAAGTTATTTCCCTAAATTGGCATGAGAAATCGGGTTAAAGAAAATATCGGACAATGCTAACAGCAGTACCACTAGTTAGCCAGTAGATGGTGCAGGTGTTGTGTATTCCTGGCACTCAATGGTTTCAGCAGAGAAGACTGTCAGGTTGAGAGTTGTTTTTGTTAAAAAATAAGCTTACAAAAAATATTTAATCTAATCTGAGTGGTTTAAATGTTTATTCTTGAGTCATTTATTTTTGCTCCATTTTAATAGCTTTGGAGCAAGTCAGCGGTAAACTGCCGCTCATACGTGCTACGTGCTGTGAACTGGTTCCTTCCTGTCAAAAGCTCCATGCCATTGTTTTGTGTAATAGTCTTTTTGGGACCAGCCATGGGTGAAGACTGCTGGAGAGTAGTTCATGCACTGGAGGGAAACTGGAACTCTGGTACTCTTGGGGAAAACTGGAACTCTTGGGAGACATGTTTGTTAACCATGGTGCCACCACAGGGAGGAGAGGGTCCAGGTGGAATAGTGTGGGTCAAGGGGATTGCAGGGTGCATCAAGCAGAGTTCTACGTTCCTTCAGGCAGGCTTGCAGAGAATGGATGGCAGGAATCACTCGAATGTACAGCAACTAGATGCTTCTGGGCCTAAATGGGGAGAACGTTCCTTTGTGGGTTCTTATGGGGATTTTTTTAGAGGAGTGTAGCCTGCTTGAGGGAAACACAGCCATTGGGGAGATCCACTGTCTGGCTGGGGGTGCGAGGTCATAGACTGTGGACTCCTGTTTTTTGGTCCTGATTGTTTTTGCAGTAAGGGGGTTAGGGGTCTTTTTTGCAGTCGCTGCACAGTTCAGATACAGGGCCAGTAAAGAAGTGGGGTTGGCACCAATATGGCTGTTTCAAACTGCACTGTTTGGGCCTGATTGTTTTTGTAGTAAGGGAGTGGGGGTCTTTTTTGCAGTCGCTGCGCAGTTCGGATACAGGGCCAGTAAAGCAACGGGGGCGTGCCAGTCTAGCTGTTTCAAACTGCACTGTTTGTGTGTTTGCAAGTGTCCTACCTTTGCATCCTTCACACTGAAGAGGAAAGGAATATTGGGGATCGAGTGGTGCATCAGGCGGAGCCATGGGTTCCATTTGGCAGGCTTGCAAAGGAAAAATGGCAGGAATCGCTCAGAATGCCAGGTTGGGGTGATCCATTATTTTTGTTTAAATGTGCAGCGCTGGTAATTAGGTTTCCATGGGGGAACATTTGTGTGTTAAATATTTGCTCTGCATTGGCTGTACCTGATGGTACTGTGGCATGGCAAGTAAGGTGTTTCTGGGGCTAATTTGGGGAGAAAGCTCTGTTGTTTGTAGGCTTTTCTGGAGATTTTTCTAGAATGGTGCAGCCTGCATCTAGGAGTTCCACTGGCTGATTGGGAAATGGGTGGTGGATTGGGGAATCCTGGTTTTTGGGCCTGATTTGTTTTTGGAGAATGTGGAGAAACACTCCTCCTTCACCCTCCACAGGCCAGGACTTGATCATCTGAGACAGGAAGAGGTGGTTCACTCACTGTCCATACATAAAGGAAGTGCAGCTCTCCCCCCGAAATGAAGTACAGCTGCCGACAAAGCCAGTCGGTAACCCGAGGTCACCAGAGGTTGTGAGGGACTGTGGGAAGTGCAGCCCACCCCTCGAAATGAAATACAGTCACAGACAAAGCCAGTTGGTAACCTGAGGTCGCCAGAGGTTGTGAGGGACTGCAGGAAGTGCAACCTTCCCCGCCGAAATGAAGTACAGCTGCCAACAAAGCCAGGTAGACGCTGCTTGCCACCATCGGAGCTGTTCCATCCTCGGATCCTCTGTTTCTGTGTTGGTGCATTTCTTTTTAAAATACTGTTAAAGCGGAGTTAAAGCAGAGCTCAAAGAGAGAGAACTCTGTGTTCTAGAGACGTTAAATCCCCACACATGTGGAGATAGTTTTTATTTTACTGTCTGACTGCATTTTAACCCATGCTGGCATACTTAGCCTGGTTACCTTAATCATCTTATCCTGTGCCAGATTTATTGCATTTGTTGGGGTTTTTTTTGTTATTTACACTGCAGTTTCTGTACTAGTTTATGCCAAATTGTATTGCTGTATTCTGCTAGCATGGGACGTACTACACATCATTGCTGATCCCCTGTGTTGCAGGAGCCTTGACCCTCCCCCTCGGTGCTCACTCTGTATCTTGAGACTCACCGTCCCCTTTTTTCTATCTCCACAGTTGGTAGCCCGAGGTCGCCGGAGGTCATGAGGGACTGCGGGAAATGCAGCCCTCCCCCCGAAACGAAGTACAGCCGCTGACAAAGCCAGGTAGATGCTGCTTGCCACTATCGGAGCTGTTCCTCCTCTGATCCTCTGTTTCTGTGTTGGCGCCTTTCTTTTTAAAATACTGTTAAAGCGGAGTTAAAGCAGAGCTCAGAGAGACAGAACTCTGTGTTCTACCCTGCTGATGCAGAGCGTCGCCTCCCAACCCCCCCCACCACCCTTGGTGGGCTCTCAGTTATATACTGGAGCAGAATACACCCTTAAGGTGTTTTAACGTATCAGCCAGCTTTCCCAACTGCAGCTTATACCGGCCCACCACTAGACGTCCCCTCCCTCTCCTTACTCTGACCTTTCATTACTGCATCATTAAACACACTGGCTTGCTCAAAAATGCTACTGCTCACCCTTATTACTATCACATTACTGCCCCACGCTCCCTCCAATGATCATAAACAATGGACCACAACTAAAACCCCTGTGCCCCAGGCTAATGGAAACTCCCCTCATGGCTCCCCCATCCTGAGAGTCTGCTTACAAGCCCAGGCTACCACCCAGTTGCACCATAATATAAATACTAAACTTTTCACCTTCACCATCTCCCACAGAGTCCTTCTCCCTAGGAAATGCACCCTATGGAGACCCTCTTTCTCTTGCCAGCCCCTGGCAGAACCCCCTTCTCCGTGCTTACCCCCCTTTGCCCACTTCCTCCTCCTATCAGCCCCTCATACCCTGAAACTACCGATACCTACCATGAGGTATCCACAGTGAACCTGCCTTCCACTAAGCACCCAAATAAGTAACAAGCATCTCAGTTCACTTATCCTCCTCCTCCTGATGGGCAACATCCACCCCAATCCAGGCCCTCAATATGCTTCCCTGCCCCACCCTCAAGCAGGCCATGGGCTCTGCATTGCATCTATCAACATCTGCAGCCTACAAAAAAAATGGGACTCCTTTCAAGGGTGGGTACTCCAACACCACCAGGACATCATAGCCCTGAGTGAAACCTGGCTCTCCCCCACTGTCCCTGATGCAGCGGTAAACATCCCTGGTTACCTCTCCCCCACTGTCCCTGACGCAGCGGTAAACATCCCTGGTTACCTCCTCTTTTGCTCCAATAGGCTAGGAAAATGAGGGGGCGGTTGCGCTCTCTACCTAAAAGACACACTCTCAGGCCAAGTACTTCCCCGGCCATATCTCCCACTGAGGGCTCAGGCCTTCACTGTTAAAATAACCCTAAGCAAGTTTACCTCCCCGCTCCTAATCACTACCACCTACATCCCTCCCAGGGACCAGAAGCTTGCTTTCCAAGACATCCTGTCCCAGCTCTCCCCCTTTCCCACGCAGTATGAAAAACTAATTAAGGGAGACTTCAACATAAATTGGCTGGCCAAGACAGCTGCACCATTCATTAACGAGGCCGCAGCACTGGATCTCACTCAAGTAGTCACTGACCCCACCCGGGTAAACCCTCTCACAGGGATATCCTCCATCCTAGATCTTGTGTTTACAAACTGTCCCACAAAATAACTAGCCCCATGGTCCTCCCGGATGCACTAAGCGACCACTCCCCTGTACTCTTCACCTGGTCCTGCATTGTCCCCAAAGCCCCCCCCTAAAATTACCTCTTAACGCAAACTGGGGACCAGTAAACTAGCCCAGCTCAAGGCCTACCTCAAAGACTGGGACTGGTCTCCCCTAATTAACATCCTTGGCCCGGATCAGGCGCCTGAACTATTTACCACCACGTTCAATGCTGCCTGTGATAAGTTCACCCCCCTAACCAAGAGCATGTCCAAGGGCAATCATGCCCCCTGGTTCTCTGACCACCTCCTGGGGCTCCTGTGGCACTGGAACACCCTCTGGTTTTGAGCAAATGAAACCCAATGGCCTGAGGACAGACTACGATACAGGGAGGCCGGAAACAAGTGCACATGGGCCACTTGCTCTGCCAAAGCAGACTACTACAAAGCTGCTCTAACCTCCACCTGGGGCACCGGCCAAAAATTTTAGAATAATATCAAGGAACTATGTGGCAAGCCTACTAATCTTCCCCCAGACCAAATATTAATTAACAGTCACCTCAACTCGGGTCCCCTCAGCATAGCCTCGGCCCTAAACTCTGCCTTCACGGATTTCAACCATGTCCTCCCCCCCAACTTCTTTGACCCACCTCCTGCCCAGGAACCCCCACTGCCACCCCATGCCCCACCCTTCTATGTACGCATCCTTACACCCAAGACAGCCAAATCCTACCTCTCCAAAGCCCTTAACCACTCTCCCCTCAGTAATGATTCCCTAGATCTCAGACTTCTCCGCCTCACCCTCCGGGAAGTCCTCTCCCTACTCACCCATATTCTCAACCACTCCCTGTGCCAGGCAAAATTTCCTGAACATTGGAAAGAGACCTATATCACCTCCATTCATAAGAGTGGGGACCGCACCTCCACAAACAACTACCACCCCATCTCCAGCCTACCATCCCTATCCAAAGCATTAGAGCGCATAGTCGCCGATCAACTCACTGACCTCCTCACTAAATATAACCTCCTATGCAGCCAGCAACATGGCTTCTGCAAGGGTCATAGTACCACCACAGCCCTCCTTGAACTTACCTCTCATGTCCACTCTGCCTTGGACCGCAGACACATCTCAGGAGCCATCTTCGTGGACCTCTCGAAGGCATTTGATACCATCAACCATGCCCTCTTACTGAACACTCTTGCCTACAGTGGCCTCTCTCAAGATGCCTTAAACGAGTTCTGTCAGATAGATAGCTGGTGAACCAAACTAGTTAAGATAGGCACTGTCCTGTCCCCCAGCCTCCCAGTCCACTCCAGTGTCCCACAGGGATCCATTCTTGTCCCTTTCCTTTTTTGCCTCTACCTTAACACCCTCCCAGCGGCCTGCCCCAGCAGACTGCTACTGTATGCGGATGATGCAGTCCTGTTTGCTTCTGATCCGGACCCCCGCAAATTACACCAAACACTCCAACACGGTCTTCATGAATCTGAACACTGGCTCACCACCCAGTGCCTAATCATTAACTATAACAAGACTAAAGTCATGATTTTCTCCCACCCAGAAAACCCTCTTAAGAGCCTCTGCCCCCAATTTCTAACCATAAATCAAACCCCCCCTTGAACAAGTGGACACCTTTAAATATCTAGGTGTCACACTAGAGCCGACGCTCAAGTTCTCTCAACATATCCACCTCCTATCCACTGCTCTTAACTCTAGACTAGGCATACTCTATAGGTACAAGCACTGCCTCACCCCTGAGGTGCTGCGTCTTACCATTAACTCCTCTGTGCTCTCCCTCCTGGACTATGGCATTCTCATCTACAGTGCAGCTCCCACTTCAGCCCCTGACAGACTCCAGCTTGTTCTAAACAAGGCCAGCTGTCTCATCCTTGGATGTGACTGCCTCACCCACACCTGTGACCTCTGTAGTACCACAAACTGGCTAAACTTAGACAATGGAATCAAGTACCACACCTGCCTTATGACCAAAAAGATTACTCTTGGCCTCACCCCCCCCCACCCTAAGCAAAATTATTTTCCTTGCTGCTCCTGCCAGAACCACCCGTAACTCAACCAGACCACTACTATGGGTACCCTGCTGCCGGACTTCCCAATATCAAAGAACGTTCAGCTACAAAAACCCCTCCTGGATAAATATGCTCCCTATTCTAATCACCAACAAAACAAGAATAGGCCCTTTCAAATCCGCTCTAACTAATCACCTCCAGACCACAAACTGATGTGACTGCCCCTAACCTGTTAAGACCAGTTTCTCGCCGATCGCCTGACCAATCTCCGCCAAACTTCCTACTTTGACAAACAGTCTCACTGACTGTTTTGTGGCTGTGCTATAATACTGTATTGCATGTCATCTCTGTCTTCAAGTCACTCTCTGTACCATGCATGTATCCTGCACTATGATGTTATGTAAATGTCCTGAAACTCTTTCAATGTTACCTCTGTTCCTCTATATGTTTGTCATGGAACCTTTGTAAATGAGTGTTTGACTCAAAGGTCTTTCTGAATACCTCAATAAATAAATAAATAAATAAATAAAATAAGTACCTTGAGGATGGTATCTAGACCGCTATGTGCCTACCTAACGGGCATGGGGAACACAGAATTGGGAAGGGGGTGGACCCGTGATGGTAGATGGAAATTGCAGTCTTTAAGTGGGAGGATGGTCAGATGTAATGGACGTGGTATGGCCATCTTCTTGTGAACAATGTGGAATACAGGGGTGTGTGTAATCTGTAGACAACTTGGGCAACATAAGGTGAAAATAGAATTGCTGAGGTGGGTTTTGGGAATGGGGAGAGGTGCTGATTGGGCAGAGGAGCAGGGGAAGCATGATTTTGGGTCCAGTAGGACTGACGGGGCAGGAAGTGGACCAAGGCAGTACACTAAGCGGGGGAAAGATTAGGGACCATGGATAGTGTGGGGGGGAGAGAGGGAATGAGTCCAGTCAAAATGGAGGAAAGGGAGGGCAGGAGACATTATTTATTTAGCTTTTGTTTACCAGGTAAGCACACTAGACAGCCAAGTGCCTATTTTCAGGAGCGACCTGGGAGAATTACAAAGGCAAAAACAACATGTCAGAGACAAGGTAACAATTAGTCAATACAGTACAGTCCAGTGCTGGCAGAGAGTCCAGGCAAATAACACAGTGTGGAACATAATAGCAACAGTTCAGCGAGGTACAGACAGGAATAGGCAGCAGACTGCAGTCAGGTGCAGGCAGATAGAAAATACATAGTAAGTGCAGTGAAAAGGGCACGGCAGCCACAGGAGGTGGCCAGGGAGCCAGACAGATATAGCAGAGCCCTTACAAAGAGGGCAATCTGTACTGTTGCTCACGAGCTGTCGAGGGGACCTCAGGGCACAATGGAGGGGAGGGGAGCTAGGAACAAAGGCATTTCCATAAGGCACTTTGAGTAGGGAGATAAAACCCTCCAACAGGTTCACTTTGCTGAGGAATCTGTAAGATGAGGAGGGTGGTGTGCAGTGATCAGGAGGCAGTGTGAGAAACAACCAAGTAATGGGGCTCGGGATTGGGGGGACCACAAGAAGCGTGGGGTGACACAAGCAGAATCTGAGGGAGGGGCACAGAGGAAAACAGGGAGGAGGAAACGGGGGGGGGGAGCATATCACTATCTGACTGACTATAGTCCCTGTGGTTTTAGGTGCAGGACAAACCTCTGCGCTGCCTTTGCAGTGTGCTTTGAATATTGTGCCTACAGTACAGTCAGCTGAAGTTTGTTGGAGCTGTGAGGATGTAAAATGCAGCATTTGTTCCCCAGATTAGCATTCAGTGCTAGCCTAACCTGAGAGAGAGAGTGGTGTGTGTGTGAGAGTCAGCAACTTAAAGTTAAGCAGGTGTACTTCTACTGTTTCAATTGCGATCATGGCAGAGTGTTGCGAAATGAACAGTGGTGTTTCAGCATTGATGAAGCATATGCTCTGAAAAAGACACTCTTCGTTAGAGTGGTACAAGGTCCCATCAATATGAAGATAAAATGGGGGAGGGAGGAACAGAATGTTCGGTCCATCTCTGTGAGAATGTATCAACACCAGCAGAACATGAAAGGGGGGGAGTAGACCTTGAGTAGGGGAGTACACACTAAATGAGGAATGAAAGGAAAATGCATGGAATTAAAAGCTCTAATCCCATATACGTTTTTCAGACCATATACTGTTATTACTTGTCTGTCATAACATTTATAGGCTCTGGTGCTAACAAACAGTTTAAGCATTTAAATAAATCACAGCACCAAAGCAGCATTTTTATGCTCATTTTGCACTCTTCAGCCCTCTGGAACTGCAGGTCGTGGCAGAGGAGCACACAGCATATCCATTCAAGGGTGTGGGGCTTTTAGATGCATTTCCATTGGCAGCAAGGGTGGTCTAGTTCAAGGAAGGGTAGTCAACTGGTGGAGATGTCTGGTCCGGAGGATGGGGTGCTTGAGTGGGGTGTGCTGGCTATTGATGGGAAGGGTGGTCTGTGTGGAATCCATCTCTTAGGAGGGTGGTCATCTGGTTGCTAGAAGTTTGGTTTGGCTCCAGAGAGGGTGAGTAGGAAAAAGATTCCAGCTGCAGGGAAATTTATCACAGGTTGGTCTGGAGTCAGGCAGAGTGGAAAGTCTACAGTAACAGTGGTGCAGGGGATGATGTTACAGTTGTAGTGAGATTTGTTAGCTGGGGTGTCTCATCTGAGGGCAGGGGTCCAGCTCCTGGAAGGATATTGAGCTGGGGGGGGTGGGGGTGGGCTGTTCCGTGAGTGGGAAGGGTGGTCCTAGGGTTTGGGCCCAACTGCAGGGATGGCGGCTGGCTATTGGGACGCAAGTTGGGTAGGTTAAATAGTGGTCCAGTGAGTATGCTTAGCTTGGTGGAGGCTGGTTTAAATGATGACTCCTAGGTCCCTTCCTTTTTTGGTGGTCATCCAGTAATCCCCCATTCTGTAACTGTCCCTGGAGTTCCCTCATCCAAGCTGAATAATTTTGCACTTCTTAGAATGTTTGTTTTTGTTTGTTTTTCCACCTCCTTCTCGGCTAGGTTGTTCCCTATGATAACCCATGTTGGGTCTTGGCTAGCGACTCCTGCACCAGAAGCCATGCCTGAGCTACATCTCCTCACCTTCACCCTCTCTCTAGGCCACTTCATGTTCCCAATCATGGAAGACCAAGGGGTCGGGCCCAGAGGGAGCTCCAGGGAGCGACCGGCGTAGCACCACATCCAGACCTTCATACGCCGGAAGATTTGGCATCTACCATGTTGACTCTTATTTGCTCCATGACTCTCTCTTTCTAGCCCCCAGCCACTGCTAGGAGCCAGCACATGCATGGGTGTCCCTCCCCCATGCTCTCTAGACAAGGAGAGCAGTCCTTGTGATGCTCAATCCACACACCACCACCACCCCCGGCCAACCCCTGTCAACCCAAGTCTGTTCGGAATCCAGGTCGCCAGTGTGGCATTCAGCACCTTGACCCTCAGCGCCACCATGCTGGCACACTTCTTAGAAGTAAACCTCAGTTGTCACATGTCATACCATTTTTCCAGCTTCCCCAGGTCCCTCCTCATTCTTTCCACCCCTTCTGGAGTATCCACTCTGTTGCAGGTCTTGGTGTCATCTGCAAACAGGCAGACCTTTCCTTCCAGCCCTTCTGCAATGTTGCTAATGAAGATATTGAACAGGACTGGCCCAAGGACTGAAGCCTGTGGTACCCCGATGATCACCCCCTCTCCCTAGATAGGATTCCATTTACCACCACCCTCTGCCTGCTGTCAGTCAACCAGTTCCTAACCTAGTTTGCCAACTAGTGCCCCATGCCCAGATTACTTATCTTATTAACCAGCCTCCTGTGCAGGAGAGTGTTTAAGGCCTTCTTGACATCCTTTTTTTCCTTCCTAACTCTCTTTTTATGCTGGCACCTGGGAACTCTCTCTCAGGCATCCACCTACCTCTGCAACTCTATCTCTGGAGCTCTACCTCTGGACCTGAAACCCCTCTGTCTCTCTGGCACCAGCCTGGCTATCCCTCTTGATTCTGAGCCCTTCGAGGGTAGGACCGACCTATCCACCTAGGGTGCCCTATCTGTCAATTCAGGCCAGGCTGGGCTCAGTCCAGCAGAAGAGCATGTCTAGTCATTGGGGTGTGGCTGAGGAGAGGTGGTGCTGTCGCCTATCCCCGAGGTTGGGGATTTTTTCTCTTGTGCCCCCCCCCATTGGCTCAGATATGCAATGTGTCCTCACGCAGACATGCATGCTCCCTGCCACAGCCAATCCCCCCCCTTACTTCCTGGTCTCTGGTTGCTGTGCTCCCAGCCTACGTTAGGAGTCCCCAGCTCCCCATGACAGGACCACCCCCTCCTGAGACAGGAAAGCAGCCCTCCGGATGCTCAATCCTGCCTCTCCCCTGCCAGCCCAGGCAACCGGAGCTTGTTCCTCAACCTGAATCACCGGCGTAGCATGAGGTGTGGTGTCCAGTGCCTCAGCCCTCAGCCCCACTGGGCTGGTGCCTTGTTGAAATCTAGTTAGGCAACATCCATTGCTCTCCCTTATTTACTTCCTTTGTCAAAAAGTCTATCAGATTTTTCTGAGATGACCTTCCTGCTATGAATCCATGTAGTATCAGGTCCTGGACTCCATTGGATTCTAGATGTTCCACTTCTCTTTCCTTAAGCAGTGTCTCTATGATCATACCCACCACTGAGGTGAGGCTGGCTGACTGGCCTCTGCCTCCTCTCTACTCCTGCTTTTGTGCAGAGGGACAACCTCTGCCCTCTTCTAGTTCACTGGGACTACTACTGTGTTGAGTGAGTCATTGAACATAGCTGCAAGAGGTGCTGCTAGCTCCCTATGCAGCTCTTTTAATATTCTTGGGTGTATGCCAACTCGTCCTATTGCTTTGTCCACCTTCAGTTTCGTGAGCTCCATAAGGACTCTCTCCATCATGAATGGACTGGTGTTCACCTTTCCCCCCATCTTCGTATTTGTTGCCCATCTGTGGTCCCTGGCCCTTCCCTTCTTCTCTGAATACTGAAGTATTTCTGCCTTCTGTCTCCTAAAGCTGGTTTCCAAGCTCATAACTAGTGGCGGTCCCTCCTGGTACCATGTGACAGGCAGGAGAAAGATCTCTGCAGGGAAACCAGAACCTCCCTTCTGCTTCCTGTAGCCCTCAATTAACTTCCTGCCTATCAAGTGGCAGGTTCTCTGCAGGGGCTCTGTCGTGACAGAACTGAAGCCAGCAAACTAAGTGCTAATAATGTTTTCTATTACAGAAGAGGATTTTCACTCTGGCTTTATCTCCAAGTTCTTTGAGGGCCCCAGTCTCAGCCCTGCATGCTGAACAGATGGGCTCCCCATCTCCACCTCATCATTCCTGTGCTTTGAGGAGCTTGCCCCCCCCTTCCAGCTGTCAGCTTCTCCATGGGGGACACAACAGGACTTTCCATGGGCACAAATCAATAAGCACAAGGACCCAGTCTCAGCTGGGAGTGCTGCACAGACTAGCTGCCCAGCTTTTCTCCCTTAATCTCAAGCCTTTCAGAAGCTCATGCATCACCCCTCCCCCGGCAAGTTCAGAACTCTGGAAAAAGGGGGCTTGCTGGCACAGTCAGCAAAAGGGGGCTTAGTGGCACAGTCAGCAGACAGGGCCCCTAGAAAGAAGAAGCTACAGGATTTTTTTCTTTCTTGGCCTGGAGGCCGAAGCTTGGAAGAGTGGGTCTTCATTTTTTCATCGATGGCCCCTTCAGCACAGGCCCATCGATGAATCCCCTGGTCCTCGGGCTCATCAAGGCACTGTGGGGGAAGCCAGTCAGAGCATTTTTCCAGTCCTCTACAAGAGGTACCATGACCAACCAGCTCATCATCTGCATTGGTTATAATTCTGCCAGGAGGCATAAAGGACAGGGGGAAGGCTGAAGCACTCGACGTGTCAATGAGCACATTCCCTTTGTTCGTTGATGAATCTTCAAGTGCCAGACACTATACTGGGTGAGAAATCTTTATGCACCTGTGCCTCAGAACCCCTGGTGCCAAGCCCATTGGGACTTATTCATTTAATCCACCCCTTCAATCCACCCCTTCCCACATTTTGCAACTAGGTGAAGAGGGTCTGCAGAGGCCTATAGGGGGCATAGTAGCAAAGTTTGTCTCAGTGAAAAGGAGCTCAATTGACACCACTATGTCCTCTGCTAAGGTGGACATGCCTTCTAGAGGCAGAAAGTGCCACAAATGCCAGTCCCCCTTCTGGCAACCTTTGCCGGCTCACTATGCCTAAAGTGTGAAGAAAGTGCCTCAGCTGCAATGTCAGAGGAGATCACAGAGGCATTCACCTTACATTCCCCGGAGAACCAATACCATGCAACTGGGCTCAACAGTCTTCCTCCCCTGAGGAGTGTAATTCATTGCCCACTGACCTAGCCCTTGACTTACTCGAAAAGCTTAACAGGGCCTTTGCCCCTGCTTCTGAACACCCAAAGCCAGAGGTCAGACTTGCATCGGCCACCAAGCCGGCAGTGGTCTTCCCATCCCTCTGGCCATAGAGGACCTCCTGAAAGAAAAGTGGCAGGGGCCAGATTGTTCTTACCCCATCCCATGTTGGCTCTCCAAGCTGTTAAAATTCAACAAGAAGCACTCTGAACAATGGCTAGACTGCCTCAGAATTGATCCCTTGATATCCAGTCTTACCAAGAAAATGGTTATCCCAGCAGAAGTTGGGGCCTCTTTGCGGGACCCAGTGGACAGAAAGGTGGGTACATCCCTCAAGAGGATGTTCCAGTCTACCGCAGCCTCCCTCAAGACAGCTACAGCCAACCTGTTCTCTGCATGAGCTCCATTATCATGGGCCACTGACCTGGCATTCCAGCTTGCTGATGAGCCAGATAAAAACAGATCCACTCTGCAGCAACTACAACTAATGGGACTAGCCTCTGCCTTCTCAGCTGATGTATCAGAGGAGGGTGTCAGATGTGCAGCAAGAGCCATGTTTTACCAGACCTCAGCTTGACACAACTTATGGCTACGGGTATGGCAGGCGGGCACATCCTCAAAGGCTCACTTGGTGAATACCCCCTATGAGGGTGGTCTCCTGTTTGGTTCAGCTCTCAAGGAGGTGGTAAAGGAATCCGTGGAATCGGCAATAGTTTGAATGCCACAATCCAGGGACAGGAACAGACCCTGGTCATCTGGATCCAGACAGAGTTTTCGAGCCCATAACTACTTGAGGTCAAAATAAAACAACTTCTGTCAGACTACCGTGGTTTACCGCCCAAAACCAGCACAGCTTCAGGGGAGGACGAGGCAGCTCCCGAGTCACTGGAGGAAAGGCCAAAAAGTCAATGAGGATCCCCGTACCCTTCCTCGAGTAGGGGCAGGCTTTCAATCTTTCTCGAGGAATGGATCCGCACCGCCACGGTCAGTGGGGTGCTATACATCATGCATGAGGGCTGCTCCGTACAGTTCAAAGCAAGGCCCTCATTACCCCATGTGGTACCCTCACCCTTGTCCAACAATCGGACAAAAAGGATGGCGACGTGTCAAGCAATCACATACCTTCTACAGGCATAAGCGATCGAATTTGTGCCCAATGCAGAAAAGAACATGTGTGTTTACTTTCTAATTTTTCATAGTTCCAAAACACTGAGGAGGGTTCAGGCTGGTATTGGACCTAAACATTTCTGAACAACTTAGTCCACCACAGGACATTCAAGATGGAAACCCTCTCATCCATCATCAGGGAAATCCATCAGGGAGAATTTTTGGCCTCAACAGATTTGCAAGATGCTTATCTACATATCCCCATCAGGACCCACAGTCATTCCCTCTGGTTCAGGGTGGGAGACAGCCACTTTCAATTCACAATGCTCCCCTTCGGCCTGGCCTCAGCCCCCATGGTTTTCTCCAAGGTCCTGATGACAGTGATTGCTCACCTCTCACAGCAAGGGATCCAGCTTTTCCCTTATCTGGACGGCAGCCTAAGCAAAGCCCCTCAGTACGATCAAGCATCTCGAGCAGTGACGGAGGTCATTCGATGCCTCTCCTCTCTAGGATTTCTGATCAACCACAAAAAAAAGTCTCTTCAGCTATCCCAGACTCTGATTCATCTAGGAGTGGTCTTCCAAACAGCCCAGAATAAAGTGTTCCCTATGGAATCAGAAGTTCAGGCACCTCAAGGCTCGATTCCAAATGACCCAATACCTGACAGCCCACACCGTCATGCAGCTTATAGAGATGATGGTCTCCCTAGCAGACTGGGTCTCCTTGGGCCCTGGTTCACCTGTATCTCCTCCAGTCAAACCTACTCAAACAATGATCCCAGTCACGGAGTCAACCTGAACCAACAGATACAAGTCTCTCACCAGGTGAAAGCATCCCTTCATTGGCAGACTCGTCAGTCCAACATCATGAAGGGTCTACATTTGGGGCATCCTCACCAGGTGAGAATCACTACCATTGCCAGGCTTCAGGGCTGGGCTCATCTGGATCAGCTTTTGACTCCAGGCAAGTGGTCGCTGGCAGAGACCCACTACAGCATCAACATTCTGGAGATGCATGCAGTCCACCTGGCACTTTGCAGGAGGCAGTATAGTGCAGTGATTTAAGGCTCTGAGCTGCAAGTCTGGAGACCTGGGTTTGAATCTCACAGCCCTCAGTTATTTATTTATTTATTGCAATTGTTTCACCAGGAAAGGCACACTGAGCAACAAGATGCTTGTCTCCCAGTGTGACCGGGGGATACACATGGATATGATAACACGCAGGTTATCAAGTGAACAGTTAATAGAAGCAAATAAAAAGCAGCATAAGGATACACGATCGCATAAATATACAAGCAGTGCACATTGAATGCTTAGGATTTTATAGTATTAAATAACAATTTCTGTGACAAGAAGAGCAGACAAGGTAAATTAGCACAGTAGTAACAGCTGTAAACAACATTGGACATATATCACAGTTATACAGTTATACACAGTACATAGGGCAAAATAGGCCCAGGACATACGTGCAAGGTTGGGGTTAAATGCCAGCTTCTGTAGCAAGGCTAAGGCCACTGGTCAGGCATTGGGGAGGGGATAGTGGAGCATGGCAGGTTCAGGAACAGGAGTAATTTGTAGTAAGGAAGTTTGTTAGGGTGGAAGACAGAAAGTAGGAAGAGGAGGAGTGCTGAATTTGAGGTGGGAGGGCATTCCAGAGCTTGGGTAGCTGGTGTGAGATGGCAGCTTGACCCTCAGAGATCTTCTGCCTAGGGACTGAAAGTTTGCGGGAGTCATTGGACCTGAGACGATGGGAGGAGCTGGGGCATCTGTGAGCACGGTGGCAAGGTAGGAGGGGATGGACCCAAGCCATAGGTTGGAGACAAATTTAGCACAGTGAGAGATGCAGCGGTTTTCAAGGGACGGTAGTGCCAAGGCTCAGTAGAGGTCACAGTGGTGGGTGAGGGGAGAGGCATCGAGAGCAAAGTGGCAGATAGCATTATAAAGTGTATCCAGTTTAGATAGGGTGGACTTAGGGGCTACACTGTAAACAATGTCACAGTAGTCAATGAAGGGAAGTATCATCTTCAAGACCAGTTCACGTCGAACTCAGGGAGAGAGGCTGCTGCAGTTCCTATCTAGTGCACTGAGCATGGGGCATAGTTTTTTTGAGATAGCATCGATTTGGTCAGAGAAGTAGAGATGGCTGCCGAGCCAGACCCCCAAGTAACGGAACGAGGAGACATCTTCAAGTTTTTGGCCATCCAGGGTGGCGAAGCAGGGAAGGGAGGGGAGTCTGACCAGGCGTTGTCGTGTGCCAAAGGTCATAGTGACAGTTTGTTTGCATTTAGGGAGAGCTGGAGTGAGCTAAACCATTGCTGTACCTTGTTGAAGTCAGCTTGGAGGTTTGATTGTACCACATCAGTGGCGGAGCCCGAGTAGTAAAGTACAGTATCATCTGCATACATGTGGATTAAGGAAGTAAAGCAGATGAGTTGCAGGTCGTTTAGGAATATAGAGAACAGAATGGGACCAAGAACTGACCCCTGTGAGACCAGTAGTTAAGGGAAGGGGGGTGGAGATTGCATTTGAGACTCTAACAGATGAGTTCTATCAGAGAAGTATGATCTGAACCAGTTTGTGGCTGTGACAGAGAGGCCTGATTCAGCGAGACTCGAGAGCAATATGGGGTGGGAGATGGTGTCAAAGGCTTTTGCAAGGTCGACAAAAACAGCTGAGGTGATCAGTCCACTGTCTATGCCTGTCAGGATAGTGTCTGTAAGCCGTATCAGGGAGGAGGTTGTGAAGTGTCCCTTCCTGAAGACAGATTGGAATGGCATGAAGAATTTGGAGTCAGTGAGGAAGGAGGTAAGTTGGGTGATCAAAAGGAGCTCTTGTAGTTTTGCTAGGTCTGGGAGGAGGGAGATAGGGCGGTAGTTTGAGGGGGAGGTAGGGGCACCTCCTTTTGGCAGAAGGATAACAATGGCGTGCTTCCATGCATGGGGGATGGCAGCGGCAGCAAAGGACTGGTTTAGGAGTTTGGCAAGAGGAGTTGCTATAGTGGGGGTGGGGAGATATAGAAGTTTGGGGTCTAATCCATCCGGGGATTTGCCTTTTGAAGGGTTGAGAGAAAGTAATGCATCTAGGGCCTCAGTTGCAGAGATGTCTTTGAAAGCAAAGGAACGAGGCCTAGTCTGGGTCTTAAGATTAGTGGGATTGGTGGAAAGGCGTAGAGAAGATTGTAATGGCTCCAGTCTATAGAGAAGGAATCCTGTGCTATGGCCAGCTTGTCCAGCCAACTTGCATACTGTGTGACCCTGAGCAAGTCACTTGACTTCATTGTGCTCCCAGGTTGCACCTGTAAACAAGCTTACAGCTTAGTGTGTGTCTCCTGGTAAAACAAAAGTAAAAAAATCTTCAGAGTTTCCAAGCACAGATTTCCACTGGGATGTTCTCATGCTCACAGACAATCCAACCACAATGGCCTACATCAATCGCCAGGGAGGCACAAAGAGCTCTTGGATGTTAATAGAAACACTACTGCTCTTTTGGTGGGCAGAACACCACCTGGCAAGCTCGACAGCCATGTACATCCCAGGCCAAGAGAACATTATGGTGGACTAGCTAAATCAAAAGGACATCCTTCCAGGAGAATGGGAGCTAGAGGGCAGTGCCTTCTGCCTCCTCACTGCATAGTGAGGCCACAGGTAGATCTTTTAGCCTGCTGACTAAACTACAAAGTTCCGCAGTTCTGCTCTCTATCCAGGGACGAGCTGGCCATAGCACAGGATGCCTTCTCTATAGACTGGGGCCATTACGATCTTCTCTACACCTTTCCACCAATCTCACTAATCTTAAGAGTCCTACACAAGATTGCCCTAGATCAGGTGGAACTAATCCTAATATGTCTACAATGGCCATGGCATCCACGAGTCCCTCAGCTGGCCCAGATTTCCCTTCAACCTCCTAATTTTTCCAGCCCACCTGGACCTGCTGCACCCCAGTCTATGCAATCTGTCCCCGTCGGCATGGAGGTTGAGCGAGTGACTCTCAAAGACTTAGGTTACGCACCACCTGTTATTAAAATTGTCCAATCCAGATGTCCTTCTTTTTCTAAGGTCTATTACAATGTGGGGTGAATATTTCTCTTTTTGTTACAATCTACCCCATCACAGACAACATGGTATCTCTCCCCATTATACTTCAGTTCCTACAGGAAGGCTTTGACAAGGGACTCCAACCAGGAACCTTGCAGGTACAAGTCTCAGCTCTGAGTGCACTTCTGATGGTGGACTCAGGGGAGTCCTTGGGTTCTCACACTCATATTAGATGATTCCTTATAGCGGCAGTGCTGAAGTGTCCTCCAGTAAAGCACATCGTTCCTTCTTGGAGACTCAACCTGGTCCTCAAAGCCCTCTCCGGGGCACCCTTTTAACCCCACAAGGAAGCATCCCTCCTACATCTCACGATGAAGGTAATTTTTCTTACAGCAATTATATCAGCCCAATGCATTAGCAAGATAGGTGCTCTATCTTCCAAAGAACCATACTCTGTGTTTCACCAGGACTCTGTGTCCCTGTGAACAGATTCCTCTTTTCTGCCAAAGGTGTTGTCCTTCCACTGCAACCAACAATTGAGTCTACTTTCCTACTGTCCTCTACCCTAAGAATGATAAGGAGAGGACCTGAGGAGAACGCTCAAGATTTGCATCAAGAGATCTGAGTCCATGATCAAGACTTCAAGTTTATTTATTCTCACTTCCAGGCAGAATGTGGGCAAAAAAGCATCAAAAGACTCTTATCAGTTGGATTTGTTCCACAATATCCATCGCCTACCAGAAGGCGGGGGTTCACTTGCCTGGTCCAGTGAGGGCACACTTAGCCAGAACAATGGCCACATCCTAGTCGGATGTCAGAGAAGCCTCTCCAGCAGACTTATGCAAAGTGGCCTCTTGGTCATCAATCCATACCTTTGCAAAGTTCTACAAATGGGATGTTTTCACCTCTGCCGAGACATCCTTTAGTCATTGGGTCCTACAAGCAGTGGCGGACCTATAATGGACTACTTACATTTTTTCCCACCCAAGAAGCAAGGAGATGTACTGCTTTAGTATATCCCACTAGTTATGAGCCCAGAGACCAGCTTTAGGGGGAAGAAATAGAAATTTAAATACCTGTAAATTTGTATTCTCCATCTGCTGGTCTCTGGGCTCCTCCTCTCCCAAAATATTGGAAGTTGGCCATCAAACCAGAGTGGTTGAAGTCTGCCTTGCAAGGCCACAAGTTCACATTAACATTTTCTTGTTCTTGTTTCCAAGTTGTGTTACTTCAGGAGATGACTGCTTTAGAAACAATGAGGGCTACAGAAAGCAGAGGGGAAGTTCTGGTTCCCCTGCAGAGATCTTTTTCATCATTGTCTTTGATAATCCTTCCTCATTCTATGTCTTTGCACTACAAACAACCTTCCCTGCCTCCCCCTAAGTACTACTCCCTGTCTTTCCCTTTGGGTCTCTTTATGTTTCCTGAATGACCTCCTTTCATCCCTCACTTTGTCTGCCCCTCTTTTGAGAACAATATCTTTCTTCTTTTCTTGCCCTTGGACACCAACCTGATGCAGTGGTTAGTCACTGTCACTATGACTTCTTTTATGTGTCCCCACTGCTCTTCAACTCTTTCACTTACCTCCCTCTTCTCCAGGGCAACTAGTAAACATTTCCTCATTTCAGTGAAGTCTGCTCTCCTGAAATCTAAAACATTTGCCTGTGTGTGACTTGGCTGTATCCCTGTCCCCATGGGAACCACATGATGTGGTGGTCACTGTATCCCAGTTTGCCTTTTACCCTGACATCTGGTATTCTGTCCCCATCAGTCAGCACCAGGTCCATAATTGCCCTGTCCCTGGTGGGATTAAGCACCAGCTGCCTTAGACCTTACTCACCTGTAGGGGAATCTAGGATGTCTCTGCTTCTGGCTGAAGCAGCTGCCTCGGTGGTTAATTCACATCAGGCATATTAAGATTGCCCAGCAGCAGATCCTCCCCTTTATTTGCCATAATGTGTATTTCATCCACTAGCTCCCTGTCCACTTTCTCATTCTATGCTGGAGGTCTGTAAATCATTTAACACTTGAAATTCAGGCACTCACCCCCACATGTGATACTGACACTATCCATAAGGTACAAAAGGAGGAAATGTATTGTACAAAATAACAAGACGCCCACCTGACGTGTTTCATGTTCATGACCTGAAACGCATTAAGTGGGCATTTTATTTTACACAATAAATTTTCTCTCTAGTATACTTATAGATAATAGTGCAGTATCACATGTGATGGATTTAAAACTAATGGTGCAGTTTCTTGTGTGACTCCGCCCCCCAATGTTCTGGGCCCTGTGGAGATGGTCTGGTACCACCTGTTAAGAGGAATTTCCTCTCTGGGACTGCCAGACTACTGGACCTATTGAGAGTGGATGCAGCTTGTGTGATTTTGGCCAGAGGAAGCAGTGGCAGCCTATAATGGGGCTGTGACTTCATCCTTCGACTCAATCGCACCCATTTGTTTCTGCCCCTTGTCTGCTCATCAGAGATCCCCTTGGTATGATGAGGAACTCTGGAGTTTAAAGACTAAGAGAAAGAGGTTAGAGAGATGCTGGAGGAGATCTGGCCAGATAGAGGAGAAATTGGCCCTGAGGTTGCATTATGCTATCAGGGGGGCTATCTCCAAGGCAAAGTTTCTGTCTAAGGAGACTGTAGAAGGAGTAGACCAGCTCAGCTCTTCCGTACAGTAGACAGACTTTTACAACCTGTCTCTTTGTGTGCAGGAAGAGCAGGTTCTAGCACTAGGTGTGAGGAGTTGGCTCTGTTCTTTGCTGATAAGATGTCCTCTATCAGGTCTAAGGTCTTCTCGAGTATCTCTTGTAAGTGATGCAGTGTCCATCCAGGGTTGTGTCAAAACACTGCTCCTGTCTGGGATGAGATTGAGTTGGTTGGGATGGAGAAGTTGATGGGGATAATCTCAAAGCTGCAGCCTACACTTTGTGATCTGGACCCAGGTCCGACCCACTTTTTGGCTGGATGTTTGGACCCAATGCCCAATGAGACCTGCTGAGGTTGTCTGGAGTTTACTGAGGAGTGGAATCTTCCTATTGTCCTTGAAAGAGGTTCTGGTTGGGCCTCTTTTAAAGAAGCTGTCTTTACACCTAGACTGCCTCAGCAACCAACAGGCCAGCCTCAAACTGTCACAGATCTGTCACCTGATTGGACCCCACATTGGCACAGCACATCAATCTGGTGACAGGACACATAACACACTCTGGCAGGTGATGCAAGTGGGAACCTTGAAGCTGTCATGTGATTTGCATACCATGCCATTCTGGACTTCACTATGCATCTTTTGTGTCCCCATCATCTGTTTCACATCCACCTTGACTGTCAGCGTTGGTGCACTGTGAATGAGCACACACGTGCACACCTGACTGATGCTCAAACAGCAATGTGGAAGAGCATCAGGTCAGTCTTAAAGTTGCTGTAGCCTTTCAGAAAGGTGCTGGCCAATCAAGCCAGCATTCAATTAATTTCTCTGGCCTAAACTTGTTTTTGGTGGCTTGGGATACTGCTAAAGTCGACCCCAGTATGACACCCCCACCCCATGTTTGGTCTGGGTATGGCTTTTTAGAACCCAGTTGTAAAGACTTCCCATTGATAATGTGGAGAACTACAGAAAGAAGAAATTGGCTTCATATGTGCCATAATTTCCTTTTCAGTTTTCTCCAACTTTGTCAGAGGAACCCACCCATGAGCCTTTTCCTGTGGGAGAATATTATCTGGTATGCCGGTGGGTAATGTCCATTGGTATATTTACAATCCCTTTTGTCTTTACCATCCTTCTATTTTGTTTTGCTGCAATGTTTTATTAAGGGAGAAAAGGTAAAAGAAAAAGAGGTTTCCAATCAAACAGCCACCACACATCTTTTTTATTAACTTTATTTTTTATTTAGCTGTGTACAAGGCACAGTACAAATAGCCCATAGGTAGGCACGTAGTTAAAACACTTACTCTATGATAAAGTGAGTACAACATTGTTACAGTCCGAATGTTGACGGTGTCAGAGCTCTGTTATGCCAGCTGGGAGTCCATCAATGTTCTGCTAATGCTGGCCAGTTTCCAGAGAAAAGGCACATCAGTTTGCTGATGCTGGTGCAGTGATGAAGATGGTGGATCAAACAGAGAGGGAGTTCCACAACAAGGGTGAAGGTTCAATTGCAGACTCAGATGACATTGAAATTGCACATCAGTTCACTGATGCTGGTGAGGCAATGAAGATGGTGGATCAAATGGAGAGGGAGTTCCAGACCAAGGGTGCAGGTTCCAATGCAGACTTGGATGACAGCACCTGAACAACGATGGGATCCAGGTAACAACTATACATCACAGTTGGTACTGTGCTTGTTTGCCTTTATTCCCCTCAACCCTGACCACAGTAATGTCTGGACTTGCACCCATTTGGGAGTAACTTTTATGTGGGATGTGGCCATGGCTGTCAGTGATGGCAGCGTTGTCAGTGACAAAATGGCAGCTTATGATGATGTACTATGTTTACCTTCACAGGGCTCCTGTTTTCCTTCTTTATAAGGGTGAGTTTGGCACCTTGAAGTCTGGACACGTGCACACTAGACTCTTGCCACAACGCATCTTAACAGGTTTAGTTGAAAGTCATTTTGGTGGCTTCCTTATTACAGGTAGTTGTTACAGCATGTAGTTTGTTTGCCAGAGTTAATAACTATATCAGTCTTTAAGCTGCAGAGAATGTTGATTTAATAGTTCAAGTGGGTTTTCCACTACCTTGTCAGAAAGAAATTCTGAACAAACCAAGAGCCAGTTATGAGGCATCCCTTTTAGTTTCTATCAGCAAGGCAAAACATGTTTTCTGTTTATCAGTTAGAAGGTAGAGTGTATTCAATTTTTTTTCAGTTTTATGCATTCTGTTGTGTCATTTATAAATGGACTTTATGGTCACTCTGAAGGTTCCTGCTGCTTGGAATCCTTATGTATCCAGCATTCTAAAGCCTGTGCTATGCCATTCCCCTTGTAGGGGTGCATTATACTCAGTTGTAATGACTTCCCATTGACAATAGAAGTGGAAATTATGGTAAGTGTGAAGTTAATTTCTTCTGTATTAACCTTTTTTCAATAATGTCATGTTTGACAGCCCGCCGATCTTTGTCCATAAAGAAATCTCCTGCACATCAGATATGAATTGTTTTATGTTTAACCATCCCTATTGGTCCCAATTCTAAAAAACTACAGATTCTTTGTAACCCCGTGGCTATTTTAATTTTACAGGTATGACTGGACATCAACTTCAGAGTCCCATTGCAGGCTCCTCTGGACCCAGGTAAGAGATCACATATCAATGCTTGGTGGGCATGTCAGAACAAAGGCTTATAATATCACTTTTTATAATGATACACTTGGATTCACCTCAGGTCTTACCCAAAAATTATTTCATAAATTATCAAAAATAATAAATATTTACATGTGATAGAATCCTATGCTCTCCAGATTCAAAAATGATGGTGAAAAACACTGTTGCCACACTTTGGATTATATAAGAGATAAATATATTTTTTTCACATATGTACAAGTCCTAAATATTCATACTTAGCATAATTATCAAGCATAATAAAAGTAATTTAAATGATTTGTAATGTAAACAAAACAGATTTTAGAAAATCAAGTAAGTCATATAAAACAAATGAATTTTAGCAAATAAGCAATGCAAATGAGTAAGTACTATTCAGCATAATAAATGACAGTTTATACTATTTCTTTAGCATACTTATAAATAGCATGACTTTTAATTTTTTCCTTTGACAACTTGCAACTCATTAAGCTAGTGTTTCAGATTATTGTGGTATGATACTTGTTTAAACTTTATAGTATTTAAAAGGTATTTTTTTTAGATTTAAATTCAAGCTTAACCATAAATCCAAGGTTTGGAGCTAAAATGCAGTTATCACCCCAGATAGCCAAATAAGTACTAAAAATAGGATAAAGGAATATTTATGTTTTAGTTATCTGTAGATGTGGCCTTCTACTTTTAAGTTTTCAAAGTCGTAGTGAGAACTTTTGGTTTTGGATGACAAATGTCCTTTGGTGGTGGGTTTGGCTTTAGTCTACTGTCTTTTTCCCTTGAACCTGAAACTGTAGAGTCTTTTGGCATCAATGAAGCAATGCAGGCTGGATCCTTCTTGTTTGACATCACAAATCATCAAAAGTCACTTCAGGATTTAGTTGGAGAAATTAGACAAGATTTCAGCAGTTCAGCACAGTCTGTAGAAAGATCTCTCCCTGTGGACAGCAATGTTGTTTTGGGTAACTGGACTCTGTGACTCTTTTCTGTTTCAGTTAATTTCTGCTTTTGAACCTGCAACTATGGACTCACTGCTATTTAACTGCACTGCAAGCTTGCTGGCTGGTGAATTCCAAAGTCAGTCTCTTGTTCAGGCTTTTAACAGAAATTCTAAAACATTACTTTTAGTCCAAATTCTCAGTATGCAAAACATAGGCCTTGCTTGATCCAATACTGGAAGAAAGTCTTTTCTGTAACAGTCAGTTGTAGCAGCTGGTTTAGCACCCCCTTGCAGTGGCAATGTCAAAGCCCAAATAATGTTCCAAGCAGGTGTGGCTTCAGGCTTTTGGTACAGTTTCAAGCTCATCCAAAATTGTCAGGACAGCCAACACAGGTCTTCACACACCAAAGAATTAAATAGTTCTGGACCAGCTTTGCCAACATCCCATTTATGTCCCACTTACTGGGCAACATCACCATCAAGTTATGACTGGTCTGAGCACTCTTTGAGGGTGTTACTGCTCGCCCCTCCTAAGCCATTTTTTTCATTATGACCTCATCCTGAAAAACAATTTTTGATATAAAACAACTTTTCTTTCTTGCATCTAGGTGCACCTTTGTGCATATATAAGACTCACATTTTTAGATGCAACTAAAGAAGAGGATTCATTTGAGAACAAACATGATGGTGTCAATTCATGCAACTTCTGCTGACTAGTGTAATAAAATATCTCTGATTGCTACCTGATGTGGTACTTGTGTACCTATATTATGACTACTGTGATCTACCCATTACCAAGCGTGTACCACCAGTGAATGCCTGTAAGACTGGTTGCTTTTTTTTAAAAAAAATCTAAGCATTATGTACTGTGCTGTTTGTTTGCTGTGATGTATTGCTGTCTTGACAAGGTGCCCTTGTAAATGAGTCTATGACTCAAAGGTCTGTAAACCGACAATCTAATAAATCTAATAAATAAATAAAATTCTAATATAAAATCTATAATTTATAAAAGCATTATAAAACTTTTTCCTTTATAGATATCTAAAAAGTATTTACAGATTTCAGAAGTACATTTTTCCTGTTTAAAATTATGTTACTTTAGCATACCTGCTATAATTAGGAACTGTATAAATTTAGCAAACTTCTTTAAGACAGCAATTTCCTTTGTTCTTTTCTTAAAGACATCAATCACTGTCAGAACAGTTAATTCTCCCACCACAATACTTCAATACCTGCCCTGATTACAATTCTGGAAGAATTTAGTTCCAGGTCCAACTATAAATTAAATAGAGACAAGACCGTGGTTTTCCCCCTAAACTACAAAGTGATGAAGATAGATGCTTTAACAGTAGGTTTTTCCTGGCAGACTAAATTCTTGAGATACTTGGGAATTAACTTGCCAAGGGACCCCAGTAGATTTACAAAACTGAACCTGGATCCATTAATTTCTGTTATTAGACAAGATCTTAAAAGATGGGCGTTACTCGCCCTTTCTCTCTGTGGAAAAATGAATATAGTCAAAATGAATATTTTCCCCAGTTATTTTATCCAACTAATCTTTCAAATGTCTGACTGTCTCTGGCATGGTGTAAAAGGATACACAAGATACTATAGAACTGATTATAGTCACTCTCAGTTTATTTTCGCTATATTCGCTATAGTAAATTTACAGCGAAAATAAACAGAAAGCGATTTAATTTAGAAAGTGTAACCTTCAGTAATGATGAGGAAGCGGAGCTACAATACTGCATGATTTAAAAAATAGTTTTATTCAGTAATTACAGCAACTTAAAGTCCATTTATTTAATACAATCAAGGCACTCGAAAAAAAGTATCATCATCCCAGCTGCAGATTTTTTCTATGTTAGATGCTCCCGAACTTTATCCTGATCCTCCCTTTGCTGTGTGATCCGGCTCCCTTTGCTATGTCTGCAATACATAAGAATGCAGACCAACCTTAGAATGCAACTTAATTTTTTAAATCAAGATGGTAATAACAATACTGGTATTCGCAATAAGAAACAATAAGAAACAAATTTACCCTGTTCAGGCAGTTGGTATGTGCGTTCAGTATCCCTGCTTGTCTGAATCCATGAATAATGACATCAGGTTTTTTATTTTATTTATTTATTTATTTAGCGTTTGTTGACCGGGTAAGTGCACTAGACAAATCTGGCCTATTTTCAGGCACGACCCGGGGGAGGGGGATACAGATGAATGCCAACTGACCTTGAACCAGATTAAGCTGTTGGTGGTATTTTTAGTGAATGAGGGAAATTTGGCAGGACACTGGGAAATTCCTACTCTTTCCGATAAGTGCCATGGGATCTTTAACATCCACCTGAACTACCACCAATCCAGGCAGATGGGACCTCGGTTTAACGTCTCATCCGAAAGACGGCACCTCAGAAATGCAGCACCCCTCTCATGCTGCATTACAGTGTCAGTACTGGGATATTAACCCAAGTGCCAGATGTGGGAACTGAACCCACAACCCTCTGATCTCCCGGCTTCAGAGGCGAGTGTGCTACCTACTGAGCCACTGACACTGACAACTTTTACTTCAAGAGATTTAATGCTTGCCTGCAACCACCTTGCATGATGTTCTTTTAGTACCAATAGTCTTAGATCGATGTTCAGTTCTTCATCACCAACCCCTGAAACCAGTTTGTCAGAAATTAGTGCCACATACCATGAAGTGAAGTGACCTTTCATCAGGTCTTTGAAAATGTTGTTTACTGAAACCTCCAGCGGTTGTAGGGAATCAGTGCAAGATGCTGGGATGTACACAGGTATAATACCGACTTCTTCCAGCTTCTGTAGAATGGGCGCAGTGTAGTGAGCCCTATACAAGTCAAAAATTAGAATGGCTTTTTGTTCTTTTGGCAGTTCGAATTGTTCTTTCACAGTCTCACAGTAAGTGGCAATAACCCTTTCAATGTACTGGATGGTTGTTTCCTCATTAGCCCAATGATTAATTGATCATGTGATGTCCCATTCGGATGGAAATTTGTGCTGTGGATGGCATGTTGTTGTCTTACCCTGGTAGATGACTTGGGGGGAAGCATTTGGCCGGCAAGTGTGCAAGCAAGAACCAGGGAGACCTGCCTTTTATCCCCAAAACCAGTCAGTGAGACTTGATGTGATCCGGTGACCTCCATAGTCCATTCAGATACCGGCACAATTTTAACTCCGGTCTCATCTAGGTTAATTACTTGCTGGGGAGGTATGAGCTCCTATGCGCAACAATTGAATATTCTTTGTAAAAAGGCAGACTTTAGATTTAGGAAATTGGAAGGAACCTTGTGTGCCACTTTTGTGCCTTTGTGTTTACTGTAGCCCATTCTATGTAAGAAACCCCACGCCCATTTACTGCTTAGTTGCAGGTGCCCACCATTCTCCACCAAAACATGAGGGCTGGTTGCCTTAACAATTCCCATTGCTATTGCCTGGATCACAAGGCCATTCACTACCGCACCATCTACCCTCAGTGATTGTATGATTTTCTTTAACTGGTCTTCCAGATCTGATACCAAATGTGTGGGATGACCTCTTGTCTTTCTGGGCAAAATGGGAGAGAGAGTTGCAGGGTCAGGGTTTGTCTACAATGCCAATTTGTAGTCAAGCTTAAATTTCCTAATAGTGCTGTCATTCACAATATCACCGGTTAAGGAGTGATGAGCTCATACTGCGGACATGACACCATGTTCAGCCGCATACTTGCCTAGCTGAAACCGAACCTCCGGTGTATAATTAGCATAGTTTGCTGGTCTGCTATGCTTGGAGAGAGGAGAAGTGGCTGCGATCTCTCACACAACAGAGGCTGCTACATGGTGTTCAACGCTGGAGATTACAACTAGTGCTTCAGAACCATTTCTGAAGTTTCAATCGGGTATTTGCGTTTCTACTGGGAAGGCTTCAACCACTTGATAAGAGACATGCTGTCCTAAGACTGACTTACTGATTCAATGATTCACTGACTGACTAAATACAGCACTAGATCAGTACTAGATCAGTTAATTGCCTGCACGCTTTCTTGTTTGGAATGCATTAATTCAATCAACCGCAATTAAGTCGGCGCACAGCTGATCGCGAATTCTGGCACCCTCGAATATAATCAGTTCTACAGTAATCACAGTCTTTATTTGGGCAGCTAAGAAGCCCTGGATAAGTTACAACAAGCTTTTAGCATCGAAAGTGAAAGGAGGACTCCGTCTTCCGCATATCAGGTTATATTATTGGGCCAGTCATGCAAGTAAGTACTTGAGATGGCTCACACCTGAACACTCTCCAACATCACATTCTTTTACTCCCATATGGCTCAAAATAGAACGTACCCTAATAAAAGCAAACGGGCTATCTCCTGTGGCACTTTTGCATATAAATTTAAAATCTTTGCCCCTATTGCTCAAAGGCAGCCCTATTGCAGTATCCATCAGAGTTCACTCTCAGTTGTGTTCTTTTCTGAAATGCAAGCACGTTACAGATCTTTCTCAACCATGGTGGGGGAATCTGAATCTCACTATTGACAGTAAACCTCTTCAGTTGAAATGGATCTCCCAATTGGGGGATCACCCCCTCAACTTCTTTATTCGAGAAGATGTCTCTTGGTTAACCTCCCCTGAAATTCTACATAAAGCCCTTATTACGAACTCCATTGTCTTTAAAATATTCCAATTGTGCCACCTGATTGTGAAATATTTTGGTTCTGTTCCACCCATACCTTCAAGCCCGTCATGCATGATAGAATTGATCCCCCTTGCAGGCCTTCCCCATGCTGTATCTAAAATGTATGGGATAATACACAACTGGAAATGGCCAGATTGTTTTGGCCTGACTCAATTTTGGTCTTCTCTCTTTCCCATCAGGAAATTAATTGGCCCTCCTTGTGGTTGAGTTGTCATAAATACGTTAGACAAGACAAGCTCTGGTTAATAGAGTTTAAAATCTTGCATAACTTCTATTATTCACTTCAGAAATTGGCTAGGTTGGGACTCCTATCATCTTCCACATGCACTCATTGCCAGCAGGAGGGGGATAACCTACTGCACATTTTCTGGACATGTACAAGATAGTCCACCTTTGGAATGTGATTTGACAGAGGGCTGACCCTCTATTAGGTTTATCCAACCTCTTCAGTCCCGAAATATGTATATTGGGGGATCTTTCCTCTATCACAGTCACTAACAGAACATTTCACATAACCCTTATAGCTATGTCAGTCAAGAATCTGGTCTTGCGTCATTGGAAAGATATGACTGACATTACCTATAGTGAGTAGTTACAGGAGTTACTGGCAAATCTGAGAATGGAAAAGATAATTGCTACATGATCAATCTCAGAAATTTCATAAGGTTTGGGGCCCACTTGTGACATTGTATTCGCTCCAATCACCATAAAGGTTGTCCTCTTTCCAGTTGGTAGCTTGACCTGTGTGAGGGAATGGGAAAATGGAGGGAGGGATGGGGGGAGAGACGATCTATTTACTGATACATATTACTGTCTCATTTGTATGTATGTAATTTTGGATCTTCTCTCTGTAACTGTATAAAAATGAATAAAGTTTGAATTGTAAAAAAAGAAAAGTTAATTCACTATAAACTTTTAGATGGTCTTTCTCTCTACAGCAACAAACTACAGATTTTATATTCATCTTGTTAGACTTCCTAAGATGTGAGCTAACACAGGATACTAGATTTGTCTAGTTTTCTAATAAGAAAATTATATTAAATAAATTATATTCATAACTTTTGAATGCTTCATTCTGCAACTATAAAACTTGGTAAGCTTATTTATCATACTATTGTCCTATAACTGCCCAATTTTCATAGCGGCAGTACATTGCTTCTTTAAACTATGAATAAAACTTCTTATTTCTATACAGAGTTATAGGACTTCCAAGGTCTAATACATTTTTTTTGCTACCAGTTAAATGATCTTTTATCTTGATCATAGCCTTGGATACCTAGCTCCATCTAAGGCTTTTCCTATGAATTTACCTATAACTATGTCATCCAAGGCTTGGACATCACAGAGATGATCCTGGAATATGGCAGGCCCCCTTAGAACAACATTGCACTACATGCTTATCCTGGAAGGTGTCCACTTATATCATGACTTAAAAAACAAAATGGAGTTTCATCTCTGTTCCCTTCGACCTCCTCTAGCATATTGCAAAGTGCTGCTCATGGAACAGAAATATTTTCCTTTAAAGCGTTAAAGCCAGATACCTCGTCTTAAGGTTTAAATAACTAACACTTTTTGTTTTCTTGTAGGAATGTATGCAAACAATAATCATAACCAGAAATTAGTCCTATATAAAAATCAGATAAAATAATAATTAAAAATCATTTCTTGAAGATAAAAATAAAATATTTTTTCCATCAAGGGTTTTGTTCCTACATTTCCCCCTTTGAATTAAAATGCACCCCAAACATGCATTTGCAATTCAAAACAATAATCCTACTATATATGGTTATGTAGGTTTAAGCATTGCAGGGAAAACAAAACATAAAAGACAAAGTTGCATCATCATGCAGTAACTTATGACATCATCAGCACATTACATCATCACATGTGACATCATAGGATGTGATATCACTAGATGACATCAATGGAGACATACTATTTTGCATAGATGTGTGTACAGTACTATATGAACTAACATGACTAAACATGATTACTACTATGTACACTTTCAACATAGCATTCTTTACATTGTTGAACATTTCAATACAACAAATTCTCTTTGTTTATTACCTTTAAAAATCAGCATTACAATTGACATTTTAGCTAGATTCTAATTCCTGATCACCACTCATAGATTCATTTAGAACATTTTCCCATGTTTTATTGCATTCACTCATTTAGGTACTACCTCTCCAGTGCTTTTATGCTTTAGTTCAAGTCAGTAGGCTACAGGTGAGATTTTGTCAGTGATCACAAAGGGTCCTTGCCAACCTGGAAGAAACTTTTTGACCTTGGCCTTATCTCTACTGTAATTAAAGTAAAACACTTTATCACCAATTTGATACTCTTTTGGACTCGTTTTCTTGTCATAATATGACTTAGAAGCTTCCGCACTTTTCTCTAAGTTTCTCTGAGCAAATGCAAATGTTTCTCGCAAATGCTGTTTTAAATGGGTTACATATTCATGTGCGGTAGTGGCAAGTGCTGAATTTACTTTTCCTGTGGTATACAGGAGAAGTAATGGTAACGCCATCTGTCTTCCTGTCATCATTTCAAAAGGAGGAACACCCGTAGACTTATTAGGAGTAGCCCGTATGGCCATGTAACTTTACATCCAAATCTTTTCCTGAAGAACTGATATATTTTTTCAGTATATACACAATTGTTTGATTAGTGCGTTCCACCTGTCCAGATGACTGTGGATGGTGGGACACATGTAGTTTCCTCTGTATTCCTAGAATTTTCCACATGTTCTTTATTACCTCTGCTGTGAAATGAGGGCCTCTTTCAGATTCTACTCTTAATGGCAATCCCTATCGACTAAACACATGGGCCCAGATATTCAGACTGCACCAGGCTGTGGCACAAGCCTGGGCACAGCTCAACTTGGCTGCACAGGGGCATGGACTGGACGATATTCAACGGAGCTGCGCCATGGCTCAGCATCATTGAATATCGCACCCTGGCCACCCACAGTGTGCATAGTGCAGTGGCACTGCACCATCGCCAGTGGCCAGAGTAGAGCATGGGGATGCGCTAGTGCAAGTTCCATTGCGCAAGGTGCATCAACTGTGATATTCAAAAGTTGACATGCAAATGGGCCATAATTAATGCAAGGCACAAATGGGGCCATTTGCTTGTCATTATTGCCCCATTTGCATGCAGGTGCACTGATCCCTGACAACTTGCACCTGGCGCCCTGCCAGGCAGCAGCCATTGGGGACCGATGCCCCCTGCTGCATGGCAATATGCCCCACAGCCCGATCGCGGGCTAAGTAAAACCTCAGATGAATCCTATATCCCTGGTGGTCCAGTGGACTGCTGCCCACCCAATCGCGGGCTGAGCAAATAAAAGATAAATCCCATATCACTGGTGGTCCAGTGGACTGCTGCCCGCCCGATCGTGGGCTGAATGAAAATGAAAAGAACACTATTATTCCTGGTGGTCCAGTGGACCTGTCCGCCCGATTGCGGGCTGAATTAATAAAATAAGAACACTATTATCTTTGGTGGTCCAGTGGACCCCCTCCCAACCCGCCCACTGATCCCCACTGCCCCACTCCCCCCAGTCAGTGGCAGGTGGCAGCACCCCACCCGATTGCCACCCCACCACCCACTGACTGACACTGTCGGTAGGCTGTACTCCCATTGGTCCATGGCGTGTGCCAATGGGCGTGCAGCCAGTACCGTACCACACATTCCAGATATGTGATGGATCCATTCACATATCTGGTATGTGTAGCATAGTATGTGCTGCACGCCCATTGGCTCATGCTGTGGACCAGTGGGCATACAGCCCTACTGATGGTGTCAGTTGGCAGGCTGTGGGGCGGCAGGCGAGTGGGGTGCTGCCACTGACTGGGGGGAGTGGGGCAGTTGGGATCAGTGGGTTGGAGGGGAGGTGAGTCCACTGGACCATCAGGGATAATAGTGTTCTTATTTTATTAATTCAGCCCGCAATCAGGTGGGCAGCGGTCCACTGGACCACCAGGGATAATAGTGTTCTTTTCATTTTCATTCAGCCCATGATCGGGTGGGCAGCAGTCCACCGGACCACCAGGGATATAAGATTTATTTTTTATTTACTCTGCCCGTGATTGGGCATGGGGGGTGGGTGCCACCATGGAGGTGCAGCCGGAGCTTAGGTGGCCACCCACAGGTGGCAGCTGCTGTGTTGCACCCTGCAATGTGGCAGCTCACCTATGAGTGGCCATCCATTGTTCCTTTTTTTTTGGATCAACTTTGTGTGGGCACAGGTAGGGGTTGCGCATGCATGGCTCCGCACACCCCGGGCTGAATATCGGGCTCTGCAGGATATGCATGGGCACCCTCCCCCCACCTGCACCTACATACATTACTGATGCGCTCTGGCGCATCAGGATTTGTGCCTCGCACTTTCCCCTTTTGAATATCACACTGGGGTGCATCAGTGGGTTGCGCATGGCACAACAGTGTTGCGCCATGCGCAACCCTTTTGAATATCTTGGCCCTGGTTTATTAATAAGAGAGCAGTGGTTTTGGCAGTGTTTGGAGCAGGTATACACTTGACCCATTTTGTGAACAGACAAGTAACTGTCAAAAGGTATTGGTTACACCTTGAAGATCTGGTAACAGGACCAATCCAGTCAATCTGGATGTCTGACCAAGGCATAGCAAAGCCTTTTGACTGTAGTGGTGCTCTATGTCTGAGAGTGGCCGGTTGGAACTTGCAACAGGTTATTCACCCTTGTACATACCCTGCAACATCATCATACATGTAGGGCCAGTAGGCTATCTTTTTCAAGGTTTCATAAGTTCTCCTATCCCCCCCATGTGCTTCTGATGGTTCATCATGAGCATGTTGTAACATAATTCCCCTGTGGCCTAAAGGAACCACCCATTGGACCTCATGTGGGTTTTTACCGTCCTTACCAAGAGATCACTCCTTAATTGGAATTTGTCCTTCTGGTTATACATGGCTCTCAGGTCCCAGCTATACTGTAGGTCATTGTCAGAAATCATGCTTTTAGTGGGATCCTTAATGAAACAATAACATTTTCCTACCACTTCATCCTCTTGTTGCATTTTTACTAAATCAAGGTCAGGTTTTTCACTATACAAGTGTAGAACCTTATTTTCCTGTTCCGGCTACTTTTGTCTGCATATAACCACATCCACCTTAACCTGGACAGGAGGGACAAAGTTCCATTCTTCTCCACTTAAAGCACCCTTCCTAGCCAGAGCATCTGCTAGGTCATTTACTGTTTTGTCTGGTCCCTGAATTTTGGCGTGTCCTTTTACCTTTTACCAATAAACAACCAACTGATGTTCCTGAACCAATTGATTTATGGCTAGGATAAGGTCTGCATGCATCACCTTACTGCCACTTGAATTGATCATACCATTCATCTTCCACCCTGGTAAATGTGTAAGGAAGTTCTGCCTAATATAATCAGAGTCAGTACAAATTACAGTGTCTTGTAACTTATGTTGTACTGCAGTCTGTACTGCTATGTAGGTGAGTGCCAATTCTGCATATTGGTTAGACTTAGGACCAAGCTTGTACTTGATAGGAGTACATGGTACATTATCCTGCCATACCACTCCTAAACCAGAACATTGGTCATCATCTTGCCGGAATGAACAACCATCAACATAGCCTCTAGGCAAATTTTCATACACATTTTCATCACAGTGGTAGTGCCTGTTATGTTGGTACACCATATCCAACTCAGGAAATAGGTCAGGGTCTTGTACTAGAAGTTCATCTGCAGTACAATTATGCATCTCCAGGTCTGCTAACCCTTGAGCTACTGCATTCCTTTTGTTCTTTGCATACTTAACCTCTAGGGGAAAGCCCTGGAGTGCTAAGGTCCAGGACACAATTCTGCTGCTAGACACATTACCATCCTTAAGCTTTTGGATCCCCAGAAGGGTAAGGGGTTGGTGACCAGTCTCTACAACAATGTTTTTACCAGAAATGTAAGTTTTGAACCGTTGTACTGCCCATACAGTGGAAAACAATGCCTTTTCACAATCCAAAAACTTTTTCTCAACATCACTCAAGGTTTTACTTACATAAGCAACAACACATTTGTCTGAATCATGTTTCTGATATAACACTGCACTGATGCTGCTACTAGTATGTCCTACCTCTAGATAAAAATCCTTATTTATTTGTGGGTAAGCAAGACATGGTGCATGACTCAGACTATCTTTTAAAGCTTGAGTGGCTGTCTCTTGCTCTTCCCCCCACACCCAGGATTCTGACTTTTTGAGCAGCCTGTTGAGAGGATAGGCAATCTCTGCATAGTTCTGGATAAACTGTCTTGAGTAGTTACAGATCCCTAGAAAGCTGCATAACTCTTTTAAAGTTTTAGGTGGACCAATTTTTTGGACGGCCTCAACATTGGCATGCTGAGGACGAAGCCCATCAGGACCAACCTCATGCCCAAGATAGTTTTCCCTGTCTCTGAACCATTGCCCCTTTGGTAAGGACAACTTGGCACCAGTGGCTTTGAGCTGATTTAACACATAGGTGACCTCAGCTAGGTGTTCCTCAAAAGTGTTGCTTTTGATTAGTACATCACCCATATAAACCAAATTTCCTCTGCTCTCCACATCAGGCATGGTTCTGTGCAGAAAGATATTGAAATCCGCTGGTGAATTTAAGTACCCAAAGGGACACCTATTCCATGTGTACTGTCTCCTTCCAAAGGTAAAAGCCAGTTTATATTGATCTTTTGGGTCTATTTTTAATGTCCAGAATCCATTTGCTATATCTAGCGTAATGAAATATTTGGCACCTTGAACTTTGGCCAAACTTTGGTCCAAATATGTCATGGGCCAGCGAGATAAAGGCACCTGTTGGTTTAACTTCCTATAATCAACAGTGAGTCTCCACTTTCCTGTTGGTTTTAGTACAGGCCAAATGGGGGAATTATAAATAGAGTTTGTCTGTCTTATAATTCCTCGCTCCATTAAAGTATCCAGTATCTCTTGTATATGTTCATAAGATGCTAGTAGTATTCTGTACTGGCGTACATAAACTGGACCTTTACTAGGGTTGGTAGGGACCCTGGTAACATGGAGGTCAGTTACCCTACAATCACGATCATCTTTTGCAAACATGTCCTTAAACTGAAGGAACTTTTCACACATTTTTTCTTTTTCTACTTCAGTTTCACAATTACAGTTTTGTATAGCTTGCTCAATTTGTTCTTCAAAATCTGGGAAAGGTACATTTTTACCTATTTCTACCTCATCTTCTATTATCTCAGAAACATTTTCAGCATCAATCACATGAACCTCTTTAAATAGTTTTGTTTCATTAACCATAGTGCACAGTACAAGGTAATCATTTTCAACATTACATGCCTGGATTTCTTCCTTATCTACTGGACAAATCTCTTGTAAAGCAATTAAACCATTTGGTACAGACCTTATTTCTTCATCTGTGTCATCCTGAACAATGACTTCTTGTAACTCCCCAATGACTGGAACAGTTAACTCCAAATCATAAAAGGATTCCACTATCGCTACCCCTAACTCACAATTAGCTGTTATAGTGATAGGCTCTACTGTTCGATTATGTACCAAGAGATGTATGACTTTGCTGCTCATGTCTAAGCAAGATATGGAGTGGATTGTTAAACCCATCTCACTAAGTTGCTTGTCAAGCACAAAGAGTGCAGACTTGTCAGGCATTTCTTTGCCTTTCTTTACATTGACCCGAAGAGAAAAATCCTTGACATTACTTGGAATTCTTGTAGTGAACTCAATTACCACCTGGCACACTTGAGGAATAGTTTGTCCAGACCTCAAGGCCAGTGGTGTCACTTTTATTGGTTAAAGGTCCCCCCTTATTCATGGCCAAAGAACATCATTGGCTAGGTCAACATACACACCCAGTCATACAAGGATGTCTAACCCCAGGTACATGGGAGATTTTAGGCCTTGTACTACCTTTACAGGGTGTTGTATTTTCTTTTGCCCTATTTGTAGGTTCAAAGCACAGATACCTAAGCTTTTCACACTAGTGGTCTGATATGGGACATTTTCCAACCACTCCTGTTTCTTTACACATGTTAAACTAGGCCTCTGCCTTTTTCACATCTTCTAAAACAGTTCACTAATTAAACAGTGCTCATAACCAAAGCATAACACAGAATTTACTATCTGCGAATTCTCTGCTTTGATGGGCACCTTTAACCTGCCTTCCTTTGATCTTATATCACAGAGTAAGGACTCATGACTTAGTGGCTGTGTTTCATTTCCACCATTCCCAGAGGGTGTTGGGTACTCTGAATTCAGTGTCTCTGTGTCAACTGTAGGGCATGCTTCTGAGACAGCAGGGTCCACTTCCTTGGTGAAGAAAGTGAGGCCTCTTGCATTAATCTCAGATTTTACCACATCATGCTTTGACAGACAAATCACGTGAGCTTTACTTCTCCATGAAGCCAAATTTCAGGAACACCTAGTACAGACACATCAGGTATATCAAAATGTACAAAATTCAATTTAATTGTTGCATCCCTTTTCTCAAGGTAACATGATTCTAATTGTTTAGCAACCTTAAGACTCTTCCCAAATGGAATGGGCCGGTTTACCTGTGCCCTCAGGATTCCATGGAAAAAGTCAATGATAAGCCAAAATCTTTTTAGGAGGTCATTTCCAATCAAGAAATCATTCCCCGTTCTATCAGTGATATACACCGGGTGGTTGACCTCCATCTTGCCAAACCTCAGTTTCAGCCACACTTTACCTAGGGTCTGTTGAGCCCCCCCAATAACCTACTACTTGTAAGCCATCAGAGAGGGTTTTTAACACTTTAGAGTCACCTATTGCATCTACCAGCTTGTCATAAAAGCATCTGGACATCAAGGTAACTTCCGCTCCAGAGTCAACTAAAGCTTCATGACTTAGGCTGTTTTCAATGTTGATGTCAAAGTAAAACCTATCTGGCCCCACCCCTTTAGGGATTAAGTTGCCCAGGTAGAATTTGCTTTTCTTAACTCCTGGCAACATGGCAGGTTTACTGTGACACTCTACATTGCCTGCAGCAGTAACTTAGGATACTTCTAGAGTAAGGTCAGGTTTTGCACTAACACTCTCATTTTCCAGTTTCATAGCAGTTTTATTACCATTGTCAACAATTGCAATTTCATTAACCTGAGCAGCATTAGAAAGGACAGAAGGCTCTAGTCACTGGCCATTATTATTGGTTCCACTGTTGCTTGAGGTTGCAGATGGGTTCTGCACAGGTGTAGGAAACCCAGAAGGCAGAGGGGAAGGGGGGACCAAATGCTGGAGCAGCAATTTTAAGTCTACCATCTCCTCCTTTATTCCCTGTATGTCCTTCATGACTGGGGAACCAGGTCGAGGTTTGTCTTGGAACCTGTAACCATCTTGCTCATTGTTATAGTTTTGACTCCCCCATAGGCACTTCTACCACCCCTATAGTCATTGTTGTATCCTCTGTAGTATCCTCTCCCATACCCTTGGCCGTGTCCTCTACCAGGATCATAACCTCAATAGGAGGGTCCTTGGTTTTGGTATGGCTGAGACTGTGGGAATTGCTGAGGGGTTTGATAGAACTATAACTCAGGGCCAGGTGGTGGAACCAACACAGGGGAAGCTTGGGCAGGGTTGGTAGGTTGGATTACTACTGTGGGGTCAGACACAGCCTTAGGCTGCTCTACAGCTTTTCCTGGTTGAGTGTTGTTACCTCTTTTCTTCTTTTGTCTCCTGTTTTTGGGGGTAGAAAGCTCACTCACTTCCATAGCCAAAGTATCTGAAGTAGTTACCTCAGACACTTGGACCTTGGGATTGGGGCCCCCTCCCTTTATTTGTGGAGGAGAGTCATCACCTCTTCCAGAGTCCCAGATGTGTTCTGCTTGTCTGGCAATACAGGGGATTTTTCAACACTAGAAAGAACAGGTGAGTGTGATTGGCAAGGGGCTGTTTCATTTGTGGGTCCTGCACCACAGAAATCCCAAGAAGGACAAGCTTCTTGTTCCTTACCTTGGGGTAGATACCCCAAAGGTGAACAGCTTATGCTTCTTTGTTCCAAGGTTTTCTCTTTCCATCTGGCTAAGAGATGTCTTTCCCTGCCTGCCCTGTGTTTCTGATCACTTTCATATTGCTCCCTTACATTATCATACCTTTGTACCATTTCATTTAGTTCATTGGCAACCTGTTCATTAGCATGCTCTAATTTTGCTTTTTCCCTTTACAAAGCTGTGCCCCATTCTTTAAGCTTCTCATTAGTCTTTAATATGTTGGCCTTCTCTGCCTCAACAGCTGAGCACTGCTCTTTTAGCTGTTCATTCAAGTTTTTCAAGGCTGCAATGTCAGTCTTTAAGTTGATTAGGACACAGTCTCCATCAAATATTTTCAGATTACTTACATTTAACTGTGTTTTGAGCAATTGCATCTGGCCTTCAAGTCTACTACATTCGTGAGATCTCTCTTCTAGTTGTTGGTTTAACTGTTTTACATCATTACGTAACCTTAATTTGTTGATACACAGCTTCTGAATCCTATGAACATACTCTTTATTCTGTTCTTTTAATTCTTTAATTTCTTCTTCTGGCCTACAACTTGGACGCAGAGGTATCAATGGCTCCTCCTTGATGGTAGGTATTGGCAACTCTAAAAGTGTTGCCCTGCATCTGCATGAACCCTACCTATAGTCGCAGTAGCATCTGCCATGTCCAACTTACTGGGCGACATCACCTTCAAGTTATGATTGATCTGAGCACTCTTTGAGGGTGCTACTGTTAGCCCCTCCTAAGCCATTTTTTTTCAATATGACCTCATCCTGAAAAACTATTTTTGATATAAAACAACTTTTCTTTCTTGCATCTATATGCACCTTTGTACATATATAAGACTCACATTTTTAGATGCAACTAAAGGAGATGATTCATTTGAGACCAAACATGATGGTGTCAATTCGAATATGAAATCTATAATTTATAAAAGCATTATAAAACTTTTTCGTTTATAGATACCTAAAAAGTATTTACAGATTTCAGAAGTACATTTTTTCCTGTTTAAAAGTATGTTACTTTGGCATACCTGCTATAATTAGCAACTGTATAAATTTAGCAAACTTCTTTAAGACAGGGATTTCCTTTGTTCTTTTCTTAAATACATCAATCACTGTCAGAAAAGTTAATTCACTATAAACTTTCAGATGGTCTTTCTCTCTATAGCAACAAACTACATATTTAATATTCATCTTGTTAGACTTCCTAAGATGTTAGCTAACACAGGATACTAGATTTGTGTAGTTTTCTAATAAGAACATTTCATTAAATAAATTATATTCATAACTTTTGAATGCTTCATTCTGCAACTATAAAACTTGGTAAGCTTATTTATCATACTATTGTCCTATAACTTTCTAATTTTCATAGTGGTAGTACATTGCTTCTTTAAACTATGAATAAAACTTCTTATTTCTATACAGGGTAATGGGACTTCCAAAGTTTAAGACATTTTTTTTTTGCTACCAGTCACATGATCTCTTATCTTAATCATAGCCATGGAAACCTAGCTCCATCTAAGGTTTTTCCTATAAATTTACCTATAACTATGTCATGCAAGGCTTGGACATCACAGAGATGATTCTGGAATGTGGCAGGCCCCCTTAGAACAACATTGCACTACATGCTTAGCCTGGAAGGTGTCCATTTATATCATGGCTTAAAAAACAAAATGGAGCTTCATCTCTATTCCCTTAGACCTCTTCTAGCGTATGGCAAAGTGCTGCTTATGGAACAGAAATATTTTCCTTTAAAGCATTAAAGTCAGATACCTTGTCTTAAGGTTTAAATAATTAACACTTTTTGTTTTCTTGTAGGAATTTATGTAAACAATACTCTTAACCAGAAATTAGTCCCATATAAAAATCAGATAAAATAATAATTAAAAATCAATTCTTGAAAATAAAAATAAAATATTTTTTCCATCAAGGGTTTTGTCTCTACAGGTATGCTATAACAATGAGGCAGCAACTGTTGCTCAGTGTCAGCATTCACTTCCTTTAATGTCAGCACGTCATTTAATGTCAGCACCCAAAGTTCATCTCTGGTACTAAGTTTTCTCTTGATATACAGTAATGTCCCCTGTTGTGGAACAAGCTCCCTGGCTTCCCAGTTATTGCTGGAGTACTTGAACAATGCACCTACCCTCCCTGGCTGGAGTTCCCACACAGTACTGCTCCCTGGCATCACCCTGTGTCATCCAACCAGTTCCTGAACTCACTCCCAAATCTGGCATGTTGGCAAGGCAACTCAGCACACATACTGCTGTCAGTACAGCGTTTGTGATGCACTGCCACCACTGTGCAATTTTTTAATTTTATTTTGCTCTTTGATAACCGGGTAAGGCCCACTAGGCACAAGTACCTGTTTTCAGGGGTGACCTGGGAGCACTGGGGGTTAAGTGACTTGCTCAGTCACACAGTATGCAAGTGGAGGTTATGGAAATCAAACCCAAGTCTTCTGGATATAACATGCTCATTCACAGCTTATTATGCTCACCTTTTTGCTGTACTGCCAGCTATGCTTTGTGCACGATCATTTCATTGTGCCACATGTACTGATGTCACTGCTGATGAGTAATAAAGTATTAGAGGCAATGATATTTAGTCTGTAGAAATGGACTTTTACATTGAGTGAAATCTTAAACTTGTTTTTTTCTGCATAAATTGAGGTCAAATTGACATGTTTTATACCCCCCAAAACAGGCTAAAACTGGGCAGAGGGTGCACAAAAAGCTGGTGGGATGTGAACTGTATTCTGGTGGATCAGATGTGAATTCTGGTGGGCTTTGTGCATTTCAGTGGGTCGGAGTGGATTTCTATTGGATTGTAGGTATTGCAGCAGGTGAGGAGTCATTCACATCGGAAGGATTCCAGGTGGGTTGGTGATGACACCTGCATGCATTGGGAGAGGTACAAGCCCATGCTTTGGGGGGTGCAAGCCCCTGTGTGGGAGGTGGTATGCAGGCCCTTGAATGGAGGGGGGGGCAGACATCTACACCACTACTGGAAGAAGGGTGCAGTACAGTGGGTGACTGGCTGTTTTATTGGTGAGAGGGAGTTCTCCTTGGGAAGCAGGGATGGGCAAATAACAGCATTTGCTATCATACACTTGCACAGTGCTGTGGAGGGGTGTTGTTTGAATTGGAAGAAGTAAAAATATATTTCAACTTAAGATTTTACAGTCCGTCACTGGTGGCTGGAGGAGGACCCTCACTGAACAAGGGTAGGGAGCATGGGATCCAAGACAGGTGAAAGAGGGGAGGGGGCTTTATTTCTCCATACCACATACAAGCTGGAGCATTTAGTGTGCCAGAAAAAAATGCCCTCTTCTTTCACATGCTCCCTACCTTACTTCAGTGAGGGTACTCCAACACTCAGGACTCTTGACTGCTGTGTAAGTCTGTAAGCATTTTGTAGTCTCTTTAGTTAAAGGAGATGGGAGACAAATGGTTCTAAGTAAGCAATAATCCACTCCAGGATGTGGGGTTATTGGCGATTGATCAACACCTCAGGTGTGTTGAGGCATGAGGCCGCAGACCGTGTCCTCACAGCGCACGGGGTGTTGATTAATCCCCAATAACCACACATCCTGGAATGGATTATTGCTTACTTAGAACCATTCATAAATGGGCTTGGTACTTCTGTAGACCTGGGTTTGATTACCACAACCTCAACTGGCCTATTGTGTGTCTCTGAGCGAGTCACTTCCTCTTCAAACCTATGCTCCTGGTTGCCCATGCACACTGGCATTTTTTTATTTTTATTAAAAGTATCAGAATTATAGTCCTTTGAGTCATAGACTCCTTTACAAAGCCTTCACCTCATGTTAAGACATTACAAAAGACGTTATGGTGCAATACACAGTGTGATACAGAAAATACAGAGGTGTGCAGACACAGTCGGTCACGTTATAGTGCAATAATATACTGCGTAAATAGGTCACATTACAGTGCAATAATACATACTGTGCAAATAAGTAGGCCACTTATACAGTGCAATAATACATACAGTGTGAATGAGTAGTTTAACTAGTGCAGTACAACAAATACAAACAGTGCATTATATTTACAGAGCAGAATATATCCATTGACACAGGGCATAAGACAGCAGCAGGCATATGCCAAGAAAGGGGGAGGGAGTAAGGCGGGAGGTAAGTCCATTGTCAAAGGCTAAGAAAAAAGGTTGAGGTCTCGGCATGCCGGGTGGGCTATGTGTAGTTGCAAGTGTGCAGAGAGTGGAGATAGTGTTGGAGTGATGACTTGAAAGGTCTGAGTCTGTTTCAGTGGAGATGGATACAGGGAGGGAGTTTATCCAGGCAGGGGCTTTGTAAGTGAAGGACCTGTGGGAAAGCGAGGTCCTAACTCAGGGCACATCTTGGATGGTCCGGGCAGTGCTGTGGGTGTTGAGGCTGGAGGGGCAGGTTGGAGTAAGGTGAAGTGTCTAGGCGGGGCCAGTCCAATCATATGTTTTTGAGGGAAGAGGCAGGAGTGGTACTGGAGTTACTCCTCAAAGTTGAGAAGGTTGGCTAGGTCCTATAGGGTGCAGGTGTGGGTGAGTTTATCACAGTGTGCAAGCAGGTGGCAGGCATTGTTTAGTGAGATTTTGACTCTTAGGAGGGTAGAGTTGGTAGCTGCTCCATAGACTATAAATTCATGGTCCACAAGAGAGAGAGGACAGAGGAGGTGATGGTGGGTCTTAGAACATCAGGAGGGAAGCAGTTCCAGTGGCATTAAAGTAGGCCAGTGCAGGTATTTATGTTGATGCAAAGGATATGTATATGCTCATGGAAGAATAGCGCCATGTCAAAGGTAATGCCATGATATTTAAAGCTAAGAACTTGTTCTATTGGGAGTAGTTTGCTAGTCATAATGTTCAAAGGGGAGCCATGGTGCTAACTCTGGTTGTGAGAGAAAAGTATGGATTTCATTTTTTTGTGGTTGAGTATGAGTCTGGTCAGTGAACCATGATTCAGCTTGACTGAAAGATTTCTGGAGGGTGGCTTGAAGGGAGTGGGGGTCAGGGTAGGAATAAAAGAGTACTGCATCATCTGCATAAAGGAGCACTCACTCAGAGCAGGCAGTGGGGAGTGAGTTGAGGTACAGGCTAAAAAGCAGGGGACCCAAAATGGACCCTTGGGGAACCCCCAAAAGAACAGGTTGCTAGGCAGAGATGGTGTCATTTATCCTGAAACATTGGGAGCATGAAGAAAGGTAGTTAGAGAACCAGGAGGTGACCACCTGGGAGAACCCCCGCTGAGTAGAGGTGTATAGGAGGCGAGGGTGGCATACCATGTCAAATGCCTTGGACAGATCTAGAAAGAGAGCCCCAGCCAGATGTTCTTTGTCGATGGTAGAGTGGAGGAAGTTGGAGAATTCCAGCAAGGCAGTGGTGGTGCTATGATCTGAGTGGAAGCCGTGTTGCTCCTTACAGAGGAGGTTGTGGGTGGAGAGATATTCAGATTGGTCTGTAACTATCTTTTTTTTTTCTAAGGCCAGGGGGGAAATGGAGATCAGGCAGTAGTTTGATGGAGCAGTGCGGTCACCACTCTTGTGCAGTGGGGTAATGACTGCCACTTTCCAAGCAGAGGGGAATTGGCTGAGACAAATGGATTCCATATATTCTGGATGGTATCTATCAGACTGTCTTCCCGTTATGGGACAGAACAGATTGACTCTGTTCCCTGGATATGATGGAGGCACTAAACCGCCATACCTTGATGCACCCCACTCACAGCCCATTTCTCCATGTTTGTTTTCTGGTCATCATTATGAGTTGAGACCCTCACCATTTGGCACTTTCCTAAAGACCTGCAGGTATCCTAAATGGTTTTACCATGCCACCGCGACAGCTATCACAGAGACATCCCCTACAGCCACAGTGCCAACTGTTAGCATTGCAGTATTAAGGATATTTGCCCCGAACCCCCCTATGTGGGGTGCTCCGCCCTCCACACCCCTGATCTCTAGGATTTCAACTCCGAGTAGGAGTTGGACTGGGGGGGGCAAACACCCAGCGAGGCAGTGTTGGTCGCTGCACAGGCCATCACAGCGACCTGCGGGTTTTGCCCAATTCCTGTTGCTGTGATGGTCTTTGCAGTGTCAGAGTCGCTGTGGTCATGGTATACCATCCTAAACATGCCTAGCGGCATTCACAGCATCCCCATAGGGCAGGCCTCTCTGTCTTTCACCTACCTGGCAACTTGCTACTGATGGTGTCTTCCTGCTGAAGGCTGGTATCCCTCAAGTTGTTCATCTGGGATGAGATGGCAGTGGACTATCCGATGTCCACACTAGCACCACACAACACCTTCAGTATATCAGAGAGTACTTGCCTCCTCCTTCAGGATGGTATATTTGCCATCCTGATTTTATTGAGCAATTTCTGGGACATTTGGGCCCCCTTCCACTGGCTGTCCCTGATGCCAGGCTGTACTTTTTGGTCCTACAGTGGTCACTGACAGCCCAATGGGACCAGTGGGGAGCATGATTTCAATGTCCCACTCCTCATGCCTTTCTCAAGTCTCTTTGTGCACTTCAATGATGGAAGTACATGACCACTTTCATATGAGGCATGCAGTTTCCTTCTCCTGTCCCATGTCTCATTCTGACTCCAGGCACCTCTTTGACAGGGTGGGACATGCTTCTCCTGCGTGTCCAGTCACCAGGTTCCTGGACGCCTGTGGTGGCCTGCCTATACATCAGTGTCATGATGCTGAAGGCAATCCTGTATGCCTTAAAGGTGTTTGAGACTCACTCCTCCCCCCCCCGATTGTCTGCAAGTGCACTCTGTCAATTCTGCGGTAGTTTACTACCTAATCAAACAAGGTGACACACATTCATACCTGCTCTGCGGAGACTCAATAAGGGTGTGGTCTTGGATGATCCAGAGAAATGTTCACCTTCTGGCAGTACTTCTCCCGGTGGTGCCAAACACCCTGGCCGATACCCTGAGCAGATCCACTGCTCAGTCCCATGAGTGGGAAATCTTATCCGATGTTCAAACCAATGTCTTCCACTTGTGGGGCCGACCAGAGTGGGACCTATTTGCTTCACCGCAAAATGTAATACTGCTGCTTTACTAGTCTCTCATGCGAGGTCCTGAAATTGTGTGGCAGATCGCATTCTCTCTTTCCTGGAAACAGGAAAATTTCTTCCACCCTTTCCAATCTTTCAGACAGTACCAATCACACATAATCCAGGCCGGGGCATCTGTAATTCTCAGTCATTCAGGACCATACAGTGTGGTTCCTTCTACTTGTACAGCTCTCAGAAACAGGACTAGTAGCTCTGCCAATTTGCTGTGCTTTACTGTCCCTGACACAAAGCTCCCAGTTTCACCGGACCTTTGCTCCCTCCAACTGACACAACTGACTCCTGAGGACATGGGCTTCTTTCACTTCCAGGTGTTCTCAAAAGTGGTGAATGTCCTCCAGGCTGCTATGACACAGTCTACTGTCTTCCTATTCCATGAAATGGAAAACTCTTCTCCATTTGGGCATATATGCTATACTTGAATCATTCTGAGAGTTCCCTCAGTGCATCTTGGATTATTTGCTCTTCTTGTAGGAGAGTTACCAGTAATATTCCTACTGTGCCAGTCCCCCTTTCGGACATTGCAGCATTTCATTTACATGTGGACAAATATTCCTTTGTCCTGGTTACCTTTGATACAAACCTTTTTTAAAGGTCTTCTGCACCTGCATCCCCTATCTGGGAATCCAGTCCCTGTGTAAGATTTGAATTTTCGTGCTTGACATATTGCCTATGAGTCCATTTGGGCCAGCTGAATCCAGTGCCCTCAGTTGTCTTTCTTGCCAAAACTATGTTATTCGTTTACATTACATCAGTCAGACGTTTCTAGGAGTTGCACGCACTACTGTGCACATCTCTGTGCTTATGATTTCTTAACAACTGGGTGCCTTTAGGCACACACCAGGCATTTTTGCCTACAGTTGTTTCCGAATTTAAATCAGACCAATCCATTACCAGTGTACTGTGTGGAGCCTATGAATCCAGAAGATGCTCTGCTTCTTACTTTCACTTTGCACTGCACATTGCGCATTTCCCTTCTCTGTGGTTCACAATTCTGACCACACTGAGCAACTTTTTGTTTCTTTTGCCCTGATAACCAGGGCGTCTGTGTTTCACAGCTGTTCTTTTCCACATGGGTGGCCAGCTGCATTCCATTTATCTATGCAAAATAAGACACACCTCTCACAGGGGTTGCAAAAACCATTCTAACAGGGGCATGGCTGCCTCTATAATGTGTTTCCACTGTGTTTCTGCCTTGGATATTTGAGAAGCCTCCACGTGGTGTGCTGTATATACCATCACCATATATTACAGTCTAGATGTTGCTTCCCCAAAAGCGGTCCATTTTTGGGATTGGCCATCCTACCTGGCCTGCTGTCCTGAGCCACAGTGAGTCACTTCCTCCTCCCACTAGGTATAACTGCTTGGCAATATTCTCATGTAATCTCGGTTCTTGAAGGTTGGTCTGGCTTCTGTGAGGGTGGATAGTAAAGGATTCCAGCTGCTAGAAAATTTTATCAGAAGTTGGTCTGGAGTCAGGCGGGGTGGTCAGTCTGCAGGGATGGTGTTACAGCTGCAGTGAGAGTGGTAGCTGGGGTGCCTCTGGTCTGAGGGCAGGGGTCTAGTGCCTGGAAGGGTACTGAGCTGGGGGACCTGTTCCATGAGTAGGAAGAGTGGTCTCGAGATCTGGGACTAACTGCAGGGAGGGTGCCTGGCTGTTTGGAATGCATGTTGGGGTAGGCTGAGGAGTGGCCCAGCTTAGCTTGATGGTGGCAGGTTCACTGGCTGTTATTGGAGCACCTGAACATGGGACCTACCCTCCTTCCCCCGGCTTGTAGCGCTACCATGCAGTATTGCCTCCTGTTGTCTGTTGTTCAGCTTGCTGGCCCAGTAGTGTAACACTGAGCCATTGAGAGCTCTAATCAGAATTTTTTGTTTATTTAGTTATTCATTTATTTGTTAAAGGAAAGCACAAAGATTTTATCATTTGTCACAGCTTTATCTGGGCCTTGTTAGTGGAGTGGTGCTTTTTAATGTATACTAAAAGTTGAGGTACCACCATTTATAAAATTGCATGCAAAAATAGCCCCATAGACTTTCCCTTATTATACATCACAGAATATTTGAGCTTGTGGGCAGTGCTCATACACCAGGAAGGGGTGTTGCTGGTACACCAGGAAGTGGAAGTGATTGGGTAGCTATCTGGTAAAATTTATGGTCCCTTCCCTTCTGACAAGGATACAACTTGTCACAGAGCTGCAGGGGGACTACGCATACTGCATCAGGGGGCTGCCCATGGAGGTCCCAGTGGATGGAGGTGGCCGCGTCGGTGGCAGGAGCAAGGAGCCATTCTTTACTGGCTGCTGGCATCTAGAGTCAGGGACAGCCACATCAGTGGTTTGGACTGATTGGAGAAGCGCTAGGGTGGTTGGCCAGTCAAAGGCCAGGGCACCAACTTTTGAAACACATGGCTGGGCATATAAGGATCAGGCCCAGCCACCTTTGGATCTTGTCGCAGAGCTGCAGGGGCACTACACAGACTGCATTTGTGGGCTCTCCATGGAGGTCCCAGGGGATGGAGGTGGCTACAAAGGTGGCAGGAGGGAAGATCTGTTCTTTACCAACTGCCGGCATCCAGAGTCGGGGACGGCCACATCGGTGGCCAGGAATGATTGGGGAAGTGCCAGGGTGCCAGTCAATCAAAGGCCAGGGTGCCAGCTTTTGAAACTCGTGGCTGGGCATATAAGGATCTGGCTCAGCCACCTCTGGATCTTGTCGCAGAGCTGATATTTTAAATTAAAACTTGTGTCTCTCCTACCTACCCTGGCCCCGACCTCTATTAAATGTGCAGAGGATGAGGGGCCAGGTGAGAGGTAGGGCACTGATTGACTGAGTATTATACAGGGGTTACAGGGATCTGTGGAGGGGAGATACTGGGTGGTCCTAGCTCCAGCTGTGTCTGTTTATTCCAAGAACTGTGAGGGGCTGAAACTCTGTTCTTTCTTTTTGACTGGTACTGTTAGGGCTGTAGCTCTGCTCACTCATTTTACCTTGCTTAGTGGATTGGTTCTAGGGCTGTGTTTTAACTGTTAGAACTGTAAGGGGCTGTAACTCCACGTAATTATACAAAACATGACAGCTAAAGGGGAGGTTCTGATAATGGGAGACTTCAACATGCCAGATACAGATTGGTCAATACCAGCAGGAACATCTGCCAGAACTAGACTCATAGTGGATTCCCTGCAGGGGGAGGGCCTCAAACAACTGGTACAGCAACCCACAAGAGACAGGGCTATCCTAGATCTAGTACTGACTAACAAAGAAGGATCACAGATCTCCAGGTAGAAGGTCACCTGGGGCCAGTGACCATCACATGGTATGGTTCAATTTGGCTACTACATCTAAATCATCCCATTCCAAGGCAAAATATGGGACTCAGAGGAGCTGACTTTGATAAGATGGCCAACAGAGTTAAGCTAGCCCTGGCAAAAAGAAACACAGGTGAGGGGTACAGGCAAAGTGGGCAAGCATTAAGAATGCAATACTGAAGCAACATCCCATTGTGTTAGACAGAAAAGGAAGTGCAAAAGAAGAAGGAAACCACTTTGGTTCTCAAATACAGTAGCAGAAAAGGTCAGAGCCAAAAGGTTGGCCTTCAGGAAATATAAGGAACACAGCGGGATGAAGATAGGAGGCATACCAAACTGCCCTAAGGGAAGCAGGTAAGGCAGTAAGGCAGGCAAAGTCCCAAACTGAGGAAACACTAGCACGAACAGTAAAAAGAAGGTGACAAGACTTTCTATAGATACATTAGTGAAAGGAGAAAGTCCAGAGAAGGTATTGCTAAGCAATGGAGAAAAGGAGCATGTGAGGAGGAGGACCTGTAAAGGCATCTATCCTAAATAGATACTTTTGCTCAGTATTTACTGAAAGAAGGTAGGGCAGGGCCCACAGCTCAACATCATGGACACAGGGGAGGGAGGTGAGCACTACTCCCTTCACAAAAGAAAGGGTCCTACAAGAGCTTGCTAAGCTCAGGGTGGATAAGGCAATGGGACCTGATGGCATACATCCCAGGGTACTTAAGGAGCTAAAGGAGGAACTAGCAGAGCCATTAGCAGAATTGTTTAGTGAGTCTCTGAGCACAGGAGAGGTCCCAGAAGACTGGAGAAGGCTCATGTGATCCCGCTCCACAAGAGTGGTAGCAGGGAGGAGGCGGGAACTACAGACTGGTCAGTCTTACCTCAGTAGTGGGCAAGATTATGGAGGCACTCCTTAAGGAAAGGATAGTGCAACACCTGGAATCCATAGGGGCACAGGATCCAAGACAGCATGTGTTTACAAAGGGAAGGTCTGTCAAACTAATCTCATAGATTTCTTTGACTGGGTAACCAGAGTGGTGGACCAAGGGGGAGCAGTTGATGTCGCCTACCTTGACTTCAGCAAAGCTTTTGACACTGTTCCACATAGAAGATTGATAAATAAGCTAGGTAGGCTTGGGGTGGGTCAGAAGTTGGTCAACTGGGTGGCAAACTGGTTGACGGGCAGAAAACAGAGAGTGGTGGTAAATGGTATACAGTCAGAAGAGATGCAAGTCATAAGTGGGGTACCTCAGGGATCAGTCCTGGGGCCAGTCCTCTTCAACATCTTCATTAGTGACCTTGCAGATGGACTAGAGGGTAAGGCTTGTCTGTTTGCAGATGACACCAAGATCTGCAACAGAGTAGATGATCCAGATGGGGTGGGCAGAATGAGAAGAGATCTGGATAAACTAGCAGAATGGTCAGAAGAGTGGCAACTGGGATTTAATACAAGAAGTGCAAAACCATGCACATAGGGAAGAGAAACCCTGAAGCCACCTATAGGCTGGGAGGGGTTGCTAGCAGTCACAAAGGAAGAAAGAGACTTGGGCATCATCATCACTGATGACCTAAAATCATCAAACAGACCTCTAAAGCAGTAGGTAAGGCTAGGGGTGTTAGGGTGTATTAGTAGGGTATCACAAGTCGTAAAGGAGAGTAGTAATCCCTCTGTGCAAGACACTGGTTAGGCCCCATCTGAGTACTACGTGCAGTATTGGAGCCACACCTTCACAAGGACATTAACCAAATTGAGGCAGTCCAGAGAAGGGCAACCAAAATGGTGCAGGGACTGCATCAGAAGACATATGAGGACAGATTAGCGGAGCTCAATATGTATACCCTTGAGCAAAGGAGGGAGAGAGGTGATATGATCGAGGCATTCAAACACCTTAAGGGCATAAACAAGGTGAAAGAGTCTAACATGTTTAAATATAAGAAAATAGCAGGACAAGAGGACACAGCATGAGATTAGAGGAGGCCAATTAAGGGGAATGTGAGAAATTCTTTTTCACAGAAAGGGTGGTGGGTGCATGGAATGGCTTACCACAAGAAGGTAGTTATGAATACAGTGCAGGGCTTCAAACAGGCATGGGATAGGCATAAGGGAGCAATACAAATGACTATGAATAGATAGGCCACTGACAGAGCAAAGGGCGATAGCACATTTATAAGGTAGAAAAAGAAATGGGCAGACTGGATGGGCCTTGCGGTCCTTATCTGCCGTCAACTTCTATGTTTCTATGTTTCTATGTAACTCTTTTCATTCATTTTGACTGCAGCTATTAGGGTCGTAAACTCTGTCAAATCATTTTTACCCTGTTCAGTAGCTTGGTTCTAGGGCAGTGTTTTAAGTTTCACTGGCTTTATACCACCCCAGTATGGCTACCTGGAGAGGGGGATGGGGGGGTACATCAAGGGGAGGAGACCTGGTCAAGGGAAAGCATCCAAATATGTATGAAGAAGGGTCCCTGTAGGTGGCCTCCAGCCACCAGGGCAGGCATCTTTGGCAGGGTTGTAGGGCACACTGGCTATGGGGCAGCGATGGTACTTAATTGGGCCTGGAGGAGGGAGGTTTCCCACTCTGTAGGCAGTTATTGCAGATCAGGGGAGAGGTTAACTAGCTAATGATGCAACTGGACATGTTGGGGGGGTGCAATGAATGTGTCTGGGAGGGGCTGTGGGGGGCAAGTGGGCAGTGATAGAGCGAGACCTGAACACATTTCATCAAACAGGAGGGGTGAACTTATGGACCTGTAGCAAGGGGTGCATCTGCCAGGGAGAAAACCAAAAGAGAAAACCATTCTAAGCATAAGAGGGGGAGGGTAACAGGAGGGGTAGGGCTGACAGGGGGCAGCCTAAAGTGGCGGACAGTGGGAAATCGGGTCAAAAACTACGACTCACCGATGACATCATCTCAGGTAGGGACAAGGGGCATATCACCTCGGCAATTTTCATAGACATGGCCAAAGCCTTCAATATCATCTCTCACCCCATGCTACTAGCCAAACTTAATGGTGCAGTACTCTTTAGCCTCATCACTAGCTGGTTCCAGGCCTACCTGTCAGGCAGACACCAATCAGTGAAAATTAGCTCCCAAATATCCCCCCTCCCAGTCTCCATGGGTGTCCCCCAAGGCTCGGTCCTGGGCCAATTACTTTTTTCTCTATTTCTAAATGATCTCCCACTGGCCTGTTCACACTCAGCCATACAAATGTATGCGGATGACACCGTACTGTACACCTCTGGCCCCTCCACTGTAGCTGTGACCAACGTGCTACAGCAGGACTTCAGTACCGTACAGCAATGGTTCAAGTCCAACCAATTATTCCTAAACGTAAAAAAAAGTCTCCCTAACTTTTGGTACGCAACCTTGACTTTCCTGCCTAGCTGCTCACCCCTCCTTTCTTACCCTGGACAGTTCCCCTTGGAGTCTTGCACCTCATTCAGATACCTTGGTGTCTGGCTAGACCAACACCTAGATTTCTCCGCACACATCAAATCGTTACACAAAAAGCAGCACCCAAAACTAGGTGCTCTATATCGCAACAAAGGGTGCATGCCCACCCCGGTCCGGAGGGAAATTGTGCAAAAAATGATTCTCTCAATACTTGATGACAGCGACATGGTCTACGGCACCGCATCCTCATCCAACCTGGCCAGCCTAGACACACTCACTCCTTCTGCCACTTCATTCTGGACTGCCCTCCAATGACCCATCACTTAGAAACATAGAAACATAGACTTTGATGGCAGATAAGGACCGCTAGGCCCATCTGGTCTGCCCATTTCTCTACCTACAGGATAGGCCGCAGATCCTATTTAACCAACAGCCTATATCTTCCTGCCCCCCACAAGAATTGCCTTATGTCTGTCCCATGCATTCTTGAATTCTCCCACAGTTTTAGACTCCACAACTTCCTCAGGAAGGCTGTTCCATGCATCCACTACCCTCTCTGTGAAATAATACTTCCTCACATTGCCCCTGAACCGCCCTCCTTCTATCTTTAAATTGTGTCCCCTTGTGCTTGCAAGTCTCTTTTTCTGAAAGATGCTACCCTCTTGGACTTTGTTGAATCCCTTGAGGTACTTGAAAGATTCTATCATGTCCCCCTCTCCCTTCTTTCCTCAAGGGTATACATATTAAGCTCCTTTAGTCTCTCCTCATACAGCTTCTCTTGCAGACCCTGCACCATTTTAGTTGCCCTCTCTGGACTGCCTCTATCCTGTCTATGTCCTTGCGGAGATGGGGTCTCCAGAACTGGACACAGTATTCCAGATGGGGTCTCACCAACTGTCTGTACAGAGGGATAACAACTTTCTGTTTTCTGCTGCTGATGCCTCTCCCTATACATCCCAGTATACCCCCAGCCCTCCCTACTGCCTTCTCACATTGCTTGCTAACCTTAAGGTCATCTGATATGATTACCCCAGGTCCCTTTCCTGCTTTGTTGTTGTTACTACCTCCCACCCATTGTGTATTCTTCCCCTGGGTTCTTGTTTCCCAGGTGCATTATTTGCACTTTTTGCATTGAATCTAGCTGCCATACGTCAGACCATTCCTCCAACCTTGCCAAGTCCTTTTCATCCTTTCCACGCCTCCTTGTGTATCAACCCTGTTGCAGATCTTTGTGTCATCTGCAAAAGGCATACTTTCCTTCCAGTCCCTCTGCAATGCCACTGATGAAGACATTAAAAGGACTGGATCCAATACTGAACCCTGCAGTACCCCACTAGTAACCGCCCTTTCTTCAGGACGGACTCCATTTACAATTACCTTCTGTGTCCTGTTGTGCAGCCAATGTTATACCCAGGCTACCACCCTGGGACCCACTCCCAGGCTGGTTAATTTGACTAATAATCTTTTGTGTGGGACTGTGTCAAATGCCTTGCTAAAGTCTAGGTATGCCATGTCCACAGCCCCTCCCTGGTCTACTACTTTGGTCACCCAGTCAAAGAAATCTATTAGATTCGTCTGACATGACCTTCCTGCTGTGAACCCATGCTGCCTTGGATCCTGTGCTCCACTGACCTCTAGGTACTCAACTATTCTTTCCTTCAGAAGCGACTCCATCACTTTCCCTACCACAGAGGTCAGACTGTCAGGTCTGTAGTTTCCTGCCTCTGTCTTGGTCCCACTTTTGTGAAGGGAATCACATCCGCCTTCCTCCAGTCCTCGGGTACCACCATCCTCCCATGATTTATTAAAAAGAGTAGCCAGTGGTTTCACTAGTTCCTTCCTTAATTCTTTTAGAATTCTGGGGTGAATTCCATCAGGACCCATTGCTTTGTCCACCTTCAGTTTTGGAGTTCTTTCAGAACCCTTTCTTCTGTGAAAGGACTGGGATCGACCCCCTATCAGAGTGCTTCTGTTAATTGGATTAGGCACTTCCCCTCCTCTTTGTGAATACTGAGCAGAAATATTCGTTCAGTATTCCTGCTTTTCACTGTCCCCTCTGCCCACCCACCGTTTATTCTATTCAGCCTCACTATCCCTCCCTTGTCTTTCTACGCTTCGCTGATGTACCTATAAAGAGTTTATCCCCTTCTTAACTGAGTTGGCTATCTTTTCCTCAGTTTGGGCCTTTGCTATTCTGACTTCCTCCTGCTTCTTTCTGCCTTAACTGGTTCAGCTCTCTGTCCTGCTCCTTCTGTGTTTCCTTATACTTCTGGAATGCTATCTTTTCCTTCCTGACTTTCACGGCCACCTCTCTTGAGAACCATAGTGGCTTTTTCTTTCATTTTGATTTGTTTATTTGCTTCACACAAAGGCTTGTTGCCTCTGTGATGGCAGTTTTGATAATTCCCCATTGTTGCTCCACACCTCCTTCTAGCCTGTTTGCTAGTGCTTTTCTGAGGCACTCTCCCATCTTGCCAAAGTCAGCCCTCCTAAAGTCCAGTACCCTCACTTTTGTATGGCGACTCTGTAGCTGAGTTTAGCGTGAACCACACTGTTTGATGGTCACTTGTCCCCAGATGGCAACCCACTTCTAGATCTGAGATCCTCTCACTGCCCCCATTTGAGAGTCTGAGGTCTAAGATTGCTCCCTCACAGTGGGTTCGAAACTAGCTGTCTAATGCCTGCCACCTGTAGGGCATCAAGAATGCCCTTCTCTTGGATGTGGCTGCAGCAAATGTGCTCCAGTTAACATCTGGCATATTCAGGTCTCCCATCAACAGTATCTCCCCTTTCTCTGCCATTCTAAGAATGCCTTCCATCATATCCTTGTGCATTCCTTCCCACTGACATGGGGGTCTGTACACAACCCCTGTGCGGATTGTGGTGCCCTTTCCAGTCTCCAAGGTGACCCACAGTGCCTCCTCTCCTCCCTGTTTACTGTTTTGTTCAGTTGCTTTTATCCCTTCCTTTACATAGAGAGCTTCTCCTCCCCCTCTTCTCCCCTTCCTGTCTCTCCTGTAGGTTATGTACCCTGGTATGTTAACACCCCAGTCATGGTTCTCTGTGTACCATGTTTCTGTGACTGCTACGATATCCAGGCATCCCTCTTCCATTAAGGCCACCAGCTCAGTGAGCTTGTTGCCCAGACTATGGGCATTGGTACTCATTACCCTCCATTTCCTGATGACCTTACCCCCTTTTGCCCCATCCCTGTCCTTCTTACCTTTGTCACTTTCTCCATTTACCCCTGCCCTTCTCCCTATCGACACCTCCATGCTGGTGTTTGCCACACTTACTACCATGATTGTTTGGAGGGGGCTAGGATTTTCCTGCTCCTTTCCAGTGCCTCCCCCCTTGGCTAGTTTAAAAGCTTGCCAATGAAGCATTTAAACCTATCACCTAGGATCCTGGTTCCCCTCCCGGACAGATGCAGCCCATCATGCCAGTATAGGCTTGCATCACTCCAGGTGGACCCCCAGTCCCCAATGAAGCCAAATCCTGAGGCTCCACACCAGTTTTCAACCACTGATTGAATCCCATGGTGCGGAACACCCTAGCCTCTCCTATGCCATAGATGGGTAGCACCTCCGAGAAGGTTACCGTGCGTGCTACTTGACTAAGGCCCTCCCAATTCCACAAACTCTTCCTGCACTTCTCTAATCCCTTTCTTAGCCAGGTCATTTGTCCCTAAGTGGACAATGACATCCAGCTCCCTCCCTGTGCAGCTGCTCAAGCAATCCTGAGGATTCGCCCCTGTCCTCCAAGCCATGGTGCCAGGCAGGCACTGCCTCCCTCTCCCTTCCTTGCCCAGTTCTACCTTCCCTAACAATGGAGTCCCCACCAGAAGTTGTTTCCTTCCCCTGCAGTGTCCTCTGCCACCCTCCTGTGGGTCTCCTCTTGTGGAGGTTCCCAGCATCCTCCTTGGTCTCACTGTAGGTGCCTCCATAGAGGAACCACACTTTGCCAGAATGGCATTGGAATTGTGGAGGTACAACTGGAGGGATGTGCCTCTGTTCCACCACCCTCACCCTCCTGAGCCCACTGTGGTCCAACCGCTCCTTTTCTTGGCAACCTCTGAGGCAATGGCAGTGGCACTGGTGGTCCCTGGATGGAAGGAGGTCCCACAAATCCTGGCCAACTCAGCCTGGAGATGGCAACCTCCTCCCTCAGCCCAGAGAGGTGCCTGCAGATGAGACAACACCGCATCCTCAGAACATCTCCCGGAAGACTGCTGCTCCACAGCCACTGCACTGCACCACTCCAATCATGTCTTATTTCTGCCCCTTAACTGTTTGCAATCCTTACTCTTTCCTCTGTTTTTTTCTCTCTCTCCTTACTTTCTGCCTGTGTGCCCTTTAAGCTCCTGATTGTCCTGTTCTGAGACAAGAATATCCTATATTTCTCAGTAGACCGCTTACTTGTTCAGAGGCAGACCTCCAGCAGCTAGAGGGGTCAGAGGCTACTCTTGCCCTTCTAGGATGGTGGGTCCTTGGTGGTTCTGTGATCACTCACTTCCTGCCCCTAAACAGGAAGTTCCTGTTATCAGTCAAATCCTGTGCCTATAAAAATAGAACTAGCTTTGGGTGGGGGGATGGAGGGGAGGGAAGGAGGGCAATATAGTCCCAGTAGAGAAGTTCAGTCACAGAGCAGTCCTTTCTCCTGGGTGTTCTGCCAAGCTATTAGCAGAATCTTTCTAAGGCAGTCTTTAAATGTAGCTTCCTTCTAGCTAAGCCACTCCCCTGCTTACCAGATCTTTCTACAAGTAATTTAAACCTCACAACAGTTAAGTCCTTTCAGTCACCTGAGATTTACACCTAGATGACTTTTCAGTTACCCATTCAGTTCAGTTAACCCAAACACACACTTTTTTTTTGTTTTGTTTTGTATGTTAGTTTTTTTACCCTAAATTAAAGGTCTAAATACAAAAGTTCTTCTACTTTAGTCCCACCAGAGAAGTTCAGTCACACAGCAGTCCTTTCTCCTGGAGTGTTCTGCCAAGCTATTAGCAGAATCTTTCTAAGGCAGTCTTTAAATGTAGCTTCCTTCTGGCTAAGCCACTCCCCCTACTTACCAGATCTTTCTACAAGTAATTTAAACCTCACAAGAGTTAAGTCCTTTCAGTCACCTGAGATTTACACCTAGATGACTTTTCAGTTACCCATTCAGTTCAAGTTAACCCAAACACACACTTTTTTGTTTTGTTTTGTATGTTAGTTTTTACCCTAAATTAAAGGTCTAAATACAAAAGTTCTTCTACTTTAGTCCCAGCAGAGAAGTTCAGTCACACAGCAGTCCTTTCTCCTGGAGTGTTCTGCCAAGCTATTTGGCACTGTGACCTATACAGCTCCCTAGTCCTCCACTCACTTACGTCCACAGACTGATCCACTGCTCCAGTGTCATAGCCAAATTCTGGTCCCAATCCCTCACCCTCCATCTCAGTTCCACCTTATCAGCTCAGCCTTCCTCGGCCTATTCACTCAGAAGCACTGCCTCTAGGCTTCTCCAAGTCCCATTCAGGCATACCTCCAAGGACCAATCAGCTTTCAAATATCGCTTGCCCAAATTTTGGAATGACCTACCTGCAGACATCAGGCTTACCACAAACCCTAGACTTCTAAACCCACTCCTTCATGCACACTTCTCTGACTCATGCACCTGCTTCCAGTAGTCATGAATTCTAAGCCACATGTGCCTCTGTCTTGTGACACCTGTAATGCCCCAGCTATGTCATCTGCTGCACCATAGGGTCATTTAGGTCAACTAAGAATTTGCAGTCTAGTTTTATGTGTTCCTAACTTGTGCTTTCTCATATTTGCCTTGAATACCTCAATGTCATCTACGTCTTGTATATATCTCTATACCTTATGTTACATCTTGTAAACCTGTACTGTAACACCCTCATATGTAACTCCCCCCAGGTTGCATCTGGAAATGAGTGGTTCCCCACTCAGTGTGCCTGCCTGCCTGGTTAATCTCTTAAATAAATAAATAAATAAATAACAGGAGGTTGGCTTTGAGTGTTACAATAAAATTTGAGCCATTACGCAACTTGGGAGGGGAAGAAGTGGTGATTGGGAATTGAGGGGGAAAAGAATGAGACTGGAGGGAGTGTTTGGGGAAATCGGAGGGGGGTGGGGACTGGTAAAGGAAATTCAAACAAGCGAGCTAGTGGGGGAAGTGGCAGATTTTAATTGTAAAGCAGGGGGAGGTGGGAAACCAGAGAGCAGACATGGGGGCACACCCAGTGAGAAAGGAGGAGAAATAATTGGAGAGTTGCCCCTTGAGGGAGGAGGACCATATCAGAGAAGGGTCTCTAGGTATGGGGGACCTGCAGGGGGCACAGAAGGGGGAAATAAGATTGTGGAGGAGGCTGGAGAGAGGGATGGTGATATGAGCAGGGTGTGGGGGGGTTGAGGACTAGGGTTGCAGGAGCTGGGGGGGTTGGAGGTCATAGTGATAGGCGCAGATGGGGTAGGCAGTGGGGAGGAGGCTAGATAAGGGGAACAGGGGAACTCTGTCATAAAAAGTGTGGCAAGAAGGGGAGGGCAACTAAAGGTTCCCTTATAGTGAGACCAGAGGACAACCAGGGGAAAGAGGACTCGGGGAAGGGGGAGTTGTGGGGGGCTGGATCAGGAGCACAAAAAAGGAGGTAAACAAAAGGCAGAGGGGGACACTAAGGTACTCCTGCTGGGGGACTCCATGATTAGGGGTATACATTGGGAGGGGTAGAGAAGGGAAAATCCAGTCGAGTTAAGGTAGCAGGTATTTCTAGTCTGACAGTGCATAGGGCAAAGTTCCTGGTGTATGAGCTGGCAAAGGGCTGTGGAGGATCACCGGACTCCATGGTGCATCTGAGGACAAATGATATTGAGGGGAATAGTGTGCTGTAAATCTGGTCCAGGCTCCGAGAACTGGCCAGAGTCTGTCAGGACAATGGATGCACAGTTTCATTCTCAGAAATATTGCCAGTGTCAAGGACCACTGTGGAGAACAAACAGAAGATCAGGGAAGTCAATGACTGGCTCAGGCAGTGGGGAGAAGAGTGGGGTTGAGGTGTTGGGGACTGGGGAGTTTGGGATGACAAGGACTGAACGCCCGGGATAGGCTTCACCTAAATCTGGTAGGAAAGGAAGTTCTAAAATGGGACGAGGGATTCATTCAGGCTAGATGGGGTTTGAACTTGTAAAGGACGGAGGGGGGAACAGAGGAGCTGATATGACCATTCATTTCATGGGTAGGCCTGGCCTTCAGACTCTAGGAGGTGGGGTCAGACAGTTACCCAGGGGAGGAAGGTAACTTGGAGGAGGACTGAGGGCGTTTGTAAAAAAGGTCCAGTGTGGGCCTTTTACCATAAAAGGAGGCAGAGACAACGGTTGGGGGAGGGGTGGTGTTAACAAATGCCAGGAGCCTAGTGAACAAGATGCCAGAGTTCCAGGCCATGCTGGTTTAGGGAGGGGTGAATGTAGCAGTGGCCATTGAGACTTGGGCCACCTCTGGCCACAACTGGGATCTTAATCTGAGTGGGTACACTGTGCTTAGGAAGAATAGAAAGGTGGGAAGAGGGGGAGGACAAGCTATGTTCATTAGGGATAACATTGCGATTCTTGGGGTGGAGGAAGCAGAGGGCAATGTGGAGGCCTTATGGGTTTCCTTGCAAACCCCCGTGTGAAGGAACATCAAGATGGTGGTGTATAGGCCCCCAGTGCTGGCGGAGGATGTGGAGGATTGTCTGCTGGCTAACATAAAGAGCCAAGGTGGGCCAGAAGGAGAAGAAGTGGTGTTTATGGGGGACCTTAATATGCCAACTACTGATTGGGGAACTATGACATCCATGGTGACCAAGGAGCAGAGGCTCCTGGATGGCTTCCAGGACAAGTTTCTCACTCAGCAGGTGTTGGACTCAATGAGGAAGGGTTGTGTCCTGGATGTGGTTCTTGTGGACGGGGATCTTGTACGGGATATGGTGGTAGAGGATCTCCTGGCTGGGAGCAACCATGATATGGTCTGGCTTCGGCTTAATTTCAGGGGAGGGGATGGTTCCAGGACAATAATGGTGGATTTTAGGGGCATGGGAGAAATTCTCAAGGGTGCATTTGAGGGAGATGAAACCAAGAACAGATGTAGATGGTAGGTGGGAGATCATAAAATGGGGGATACAGGAAGCCACTAGGTCCTGTGCAAGAGCGGAGCGCAAGGGGGCTAGGTCTCGTAAACTGTGTTGGTGGTCCAGGAGGCAATAAGGGAGAAAAGGGCTGTCTACAGTAGGTACAAAAAAAAAGGCGAGGGGGATGGATAGAGAGAACTACCATCTTGTAGCCAGGCAAGTCACCAGGATGGTGAGGGGGCAAAGGCCAGGAAATAGCAGAGGCTCACCAAGGGGATACAGGGTGGAGAAAAAGGGGTTATTTAGGTATACTGGGAAGCGGAGGAAGGTCAAGAGCCAGCTCGGCAGATTGAGGGCAAATGGATGGTAGGTGGAAGGTGCTAGGGAACAGGCGGAGGTACCGAATGAGTACTTTGCCTTGGTGTTCACTAGGGAGGAGGCTGTGAGACTTACAAAACAGGAGCTGCAGGACTTAGAAAGGGCAGCAGGCATGACTGCTGGGGCATCTGCTGATGAACAAGTAGTAGGGAGGGATAACTCTGGGGTTGGGCATCAGGATGGATCTGTTGATAGAGGGTGAGGGACCGATATTGCTATCCCCATTGGTCAGGTGTGGGAAGCCCATAAGTCCCTTAAAAAGGACAAATCTCCAGGGCCAGATGGCATTCAACCCAGAGTTCTGTGGGAATTGGTAGATGTTCTGGCTGTACCACTAGTGGATCTCTTTAACATGTCACTAGAGACGGGGAGGGTGCTCAGGGATTGCAGGCTGGCACATGTTGTGCCCATCCGTAAATGGGGATCGAGAGAAGTGCCAGGAAATTATAGACCTGTCAGTTGGACGTCGGTGGTGGGGAAGATGATGGAGAGCATACTTAAGGAAAGACTGGGGGCCTTCTTGGAGGAGATGTGATACCTGGATAGTTGGCAGCATTGGTTTGTGCCAGGTTGATCATGTCAAACTAACCTTGTGGAGTTCTATGAGTGGGTGATATCAGCACTCGACAGGGGGAGACCAGTGGATGTACTGTTCCTGGACTTCAGCAAGGCATTTGACATGGTCCCTCACAGTGGCCTACGGGAGAAGCTGGGGGTGATGAGGGTAGGCCCACTGATGGTCAGATGGATCGGAAATTGGCTTGCTGGGCACACTCAGATGGTAGTGGTCGGTAGGGAGGTCTCAGCTCCTAGGGAAGTCATTAGTAGAGTCCCAAAGGGGTCAGCCTGGTTAGACCACACCTTGAGTACTGTGTGCAGTACTGGAGGCAGCACTTAAGGAGGGACATCCAACTTCTGAAAAGGGTTTAGAGGAGAGCAACCAAAATGATCCAGGGCCTGGGGGATATGACGTATGAGGTGAGACTAGAGGAGCTCAGCCTGTTCTAGCTGGAGGAGAAGAGGGACTGGGGGACATGATTGAGGTCTTCAAGTACCTCAGGGATTTCAATAGGGTAAACCAAGATGGGATCTTTAGGCTGAAAGAGGGTGGAATCACCAGAGGACACAGTTGGAAGCTTGAGGGTAGAAGGATTAGGGGGGAAAGGAGGAGAAAATATTTCACCAAAAGAGTGGTGAAACCTTGGAATGTTCTGCGTGGGGAGCTGGTATTGGCTTCTATGGTGGAGGGGCTCAAGAGAGGGTGGGACAGATATAGGCAAGGGATGAAACAGAGGTTGGCTTGCTCGGGGGGGCTGGGATTGAGGGAAGAAGAAATAGGGAAAGGAGATGGGATGATAGCTACGGTACCCACTCAGGGTTCTGAAGCACGAGCAGACTCGATAGACCATGAGGTCTGCTCTGCTGGCGAATAGTATGTTAGTATGAAAACTGGATAAAGAACCTCCGGCAGGGACTAGGTACTGAAATTAATGTTTGAAACTTATAACTGTGTCATAAACCAGAGTCTTTGTATTTTTTATTTATTTTATTTTATTTATTTGTTCTAGGATTACAAATACCTTTGAGCAGAGGCTCTTTTACAAAGGTTCCACGTCATTTTCCTTTGAGTTAGTGGTAGTTTTTACCTCAGGAGTCCTTTAGCATCAGTAACTTTAGCAGTTAGCTTGCTCGGTGCAACTGCCCCAGAGATGTGCCTTTTAGAGAATTTAAATGAGCTTGGATCAACAGCCAATCAGAAAACAAAAGGGTAGTAAGTTGATTAAGAAGTGCTGAGGCTTCAGAATTTTTTCTCTGCTGAACTGAGCAACATTGCCCCTGAGGTGTCTCTCGACTTTCCTTGTTGTTAGTCTCCTAGAGGTTATCTGGGTAAAGTTTTCTTCAAATTTCTTTTTTAATAATGTGCTGAGTGAAAGTTTCATGCATTTGTTAGTTCAGCGCTAATTTTTTATTTTTAGTGCAATCGTGCTATTTTGACTTTATTTTTACTGCAACTGTTAATTTTAAATGTTAAATTTATCGCAGGTGTTTAATTTCAGCAGTTCCTCTTATTTCTGCCCAAATTCTTGTGGGAACTGTTGAATTAGGGACAATTGCCTTGTTTTTTTCCTCAGACCCTCACAGGTTTTAAAGCGAGGCACTCCATTGGAGTTCAGATCTTAACAGTGCCTGGGGGTCTCTCTCAGGACTGGCATATTAAGAGAACCCCTTCAGTTATATATATTTATACATAAGGAATTGGACCTAAGGTATCCTCTGTCACAGGACTGTCCGTAAGGGTCCAGCAGCCACCTGTGGCAGTTGACAAGTATTGCTGAGTTTCCTATTAAGATTGGCAGTGGTATAGATTCCACTTCTACAACCACAGGAAAAAAAAAGGCACTGGCAACAGACAGAGTTAATTAACTGGGACAAGACTAACCGGTGGCATTTTCACATAAACCTGCACTCAGGGGCACTACTGAGCAGCCAATTTAGGAAGCTGTATACGTCTCGAGCTCCTGGGCCGAATTCAGGAAAATAACTTTTAAAGCTTTAATTTGTTTTACTATCTTGCCTTGCCTGGTAGATGATAATTTGGAAAGCTTGAGCACTTCACTATGGGCAAAAACAGAGGTGCTACTGCCCCAGCTGCTGATTTTTTTGCTGTTTGAGGATAGCAAAGTGAAACGCGGCGCGGCCTGTGCTACAAGAAAAATCTGCAGACTCCTCAGGGTCACAGTCAGGGGAGGCCTCACTAGCTACAATTCAGGCAATGCTGCATCAGTTAGTGAACACTGTTCAAGACCTAGACCGCATGTTTGATACCCTAACACCACGAGTCTCAGCACTCAAAACTCTCATGGATTCCTGCGAGCAGATGGTTCAGAGGTCAGAGGCTTCTGTATTAAAGATGGTGGATGCTACAACTAAGTTGAAGAGAACAGCTTCCTAAAACAACATCTGACACTGGAAAATCAGGCCAGAGAGAAAAACTTACGAATCATGGGCTGCCTGAACTAGCCAAGGGGGAAGATGCTTTAATGTTTGCTTGCACATTTCTGCCTACTATTCTGGGATTTATTGTAGCTTATACCACAATGTCCCTTGAAAAGGCCTATCGTGTCACCCCTCAGTGGGCTGTGGCTGGCGCTTCCTCCCACGTACTTTCATGATTGTTTGCACTGGAGTTGCTGATCGGGACAGGGCACTTCGGATGGCTTGCAGGAAAGGAACATTAAAGTATGGAGTGGATGCTGTGCAGTTTTTTCCCAACCTCTCCTATGGCATCCGTCAGCATTGTAGAGCTTTTGATGGGTGCTGGGCTCGATTGTACAAGTCTCGCATGCAGCACCAACTGTTGCTTCCCGCCAGCAGTATCTTTTCTCTGACCTGAGGGACACTGAGAAATTGGTCTGATGGATTGAAGCAGATTTGGAGGGAGGTAAACAAAGATTATTAGGAGGATGTATAATTCAAATGAATAATCTCTAATCTTTTGGAGAGATCGCTAACTTGGGAGATGGCTCTTGCTATGGACTTTGTGCTATGACTCTTATTGGAATGATGGGCACATAGTGGCGTGGTGATTTGAGCAAAGGAGTTGGCTGGGTTGGAACTTCAGCTGCATGGACTTCTGATGTGGCTCTTAGTGCATTTACCTTTCTAGGTTATGGGCCCAGGGTGGTAAGAGACTTGTGCTGCATGTCTGATTATATTGTTTTTCTCCCTTATGGGAAATACCTGACTCTTGCAACAGCGCTGTCATCTACACAAAACATATAGACCATGCAAACAACTAATTTCCTGTATTATTTCTTGATTTGTTTGGATATAATTTGGTCGGGGGTTGGGATACTTGCTTTGGCCTTGATGTTAAACTATGGACAGGTTGCACAGTACACAGCTTTTTACATTTACAATATATATGTCTGGACTTGCTGCTCAACTTTTGATATTAATGTGTTGGATGTAGATCTGTATTAGTTCACCGAAGACTCTTTAAATAGACTTATGGGTTTTATTTTTACTATGAGTTTATGCCATTTGACTTAATATCAGACTGCATATTTTGTTATTACTATCTTTTGCACTAGATCTGGTTAAGAATCTGGCCACAGGAGCTTGGGTTTGTTTGTTTTACTTCACACGATGAACTGGGGGAATCTCAGTTTGATAAAAAGGACAACAATTCATATGAGTGTTTTACTGATTCCCCTTAATCTTCATTGGCTGCATGCATTTTGGGGGCAATTTGGCTACATATCACCTGTGCTTCCCTATGATGTAACTCACTGGTGAGTGTCATATCAACTATCCTTTGCAAGAAAATCTTATTTGCTAATTGTTATACTGTTACCCCATCATGGACAGTGGTTGTAAGTTTTGCTTGTGAAATCTAATAAATAAAAAATACAAAAAAGAAACCTGCACTCAGTTCGTAAGGTCTAGAAATGGTTTGCTTTGTTTGAATTGGCAAACTTAGCAGACAAACCTTTAATTATGGATGAGGACATATCAAAGGCTTCCGACTAGGGGCCATCCAAAAGTAATAAAAATGTAAGGAGGTGCTGAGGAACCCTCCATATCCCAGCCAAAAATAAAGCTTCTAAATATGAAATTCCTCACAAATTACAAAATAATAGAAGTGATGAAGGAAGGAAGCTTTATCAAGCCACTGATGACGTGGCTAAAAAGTAACTCTGTCTAGACATAAATGCTCCCGTTGTTCCTGGGAAAGCCAATAGCGAGACAACAGGCAGTTTAAAGCATGCAGAAAAAAAATACTTGCAGTCTATGTGCAGTATTCCATCTGTGCAAAATACAGAAAAAGCATGGCAACTGTTTCAGACTCTACAAAATATGGGTCCGTGCTTTACTGGGGTTGGCAAATGCTCTTCCATAGTTCTCTTTCCCATAGACTGTGAGGGTGATACAAGTGACGGTAAATAATTTTATTATGCTCCTGCACGCAGGGGCTGCTATCACTCTTCCACAGATCTTGCCCCCGAGACTGTGAGAGTGATACAGATGATATAAGAGTTTTTATGATGCGGAGGGTCTAGAACCCTATGTATCCAAGGAGGGGCTCCATCTATGCCTTTGTTTATCCAAAACATATTGGACACCCTGCACCTCCCTTCTCAGTAGTCCTTCCAAGGTGAGAATAAGCATAAGAAAAGATTATAGGAAAATTAAAGGTTCCACCTCCTAAAAGCCCTGTCTATAATGAAAAAAATATAAATATAAATACCACAAAAATGCTTCAAACCCCCACTTCTGTGGCAGAGGTTTACAAGTGGTCTAAAAGATAATAATTGCATAAATATATCAGTTGTTTAACAATACTGAGTGCCTGTCTGTACATCCCAGCCATGTGAGTATAGTGCATCAGACAGCTTGACATCCTGTTCATCCATGGACCATCATGCTTCACCCCTTAGCTTCCTTTCCCTCATGACTTGAAACTTGCTAGCTGGTCCGGTATCTATTGTGAGCTAGTTTGACTGCCTCTGGGACTTCCTTGCTGCAGGCCACTGTTACAGTAGATGCATGAGTTTACTTTCTTTGTCAGATGTGCAGACTATATGCTTCTTACTCCAGCACATTCTGTCCCTTCACTAGTTGGTTGAAGCCTTTGTCAGATGTAAGACTTATGCACCTCAACCCAGTTACTCTTAGTACTTGGCTTCGCTCCTTGGCCCTCCATGGATTGTCTTCTAGTGACTGTTACAACCTTCCTGCATTCTGCTGCCATTTGCTGAGGAACAGGCCCGGTCCTGCTTCTTTCTGTACAGTGTGTCATCTGGCTTCACTCAATTTTGGCACCTTCCTGGACCAGTTCTTCTGCCCATCAGGATTCACTTAGGACTTTCCTTCCAGCTTTGGATATCAACCTTTCCATCTCCACCTTGCAGGCTAGGGTCTTCATCTTGTTTGCTGTATCTGTCTTGGGACATCCTACCACATTCCTTGCCAGTATTCATACCCAGGCGACTACTACCCTCGTTTATCCATCACACACTCCTACTCTGACCATTCTTACAGGTCCCATCCACTACTCAATGGATCACTCATTTATTTCATCTGATGAAACTATTTCTAGCACACATCCCTTGGATAACATGCCTCAAGGAAGTCAGTACTTGTATCACTGGAGATACTAGATCCCCGTGCCTTGGTGGTGAACCAGAAGAAAAGCTCTCTCAAACCATCTCAAACCTTGGAGCACCTTGGGGCAGTCTTCAGCATGCAAGACAAAGAGGATTTTCCTGTCATTGTCTCTGATGGAGACTCTTTCGAAGGAATTCAGTGGTTCGACTCAGCCATTGGCTTCAACCCTCAGCATGCTGTGCATCTTGGGTCTCATGGTGGCAGCAGTAGATCTGGTCCACTGGACTTATTTTCATATGCCAGTTGTGCAGATGGGATTACTGATGGCCAGGGATCTGATTTGGAAGATTATCAAGCCAGAATCTGCTTTTCCCCTTGGCTACATCACACCCTGAGTTGGAGGAGGGGTGTGTAAAATCTGAGCAAAGGGGTTCCATTGGAACCTCTCCAGAACTGATTTTAAGAACAGATGCCAGTCTGCTTGGTTGGGCAGCAGTCCTGGATCAACTACCCACTCAGGAGACTTGGTAAGTCCAGGAATAACATTTCTACATAAATGTTCTGGAAATAAGGTTGGTATGCCTAATGCTTCTACATTTTCAAAACTGGCTGCAGTTGAAAGCAGTGAAAATAAGGACAGACAACATAGACTTTGATTAGGCCCAAGTCTGTTGACTTGATCAGTTCATCAGGTAAGTCATGTTCCAGATCAAAGACCCAAAATCTGTTTGGTCGGTGACTGAGACCGAGAGAGATGGCGAAGAGAGTTTAGGCCACTTGACTGAAGGCTAGATCGGTTCCACTGCATTCGCTACCATTTTTTATTCGTAATGTTATTAAATTGGAGAGACAGGTATACAAGGGGGGAGGCAAGGTGGAGGCAAATTTACAAAACAATGTTATAAATGTAGTTGCAAGTCTAAACACTTTCCAAGCACATACACACAGAATGTAAAAAAAAAAATCTCGTCTTTGTCTGAGGCCACACATACAACATATATACACTATAGTGTTAAGTCAGCAGGTAGGCAAGCGGGGCCTGCTGCTTCACCTCAGTAACAATGAGAAGCAAACAAAGTGGCACTGCTTCTCCTCATGCTGCTTCTCCACCACCATCAGCCTCCTCCCGCTCATCATGGCCGCAACCGCTGCGCCTCCGCTGCTGCCGATAGCTGCCTCTTCTAAATCGTGACAAACCAGAATGTGCTGGAATCTCCCTCAGTCACGGGAGAGAGATCGGTGGGAGGTGGGGAGAGGATGATGACACACTGCAATTGGGGGGACACTACATGAGTCATGATTAGAAACCAAGCAATAAAAACCTAAAATGCTGCAGCGGTATGTCTCCATCGCTTTCTCCCCCCCCCCCCGGGGCTTGCTCCCAGCACCCTATCACCTTCTTCCCAAACTCATTCTGCAGCAGAGGAGGCTCTCGGACTTGCCCATCACAAGAGCGTGACTGCTGCTGAGTTAATAGTCACTTAATACTGAACAAAAAAAGAGAAGGGATACATAGATACATAGATACATAGATACATAGACAGTGTCGGCAGATAAGGGCCTATGGCCCACCTAGTCTGCCCATTTGAGCTTGTAAGTTCAGTTTGTTTTCCTAGAAGTCTATTTCCCCTTACCCCTGACCTCTAGAATTCCTTTATGTCTATCCCATGCATTCTTAAATCCCGTGATTGTTTCAGCTCCCACCACTTCCTCTGGCAGGGTGTTCCCTTGTCCACCACCCGTTCTGTGAAGAAATTCTTTCTCATGTTTCCTCTGAATCGTCCTCCTCCAACTTCATCCCATGCTCTCTAGTCCTGAAACATCTTTTTCGCTTAAAATAGTGTTTTCCTGCACCCTGTTCCTCCCTGTAAGATACTTGTATGTCTCTATCATATCCCTCTCTCCTCCTCTCCTCCAGGAGTACATGTTCAGTTCCTTCAACCTGTCTTCATCAGGACTTGTGATGCAACCCATGCACAATCTTTGTTGCCCTCTCCTGAACCTTCTCTACCCTGTCTATGTCCTTACATGGTATGGTCTCCAGAACTGTACACTGTACTCAGGTGGGGCCTCACTAGTGTCTTGTATAGCGGAATTATGACCTCCCTTTTCCTACTGGTGATGCCCTGCCTATACATCCCAGCATCCTATTTGCTTTACCTGATGCCTTGTCACACTGTTTCCACTTGAGGTCATCAGAGATGACAACCCCAAGATCCCTTTCCTGCTTGGTGCATGCTATATCCTCACCCCCCAACTGATATATTGTGCCAGGGTTTTTGTGCCCCATATGCATTATCTTGCACTCTTTGCATTGAATTTCAACTGCCAAACCCTTGACCATTCTTCAAGTTTCTGCAGGTCCCTTCTCATTCTGTCTACACCTCTGGTTTGTCTACTCTGTTACAGAGCTTTGTGTCATCAGCGAACAGTGAAATTCTGCCTTCTAGATCCTGTGCAATGTCACTGATGAAGATGTTGAATAGGACCGGTCCCAGCACTGATCCCTGTGGTACCCTACTGGTCACTCTTCCTCTGTGGAGGACAGCCATTTACCACCACCCTCTGTGTCCTGCCACCCAGCCAGTTACCTACCCACCACACTACTGTCCTGCCCACACCCATATTCCCCAGTTTGTGTAATAGTCTTCTATGTGGCACAGTGTCAAAGGCCTTGCTGAAGTCCAGATAGGCCATGTCCACTGCCCTCCCCTGATCCACCTCCCTAGTCACCCAGTCAAAAATTCAATGAGGTTGGTCTGACATGACCTCCCCCTGGTGAAACCATGCTGCCTTGGGTCCTGTAGTCCATTGACAACCATGTTCCACCAATCTCTCCTTCAGTAGTGCTTTCATGATCTTTCCCACTACGAGGTGAGGCTGACTGGTCTGTAGTTCTCTGCTTCCTCTTTGTTCCCACTTTTGTATAAGGGGACTACATCTGCTGTCCTCCAGTCTTTGGGTACCTCCCTGTTTCCAGTGATTGGCTGAACAGGATAGCCAGAGGTTCAGCCACCACCTCTCTTAGTTCTTTAGGACCCTGGGGTGCACCCATCTGGCCCATTGCTTTATCAGCTCTTATTACTTCCAGTTCCTTCAGGACCCTTTCTCGTGTAAAGGGACTTGTGTCCATTCTGCACCATTCTCACCTTGTACTCCCTTCAGACCCATTACCCCCTCTTCCTTAGTAAAGACTGAGCAGAAATACCTGTTCAATATGTCAGCTTTACTGTTGTCATCCTCCACCTTGTCCCATCCTCCCCTCAGTCTCACTATCCTCCCTTTGTCCTTCTTTTTCACTTATGTACCTGTAAAAGGTTTGTCCCCTTTAACCACTGATTTTGCAATGTGTTCTTCTGTCTGAGCTTTGGCTTCCCTTGCAACTTCCCTGCCTCCCTTTGTTTCTCCTGGTACTTCTCCCTATCCCTTCTGCCTGTGTCTTTTGTATTGCCTGAATGCAATCTTTTTGGCTTTCACTTTCTTTGCTACCTCTTTGGAAAACCATAATGGTCTCCTCTTTCTTTTCCTCTTGCTAACCTGCTTAATGCATAATTCTGTTGTTCTTATAATCCCCATTTTAAATACTGCCCACTGTTCCTCAATCCCTGATTCCTGTCCCATTCCCTTAATGCCTCTTTCAAGCATCTCCCCATTTTCCCAAAGTCTGCCCCCTAAAATCCAGGATCGTGTTTTGTGTGGTTTGGTTCTGCTCTTTCTGTGATTTCAAACCACAATGACTGGTGGTCACTGTTACCCAGGTGCTCCCCCACTGTTACCCCCATCACACTGTCCCTGTTTGTGAGCACAAGGTCCAGTATTGCCTTCTGCCGAGTTGGTTCCATGACCAGTTGCTTGAGAAGGCACCCTGAAGGAGTCCAGGATAAATCTGCTCCTAGTTGATGCTGCTGCTGGGATGCTCAGTCCACGTCTGGTATATTGAAGTCTCCAACCAGAACTACCTCACCCTTGTCTGCCATCCTTTGGATGGCTAGCATCAACTCCCCTATCTGTTTCTTCCTCCTGGGCTGGTGGTCTATAGACCACACCTGTGGGATGGCTGGCCCCATTTTCCTTTCCAGCTTAACCCACAGTATCTCCCCCATTTTGTTCCTCCTGGATCTGTGTGGCCCTTATGTCATTTTCACATACAGTGCCACTCCTCCTTCCTTCCTGCCTGCTCTGTCTCTTCTGAATATGTTGTAGCCAGGTATGGCCATCTCCCAGTCATGGTTATCATTACACCAGGTTTCAGTGATGGCCACAATGTCCAGGTCTGACTGTACCATGACAGCCTCCAGATCTTCCATCTTGTTGCTAAGGCTCCTGGCATTTGCACACATGGCTTTCCATGATTTGACCTCCCTAGACTGCTTCACTGATCTACTCCAGCCCCTTCCTTGGTTGTCATTTATCCCTGGTTCTCCTTGCTGTCTGCCCTTCTGCTGAATTTTGCCCCTTTTCTGCTTATCCACCTTTTGGACACTAATCTCCATCTTTTGCACACTGCTTTGCAGAGATAGCCACTCCTCTGGTTCACTGGTTCCATTACTAGCTGTGGGGTGTGAGCAAGTAGGTACCGTCCTTGCTGGCCTGCCACCCCCCTTTGCTAGTTTAAATGCTTGTCAATGTAGCATTTAAACTTATCATTGAGTGCTTGGATTCCCCTCCAGGATGGATGCAGGCCGTCAGGCTTGAATAAACCTCCATCCCTCCAGATGGGTCCCCAGTCACCAATGAATCCAAACCCTTCCTCACAGCACCAGTTCTTCAACCATGAGTTAAAGTTCCTGGTGCATGCACTCCTATGCTCTCCCTTGCCTCTCACAGGTAGTACTTCTGAGAAAGTGACAGAAGTAGCTACTTGCTTGAGACCCCTCCCCAGTTTCCTAAACTCTTCCTGAACTTCCTTTGGCTCCCCATTTGCCAAGTAATTAGTACCTAGGTGGATAATGACATCCAGCTCACCCTCCTGTCTTGCCTTCCCAGTGATCCCCAGTATCTTCCTTCCATCCCTCCATGCCATGGCACCTGGTAGGCACCTCACCTCCCTGTCCTCCCCCTCCTGTGTTCCTAGCTGGATCCCTTTTATGATGGAGTCCCCCACCAGGATTCGCTTCCTCCTCCTCCTCCTCTGGGGTCCACTGCTTTCCCCACTGAGGTCACCTCCTTGCCTAACCTCCACATCCTTTCCTTCCACTTCCCTGGGTAACTCTATTTGGTTGTCCTCATTTGCCAGTGTGGCATATGAGTTCTTGAGAGGAATAGGATCTGGGATGTGCCTCTGCCTGACTGCTCTAACCCTCCCTGAGCCCACTGTCATCCAAGTGCTCCTCGTTCTCGGCATCCTTTGAGGCAGCTGCATTGGACTGGGTGGTTCCTGGACAGGGGTGATGGTACTCCTGACCCAGTTTACTTCCGCTCTGAGTCTTGCTACCTCATCCCGCAGTCCCGAGAGATGCATGCAGATAGGGCAGCACCTCAGTGTCCAGAAGGTCTGCCTGAATATGGCTGCCCCACAGCCACTGCATTGCACCACTCCCCACATTATACTGCAATTCCACTACTTATCTGCTACTGAAGCTCTCTTAGTTCTCTTTTTATTTATTTACAGTACTAAAAATCCTGTAACTGATCCTCAGATATATATTTTTAAGGAAAAAGAAACCAATATATAAATAAATGAGTCAAAACACTTGTCATGCTGAGGGTGGTCTTCTTCCCCCTTATGCCCCTCCTACTTCACACCTCTTACTATACCCTGTGTTTAGCTCCTGTCAATCAGATTTATCAGGGCATATAATTAAGAGTTGGGGAAGGGGTGGGAGGGCACAGAATTACACCACCACTATTTTTTAAATGTTCAACAGCGGGATGGTGACAGAGGAAAAATATTTGTGGGACTCTGGACAAAGGAGGGAGAGAAAGGAAGATGGAGTCTTTAAATTCCTGACTGGACCACTCTTCACCTGTTCCCTTTAAAAAGAAAAAAACCTTTTATGTTTCTTATTGCGTAATTTCGACCTATCCCTCCTTCCTTGGCTTTGGATCATTGAATTTATTTTATCTGCAGGGGGTTTGAATGGGCTTTTCTGAAATCTGAGTTGTGTGTGTTGTACAGGCAGGGAGGGCTATTAGAAATGTTGGGCTCACCCTTTTTGCAAGCTCGGGTGGGTTTTTTATTTATTTTCCTCTCTGACAGTGGTGGCAGGCAGCTGTTGATGGGCATGCGGCCACCCGAGCAATGCTGGTTGTGGCTGGCTGGACTAGTTTCTCTCTCTTCTGCAACACCATGTTCAATGGGGGACACTTTGCTGCTGCAGCAGCTGGGTCCTGACTAGGGCAATCTGATTCTCTGTCTTATCCACAGAAACAAAATGGCAGCTGGTTCTTCACTCCACCAGTGGTGGGGATGCAGCCCTTATAATGGCAAACATAAACAATCAAAGAGGTACAAAGAGCAGGGATATTCTAAGAGAAGCCTTTGATCTTCTCAGGTGGGCAGAGGAGAATCTTCTCTCTCTCTGTCAACAGTCCACCTACAGTAGCAATAGAGTTGAACATTCAAACAGACTGATTAAACCAAGAAAATGTTCACCCAGGAGAGTGGCGGTTGAACCTGGCAGTGTTCGACCTTCTGTGCAAGAGGTTCAGCTGGCCTCAGATCAATCTGTTTGCCTTCAGCTGCAGTGCTCAGAATCCATGGGTTTTCAGCCATCATTGGTGTCCTCAAGCGATGGCAGTGGATGCTCTGTCCCAGGAGAAGGCCTTCAACAGACCATACGTCTTCCGCTGCCTCTTCTTGGCAGGGTCACACACAAGATGATAGTCAAGAGGAAGTTTTCTTTTAATGACTTCTGAGTGGCCAAGAAGATCATTGTTCATGGATCTAATGAACCTAGCTCAGCAAGCACTGTTTTGCATTCCTGTATAGGAAGACCATCTATCTCTGGTCCCATTCTGCACTCAAACTCAGAGACAATGCTGCTCATGGCCTTGCTTCTGAAAGGAGGAGACTCATAAGACTGTTTTATTCCAGAAAAGTAGTGTTACTCTAATGACTGCAAGGAAGACTTGCTCTACAGCTTATGCTTGTGTATGGTCCACCTTTTCGGCATGGGTCAGAAAGGAGGAGCACCACCCTTCTGAGGCTTAAATTCCACAGATCTAAGATTTCTTGCAGGAAGGTGTGGAAGGGTTTTGCCTTGAGCACTCTTGAGAGACCAGGTCTTCACTCTTGGAGCTTTCTTGGGCAATCCCCTTGGGGACTAATAGAAAGGTTATTCGTATTCTACAATGGGTTAACTAGACTCGACTCATCTTCCAGTCCCCAGTTCCTCCATGGGATCTAAATATGGATTTGGATGCTCTTTGTAAGGATCCTTTTGAACCACTGTCATCCATTCTACTGGATGTGGTGCCTTACAAAGTGTGTTTTATGGTTGCTGTGTGCTCTGCCAGGAGGATTGGCCATTTCCAGGCCTTGTCACACAGGGAACTGTATCTTATTATGCATATGGACAAGGTGCTACTTTTAACAATCTAGTCTTTCATTCCAAAAGTGCCCATGACCTTCCATGAGAAGCAAATGTCTTCCACCCTTCAGTCCGCATCCATCTCATTTGAAGGAAAGTGTTGCACAAGTTAGATTTGCAGTGCACTGTTACAACACACACAGGACACAGGACCCAAAGCAGCATGGATTTACAGCAGGAAGGTCATGTCAGATGAATCTAATTGATTTATTTGACTGGGTGACCAAAGTAATAGACCAGGGAGGGGCTGTGGATATGGCCTACCTAGACTTTAGCAAGGCATTTGGCACAGTCCCGCACAAAAGACTAATAATCAAGTTAGCCAGCCTGGGACTGGGTTCCAGGGTGGTTGCCTGGGTAGCAAACTGGCTGCACAACAGGACGCAGAAGGGTAATAGTAAATGGAACACATTCTGAAGAAAGGGAGGTGTTACTAGTGGAGTACCTCAGGGCTCAGTACTGAGTCCAGTCCTCTTTAACATCTTTATAGGTGACATTGCAGAGGGTCTGGAGGGAAAGGTATGCCTCTTTGCAGATGACGCAAAGATCTGTAACAGAGTTGATACACAAGGACGGTAGAAAGGATGAGAAGGGACTTGTCAAGGTTGGAGGAATGGTCAGACATATGGCAACGTAGATTCAATGCAAAGAAGTGCAAAGTAATGCATCTGGGAAACAAAAACCCAGAAGAAGAGTACACAATAGCAGGGGAGGTACTGACAATAACAAAAATGGAAAGGGACTTGGGGGTAGTCATATCAAATGACTTAAAGGTGGGTAAGCAATGTGAGAAGTCAGTAAGGAGAGCCAGGGGGATACTGGGATGCATAGGAAGGGGCATCACAAGTAGAAAAAGGGAAGTGGTTATCCCTCTGTACAGACAGTTGGTGAGACCCCATCTGGAATACTGTGTGCAGTTTTGGAGACCCCATCTACTTAAGGACATAGACAGATGGAAGCAATCCAGAGGAGGGCAACTAAAATGGTGCAGGGTCTGCATCAGAAACCATATGAAGAGAGACTGAGAGAGCTTACTATGTATACCCTTGATGAAAGGAGGGACGGGGGACATGATAGAAACTTTGAAGTACCTCAAGGGAATCAACAAAGTCCAGGAGGGTAGTATCTTTCAGAAAAAGAGATGTGTAAGAACAAGGGGGCACAATTTAAAGATAGAGTGGGTATGGCTCAGGGGTAATGTGAGGAATTTTTTTTTTCACGGAGAGAGTGGTGGATTCATGGAACTGCCTTCCTGGAGAGATTGTTGGGTCTAAAACAGTGGGAGAATTCAAACATGCATGGGACAGACATAAGGCAATTGTAGTGGGGGGTTGCAGGAAATAGGCTGTTGGTTAACAAGAATCTGCAGCTTATCCAATAGGAAGGGAAATGGGCAGACTGGGTGGGCCAAGTGGTTCTTATCTGCCGTCAAAGTCTATGTTTCTATGTTTCTATAACATACATTAAACAGATGGATGTGTTCTGGAAATCAGATAGCCTGCTTGTTCTCTTCGGGGTAGCCAAACAGGGTCAAAAAGCCTCAAAGACTTAATGTTGTTGGCTTCCCTGTAGTTATTACACTGCTTGAATTACTAGGTTGCAGTGCCTTTCCTGTCCATATCTGGCTATTTGTTTGGTTCAAGATTGCATTTCATAGCCTGCCTGGTGGCGGTGAGGGGTGAGGCACTGGACGCCTTACCTTGCGGTATGCCAGTGACCATAGTTTGGGAATGGCCTCAGGTTGTTGTGGAGCCGGCATGGGGGGGGGAGCAGGATTGAGCAGCCACTATTCAGTTCTCCTCTCCCGGGGTGGGGTTGAAACATTTTTGGGGAGGCCGTAAATCTAGTACCTGTGTCCATTTGGGCCATAAGTCCATTGCAGGCATTAGTAAGTCGTGCTGTTTTTCTACCAACATTTATAACAGAAGCTAAAGGGTCCAGCAGGACTGCTAGGCTTGCTTCATGCCAACATCCCCAAACACAAAAACTTATTGCTGGCTTCTGCTAGTTAACAGCTTAACCCAATAGGTGATGAAGACAGAGATGTCCTGAACAGTCTGCTCAATTCAAACTGGGACCAGCAGAACTCTAGGTTTGTATCTAGCACAGACACAATAAACAAAGTGACTGCAGCTGGCTTCCATTTCTTTAGTAGCCCAGACCCAAATTAAATCGGGGCGGGGGGTCAATAATTGCTGGAGTCTTAAATGCTGTATTAGAGTTCTATTAAAATACACTGACACAGATGGTGTATCCATAGCCCAAGTCCCTGATTTAAAATTAGTTTCCTAACAGGATTTTACAATGACGCACCCAGTAGCATACCTGTTTAATTCTTTCAATTTCTGTCAGTACATTTTGGTTTTTTGCTGTATTTGAGAGTCTAAGATGCAGAGCGAGAAAGACACATACTATTCCACAACACCACAGTATTGGTATTCTGTAAGTAGTATTGTGTGTCAAAATGCAGTGTGATTATCTGAGTCTGTGGCATACGCAGTGAGTGATCTCTGGAGTCCTACAAGCCCTCTGAGCCATTAAGCCCTGCACCCCCCCAGCCATTTGTGAACCCAATGTTACTGTGCGCCACAGTCCTAGAAGCAGAAAGTCCCCCCCCCAGCTTCATCTATGCTCTGCAACTGCATTCTCTGTTCTGATTCTGCTGCAATGGAGACAAGAACTCCTAGGGGGGTTATTCTGCTACTGTTGGCTCCCGGCTGATGCAACTGGCTCCCAGTGTGGGGGAAAGGGAGAAGAAGAGGACTGTGTGTCTTGAAGTCCCCAGCGCAGTCCTGTAGTCCATTGTCGGTGCACCTCAGTGCATGCGTGGCTACAAAGCTGCAACAGGTAAGCCCGTTGGACTGAAAAGGGCTGTGAAGCTCAAGTCTGGCATTAGATTGCAAGGGCCCCGGACCTCAGAGTTGTGGATTTTTCATCCCACCACCACCCCAAAGTTCCGCTCCTGCTGGGTGGCGGTCCAGTGGGAAGCGCAGGTGGAAAGTGGCTGTGGTGATAGCCAGGGGTAGGGTGGAAGGGGCAGAGCCAGTATGGCACATGTACATGCCAGGGTCCAGGGAGAAAATGGGTACAAAAACTGGGGTGGGAGATAGTCTTGTGTACTTTATTTTTATTGTAATGGTTGAGCCCTTCTTACAGTTGTACAGTATGTTGTGCATTGATACTATGTACCCATGCTTTTCAATGGAAATACATAAAAAAAAAAAAAAAAAAGCCTTGCCAGTGCAGTGGTTGGATTCCACTTGCAACACAGATGACCAGAATTTGGGAACGGACCTGTGTGTCTGAGGGCCAGCCGGGGAGATGGCTTGAGCATCCCATAACAGTTTGCCATCTCCCGGGGGAGGGGAGTCTGCAGCCTGATGTTTGCTGACCTCTGGCCGAGGTCAGAGGTATGGCAGCACATCAAGTCAGGCTGCGTAAATAGTGTGTCGGATGTCAGATCTTGCCTAAACATCCTGGATGTCATGCACCCCTGAGAAGAATAATGGGAAAATGACTCCATGGCTTGCCGGATGATGGTTGTCAGCCCACCACCACCACGAAGCCCATGACAGCCCGAACCACCCCTGACCAATTAAGTAGCGCTGGTGGGCCCCACTGGCCCTTGCCCCTTTTGAAGGAGCATCGTTCGAAGGGATACATTGGGTTATCTGGGTGGCTGTAATGTGGGGTGGTGGTTGGCAGTGGGGACAGAGTGCCGGTGGATGTCCTAGGTGATCTGAAGGAGTGGCCGGTCGGGGAGGAGGGGGAAACAAAAAAAGCATTGAAGGCCACAATAGGTAGGTGAAGGCCTACATTGTGAAGGCCTATATTGCAGAAAAGCAGAGGCCTTCAGCCCTTATCAAAGCTAACTTCACAAGGTTTATGGTGACTTCCTGGGCGAAGAGGGGTGAAGCATCGGGTTTAGAGCTATGCAAGGCAGCCACGTAGTCCACCGTCCACACTTTTACCAAACACTGTAAATTGGATGTTCAGAGTGCTGCTAATGCAGCTTTTGGCCACAGAGTTTTACAGGCAACAGTTTGTAAGTGATCTGTTGCAGTATAGTCTTCTCTGACATATGGTGCACCCCCCATCCCCCCCTTTGGTCTGGGTACGGCTTTTTAGAACCCATTTGTAATAACATCCCATTGACACTGTGGAGCACTACAGAAAGAAGAAATTAACTTAATGCTTGCCATAAGTTCGTTTTTAGTTGGCTCCAACATTGTCAATTGAACCCATCATGAGCCTTCTCCTGTGGGTGAAAATGTTTTTTTTGTTGTCGTTTGTTTTCAGGAGAGACACTAAGCTGAAAGTTTGTTTGCAGGTGCGATCTGGGTGCAAAGGAAGTTAAGTAACTTGCTTAGGGTCACACAGTATGCAAGTGAGGTGTGTGATTCAAACCCAGGTATTCAGGTTTGCAGTTCAGAGCCTTAAACCACTGTACTATACTATTTGGTATCTAGGTGAGGATGTCCATTAGTATATTTAATACCCCTTTTGTCTTTGGCATCCTTTTATTTTATTGTCCTGCAGTGTTTTATTAAGAAACAAGGAAAAAAATTTCAATCATACTGCCACCACACACCTGTTTTTTAACTTTATTTTTATTGTTTAGCTGTATACAAGACATTACAAATAACTGATTAGTAGGCACATAGTGAAAACATACACACTTGATAAAGTGAGTACAACATTGTTACAGTCCAAATCTTGACTGGGTCAGAGCTCGACTACGCCAGCTGGGAATTCATCATGTTCTGTTAATGCTAGGCAGTTTAAAAATTATCTACGGGGGAAAAGGCATATTAGTTCGCTGACACTGGTGAGGCGATGAAGATGGTGGATTGAATAGAGAGGAGTTCTGAACAAAGTGTGAAGGTTCCAATGCAGACTTAGATGACAGCACCTGAACAACGATGGGACCCAAGTACCAACTATACATTAGAGACAGTACTGTGCTTGTTTGCCTTTATTCCTCTTAACTCGAGCCACAGTAACATCTGGCCTTAAGCACCCATTTGGGAGTAATTTTTTGGGATCTGGCCTTGGCTGTTATTGATGTTGAGGTGGTGGGGCAAAATGGTGTCTTGTGATGGCGTAGTATTTTTAACTTCACAAGGCTGCCTGTTTTCCTTTTTTTGTTTGTTTGTACTTTCTGTTTATTGCTATTTAATAATAACAATACAGGTTATGCATTTCTCATGCAGGTATTACATTTACATCGTAGGTTACAAACCCAGTCAAGACTAAGGGAATAAGTAAATTAAAAACCATGACCTGCAATATGGTACAGTAGGAATTGGGGAGGGGTCTAGAAAGTAAAAGATAGCTCCATGAAAAAGAGCCCAACATTGCCAGCTGCTTCAATAGACAAGAGTAGTGTCCTTTTCAAGACAATCATAGGTACATTTTAAATGCACTCAACAAAGTGCAATATACTCTATACTGAAACACAGAAACATACAAAAATAGACTTTGATGGCAGATAAGGACCGCTAGGCCAACCTAGTCTGCCCATTTCCTACCTACAGGATAGGCATGGATCCTAGTTAACCAACAGCCTATTTCTTCCTACCCCCACAAGAATTGCCTTATGTCTGCCCCATGCATTCTTGAATTCTCCCACAGTTTTAGACCCCACAACCTCCTCAGGAAGGCTGTTCCATGCATCCACTACCTCTCTGTGAAATAATACTTCACATTGCCCCTGAACCGCCCTCCTTCTATCTTTAAATTGTGTCCCCTTGTTCTTGCAAGTCTCTTTTTCTGAAAAATGCTACCCTCTTGGACTTTGTTGATTCCACTGAGGTACTTAAAAGTTTCTATCATGTCCCCCCTCTCCCTTCTTTCCTAAAGGGTATACATATTAAGCTCCTTTAGTCTCTCCTCATACGGCTTCTCTTGCAGACCCTGCACCATTTTAGTTGCCCTCCTCTGGACTGCCTCTATCCTGTCTATGTCCTTGCGGAGATGGGGTCTCCAGAACTGGACACAGTACTCCAGATGGGGTCTCACCAACTGTCTGTACAGAGGGATAACAACTTCCTGTTTTCTGCTGCTGATGCCTCTTCCTATACATCCCAGTATACCCCCAGCCCTCCCTACTGCCTTCTCACATTGCTTGCTAACCTTAAGGTCATCTGATATGATTACCCCCAGGTCCCTTTCCTTTTTTGTTGTTGTTACTACATCCCCACCCATTGTGTATTCTTCCCCTGGGTTCTTATTTCCCAGGTGCATTATTTTGCACTTCTTTGCATTGAATCCTAGCTGCCATACTTCTGACCATTCCTCCAACCTTGCCAAGTCCCTTTTCATCCTTTCCACACCTCCTTGTGTATCAACCCTGTTGCAGATTTTGTGTCATCTGCAAAAAGGCATACTTTTCCTTCCAGTCCCTCTGCAATGTCACTGATGAAGACATTAAAAAGGACTGGACCCAATACTGAACCCTACAGTACCCCACTAGTAACCCCCCTTTCTTCAGAATGGACTCCATTTACAATTACCTTCTGTGTCCTGTTGTCCAGCCAATGTTTTACCCAGGCTACCACCCTGGGTCCCACTCCCAGGCTGGTTAATTTGACTATTAATCTTTTGTGTGGGACTGTGTCAAATGCCTTGCTAAAGTCTAGGTATGCCATGTCCACAGCCCCTCCTGGTCTACTACTTTGGTCACCCAGTCAAAAGAAATCTATAGATTCATCTGACATGACCTTCCCGCTGTGAACCCATGCTGCCTTGGGTCCTGTGCTCCACTGGCCTCTAGGTACTCGACTATTCTTTCCTTCAGAAGTGACTCCATCACTTTCCCTACCACAGAGGTCAGACTGACAGGTCTGTAGTTTCCTGCCTCTGTCTTGGACCCACTTTTGTGAAGGGGAATCACATCCGCCTTCCTCCAGTCCTCGGGTACCATACCATCCTCCCATGATTTATTAAAAAGAGTAGTCAGTGGTTTCACTAGTTCCTCACTTAATTCTTTTAGAATTCTGGGGTGAATTCCATCAGGACCCATTGCTTTGTCCACCTTCAGTTTTAGGAGTTCTTGCAGAACCCTTTCTTCTGTGAAAGGACTGGGATCGACCACCCTATCAAGAGTGCTTCTGTTAATTGGATTAGGCACTTTCCCCTCCTCTTTTGTGAATACTGAGCAGAAATGTTCGTTCAGTATTCCTGCTTTTTCACTGTCCCCCTCTGCCCACCCACTGTTCATTCTGTTCAGCTTCACTATCCCTCCCTTTGTCTTTCTACGCTCGCTGATGTACCTATAAAAGGTTTTATTCCCCTTCTTAACTGAGTTGGCTATCTTTTCCTCAGTTTGGACCTTTGCTATTCTGACTTCCCTCCCTGCTTCCTTCTGCCTTAACTGGTACAGCTCTCTGTTCTGCTCCTTCTGTGTTTCCTTATACTTCCGGAATGCTATCTTTTTCTTCCTGACTTTCACAGCCACCTCTTTTGAGAACCATAGTGGCTTTTTCTTTCGTTTTGATTTATTCACTTGCTTCACACAAAGGCTTGTTGCCTCTGTGATGGCAGTTTTGATAATTCCCCATTGTTGCTCCACACCTCCTTCTAGCCTGTTTGCTAGTGCTTTTCTGAGGCACTCTCCCATCTTGCCAAAGTCAGCCTTCCTAAAGTCCAGTACCCTCACTTTTGCATGGCTCGACTCTGTAGCTGAGTTTAACGTGAACCACACTGTTTGATGGTCACTTGTCCCCAGATGGCAACCCACTTCTAGATCTGAGATCCTCTCACTGCCCCCGTTTGAGAGTACGAGGTCTAAGATTGCTCCCTCACGAGTGGGTTCCGAAACTAGCTGTCTAATGCCTGCCACCTGTAGGGCATCAAGAATGGCCCTTCTCTTGGATGTGGCTGCAGCAAATGTGCTCCAGTTAACATCTGGCATATTCAGATCTCCCATCAACAGTATCTCCCCTTTCTCTGCCATTCTAAGAATGCCTTCTATCATATCCTTGTGCATTCCTTCCCCCTGACATGGGGGTCTGTACACAACCCCTGTGCGGATTGTGGTGCCCTTTCCAGTCTCCAAGGTGACCCACAGTGCCTCCTCTCTTCCCTGTTTACTCTTTTGTTCAGTTGCTTTTATCCCTTCCTTTACATAGAGAGCTACTCTTCCCCCTCTTCTCCACTGCCTGTCTCTCCTGTAGGTTATGTACCCTGGTATGTTAACATCCCAGTCATGGTTCTCTGTGTACCATGTTTCTGTGACTGCTACAATATCCAGGCATCCCTCTTCCATTAAGGCCATCAGCTCAGGGAGCTTGTTGCCCAGACTATGGGCATTGGTACTCATTACCCTCCATTTCCTGATGGCCTTTCTCCCTTTTGCCCCATCCCTGTCCTTCTTGCCTTTGTCACTTTCTCCATTTACCCCTGCCCTTCTCCCTATCGACACCTCTATGTTGGTGTTTGCCACACTTACTACCATGATTATTTGGGGGCTAGGATTTTCCTACTCCTTTCCAGTGCCTCCCCCCTTGGCTAGTTTAAAAGCTTGCCAATGAAGCATTTAAACCTATCACCTAGGATCCTGGTTCCCCTCCCGGACAGATGCAGTCCATCATGCCAGTATAGGCTTGCATCACTCCAGGTGGACCCCCAGTCCCCAATGAAGCCAAATCCCTGAGCTCCACACCAGTTTTTCAACCACTGATTGAATCCCATGGTGCGGAACACCCTAGCCTCTCCTATGCCATAGATGGGTAGCACCTCCGAGAAGGTTACCGTGCGTGCTACTTGATTAAGGCCCCTTCCCAATTCCATAAACTCTTCCTGCACTTCTCTAATCCCTTTCTTAGCCAGGTCATTTGTCCCTAGGTGGACAATGACATCCAGCTCCCTCCCCTTTGCAGCTACTCCGGCAATCCTGAGGATTCGCTTCCTGTCCCTGCAAGCCATGGTGCCAGGCAGGCACCTTACCTCCCTCTCCCCTTCCTCCCCCAGTTCTACCTTCCTAACAATGGAGTCCCCCACCAGGAGTAGTTTCCTTCCCCTGCAGGGTCCCCTGCCACCCTCCTGTGGGTCTCCTTTGTGGAGGTTCCCAGCATCCTCCTTGGTCTCCACTGTGGGTGCCTCCATAGAGGAACCACACTTTGCCAGAATGGCATAGAAATTGTGGAGAGGTACAATGGGAGGGATGCGCCTCTGTTCCACCACCCTCACCCCCCTGAGCCCACTGTGGTCCAACCGCTCCTCTTTCTTGGCAACCTCTGAGGCAACAGCAGTGGCACTGGTGGTCCCTGGATGGAAGAGGAGGTCCCACAAATCCTGGCCAACTCAGCCTGGAGATGAGCAACCTCCTCCCTCAGCCCAGAGAGGTGCCTGCAGATAAGACAACACCGCATCCTCCAGAACATCTCCCGAGAGACTGCTGCTCCACAGCCACTGCACTGCACCACTCCAATCATGTCTTATTTCTGGCCCCTTAACTGAGGTTAAACAGGAAATTATGCTTTTAACTGTGCTCCTGAAACAACAATTACATTTCAACATTCTCCATGGCTATGAACAACCAGAAAATAAGAGACCGTTCTTCTGGTTTCTCAGCTAGACATATTATGTTGGCATATATCTAGGACAGGTAAAGCACACTTTAGACATGTGTCATGGGCCAGATATTAAGAGTCCATAGTGTTCCAAAGTTCAGAAATTAGGATTAGGCCCTCATTTATATTGAAAACCTAAAAGCCTGAGAAGATGTAGTCAGCCTTCCCCTCAAATAGCCAAAAGTGAGTTGTTGACAAACTCTCCACATCCTCAGCTATATTACAGTGCCAGTAATTTTAATTTTAAACTTGCGATTTTCTGCAGGCTCAGTTCCTCAGCTCTCCTCATCTTCCAACTATGCATCTTCATGGCGAGGTCTATGTCAGCTGCAAATTCTGACTCTGTTCTCTCCATTTACCGACCCGCATCCTTGGGGTCAGCAGACTGCCATGATTCCCCCATGGATGATACATAGCCTGGTGGGTAGAAGGAAGGAGGAATGGACAATGCCCAGTGCTTGTAGCTGCTACTGAACTGCATCACATTGTTTATGGGGAAACCTGGTCTGGCAAGATAGATCTGGAAAATTTTACATCCTTGTCTTGAACCATAATTGGGTAAGCAGCCCTTGCAGATGCTAGCAGCAAGTCTCTAATTTCTTGGCCTGATTTTCGGAGGATGATGGCTCTGGGGGTCTAGTTCTGGTGGTAGTGGGTCACACATGTGGGTTTACTCTGTAGGCCCTCCACAGTTGTCCCCAGTCAAACTCCTCCAGGACATCTAAAGATGTAGCCAGCCATTCTTTTAGATATAGCAGCAGATTTGTGCCCTCTATACCCTCCGGGACAATTACCAGGTGCAAGTTATCTGATCTAAATTTATTTTCTAAATTCTCCAGGTGGTTCCTCGTGGCCACATTTTCTTTTGTGATGGCCAACACTGCCACTTGGGTTGTAAGGCTTCTCTATCAGCCTCTGCCACCGTAGATCACAGTTCAGTCAGCGCCGCATTGTGCATCTCTAATTTTGTGAGAGTTTTTCTCTATCATGGTATCCACAGATTTAATAGATTCCAGGATTGCTTTCCATGGAAGGGTCAAAATAGGAGCTGGCTGATTACTCCCAGCTAGGCCACCATTTCCTCCTTCTGAGAGATGGAGGAGCATTCGGTTTCTGCAGTCCAGGTGGCTGGTTCTCCTGTCGCCCCATAGCTATAGTTGGTATCCACCGATTCCTTAGACACTCAGGAGATGAAAGGTAGGACCTTTATAGTTGTGGTTTGTGGCGAGTTTGATTTTTAAGCATTATTTATTTATTTATTTATTTAGTTTTTGTTGACCGGGTAAGTGCACTAGATAAATCCTGCCTATTTTCAGGTGCAACCCAGGGGAGGGGAATACAGATGACTGCCAACTAACCTTGAACCAGATTAAGCTGTCTGTGGTATTTTTCGTGAATGGAGGAAATTTGGCCAGGGCACCGGGGAAATTCCCCTACTGTTTATGAGGGGGCACTGTCCCAGAGGTGTGCACGGTCAGTCGTGTCGACATTTGGTTTAGAGAAGGATGTCTGCGGCAAGGGCTCCCCAGTGAGTGTGTTGATCACTGATAGCGGGGAGCAGCCGCCCGGTTCTCAAACAGTTCAGGCTATGGAGCCTGCATTAGAAAACGCTGCTGTGGCGATTCAAGTACAAAATCAGTTGGAGAAAAAATTGAAACTGCTCACCAATACGATGCGGAGCTTCAACGTTGTTGTGAGACGAGAAAAAGAGAAAATGTGCCAGCCGGTGGCACTGAAGGTTGGCGCTGGATGCCATACCTCGCGCCATGCGGCGACCTGGGTTCGGGATCAAGCCGGGCGCTGGGGTCAGCAGGGGAGAAGAGATTGAGCGTCCTGAAAATAGGCATAATACTTGTCTAGTGTACTTACCAGGTAAACAAAAGTGTCTGTAGGACAGATCTTTCTTCTCGGGGAGGGTTGTGGATCACGATCACTAGTGTAGCAGCCTCTGGTGGCTGTCGGAGGCACCGACTAGTGGCCGCGACAGCGGGGCGGACTGCGGCATTACATTGCCTTGACAAGCCGCTCCTCAGGGGTTAGGGAATGTGGCAAAAAGTAGAGAAAACCCATTTCCTGGGGATAGATGAAGGCACCTTGTCTGCCCAACAGCCCACACTTACAATACTGGGCTATCTCCTCTCCAAGGGGCCACTCGTGTTTGCCAGGCACTTTGCCCTATAAGATAGAGTGCCCTGGGTGGATAGGGTGGCCCTACCTCCGGAGGGTTCAGACCCAGAGGTGGTGCTCGGTGTCACGAAGGAAGAAGTACTAGTCACAGGGGAAGGTAGATGCTGGGTATCCAGGGTTGCTGGAAGGAGTTCTCCAGGGAGTGGAGATAAAAAGAGTTAAAAAAAAAGAGAAAGTGGATGCAGGGATCTGTACATTTGCCTGAAACTTCTGCACCTTAGGTTTTATGGCAGCTGTACAAGAAACCCTGGTGACACACCCGGAAGCTACTACTCTAGCAAGCGAGCATGTACCTCTGATCCCTGAGATACAGCCCGGTGAGGTTGGTTGGATGGCAGAGAGGCCTGTTATGAGCTGACTGGATCGCCCGTGAAGATGGTGTGTGAGCAGTTCATATTGCACCAGTTGGAAGTGCAGTACCTTTGCAAAATCAGGATTCTACACAGATGGACTTGGAGGAAGACTTATCTAACCAGTTTCCGATTTACATCAGCGTACCCCAGGACTTCCACCACAGGTACCCCTCTTATTCCCCCTTGTTTCTCCTCCTGTACTCACACGGTGGGGAGTGAAAGGAGGATTTACTACATTCAGACCCAACTCTGTCTACAGGGGAGTTCCAAAAAACTTATGCGGAATTGTTCCACAAGCCAGTAGAAATGGCAAAGAAGACATACAATTCGTTTGTGTTATTTAGGGGGTATGGATGAACTACTAGACCAATTTTTTGTAGGCCGTATACTTTTAAAACAATCATTGGGTTTTACCCCTACAGAGGTATATGCCCTCATTCAAGCTCCAGGAGAGCATCATTTTGATATTAGTTTTCAGACAGCTACAATCCTTGAATGGTTTTGGACTAAATATGCTGTTTTAAAAACTAACCCTTTATGGGTACATTTCAAGTTATTCCCCTTACAAAACAGTCTTTTCGCATTATCGCTGTTTTATTTAGGAATGAAGGGATGAATGTTACTGATATTTTACGGTGGTTAGAGAAGAAACGTGATGTTCAGGGCACTCCTGACCCTATTTTAGATTCTGAGGGATTCTGGAATGGGGGATGGAGGATTAAGGTGAAATTATTTTCCATTGATAATGACTTTCAACATCTTCAAATTTTTTTTTTTGGGTCATGACAAAGAGTTAATTTTTTACCCAGGTCAACCTCAGAGATGCCACAAATGTGGACCTTTATGGCACATTAGTACTACCGGTGACAAAGTTCAATGTTTTTGCTGTGGGGAATTGGGTCATGCGGGCTTAGATTGTGTCAATACCCCTAATTGTAACTTTTGTGAGGAACCTGGACATAATTTTGCTGAATGTCCCTTGGCCTCCCATAACACGGATGATACGTATTTTGCTATGCAAGATTTTTATATTAACACAGCGAGGTCAGGTGGGGACCTATAGACCCTAGACTCCTAGGCAATCCAAGCCTGTAGTTCTTTCTGAGTCCATAGTTAATTTGCCTCTAGTTCTTGTACCTCCTGACCCTGTTAGATCAGTAGAGCCTGTCCCTGTTTCTACTTCTGTGATTTCATGCCCTCTACCCACTGAGTTGTGGCTCCCCGTTAGTCACCAGTCTGCTGTTGATACTATGGTACCCCCTCACCCCTTATCTGATTGTCCCCGAACTGGTTTACAGATCTCTGTAATACCATTGGGAGACATTGAACCTTTAGATGACTTAGTATCCATTTTGCCTCTTTCCAATAAATGTGATGTCCTTCCGTGGAAGATGCCTTAGAGGACTTAGACTCTGAGGCTGCTTCTAGAACCTCTTCACAAACTGACCCTGTTTCAGATGTAGAGCTAGGCCAAAAGCCTCTTTGCACTACCAAGGTAAAGAAGAAATCATTGGGAAGCAGACTGGGTACCGAAGAGTGCTCAGAAAAATTTATTAACCCCTCTTTTATTTTCTCTCTCCCTTTTTGAAGTATGGGGTATGAATTGAATATTGCTTCCTTTAATGTTAATAGTATTCAGTCTGAGAAGAAATGTTTAGCTACATTTGATTTATTCACAAACTCAGATCTTGATTTGATTTTTTCAAGACACTAGACTCTATTCATTAGATGATTTTGATGTTGCCTCCCAGGATTGGTTAAGAGGGACTGTTATTGGTCTGGAAATGAGGAGAAGTTACTTACTCTAGAGTTGGTTGTTTTTTTCGCCCTGATGTTCTGGTAACTAATATTGTGGACCTTAAACCAGGTAAATGGCTTTTGTTGGATGTTTCAAATCAGAACTCTGATTTTTGTCTTATTAATATTTATGGACCACAAATAAAATCAGAGTGTTTAGCTGTTTTGACTAAAATGCAGCCATTTTTATTTACTAGATGGAATATTTTATTTGGCGGAGACTTTAATATTAATAGGTCCTTCACAGACAGAGGTCACATGGCACAAAACTGTACTGTGATGCACACTATTTGAATGATTTATTGCATCTTACTGGTCTCCAGGATGCATGGGAAAGTCTTGGAACTCAGCCAGCATACACGTATTCTTCTAGTTCAAGGAGGTCTAGGATTGATTATTGTTTTATCCCTCATCTACGATGTTGTGCTCATAAGTTAATTCCTATGGCCAATTCAGATCATGTGTTGCTTGGATCACATTGTCTGATTTTCCAGCTTTTTCTAAAGGGCCTGGCTATTGGAAACTAAATTTTCCCTATTGGATATTCCTAAAGTTAGAGAAGGCTTTGATGCTTTATTAATAGCAAACATTAGTTTATTTTCTTTATGATTCTCACAACTGTGGTGGTCTGATACAAAGCTAGATATTACTGATTATTTTAAAACTCTTGGGAAATTTTGGGTCACCACAACCGTACATCCTACCATGCCCCGAGGCACCAACTGCTTCAGATTTATTCCCAATTAAATAAGGGTGATATTGTGTCTCAGGAGACTGCTCGTGCTTTAAAGGAGAAAATGGTTCGGACTCAGTACAATAGATGTAAATCTCTTGAGGTGGAACAACGATTTGATGTTTCTGGTTCTCAAGGTTCTTGCAACCCTTTTGAATACTTGTATCTCACAGGAAAAATAAAGAAATGAGAAAATTAGAAACAAAGTCTGGAGAATTTGTGGATACTCAGAAGGACATTTTATTAGAACTAGATCAATATTTACAATCACTTTTTAGGGTGGATTTGACTGTATCTGTTGATAAAATTGAAAAGTGGTTGGAATACTGTATACTTCCCTGTCTTCTGATTTTCTTAGTACCTCTCTTTGTAACCCAATAACAGGCGTGAACTTGCCACTGTTGTTTCTGCACTTCCAAAAACGAGAATTCCCTGGCTGTGATGGCATTACTAGCAATTATACCCTATCTTATATAAATCATTACAACAAGAACTTTTGCTCCTTTTTAATAATATTTTGGACACGGTTCTGTACCACTCCAGTTTAATCATGGATTGGTTATTTTTTACATAAATCTGGACCAAAGGGATCTTAGGAACTGGAGGCCTATAACATTATTGAATTCCAAAAGTACAATTTTGTCGAAAATCTTGTGTAATAGATTGGCGATATATTACCATTTATTGTTTGTCCCTTTCAGTTCTGTTCTGTGCTTGGGAGGAAAATTTCGGATGCATTGATTCTGCTTAGGGAAGTTATAGAAAAAGCCATTCTGGTGAACTTATGGGGTTTCTCCTTAGTTTAGACCAGTTGAAGGCATCCAATAGGGTATCACACCGGTATATTTGGCAGTGTCTACTCAAATTTGTATTTCCCTCTATATTTATTTTGTGGTTACAGCGCTATTATGCTACTACAGAAGTGGCCCCATTTGTGAATGGTTGGGTGGGGAAATTTTGAACTCATTCCTGGGGAGTGAAACAGGGATGTCTCCTTAGTCCTGTTTTATATATTTTGACTCTAGAACCCTTGTTGTGGAAAATTAATAATGACAGTGGTATCAGCGGCCTTTCCTTTCATAGTGACATGGTGAAACTGAAAACAATTGCCTATGCTGATGATATCTGTGTTCTTCTAGCAGATAATCAATCTAGTACAGCTACAGATGCACTGATGATAGATTTCATGGAAAGTATAGGGGCAAGGATTAACCGGACTAAAATTAAGTGCATTTTTCTTGGTCTTGGGGATTGCCCATACTCCACTGTTATGGGTGTTCCAGTAACTCAGGATGCTGCACTTATTTTGGGTATTTATTTTGGTGTCCTTGAGGGTGCCGTATTTAATTAGACTAAATTGATACAGGATGCAAAAAACAGAGTTGTTCAGTGGGATAAATGGAATACGTGAAATTAAGCGTGTTTTCATGATTAAGACTTTTTGCTTGGGTACTTTTTACATTTGGCTGTTATTTATCCCTTTCTAAGTGTTTAAAAACTTCCATTTTGGCACTTTTAGTGCCGTGTGAGTAACCTTTTAAACCCTGTTAAGAGGGGGGGGGTTGTATCTTAAAAGAGCTCAGGGTGGGTTACAGATGGTTAATCCAGTTTCTTTCTTCTTTTCTGTATCTGTGTTTGTGAATCTTAAACCTTTACTTGTTAATCTTCTGAGTATTTGGTCCTCCTGGGTACTTGATATTATTTCTCCATGGTTGCCTGATTGGAAGTCTGATGTTCCTATTGCTAAACAGAAACACATCCAGGAACTTCCCCCTTATTTTTATGTTTGCTTGCGCGCAGCGCAAGAAACATATTGCGGCAGCTTGGTGCCGAAGCAGGTTCTGGAGGTGCGGCACTGTTGTGGCCAACACCAGCACAGCATTTTGGGGCATGTGTGATGTCCACCAATAATGGAGGAGACAGCCAGTGACACTAGTTTGGAACGTTGCCACCAACTTAAAAGAAAACAACCAATGTGCTCCACCCCCACACACGCATGCACGCATGCATATTGCATGCTAATGCACTCCCCCCACACAGTGTATGGCCGACAGGGGTGCCCAATCCCCTGTCAGCTCCAATGTTCCCCCCAACAGAGAAGCGGGTGCCATGCTGGGAGCCCACCACAGCTTGGCAACAATCCGTATGGCAGACAGGGGTGCTCAATCCCCCATCAGCTCCACTGCCCCTTCCCCAAACAGCCTTCCAGCTGCCATACTGGGAGCCCACCCCAGTGTGGCAAAAGTCCCGCATCATCGAAGAAAAAAGAAAAGAATCCTGAAAGGAAAAACCTTCCCTCGCTGACTGTCTGACCCCGCTCCCCCACCGCACCCACCCTCTGTGCACCCTGCCTCCCCACCCCCTCACCCCATACTTACCTCCGAGTCTGGCACAATGATTTTGGTGGACTGGGAACACATCTGCACTCTTCAAAGCTGACCGCAAACTGAGGAAATGCCGGTAAGCTGTATAATGTAATAAATAGGGTTTTCAACTTTGATGCATATCGCAGGCATTTTTAGAATTTTTTTCACAAATTTTCAACATGGGGTTTTGGGACCCCACCTCATGAATTCTGTCACTGTCATTTTGTTAATTGGCCCTCTAAAGGTGATTTCACGGTTGCTGGCTGGAACCACCTTTGGGACCAATTTACTAAATGACAGTGTCATATTTCATGAGGTAGCCCCCAAAACCCTATGTTGTAAATTTGGTGAAAATGTTCAAAATGACTGTTTTATGAGCATGCATTGTGCTGTTCCTATGCACACCATAAGTTCATGAATGTTCTATATTTTCATTCCAGATTTTCAGCATTGCCATTTAACCACACCTCCTTATGAGCAGTACAGCTGTCATTTTCATACTTCACCCAAAATGTGTTTCCATGTATGTAGCGCACAATGGTGCAGTTGGTGTTCGAAATCAATGTTTGGGACAGATTAAGAAAAATCTCAGTGATACTTTTCATGAGCAGAAATGGTAAAATGGCTATGTTAAAAATTTGGTGAAAAAATTCCCCAAAATGACTGTTTTATGAGCATGTGTTGCCCTGTTCCTATGCACGCTCGTAAGTTCGTGAATTTTCAATATTTTCACTCCAGATTTTCAACATTGCCATCCTACCACACCCCCTTATGAGCAGTATAGCCATAACTTTTCACATCTTGCCCAAAATGTGTTTCTGCACATGTAGCGCACAATGGCGCAGTCGGTGTGTGAAATCAATGTTTGGGACAGATTAAGAAAATCACAGTGACACTGTTCATGAGCAGAGGTGTTACAATGGCTATGTTAAAAATTTGGTGAAAAAAGTCCATAAAATGACCATTGTGCAGTTTCCACACACCCTTGTAAGTTTATGGATTTCTAATATTTTCAGTCCAGATTTTCACCACTGGCATTTTTCTACACTTCCTTATGAACAGTACAGCTGTCATTTTTCATACCATGGCCAAAATGTGTTTTTGCACTTCCAGCGCAGAAATCGTGAGTCGCTGTGGGAAATCACTGTTCGGGACAGATTAAGAAAATCATAGTGACACTGTTCATGAGTGGAAGTTCCAAAATGCCTGTGTTGACAATCAGCTGTCAAAATCCCCAAACTAATTGCATTATGAGGTGTGTGTTGCACAGTTCTACATGCTCATGACTTCACCAGTTTTTTTAATATTTTCACTGCAGATTTTCAACGTTGCCATTTTTTGCACCTCCCCATGAACAGTACAGCTGTTATTTTTCACATCCTGTTCGAAATGTGTTTTCGCACCTGTGGTGCCAAATGGCGTAGTCACTGTGCAAAATCAGCTTTCAGCTAATGAACTGATATTGCCACTATTCATAAAGTGGGGGTCACAAAAAACCCATGTTGAAAATTTGGAGTGAAAATGCCAACGAACGCCTGAGACATTAGGGTTTCTGACCATAACGCCCCACCCTGTAGAGATTGACAGGCATCAGGGGTGTGACTTGGGATTCTCACCTGTAATGCTCATACCATTCCACACCCTGCAGCCAGTGAGAGGCATCAAGGTGTGCCTTGGACTCTTCAGCCCCAAAGTTCACCCCATTCTCCTGTATAGCACCCATCTCACCGTATTTCCTGATGGAGTGGGGTGAGCATAAGTGCCAAAAACCTCAAGACACACCGTGACACTTGGTGTCTGCAGGGTAGGGTGTGGTGAAATGGCGTGGCCGTTATGCCTGACAACCCAAAGGTACACCCCAATGCCTGTCAGTCTCTGCAGGGTGGTGGCGGGGTTGACTTCAGTTAAATACTTCACTGCCATTCCTATTATGCAGCTCTCTAACTCCTACACTACCAATGCCAATGCCAGCAAGAAAACATTCAGCATTGACAAATGTTTGTTTTGGCTGTTTTAGTAAACTCAAATTATGGAAAATTACTAAAACTATGATTACCAACCATACTCGAAAAGAATTTCATCAATCTATTCAGCTACAATTTTCCTTCATTCCCCACTATATTGATAGATCTCCTTCAGACTTAGTTTTTATTCAGTTAATGTTGACTAGTTCCCATATGCCTGTTGCTATGTGGGACATTACCTGTTAGGAGTACATAGCAGACTTAATGTGAAAGGAATTTGACACATAAGAGGGTTGAGGAACGTGTTTACCCTCGATCTCTGACCTGCCTGAACATGGTTGAATCTATGGATCATTTATTTTTGCTTGTCCTTATGTCCAACAGTTTTGGACTATATGGAACTTCTGATGGTCTATTTCTCGATTGGTAAATATTACTTCTGACATATTGTTGCTTGGAATATTGCCACTTACATGGCAGTGTTATGATATTTCTACCGGCCATAGCATACTAGGCCATATTACATATTGTATTTGGCACACCAGGTGTCGAAGATCCTTGCAACAATATTTCATATCTCCAGAACAACTTTTTCAAACTATTCATTTAGCGATTAAAATTGTAAAAAGCATGACAAGTGTCATTTACCTGTTCTACTATATAATGCTCGTTGGAAGTTGTTGCATTGGTTAGATACTGGATGATTTCATTTTATTTAAATTTTTAGTGGAGATGGGACAGGGGTTATATGCATACATGGCCTATTTATGTTTGAAGTTTCTGTATGCTGTAATACTTATTTCTGTTTTTTATCTTCTTTTTCATTATGATTTTGTATAACAAGATACATTGTTGAAAATTTTCAAGTTTTGATTTATGTCCCCTACTCTTTTAGTAGGGCTAGGAAGGAGATTATGTAATCATATGTATTATTTCTGTTTACTGTTTATATGCGCTGTATTTTCTGTTTATTTGACTTTACTTCATTGTGATTATGTATGATGTAATACAATTTCTTTGTATTTTGTTTCAAGTTTTGAATTAAAAAATCCCTTGCTCTTTTTGAGAAGTGCCATGGGATCTTTAACATCCACCTGAACTACCACCAGAACAGGCAGATGGGACCTCGGTTTAGCATCTCATCCAAAAGATGGCACCTCAGAAGTGCAGCACCCCCCCTCATGCTGCACTACAGTGTCAGTATTGGGATATAAACCCAAGTGTCTGGTGATGGGGATAGAACCCACACCCTACTGATCTCCAGCCTCAGAGGCAGTGTGCTGCCTGCTGAGCCACTAACGTTGCTGTGCAGGAGCTCTTGCAAAAGCACACACTCCAGAGCTGGCTCTCTGGTACCCCTTCCTTTTTAATAAGGGTGAGTTGGTGTCTAGAAGCCTGTACACATGTGCACTAGAGACTTGCCACCACGTAACTTAAAAGGTATAGTGTATAGCTTTTTTGGTGGCTTCCTTGTTACAGGTAGTTCTGGCATCCTGTTTAGTTTCCAACAACAAGGTAAAATGGTTTGTCTATTTTTCAGTTAGACGGTAGAGTGTATTCAGGTTTTTTCAGTTTTATGTGTTCTGTCTCATTTATAAATGGACTTTATGGTCACTGTGAAGGTTGCTGCTACTTAGAATCCTCATGTGACCAGCATTCTAAAGCTTGGCTCTGCTATTCCCCAGTAGGGGTGCACTATATCCAGTTGTAATGACTTCTCATTGACAATCTTGGAGCCAACAGAAATGAAAATTATGGTATAAAGTTAATTTCTTCTTTTGTTCCTTAAAATAACCTTTTTCCCATAATTTCATGTTTGACAGGCCCCCAACTTCTGTCCACATTGAGATCCCCTGCACATCAGATTAAGTACTGTTGTGTGTTTAACCATCCCTATCACTCTCATTTCTTAAGAACTATAGATTCTTTGTGACCCCAAGGCTATTTCAGTTTTGAAAAGGGCTGTGAAGCTCAAGTCTGGCATTAGATTGCAAGGGCCCCGGACCTCAGAGTTGTGGATTTTTCATCCCACCACCACCCCAAAGTTCCGCTCCTGCTGGGTGGCGGTCCAGTGGGAAGCGCAGGTGGAAAGTGGCTGTGGTGATAGCCAGGGGTAGGGTGGAAGGGGCAGAGCCAGTATGGCACATGTACATGCCAGGGTCCAGGGAGAAAATGGGTACAAAAACTGGGGTGGGAGATAGTCTTGTGTACTTTATTTTTATTGTAATGGTTGAGCCCTTCTTACAGTTGTACAGTATGTTGTGCATTGATACTATGTACCCATGCTTTTCAATGGAAATACATAAAAAAAAAAAAAAAGCCTTGCCAGTGCAGTGGTTGGATTCCACTTGCAACACAGATGACCAGAATTTGGGAACGGACCTGTGTGTCTGAGGGCCAGCCAGGGGAGATGGCTTGAGCATCCCATAACAGTTTGCCATCTCCCGGGGAAGGGGAGTCTGCAGCCTGATGTTTGCTGACCTCTGGCCGAGGTCAGAGGTATGGCAGCACATCAAGTCAGGCTGCGTAAATAGTGTGTCGGATGTCAGATCTTGCCTAAACATCCTGGATGTCATGCACCCTAGGAAGAATAATGGGAAAATGACTCCATGGCTTGCGGATGATGGTTGTCAGCCCACCACCACCACGAAGCCCATGACAGCCCGAACCACCCCTGACCAATTAAGTAGCGCTGGTGGGCCCCACTGGCCCTTGCCCCTTTTGAAGGAGCATCGTTCGAAGGGATACATTGGGTTATCTGGGTGGCTGTAATGTGGGGTGGTGGTTGGCAGTGGGGACAGAGTGCCGGTGGATGTCCTAGGTGATCTGAAGGAGTGGCCGGTCGGGGAGGAGGGGAAACAAAAAAAGCATTGAAGGCCACAATAGGTAGGTGAAGGCCTACATTGTGAAGGCCTATATTGCAGAAAAGCAGAGGCCTTCAGCCCTTATCAAAGCTAACTTCACAAGGTTTATGGTGACTTCCTGGGAAGAGGGTGAAGCATCGGGTTTAGAGCTATGCAAGGCAGCCACGTAGTCCACCGCCCACACTTTTACCAAACACTGTAAATTGGATGTTCAGAGTGCTGCTAATGCAGCTTTTGGCCTGAAGTTTTACAGGCAACAGTTTGTAAGTGATCTGTTGCAGTATAGTCTTCTCTGACATATGGTGCACCCCCCATCCCCCCTTTGGTCTGGGTACGGCTTTTTAGAACCCATTTGTAATAACATCCCATTGACACTGTGGAGCACTACAGAAAGAAGAAATTAACTTAATGCTTGCCATAAGTTCGTTTTTAGTTGGCTCCAACATTGTCAATTGAACCCATGCATGAGCCTTCTCCTGTGGGTGAAAATGTTTTTTTTGTTGTCGTTTTGTTTTTTCCAGGAGAGACACTAAGCTGAAAGTTTGTTTGCAGGTGCGATCTGGGTGCACAAGGAAGTTAAGTAACTTGCTTAGGGTCACACAGTATGCAAGTGGGGCTGTGTGATTCAAACCCAGGTATTCAGGTTTGCAGTTCAGAGCCTTAAACCACTGTACTATACTATTTGGTATCTAGGTGAGGATGTCCATTAGTATATTTAATACCCCTTTTGTCTTTGGCATCCTTTTATTTTATTGTCCTGCAGTGTTTTATTAAGGAAACAAGGAAAAAAAATTTCAATCATACTGCCACCACACACCTGTTTTTTAACTTTATTTTTATTGTTTAGCTGTATACAAGACATTACAAATAACTGATTAGTAGGCACATAGTGAAAACATACACACTTGATAAAGTGAGTACAACATTGTTACAGTCCAAATCTTGACTGGGTCAGAGCTCGACTACGCCAGCTGGGAATTCATCATGTTCTGTTAATGCTAGGCAGTTTAAAAATTATCTACGGGGGAAAAGGCATATTAGTTCGCTGACACTGGTGAGGCGATGAAGATGGTGGATTGAATAGAGAGGGAGTTCTGAACAAAGTGTGAAGGTTCCAATGCAGACTTAGATGACAGCACCTGAACAACGATGGGACCCAAGTACCAACTATACATTAGAGACAGTACTGTGCTTGTTTGCCTTTATTCCTCTTAACCCGGGCCACAGTAACATCTGGCCTTAAGCACCCATTTGGGAGTAATTTTTTTGTGGGATCTGGCCTTGGCTGTTATTGATGTTGGAGGTGGTGGGGCAAAATGGTGTCTTGTGATGGCGAGTATTTTTAACTACAAGGCTGCCTGTTTTCCTTTTTTGTTTGTTTGTACTTTCTGTTTATTGCTATTTAATAATAACAATACAGGTTATGCATTTCTCATGCAGGTATTACATTTACATCGTAGGTTACAAACCCAGTCAAGACTAAAGGAATAAGTAAATTAAAACCATGACCTGCAATATGGTACAGTAGGAATTGGGAGGGGTCTAGAAAGTAAAAGATAGCTCAATGAAAAAGAGCCCAACATTGCCAGCTGCTTCAATAGACAAGAGTAGTGTCCTTTTCAAGACAATCATAGGTACATTTTAAATGCACTCAACAAAGTGCAATATACTCTATACTGAAACACAGAAACATACAAAAATAGACTTTGATGGCAGATAAGGACCGCTAGGCCAACCTAGTCTGCCCATTTCCCTACCTACAGGATAGGCCGCAGATCCTAGTTAACCAACAGCCTATTTCTTCCTACCCCCCACAAGAATTGCCTTATGTCTGCCCCATGCATTCTTGAATTCTCCCACAGTTTTAGACCCCACAACCTCCTCAGGAAGGCTGTTCCATGCATCCACTACCCTCTCTGTGAAATAATACTTCCTCACATTGCCCCTGAACCGCCCTCCTTCTATCTTTAAATTGTGTCCCCTTGTTCTTGCAAGTCTCTTTTTCTGAAAAATGCTACCCTCTTGGACTTTGTTGATTCCACTGAGGTACTTAAAAGTTTCTATCATGTCCCCCCTCTCCCTTCTTTCCTAAAGGGTATACATATTAAGCTCCTTTAGTCTCTCCTCATCGGCTTCTCTTGCAGACCCTGCACCATTTTAGTTGCCCTCCTCTGGACTGCCTCTATCCTGTCTATGTCCTTGCGGAGATGGGGTCTCCAGAACTGGACACAGTACTCAGATGGGGTCTCACCAACTGTCTGTACAGAGGGATAACAGCTTCCTGTTTTCTGCTGCTGATGCCTCTTCCTATACATCCCAGTATACCCCAGCCCTCCCTACTGCCTTCTCACATTGCTTGCCAACCTTAAGGTCATCTGATATGATTACCCCAGGTCCCTTTCCTTTTTTGTTGTTACTACATCCCACCCATTGTGTATTCTTCCCTGGGTTCTTATTTCCCAGGTGCATTATTTTACACTTCTTTGCATTGAATCCTAGCTGCCATACTTCTGACCATTCCTCCAACCTTGCCAAGTCCCTTTCATCCTTTCCACGCCTCCTTGTGTATCAACCCTGTTGCAGATTTTTGTGTCATCTGCAAAAAGGCATACTTTTCCTTCCAGTCCCTCTGCAATGTCACTGATGAAGACATTAAAAAGGACTGGACCCAATACTGAACCCTACAGTACCCCACTAGTAACCCCCCTTTCTTCAGAATGGACTCCATTTACAATTACCTTCTGTGTCCTGTTGTCCAGCCAATGTTTTACCCAGGCTACCACCCTGGGTCCCACTCCCAGGCTGGTTAATTTGACTATAATCTTGTGTGGGACTGTGTCAAATGCCTTGCTAAAGTCTAGGTATGCCATGTCCACAGCCCCTCCCTGGTCTACTACTTTGGTCACCCAGTCAAAGAAATCTATTAGATTCATCTGACATGACCTTCCCGCTGTGAACCCATGCTGCCTTGGGTCCTGTGCTCCACTGGCCTCTAGGTACTCGACTATTCTTTCCTTCAGAAGTGACTCCATCACTTTCCCTACCACAGAGGTCAGACTGACAGGTCTGTAGTTTCCTGCCTCTGTCTTGGACCCACTTTTGTGAAGAGGAATCACATCCGCCTTCCTCCAGTCCTCGGGTACCATACCATCCTCCATGATTTATTAAAAGAGTAGTCAGTGGTTTCACTAGTTCCTCCTTAATTCTTTTAGAATCAAGTTGAATTCCATCAGGACCCATTGCTTTGTCCACCTTCAGTTTTAGGAGTTCTTGCAGAACCCTTTCTTCTGTGAAAGGACTGGGATCGACCACCCTATCAAGAGTGCTTCTTTAATTGGATTAGGCACTTTCCCTCCTCTTTTGTGAATACTGAGCAGAAATGTTCGTTCAGTATTCCTGCTTTTCACTGTCCCCTCTGCCCACCCACTGTTCATTCTGTTCAGCTTCACTATCCCTCCCTTTGTCTTTCTACGCTCGCTGATGTACCTATAAAAGGTTTTATTCCCCTTCTTAACTGAGTTGGCTATCTTTTCCTCAGTTTGGACCTTTGCTATTCTGACTTCCCTCCCTGCTTCCTTCTGCCTTAACTGGTACAGCTCTCTGTTCTGCTCCTTCTGTGTTTCCTTATACTTCCGAATACTATCTTTTCTTCCTGACTTTCACAGCCACCTCTTTTGAGAACCATAGTGGCTTTTTCTTTCGTTTTGATTTATTCACTTGCTTCACACAAAGGCTTGTTGCCTCTGTGATGGCAGTTTTGATAATTCCCCATTGTTGCTCCACACCTCCTTCTAGCCTGTTTGCTAGTGCTTTTCTGAGGCACTCTCCCATCTTGCCAAAGTCAGCCTTCCTAAAGTCCAGTACCCTCACTTTTGCATGGCTCGACTCTGTAGCTGAGTTTAACGTGAACCACACTGTTTGATGGTCACTTGTCCCCAGATGGCAACCCACTTCTAGATCTGAGATCCTCTCACTGCCCCCGTTTGAGAGTACGAGGTCTAAGATTGCTCCCTCACGAGTGGGTTCCGAAACTAGCTGTCTAATGCCTGCCACCTGTAGGGCATCAAGAATGGCCCTTCTCTTGGATGTGGCTGCAGCAAATGTGCTCCAGTTAACATCTGGCATATTCAGATCTCCCATCAACAGTATCTCCCCTTTCTCTGCCATTCTAAGAATGCCTTCTATCATATCCTTGTGCATTCCTTCCCCCTGACATGGGGGTCTGTACACAACCCCTGTGCGGATTGTGGTGCCCTTTCCAGTCTCCAAGGTGACCCACAGTGCCTCCTCTCTTCCCTGTTTACTCTTTTGTTCAGTTGCTTTTATCCCTTCCTTTACATAGAGAGCTACTCCTCCCCCTCTTCTCCACTGCCTGTCTCTCCTGTAGGTTATGTACCCTGGTATGTTAACATCCCAGTCATGGTTCTCTGTGTACCATGTTTCTGTGACTGCTACAATATCCAGGCATCCCTCTTCCATTAAGGCCATCAGCTCAGGGAGCTTGTTGCCCAGACTATGGGCATTGGTACTCATTACCCTCCATTTCCTGATGGCCTTTCTCCCTTTTGCCCCATCCCTGTCCTTCTTGCCTTTGTCACTTTCTCCATTTACCCCTGCCCTTCTCCCTATCGACACCTCTATGTTGGTGTTTGCCACACTTACTACCATGATTATTTGGGGGCTAGGATTTTCCTGCTCCTTTCCAGTGCCTCCCCCCTTGGCTAGTTTAAAAGCTTGCCAATGAAGCATTTAAACCTATCACCTAGGATCCTGGTTCCCCTCCCGGACAGATGCAGTCCATCATGCCAGTATAGGCTTGCATCACTCCAGGTGGACCCCAGTCCCCAATGAAGCCAAATCCCTGAGCTCCACCAGTTTTTCAACCACTGATTGAATCCCATGGTGTGGAACACCCTAACCTCTCCTATGCCATAGATGGGTAGCACCTCCGAGAAGGTTACCGTGCGTGCTACTTGATTAAGGCCCCTTCCCAATTCCATAAACTCTTCCTGCACTTCTCTAATCCCTTTCTTAGCCAGGTCATTTGTCCCTAGGTGGACAATGACATCCAGCTCCCTCCCCTTTGCAGCTACTCCGGCAATCCTGAGGATTCGCTTCCTGTCCCTGCAAGCCATGGTGCCAGGCAGGCACCTTACCTCCCTCTCCCCTTCCTCCCCCAGTTCTACCTTCCTAACAATGGAGTCCCCCACCAGGAGTAGTTTCCTTCCCCTGCAGGGTCCCCTGCCACCCTCCTGTGGGTCTCCTTTGTGGAGGTTCCCAGCATCCTCCTTGGTCTCCACTGTGGGTGCCGCCATAGAGGAACCACACTTTGCCAGAATGGCATAGAAATTGTGGAGAGGTACAATGGGAGGGATGCGCCTCTGTTCCACCACCCTCACCCTCCCTGAGCCCACTGTGGTCCAACCGCTCCTTTTCTTGGCAACCTCTGAGGCAACAGCAGTGGCACTGGTGGTCCCTGGATGGAAGAGGAGGTCCCACAAATCCTGGCCAACTCAGCCTGGAGATGAGCAACCTCCTCCCTCAGCCCAGAGGGTGCCTGCAGATAAGACAACACCGCATCCTCCAGAACATCTCCCGGAAGACTGCTGCTCCACAGCCACTGCACTCACCACTCCAATCATGTCTTATTTCTGGCCCCTTAACTGAGGTTAAACAGGAAATTATGCTTTTAACTGTGCTCCTGAAACAACAATTACATTTCAACATTCTCACATGGCTATGAACAACCAGAAAATAAGAGACCGTTCTTCTGGTTTCTCAGCTAGACATATTATGTTGGCATATATCTAGGACAGGTAAAGCACACTTTAGACATGTGTCATGGGCCAGATATTAAGAGTCCATAGTGTTCCAAAGTTCAGAAATTAGGATTAGGCCCTCATTTATATTGAAAACCTAAAAGCCTGAGAAGATGTAGTCAGCCTTCCCTCAAATAGCCAAAAGTGAGTTGTTGACAAACTCTCCACATCCTCAGCTATATTACAGTGCCAGTAATTTTAATTTTAAACTTGCGTTTTCTGCAGGCTCAGTTCCTCAGCTCTCCTCATCTTCCAACTATGCATCTTCATGGCGAGGTCTATGTCGGGCTGCAAATTCTGACTGTTCTCTCCATTTACCGACCCGCATCCTTGGGGTCAGCAGACTGCCATGATTCCCCCATGGATGATACATAGCCTGGTGGGTAGAAGGAAGGAGGAATGGACAATGCCCAGTGCTTGTAGCTGCTACTGAACTGCATCACATTGTTTATGGGGAAACCTGGTCTGGCAAGATAGATCTGGAAAATTTTACATCCTTGTCTTGAACCATAATTGGGTAAGCAGCCCTTGCAGATGCTAGCAGCAAGTCTCTAATTTCTTGGCCTGATTTTCGGAGGATGATGGCTCTGGGGTCTAGTTCTGGTGGTAGTGGGTCACACATGTGGGTTTACTCTGTAGGCCCTCCACAGTTGTCCCCAGTCAAACTCCTCCAGGACATCTAAAGATGTAGCCAGCCATTCTTTTAGATATAGCAGCAGTTTGTGCCCTCTATACCCTCCGGGACAATTACCAGGTGCAAGTTATCTGATCTAAATTTATTTTCTAAATTCTCCAGGTGGTTCCTCGTGGCCACATTTTCTTTTGTGATGGCCAACACTGCCACTTGGGTTGTAAGGCTTCTCTTATCAGCCTCTGCCACCGTAGATCACAGTTCAGTCAGCGCCGCATTGTGCATCTCTAATTTTGTGAGAGTTTTCTCTATCATGGTATCCACAGATTTAATAGATTCCAGGATTGCTTTCCATGGAAGGGTCAAAATAGGAGCTGGCTGATTACTCCCAGCTAGGCCACCATTTCCTCCTTCTGAGAGATGGAGGAGCATTCGGTTTCTGCAGTCCAGGTGGCTGGTTCTCCTGTCGCCCCATAGCTATAGTTGGTATCCACCGATTCCTTAGACACTCAGGAGATGAAAGGTAGGACCTTTATAGTTGTGGTTTGTGGCGAGTTTGATTTTAAACATTATTTATTTATTTATTTATTTAGTTTTTGTTGACCGGGTAAGTGCACTAGATAAATCCTGCCTATTTTCAGGTGCAACCCAGGGAGAATACAGATGACTTAACTAACCTTGAACCAGATTAAGCTGTCTGTGGTATTTTTAGTGAATGGAGAAATTTGGCCAGGGCACAGGAAATTCCCCTACTGTTTATGAGGGGCACTGTCCCAGAGGTGTGCCAGGTCAGTCGTGTCGACATTTGGTTTAGAGAAGGATGTCTGCGGCAAGGGCTCCCCAGTGAGTGTGTTGATCACTGATAGCGGGGAGCAGCCGCCGGTTCTCAAACAGTTCAGGCTATGGAGCCTGCATTAGAAAACGCTGCTGTGGCGATTCAAGTACAAAATCAGTTGGAGAAAAATTGAAACTGCTCACCAATACGATGCAGACTTCAGCGTTGTTGTGAGGCGAGAAAAGAGAAAATGTGCCAGCCGGTGGCACTGAAGGTTAAGCGCTGGATGCCATACCTCGCGCCATGCGGCGACCTGGGTTCGGGATCAAGCCCGGCAGCTGGGGGTCAGCAGGGGAGAAGAGATTGAGCGTCCTGAAAATAGGCATAATACTTGTCTAGTGTACTTACCAGGTAAACAAAAGTGTCTGTAGGACAGATCTTTCTTCTCGGGGAGGGTTGTGGATCGATCACTAGTGTGGCAGCCTCTGGTGGCTGTCGGAGGCACCGACTAGTGGCGGGGCGGGCCTGTGACATTACGTGCCTTGACAAACCGCACTCCTCAGGGGGTTAGGGGTGTGGCAAAAAAGTAGAGAAAACCCATTTCCTGGGGATAGATGAAGGCACCTTGTCTGCCCAACAGCCCACACTTACAATACTGGGCTATCTCCTCTCCAAGGGGCCACTCGTGTTTGCCAGGCACTTTGCCCTATAAGATAGAGTGCCCTGGGTGGATAGGGTGGCCCTACCTCCGGAGGGTTCAGACCCAGAGGTGGTGCTCGGTGGCACGAAGGAAGAAGTACTAGTCACAGGGGAAGGTAGATGCTGGGTATCCAGGGTTGCTGGAAGGAGTTCTCCAGGGAGTGGAGATAAAAAGAGTTAAAAAAAAAGAGAAAGTGGATGCAGGGATCTGTACATTTGCCTGAAACTTCTGCACCTTAGGTTTTATGGCAGCTGTACAAGAAACCCTGGTGACACACCCGGAAGCTACTACTCTAGCAAGCGAGCATGTACCTCTGATCCCTGAGATACAGCCCGGTGAGGTTGGTTGGATGGCAGAGAGGCCCTGTTATGAGCTGACTGGATACGCCCGTGAAGATGGTGTGTGAGCAGTTACGCTGCATATTGCACCAGTTGGAAGTGCAGTACCTTTGCAAAATCAGGATTCTACACAGATGGACTTGGAGGAAGACTTATCTAACCCAGTTTCCGATTTACATCAGCGTACCCCCAGGACTTCCACCACAGGTACCCCCTCTTATTCCCCCCTTGTTTCTCCTCCTGTACTTCACACGGTGGGGGGGGGGAGTGAAGAGGAGGATTTACTACATTCAGACCCAACTCTGTCTACAGAGGGAGTTCCAAAAAAAACTTATGCGGAATTGTTCCACAAGCCAGTAGAAATGGCAAAGAGAAGACATGCAATTCGTTTGTGTTATTTAGGGGGTATGGATGAACTACTAGACCAATTTTTTGTAGGCCGTATACTTTTAAAACAATCATTGGGTTTTACCCTACAGAGTATATACCCTCATTCAAGCTCCAGGAGAGCATCATTTTGATATTAGTTTTCAGACAGCTACAATCCTTGAATGGTTTTGGACTAAATATGCTGTTTTAAAAACTAACCCTTTATGGGTACATTTCAAGTTATTCCCCTTACAAAACAGTCTTTTCGCATTATCGCTGTTTTATTTAGGAATGAAGGGATGAATGTTACTGATATTTTACGGTGGTTAGAGAAGAAACGTGATGTTCAGGGCACTCCTGACCCTATTTTAGATTCTGAGGATTCTGGAATGGGGATGGAGGATTAAGGTGAATTATTTTCCATTGATAATGACTTTCAACATCTTCAAATTTTTTTTTGGGTCATGACAAAGAGTTAATTTTTACCCAGGTCAACCTCAGAGATGCCACAAATGTGGACCTTTATGGCACATTAGTACTACCGGTGACAAAGTTCAATGTTTTTGCTGTGGGGAATTGGGTCATGCGGGCTTAGATTGTGTCAATACCCCTAATTGTAACTTTTGTGAGGAACCTGGACATAATTTTGCTGAATGTCCCTTGGCCTCCCATAACACGGATGATACGTATTTTGCTATGCAAGATTTTTATATTAACACAGCGAGGTCAGGTAGGGGACCTATAGACCCTAGACTCCCTAGGCAATCCAAGCCTGTAGTTCTTTCTGAGTCCATAGTTAATTTGCCTCTAGTTCTTGTACCTCCTGACCCTGTTAGATCAGTAGAGCCTGTCCCTGTTTCTACTTCTGTGATTTCATGCCCTCTACCCACTGAAGTTGTGGCTCCCCCGTTAGTCACCAGTCTGCTGTTGATACTATGGTACCCCCCCTCACCCCTTATCTGATTGTCCCCGAACTGGTTTACAGATCTCTGTAATACCATTGGGAGACATTGAACCTTTAGATGACTTAGTATCCATTTTGCCTCTTTCCAATAAATGTGATGTCCTTCCGGTGGAAGATGCCTTAGAGGACTTAGACTCTGAGGCTGCTTCTAGAACCTCTTCACAAACTGACCCTGTTTCAGATGTAGAGCTAGGCCAAAAGCCTCTTTGCACTACCAAGGTAAGAAGAAATCATTGGGAAGCAGACTGGGTACCCGAAAGAGTGCTCAGAAAAATTTATTAACCCCTCTTTTATTTTTCTCTCTCTCCCTTTTTGAAGTATGGGGTATGAATTGAATATCGCTTCCTTTAATGTTAATAGTATTCAGTCTGAGAAGAAATGTTTAGCTACATTTGATTTATTCATGAACTCAGATCTTGATTTGATTTTTTTTCAAGACACTAGACTCTATTCATTAGATGATTTTGATGTTGCCTCCCAGGATTGGTTAAGAGGGGACTGTTATTGGTCTGGAAATGGGGAGAAGTTACTTACTCTAGAGTTGGATTTGTTTTTTTCGCCCTGATGTTCTGGTAACTAATATTGTGGACCTTAAACCAGGTAAATGGCTTTTGTTGGATGTTTCAAATCAGAACTCTGATTTTTGTCTTATTAATATTTATGGACCACAAATAAAATCAGAGTGTTTAGCTGTTTTGACTAAAATGCAGCCATTTTTATTTACTAGATGGAATATTTTATTTGGCGGAGACTTTAATATTAATAGGTCCTTCACAGACAGAGGGTCACATGGCACAAAACTGTACTGTGATGCACACTATTTGAATGATTTATTGCATCTTACTGGTCTCCAGGATGCATGGGAAAGTCTTGGAACTCAGCCAGCATACACGTATTCTTCTAGTTCAAGGAGGTCTAGGATTGATTATTGTTTTTTATCCCCTCATCTACGATGTTGTGCTCATAAGTTAATTCCTATGGCCAATTCAGATCATGTGTTGCTTCGGATCACATTGTCTGATTTTCCAGCTTTTTCTAAAGGGCCTGGCTATTGGAAACTAAATTTTTCCCTATTGGATATTCCTAAAGTTAGAGAAGGCTTTGATGCTTTATTAATAGCACAACATTAGTTTATTTTCTTTATGATTCTCCACAACTGTGGTGGTCTGATACAAAGCTAGATATTACTGATTATTTTAAAACTCTTGGGAAATTTTGGGTCACCACAACCGTACATCCTACCATGCCCGAGGCACCAACTGCTTCAGATTTATTCCCAATTAAATAAGGGGTGATATTGTGTCTCAGGAGACTGCTCGGCTTTAAAGGAGAAAATGGTTCGGACTCAGTACAATAGATGTAAATCTCTTGAGGTGGAACAACGATTTGATGTTTCTGGTTCTCAAGGTTCTTGCAACCCTTTTGAATACTTGTATCTCACAGGAAAAATAAAGAAATGAGAAAATTAGAAACAAAGTCTGGAGAATTTGTGGATACTCAGAAGGACATTTTATTAGAACTAGATCAATATTTACAATCACTTTTTAGGGTGGATTTGACTGTATCTGTTGATAAAATTGAAAAGTGGTTGGAATACTGTATACTTCCCTGTCTTCTGATTTTCTTAGTACCTCTCTTTGTAACCCAATAACAGAGCGTGAACTTGCCACTGTTATTTCTGCACTTCCCAAAAACGAATTCCCTGGCTGTGATGGCATTACTAACAAATTATACCCTATCTTATATAAATCATTGCAACAAGAACTTTTGCTCCTTTTTAATAATATTTTGGACACCGGTTCTGTACCACTCCAGTTTAATCATGGATTGGTTATTTTTTTACATAAATCTGGACCAAAAGAGGATCTTAGGAACTGGAGGCCTATAACATTATTGAATTCCAAAAGTACAATTTTGTCGAAAATCTTGTGTAATAGATTGGCAGATATATTACCATTTATTGTTTGTCCCTTTCAGTTCTGTTCTGTGCTTGGGAGGAAAATTTCGGATGCATTGATTCTGCTTAGGGAAGTTATAGAAAAAAGCCATTCTGGTGAACTTATGGGGTTTCTCCTTAGTTTAGACCAGTTGAAGGCATCCAATAGGGTATCACACCGGTATATTTGGCAGTGTCTACTCAAATTTGTATTTCCCTCTATATTTATTTTGTGGTTACAGCGCTATTATGCTACTACAGAAGTGGCCCCATTTGTGAATGGTTGGGTGGGGAAATTTTGAACTCATTCCTGGGGATTGAAACAGGGATGTCTCCTTAGTCCTGTTTTATATATTTTGACTCTAGAACCCTTGTTGTGGAAAATTAATAATGACAGTGGTATCAGCGGCCTTTCCTTTCATAGTGACATGGTGAAACTGAAAACAATTGCCTATGCTGATGATATCTGTGTTCTTCTAGCAGATAATCAATCTAGTACAGCTACAGATGCACTGATGATAGATTTCATGGAAAGTATGGGGCAAGGATTAACGGACTAAAATTAAGTGCATTTTCTTGGTCTTGGGGATTGCCCATACTCCACTGTTATGGGTGTTCCAGTAACTCAGGATGCTGCACTTATTTTGGGTATTTATTTTGGTGTCCTTGAGGGTGCCGTGTTAATTAGACTAAATTGATACAGGATGCAAAAACAGAGTTGTTCAGTGGGATAAATGGAATCGTCGAAATTAAAGCGTGTTTTCATGATTAAGACTTTTTGCTTGGGTACTTTTTACATTTGGCTGTTATTTATCCCCTTCCTAAGTGTTTAAAAACTTCCATTTTGGCACTTGTAGTGCCGTGTGGGGTAACCTTTTAAACCCTGTTAAGAGGGGGGGGGTTGTATCTTAAAAGAGCTCAGGGTGGGTTACAGATGGTTAATCCAGTTTCTTTCTTCTTTTCTGTATCTGTGTTTGTGAATCTTAAACCTTTACTTGTTAATCTTCTGAGTATTTGGTCCTCCTGGGTACTTGATATTATTTCTCCATGGTTGCCTGATTGGAAGTCTGATGTTCCTATTGCTAAGCAGAAACACATCCGGAACTTCCCCTTATTTTTGTTTGCTTGCGGCGCTTGGCAGAAAGATCATATTGACAACTTGGTGCGAAGCAGGTTCTGGAGGTGCGGCACTGTTGTGGCCAACACCAGCACAGCATTTGGGGCATGTGTGATGTCCACCAATAATGGAGGAGACAGCCAGTGACACTAGTTTGGAACGTTGCCACCAACAAAAGACAAACCAATGTGCTCCACCCCACACCGCATTGCGCATGCATATTGCATGCTAATGCACTCCCCACAAGTGTATGGCCGACAGGGTGCCCAATCCCTGTCAGCTCCAATGTTCCCCAACAGAAAGCGGGTGCCATGCTGGGAGCCCACCACAGCAGCAACAATCCGTATGGCAGACAGGGTGCTCAATCCCCATCAGCTCCACTGCCCCTTCCCCAAACAGCCTTCCAGCTGCCATACTGGGAGCCCACCCCAGTGTGGCAAAAGTCCCATCGTCGAAGAAAAAGAAAAGAATCCTGAAAGGAAAAACCTTCCCTCGCTGACTGTCCTGACCCCGCTCCCCACCGCACCCACCCTCTGTGCACCCTGCCTCCCCACACCCCCCTCACCCCATACTTACCTCCGGAGTCTGGCACAATGATTTTCGGTGGACTGGGAACACATCTGCACTCTTCAAAGCTGACCGCAAACTGAGGAAATGCCGGTAAGCTGTATAATGTAATAAATAGGGTTTTTTCAACTTTGATGCATATCGCAGGCATTTTTGGGAATTTTTTCACCAAATTTTCAACATGGGGTTTTTGGGACCCCACCTCATGAATTCTGTCACTGTCATTTTGTTAATTGGCCCTCTAAAGGTGATTTCACGGTTGCTGGCTGGAACCACCTTTTGGGACCAATTTACGAAATGACAGTGTCATATTTCATGAGGTAGGCCCCCAAAAACCCTATGTTGTAAATTTGGTGAAAATATTCCTCAAAATGACTGTTTTATGAGCATGCATTGTGCTGTTCCTATGCACACTCATAAGTTCGCGAATGTTCTATATTTTCATTCCAGATTTTCAGCATTGCCATTTAACCACACCTCCTTATGAGCAGTACAGCTGTCATTTTTCATACTTCACCCAAAATGTGTTTCCACGCATGTAGCGCACAATGGTGCAGTTGGTGTTCGAAATCAATGTTTGGGACAGATTAAGAAAAATCTCAGTGATACTTTTCACGAGCAGAAATGGTAAAATGGCTATGTTAAAAATTTGGTGAAAAAATTCCCCAAAATGACTGTTTTATGAGCATGTGTTGCCCTGTTCCTATATACGCTCGTAAGTTCAGTGAATTTTCAATATTTTCACTCCAGATTTTCAACATTGCCATCCTACCACCCATATGAGCAGTATAGCCATAACTTTTCACATCTTGCCCAAAATGTGTTTCTGCACATGGCGCACAATGGCGCAGTCGGTGTGTGAAATCAATGTTTGGGACAGATTAAGAAAATCACAGTGACACTGTTCATGAGCAGAGGTGTTACAATGGCTATGTTAAAAATTTGGTGAAAAAAGTCCATAAAATGACCATTGTGCAGTTTCCACACACCCTTGTAAGTTTATGGATTTCTAATATTTTCAGTCCAGATTTTCACCACTGGCATTTTTCTACACTTCCTTATGAACAGTACAGCTGTCATTTTTCATAACATGGCCAAAATGTGTTTTTGCACTTCCAGCGCAGAAATGCGTGGTCGCTGTGGGAAATCACTGTTCGGGACAGATTAAGAAAATCATAGTGACACTGTTCATGAGTGGAAGTTCCAAAATGCCTGTGTTGACAATCAGCTGTCAAAAAATCCCCAAACTAATTGCATTATGGGTGTGTGTTGCACAGTTTCTACACATGCTCATGACTTCACCAGTTTTTTTAATATTTTCACTGCAGATTTTCAACGTTGCCATTTTTTGCACCTCCCCATGAACAGTACAGCTGTTATTTTTCACATCCTGTTCGAAATGTGTTTTCGCACCTGTGGTGCCAAATGGCGTAGTCACTGTGCAAAATCAGCTTTCAGCTAATGAACTGATATTGCCACTATTCATAAAGTGGGGGTCACAAAAAAACCCATGTTGAAAATTTGGAGTGAAAATGCCAACGAACGCCTGAGACATTAGGGTTTCTGACCATAACGCCCCACCCTGTAAAGATTGACAGGCATCAGGGGTGTGACTTGGGATTCTCACCTGTAATGCTCATACCATTCCACACCCTGCAGCCAGTGAGAGGCATCAAGGTGTGCCTTGGACTCTTCAGCCCCAAAGTTCACCCCATTCTCCTGTATAGCACCCATCTCACCGTATTTCCTGATGGAGTGGGGTGAGCATAAGTGCCAAAAACCTCAAGACACACCGTGACACTTGGTGTCTGCAGGGTAGGGTGTGGTGAAATGGCGTGGCCGTTATGCCTGACAACCCAAAAGGTGCACCCCAATGCCTGTCAGTCTCTGCAGGATGGTGGCGGGGTTGACTTCAGTTAAATACTTCACTGCCATTCCTATTATGCAGCTCTCTAACTCCTACACTACCAATGCCAATGCCAGCAAGAAAACATTCAGCATTGACAAATGTTTGTTTTGGCTGTTTTAGTAAACTCAAATTATGGAAAATTACTAAAACTATGATTACCAACCATACTCGAAAAGAATTTCATCAATCTATTCAGCTACAATTTTTCCTTCATTCCCCCACACTATATTGATAGATCTCCTTCAGACTTAGTTTTTATTCAGTTAATGTTGACTAGTTCCCATATGCCTGTTGCTATGTGGGACATTACCTGGTTAGGAGTACATGGCAGACTTAATGTGAAAGGGAATTTGACACATAAGAGGGTTGAGGAACGTGTTTACCCTCGATCTCTGACCTGCCTGAACATGGTTGAATCTATGGATCATTTATTTTTTGCTTGTCCTTATGTCCAACAGTTTTGGACTATATGGAACTTACAGTGGTCTATTTCTCGATTGGTAAATATTACTTCTGACATATTGTTGCTTGGAATATTGCCACTTACATGGCAGTGTTATGATATTTCTACCGGCCATAGCATACTAGGCCATATTACATATTGTATTTGGCACACCAGGTGTCGAAGATCCTTGCAACAATATTTCATATCTCCAGAACAACTTTTCAAACTATTCATTTAGCGATTAAAATTGTAAAAGCATGACAAGTGTCATTTACCTGTTCTACTATATAATGCTCGTTGGAAGTTGTTGCATTGGTTAGATACTGGATGATTTCATTTTATTTAAATTTTTAGTGGAGATGGGACAGGGGTTATATGCATACATGGCCTATTTATGTTTGAAGTTTCTGTATGCTGTAATACTTATTTCTGTTTTTATCTTCTTTTCATTATGATTTTGTATAACAAGATACATTGTTGAAAATTTTCAAGTTTTGATTTATGTCCCCTACTCTTTTAGTAGGGCTAGGAAGGAGATTATGTAATCATATGTATTATTTCTGTTTACTGTTTATATCGCTGTATTTTCTGTTTATTTGACTTTACTTCATTGTGATTATGTATGATGTAATACAATTTCTTTGTATTTTGTTTCAAGTTTTGAATTAAAATCCCTTGCTCTTTTGAGAAGTGCCATGGGATCTTTAACATCCACCTGAACTACCACCAGAACAGGCAGATGGGACCTCAGTTTAGCATCTCATCCAAAGATGGCACCTCAGAGTGCAGCACCCCCTCATGCTGCACTACAGTGTCAGTATTGGGATATAAACCCAAGTGTCTGGTGATGGGGATAGAACCCACCCCTACTGATCTCCCAGCCTCAGAGGCGAGTGTGCTGCCTGCTGAGCCACTAACGTTGCTGTGCAGGAGCTCTTGCAAAAGCACACACTCCAGAAGCTGGCTCTCTGGTACCCCCTTCCTTTTTAATAAGGGTGAGTTGGTGTCTAGAAGCCTGTACACATGTGCACTAGAGACTTGCCACCACGTAACTTAAAAGGTATAGTGTATAGCTTTTTTGGTGGCTTCCTTGTTACAGGTAGTTCTGGCATCCTGTTTAGTTTCCAACAACAAGGTAAAATGGTTTGTCTATTTTTCAGTTAGACGGTAGAGTGTATTCAGGTTTTTTCAGTTTTATGTGTTCTGTCTCATTTATAAATGGACTTTATGGTCACTGTGAAGGTTGCTGCTACTTAGAATCCTCATGTGACCAGCATTCTAAAGCTTGGGCTCTGCTATTCCCCCAGTAGGGGTGCACTATATCCAGTTGTAATGACTTCTCATTGACAATCTTGGAGCCAACAGAAATGAAAATTATGGTATAAAGTTAATTTCTTCTTTTTGTTCCTTAAAATAACCTTTTTTCCCATAATTTCATGTTTGACAGGCCCAACTTCTGTCCACATTGAGATCCCCTGCACATCAGATTAAGTACTGTTGTGTGTTTAACCATCCTATCACTCTCATTTCTTAAGAACTATAGATTCTTCCCCCACAAGAATTGCCTTATATTTACCCCATGCATTCTTAGATTCTCCCACAGTTTTAGACCCCACAACCTCCTCAGGAGGCTGTTCCATGCATCCACTACCCTCTCTGTGAAATAATACTTCCTCCATTGCCCCTAGACACGCCCTCCTTCTATCTTTAAATTGTGTCCCTTGATTCTTGCAAGTCTCTTTTTCTGAAAAATGACTACCCTCTTGGACTTTGTTGATTCCACTGGGGTACTTAAAGTTTCTATCATGTCCCCCCCCTCCCTTCTTTCCTAAAGGGTAGCCATATTAAGCTCCTTTAGTCTCTCCTCATCAAGGCTTCTCTTGCAGACCCCTGCACCAGTTTAGATGCCCTCCTCTGGACTGACTCTATCTATCATAACCTGTCCTTGCAGGAGATGGGCTCTCAGAACTGGACACAATACTCCAGATGGGGTCTCACCAACTGTCTGTACAGAGGATAACAGCTTCCTGTTTCTGCTGCTGATGCCTCTTCCTATACATCCCAGTATACCCCAGCCCTCCCTACTGCCTTCTCACATTGCTTACTAACCTTAAGGTCATCACATATGATTACCCCAGGTCCCTTTCCTTTTTGTTGTTGTTACCAACCCCCCACCCATTGTGTATTCTTCCCTAGGGTTCTTATTTCCCAGGTGCATTATTTTGCACTTCTTTGCATTGAATCCTGGCTGCCATACTTCTGACCATTCCTCCAACCTTGCCAAGTCCCTTTTCATCCTTTCCACACATCCTTGTGTATCAACCCTGTTGCAGATTTTATGTCATCTGCAAAGGCATACTTTCCTTCAGTCCCTCTGCAATGTCACTGATAGAGACATTAAAAGGACTGGACCCAATCTGAACCCTACAGTACCCACTAGTAACCCCCTTCTCTTCAGAATGGACTCCATTTACAATTACCTTCTGTGTCCTGTTGTCCAGCCAATGTTTACCCAGGCTACCACCCTGGGTCCCACTCCAGGCTGGTTAATTTGACTAATAATCTTTGTGTGGGACTGTGTCAAATGCCTTGCTAAAGTCTAGGTATGCCATGTCCACAGCCCCTCCCTGGTCTACTACTTTTGGTCACCCAGTCAAGAAATCTATTAGATTCATCTGACGCAGCCTTCCCGCTGTAGACCCATGCTGCCTTGGGTCCCTGTGCTCCACTGGCCTCTAGGTACTCGACTATTCTTTCCTTCAGTGACTCCATCACTTTCCCTACCACAGAGGTCAGACTGACAGGTCTATGTTTCCTACCTCTGTCTTGGACCCACTTTTGTGCAGAGGAATCCATCCACCTTCCTCCAGTCCTCGGGTACCATACCATCCTCCATGATTTATTAAAAGGTAGTATCAGTGGTTTCACTAGTTCCTCCCTTAATTCTTTTAGAGATTCTGGGGTGGAATTCCATCAGGACCCATTGCACAGTCCACCTTCAGTTTTAGGAGTTCTTGCAGAACCCTTTCTTCTGTGTAAAGGACTGGGATCAAACCACCCTATCAAGAGTGCTTCTGAATTTGGATTAGGCACTTTCCCTCCTCTTTTATGAATACTGAGCAGAAATGTTCGCTCAGTATTCCTGCTTTTTCACTGTCCCCTCTGCCCACCCACTGTTCATTCTGTTCAACTTCACTGCTCCTCCCTTTGTCTTTCCTCTCTCGCTGATGTACCTATAAAAGGTTTTATTCCCTTCTTAACTAGAGTTGGCTATCTTTTCCTCAATTTGGACCTTTGCTATTCTGACTTCCCTCCCTGCTTCCTTCTGCCTTAACTGGTACAGCTCTCTGTTCTGCTCCTTCTGTGTTTCATTATACTTCCGGAATGCTATCTTTTCTTCCTGACTTTCACAGCCACCTCTTTTGAGAACCATAATATGGCTTTTTCTTTCATTTTGATTTATTCACTTGCTTCACACAAAGCTTGTTGCCTCTGTGATGGCAGTTTGATAATTCCCATTGTTTGCTCCACACCTCCTTCTAGCCTGTTTGCTAGTGCTTTTCTGAGGCACTCTCCCATCTTGCCAAAGTCAGCCTTCCTAAAGTCCAGTACCCTCACTTTTGCATGGCTCGACTCTGTAGCAGGTTTTACGTGAACCACACTGTTTTGATGGTCACTTGTCCCCAGATGGCAACCCACTTCTAGATCTGAGATCCTCTCACTGCCCCGTTTGAGAGCACGAGGTCTAAGATTGCTCCCTCACGCAGTGGGTTCCGAAACTAGCTGTCTAATGCCTGCCACCTGTGGGGCATCAAAGAATAGCCCTTCTCTTGGATGTGGCTGCAGCAAATGTGCTCCAGTTAACATCTGGCATATTCAGATCTCCATCAAGGTATCTCCCCTTTCTCTGCCATTCTAAGAATGCCTTCTATCATATCCTTGTGCATTCCTTCCCCTGACATGGGGTCTGCACAACCCCTGTGCGCAGTTGTGGTGCCCTTTCCAGTCTCCAAGGTGACCCCACAGTGCCTCCTCTCTTCCCTGTTTACTCTTTTGTTCAGTTGCTTTTATCCCTTCCTTTACAGAGAGCTACTCTCCCCTCTTCTCCACTGCCTCTCCTCCTTAGGTTATGTACCCTGGTATGTTAACATCACGTCATGGTTCTCTGTGTACCATGTTTCATCAGCGACTACAATATCCAGGCATCCCTCTTCCATTAAGCCATCAGCTCAAGGAGCTTGTTGCCCAGACTATAAGCATTAGTGTACTCATTACCTCCATTTCCTGATGGCCTTTCTCCCTTTTGCCCCATCCCTGTCCTTCTTGCCTTTGTCACTTTCTCCATTTACCCCTGCCCTTCTCCCTAACGACACCTCTATGTTGTGTGTGCTTCCTACCATGATTATTTGAGGGCTAGGATTTTCCTACTCCTTTCAGTACCTCCCTTGGCTAGTTTAAAAGCTTGCCAATGAAGCATTTAAACCTATCACCCTAGGATCCTGGTTCCCCTCGGACAGATGCAGTCCATCATGCCAGTATAGGCTTGCATCCTCCAGGTGGACCCCCAGTCCCCAATGAAGCCAAATCCCTGAGCTCCACAGTTTTTCAACCACTGATTTGAATCCCATGGTGCTGGAACACCCTAACCTCTCCTATGCCATAGATGGGTAGCACCTCCGAGAGGTTACGTCGTGCTACTTGATTAAGGCCCTTCCCAATTCCATAAACTCTTCCTGCACTTCTCTAATCCCTTTCTTAGCCAGGTCATTTGTCCCTAGGTGGACAATGACATCCAGCTCCCTCCCTTTGCAGCTACTCCGGCAATCCTGAGGATTAGCTTCCTGTCCCTGCAAGCCATGGTGCCAGGCAGGCTGCCCTCTCCCTTCCTCCCCAGTTCTACCTTCCTAACAATGGGTCCCCACCAGGGTAGTTTCCTTCCCCTGCAGGGTCCCCTGCCACCCTCCTGTGGGTCTCCTTTGTGGAGGTTCCCAGCATCCTCCTTGGTCTCACTGTGGGTGCCGCCATAGAGGAACCACACTTTGCCAGAATGGCATAGAAATTGTGGAGAGGTACAATGGGAGGGATGCGCCTCTGTTCCACCACCCTCACCCTCCCTGAGCCCACTGTGGTCCAACCGCTCCTTTTTCTTGGCAACCTCTGAGGCAACAGCAGTGGCACTGGTGGTCCCTGGATGGAAGAGGAGGTCCCACAAATCCTGGCCAACTCAGCCTGGAGATGAGCAACCTCCTCCCTCAGCCCAGAGAGGTGCCTGCAGATAAGACAACACCGCATCCTCCAGAACATCTCCCGGAAGACTGCTGCTCCACAGCCACTGCACTGCACCACTCCAATCATGTCTTATTTCTGGCCCCTTAACTGAGGTTAAACAGGGAAATTATGCTTTTAACTGTGCTCCTGAAAACAACAATTACATTTCAACATTCTCACATGGCTATGAACAACCAGAAAATAAGAGAGACCGTTCTTCTGGTTTCTCAGCTAGACATATTATGTTGGCATATATCTAGGACAGGTAAAGCACACTTTAGACATGTGTCATGGGCCAGATATTAAGAGTCCATAGTGTTCCAAAGTTCAGAAATTAGGATTAGGCCCTCATTTATATTGAAAACCTAAAAGCCTGAGAAGATGTAGTCAGCCTTCCCTCAAATAGCCAAAAGTGAGTTGTTGACAAACTCCACATCCTCAGCTATATTACAGTGCCAGTAATTTTAATTTTAAACTTGCGATTTTCTGCAGGCTCAGTTCCTCAGCTCTCCTCATCTTCCAACTATGCATCTTCATGGCGAGGTCTATGTCGGACTGCAAATTCTGACTCTGTTCTCTCCATTTACCGACCCGCATCCTTGGGGTCAGCAGACTGCCATGATTCCCCCATGGATGATACATAGCCTGGTGGGTAGAAGGAAGGAGGAATGGACAATGCCCAGTGCTTGTAGCTGCTACTGAACTGCATCACATTGTTTATGGGAAACCTGGTCTGGCAAGATAGATCTGGAAAATTTTACATCCTTGTCTTGAACCATAATTGGGTAAGCAGCCCTTGCAGATGCTAGCAGCAAGTCTCTAATTTCTTGGCCTGATTTTCGGAGGATGATGGCTCTGGGGGTCTAGTTCTGGTGGTAGTGGGTCACACATGTGGTTTACTCTGTAGGCCCTCCACAGTTGTCCCCAGTCAAACTCCTCAGGACATCTAAAGATGTAGCCAGCCATTCTTTTAGATATAGCAGCAGATTTGTGCCCTCTATACCCTCCGGGACAATTACCAGGTGCAAGTTATCTGATCTAAATTTATTTTCTAAATTCTCCAGGTGGTTCCTCGTGGCCACATTTTCTTTTAATGATGGCCAACACTGCCACTTGGGTTGTAAGGCTTCTCTTATCAGCCTCTGCCACCGTAGATCACAGTTCAGTCAGCGCCGCATTGTGCATCTCTAATTTTGTGAGAGTTTTTCTCTATCATGGTATCCACAGATTTAATAGATTCCAGGATTGCTTTCCATGGAAGGTCAAAATAGGAGCTGGCTGATTACTCCCAGCTAGGCCACCATTTCCTCCTTCTGAGAGATGGAGGAGCATTCGGTTTCTGCAGTCCAGGTGGCTGGTTCTCCTGTCGCCCCATAGCTATAGTTGGTATCCACCGATTCCTTAGACACTCAGGAGATGAAAGGTAGGACCTTTATAGTTGTGGTTTGTGGCGAGTTTGATTTTTACGCATTATTTATTTATTTATTTATTTAGTTTTTGTTGACCGGGTAAGTGCACTAGATAAATCCTGCCTATTTTCAGGTGCAACCCAGGGAGAATACAGATGACTGTAACTAACCTTGAACCAGATTAAGCTGTCTGTGGTATTTTTAGTGAATGGAGGAAATTTGGCCAGGGCACCAGGAAATTCCCCTACTGTTTATGAGGGCACTGTCCCAGAGGTGTGCGGTCAGTCGTGTCGACATTTGGTTTAGAAAGGATGTCTGCGGCAAGGGCTCCCAGTGAGTGTGTTGATCACTGATAGCGGGGAGCAGCCGCCCGGTTCTCAAACAGTTCAGGCTATGGAGCCTGCATTAGAAAACGCTGCTGTGGCGATTCAAGTACAAAATCAGTTGGAGAAAAAATTGAAACTGCTCACCAATACGATGCGGAGCTTCAACGTTGTTGTGAGACGAGAAAAAGAGAAAATGTGCCAGCCCGGTGGCACTGAAGGTTGAAGCGCTGGATGCCATACCTCGCGCCATGCCGGCGACCTGGGTTCGGGATCAAGCCCGGGCCGCTGGGGGTCAGCAGGGGGAGAAGAGATTGAACGTCCTGAAAATAGGCATAATACTTGTCTAGTGTACTTACCAGGTAAACAAAAGTGTCTGTAGGACAGATCTTTCTTCTCGGGGAGGGTTGTGGATGCGATCACTAGTGTAGCAGCCTCTGGTGGCTGTCGGAGGCACCGACTAGTGACGCGACGCAAGCGGGGGGCGGAGCTGCGGCATTACATTGCCTTGACAAGCCGCACTCCTCAGGGGGGTTAGGGAATGTGGCAAAAAAAGTAGAGAAAAACCCATTTCCTGGGGATAGATGAAGGCACCTTGTCTGCCCAACAGCCCACACTTACAATACTGGGCTATCTCCTCTCCAAGGGGCCACTCGTGTTTGCCAGGCACTTTGCCCTATAAGATAGAGTGCCCTGGGTGGATAGGGTGGCCCTACCTCCGGAGGGTTCAGACCCAGAGGTGGTGCTCGGTGTACGAAGGAAGAGTACTAGTCACAGGGAAGGTAGATGCTGGGTATCCAGGGTTGCTGGAAGGAGTTCTCCAGGAGTGGAGATAAAGAGTTAAAAAAAAAGAGAAAGTGGATGCAGGGATCTGTACATTTGCCTGAAACTTCTGCACCTTAGGTTTTATGGCAGCTGTACAAGAAACCCTGGTGACACACCCGGAAGCTACTACTCTAGCAAGCGAGCATGTACCTCTGATCCCTGAGATACAGCCCGGTGAGGTTGGTTGGATGGCAGAGGAGGCCCTGTTATGAGCTGACTGGATACGCGTGAAGATGGTGTGTGAGCAGTTACGCTGCATATTGCACCAGTTGGAAGTGCAGTACCTTTGCAAAATCAGGATTCTACACAGATGGACTTGGAGGAAGACTTATCTAACCCAGTTTCCGATTTACATCAGCGTACCCCCAGGACTTCCACCACAGGTACCCCCTCTTATTCCCCCCTTGTTTCTCCTCCTGTACTTCACACGGTGGGGGGGGGAGTGAAGAGGAGGATTTACTACATTCAGACCCAACTCTGTCTACAGAGGGAGTTCCAAAAAAAACTTATGCGGAATTGTTCCACAAGCCAGTAGAAATGGCAAAGAGAAGACATGCAATTCGTTTGTGTTATTTAGGGGGTATGGATGAACTACTAGACCAATTTTTTTGTAGGCCGTATACTTTTAAAACAATCATTGGGTTTTACCCCTACAGAGGTATATGCCCTCATTCAAGCTCCAGGAGAGCATCATTTTGATATTAGTTTTCAGACAGCTACAATCCTTGAATGGTTTTGGACTAAATATGCTGTTTTAAAAACTAACCCTTTATGGGTACATTTCAAGTTATTCCCCTTACAAAACAGTCTTTTCGCATTATCGCTGTTTTATTTAGGAATGAAGGGATGAATGTTACTGATATTTTACGGTGGTTAGAGAAGAAACGTGATGTTCAGGGCACTCCTGACCCTATTTTAGATTCTGAGGGATTCTGGAATGGGGGATGGAGGATTAAGGTGAAATTATTTTCCATTGATAATGACTTTCAACATCTTCAAATTTTTTTTTTTGGGTCATGACAAAGAGTTAATTTTTTACCCAGGTCAACCTCAGAGATGCCACAAATGTGGACCTTTATGGCACATTAGTACTACCGGTGACAAAGTTCAATGTTTTTGCTGTGGGAATTGGGTCATGCGAGCTTAGATTGTGTCAATACCCTAATTGTAACTTTTGTGAGGAACCTGGACATAATTTTGCTGAATGTCCCTTGGCCTCCCATAACACGGATGATCGTATTTTGCTATGCAAGATTTTTATATTAACACAGCGAGGTCAGGTAGGGGACCTATAGACCCTAGACTCCTAGGCAATCCAAGCCTGTAGTTCTTTCTGAGTCCATAGTTAATTTGCCTCTAGTTCTTGTACCTCCTGACCCTGTTAGATCAGTAGAGCCTGTCCCTGTTTCTACTTCTGTGATTTCATGCCCTCTACCCACTGAGTTGTGGCTCCCCGTTAGTCACCAGTCTGCTGTTGATACTATGGTACCCCCTCACCCCTTATCTGATTGTCCCCGAACTGGTTTACAGATCTCTGTAATACCATTGGGAGACATTGAACCTTTAGATGACTTAGTATCCATTTTGCCTCTTTCCAATAAATGTGATGTCCTTCCGGTGGAAGATGCCTTAGAGGACTTAGACTCTGAGGCTGCTTCTAGAACCTCTTCACAAACTGACCCTGTTTCAGATGTAGAGCTAGGCCAAAAGCCTCTTTGCACTACCAAGGTAAAGAAGAAATCATTGGGAAGCAGACTGGGTACCCGAAAGAGTGCTCAGAAAAATTTATTAACCCCTCTTTTATTTTTCTCTCTCTCCCTTTTTGAAGTATGGGGTATGAATTGAATATTGCTTCCTTTAATGTTAATAGTATTCAGTCTGAGAAGAAATGTTTAGCTACATTTGATTTATTCACAAACTCAGATCTTGATTTGATTTTTTTTCAAGACACTAGACTCTATTCATTAGATGATTTTGATGTTGCCTCCCAGGATTGGTTAAGAGGGGACTGTTATTGGTCTGGAAATGGGAGAAGTTACTTACTCTAGAGTTGGATTTGTTTTTCTCCCTGATGTTCTGGTAACTAATATTGTGGACCTTAAACCAGGTAAATGGCTTTTGTTGGATGTTTCAAATCAGAACTCTGATTTTGTCTTATTAATATTTATGGACCACAAATAAAATCAGAGTGTTTAGCTGTTTTGACTAAAATGCAGCCATTTTTATTTACTAGATGGAATATTTTATTTGGCGGAGACTTTAATATTAATAGGTCCTTCACAGACAGAGGGTCACATGGCACAAAACTGTACTGTGATGCACACTATTTGAATGATTTATTGCATCTTACTGGTCTCCAGGATGCATGGGAAAGTCTTGGAACTCAGCCAGCATACACGTATTCTTCTAGTTCAAGGAGGTCTAGGATTGATTATTGTTTTTTATCCCCTCATCTACGATGTTGTGCTCATAAGTTAATTCCTATGGCCAATTCAGATCATGTGTTGCTTCGGATCACATTGTCTGATTTTCCAGCTTTTTCTAAAGGGCCTGGCTATTGGAAACTAAATTTTTCCCTATTGGATATTCCTAAAGTTAGAGAAGGCTTTGATGCTTTATTAATAGCACAACATTAGTTTATTTTCTTTATGATTCTCCACAACTGTGGTGGTCTGATACAAAGCTAGATATTACTGATTATTTTAAAACTCTTGGGAAATTTTGGGTCACCACAACCGTACATCCTACCATGCCCCGAGGCACCAACTGCTTCAGATTTATTCCCAATTAAATAAGGGTGATATTGTGTCTCAGGAGACTGCTCGTGCTTTAAAGGAGAAAATGGTTCGGACTCAGTACAATAGATGTAAATCTCTTGAGGTGGAACAACGATTTGATGTTTCTGGTTCTCAAGGTTCTTGCAACCTTTTGAATACTTGTATCTCACAGGAAAAATAAAGAAATGAGAAAATTAGAAACAAAGTCTGGAGAATTTGTGGATACTCAGAAGGACATTTTATTAGAACTAGATCAATATTTACAATCACTTTTAGAGGTGGATTTGACTGTATCTGTTGATAAAATTGAAAAGTGGTTGGAATACTGTATACTTCCTGTCTTCTGATTTTCTTAGTACCTCTCTTTGTAACCCAATAACAGGCGTGAACTTGCCACTGTTGTTTCTGCACTTCCAAAAACGAGAATTCCCTGGCTGTGATGGCATTACTAACAAATTATACCCTATCTTATATAAATCATTACCAAAGAACTTTTGCTCCTTTTTAATAATATTTTGGACACGGTTCTGTACCACTCCAGTTTAATCATGGATTGGTTATTTTTACATAAATCTGGACAAAAGAGGATCTTAGGAACTGGAGGCCTATAACATTATTGAATTCCAAAAGTACAATTTTGTCGAAAATCTTGTGTAATAGATTGGCAGATATATTACCATTTATTGTTTGTCCCTTTCAGTTCTGTTCTGTGCTTGGGAGGAAAATTTCGGATGCATTGATTCTGCTTAGGGAAGTTATAGAAAAAAGCCATTCTGGTGAACTTATGGGGTTTCTCCTTAGTTTAGACCAGTTGAAGGCATCAATAAGAGTATCACACGGTATATTTGGCAGTGTCTACTCAAATTTGTATTTCCCTCTATATTTATTTTGTAGGTTACAGCGCTATTATGCTACTACAAAGTGGCCCCATTTGTGAATGGTTGGGTGGGAAATTTGAACTCATTCCTGGGAGTGAAACAGGGATGTCTCCTTAGTCCTGTTTTATATATTTTGACTCTAGAACCCTTGTTGTGGAAAATTAATAATGACAGTGGTATCAGCGGCCTTTCCTTTCATAGTGACATGGTGAAACTGAAAACAATTGCCTATGCTGATGATATCTGTGTTCTTCTAGCAGATAATCAATCTAGTACAGCTACAGATGCACTGATGATAGATTTCATGGAAAGTATAGGGCAAGGATTAACCGGACTAAAATTAAGTGCATTTTTCTTGGTCTTGGGATTGCCCATACTCCACTGTTATGGGTGTTCAGTAACTCAGGATGCTGCACTTATTTTGGGTATTTATTTTGGTGTCCTTGAGGGTGCCGTATTTAATTAGACTAAATTGATACAGGATGCAAAAAACAGAGTTGTTCAGTGGGATAAATGGAATACGTCGAAATTAAAACGTGTTTTCATGATTAAGACTTTTTTGCTTGGGTACTTTTTACATTTGGCTGTTATTTATCCCCTTTCTAAGTGTTTAAAAACTTCCATTTTGGCACTTTTAGTGCCGTGTGGGGTAACCTTTTAAACCCTGTTAAGAGGGGGGGGGTTGTATCTTAAAAGAGCTCAGGGTGGGTTACAGATGGTTAATCCAGTTTCTTTCTTCTTTTCTGTATCTGTGTTTGTGAATCTTAAACCTTTACTTGTTAATCTTCTGAGTATTTGGTCCTCCTGGGTACTTGATATTATTTCTCCATGGTTGCCTGATTGGAAGTCTGATGTTCCTATTGCTAAGCAGAAACACATCCGGAACTTCCCCTTATTTTTGTTTGCTTGCGGCGCTTGGCTGAAAGCTCATATTGACAACTTGGTGCGAAGCAGGTTCTGGAGGTGCGGCACTGTTGTGGCCAACACCAGCACAGCATTTTGGGCATGTGTGATGTCCACCAATAATGGAGGAGACAGCCAGTGACACTAGTTTGGAACGTTGCCACCAACAAAAGAAAACAACCAATGTGCTCCACCCCACACGCGCACGCATGCATATTGCATGCTAATGCACTCCCCACACAGTGTATGGCCGACAGAGGTGCCCAATCCCTGTCAGCTCCAATATTCCCCAACAGAGAAGCGGGTGCCATGCTGGGAGCCCACCACAGCTAGCAACAATCCGTATAGCAGACAGGGGTGCTCAATCCCCCATCAGCTCCACTGCCCCTTCCCCAAACAGCCTTCCAGCTGCCATACTGGGAGCCCACCCCAGTGTGGCAAAAGTCCCGCATCATCGAAGAAAAGAAAGAATCCTGAAAGGAAAACCTTCCCTAGCTGACTGTCCTGACCCCGCTCCCCCACCGCACCCACCCTCTGTGCACCCTGCCTCCCCACCCCCTCACCCCATACTTACCTCCGAGTCTGGCACAATGATTTTCGGTGGACTGGGAACACATCTGCACTCTTCAAAGCTGACCGCAAACTGAGAAATGCCGGTAAGCTGTATAATGTAATAAATAGGGTTTTTCAACTTTGATGCATATCGCAGGCATTTTTAGAATTTTTCTCCAAATTTTCAACATAGGGTTTTGGGACCCCACCTCATAATTCTGTCACTGTCATTTTGTTAATTGGCCCTCTAAAGGTGATTTCACGGTTGCTGGCTGGAACCACCTTTTGGGACCAATTTACGAAATGACAGTGTCATATTTCATGAGGTAGGCCCCCAAAAACCCTATGTTGTAAATTTGGTGAAAATATTCCTCAAAATGACTGTTTTATGAGCATGCATTGTGCTGTTCCTATGCACACTCATAAGTTCGCGAATGTTCTATATTTTCATTCCAGATTTTCAGCATTGCCATTTAACCACACCTCCTTATGAGCAGTACAGCTGTCATTTTTCATACTTCACCCAAAATGTGTTTCCACGCATGTAGCGCACAATGGTGCAGTTGGTGTTCGAAATCAATGTTTGGGACAGATTAAGAAAAATCTCAGTGATACTTTTCATGAGCAGAAATGGTAAAATGGCTATGTTAAAATTTGGTGAAAAATTCCCAAAATGACTGTTTTATGAGCATGTGTTGCCCTGTTCCTATACACGCTCAGTAAGTTCGTGAATTTTCAATATTTTCACTCCAGATTTTCAACATTGCCATCCTACCACACCCCTTATGAGCAGTATAGCCATAACTTTTCACATCTTGCCCAAAATGTGTTTCTGCACATGGCGCACAATGGCTGAGTCGGTGTGTGAAATCAATGTTTGGGACAGATTAAGAAAATCACAGTGACACTGTTCATGAGCAGAGGTGTTACAATGGCTATGTTAAAAATTTGGTGAAAAAAGTCCATAAAATGACCATTGTGCAGTTTCCACACACCCTTGTAAGTTTATGGATTTCTAATATTTTCAGTCCAGATTTTCACCACTGGCATTTTTCTACACTTCCTTATGAACAGTACAGCTGTCATTTTTCATACCATGGCCAAAATGTGTTTTTGCACTTCCAGCGCAGAAATGCGTAGTCGCTGTGGGAAATCACTGTTCGGGACAGATTAAGAAAATCATAGTGACACTGTTCATGAGTGGAAGTTCCAAAATGCCTGTGTTGACAATCAGCTGTCAAAAATCCCCAAACTAATTGCATTATGGGTGTGTGTTGCACAGTTTCTACACATGCTCATGACTTCACCAGTTTTTTTAATATTTTCACTGCAGATTTTCAACGTTGCCATTTTTTGCACCTCCCCATGAACAGTACAGCTGTTATTTTTCACATCCTGTTCGAAATGTGTTTTCGCACCTGTGGTGCCAAATGGCGTAGTCACTGTGCAAAATCAGCTTTCAGCTAATGAACTGATATTGCCACTATTCATAAAGTGGGGGTCACAAAAAACCCATGTTGAAAATTTGGAGTGAAAATGCCAACGAACGCCTGAGACATTAGGGTTTCTGACCATAACGCCCCACCCTGTAAAGATTGACAGGCATCAGGGGTGTGACTTGGGATTCTCACCTGTAATGCTCATACCATTCCACACCCTGCAGCCAGTGAGAGGCATCAAGGTGTGCCTTGGACTCTTCAGCCCCAAAGTTCACCCCATTCTCCTATACAGCACCCATCTCACCGTATTTCCTGATGGAGTGGGGTGAGCATAAGGGCCAAAGACCCCAAGGCACACCGTGACACTTGGTGTCTGCAGGGTAGGGTGTGGTGAAATGGCGTGGCCGTTATGCCTGACAACCCAAAGGTACACCCCAATGCCTGTCAGTCTCTGCAGGGTGGTGGCGGGGTTGACTTCAGTTAAATACTTCACTGCCATTCCTATTATGCAGCTCTCTAACTCCTACACTACCAATGCCAATGCCAGCAAGAAAACATTCAGCATTGACAAATGTTTGTTTTGGCTGTTTTAGTAAACTCAAATTATGGAAAATTACTAAAACTATGATTACCAACCATACTCGAAAGAATTTCATCAATCTATTCAGCTACAATTTTTCCTTCATTCCCCACACTATATTGATAGATCTCCTTCAGACTTAGTTTTTATTCAGTTAATGTTGACTAGTTCCCATATGCCTGTTGCTATGTGGGACATTACCTGGTTAGGAGTACATGGCAGACTTAATGTGAAAGGGAATTTGACACATAAGAGGGTTGAGGAACGTGTTTACCCTCGATCTCTGACCTGCCTGAACATGGTTGAATCTATGGATCATTTATTTTTTGCTTGTCCTTATGTCCAACAGTTTTGGACTATATGGAACTTCTGATGGTCTATTTCTCGATTGGTAAATATTACTTCTGACATATTGTTGCTTGGAATATTGCCACTTACATGGCAGTGTTATGATATTTCTACGGCCATAGCATACTAGGCCATATTACATATTGTATTTGGCACACCAGGTGTCGAAGATCCTTGCAACAATATTTCATATCTCCAGAACAACTTTTCAAACTATTCATTTAGCGATTAAAATTGTAAAAGCATGACAAGTGTCATTTACCTGTTCTACTATATAATGCTCGTTGGAAGTTGTTGCATTGGTTAGATACTGGATGATTTCATTTTATTTAAATTTTAGTGGAGATGGGACAGGGGTTATATGCATACATGGCCTATTTATGTTTGAAGTTTCTGTATGCTGTAATACTTATTTCTGTTTTTTATCTTCTTTTCATTATGATTTTGTATAACAAGATACATTGTTGAAAATTTTCAAGTTTTGATTTATGTCCCCTACTCTTTTAGTAGGGCTAGGAAGGAGATTATGTAATCATATGTATTATTTCTGTTTACTGTTTATATGCTGTATTTTCTGTTTATTTGACTTTACTTCATTGTGATTATGTATGATGTAATACAATTTCTTTGTATTTTGTTTCAAGTTTTGAATTAAAAAATCCCTTGCTCTTTTTGAGAAGTGCCATGGGATCTTTAACATCCACCTGAACTACCACCAGAACAGGCAGATGGGACCTCGGTTTAGCATCTCATCCAAAAGATGGCACCTCAGAAGTGCAGCACCCCCCCTCATGCTGCACTACAGTGTCAGTATTGGGATATAAACCCAAGTGTCTGGTGATGGGGATAGAACCCACACCCTACTGATCTCCCAGCCTCAGAGGCGAGTGTGCTGCCTGCTGAGCCACTAACGTTGCTGTGCAGGAGCTCTTGCAAAAGCACACACTCCAGAAGCTGGCTCTCTGGTACCCCCTTCCTTTTTAATAAGGGTGAGTTGGTGTCTAGAAGCCTGTACACATGTGCACTAGAGACTTGCCACCACGTAACTTAAAAGGTATAGTGTATAGCTTTTTTGGTGGCTTCCTTGTTACAGGTAGTTCTGGCATCCTGTTTAGTTTCCAACAACAAGGTAAAATGGTTTGTCTATTTTTCAGTTAGACGGTAGAGTGTATTCAGGTTTTTCAGTTTTATGTGTTCTGTCTCATTTATAAATGGACTTTATGGTCACTGTGAAGGTTGCTGCTACTTAGAATCCTCATGTGACCAGCATTCTAAACTTAGGCTCTGCTATTCCCCAGTAGGGGTGCACTATATCCAGTTGTAATGACTTCTCATTGACAATCTTGGAGCCAACAGAAATAGAAAATTATGGTATAAAGTTAATTTCTTCTTTTGTTCCTTAAAATAACCTTTTTCCCATAATTTCATGTTTGACAGACCCCAACTTCTGTCCACATTGAGATCCCTGCACATCAGATTAAGTACTGTTGTGTGTTTAACCATCCTATCACTCTCATTTCTTAAGAACTATAGATTCTTTGTGACCCCAAGGCTATTTCAGTTTTGAAAAGGGCTGTGAAGCTCAAGTCTGGCATTAGATTGCAAGGGCCCCGGACCTCAGAGTTGTGGATTTTTCATCCCACCACCACCCCAAAGTTCCGCTCCTGCTGGGTGGCGGTCCAGTGGGAAGCGCGAGGTGGAAAGTGGCTGTGGTGATAGCCAGGGTAGGGTGGAAGGGCAGAGCCAGTATGGCACATGTACATGCCAGGGTCCAGGGAGAAAATGGGTACAAAAACTGGGGTGGGAGATAGTCTTGTGTACTTTATTTTTATTGTAATGGTTGAGCCCTTCTTACAGTTGTACAGTATGTTGTGCATTGATACTATGTACCCATGCTTTTCAATGGAAATACATAAATAAAAAAAAAAAAAAAAAGCCTTGCCAGTGCAGTGGTTGGATTCCACTTGCAACACAGATGACCAGAATTTGGGAACGGACCTGTGTGTCTGAGGGCCAGCCAGGGGAGATGGCTTGAGCATCCCATAACAGTTTGCCATCTCCCGGGGAGGAGTCTGCAGCCTGATGTTTGCTGACCTCTGGCCGAGGTCAGAGGTATGAGCACATCAAGTCAGGCTGCGTAAATAGTGTGTCGGATGTCAGATCTTGCCTAAACATCCTGGATGTCATCACCCTAGGAAGAATAATGGGAAAATGACTCCATGGCTTGCGGATGATGGTTGTCAGCCCACCACCACCACGAAGCCCATGACAGCCGAACCACCCCTGACCAATTAAGTAGCTGGTGGGCCCCACTGGCCCTTGCCCTTTGAAGGAGCATCGTTCGAAGGGATACATTGGGTTATCTGGGTGGCTGTAATGTGGGGTGGTGGTTGGCAGTGGGGACAGAGTGCCGGTGGATGTCCTAGGTGATCTGAAGGAGTGGCCGGTCGGGGAGGAGGGGGAAACAAAAAAAGCATTGAAGGCCACAATAGGTAGGTGAAGGCCTACATTGTGAAGGCCTATATTGCAGAAAAGCAGAGGCCTTCAGCCCTTATCAAAGCTAACTTCACAAGGTTTATGGTGACTTCCTGGGCGAAGAGGGGTGAAGCATCGGGTTTAGAGCTATGCAAGGCAGCCACGTAGTCCACCGTCCACACTTTTACCAAACACTGTAAATTGGATGTTCAGAGTGCTGCTAATGCAGCTTTTGGCCACAGAGTTTTACAGGCAACAGTTTGTAAGTGATCTGTTGCAGTATAGTCTTCTCTGACATATGGTGCACCCCCCATCCCCCCCTTTGGTCTGGGTACGGCTTTTTAGAACCCATTTGTAATAACATCCCATTGACACTGTGGAGCACTACAGAAAGAAGAAATTAACAATGCTTGCCATAAGTTCGTTTTAGTTGGCTCCAACATTGTCAATTGAACCATGCATGAGCCTTCTCCTGTGGGTGAAAATGTTTTTTTGTTGTCGTTTTGTTTTTTCCAGGAGAGACACTAAGCTGAAAGTTTGTTTGCAGGTGCGATCTGGGTGCACAAGGAAGTTAAGTAACTTGCTTAGGGTCACACAGTATGCAAGTGGGGGCTGTGTGATTCAAACCCAGGTATTCAGGTTTGCAGTTCAGAGCCTTAAACCACTGTACTATACTATTTGGTATCTAGGTGAGGATGTCCATTAGTATATTTAATACCCCTTTTGTCTTTGGCATCCTTTTATTTTATTGTCCTGCAGTGTTTTATTAAGGAAACAAGGAAAAAAAATTTCAATCATACTGCCACCACACACCTGTTTTTTAACTTTATTTTTATTGTTTAGCTGTATACAAGACATTACAAATAACTGATTAGTAGGCACATAGTGAAAACATACACACTTGATAAAGTGAGTACAACATTGTTACAGTCCAAATCTTGACTGGGTCAGAGCTCGACTACGCCAGCTGGGAATTCATCATGTTCTGTTAATGCTAGGCAGTTTAAAATTATCTACGGGGAAAAGGCATATTAGTTCGCTGACACTGGTGAGGCGATGAAGATGGTGGATTGAATAGAGAGGAGTTCTGAACAAAGTGTGAAGGTTCCAATGCAGACTTAGATGACAGCACCTGAACAACGATGGGACCCAAGTACCAACTATACATTAGAGACAGTACTGTGCTTGTTTGCCTTTATTCCTCTTAACCCGGGCCACAGTAACATCTGGCCTTAAGCACCCATTTGGGAGTAATTTTTTTGTGGGATCTGGCCTTGGCTGTTATTGATGTTGGAGGTGGTGGGGCAAAATGGTGTCTTGTGATGGCGTAGTATTTTTAACTTCACAAGGCTGCCTGTTTTCCTTTTTTTTTTGTTTGTTTGTACTTTCTGTTTATTGCTATTTAATAATAACAATACAGGTTATGCATTTCTCATGCAGGTATTACATTTACATCGTAGGTTACAAACCCAGTCAAGACTAAAGGAATAAGTAAATTAAAAACCATGACCTGCAATATGGTACAGTAGGAATTGGGGAGGGGTCTAGAAAGTAAAAGATAGCTCAATGAAAAAGAGCCCAACATTGCCAGCTGCTTCAATAGACAAGAGTAGTGTCCTTTTCAAGACAATCATAGGTACATTTTAAATGCACTCAACAAAGTGCAATATACTCTATACTGAAACACAGAAACATACAAAAATAGACTTTGATGGCAGATAAGGACCGCTAGGCCAACCTAGTCTGCCCATTTCCTACTACAGGATAGGCCGCAGATCCTAGTTAACCAACAGCCTATTTCTTCCTACCCCCACAAGAATTGCCTTATGTCTGCCCCATGCATTCTTGAATTCTCCCACAGTTTTAGACCCCACAACCTCCTCAGGAAGGCTGTTCCATGCATCCACTACCCTCTCTGTGAAATAATACTTCCTCACATTGCCCCTGAACCGCCCTCCTTCTATCTTTAAATTGTGTCCCCTTGTTCTTGCAAGTCTCTTTTTCTGAAAGATGCTACCCTCTTGGACTTTGTTGATTCCACTGAGGTACTTAAAAGTTTCTATCATGTCCCCCTCCCTTCTTTCCTAAAGGGTATACATATTAAGCTCCTTTAGTCTCTCCTCATACGGCTTCTCTTGCAGACCCTGCACCATTTTAGTTGCCCTCCTCTGGACTGCCTCTATCCTGTCTATGTCCTTGCGGAGATGGGGTCTCCAGAACTGGACACAGTACTCCAGATGGGGTCTCACCAACTGTCTGTACAGAGGGATAACAGCTTCCTGTTTTCTGCTGCTGATGCCTCTTCCTATACATCCCAGTATACCCCCAGCCCTCCCTACTGCCTTCTCACATTGCTTGCTAACCTTAAGGTCATCTGATATGATTACCCCCAGGTCCCTTTCCTTTTTTGTTGTTGTTACTACATCCCCACCCATTGTGTATTCTTCCCTGGGTTCTTATTTCCCAGGTGCATTATTTCACTTCTTTGCATTGAATCCTAGCTGCCATACTTCTGACCATTCCTCCAACCTTGCCAAGTCCCTTTCATCCTTTCCACGCCTCCTTGTGTATCAACCCTGTTGCAGATTTTGTGTCATCTGCAAAAGGCATACTTTTCCTTCCAGTCCTCTGCAATGTCACTGATGAAGACATTAAAAGGACTGGACCCAATACTGAACCCTACAGTACCCACTAGTAACCCCTTTCTTCAGAATGGACTCCATTTACAATTACCTTCTGTGTCCTGTTGTCCAGCCAATGTTTTACCCAGGCTACCACCCTGGGTCCCACTCCCAGGCTGGTTAATTTGACTATTAATCTTTGTGTGGGACTGTGTCAAATGCCTTGCTAAAGTCTAGGTATGCCATGTCCACAGCCCCTCCTGGTCTACTACTTTGGTCACCCAGTCAAAGAAATCTATTAGATTCATCTGACATGACCTTCCGCTGTGAACCCATGCTGCCTTGGGTCCTGTGCTCCACTGGCCTCTAGGTACTCGACTATTCTTTCCTTCAGAAGTGACTCCATCACTTTCCCTACCACAGAGGTCAGACTGACAGGTCTGTAGTTTCCTGCCTCTGTCTTGGACCCACTTTTGTGAAGAGAATCACATCCGCCTTCCTCCAGTCCTCGGGTACCATACCATCCTCCATGATTTATTAAAAGAGTAGTCAGTGGTTTCACTAGTTCCTCATAATTCTTTTAGAATTCTGGGGTGAATTCCATCAGGACCCATTGCTTTGTCCACCTTCAGTTTTAGGAGTTCTTGCAGAACCCTTTCTTCTGTGAAAGGACTGGGATCGACCACCCTATCAAGAGTGCTTCTGTTAATTGGATTAGGCACTTTCCCTCCTCTTTTGTGAATACTGAGCAGAAATGTTCGTTCAGTATTCCTGCTTTTTCACTGTCCCCCTCTGCCCACCCACTGTTCATTCTGTTCAGCTTCACTATCCCTCCCTTTGTCTTTCTACGCTCGCTGATGTACCTATAAAAGGTTTTATTCCCCTTCTTAACTGAGTTGGCTATCTTTTCCTCAGTTTGGACCTTTGCTATTCTGACTTCCCTCCCTGCTTCCTTCTGCCTTAACTGGTACAGCTCTCTGTTCTGCTCCTTCTGTGTTTCCTTATACTTCCGGAATGCTATCTTTTTCTTCCTGACTTTCACAGCCACCTCTTTTGAGAACCATAGTGGCTTTTTCTTTCGTTTTGATTTATTCACTTGCTTCACACAAGGCTTGTTGCCTCTGTGATGGCAGTTTGATAATTCCCCATTGTTGCTCCACACCTCCTTCTAGCCTGTTTGCTAGTGCTTTTCTGAGGCACTCTCCCATCTTGCCAAAGTCAGCCTTCCTAAGTCCAGTACCCTCACTTTTGCATGGCTCGACTCTGTAGCTGAGTTTAACGTGAACCACACTGTTTGATGGTCACTTGTCCCCAGATGGCAACCCCTTCTAGATCTGAGATCCTCTCACTGCCCCGTTTGAAGTCGAGGTCTAAGATTGCTCCCTCACGAGTGGGTTCGAAACTAGCTGTCTAATGCCTGCCACCTGTAGGGCATCAAGAATGGCCCTTCTCTTGGATGTGGCTGCAGCAAATGTGCTCCAGTTAACATCTGGCATATTCAGATCTCCCATCAACAGTATCTCCCCCTTTCTCTGCCATTCTAAGAATGCCTTCTATCATATCCTTGTGTATTCCTTCCCCCTGACATGGGGGTCTGTACACAACCCCCTGTGCGGATTGTGGTGCCCTTTCCAGTCTCCAAGGTGACCCACAGTGCCTCCTCTCTTCCCTGTTTACTCTTTTGTTCAGTTGCTTTTATCCCTTCCTTTACATAGAGAGCTACTCCTCCCCCTCTTCTCCACTGCCTGTCTCTCCTGTAGGTTATGTACCCTGGTATGTTAACATCCCAGTCATGGTTCTCTGTGTACCATGTTTCTGTGACTGCTACAATATCCAGGCATCCCTCTTCCATTAAGGCCATCAGCTCAGGGAGCTTGTTGCCCAGACTATGGGCATTGGTACTCATTACCCTCCATTTCCTGATGGCCTTACTCCCTTTTGCCCCATCCCTGTCCTTCTTGCCTTTGTCACTTTCTCCATTTACCCCCTGCCCTTCTCCCTATCGACACCTCTATGTTGGTGTTTGCCACACTTACTACCATGATTATTTGGGGCTAGGATTTTCCTACTCCTTTCCAGTGCCTCCCCCCTTGGCTAGTTTAAAAGCTTGCCAATGAAGCATTTAAACCTATCACCTAGGATCCTGGTTCCCCTCCCGGACAGATGCAGTCCATCATGCCAGTATAGGCTTGCATCACTCCAGGTGGACCCCCAGTCCCCAATGAAGCCAAATCCCTGAGCTCCACACCAGTTTTTCAACCACTGATTGAATCCCATGGTGCGGAACACCCTAGCCTCTCCTATGCCATAGATGGGTAGCACCTCCGAGGAGGTTACCGTGCGTGCTACTTGACTAAGGCCCCTTCCCAATTCCATAAACTCTTCCTGCACTTCTTCAATCCCTTTCTTAGCCAGGTCATTTGTCCCTAGGTGGACAATGACATCCAGCTCCCTCCCTTTGCAGCTACTCCGGCAATCCTGAGGATTCGCTTCCTGTCCCTGCAAGCCATGGTGCCAGGCAGGCACCTTACCTCCCTCTCCCCTTCCTCCCCCAGTTCTACCTTCCTAACAATGGAGTCCCCCACCAGGAGTAGTTTCCTTCCCCTGCAGGGTCCCCTGCCACCCTCCTGTGGGTCTCCTTTGTGGAGGTTCCCAGCATCCTCCTTGGTCTCCACTGTGGGTGCCGCCATAGAGGAACCACACTTTGCCAGAATGGCATAGAAATTGTGGAGAGGTACAATGGGAGGGATGCGCCTCTGTTCCACCACCCTCACCCTCCCTGAGCCCACTGTGGTCCAACCGCTCCTTTTTCTTGGCAACCTCTGAGGCAACAGCAGTGGCACTGGTGGTCCCTGGATGGAAGAGGAGGTCCCACAAATCCTGGCCAACTCAGCCTGGAGATGAGCAACCTCCTCCCTCAGCCCAGAGAGGTGCCTGCAGATAAGACAACACCGCATCCTCCAGAACATCTCCCGGAAGACTGCTGCTCCACAGCCACTGCACTGCACCACTCCAATCATGTCTTATTTCTGGCCCCTTAACTGAGGTTAAACAGGGAAATTATGCTTTTAACTGTGCTCCTGAAAACAACAATTACATTTCAACATTCTCACATGGCTATGAACAACCAGAAAATAAGAGAGGACCGTTCTTCTGGTTTCTCAGCTAGACATATTATGTTGGCATATATCTAGGACAGGTAAAGCACACTTTAGACATGTGTCATGGGCCAGATATTAAGAGTCCATAGTGTTCCAAAGTTCAGAAATTAGGATTAGGCCCTCATTTATATTGAAAACCTAAAAGCCTGAGAAGATGTAGTCAGCCTTCCCCTCAAATAGCCAAAAGTGAGTTGTTGACAAACTCTCCACATCCTCAGCTATATTACAGTGCCAGTAATTTTAATTTTAAACTTGCGATTTTCTGCAGGCTCAGTTCCTCAGCTCTCCTCATCTTCCAACTATGCATCTTCATGGCGAGGTCTATGTCGGGCTGCAAATTCTGACTCTGTTCTCTCCATTTACCGACCCGCATCCTTGGGGTCAGCAGACTGCCATGATTCCCCCCATGGATGATACATAGCCTGGTGGGTAGAAGGAAGGAGGGAATGGACAATGCCCAGTGCTTGTAGCTGCTACTGAACTGCATCACATTGTTTATGGGGAAACCTGGTCTGGCAAGATAGATCTGGAAAAATTTTACATCCTTGTCTTGAACCATAATTGGGTAAGCAGCCCTTGCAGATGCTAGCAGCAAGTCTCTAATTTCTTGGCCTGATTTTCGGAGGATGATGGCTCTGGGGGTCTAGTTCTGGTGGTAGTGGGTCACACATGTGGGTTTACTCTGTAGGCCCTCCACAGTTGTCCCCAGTCAAACTCCTCCAGGACATCTAAAGATGTAGCCAGCCATTCTTTTAGATATAGCAGCAGATTTGTGCCCTCTATACCCTCCGGGACAATTACCAGGTGCAAGTTATCTGATCTAAATTTATTTTCTAAATTCTCCAGGTGGTTCCTCGTGGCCACATTTTCTTTTGTGATGGCCAACACTGCCACTTGGGTTGTAAGGCTTCTCTTATCAGCCTCTGCCACCGTAGATCACAGTTCAGTCAGCGCCGCATTGTGCATCTCTAATTTTGTGAGAGTTTTCTCTATCATGGTATCCACAGATTTAATAGATTCCAGGATTGCTTTCCATGGAAGGTCAAAATAGGAGCTGGCTGATTACTCCCAGCTAGGCACTATTCCTCCTTCTGAGATGGAGGAGCATTGTTTCTGCAGTCCAGGTGGCTGGTTCTCCTGTCGCCCCATAGCTATAGTTGGTATCCACGATTCCTTAGACACTCAGGAGATGAAAGGTAGGACCTTTATAGTTGTGGTTTGTGGCGAGTTTGATTTTTAAGCATTATTTATTTATTTATTTATTTAGTTTTTGTTGACGGGTAAGTGCACTAGATAAATCCTGCCTATTTTCAGGTGCAACCAGGAGAGAATACAGATGACTGCCTAACCTTGAACCAGATTAAGCTGTCTGTGGTATTTTTAGTGAATGGAGGAAATTTGGCCAGGGCACAGGAAATTCCCCTACTGTTTATGAGGGGCACTGTCCCAGAGGTGTGCCGAGTCAGTCGTGTCGACATTTGGTTTAGAGAAGGATGTCTGCGGCAAGGGCTCCCAGTGAGTGTGTTGATCACTGATAGCGGGGAGCAGCCGCCGGTTCTCAAACAGTTCAGGCTATGGAGCCTGCATTAGAAAACGCTGCTGTGGCGATTCAAGTACAAAATCAGTTGGAGAAAAATTGAAACTGCTCACCAATACGATGCGGAGCTTCAAGCGTTGTTGGAGGCGAGAAAGAGAAAATGTGCCAGCCGGTGGCACTGAAGGTTGAGCGCTGGATGCCATACCTCGCGCCATGCCGGCGACCTGGGTTCGGGATCAAGCCCGGGCCGCTGGGGGTCAGCAGGGGGAGAAGAGATTGAACGTCCTGAAAATAGGCATAATACTTGTCTAGTGTACTTACCAGGTAAACAAAAGTGTCTGTAGGACAGATCTTTCTTCTCGGAGGAGGGTTGTGGATGCGATCACTAGTGTAGCAGCCTCTGGTGGCTGTCGGAGGCACCGACTAGTGACGCGACGAAAGCGGGGGGCGGAGCTGCGGCATTACATTGCCTTGACAAGCCGCACTCCTCAGGGGTTAGGAATGTGGCAAAAAGTAGAGAAAACCCATTTCCTGGGGATAGATGAAGGCACCTTGTCTGCCCAACAGCCCACACTTACAATACTGGGCTATCTCCTCTCAAGGGGCCACTCGTGTTTGCCAGGCACTTTGCCTATAAGATAGAGTGCCCTGGGTGGATAGGGTGGCCCCTACCTCCGGAGGTTCAGACCCAGAGGTGGTGCTCGGTGTACGAAGGAAGAGTACTAGTCACAGGGGAAGGTAGATGCTGGGTATCCAGGGTTGCTGGAAGGAGTTCTCCAGGGAGTGGAGATAAAAGAGTTAAAAAAAGAAAGTGGATGCAGGGATCTGTACATTTGCCTGAAACTTCTGCCTTAGGTTTTATGGCAGCTGTACAAGAAACCCTGGTGACACACCCGGAAGCTACTACTCTAGCAAGCGAGCATGTACCTCTGATCCCTGAGATACAGCCCGGTGAGGTTGGTTGGATGGCAGAGAGGCCCTGTTATGAGCTGACTGGATCGCCGTGAAGAAGGTGTGTGAGCAGTTACGCTGCATATTGCACCAGTTGGAAGTGCAGTACCTTTGCAAAATCAGGATTCTACACAGATGGACTTGGAGGAAGACTTATCTAACAGTTTCGATTTACATCAGCGTACCCCAGGACTTCCACCACAGGTACCCCTCTTATTCCCCCTTGTTTCTCCTCCTGTACTTCACCACGGTGGGGAGTGAAGGAGGATTTACTACATTCAGACCCAACTCTGTCTACAGAGGAGTTCCAAAAAACTTATGCGGAATTGTTCCACAAGCCAGTAGAAATGGCAAAGAGAAGACATGCAATTCGTTTGTGTTATTTAGGGGTATGGATGAACTACTAGACCAATTTTTGTAGGCCGTATACTTTTAAAACAATCATTGGGTTTTACCCCTACAGAGGTATAATGCCCTCATTCAAGCTCAGGAGAGCATCATTTTGATATTAGTTTTCAGACAGCTACAATCCTTGAATGGTTTTGGACTAAATATGCTGTTTTAAAAACTAACCCTTTATGGGTACATTTCAAGTTATTCCCCTTACAAAACAGTCTTTTCGCATTATCGCTGTTTTATTTAGGAATGAAGGGATGAATGTTACTGATATTTTACGGTGGTTAGAGAAGAAACGTGATGTTCAGGGCACTCCTGACCCTATTTTAGATTCTGAGGGATTCTGGAATGGGGGATGGAGGATTAAGGTGAAATTATTTTCCATTGATAATGACTTTCAACATCTTCAAATTTTTTTTTTTGGGTCATGACAAAGAGTTAATTTTTACCCAGGTCAACCTCAGAGATGCCACAAATGTGGACCTTTATGGCACATTAGTACTACGGTGACAAAGTTCAATGTTTTGCTGTGGGAATTGGGTCATGCGAGCTAGATTGTGTCAATACCCTAATTGTAACTTTTGTGAGGAACCTGGACATAATTTTGCTGAATGTCCCTTGGCCTCCCATAACACGGATGATACGTATTTTGCTATGCAAGATTTTTATATTAACACAGCGAGTCAGGTGGGGACCTATAGACCCTAGACTCCTAGGCAATCCAAGCCTGTAGTTCTTTCTGAGTCCATAGTTAATTTGCCTCTAGTTCTTGTACCTCCTGACCCTGTTAGATCAGTAGAGCCTGTCCCTGTTTCTACTTCTGTGATTTCATGCCCTCTACCCACTGAAGTTGTGGCTCCCCCGTTAGTCACCAGTCTGCTGTTGATACTATGGTACCCCCCTCACCCCTTATCTGATTGTCCCCGAACTGGTTTACAGATCTCTGTAATACCATTGGGAGACATTGAACCTTTAGATGACTTAGTATCCATTTTGCCTCTTTCCAATAAATGTGATGTCCTTCCGGTGGAAGATGCCTTAGAGGACTTAGACTCTGAGGCTGCTTCTAGAACCTCTTCACAAACTGACCCTGTTTCAGATGTAGAGCTAGGCCAAAAGCCTCTTTGCACTACCAAGGTAAAGAAGAAATCATTGGGAAGCAGACTGGGTACCGAAAGAGTGCTCAGAAAATTTATTAACCCCTCTTTTATTTTCTCTCTCTCCCCTTTTTGAAGTATAGGGTATGAATTGAATATAGCTTCCTTTAATGTTAATAGTATTCAGTCTGAGAAGAAATGTTTAGCTACATTTGATTTATTCACAAACTCAGATCTTGATTTGATTTTTTTTCAAGACACTAGACTCTATTCATTAGATGATTTTGATGTTGCCTCCCAGGATTGGTTAAGAGGGGACTGTTATTGGTCTGGAAATGGGGAGAAGTTACTTACTCTAGAGTTGGATTTGTTTTTTTCGCCCTGATGTTCTGGTAACTAATATTGTGGACCTTAAACCAGGTAAATGGCTTTTGTTGGATGTTTCAAATCAGAACTCTGATTTTTGTCTTATTAATATTTATGGACCACAAATAAAATCAGAGTGTTTAGCTGTTTTGACTAAAATGCAGCCATTTTTATTTACTAGATGGAATATTTTATTTGGCGGAGACTTTAATATTAATAGGTCCTTCACAGACAGAGGGTCACATGGCACAAAACTGTACTGTGATGCACACTATTTGAATGATTTATTGCATCTTACTGGTCTCCAGGATGCATGGGAAAGTCTTGGAACTCAGCCAGCATACACGTATTCTTCTAGTTCAAGGAGGTCTAGGATTGATTATTGTTTTTTATCCCCTCATCTACGATGTTGTGCTCATAAGTTAATTCCTATGGCCAATTCAGATCATGTGTTGCTTCGGATCACATTGTCTGATTTTCCAGCTTTTTCTAAAGGGCCTGGCTATTGGAAACTAAATTTTTCCCTATTGGATATTCCTAAAGTTAGAAGGCTTTGATGCTTTATTAATAGCACAACATTAGTTTATTTTCTTTATGATTCTCCACAACTGTGGTGGTCTGATACAAAGCTAGATATTACTGATTATTTTAAAACTCTTGGGAAATTTTGGGTCACCACAACCGTACATCCTACCATGCCCCGAGGCACCAACTGCTTCAGATTTATTCCCAATTAAATAAGGGTGATATTGTGTCTCAGGAGACTGCTCGTGCTTTAAAGGAGAAAATGGTTCGGACTCAGTACAATAGATGTAAATCTCTTGAGGTGGAACAACGATTTGATGTTTCTGGTTCTCAAGGTTCTTGCAACCCTTTTGAATACTTGTATCTCACAGGAAAAATAAAGAAATGAGAAATTAGAAACAAAGTCTGGAGAATTTGTGGATACTCAGAAGGACATTTTATTAGAACTAGATCAATATTTACAATCACTTTTTAGAGTGGATTTGACTGTATCTGTTGATAAAATTGAAAAGTGGTTGGAATACTGTATACTTCCTGTCTTCTGATTTTCTTAGTACCTCTCTTTGTAACCCAATAACAGGCGTGAACTTGCCACTGTTGTTTCTGCACTTCCAAAAGCGAATTCCCTGGCTGTGATGGCATTACTAACAAATTATACCTATCTTATATAAATCATTGCAACAAGAACTTTTGCTCCTTTTTAATAATATTTTGGACACGGTTCTGTACCACTCCAGTTTAATCATGGATTGGTTATTTTTTACATAAATCTGGACCAAGAGGATCTTAGGAACTGGAGGCCTATAACATTATTGAATTCCAAAAGTACAATTTTGTCGAAAATCTTGTGTAATAGATGGTGAATATATTACCATTTATTGTTTGTCCCTTTCAGTTCTGTTCTGTGCTTGGGAGGAAAATTTCGGATGCATTGATTCTGCTTAGGGAAGTTATAGAAAAAGCCATTCTGGTGAACTTATGGGGTTTCTCCTTAGTTTAGACCAGTTGAAGGCATCCAATAGGGTATCACACCGGTATATTTGGCAGTGTCTACTCAAATTTGTATTTCCCTCTATATTTATTTTGTGGTTACAGCGCTATTATGCTACTACAGAAGTGGCCCCATTTGTGAATGGTTGGGTGGGGAAATTTTGAACTCATTCCTGGGGAGTGAAACAGGGATGTCTCCTTAGTCCTGTTTTATATATTTTGACTCTAGAACCCTTGTTGTGGAAAATTAATAATGACAGTGGTATCAGCGGCCTTTCCTTTCATAGTGACATGGTGAAACTGAAAACAATTGCCTATGCTGATGATATCTGTGTTCTTCTAGCAGATAATCAATCTAGTACAGCTACAGATGCACTGATGATAGATTTCATGGAAAGTATAGGGCAGGATTAACCGGACTAAAATTAAGTGCATTTTTCTTGGTCTTGGGGATTGCCCATACTCCACTGTTATGGGTGTTCCAGTAACTCAGGATGCTGCACTTATTTTGGGTATTTATTTTGGTGTCCTTGAGGGTGCCGTATTTAATTAGACTAAATTGATACAGGATGCAAAAAACAGAGTTGTTCAGTGGGATAAATGGAATACGTCGAAATTAAAACGTGTTTTCATGATTAAGACTTTTTTGCTTGGGTACTTTTTACATTTGGCTGTTATTTATCCCCTTTCTAAGTGTTTAAAAACTTCCATTTTGGCACTTTTAGTGCCGTGTAGGAAACCTTTAAACCCTATTAAGAGGGGGTTGTATCTTAAAAGCTCAGGGTGGGTTACAGATGGTTAATCCAGTTTCTTTCTTCTTTTCTGTATCTGTGTTTGTGAATCTTAAACCTTTACTTGTTAATCTTCTGAGTATTTGGTCCTCCTGGGTACTTGATATTATTTCTCCATGGTTGCCTGATTGGAAGTCTGATGTTCCTATTGCTAAGCAGAAACACATCCAGGAACTTCCCCTTATTTTTGTTTGCTTGCGGCGCTTGGCTGAAAGACATATTGACAACTTGTTGCGAAGCAGGTTCTGGAGGTGCGGCACTGTTGTGGCCAACACCAGCACAGCATTTTGGGCATATGTGATGTCCACCAATAATGGAGGAGACAGCCAGTGACACTAGTTTGGAGCGTTGCCACCAACAAAAGAAAACAACCAATGTGCTCCACCCCCACACGCGTACGCATGCATATTGCATGCTAATGCACTCCCCCACAGTGTATGGCCGACAGGGTGCCCAATCCCTGTCAGCTCCAATGTTCCCCCCAACAGAGAAGCGGGTGCCATGCTGGGAGCCCACCACAGCTTGGCAACAATCCGTATGGCAGACAGGGGTGCTCAATCCCCCATCAGCTCCACTGCCCCTTCCCCAAACAGCCTTCCAGCTGCCATACTGGGAGCCCACCCCAGTGTGGCAAAAGTCCCGCATCGTCGAAGAAAAAAGAAAAGAATCCTGAAAGGAAAAACCTTCCCTCGCTGACTGTCCTGACCCCCGCTCCCCCACCGCACCCACCCTCTGTGCACCCTGCCTCCCCACCCCCTCACCCCATACTTACCTCCAGTCTGGCACAATGATTTTCGGTGGACTGGGAACACATCTGCACTCTTCAAAGCTGACCGCAAACTGAGGAAATGCCGGTAAGCTGTATAATGTAATAAATAGGGTTTTTTCAACTTTGATGCATATCGCAGGCATTTTTGGGAATTTTTTCACCAAATTTTCAACATGGGGTTTTTGGGACCCCACCTCATGAATTCTGTCACTGTCATTTTGTTAATTGGCCCTCTAAAGGTGATTTCACGGTTGCTGGCTGGAACCACCTTTTGGGACCAATTTACGAAATGACAGTGTCATATTTCATGAGGTAGGCCCCCAAAAACCCTATGTTGTAAATTTGGTGAAAATATTCCTCAAAATGACTGTTTTATGAGCATGCATTGTGCTGTTCCTATGCACACTCATAAGTTCGCGAATGTTCTATATTTTCATTCCAGATTTTCAGCATTGCCATTTAACCACACCTCCTTATGAGCAGTACAGCTGTCATTTTTCATACTTCACCCAAAATGTGTTTCCACGCATGTAGCGCACAATGGTGCAGTTGGTGTTCGAAATCAATGTTTGGGACAGATTAAGAAAAATCTCAGTGATACTTTTCACGAGAGAAATGGTAAAATGGCTATGTTAAAATTTGGTGAAAAATTCCCAAAATGACTGTTTTATGAGCATGTGTTGCCCTGTTCCTATACGCTACGTAAGTTCGTGAATTTTCAATATTTTCACTCCAGATTTTCAACATTGCCATCCTACCACACCCCCTTATGAGCAGTATAGCCATAACTTTTCACATCTTGCCCAAAATGTGTTTCTGCACATGTAGCGCACAATGGCGCAGTCGGTGTGTGAAATCAATGTTTGGGACAGATTAAGAAAATCACAGTGACACTGTTCATGAGCAGAGGTGTTACAATGGCTATGTTAAAAATTTGGTGAAAAAAGTCCATAAAATGACCATTGTGCAGTTTCCACACACCCTTGTAAGTTTATGGATTTCTAATATTTTCAGTCCAGATTTTCACCACTGGCATTTTTCTACACTTCCTTATGAACAGTACAGCTGTCATTTTTCATACCATGGCCAAAATGTGTTTTGCACTTCCAGCGCAGAAATCGTGGTCGCTGTGAAATCACTGTTCGGACAGATTAAGAAAATCATAGTGACACTGTTCATGAGTGGAAGTTCCAAAATGCCTGTGTTGACAATCAGCTGTCAAAATCCCCAAACTAATTGCATTATGGGTGTGTGTTGCACAGTTTCTACATACTCATGACTTCACCAGTTTTTAATATTTTCACTGCAGATTTTCAACGTTGCCATTTTTTGCACCTCCCCATGAACAGTACAGCTGTTATTTTTCACATCCTGTTCGAAATGTGTTTTCGCACCTGTGGTGCCAAATGGCGTAGTCACTGTGCAAAATCAGCTTTCAGCTAATGAACTGATATTGCCACTATTCATAAAGTGGGGGTCACAAAAAACCCATGTTGAAAATTTGGAGTGAAAATGCCAACGAACGCCTGAGACATTAGGGTTTCTGACCATAACGCCCCACCCTGTAAAGATTGACAGGCATCAGGGGTGTGACTTGGGATTCTCACCTGTAATGCTCATACCATTCCACACCCTGCAGCCAGTGAGAGGCATCGAGGTGTGCCTTGGACTCTTCAGCCCCAAAGTTCACCCCATTCTCCTATACAGCACCCATCTCACCGTATTTCCTGATGGAATGGGGTGAGCATAAGTGCCAAAAACCTCAAGACACACCGTGACACTTGGTGTCTGCAGGGTAGGGTGTGGTGAAATGGCGTGGCCGTTATGCCTGACAACCAAAGGTGCACCCCAATGCCTGTCAGTCTCTGCAGGGATGGTGGCGGGGTTGACTTCAGTTAAATACTTCACTGCCATTCCTATTATGCAGCTCTCTAACTCCTACACTACCAATGCCAATGCCAGCAAGAAAACATTCAGCATTGACAAATGTTTGTTTTGGCTGTTTTAGTAAACTCAAATTATGGAAAATTACTAAAACTATGATTACCAACCATACTAAAAGAATTTCATCAATCTATTCAGCTACAATTTTTCCTTCATTCCCCACTATATTGATAGATCTCCTTCAGACTTAGTTTTATTCAGTTAATGTTGACTAGTTCCCATATGCCTGTTGCTATGTGGGACATTACCTGGTTAGGAGTACATGGCAGACTTAATGTGAAAGGGAATTTGACACATAAGAGGGTTGAGGAACGTGTTTACCCTCGATCTCTGACCTGCCTGAACATGGTTGAATCTATGGATCATTTATTTTTTGCTTGTCCTTATGTCCAACAGTTTTGGACTATATGGAACTTACAGTGGTCTATTTCTCGATTGGTAAATATTACTTCTGACATATTGTTGCTTGGAATATTGCCACTTACATGGCAGTGTTATGATATTTCTACCGGCCATAGCATACTAGGCCATATTACATATTGTATTTGGCACACCAGGTGTCGAAGATCCTTGCAACAATATTTCATATCTCCAGAACAACTTTTTCAAACTACTCATTTAGCGATTAAAAATTGTAAAAAGCATGACAAGTGTCATTTACCTGTTCTACTATATAATGCTCGTTGGAAGTTGTTGCATTGGTTAGATACTGGATGATTTCATTTTATTTAAATTTTAGTGGAGATGGGACAGGGGTTATATGCATACATGGCCTATTTATGTTTGAAGTTTCTGTATGCTGTAATACTTATTTCTGTTTTTTATCTTCTTTTCATTATGATTTTGTATAACAAGATACATTGTTGAAAATTTTCAAGTTTTGATTTATGTCCCCTACTCTTTTAGTAGGGCTAGGAAGGAGATTATGTAATCATATGTATTATTTCTGTTTACTGTTTATATGCGCTGTATTTTCTGTTTATTTGACTTACTTCATTGTGATTATGTATGATGTAATACAATTTCTTTGTATTTTGTTTCAAGTTTTGAATTAAAAATCCTTTGCTCTTTTGAGAAGTGCCATGGGATCTTTAACATCCACCTGAACTACCACCAGAACAGGCAGATGGGACCTCGGTTTAGCATCTCATCCAAAGATGGCACCTCAGAGTGCAGCACCCCCTCATGCTGCACTACAGTGTCAGTATTGGGATATAAACCCAGTGTCTGGTGATGGGGATAGAACCCACACCCTACTGATCTCCCAGCCTCAGAGGCGAGTGTGCTGCCTGCTGAGCCACCAACGTTGCTGTGCAGGAGCTCTTGCAAAAGCACACACTCCAGAAGTTGGCTCTCTGGTACCCCTTCCTTTTAATAAGGGTGAGTTGGTGTCTAGAAGCCTGTACACATGTGCACTAGAGACTCACCACGTAACTTAAAAGGTATAGTGTATAGCTTTTTGGTGGCTTCCTTGTTACAGGTAGTTCTGGCATCCTGTTTAGTTTCCAACAACAAGGTAAAATGGTTTGTCTATTTTTCAGTTAGACGGTAGAGTGTATTCAGGTTTTTCAGTTTTATGTGTTCTGTCTCATTTATAAATGGACTTTATGGTCACTGTGAAGGTTGCTGCTACTTAGAATCCTCATGTGACCAGCATTCTAAAGCTTGGGCTCTGCTATTCCCCCAGTAGGGGTGCACTATATCCAGTTGTAATGACTTCTCATTGACAATCTTGGAGCCAACAGAAATGAAAATTATGGTATAAAGTTAATTTCTTCTTTTTGTTCCTTAAAATAACCTTTTTTCCCATAATTTCATGTTTGACAGGCCCCCAACTTCTGTCCACATTGAGATCCCCTGCACATCAGATTAAGTACTGTTGTGTGTTTAACCATCCCTATCACTCTCATTTCTTAAGAACTATAGATTCTTTGTGACCCCAAGGCTATTTCAGTTTTACAGGTATGACTTCAGGGTCCCATGGCAGACTCCTGTGGACCCAGGTAAAAGATCACATGTCAATGCTTGGTGGGTATGTTGTAACAATGCAGCAGCAACTGTTGCTCAGTGTCAGCATTCACTTCCTTTAATGCCAGCACTTCTTTTAATGTCAGCACCCAATGTTCATCCTCCAGTACTAAGTTTCTCTTGATATACAGTAATATCCCCTGTTTTGGAACAAGCTCTCTGGCATCCCAGTTATTGCTAGAGTACCAGAACACTGTGTCCACCCTCCCTGGATGGAGTTACCACACAGTACTAATCCCTGATGCCACCCTGTCACCCAACCAGTTCCTGAGCCTACTCCCAAATCTGGCATGTTGGTAAGGCAGCTCAGCACACATAACTGCTGTCACTGCAGCGTTTGTGATGCACTAACATCACTGCACTATGCTTCATGTACTTTCATTTCATTGTGCTACATGTACTGCCATCACTGCACTTTACCACATGCACTGCTGACAAGTAATAAAGTATTAGAGGCAATGATAGTCTTTAAAAATGGACTTTTTCATTGGATGAAATCTTAAACTGTTTTTCCACATAAATTAAGGGCAAAGTGACATGATTTATACCCCCAAAACTGGCTAAAACTGGGCGGGGGGGTTGCATAAAAGTTGGCAGGTGAGTGGACAGTATTCTTTTGGATCCTAAGCAAATTCTGGTGGGCTTTGCACATTTCAAGTGGGTCGTGGTGGATCTCTATTCCATTGTAGGCATACCAGCAGGTGAGAAGCAATTCACATAAGAAATGCCAGCAGAAACAGGCCCCACGGTCTATTGACTCTGCTTAATTGTGCAGCTAGTCCCTCAACTTGCAGCTGCCCCATGCTCCCCTCCTCATGACCACACACCCCACTCTGTTCCACCCTCTCTTAAATCCTCATACCACTCTACATGACACCACTTCCTTGGACAGAGTGTTCCACTTATCTACCACCCTTTCCATGTAAAAGTGCCTACTGAATTCCATCCTGAATCTCCCCCCCCAATCTCAGCTGATGCCTTCTTGTGTCTCTCCCCCTTCTGATCTGAAATATCCCTTCTTTATTAATCCTGTTAATACCCTTTATGACACTTGGACAGCTAGTTCTGATTAATCTATGGTTTTTGTAATAAAACATTTGTTGTTGAGTGTCTCTCATGAGGCATGAGATAGCCTGTGGGTTAACACCCCCCCCCAAGGTTTAAGATGAAAGTCAAGAGATAATTACAGGCTAGAAGAGACTTACAACTAAGGATCTCCTGTTTATGTGACTAATTTCAGCTTGCCAGCTGCCAAGATAGATCATATACTTTTGTGACGTTCAGAGGAAACATAGTTAATTTTGCATGGTGATACAAAGCATGTTGCACCTCCTTGAGATCTGGCAGAGTCATAACAAGTCCTTTGATATCCTGGAAAGGGGAAGCTGCTCATAAGATCAAAGAAAGTCATTTGAACAAAAATGAGTTTTGCTGAGGTCACAGAATTTGTATTTACCTTGGTATGATTTTTTTTTATATTCTGACAGGGAGGAGCTAGGTGACCTCACACAAAGAGGTTGGCAAAGCCAGTTTTTAAACAGTATTCTGTTTTCCATTTAGACACACATGTTTGGACTCTGAAATCTACAACATGCTAGCAGCACTGTAAGAGGTACATTAGATAGATCAAGTCTAATTGCCTGGTGGTAGGAAATTACACTTTTAAAATCTTTTTTTTAAGTGATTGTATGTTTTTGTGATATATGGTTCTGTGTTTTACATTTTACATTCTTTATCTATTTTTAAGTAAACATCTCATTTTTAAATAGACTATTTGTGTCTTCCAAGTCCTTCTGTTTTGCCTGTAATGCATGGATGGATAAGGGTGTGACAACACTGTGCATGAGCTATATGGTAATACCAAATTGGGAACAGGTAAGAGTCATCTGAGGTCTTTATTAGAGTTTTTAAGGGTTCACTTTGTACACCTGGTAAGGTGCCCATAGGCGAAAGATGTATGGCCCCCCTGAAGAGCAGAATTTGTCTGAGCCTGTACATTGGGTATGCTAACAAGAGGTTCACAGTTTGAATCCCTCCAGAACTGAGACCAAAGGTTGATTCGAACCCACAAAACAGACAGGAGGGTTACCCTGTTCTGTTAACTGTTGACAATACAATGCTCAGAGGTTGTCACTTTGGGAGTAGAGGGCTGACTTGCTGAGTGGGGTTGTGACACCCTTTAGGTACTTAAAGGTTTTGATAATATCCCCCATCCCTCCTTTCTTCCAGGAAATACATTTGCAACCTTCCAAGCCTCTCCTTATACAATTTTCTCTCAAGTCTCTGTATCATCTTCATTTCTTTACACTGCACACTCTTTAGCAATCTGATATCCCTCTTCAGGAATGGCCACCAGTACTGCATGCAGTATTCCAGGTGCAGCCTGACCAGTGACCTGTACAGGGGTAGAATCACTTCTCTGTGCCTGGAAGAGATTCCCTCGCTATGCACCCCAGCATCTTGTTTGCCTTTGCAGCCACCTTCCTGCATCTGAGTGGTTCATACTCCCTGTTATTAGTACCCCTATATCCTTTTCCTTCACTGCACTTTCCAACTGTACCCCTCCCAACTGATAATTTCCTCCCATGGTTCCTTGTTCCAAAGTGCAGTACCTTGCACTTCTTGTCGTTGAACCCCAACTGCCATGTCTCCGACCTTTCCTGTACAGTAGAAGCTGCTTAAAGGGGACACCTCCATGGACTGCCAATCATCCACTTAAAGCAGCCATCCTGATTATCATATGCAGCATTCTAGTGGTCAGATTTTTCCCTCGGTACCTCCTCTTGCACCCTCAGTCATACACACACTCACATTCTCACTCACTGACACTGCACATTTCTCAGTGATTACAGCTGTTTTCTGAGAATGTGTTTAAGTTAATTAACATGGCAAAATGTAATAATCAGCCATACTGAGTGACAGTGTCTTTTACAAAAATGTCTTATCTCCATTCTGCTGCTTCCCCCTCCTCTGGTGCAATCACTAGGTGTCACTGGCACCAACAAAATCTGTAATTTTGATCTGCTTTGCATCAGCTGCCATCTGAGAGTGAATAACACTTTCAAGATAAAAAAGGTGCTCCCAGTATACTAGGTTACTGTTGACGAGACACCAGTCATGCAGGATGACTGTATGTAACAGCGCTTCAGCATTGGTCACATTCACTGGCGCAGGGTCCTCGTCATCATCGATTGCCTGGATTCTTTTCAGATACTTCACCAATGGATAGCTCCCCCTCAGTGGTCTTCACATCATCCACTGTGATGAAGGCATTGAACTCCTCTGCAGCCATCCCAGCAAGTAAGTCAGCCAGGGGGTCCACCAAAGCATCTGGCTCGGTTAAGAAAGCAATGTCATTGGGTTCATCCTGCTGTAATTTGAACTCAGCTTTTTGAAAGCAGATGAATATGGTGCTTTCATTTACAGTGGCCCATGCTTTAGCCATCATGAAAATCGCATCCAGCAGCTTAACGGATTTGGCGATTTCTGTGGCCAAGACAGAGGAGCCACTGTCTACCACCCCCACAACACGTCTAGAGAAAATGGACCTGTAGTGTCCTTTGAAGTTCTTTATCACTCCCATATCCACCAGTTGTATGAGACTTGTTGTACTGTGGGGGCAAGAAAACCATTTTTATGTGGCTAAACTTGTCAACCTGTGAACTGGGATGTGCACTGCAATTGTCCATAAAAAGGAGGACTTTTCTGCATTGCAATTTGCTGTTCTAGGTAGCTATTCAATCCTGGAAAATCCCTCTGGTCATCCACACATTTGAAGCGCTATGGTAATCCATCAGGAGAGGAGAGACATCTTGTGGGAAACACTGTGGTCTCTTACTCTTCCTGATGACCAGAATAGGACGTTTTTCAGTCCCCAGCAAGTATGAGCAACAGAGAATAGAAACACAGTCCTTAGATTTTTTTGCCACAGATAAGCTTGGTGGATTTGTGGATGTGCTCCCTGTCTGGGTACCCATGATACAACAGACCAGTTTCATCTGCATTAAAGATGCTTACTGGTGGGTACTCGGACAGGCTATGGAACACTGATTGTGTCTATTCTACCACAGAGGAATAATCATCGTCTGAATGCTCTCCATGATCCCTTTTCCAGACTGTTGTTTCTCATTTTCCACCAGCTTAACCAGCCATCAGTGGTTTCAAACCCCTCATGATTAAGATGCCATGCTATTTCCTCTGTTTTGCTCCTTAAAATTGGTCCAGTTAATCTAGCACCATGAGAGACTGCATGATTAAACCAGGCTAAAAGTCCATCTTCCACGGATTTTTTCCCTCCCACTTTCTCTTACTAGAGGGATTTGCATTCAGCTGCCATTCAGCCTGAAGGCAGTTCTGATTCAGGCTGATTCTCCCCACCTGACTCTTGGAAATGCCAAACTCTTTGGCTACCTTGGCAAGAGAGGCATTTGGCTGTTGCAATCTCTCTGAAACTTTCATCTTGTCAGACAGTGGGAGATCGATTCACTTGGACACTATTCTCTCTCAAACACTTGGGCAACATCAGCTGTCACAGTCTCTAATCATTTTTATTGACTAAGTCAAAAGGTGTTAATTAGTTAAGAGGTGTTAAGAATGTTAGAACAGGTAGTCAGCAGTCAAAACATCCCCTTAACATGACTAATGCACCCCAGTTAAGAGGCTGCTATGCTCATTGGAAAACATTGGGATAAAAATTGGTGAATCAATCAAGTCAAAACAGCTTTTTCACTCAACCCCAACAATAGACCACAGATTCAAAGTTCTCTGTGCCACTATGTGACTTTATTTTCCAAATCCAGAATTGTTTCACTGTTGCTCAATGGAATATATTTTGGAACATTTCAGAACTTCAAATGTTCCTTCCTCAGACTATGTAAGTGCCTTTTATATAGAAATACCAAAATGAATATGAGTTATTTAAATGTTATATTAATTTTGGCATTTCTATATAAAAGACACAGTCACATTTTTCCATGGCAAAACCTATATGAGATGTAAAGGATTCACATTTAATTTTATTTTCTTGAGTCCTCTGGATGGTTTACCGGCAGCACATGTACCCGACCCCCAATTTTTTGATATAAGAAATTGTTTATATTTATGAGGTTAATTCCACCTTATGTTATGAAATTTACTCAGAAGTCTTTTGTTTAAATATTAATACATTTTTATTACGGCATGTGATAATTGATTTAATTTTGTGTTTCTTCCATTTTAGAATGGAGTTCTTTATGGAAATTTTGTAAGCTCATAGTATGAGGAAGGAACATTTGAAGTTCTGAAACATTACAAAATAAATTATATTGAGCAACAGTGAAACAATTCTGGATTTGGAAAATAAAGTCACATAGTGGCAAAGAGAACTTTGAGTCTTTGGTCTACTGTTGGGGTTGAGTGAAAAAGCTGTTTTGACTTGATTGATATTCAGTTTATTTTTCACTCCCCTCCCTTTTGGTTGTGATTCCTGACAATTTGAAATATTAACAAAAGGAACCCAGGGACACACAAGTTGGAGTTTTTGATAAAAATCGGTGACCAGAGAAACATCCCCCTTTAACTGCATCCTCCTTAACTGGTGTCTACTGTACTTTGGTCAGGTCTTCCTGCAGCCCCCTCCACCTCTCTGTCATCTACCACAGCACCGATCTTTGTATCGTCTGATAACAGACTGATCCTACTCTGGATCCCATTTGAGATATCAGGTATGAATATCCCGAACAGCACCAGTCCTAATACTGAATCCTGGGGTGCCCCACTCATAATGTTCCTTGGTGATAAGAGTCCCACCACCATTCTTTGTTGCCTACCCCGAAGCCAGTTGGTGATCCAGTTGACCATTTTTGTCCCCATCTCAGTGTATTCCAGTTTCCCCCCAGCCTTCCATGTGGCACAGAGTTGCAGGCCTTGCTGAAGTCCAAATACGGGACGTCCACTGCATGGCCCCCTGTCCAGTTCCCTGGTAACCCAGTCATAGTACTCTACTAGGTTCATCTGGCAGGATCTGCCCGATACAAAACCATGCTGAGGACCATCTTGGAGCCCATTGTCTTACTGAAAGATCACCAGCTTCTTCTTTAGGATTGACTCCATGAGTTTCCCTACGATTGAAATGAGACACACCAGTCTGTAGTTGCCTAGATCATCCTTTGGTCCACTTTTATGAATGGGTGCCACATGGGCCATTCTCCAGTCCTGTGACATGCATCCTGCATCCAGTGATGTACTGAACAAGTCTGTCAGTGGCCCCACCAGGATCTCCACTAGCTCAAGTATCCTAGGATGTATGCCATCTGGCCCAAGTGCCTTTTCCACCCTTGGTGTCCTTGGTCCCTCTAGCACCCTGTCCTCTGTAATTCTGATAGTAGCCCCACCTGCCCACTGCACCCTTCCCATGGGGTATCTGCCCCCCTTTCCTTCATGAACACAGAGCAGAAGTACTCGTCTCTCAGCAATGCATCTGAAAAAGTCCTTTTTATCATCCTTAATTCTCTGTTCCAGCCTCAGCTCTCTCGAAGCCTTTGCCACTTTGACTAGCCTGGTAACCTCCCTGAATTTCTTTGTCTGCTTGTCTTTGTCCCCTTGCCCTCCCAATTTCCTAAGCCTCCAAAAGGCTTTTCTCTTGGCCCTCACCCATTCCATTACTTCCTGAGTCAGCCTGCCCAGCTTCTTTGCTCTTCCCTTTCTTGCTCCGTGTCCTTGTGCAGGTCTCAGTCACCTCTGCCAGCCCTTTCTTAATGATATTCCATTTTTGGCTGGTACTCATACATGCCTGAATTCCCACCAGATGCTCTACCCAAATTTCCCTCATCATTCAACCACAGGCAGCCATTCTGAGTAAGGTTAAACACAGAACCTTTCGATTCATATTTACGCTATGGGGGCTGAATTCCACTCCCTTAAAATCAATCACCCTGGTACCTGTTCCTCCAGTTACCCTTCCCATATTGAGTGTGAACCACACTGTATGATGGCTGCTCCTAGACAGGGAATTCTCCACTCCCAGATTCCTTACAGCATCCCCATTTGTTAATAGCAGGTCCTACCCTACTTTGTTGGCTCACAGACAAATTGCACCAGGAAGCAGTCCTGAAATGCATCTAATAATCTTTGCTCCTTTGCACAAAAAGTTAAAGGAGTAGTCCACCCAGAATGTGCAAAAAACATATGTTGTGTAGAGTGTTTTGATATGTATGTTAAATCCTAGTGTGTCTTTTCCTCTGTCTGCTATTAGGAGTTTTTCCTAAATTAGCTTGCTAGCTGTATGGTAGTTTTACAACCCCTGGTGATCTCCATAACAAATAGTTTTATTGGCTTTCTTTCTCCTGTGATGCCTCCTGGAAAGCATTGGTTTTAGTAATGCATTTATAAATACATTTTTAATTGTCTTTACAGATTAATCATGCAGGTTCATGTACTTGGTGTAACCAGTCTGTGATGAAATGTATTTTCTTTTTTCCTGGCTCAGTTTCTATCAGTGAAAAGAAAGACTGGAACAACTATCAGAGCTGCCATTGCACTAACATTCCTGCTAAGTTTATACTCCTTGGAACCTGTTATTCCAGTTTATGTGCATGTGTGTAGTATATAGGAAGCTTTAGAGCACTATTTTTCTTCTGGCTTGAGAAGTTAATTGAGACCACAAAAAGTTAAAGGAGTAGTCCACCCAGAATGTGCAAAAAAATATATGTTATGTAGAGTGTTTTGATATGCATGTTAAATCCTAGTGTGTCCTTCCCTCTGTCTGTTATTAGGAGTTTTTCCTAAATTAGCTTGCTAGCTGTATGGTAGTTTTACGACCCCTGGGGTTCTCCATAAGAAATAGTTTTATTGGCTTTCTTTCTCCTAAGATGCCCCCTGTCTCATGTGACAGTGATGTAGCCATGCCCTTAGATTTAGCATGTGTACTGCTTTAAAATTAGTTTAGCAACAACAGAGCCTTGTAACGGTTCTTATCCAGGGAGCACAAATGTCAACAGTTAGTTTAGCAGATACCTGAGAGCAAGCTAACTGGGGTTTCTGTAAAACGATAGCTACTAAATAGCTTTAATTCACTACTTTTGTTTTCTCTGTGCGTCAGGTCTAGCTAGCAGGAATATTTTAACATCAAAAACACAAATAATTAATTAGAGCTATTTAGCAGCTGTTTTCTTATACTAGATACAGATGAGTCTTGGTATTTTAAACATAATGATTTTCTAAAACTTCAGCCTTCAATGCATTAGACTTTGTAGCCATCTGTACAGTGTATCACTAAGCCACATGTAGTGCGGTATGGGTAAAACCCAGATCACCAGACCCAGGCCAGAGCTGTAAAATCTGGACTGGGCACAGCTTGTGCAAACGTTGCTGATCCGGAGGAGCGGCAATAAAAGATACACTATGCAATACCCTCAATAACACACCTACCACAGTTTACATTTACCTGATGCCCATTTTTAGGCCTTATATAGTAATATCTTCCTTCAAGAGAACAGTTTGTAATGAAATGTGACATTTGGGCATATGCACTTTTATATTATATGAATTGTGTGTGTGAACTATATATCAGTCTCTAAAAAAAAACCACATCAAATGTCTTCAAAAACTTGTCTCAACATTGTGTTTATCTTCCACGTTGTCACGACATATAGTTGTCTCAGCAGTGTTTTTAGTTAGGGTACAATACCTTCATGTATATGATGGCCTGGTTCTGTTGAGTTGATTGTTATAACAGTGCACAGAATAAATTGCAAAACATATAGGTAACTATAATACAGATGGTGGCATTATTTGTAATTATACAATTGCAAGGAAAAATGTAAGAAGTTTATTGGCTGCTGACTCATTGAAACAGTAATGTTATTACACAGTAACATCACCGTAGCTTTGGATTTGGTCATTCCTTGCATTTTCTCTTAAGAAATATTTTTTCACACTAACAAGAACATCCTTTAAATTCTGTATATAACAAATTATTGTATAGCTGCAATAAGGCACTCCAGGGTGTGTGTTATCGTGTAATAACGTCACTCCTGGGGTGGTGGAAGCACTTGGCTTCATCTCTGCTTAAATATGCCCTTTCTCAATGTACTGTACTGTACTTTGATTCAGTTAGTGTATGCAAAAGCCTTCATGTGAACACTCTGGGCTTCTCTTTGACTCCTGATGTCTATTTGCTTTAGGTATTGTATTTTGTTTGAACTGCTTTGGTCTTCTTGATGTGGTGCCTGTGTAAATGAGTATCTGACTTAAAGGTTTGTAAATCTGATATTTTTAAAATAAATAAATAAATAAATGTTTATGTTTAAGCCCATGAAACACCCTTATCTAGTTAATGCATTCACAGTTGTAGTGGCTCTGCCAGAGCTTGTTTTGTGTGTGGTCACCTTGTAACAGTTGCTGTTAGTCTGTGCCTCCATTGCACCTCAGTTTTGTCTTTCAGGATCTAACAAAAGCCTTTTTTGAACTGATAGCAGGCACCTCTCTCCTCTATCTTAAGATTAAGGTTTCCTGCCTCACTGCTAGTGAGCCAGTGAGATTGGTGCCCTGTGATCCAGAGTCTTATGTCTTCCATCAGGATTCTGTAGTTTTATGTCGAGATTCCTATCAAAAGTGACTTCCATTTTTCATTGTAGTCATGTTGATCCTTCTTTCCAGAGCTCGGGAATGGTTAGGAAAGAGAATGGCATACATTGGGTCTGAGACATGCCTTAAAACACCTAAGGAGAATAGGTGCTGAGAAACAAACCTTTACACGCTCTTAAGAGGCTGCTATATTTTTTTCCCTTTTCAGTTCTGGGATGTGCATGTGAACTACAGTACAAGTTGGAGCTCTTGATTCCAATGTTTTGGGAGTGGGGGGCTGAAAGACGGGCAGATCACAGTGCTTAGCAGGCAGAAGCCATGAGATGGCCCTTGGTTGTCAGAGAAGGCTGGTATCTTACTGTTGCTTGGTGTTTTTGCAGCTGAAAGGTGAGCCTCAATCTTTGGGAGAGGGTCTGAGAGGTAGATTATGTCAAACATGGCCACACGGTATGTGGAACATGTTGAAGATAGAGGTGGGATGGCTCAAGGGCAACGTGAGGCAGTATTTATTCACACAGATGGTGGTGGACGCATTGAAAGGCCTTCCTGAGGAGGTTGTGGTATCAAAAGGGAGGAAGTATAGCACAGGGTTTAAGGCTCTGAGCTGCAAATAAGGAGAACTGGGTTTGAATCCCACAGCCCCCACTTGCATACTGGGTGACCCTGAGAAAGTCATGTAACTTCCATGTGTTCCCAGGTTGCCCCTGTAAACAAGCTTTCAGCTTAGTGTGCCACTCCTGGTTAAAAAATTGAAAGAAAGAAAAACAGTGGGGGATTTCAAGAATGCATGAGACAGACAAAGGCATTTTTTGTGTGGTGTAGGAAGAAATAGGCTGTTGGTTAACTAGGATCTGCAGCTTATCCAGTCCGTAGGGAAATGGGCAGACTAAGTGGGCCAAGTGGTCCTTATCTGCCATCAAAGTCTATGCTTCTATGTAAATGGGGTGTGAGAGACAATATTGCAAGTGGATCATGTGTGGGATAGTGTGGTGGTGGACTGTTGCATCCTTTGGCCTGACCCATCATTGCCTCCCCTGCCCCATCACCCTCCATTTCTGGGTACTTAGCCCAGTCTCCTGATTCCCTTGCCTTTCTTGCCATGGTCTGCTGAGTGGGACATGGGCACACAGATGCAGTTCTGGGTGGGTGGGTGTGTCCCTGACTTTGCACAGTAGGGGATTTAGTGCACTATCTCATTGGCAAGCCACAAAACACTGTTCTGAAACACAGGTCTCCTATCCCAGCAGCATGTGCAGTTCTGCTTGTCCCGAGACAATTTGAGCTATCGCTCCCACACACTACCTATCTGTAGGCTCATTCATACTGCACCTTGCTGCATCAGCTACTTTATAAATCATTCAAAAAAATCCTAAGGAATCACTAGAGATCTGCATGCACACTGCATTGGTGTTGCCACTGCCCTTTACCTTTCCAGCGATTCCAGTGTTGTCCAGTATTGGGTGAGTGGGGAATTATTGTGCTGCAGGTGTTTTAGGTGTTCACATGGCTCATGAAACCCATCAACACCACTCTGCAAACCCAGGGAAAGAGGGATCATGGTGGCAATGGCACGAAGTGGAAAATCTGCACAACGGTAATGTTCACGTGTGTGTGTGTGTGTGTGTGTGTGTGTGTATAGGGGCACTGATCCTACCAATGTGAGCCACTGTCAATGGCTCACAGTTGTGTGAATGAGCCTACAGTAATGTCATGATTGGTCACCTCAGAAACAACACAGGCCCAGAACATGCCATCACACCAAGACACTAACCTGCAAGCTTGACAGCACAGTGCACTACTTGCTTATCACAGCACTGTTGCTGTCACTCTCACACCGGCTGTTGAGCAGATCCTTGCTCCCGCACAGTAGTACAGGTTGCTGCAATCTGCATTATCTCCACATGCTTAGTTTCACTGTGCAAGTAAAGACTGCGACTCAAAAATAAGAATTGGAACAGCTGCTAATGTCACCACTGTCAATTACTGTACATGTCTGAGGCTTTGACTGGATGACTGGGGGACAGCAACATGATTTATTTGCAGACATCACAAAACTGGTGATCTGCTGTGTGTCTTGCTCCCATACAGAGGATATTAACAGGAGATCACACCTCGGGGGTCACTACATTACTGGGGAGCAGGAATGAATGACAGTATGGTATTGGGCAGGAGCAGTGAAATGGCCACTCCAGGGGTAGCTCCCAGCCGATGGTGGTGCGGGGTTGGGAGCAGATGATAGACTCAAGTTGGGGGGGGGTGCTCTCTCTCTCTATATACCGAATGTGCAACACTGTGCCTCACTTTCTCAGTGTGGTGAACTGACTGTTGATGGAGAAGCAGAGATGCTTAGCTGGGTGGCTGACTACCAGAGCAAAGTCTGCCAGCAACAGAAGGGGGTCACAGAGGGGTCAACAGAGAAGGAGCCATTCTGTCACTGTCTCTCTCCCTAATATTGCATTTCTGGAAATGGTGGGCAGCATTGAAGCCCCATTGAATCATTCTCTCACACTCTCAGAATTGTGGGAGCTTCCACTGTGCACTCTTTTTCTGGAAAGCCACAGTGTGGGTGGGTGGGGAGCCACTGCACAGAGCACAGGCAGCAATGGAGACTGCAAAGGCACAAAAACAAGCAGCACTGGGCACCCAGAAGAGAGCAAGAGACACAGTGAGAGAACAGTGCCGTAGGGACACAGTGTCACAGAGCAGACACACAGAACTATTAGCTGCCCAGCCCTGCCCCCCATCTCAGGAACTTGCTTTTACCTTTGGTCTCCACCCCATGATGGGGATAGGAGGGGATGGACATATTCATCCCTTGACTGTTAGCCAGTTTGGAAGTCCATTGCACTGTTGGTGCTGCAGAGCATGCAAATGGTGGTGGCTTCATCCTGCCCTGGTGGTAGTTGAGTGAAGCAACTTGTCCTCTAAGATAAAAGTGGTCCCAGGGACATTAAATCCTGTTAACATTCTCTAGGCTGGCCTTTGAGTGACCCAAGTCTGTTCATGAACCTTTTAGTGTTGTGGTATCAGTATCTAGCCCCTGATTAACCCACTTTGAATCCCAGAAACAATCCCTTTCTAACCTGGTGCAGCTGATTGGTATTTTTATTGATCATAACTAACTCATTTTCCACTTTGGCTACAGGTTCAGTGGAAGGATAACAAGATGCTAGCTCTGGCACTGGAGGACACTGACTGCATGCATCAGATAATTATTGTTTTATGTTTAGAGTACCTTGTTTGTAACAGTTGACTTCTAAAGAACCACAGGATTCCATTGCTATTTTTATTTTACAAGTATGACTGACTGTTCCCTCAAGCCAACTAAACCTCGTCCCACAATCCCTAGGATCCAGGCAAAAAAATCTTCATTAGTACTGTATGAACAGTGAACGAGGATGGTACAGTGTAATGGTGCAAATCCAAGAAAAAAGCATCAGCTTAGGCTAATAAGGTGCTAGGGTGTATTGCCAGAGGAACCATGTCCTGGAGAGGAGACCATCCTGCCACTGCACAGGTCATAGGTAAGGCCACACCTGCAGTACTGCATGCAGTTCTGGTGCCCCTATTTACTAAAGGATGTTAACTTGCTGGATGGGGTCCAGTGCAGATCAACCAGGATGATCCTCTGTTTGGAGGACAAACACCATGAGGAGAGACTGAGGGAGCTCAACATGTACTCCCTGGAGGGATACAGGGGACATAATAGAAACTTTAAGATAAATAAAAGGCATAAATAAAGATTGTACTGAGGGAATTTTAAGACCAAAGAGCTAGTGTACTGTCTGGAAAGTGCCTGTAATTAATTGTAACTTTCAGATGTAGTCAGCAATCACTTCTGTTATCTCCAATATTTATTCTTTTCTGTTTGCTAATTAGAAGATTTTCCACCTGGCAGTACTGGGGTGATCTGTGGAGCAGCACTTTGGTGGGAATAAAAAGCCAGTCAGTTCTGTTCCTCCCACTACATAAACTGAAACCACACTGACTAGTACATCACTAGTAGAGATGCAGCAAATTTAAATTCCGCCAGCTAAGTGCCCACGAAATGGGCACTTTGCATTGTCACTCCGCTATGCGGAGTGGCCAATGCAAAAGGTTCACTTCGCCTAGTAATTATTACTTCACGTTGTCATTCTGCCTTAACGCAAAGTAAGGTGAAGTGAAAACAATATTTGGCAGCCTTTCACACACACAGTCACCAAAATTAATGTGCATCCCCAAAATGCTCATGTCTTGTGTCTAGAAAACTCCCCAGTGCTGACGAAGTGAAATGAGAGCGTAACAAGTAATGCAAAGTCTCCAAGAAGTAATGGTGTACTACAAATGCACAGACAGATTAAGATTGTGCTGCGCACTTAAGAGATGGAGAAGCAAAGGCACAACAAAACCTAACCAGTGTTCATAAATCATAAATCCAAATCTGGAAAAGAATACATTTTGCCGGTTGGGGGGGGTAGTGAAAGATACCACAAAGCAGTAAAAAAAAAATTCATGCAGGTGCTGTGAATAGCAGGTTCACACTGCTGCAGTTACTCTGTGGCACAATAAAACGTGTCTGATTTAATGGCACGTATCGCACACACACTCACACACACTAAAAGTAATGCGTAGCAAATTGAAAACCTTTAGTAATATGACCAAATGTTTTAAACAAACTGAAATTATACACTGCTTCACCACAACAATCAGAAAAAAAATTTAAAGAATTAATGAAAATATTACTTTGCGTACATTAACATAGTTATACAAGAAAAATATAACCAAAACAGAAAGACTGCCTTTTTCTCTCAGTTAATCTACCTACACCACAGATACGCCCCTTCCCCAAAGCACACTTCACAGTACACAGACTGACTGTTCTAAATTAACATTCAAAATCCACACACAAACAATAAACACTCGATAATGTGAGCACTGGAGGGTTTCCTATACTCAACATAGTAAATTGTGAGCAAAAAAAATAGCTCAAAAATACTTTTTTAACAGCTTTTAGAGGATTTGAATCACAAAGCTCTGACAGGAAACTGTCTTCATCTTCCACTACACACACACTACACAGAACAGAGGTTGTGCAGAACAATCTAGAACCCATGTGACCTGCAATCCCATAAAGCACTGCAAAATTCACCTTTGGAGCTCAAGAAGAAGGTGAAGTGAGGCGAAGTACATTGATTTCAATGTGCTGTACTTCTCCTTAAAATTGGTGGAGAAGTGGTTTGGGGAAGGTGGAATAATGCAAAGTCATTGTTTCCAATGGACTTCACCTTCCCCATTATAACGCGAAGTACTCCGCTTCACATTGCAGAGCACTTCACGGATTCCATGTTACTCCGCGAATCACTTCACAAAGCGAATTTCGTCCACTTCGTCCACCACTAATCACTAATAACCAATGAGAACCATTTCTCACTGACAGGTTTCACTTTCACATGAAGCAGCAGGGACTGGCTGTCCCTGGTTACTTGTGATGTCACAATTTCCTGCATTTTGATTGGTAGCTTGCGAAAGTCACTGCTCAGGCTGCAAGGATTGTGGTGTCTCAAGGGGTTTGGTCTAATTTCTCATGATGTAGTGGAAGGAACAGAACTGACTTCTTTTTTTCCTCCAGAGTGCTGCTCCACACATCACCCCAGTACTGCCAGGTGGAAAATCTTCTCATTAGCAAACAGAAAATAAATACTTCAGATACTGGAAGTGATAGCTGTCTTCATCTGAAAATTACTGTTAATTGCAAGAAGTACACTAGCTCTTTAAGGAGAGGGAAGGATACTAGGAGGCACAATCTAAAGTTGGAAAGTCACAGATTTGGAAAGCAAATGCCAAGGCACAGTTTTAGAGAGTGGTGAACAGGGTGGAGAGGGTGGTATCCTTGAAGACAGTGAGCAGTTTAAGAGAGGATGGAACAAATTCAGGGTGAAAGTTGCCAATGGGGCACTGAGGGAAGGGGTAACAGTACAGGCATGACATTGGGCATGTGGGTAGGAGAGGGGGAGCAGCAGCAGCAGTGTAATAGACTGCTAGCTGCACACTCTAGCACACTAGACAGATCATTCAGCCTGTATCTGCTGGCACTCTTTGTATGTTCGTAAGTATTAAGACACTGTTGTCTTTCACTTGTTTGAAGCAGGGCTACAAATATATCTGCTATTGTGTTTATTTCATTTTCACAATGAAGATAGGATTCCAGTATCTGGGAAAAAGACAGAGAAATTCACTGAAAAACAACCTACATTAATGCAGATATTAACGCTGAAGAACATAAAGTAAGCAAAATGGGGAATGGAAAAAAATATTAGGGTTTTGGCTTGCCGAAGTCTTGTCAAATCAGTGATGGGTTGTCAACCCTAATGCCCACTCCATTCTGAGTTAACTAGGCAAGACATTTATTTATTTATTTTTATTTAATACAAATCTCGGATTAACACCACTCAAGCTCAGAGCTCTTTACCTAGGTTCCATGTCAGGATTGCAACACAAAACAGGAAGTTAAACAAACAATTGTCCAGAGGAATACAATATTACAGGGAATGCAACAGGAATTATATAGTGAAACAACAAAACAAGTCAGGAAATTGGGAAATGGGGGCTACAACATACATACAGGTTACGATGCCTAACAGTGAAATACCAATCAGTTATCTGCAGTGACGGGCTTTAGAAGAAAGTTGCTAAGTGCAAAGGTGGTGGTGGGGGGGGGGAGCCCCAAGTGCCAAGAGAACTAGAGATACAGTGAGTGATTAAAGTAGCAGTGGGGTGTGTGTGGAGGCAGAGGGTGAGGGTAAGAGGGGTAGGAAGGGAGGGAGGAGCAGCTCAAGAAAGGAGTGGAGGGCAAGAGGTGAGGGGGTGGGATGGGAGGACAAGGTTCAAGAATGCAGGGGGAAAGGGATTTGGGGGAAGCAGATGGGAGTAAGGTATTGGAGATTGGATGGTGGAGCTATCGGTGACAGTCACAATGGGCTTCATTGAACATGTGTTGCTTAAGGTGGACTTTGAAAGGACCCAATGTAGGCAGACGCACAAGATCTTCCTGTAGGGAGTTGAACCAAAGTGGAGCACGGTGATCAAAGGACCTTTGACCTTGAAGTACAACATTTTTTGGAGTAATGAAGGAGTAATGTTCAGAGTTACGTGTTTGCTGAGGATTAATGCAAGACACCAGAAGTTGACTCACCCCTGGCAGAAAGGTACCAAGGCATTGCTCTTTTTTGACAACAGGCAAGTTTGGAATTTTAACTGGCCATTGAGGAGGAGCCAGTGCACATTGGTATACAGATCACAGGTATAAGTCAGCCTGTGAGCCCCTAAGGTTAGCCAGCAGGCTTTGTTTAAGGCAGTTTTTTTAAATGCCGGAGGGCAGTGGCAGTGGCGGGGCTATATATAGGCCAGCCATAGTCCACAAGGGAGCCCACAGAGCTGTGAATTGCTATTTTAAGGGCTTCAGGGATCAGGCTGTTCTTGTGTCAGTAAAGCAGCCCTATGCGTTTGTTGATTGCTTTGGCCATGTTGTCAGTATGGAAAGTATAGGACATGTTGTCAGTAGTGATAACAAGGTAATTAAAATGTTCGACAAGTTCCAGAGAGGCCCCAGCAACATTACACATTGATAATGGGTAGCTGCAATGCTTGTTTAAGGGGCTGGAGAACAGCATGGTTTTAGTTTTTTTGTAGTACATAATCAACTTACGGTCCTTGAACCACTTCTCAAGACAAGTGAAATCACTTTGAAGCTGCTGCTCCAGAGCACCGGGATTTGAGCCATGTTTGAAGATGACTGCATCATCAGTGTGGAGTAGGATGTGGCTTTGGCTGGCTTGAGGGAGGCTCTTCAAGAATAAACTGAATAGGAGGGGACCCAGTATAGACCCCTGCAGGATGCATGAGCAGACAGTTTTGCTATCCGAGATGGTTGACCCTATCCTAACTTGCTGGGATCTATGGTCCAGGTAGCGGCAGAACCATGAGACTGCCTCGGATACAAGGCCAGTCGCGGCAAGTTGCTCAGTTAAGAGGGCGGATTAACAGTAACAAATGTCTAAGTAAGGTTGATAAATATTGCCGTGGCAAGTTGTCCATGATCAAGTGATTTGTGGATGAATCCTGTGAATTCCAGAAGAACAGTGGTGGTGCTGTGCCTAGTTCTAAAGCCATGCTGCTCAGGGCAGAGGAGTTTGTACTTGTCAAGGTATTCGACCAGTTGGTCCACAACAATTCATTCAGGGGCTTTCAAGAGTGGTGGTAGCAAACAGACGGGTCCATATGTCTCTGTAAGGGCCTGGTCCACACTCTTATAAACAGGAGTGACTACCGCAGCTTTCCATTTTTGAGAGAATACTGCAAGTCTAAGTGATAGGCTGAGGATGTGGGCAAGAGGAGACATGATTTCTTCCAAATAGAGTGAGATTAGTTTCAGATCAAGGGTGTCTCCACTGAATCTCCCCTTACTGAGCACCTTCCTAAGGTATTTCCTGGCTTCCCCAACTGAAATGATCTTAAACCAAAAAAGGGAATGCATGAAGGTCTGTGAGCATGCAACAGGGTTGCTGGAGTGGAAGAAGTTGGAAGGGAGGACATGACTTAGGTCCATGAAGGCAAAGTTGAAGGTGTCAGCTATGGTTTTTGGGTCGAGGATAGGGGAGCCATCTATGCTGATCATGTTGGGAGCAGTTTTGGGCTTCTTGCCAGTAACCTCTTTGAGGTTTGCCCAGAATTTATGACCATCATTCCAGTTCTTGGACAGGGCCTCCTTGTAATACAGGTTTTTGGTTGTATGGATAGTCCTGATGCAGTTATTTCTGGCTTGTTTGTAATTCAATGTTTCAGGCTGCTTCCCTGAGGCTCTGGCTAAGTGCCAGAGATGGTCTTTAAATTTCATATGTTCATGGATGTCCGGGCACATCCAGGGGTTGAAATGGCCCTTGATTTTACACTTTTTAAGGGGAGCATGGGTGTCACAGATAGTACTGAATAGCAGGATGAAATGGTCCAGCGCACTATCAATGTCAGGAGACCCATACACAGCTGACCAGTTAGCGTTATGGTGATCAGCTCTCAGGCGGTCAATGTGACCAGGCCTGAGGACTCGGTTTGTGACTGTTCATCATCTCTTTTCTTTGTGTAGAGTCCTACATGAAGAAAGCGACAGCTGATTTTGTTGGCAACATGTTTGAGCCATACGTCTCTATCTTTGAAGGCTCTATCACTATGAGGCACTGACTTAGAACTTCTGGGCTGTGGGAGAGGGGTTGGCATTAGGGTTGACTACCCCAAGAAACACTCCACCGTTGATTTGCCAAGACTACAGAGACTTCAAATACTACCTACTTTCTGCACTTGTGTTCTTCAATCTACTTTGTGCACTTTGAGTTCTTCAACCCTAATGTCTGCATTAGTGTACTCTAAATAGCCTGGAGCAGCTGCCTGACTTTTTCCATTACACAACCAAGAAAAGGGACAAGCAGGATGGAACTGTCAAACTTTCAAAAGGAGAAGAGTGTGTAGAGAACAACAGAGAGACAGCAGAGGTCTTGAATACTTCAACTCTGTCTTTACCAGGGAGAAAGACAAACCTGTGCTGACGTGGAGGGAAGAAGAAAAGGGAAGGAGAGAATCATGGATGTGATGATAGAACAGTTCTTATCCAGATGCCACAGAACCCTGTTTTTCCTGGTCTTCATCCAAGGGATGGGACCCTGGCACAACCCTTCCTATAGGTGTGTATTCTTTTTGCCCTACTGAGTAACACCACATTTGCTTTGGGCCGGGGTTTTCTAAGCTGTCTCTCCACCATTTTAATAACAGGGTCTGCCTCCTCAAATATCAAGAGACTACACTAACAGATCTTGGGGCTCAGTTCCCTACTGAGGATATGGTTCCCAGTCACCACCTGCTTAGGGCCACTCTACATCTGCTGTTGCTACTTCATGGCTTGGGTGTCCTTTGCAGGGGTACCCCGCATAGCCTGCATCTGTCCAACTGGATATACAGCAGTCCATCCTTGCCCTCCCTTAACAGTTGAAGAGCTCTTTCAGTGGGCCTCGGACTTGAAGGCTTTCCAATAAAACTTCAGTCTGTTCACCCCATGTGTTGAACTCATGGGCATCTGGCCGACAGGAATTCCTTATGTGGCTGTCTTCATAGGTCCCGGTTCCCTGCTCCAGTGATCTGCATTATACTCTGACTCCCCCTAGGGGGCCTGCTGTGTGCAGGGTGGTGTGTCTCTGCGACGAACATGACATCCTATGGAGTCCTGTGGTCACTTCAGATCTTGGGATCTCCTGTGATCAATTGTGTCACACATTTACTCTCACAGAGTACCCCCTCTTTGGCCTACAGGGATCTCTTTATCCCCTAGACCGTACATTGGCATAACATGCAAAAATAGATGCCATACTTACAGAACGAGCCATTAACTCAGCATTCATACAGAGCAAGGGATTGTATTCCCATTTCCTTTGGGTTCCCTAATGGAAGGGGGACATGCGATGTATTTGGAACTCTGAGGTGTCCACCTCACTCTCAGATTCCATACATTCCATATGGTGTCTCTACGACTCTTCCCATTGCAGGACAGGAGAGGTTGGCTCTGTTCCCTGGATATAATGAAGACATAAAACCTCCACACCCTGATGTGTTCCACTCATAGCCAGTTTCTCCATGTTCTGTTTCAGTGTAATCATTACCAGTTTAGTCTCTTACCTTTTGGCACTTTCCTAAAGACTCGTGGGTATACTAAACATGCCTAGCGATGTTAGCAGCAGTCCCCCAAAGGGCAGGCCTCACTGTCTTTCACCTACTTGGACAACTTGCTCCTGATGGTATCTTCTTGATGAAGGCCAGTATCCCTGCAGCTGTTCGCCCAGGATGGGATGGCAGAAAACTATCTGATGTCCACACTGGGCACCACACAATGCCTCCGGTATATCTGAGCGTGCTTGATTCTTCTTTCAGGGCAGCATATTTACCCACCTGATTATATCGGGCACCTCCTGGGACATTTGGGCTCCCTTCCACTGGCAGTCCCCAATGCCAAGCTGTACTTTTGGGTCCTTCAGTGGTCACTGACAGTCCAATGGGACCAGCGGGAGAACAATTTCAATGCTCCAGTCCTCGTGTCTTCCTTGGCTCCATGAGCACTACAGTGATGGAAATACAGGACCACTTTCAGACGAGGCATGCAGTTTCCTTCTCCAGTACTGTTTTTCATTCTGACTCCAGCCACCTCCTTGACAGGGTGGGACATGCTTCTCCTGCGCGTCCAGTCACCAGGTTCATGGATGTCAGTGGAGGTCCACCTACACATCGATGTTGTGATGCTGAGGGCAATCCTCTGTGCTTGGCAGGGGCAGTCACCAGGGACTGTTTAAGCAGAATCATTGTGTTGAGAGACTGGCTGGACTAGGAGCTTTTTGGAAGTGGGAGGACCTTGGGGGTGGGGAACCTTTCTGTGAAGCTATTGATCTAACCTATTGCTGTATAGGCTGAATGGCTGAAAGTAGGGTGCTCAAGGGGGATGGCCTAAATAAGGGGAGGGGACATCAACAAATGGAGGTGCCTCCAGACATCAGAGCTGGCATCTTGGGTAGGGTGGTGGGGTGCACAGGGTGTGGGGCAGCAATGGTTCTAAACTTGACTTGGGGGATGAGAGGTTGTCCAGTCTGTTGGCAGCTGTCACATCTTAAGGGGAAAGTTAACAGTATCTGGTAGCAGCTGGCGGACATAAGAGGTGGGCCGGATGGAGGGGGAAGGGACTGTGTGAGGCATGTTGGCATTGGCAGGCTTGTGTCAGAAGCCATCCCATCAGGTGGGGGGGGAATGGTCTTGGGTCTAACTGTGACTCTTCCTGGGTGGGAGCAGCTGGATGAAGGAGCCAAAAGCACGAACAGTTGATTGGGGACAGACGGGCTGGTATGGGTCTGTGGGGGTCCTGTTAAACCAGTGGCAGAGTATGGGGATAGGCATTGAGAGCTATAGCAGTTTTGAACCACTGAGCGTATTGGATGACGGAGGGGAAGGGAGCAGGGGTGGAGGAGGAGGGGAGTGGGATGGGTAGGAGTAGCAAGGGGGGTAGGAGGAGCTTGGGTAGCCTGAAAACCAAATAAAAAGGATGTTGGAGGAGTGGGCATGGAAGGGGTCAGAGGCAGAGCATAGGTGAATTTGCTGAGGGACACTAAGAAGACCAGGAGCACTCTCAGGGATGAAAAGGGTGGTCTGATTTTGATCGTGTGCAAGGTCATGGAGACCATACTTAAGGAATGTTTTGTACAGTATCTAGATGAACATGGTCTTCAGGAGGAAAGGCAGTATGGGTTTGTGAGAGGAACCTGACTTCTTTGACTGGGCAACAAAAACAGTAGATGGGTCAGGCAATGGATATTCTCTGTCTGGATTTTAGCAACTATACCTCATAAGAGGTTGATCAAGAGGTTGACTGACATAAAAGTTGATGAGAGGATGACAAGATGGTTAGAAAACTGGTTGGTGACAGGACCTCCAAAGGTGGTGGTGTCTAGCACCAAGGAGGTCACAAGTGGGGTCTGACAGAGCTCAGTGCTAGGGCCAGTGTTGTTCAATGTCTTCATTAACATTAGGGATGGCACTAAGGGCAAAATGTGCCTCTTTGCTGATCACATCAAGCTCTGCAGGAGGGTGAACATGGCCAAATGAATATAGGAACTCAAGGAGGAACTGAGAAAGATGGATTTGGGAATAGGAAGGGAGGGGAGAGGGAGGTTAGGTGCCCAAATTGCACCATGGCTCAGAGGGATGTAAAGCATATTGTGAGGATCAGTAGGGCAGCAGGACATGAGGGAGAGCTGGATGCCATTGTCCACCTTGGGACTAATAACTTGGCATGGGATGGGACTGGGAAAGTGTAGGAGTTGTTCAGGAAGTTGGGGAGGGGTCTCAGGCAGGTAGCATGCTCAGTGGCTTTTGCTGAGGTGCTGCCTGTCTGTTACAAGTGGAGGAAAGGGATCTCTGCACCAGGAGCTTCAATTCATGGTTGATGGAGTGGTCTAGAGAGGAGGGACTTGGCTATATTGGAGACTGAAGACCTACCTAGTGGCATTATGATTTCCTTTTTTCTGCTGGTGATAACCTCTCCCTATGAACCCCAGCATCCCACTGGCTCTCCCCACTGCCTTGGCACATTGTTTGGTCACCTTTAGGTAGTCAGGTATGATGACCCCCAAATCTCTGTCTCCTGTTTTGTGGCCACTAATATCTTCCCCCTTAATTATGTAGTCCTCCCCTGGGTTCCTGCGCTCCAAGGTCATGATTTTGCAATTTTTGCATTGAATCCTGTAGTAGTTGCCACAGTCTTGACCACTCCATTTTAGCCAGGTCCCTCATTATTTTCTCCACCCCTCCTGGACTATCCACTCAATTGCAGATCTTTGTGTCCTCTGCAAAAAAGCACACCTTCTCCAGCCCGTCTACAGTGTCACTGATGTAGGCCTTAAACAGCACTGGTCCAAGAACTGAACCCTGTGGCATACCTCTGGTCACCCTCCCTACTTCAGATTTAGCCCCATTTACCACCACCCTTTTGTCTTACCCTTCAGACAGTTTCCAACCCAGTTCACCACCTTCTGTCCTAGTCTGCCCAGCCTGTTTATAATGCTCCTATTTGGAACGGTGTTGAAGGCCTCGCTGAAGTCAAGGTAGGCCACATCCACCACTTCCACCTAATCCCCTTCCTTAGTGACCCAGTCAAAGAAATCAAATTAGTCTGACATGACTTTTCTGACATGAATCTGTGTAGCTTCAGATCTTGTGCACCACTTGATTCTAAGTGTGTTACTATCCTTTCCTTTACCCACGACTGAGGACAAACAAGTCTGTAGTTTTCAGCCTCCTCCCTACTCCCACTTTTGTGGCAAAGGACCACATCAGCCCTTTTCCAATCCCACAGAACTTCCCCTGTTTCCAGTGACTTGTTGAAAAGGGCTGCCAGTAGTGCTGCCAGTATTGTTCCCAATTCCTTTAATATTCCAGGGTGAATCCCTGTCTGGTCACATTGCCTCATCTACCCTCAATTTAAGTTCTTGCAGAACTCTCTCCTCTTTGTATGGGCTGCTGTCTATCGCCCCTCCCTTCCTCATTCCTAGCTGTGTACCCTTCCCTTCCTCTTGCTCTGTGAAAACTGAAAAGAAATATTTATTCAGGACTGATGCTTTTTCCTAGTCCTCCTCCTCCACTCTTCCTTGGTGGATCACTGCAAGACACCACCATGGTGGTTTATTCATGCATCTATGTAGGCAAACCTGTGTACAGCTGATGCAGCTGTACATTCAATCATGATGTTTTTTAACTGTACAGACAGAGATAAACAGCACATACACCACCAAGAGGTCTATCTACATTCTTGATGTGTGGTACAACCATTGCCTCAAAAATGTCACCAGTAGGCCTCATTGTTCCCACACTATAAATGCCACGGTTATGAGGAATTGTCACACCGGTTGCCACTGTATTGTTCTGATACGATCAATATACATACTGTTCTGTCTGCGCTCACTCTTGTAGTTCCACTTTGGTGCTTGTTCTGTAGCTTCTCGCACCTTGTTAGATGTTTAAACGGTATGGCAAAGGCAAGGTTCGATTGATTCCAACCTTCACACTAGAAATCACATTTAGATCTGCAATGGGCAATAGTAGTTTACCACAGAAAAACATGCTCATAATGTTGCACGCAGTCAAAACAGTGGCAAACAGTATTAGCATTCTTGTCTTTTAATGTCTTTATATTGTAATTTTTTCTAGGCTAGATGTGGACAAAGTGAGGAAATCGCTTGCCCTATGCGTGGGCAGTTTTGAGCTTGTAACCCATGGGCTGGGTTTGAAAATATTAGATGTGACCACCAACATACTAGGGCTCTGTTGTGAATCATGAAGAAGCTTTACATTCCTTGGTGAACCATGCACATTTATGGATCAAACCCATTCTTTAAATGCAATACTTAATGTATGAAAGTATGAAAATAAAAGTAGTATTCTGGACAGTAAGAGACTGTACTGGTGTGTGTGTGGGAGTGAATGGGTGTTAAAACAGTGTGAGATTAGGCACAAAACTTATTATGTGTGGTTCATAGCTCAGTGTTTATGTAACATACTGTAGCTGGATGATGTAGATAGTTGGATACAGAGGCCAGCTGTTAAGTAGGCAATGGTTGCTAGTTATTAGTAGTATGGAATGATTTATGCTTAGGTACTTCAACATGAACATGATTAAGTCAATAATTATAGTACATATGAATCGGATAGTATGAGCAATGAGTCTGGATGATTGAACTGAGAATCGTTTGTTATCATTTGATGGTTTTAGCCTTTCTCTGTATCCCACCTGTAGGGAGGAAGCTTTGTCTCGTATTATGAGACCCCCAAAAGAAATTGATATCAACGATTATTCTGTATCTGACTGATGAAGAAGTCGAGCAGGAATACACCCTAATAATATGAGTAGATGATCACCTCCTCCAACTCTGGAGAGTGTGACCAGTAGCAAGCAGGAGAGGAAAAAACCCTTGGGGGAAACCTCTGAGGACCCATGGCTACTGAGCTGCCCATCCTCCTGGGCATGCTAAAGGAGAGTAATCCTAAATAATCTAATCGGCTAATCCAAACCCCAAAATGAAGAACTCAGTCCAGAGAAACAGAGAACTGAAGACATAAGGAATTGTGACATGTCAGGCGAATAGAGCAAGCATCCATCCAGATATCCCCAAATTCGAGAACCATGAGCAGGCTGGAATGACATGGAGTAGCATCCGTGGTTGAAATGAACATGAAGTGAAGAGTAGCAGGTGGTGAAGCACTCCAGTGGGTGAGGATGACTTCGCAGAGGAGATCCAGGAGTCAAGGCCCAGCATCCACGTCAGAAAGAATTGTCGAGTCAAGTTCAGAATGGCAAGGTTAGCAAATGAAGGCCATGGCGATGCAGCACAAGAACTGGCACAAGCCACTTAATAGGGAGGATGGAGCAGTAGGAACCTCCAATCCAAAGGGGAAGCGGGCATCAAGGAGGTAGAGAACATAGCGAACATGTAGAAGTAGATCAGATGTGTTTCCAGCTCGGGAGGAGCACAGCAAGTTGTAGTTGCGAGTTAGTCGGGATGACCTCTAGGCCCAGGGAGGGTGAGGCAGGTAATACGAGGAAGTAGTATAATAAGTGGACCTGTATGTAGGTCAACTGATGGAGTAAATAAAGCAGCAGGAGCATACGTAGTAGCAGGGAGGTAGCACAGCAAGATAAGGTACGTTAGAAGGTGAGGGGCAAGAAGAATAGTACCAGCAAGAGAATCAGAGAGCTTCGTGGCTCCAATAGGTTACATACCAATGCTGACATCTACGGTTCAAGCCAGGATGAAACCGTAACTAGGAGTGACATGTGAATAATAACCTGATGAGTCCTGAATAGTCGAGTATAGGAGTCCCAGATGATGATGACTGAAGAGGCTGAGTCAAATGAAGCAGTGTTGTCACAGGGCTGAGAAGTGGTAAAGCATAAATCAGGATAGTGAAGTTTTTCAGGAGAAGCTCAATGAAGTGTCCTGGAAAGAGTGAAGCAGCAGTAGTTCCACATGGCTGAAGCTGCAGGGCAAATCATCCAAGAATAGATGATAAATGAAGAAATGTCCCGATGCAAATCCAGTGAAGGAGCTTCCGGCTGGCCATCGTGGCAGAAGGCAGGCATAGAGTAGAATGTGTGGATCTCCAGGCCCTGAGCTGGGCAAAGCAGAAGTAGGTAAACCTCTCAGCCCAATGGGCGAAGGCAGGTCATAGAAGCAGGTGATCAGTAGGTAAACCTCCCTGCCCAATAGGCGAAGGCAGGTCATAGGAGCAAGCGATTAGTAGCTAACTTCCCAGACCGAAGAGCGAAGGCAGGTCATACAGCCAAATCTCCAGGCCCTGAGCTGGTGAGGCAGGCATAGAGTAGAAGTAGGGAAACCTCCCAGCCCGAAGGGCGAAGGCAGGTCGTAGAAGTAGGTGATAGTGGCACAGTAACATAGGAACAAAGGATCTCAGGGCCTGTAGGGGCGCAGATCAGACGAAATGCGAAGACTAACTTCCGGCCCCACAGGGCGGAAGAGGTAGCGACTGGATAAGTTAATAAACCTCCTGAAACTGTAGTAATTCAATGTGTAAGGCAGTTGTTTATCCAAGGAAGGAAATAAAGTCAGCTGGGAGTCCTGATGGAGATGATAGTAGTGATTCTGGACAAGGTGAAGTAGTATGGTGAGGAGCATCTAAGAGTATTGAAGCAAATATCTCGATATACTGCAAAACAATCCAATGGAAGGTGGGAGCTTAGGAGCATATGGAAGGTAGGTCTGAAGAAACTCAGCTCTGTAGGAGCATCCATGGGAACTAAAGAGCACTAGCCCAATGATAAGGAAGTGCTTTTGGGCCTTGTAAGGTCAGCAGTGGCTGGAAACCCATCCCCGGGGCAGTGACATCAATAAATGCATGAAGTATCTGTGTGTAGGCACAACAGAGCTCCAAATGTGACCCCGTCCGTTACTCAAAGCATGTAGAACTAGGAATTTCCGAATGTATGCTCAATAGCTAGGCAGCATTACAAAGCTATGCTGTAAAACATAATGCACATAACAGCATCTCTAGGGCTAAAGTAGTTGGAAATAAGAGGAACTATCTTAATGAGAGGAAATGCAGTAGCTGTAAATTGTCCATGAATTGTAGTCAAGCCAGCGGCCCTTATGGGAGATATTGAGGAATGAGCTTGTCAGTAGTGAGAGCTTACTTTGGTTGCTTAGGTTTGAACCGAAATCAGCCAAAAAGCAGAACAAAATCAGTGGATCGTGAGTGAACTGGAGAGCTAATAATGTCATCACAGAGTAGGGAGAGGAAGTACGTAGGCAGTTAACCATGAGTGCAAGAACTGGGTATTAGTGTGAAGCTAGGTGGGCTGTCATGCCTGCCCAAGGGTGCTGTGGCTTAGAACCAGAGATCCGGATGCTACAGATAAAAGGAGCAGTATGAAAATAGGAACAATGTGGCAGCCAGTGATATCCTGAGCCTGCACACCATGCTCGAGGAGTGACCAGTCCTAGGTCCAGGTAAGGGTGTTTGAAGATCAGGCTAAGTCCATAATGAGCATAATTTGAGTCCACAGGAAGGCAGGAGTTGAGACAGCAGGTTCGGACAGTTACGTGTATCCCTTAGCAGAAGTCCAAGGTAGTGCAGCAGACACAGAAAGAAGGCAACAGCCATGGCAACCCAACCTGGAGGGCTAGGGAAGGTAGGAGAGCAGAGGCCACATCCCAGAAGTCTTGCCAGCAGAGTGAAGGAGAAGCAATGTGTTTAAATTGTATGTGGACGGTAGGGAGACTCTATTAAACTCAGACTATCTGAGGTCTCCATAGTGGAAGCCCAAAGAAATCCAAATCGACATGCTGAGTAGAGCCGGCAGAAGCTTTAAATTAATAAGTGTCACAGAGGTTGAGGAGAAACAATAGGTAATAGCTTCAGGTGTGCCACATTAGCGTCTAAGCTGGACTGCATACAGGGAGTCCAAGTTGAGCAGAGGCAGCAGGGTAAATGGCAGGCAGCTGCATTCCTTGCAGCGGGTGGATGGTCGCAAGCAAATGAGTAGGACAGCAGCTGAGGTTTAAGCAATAAGGCAGCTGGTACAGCAGCAGCTAGATTGAATGCAGCAGGCAGAGAGCGTCGGCAGGTGGAGCCAAGCAGAAGCTGCTATGGAGGTAGGGAATCCAGTCCGATGTAGGCAGTCGGTCGTGAGAATGGGAATGCATGGACAGAGGCAGAATGTTGCGGGTACGAATGCAATTGGAAATGGATGAGGTAGTGAGGAGCGCCGGCTGCAGGGAAGACAAAGAAACAGGGGGAGACACATGGGAAATAAGTAGCAGGCAGGGCAGGCTAAGAAGGCAGGGGGAAGCAGAAGAGGGAGAACAACACATGAGGGAAGAGAACCCTCCCCCCAAGAAATGAACAAAGAGGCAGCAACGACAAAGACAGAGGGAAGGAATGAAGAAGACTCAGGGAGGGGGACAGAAAGGGGGGTACAGCCAGAAAATGGAGGGAGCACAGCCAGAGAATGAAGGGAAGGGGAGCAGCCAGCAGCAACGCTACATGTGAAGTGACTGATTGTGACTCGTTCTAAGCAGAGCGGGAGTCTGCTGCTTGATTTAAGTAGGATGTGGGGGAGGAGCTCTTTCCCCACATAACCATGGGCTGTGCCCTTCAATTATATTTACAAGTGCATTGGTCAGGCAGTAAGAACATTATAACTGGCAATTAGATGTGCTGTGTGGTTACCGGCCAGTTAGGTATGTGCAACCACCACATCAACACCTATTGCCGATTGGGTTTCTGCAACATCACATGCTGCACCGATTGCAAATTCATCATGTACTCCCTCCACTGGAAGGTACTTCTAGATCTCCATCCCCCTTTATGTGAAGAGCTGCTTCCTCACATCTTGGAAAGGAAGCTGATGCTAGCCACCCAAACGAGGGCAGGCAAAGGTGAGATGCTGCTGGTTGGGGACCTCATACCTCAGTATTCCAGATGTGGACTGGAGCCTCCCAGCAGCATCAACCAGGAGCAGATTTATCCTTGACTCCCTTCAAGGTGCCTTCCTCAAGCAGCTGGTCATGAAACCAACTCAGCAGAAGGTAATACTGGACCTTGTGCTAAGAAACGGAGACAGTGTGATGGGGTAACAGTGGGGGAGCACCTGAGAAACGGTGATCACCAGTCACTGTGGTTTGAAATCACGGAGCAGAACCAAACCACACAAAAACATGTAACCTTGATTTTAGGGGGGCAGACTTTGGGAAAATGGGGAGATGCTTGAAAGAGGCATTAATAGGAATGGGGAGGGAATCAGGTTGAGGAAGAGTGAACAATATTTAAAACTGATTACAAGAGCAACAGAATTATTCATTAAGCAGGTTAGCAAGGAGAAAAGGAAAAGGTGGCCATTATGTTTTTCCAAGGAGGTAACGGAGAAAGTGAAAGCCAAAAAGATTGCGTTCAGGCAATATAAAAAGACACAGGCAGAAGGGGATTGGTAGAAGCAAAGGAAGGTCAGTAGTGGAAGCCAAAGCTCAGACAGAAGAATGCGTCACAAAATCAGTGGGTAGAGGGGACAAGAACCTTTTACAGGTACATAAATGAAAAAAGGGCAAAAGGAGGGATAGTGAGACTGAAGGGGGAGGGTGGGGCCACGTGGAGGATGAAAAAAGTAAAGCTGACATACTGAACCGATACTTCTGCTCAGTCTTTACTGAGGAAAAGGAGGGTAATGGGCCTGAAGGGAGTACAAGGGGTGGGAATGGCACAGACATGGACACAAGTCCCTTTACACGGGAAAGGGTCCTAAAAGACCTGGATGGAACAAGTTGATAAAGCAATGTGGCCAGATGGGGTGCACCACAGGGTCCTAAAGGAACTAAGAGAGGTGGTGGCTGAACCTCTGGCAATCCTGTTTATTTGATCACTGGAAATGGGAGGTTCCAAAAGATGGGAGGACAGCTGATAGTCCCCTTATACAAAAGTGGGAACAAAGAGGAAGCGGGGAACTACAGACCAGTCAGCCTGACCTCGGTAGTGGGGAAGATCATGGAAGCACTACTGAAGGAGATTAGTGAACATCTGGTTGACAATGGACTACAGGACACAAGGCAGCATAGTTTCACTGGGAGGAGGTCATGCCAGATGAACTTCATTGAATTTTGTGACTGGGTGACAAGGAACGTGGATAGGGGAAGGCAGTGGATGTGACCTATTTGGACTTCAGCAAGGCATTTGACACTGCCACATAGAAAACTATTAAACAAACTGGGGAATATGGGAGTGGGCAGGACAGTAGTGTGGTGGGTAGATAATTGGCTGAACAGCAGGACACAGAGGGTGGTGGCAAATTGCTGTCATTCCACAGAGGAAAGAATGACCAGTGGGGTACCACAGGGATCAGTGCTGGGACCAGTCCTATTCAGCGTCTTCATCTGTGACATGAAGCTCTGTAACAGAGTGGACATGCCAGAGGGTGTGTACAGAATGAGGAGGGACATGTAGAAGCTTGAAGCAAGGTCAATGGTTTGGCAGTTGAAATTCAATGCAAAGAAGTGCATATGGGGCACAAAACCCTGGAACTACATATTGGAGTGAGGATAGCATGCACCAAGAAGGAAAAGGACCTTGGGGTTATCATCTCTGATGACCATAAAGTAGGGAAACAGTGTGACAAGGCAGCAGGTAAAGCAAATTGGATGCTGGGATGCATAGGCAAGGGCATCACCAGCAGGAAAAGGGAGGTCATAATTCCACTATACAAGACACTAGTGAGGCCACACCTGGAGTACAGTGTACAGTTCTGGAGACCTTCCCTACATAAGGACATAGGGAAGAGAAGGTTCAGAGGAGGGCAGCAAAAATGGTACAGGGATTGCATCACAAGTCCCATGAAGACAGGCTGAAAGACTTGAATATGTACTCCCTGGAGGGGAGGAAAAAGAGGGGATATGATGGAGACATACAAGTACCTAACAGAGTGCAAGAATACACTTATTTTCCAGCAATAAAAGATGTTTCAGGGCTAGAGCGCATGAGGTGAAGTTGGAGGGAGGGCGGTGCAGAGGAAATGTGAGGAAGAATTTCTTCAAATGAAGAGTGGTGGACAAGTGGAACACCCTGTCAGAGGAAGTGGTGGGGGATGAAGCAATCATAAGATTTAAGCAGGCATGGGCTAGACATAGGGGAATTTGGGAGGTCTGGTAAAAAGCAACAGACTTCTAGAAAAACATGAAGGGAACTTAGAAGCTCAAATGGGCAGACTAGAAGGGCCATAAGCCCTTATCTGCCAACAATGTCTATGTGTCTTTCCTGAATTTACACCTTTCCAGCTTCTTAGCATCAACGCTGTTCTAGAGCACCCTTTTCTCTGCAAAAATAATGCTCTCCTGGAACTTATAAAGCCACATGATGTATTTGTATTTTTCTATGATATCCCCCCTATCGTCTTTCAAAGGCAAAGTTAATTTATATAGCCTCAAATCCACAGAGGTCTAAGCTCATAACATGTTTAGAAAAAAATGAATAAGAAATCCATTAACATGACAGTGGATTAAGGCAAAATGCAACACAAGTTAATATTCACAATGATTTCAATTAACTAGGTTCGACAAAGATCTGGAAAAGTAAGCAATACTGAATAAATATTTCTGTTCAGTATTCACTGGAGAAGGGGAGGGCCAGGGACCACAGCTGGACATCAGATACAAAGGGGGGAGCAAGGTGAACACTAGTCCATTTACAATATAGGGAGTCCTACAGGAGCTCAGTAAACTGAAGGTTGACAAGGCAATGGGACCAGTTGGCATACATCCCAGGATATTCAAGAAACAATGGAAGGAGCTAGCAGTACCACACTGGCAGCCATGTCCAGTGAGTTGCTCAACACTGTAGTGGTTCCAGAGGACTGGAGGCAGACACATGTAGTTCCTCTTCACATTGTAAGAGGAAGAGTGAGGAATTTTTGGTTTTCATGGAATGGGTGGATGCATGAAATAGCCTGCCCCAGGACATGGGGGGGCAAGCATAGCGGGGGGGGGGGGGAATTATACATGCATGGGACAGGCATAAGGAAACCATAGAACTATAAGGACTGGCTAAAGCCGATGGCCAAGTTGGGTCGTTGGCCCCCAGTAAAGGCAGGTTATATGGGCACACTAGATGGGCCTAGTGGTCTTTATCATCTATCAATTTCTATGAGGGATTCAATGTCCTTGACTGAGCTTGACCTACAAATGTCAATAGGAGCAAATTCAAAAACAATGGAGGAGCCACTCTAAAAGCTCTGTGGCATGGAGATATTAACCAGGATGGAGGGACGACTACAGAAACAGCATCAGTGAAGTGGCAATGGTTGACTGGTTGTTAGGGTAAGTAACAGTAGCTCTTTTATGTCCTGTTTCAAACCAGGTATGTCATGGTATGTTACCAGACAAATTTTGAAGGTGGTGCGCAACCAAAAAGGCAGACAATGCTCACCACACACAACCCATGTGATGGGGTCATTGTATGCAGCTTCTGTTGTCATCCAGGTCACATCATTCTTCAACAGCAACAGTCATTTCAGCAAACTTTAACACAACCATAAGTGAAGAGCTTTACAGGAGTACAATGTAGTGGTGATTTTTATTTATTGAAATGTTTCACCAGAAAGGCACACAGAGCAACAAGTCGCTCATCTCCCGGTGCGACCTGGGGGGAAGGGGTACAACTGGAATGAGACCCTATACATTCGAGTTACAGGATCAACATTAACACACAGTTGTATGGCAGGTGTTACAACTGTGTTACTTATAACATGTGAAAAGATGGGACAATAAGTGCTGGGTTAGTAAGTAAACAAGTGCATACTTGAAAGAGGAGGGAGGGGGAAGAGTCATGCCACTGGAGACCCCTTCAGGATGTGAAGGACCCTGCAAGGGGACTGGGGGGAACAGACAGAAGGGGAAAATCTGTGTCCTAGAGAGACCCCTTTAAGACGGTGGGGGGGAAAAAGTAGATGAGAGATACAAGCCCCTTTGTAAGGGGGAGCAATTAGGGGGATGGGGTAATGGTGTGGGTGTGCACAGGGTAAAATGAAGGCGAGAGAATTCCGCATTTTTGGGAGGTGGTGACAGTAATTGGATTGGCCAATTTGGGTGGATCTGCAGGGGACAACCAGTGTACGGGAGTTGTTTGATCTAAGGGAATGGGAGGAGTGTTATAAAGGAAGGGGTGTGGTAGGAAGGGAGCTAACCCAACCAGTGCTTGGAGGTGAATTTAGCACAGTGGGACAGTTGCTTCTTTGTAAGAGAAGGGGAAAAATAGGACATGATAAAGATCGCAGTGAGGGGTGTGAGGGGAGCATCCAGGGCCAAGCGGCTGAAGGAACTGAAGAGGGTGTCCAGTCTGGCCAGGAAGGACTTAGTGGCAGCACCATAGACCATGTCACAGTAGTCAAAAATGGGCAGTATCATCTTCTGAACAAGTTCACGCCTAGCCGTAGGAGGGATGCAACTATGGTTCCTGAACAGGGCACCAAGCTTGGGATGCAGTTTTTTATGGATGGCATCAATATGTCGAGAAGTTTAGGTGTTGGTCCAACCAAACACCTAAGTACCTAAAGGAGGATGTGTCTTCAAGTAAAGACCCCTCAAGGATGTGAAACATGGGTAGGGAGGGAAGCCTAGAGAGTCTCTGTCTTGTGCCAAAGGTCATGGAGACAGTCTTTTTGGCACTGAGGAAAAGTTTATTGTTAGCAATCCAGAGCTGAACCTTGTCGAAGTCTCGCTTTAAGCTGGTTGTAACCTCAACAGGACAGGAGCCAGATGCATACAGAACTGTATCATCTGCATACATGTGCATAGCAGAAGATGGGGAGCAAACAGAGGGAAGGTCATTTAAAAAGATGGAGAAAAGGAGGGGCCCAAATACCGAGCCCTGGGGGACTCCAATGCTAATTGAGTGGGGTGGGGAAGATCTTAACTGATTGGGTTCTATCAATAAGGTAGGGCTTGAACCACTTTGTGTCAGAGGGAGATAGGCCAGCTGTTGGGAATGAGTTAAGGAGAAGGGAGTGAGAGACAGTGTCAAAGGCCTTGGCCAGGTTCAACAAAAATGGCAGAGTTAATTTGCCCATTGTCCATCCTGGTTAGGATGCAGTCTATGAGCTGTAGGAGAGAGGTGATGGTTGAGTAGTTTTTCCTGAAACCAGACTGGAAAGGGGTGAAAAAGGAGGTGTCAGATAGAAAAGAGATGTGTTGGGAGAGGACAATGTTTTCTTGAAGCATGGCAAGGGTAGGGAAAAATGGGGCGAGAGATGCCAGGAGATGATGGATGCCACTAGGTCCTCTTAGGCTAAGTGCAGCTTAATCCTGGTGGTGTGCTGCTGGTGAAGAAATAGGGACCAAGCAATAGAGGATAGGTGGGGCACAAGCATCATTGGCCCAATTCACCAAGAGGCAGGAAGAGGGTCATTCGAACCTGTGACACAACAGCACTCCCAACATGAGTAGAGGCACCCTTCCCGTAGACACTAGGTATGCACAAGTGACAACCCTCTTTGCCCATGCAACAGCCCTTTTGGAATGTTGAGATGAAGCAGCAAAAACCCCTGAAGTGGATGCAGTACTTCAAGTGTGGTGTTAATAGTTATCCATTTCAGGAGGCAAAACTACCTCCTTTTGTTTGCTGGCGATACTCCCTCCTATGCACCGCAACATGCCAATAGCACTATTGACTGCATTGGCACTTTGACTGGCAACATTTAAGTCTTGGAATGCGATTACACCTAGGTATGTTTCATGACTGGTCATTGTATGACTTAAAATGCATTTTAACTCAATTTGCCCAGTTTCTATAGCAGATGTGCATTATTTTGCACTCTTGCATTAAATCACAGCTGCCAAACCATTAACCACTCCTACTTTTGTTCAGATCCCTTCCCATCCATCTACCCCCCCCCACCATGACCAGCCTGTTGTACATCCTCATGTCTTCCTCAAAAAGGCAGACTGTCCCATCCAGCCCCTCTGGTATGTCACTAATAAAGACATTACATAGGACCACCGAACACTGAGGTGCTCCTCTGTTCCCCCTACCATGCTTGGAGACTACGGTATTTACCCATGCCTTCTTTCTTCAATACACTATTCCATTTTCTAATCATGTTACCACTTTGATAGCAGTCAGGAGCACAGAAGAAAAACAGCCCAGGTAATAAAAGGGGACAAGAACTTTTGCAGGTATGTTAATGAAAGAAAAAAAAATAAGGGTGGAACTGTGAGACTAAAAAGGGAAGGAGGGAAGTGTGCAGAGGGGGACCAAGAAAAAGCAGAATCATGAACAAGTACTGTTCAGTATTCGCAAAAGGGGAGGGACACAAGTTAGGCACCACTGGGAGGGAGGTGGACACCCGTCCATTTAAGGAGGAGAGAGTCTTAAAGGAACTCACTAATCTAAAGGTGGATAAGGCAATGGGGCCAGGTGGGATACATCACAGAGTAACTCTGGTAGGGGCTGGCACCACCACTGACAGCTCTGTTCAACAGTTCGCTGGAAATGGGTGCGGTCCCAATAATTGGAGAAGGACAAATGTAGTTCCTTTTTACAAAAGTGTTCACAAGCAGGAGGTGGGCAGTTACAGGACAGTCACCCTGACCTCGGTGATGGGGAAACTAATGGAAGCAGTACCAAACATGCAAACATGTAAACATACAAAGAAGCCAGCAGGCGGAGGTCATTTGGTCTGTCTAGTTTGCTCTCATTGCAGGGTCCACAGCTTGAGCTACTGTCCCTGCCACCCCTCCCCACTCCTGCCATCCTCCCTAACCATGATCCTTACATTCCCAGATGCCTATCGCAGCATCTCTTGAGGCTGTCCACTGTCTTCAATGAGATCACCTCTTCCAGCAGTGCATTCCAAGTGTCACCACCCTCTCTATGAAGAAGTGCTTCCTGACCTCCCAGCCTTCAGCTTGATTGTGCCCCATTTACTGTCTTAGTGACACAGTCAAATAAGTCATTCAGAAAGGTTTGTGATATATCTTGAATCCAGTGGAGCACAGCATCTGAGGCAACATGGATTCACAGCAGGAAGATGTCAAACAGATCGGATAAGTTTCTTTGAATGGGTGACTAGGGAGCTGGATCAGGCAGGGCTGGTGAATGTGGCCTACCTGGATATCAGCAAGGTATTCAACAGTGACCCACATAGGAGGCTAGTAAACAAGCTGGGCAGCCTGTGAGTGGGTCCCAAAATTGTCAACTGGGTCTGGAATTGACTGAGCGATAGGACACAAATGATGGTGGTGAACAGAGTTCAATCTGAAAAGAGGGTAGAATATCAAAAACACCTTCCCAATTCATTAGGAGATTGTTCACTTGTGAGCAGCAGTTGCAAAAAAAACAGTCCCAAAGCCTGGTTCCAATGCATACCTCAGTTCAGAATTATAAGCAGTGTTTACTCTTTGTGTAGCAGAAAAACAGATTATTGTGACATCAATGGGCAGATTTCTTGGTCTGTAAGATGTAAAAAGCACTGGTCCCCCAGATAGTTGCTCGATGTTAACAACTTTCATGGTCTCCTCTGAGGAGAGGCTACATCATTATGTGAGAGAAGAAAAAACAATGGGTAAATTATTATGTTTGCTATTCTGTCATTTGTCTTTTTATGTTCACTTTCATGCATGTGCAAGAAACTTGGCAGGTTAGAAGAGAAGTGGGTTTTGGAGGTGTGGCACTGTGGCAGTGGCTTGGCCTCTTTACCCAATGCAGTGGCAAGCTGCTGCTGACACTAGTTCAGCAAGTGTGCCACCAATTTTAAACAAATTAGCCACTGCAATGAGGGAGCAACCCATCATTGCAGGGTGTGCCTTGCCTGGTGTAACATTTCAATAAACAAGCAAGTTGCAGTCAACATATATCCTGATGGACTCCTGATAAAGTTTTCTGTCGGGTGGCTTTGCTCCAGAACCCATTTGGGGGATCTGCTCCTGCACCCCCCATTCTAATTATAATCAACTCCGAGTTGGACTGGATTCAGGGAGGGGGAGCAGGACTGGTACAGAGTGTGCCCCTGTCTCTGGCACACCAATACAGTGAACAGTTGATGAAATGTCAATTTTTGTCAGCAGCAATGTATGTCACTGTATTGGTGTCACTGTCAGTGGAGAATACCTGAAAGGATCACACAACACAAACAAAGATAAAATAAAATATAATTTATTGTGTACAATATTTGAATAGTTTCACAGTTGCATAGAAGTTTAAAAAATGCAAAGAACTAAGCAAAAACAACTACTCTGTTTTCCCTGTGGACTGGGTCTGAGACATCCACCATGTCAACTTGTGAACACTGTAACAACCCACCTCTCTGTCTGGGCTGGAACAACTTTTAGAGAGGTGTCCGTCCTCAGGTATTTGCTGCCACCAGCTGGAGTCGTCCAGCGCCAACCTTCAAGTTTACAAACTTGGGTAATTAAACGTGCAATTGCACAAATCAAAGTTTGGTAGTGTGTCTCTTTCGGGTGGCGGATGATAAACAGAGTTTACCTCAGCCAGTGAAAACCACGTATTACTTTAGAAAAATGACATCACAATCACAACTGTTGAGTAAATAAACAGCTTTTTACTTAACAGAAAGTGAACAGAGTATTACAAGGTATCTATTTTCAACACAAGAGAATAACACTGATACAGGAAAAGTAAACAAATGTTTTTAACTAACAGATGGCAAAAGAAAAAGGCAATTACTGCAATATGCTACTATTAAACTTACCCTTCTCTTATCCTTTCAAGAGAACACTGGACCCTATGCTAACTGCCAGCTCCCTCGGACATAGCTTGAAGGGTAGGCCCCAGGCTTAGTTTTTCCTTCACCTCCCAGAGAGTAACTAACAATGACAACAACAACCCTCCTCACTGTCTTTCAGCATCTTATATACTGTCTTGAGAATTGGTGATTCCTATTCCCCCTTTGAATGCACCAACCATCTACCATGTATGTATTTAATTGTCCCAATCAGACTGAACACCTATCAGTGACCAATTATATTCCCTTTTAACCATAAGTTTATATTTGAGTGAACCAATCCCTTTAAACTGTGAGTCTGTGTGTGTAGATGTCCATTCAAGATTTATGACCCAGCAGCTCTTATCTTAGCTAGTGGTCAGTGAGAAGTCCAGCATGTGGAATTTCAGCTTGTGCTTTTTTTCCAGATTGCTAAAAAATTAAGCCACCCTTAACTCCTTCCTTCCCATTTCTGTCACAAACACAATCACGACTACTGTGAGAGAGACCGGCCCAGCTTGCTCACATCCTTGGCCTAACAGAAATGCTACTTGCTATGAGTGTGTCTACAGCTAAATGTGAGAAAATATTCTCCATTCAGAATCTTATAAAAAACCAAAATAAGAACAGGTTTGTCTGATGACACACTCTAGTCATTTTTGCATATAGCAGTTGAAGGTCTGCATTAGATAGCTTTGATCTGGATCAAGCTATCAACCACTGGCTGCTATCTGATCCAAGCACACGCCACATTCATGGTCATGGTCATGCTAGTTCAACTACTAGTTCTGCTGATTCACATGAAAATGTCCCTGAGGCTGTCACTAGTGTTGATATGATGATGACCGTGAATCTGATGCTCCGGCTGGAGCAAGCTCAGGCTTCCTACTATAACTGTTCCTGATGTTGATGCTATACTGTCTGCTGCGTGATGTTCTCACTGACTGTGCTACTGGTGCCATAAGCAAATTCTATCACAATCATCTCCATCCTGACAAAAAAAAAATTATATTATTCTCCTTATTGTCTATTACAACACTAAATAACTGATACTACAATAAATATGTTTTGGTTTTCTATATTTGTACACTTTCCACTAAAAATATGACATTTTAAACATGGACTACCATCTCAAGCACTGAGACAACTACTTTTTGACAAGCCACTTGTCTGTGGACAAGTACCTAATTTTAAAATTTGTCAAGCCCTGACCATCAGTTTAGTTTTTTTCACTGTTTAATACCAGGCCAGAGTCTGACAGCCATGTACTTAGGCCTGTAAAGTCATGCTGGAGTTTATTTTCCAATATACTTAGATTCTTCCCATTTGCCACCATGATGGTGTCATCTGCATAGAGCCTAATATCAGAGAATTTTGTCATTTTCACTAATCGGTTTATGTAGAGGAAAAACAGTGTGGGCCCCAAAATGGAGCCCTGCGGGACACCTCTCTGAACCATGGCATTACCCAACAGGAATCCATCAAAAAGGACTTGCTTTGTATGTCATTTTAAATAGGAATTGAACCATCCGCAGACCTCCTTTGATAATCCTATCTCTTGTTGAACATCGAAATGTGGTCAACTGTGTTGAAGGCCTTTGACAAATCCATGAACACCGCACCCACTGACATACCACCCCCTGATTTGGATGCTATTAGATCTACCAGGTCCATGAGTGTGGTGTCCGTGAGGGGTGCCCTTTTCGAAAACCTGGCTGGACACAGAAAGCAAGGAGTACCATTCCAAATGGTCCCCCAGCTGACGCTGCACCAGCCATTCAAAGACCTTCAACATCACAGACAACAGTGCAATGGGTCCATAATTAGTAGGTTCAGATGTGGATCCACCCTTGTGTACTGGAATTATTTTTGCTTTTTTCCAGAAATTAGGAAAGGATCCCTCCATCAAACACCAATTAAATAACATTGTCGAGGTTGGGTCAATGATATCCAGTGAATCTTTCAAAAATCTATACTGAGTACCATCAACTATGCCCAAAACGCGGTATGCTGTACCTGCAGAGAGATTCACTCTCGCTTACTGCCAGGTGCCAAATCTTAACCAAAGTGATTATCCTATTTTTGAGTATGCAGATGTGATCTACTGCTCTGCACTGTAACCATCCTATCTAAGCTTGATACCCCCAAACTCTTTCTGTCACCTTGTTACCAACTCCCCCCCAACTCACCATTGCAATTTATACTCCTCTCTTGGACTAACCTCATTGTCCCAGAGACACTTTATCCACTCCCTCAACCTTATATCTAAATTGTGGTTCAACATGCTACCCTCCTACCTCTTGGATAGTCTATCCATGGCCTCCCATGCCCCTTATGTACTGAGACACAGAAATGAAAGGTCCTTCAACATACCTTGTCCCTCCTCCACATCTGGTAAGGCTGCTTTCTCCTACCGGTTCCCCAGTCTGTGAAACAATCTAGCCCCCGCCATTAGGGACTCCTTCTCATACCTCACTTGTAAAAAAGAACCACGCCTCCTGCCACCTCCCTCCTGCCTCTGTTCCAGGTGACACATTTCTCCACTCCACAGACTCTGAAGACTACTATTTTTCTCCTAAGCACTTACTTCTCTACGTCTGCGGTCACTAACAGTACACTTACTACTGTATATCCTGTCTCATTTTGTCTCATCACCGGAATTTTGTTTCATGTTCGGTCATAATTCTATTATTCATGCATTGTTGCTGTACCAAGTGTTTTTGTCCATTTAACCTACATTTTTGCTGTATCCACTGTTATGATATACTGCTGTAACTATAGTATGTTTTCATAACTGTAATTACTCCCATCACTCCTCCCCGAACCTGAAATCGAGCTTTGGCTCAGTGTGCCTTTCCTGGTTACAAAACGTTTAAAAAAATAAATAAAATGCCAAAGGACTTTCATGATTTTAGTCTTCTAATCTCTTTTTTTACCTGTTTACAGGTAATACATGTAAATCTGAATCTAGGTAAATTTTGTGGTAGTCTACTTCAGAAAAATGTATTTTTGTACTACGAGTAGGGATCTCTACAGTATGTTTGGGAGAGACACAAAATATTCATTTCAAATATTTGCAGATGAACTTGGGGATTGATATTCTCAATTTCTAACCATCTGTATTGGAGGCCTCTGATTCAGTGGGCTCTCAAAGAATTCCATCAGAGTCCAGTATTGTCTTGAATCAGAAGCCTCATTGGTTTTAATGCAGTAATAGTTTTGTTTAGCTTTAATAATATTTATTTTTAAAGCCTTTCTCACTGATTTGTATCTCTCCCAGTCCATTGGATCTAGTGTTTTTCCAGCCTTTTTCCATAATCTGCTTTTAACATGAATTTGTTGCTTTAGCCCTGTTTACAGTGCTGACTTTGCAGTGCATCAACCCTTGTGCACGGGTTTATGCGCTGCAAAGTCAGCAGTGTAAATACTGTCAGGAGTGCCGTATGTGCCCATTGGATCATTTTTTTGATCTGACTCAATTGTAGGATCAGTAGCGCATTAAATGGCAGTGTGAGTGCTTTGCTGCGCTTGCTCTGCCACAAAGGCTGCTTTAAAAATCTCCCCCAGTGAATTTATAGCCCCTCCTCAAAGTGACCTGCAGTGCTGCGAGGGTGGGCTGTGTAAATGGGATGACAGACGGTGCATCAGGAAGGGAGCGGTGTACATGCCACAGTGCTGCCGCCGTGTAAACATGGTTTTTAGTTTTTCATTATCCAAGGTACATGGCTCTTTCTTTGAGTTTGATTTTTAAAAGAAGCCAATTCATCACACACCTCTTTGAACCAGTTTGTAAATTCTTTAACAGTCAGCTGAGGGCATCAGAAACAATCTGTCCCATCTTACAGAGGCTAATTTAGGTAGGAAGAATTCTTTATTATAATGTTTAAACATCCTTCTTCTTACTTTTAGGGGCATTGTTTTGGGTAATTGCCATTTGTCATCTAGTACGTCAAAATCACAGCTTAAAGAGCTGTGATCACCTAAAATGGGTTGGTTAATTGTAATCTGCAATGGTTTTATTTTGGTAGTTATAAAAATTAAGTACAGAATGTTTTCTGGGCTTGTCAAATGTGTTTTCCTTGTTGGTTTAGTAATTACTTGAGTTACTTCTAATGGCTTAAAAATTTGTTCCAAAGATCTTCCTCTCTAATTTCTCTAGGGGGCATTAAAGTCACCAGTTATTAAGTTTAGTCACAGTGTTTTGTCTTGTATAGCACGGGAAAGGTTTTCAAAATCCTATATTATAGTTCTAGGGGGTGCACAAACTACCCCTATTACAACATTTAGCTTTAGGATAAAATGAAGGTGATGGACATTAGGAAGGCAGACTTCAACAGGATGAAGAATGTAGTATGGGAGCACCTGGCAAAGCTCAAACCAGAGTTGGATGTGGACCAGAAATGGACCATGGTTAGTATGAGAATAAACGAGGCCACCGACATCTGTATAAGGGTTTATGAGAAGAATTCCAGAAACAAGAATCCTAGCTATATAACAGGAAGGTAGCTGAAAATGTAAAGGAAAATATGGCAGCCTTCCTGAAGTACAAAAGTACCATGAGGAAGGAAGAGAGAGAAGTATACATTGTGAAATCGAGAAGCAGCCAGAGAGGTTGGGGCAACCAAGGTGGAGTAAGAACTGAGACTGGCCCAGCGTATCAAGGAAGGGGAGAAAGACTTTTCCAATACATCAAGGAGAGGAGAAGAAGAAGCCGGCATGGTGGCACTGAGGGCTGAGGCGCTGGATACCACACCTCAAGCCATGCCAGTGACCTGGGTTCAGGAATGAGCCCGGGCCACCAGGGGTCAGCAGGAGAGAGAGAGAGAGGATTGAGCATTCGTAGACAGCTGTCCTCTCTCTGGGGAGGAATCCAGGGCCTGCCCAACAGCAGAGTTGCAAGCAGAGGGACTGAGCTGCTGCAGACATCAAGGGGACATCATTGCACATCCGAACTCTGGGAGAATGAGGCTAGGGGAGGAAAGGAAAAACTTCTACCGCTGGGGAGACAATGGCAACCTCCAGTAGCCTGGGCACACATGCCCAATGTCAGCTGTAACACTCTACCTCCCTGGGGACCCCAGGCCTTTCTAAGGAGGCAGAATAGCCAGGGTCCTGATCCTGATGAAGTGGTCGGGCAGTGCAGCTCAGGCGGGTGGTATGGAGCTGTAGCACTGAACGAAGAAGCCTGAGAGATGTTCCAGCAGGTGGGTGAATAAATAGAGTGTAAATAAAAAAAAAAAAGGAGAGAAGAAGCACTAGGGATGAGAGAGTTAGGATAAAGAGGGAGGTAAGATGGATAGAAAAATGGGAGAAGCAAGCGGAAGCACTAAACAAGTATTTTTGCTCAGTCTTCATCAAGAAAGCAGATGAGCCTATGCCACAGAGGGAGACTGGGGATCACTGGGGAAGAGAGGAGAGTGAGTGGGAGATTGGGGTAGACTTGGTTTTAGGAGGGCTCATGGAGCTTACAGTGGACATGGCATCAGGTCCATATGGGGTAAACTCGAGGGTAAAGAAAGAACTGGCAAGGGTATTGACAGCACCACTGACAGCCCTATTTGACACCTCCCTGGAGAAGGGATGTGTGCCACAGGACTGGAGGGCAGCTCATGTGGTACCCCTCCATTTGAGTGGCAAGGATGAGCCAGGTAACTACAGGCCAGTCAGCCTAACCTCCATAGTAGGCAACTTAATGGAGGCAATGCTAAAAGAAAGGCTAGTGTCCTTCCTTGAATACAATGGTCTCCAGGATGACAGGCAGCATGGATTTGTCAGGGGAGGCCTGTCAGACCTACATGATTGACTTCTTCAACTGGGAGGCAAAGTCTCTGAACACGGGATGGGGAGGGGTCATACTGTGCCTTGACTTCATCAAGGCATTCAACTCAGTGCCTCTTGGATGGCAGGCTAATCAGCAAACTGGGAGACATGGGTTTAGGGGAGAAGATGCTGAGGTGGGTCAGGAGCTGGCTAAGCAGTAGGAACTGGAGGTTGGTGGTAAGGGGGGGGACTGTCCAAACCTAGCCCTGTAACCAGTGGGGTACCACAGGGCTCAATACTTGATCTTGTGCTGTTCAACATATTTATTGGTGACATTGCTGAAGGGGTTAGTAGTAAGATCTGTCTTTCTGAAGATGCAACTAAACTCCGCAGGAGGGAGGACATGGAGAAGGGGAGACGGGGACTAAGAGAGGACCTGTCTAAGTTGGAGAAATGGTCAGGCATCTGGCAGTTGGACTTTAGTGCTATGAAATGCAAAGTAATGCACATGGGAGCCAAAAACCCATAGGCCAGTTATTGGCTGGGGGAATACAGGTGCCAGTATAAGAGGATGAAAAGGACCTGGGAGTAATGGTCAGGGGTGATATGAAATACACACCACAGTGCCGTAAGGCAGCAATAAAGCCAACAAAATGCTAGTGTAACCTCTAGGTTTGGGGAGAAAATCTGTTTGCTCAGCATTATGCTAGGTTTGTACTTCTGGCAGTAGTTCCCAAGTAAATCTGGACACAGGAAGCAATAACTGGACTGTCCAAACCAGGAATGGGATTCTAGAGTGTGGCTTTTATTCACATCAACACAGGAATAACAAAGCAAAGATGGCCCCCACAGGGCTACACTCGCTGGTAATGCAGATTACAGAGGTCAGAGCACATCTTCTTCACTACATGAAAATCCTCAAGTTCTGAACTACTCTGGGCTCACACAGCCTGAACTGGTACTCTTCTGTGTGATTCCTTGACATGGCCCCCTGGCCAGCACTAGGACACTTTTCCAAATAGCATGGAGTTTGATGGTGGCTCCCTAAACCACCCATGAGCACTTTCTAGCTCTAAAGGGAGAAACTATCCTTAATCCCATGTTTGGGTACTTTCTGCAGACACTGGCCAAGTGCCTGGAAGAAAGCTATGGGTGCCCAAACTGAACCCGTAGAGGTAAAACTGGTTACTCCAGATGGGGGTCTCCCACCTCTTGCTCCCAAATCTATACCCTGCCATTCATTTGGAACAACACCTTTCTTCAAACTACTGGCTGTAGATCTATCTTGAAATGTTTGTCACATTTAATATTCTACACTGTATTCAGGTGGTGTCCTGACTTAAAAAAGTTCTGTAAGTGACTATGTCCATTCCTTAGACACCCAATGTTTCAGATGCTTCCAAGCCATACACAAATTAAAAGCACTGTACTTGGCAAGTCTTCTCCTGACCCCACAGTAGGCAGATACTTTTCACACAACTCTCTATCTTGGTGAACATGGGCAGAGCAGACTCACTGTGGTATGCAGGTGCCCTAGGGCTTCTTTCAAAGGAAACAACAAATTCTCTGGTACTCTCAGTACAACTTCACTTTCAGGCAACTTTTCCCTTTCTAGGCAGGGCCAGGGGATTGCCCCTGAAATGCTGGAATCCCCCCCCAGGGATGGGGCACTGGAACAACACTTGGAACAGTCTCTATCACTTCCTTCTGGTCTCTTCTGTGTTCCTCTCTAGGGTGAGAACACACAACCCACTTTCTCATATAGCTCTAAAGCAGAGCTAGGCTCTGAGGGGCTGCCCACTGCAGCACACCTCTTCATCTGACTGCTCCCTCCAGAGGACTGACTTGAATTCCCCAACACTCTACAGCTAACCCCTGCAGTCAGCATTCCAATGTGGCATATGCTGCTGCGAGAATTCTAAGGTGATGTCATCCCTCTAGCTCAGACAGAGTGAGACAGTGTGAAACCCATTTAACTGGTGTCTCACAAGCTGCCTTTCCCTGCCTGCCACTGGTTCTAAGTGGGATTCTAGTAACCCTGGGGAACAAGAGGGTTACACTAGGATGCATTGCCAGGGGAATCACCTCTAGGAGGGGAGGAAGTTGTTCTGCCGCTGTACAGGTGATTGGTGAGACCACAACTGGAGTACTGTGTTCAGTTCTGGTGCCCTTACCTGAAGAGGGATATTAGAGTACTGAAGGGATCCCACAGAGGGCAGCCAAAATGATTAAAGGTATGGGGACATAACATCTGAAGAGAAGCCACGGGATCTGTCCATGTACTCCCTGGAGGATAGACGAGAGGGGGGTGCATGATTAAAACCTACAAGCACCTTAGGGGCATAAACAGTACTGGTACAGAATGCATCTTCAACTTAAGAAATGAAGGTGCAACTAGGGGACTTAGCCTGAAATTGGTGATGGGGTTAGATTCAAGAAGGAAATGAGGCACTTTTTCACTGAAAGGGCAGTGAAGGGGTGGAATGAGTTGCCAGAAGTGGTGACACCAAAGATGGACCGTTTCAAGGGTGGATGAGATAGGATGAAGAACAGTAATAGGACCAAAGGGGACACTACTGGGAAGGAGATAGGGGAGGGAATGGGGATGGTGGGGGCTGGGGGCTGCAGCTCCAGAGGATTTAGCTCAGATGCACACCCAAGCAGACTAGATAGAACATTATGGCCTGTTTCCACATGCAGTGCTGCAAATGGTCAATGAACCAAGCAGGTTAGGGAATACCCTTGACCTTGTGCTGGCAAATGGAGAGTCTGTGAGAGAACTTACGGTGGAAGAACCACTGTCAGGGAGTGATCACCACTCAGTATGGCTCACATTGGATATGGGCAAGGAAGGAATGGAATCTGGCACAAGAGTGCTGGACTTCAGGAGGGCAGACTTTGGGAGGATGGGGGAAGTGGTAAAAGGGTACCTGGCCAGAATTCAACCTAGTATGGGCACTAACCAGAGGTGGAAGCTCATAAAGCTGGGGATAGTGGAGGCCACCAAAACCTGCTGCAAGGCCCAGAGCAAGAAGGCTAGAGCTAGGAAACCAAGCTGGTTGAGCAAGGAGGTCATGGAAAAGGTAAATAGAAAAAGAGCTGCCTTTAGGAGGTACAAGAAAACAGGGAGGAGGGAGGACAGGGAGGAGTACCTGATGGAATCGAAGGAGGTAACATGGGCAGTAAGGGAAGCCAAGGCATCTATGGAGCTCAGGCTGGCACAAGGCATTGAGAAGGGGAGAAGCACTTCTTTAGGTACATCAGGGAGAAAAGGAGCTGTAAGGACCACATAGTAAGGATTAGGAAGGAGGGGGGTTGGGTGGAAGCAGGGTGCGATAAGGCAGAAGCGCTAAATGATTACTTCTGCTAGGTATTTACCAAGGAGAAGAGAGGGTGATACCCAAGGGGGAGGAATGGCAGAAACAGGGGGGGAAGGGGTGACAGATGGGGAAATGATGGAGTGCAGAGTTCAGGAGGGTTTGAAGGCACTGAGGGCAGACAAGGCACCAGGCCCAGATGGCATCCATCCCAGGGTACTGATGGAGCTGGCAGAGGTCCTTGTGGGACCTTTGACAAACCTATTTAATGCCTCACTACACTCAGGGTGTATACTTCAGGATTGGAGGATGGCTCATGTGGTTCCCCTCCACAAGAGTGGCCCCAAGGATGAACCAGGGAACTACAGACCGATGAGCCTCACATCCATCATGGGTAAGCTGATGGAGACTATCCTGAAGGAGAGGCTGGTTGCCCTCCTAGAGGCCAAAGAACTACAAGACAGCAGACAGCATGGTTTCATTTGTGGCAGATCCTTCCAAAACCAACCTGGTGGAGTTCTATGACTGGGTATCTAGGCAACTGGACAGGGGCCATACAGTGGATGTCCTGTTATCTGGACTTCAGTAAGGCATTTGACTCGGTGCCACATGGGAGGCTAGGAAGTAAGTTAGAAGGCACAGGGCAGGTGCAAAGCTGGTGAGATGGGTAGGGGAACTGGCTTCAGGGAAGGCAACAGAGGCTGGTGGGGAGCTCTCACACCCAAGGATAGTGACGAGTGGTGTTCCACAGGGCTCGTTGTTGGGACCAGTGTAGTTTGGAATATTCATTGCAGACTTATCTTTGGACATTAAGAGCAAAATCAGTATGTTTGCTGATGATACCATGATGAGAGCGGTGGTGGATGACCTAGGGGATGGCAGGGGTTGCAGGATGATCTGGCAAAGCTTGAAACCTGGTCAGACACCTGTCAACTGGGGTTTAATGCCAAAAAGTGCAAGGTGCTGCGTTTTGGGGTGAAGAACCCAAGGAGAATTTACCAGTTGGAGGGAGTGCAGCTAGCCCAGACAGAGGAGGAGGAGAAGGATCTGGGGGTGCTCATTACGGGGTCAATGAACAACTTGGCACAATGTAGGAAGGCAGCTGCAAAGGCCAACAAAATGCTGGGTTACATTGCAAGGGGTATATCCTCGAGGAGGGAGGATGTGATTCTGCCACTGTATAGGTCATTAGTTAGACCGCACCTGGATACTGCATGCAGTACTGGCACCCATATCTGAAGAGGTACATTAAGTTACTGAAGGAGGTGCAGCACTGGGTGACAAAAATGATCAAGGGCCTGGGGGACTTATCATATGAGAGGAGGCTGAGGGAGTTGAACATGTACTCGCTGGAGGAGAGGAGGGACGGGGGGACATGACTGAAACCTTTAAGTACATGAAAGGAATAAACAAGACAGGTACAGAGGGGCTGTTCAAGTAAGGGAGGGGAGGGGAAGGATACCAGGGGCCATGATATGAGACTGGAGGGAGGAAGGTACAGGAGGGAGATGAGGAGACACTTTTTTACCGAGAGGGTGGTAGCTGGGTGGAATGTCTTACCTGCAGAAGTGGTATCCAGTAGAACAGTGGTCTGCTTCAAAAGGGGGTGGGACAGGACGAGGGTGAGGGTCAATGGAGGGGAAGGGTGGAAGGGAGGGGCAGCTGTAGAATAAGGGGTGCTAGCTGCACGTTCAAGCAGACTTGATAGACCTCTAGGCCTTTATCTGCTGGCAAATTTGGTATGTTCATATGTTTGTTTCACATTGTTCTAAGCTGCTCTTGACCAGCAGAGTGTTAATCACAAATGTTCATTGAATTTACCAAAAGACCAGTTCAGATAAAACAACAGACTGTGAACTGGTATTTAAAAAGGACTTATACAAAAATGCATGTTTGCTGATCCAAGTCTGTTCTCCTTTCAGATGTTAATCCCCACCCCCCAAAAAAAGAAACACAGAGAAAAAGCAGGACTTTCAGAAGGGATTCCATTACACATGAGCTTGCATCAGTGGTCACATTCCATAAAGTAAGCTGAGCTGAAATCATCTGTGACTATAGATAGCAGATAGTGACAGTCTCCTTCCCCCATCTGTGCAAAACAAAAGGGCAACCTGAGAGTAAATGAACTAAGCAGAGGCAGATGGGGCTAGGGCAGATCTGACTGTTTTGTTACCTAGCCCACAGTGCTGATAGTGTACCTTAGTCATATACCGAAAATCAGTACACCACTATTAACCATAATATTTATTTATTTATTTGCTTTTGTTTACTGGGTGAGTGCACTAGAGAGACAAGTGCTTATTTTCAGGCACGACCCAGATGGTTACAATGGTACAATACATGAACATCAGGCATATACAGGGTTAACATACATTAGGTTCAGGCACATTATATAACATAAGAATAAGGTACCTAGATTAAGGCACTTATGTAACATAGGAATAAGGTACATAGATTACAATTAAACTGAGCACATTGAATAGAGTCATCAGTGAGGTACATGGATAACTACATGAGGTGGCAAATGGCTGAGTACAGGAATAGGAGACGGTAGACTCCCTATGAACTGGAAGAATACCAAGGTACAAAGCAGCAGGATAAGTCAGAACAGGGTACAAAGAGCATCAGGTAGAGTACCAATCGGGACCAGTCACTTCAGGGTAATAGAGCACCAGTCAAGGTATGTCAGGTTACATGGGCTAGACCATCTGGGCAAAGTACAGGCTATAGCCACGGACTGACCACCCAGTGGTAGATGCCAAGTTAAAGCAGCTCAGGTACAGAGACAAGTAGCGGCAGATTTCAGGAAGCCCCATAGGGAGGTTCTGAAGCAGGATTGTGATGGGGAGGTGTGAGTGCAGGCTGGCAGAGAGTTCCACAGCTTCAGTGCGAAGGCAGGGAAGGCCTGGTCACCCATTCAAGTGTAGGTTTTTGGAGCCAGGAGGACCTGAGAGTCATTGGTTCTTAGGTGATAGCGGGGAGCTGCAGGACTGAGGGACAGGGCAAGTGCAGAAGGGGTGGCAGTATGGATGACATTGTCTAAAAAGTTGCCAAGGATGAAGGTGCGGTGGTACTCCATTGGGAGCCACTCTAGCCAGGAGTAAAGATCACATCAATGTGTGAGGTGGGGAGCAGAGAGAGCAAAGCGGCATACATTGTTGTATGCTGTGTCCCATTTAGAGAGACTGGTTTTAGGGACATGAGCAAAGGATTCAAGGCCATAGCAGAGCGTGGGTAGGAGGAGGACCCCCCCCCGGCTAGGGCCAGTCAAGCCGCTGGGGTGAGGCATGATTTAGCTCCATAGGCCAGGCCCAGCTTGCAGTTAGTAGCTTTGCAGGTGTTGCGGATGTGCAGAGTGAGATCTAGCTGTGGGTCAAGAGTAACCTCCAGGAACTTGACTGCTTCTGTAACAGGCAGTGGGGACCCTTTGGCTCCTAAGGTTTTTGGAGAAGCAGGGCAGGCTTTGAACTTAGCAGAGGAGCCAAAGAGCATGACCTGAGTCTTTCTGAGGTCAATGGAAAGCTTGTGGTCCTTGAGCCAGGATTGGGCATGGTTAAAGTCAGAGTATAACCAGGTGTTTATGGTCTTTGGGTCCCGAGAGCTTGCAAGATGACAAGGTCTTCCGCGTATACAGGGTAGAGATCCCAAAGGCAGCGGCCGAGGGTAACTCATTTATAAAGAGGGAAAACAAGATGAGTCCAAGGACGGAGCCCTTGGGGACACCACAGGTCACTGGACCAGGGTCTAAGAGGGTCTTGTTAAAGTTTGTATATTGCTGCCTACCCAAAAGGTAGTGTGTGAACCAGGTGAGGGCAGGGGGGAAGAAGCCCATGGTCCAAAGAGTGGATCACAGGAGTGAGTGGTTGACCCAGTCAAAGTCTTTGTAGAGCTCTATGAAGATGGCACCAGTCAGTTTGCCTTGGTCAGTGGTGAGCCGGATAGCAGAGGTAACCACTGCAAGGGCAGTGGAAGTGCTGTGCCCTTTTCTGAACCTGTGTTGAGCTGGAGAGAGGATCTCATAGCTCTGAAGGTAATGGGTGAGCTGGGAGGCTACCAGGTTTTCGAGTAACTCGCTGATAACAGACAGGATTGCAATGGGATGATAATTGTTAAGATTTTTAGGGTCCCCTTGTTTGAGGACAGGGACGACCTTGGCCACGTTCCAAATGTCCGGGATAGTGCCAAAGATTAGGGAGGCATTAAAGATGTGGAAGATAGGCCAGGCGAGGAGGAATGCCCCCAAGCAGAGCAGTTTGGGCTCAACACCTTCATGCCCAGCTCCCATGTGAGGAGAGAGAGACGCGCGAGGAGACTCTAGGTCTCCTGGACGGTGACTGCTTTTAGGTAGAAGGGAGGATGGCTGGAGGATTCCTGAGGAGACTATATTGCCGGGTCTGTTACTCATAACCCAGTCGATGAGAGATCCCTTCACTCCACGAGCAGAGAGCCTCATAGGCTCAGCAATGAGCTGGCCGAGGCCAGCAGCATATCAGGTTACTTTACAGAAAAAAAAAACAGACTGCAGAACAGTTATTTGTTTCAGAAATCCAAGAGCATGAAAAACATTTTCAAAAATATTTTAGACATTGAAGCAGTAGACTGATCTTAGTAACAAAAAACCTAACACGATAGTGTAACTTGAAATCTGCAATTGTAAACGGTTAAATATAATGAACAAATAAAACTAACAATGTAAACATACTGATTTATCCAGAAACATTCATGGAGGTACAACAAATGTCCCATTCTGGTTACTGGTGATTCAAAATACATTGAGAAATGGAATTGAAAAAGTATTAAAGAACAGGGTGTTATTCAATAGTCAGCTGTCAATTCTTTTGTCAATCCACATATTTCACCACAGTAAACTACCTAGTCTCTTCAGTGTAAATATGTGTTATTTGGTTTATTTTATTGTAACATTGCTGTTCTATTATCTGACCCTAGACCCTTTGTTTTTTAACTAGGGAGAGAGACACACTAAGTTGAAAGTTTGTTTACAGGTGCGACTTGGGAGCACAAGGAAGTTTAGTGACTTGGTCAGGGTCACACAGTATGCAAATGGAAGCTGTGGGATTCAAACCCAGGTCTTTAGGTTTGCAGCTCAGAGCCTTAAACCACTGTACTATAGTGCCTTCTTTTGAAAATAAGCTCTGCTGAAAGGATCTTATGTGAAATAAACACACACACACACACACACACACACACACACACACACACACAAATAGATAAATAAAATGCTATCTGACTCATTCATTGCCAATCTGCCAGTTGTTTCCAGCCATTCTTTGAATGTCAGTGTTATGGGGCTTTTCCATTTAGAATGATTTTTTAAGACACAAAGCTGTAATCAAAAGCCAGAACTGTTGTGGTCTGGCAAATGAGAATGGAGCTGAACAATCACCAAGTATTAGTAATTTGGGGTGAAAAATAATCTGACTTTGTGAAATATTCTACCAAAAGGTAATAATTAAATTAAAAAAATTAGAAATTTGTAGACAAGATCATAATGGCCCTATGCACAAATGGGTGTAGGTTATGCACCATAGGCACGTAGCCCTCCCACACAACTCTGCACCTGCAGACAGATGCGTACCCAGGGGTATGTAGAATGGATGCACACCTGTCTGCAACCCCACCCATCAGCATGCAGGACTCTGCAGAGTGGCCAAGAGTGGCGTCTCTGATCTGGATGCCCGGACCAGGGCCCAAAGTGGGTCACTTAAATCATGGGGCATACATTGGCAGCATGCCCTCCGGATGTCTGACTGCCAGTGGTTGTGGTGATGAGAGGAGGGTTGTGCCGCTGGCTGGTCCTAGGGTACCACCATACAGGGCTGGGGTTTGGGGGAGTGAGGGGTGGTTGCTAGTGCCACAGGTGTGGGGACAGGGCATGGTCCACCACAGGACCTGTGGGACACAGGGCTCAGGGCTGACATGCGTTGGTGTGGGGGGTGGATGCTCAGACCCATGATCGGGAGTACACAGTGATGGTCAGGGGGAGTTTGGCAGTACCGTGCTCGGGGATGCTGTGCAAGGGGATGTCTCCAGCCATATGAGGAGGGGGCCGCCGCATGTGCATGGGGTGCTTTGTGGAGAGCTCTCCTCTCACAGGGAGGGGGTGATCGTGGTTCCCTGGCAGCAGTGTCACCATGCAGAGGCATGGTGTGCAACAGCCAAGGTTGCAAATGGATCATGGAGAGGCAAAGGTGGACATCCGCCGGAGGAGTGTGGGAGCGCATTGATACACTGGATGTCATTGCACGACCATGCCTCTGGGGGGTAACCAGTTCAATCAGGAAACTCCTGACACACCAGGAGGAAGCTATTCTAGCCCCCACCACTTTGGTTTGAAGTTGATCCCATGCATCTACCACCCATTTAGAAAAATAAATATTTCCACACATCACACCTGAACCACCCCACCCCCAGTTTCATTGCATGCATTCTAGAAATGGAAATCATCCTTGTTTAGAAAAGGCCTTGTAGGTCTCGATCATGTCCCCTCTTGCTCTTCTCTCCTCATAGAAACATAGAAGTTGCTGGCAAATAAGGACCTCTGGGCCCACCCAGTCTGTCCTACTTTTCCTGCCCGTAGTGACCCACAGACTCTACTTAGTCTCCAGTACATCCATCCATGTCTATCTTATGCATTCTTGAATCTTATAACCATTTTAGCCACTATCACCTCTGCTGGGAGGTTGTACCACTCATCCACCACCCTCTCCATGAAGAAGTACTTCCTCCCCCTTCTGTGTTTATAGTGTGACCCCTTGCCCTCAAACTGCTTTTTCTTTGGAATACACTTCCTTCTTGTAACTTGTTTTTTTTTACCTGAGAGGTATTTGAACACTTCTATCATATTCCCCCTTTCCTTCCTGGGGGTACATATTTAATTCCTTAAGCTTATCCCCATAGGGCTTTTGATGCAGGCCCTGCACCATTTTGGTTACCCTCTATTTTACCACTTTCACCCTAACTATGTCCTTCCAGAGATGGGGAGTTCAGATCCGGAGGGAACTGTACATAGTACCCGAGGTATGGTCTTATACGAACATACCAATTTGCCAGCAGATACAGGCCACTCAGTCTATCTAGTTTGCTCAAGTGTACAGCATGCTGTCGATTAGACTGCAGTCCCACCCCCTCCCCTTGCACCCCCTTCCAACTTACAGCCCCCCAACTTCTGACATGACCTCCTCCACCTCCCCCCAGTGCTGATCCTCCCTTGACTCTGTCCCACCCTCTCTTGAAGCTACCCACTGTTTGCAATGCTACCACTTCTTCTGGTAGTGCATTCCAGCCAGCCACCACTCTCACCATGAAATAGTGCCTCCTCATCTCTCTCTCTCTCTTGAACCTTCCTCCCTCTAACTTCAGACTATGACCACTGGCATCCCGCCGTCCTTTTAACTTAAACAAGCCACCTGAATTACCTTTGTTTATGCCCTTTAGGTACTTAAAGGTCTCAGTTATATCTCCTCTCTCTCCCTCTTCCAGCTTCTCGGGTGTACATGTTGAGCTCCCTCAAGCTCTCATATGCCCTGTTGCCATACACAGGATCATTTCTGCCCCCCATGCTGGACCCCCTCTAATAGCCTGATGTCTTTTTTTCAAATAGGGGCACTAAAGCTGCACATAGTACTCCATGTGTGACCTCACAAGGGACTTGTACAGGGGTAAAATAACTTCCTCCCTCCTAGAGGTATTTCCCCTGGCTATGCATCCCAGCATTCTGTTAGCCTTTGTAGCCATCTTCGTGCACTGTGCCGATTGTTTCATGTCCACTGTCACTAGCATTCCCAGATCTTTCTACTGTGCCAAAATGGCTAACTTCACTTCTCCAACCTGTAGCTGTACCTTAGGTTCTTTGCCCCCAAGTGCAAAACCTTCCATTTTTTGGCATTGAATTCCAGCTGCCATGTGCATCTTGGCTTCAATGCCAAGAAATGCAGAGTTATGAATGTTAGAACCAAGAATCCCAGAACAGAGTACTACCTGGGTGGAGTCCTGGTATCTGCATCTGAGGAAAGGAAAGACCTGGGAGTGATAATGCTCAACAGTGACTTGAAGCACTCCATGAAGCACAAGAAAGCATCAGCAATGGCAAACAAGACACTGGGAAGCATAGCTAGGAGGATAAATAGTAGGAGAGAGGAGGTTATACTAACCTTGTACAGGTTTCTAGTAAGGCCACATCTAGAGTATGGAGTTCAGTACTGGTGCCCACACCTCACAAAGGTCATTAACCTGTTGGAGAAGGTGCAGAGGAGGGCTAAAAAGATGATAGTGGGTCAGCATGTTAAGGTATACAAGGAGAGGTTGGGGGCACTGAAAATATACTCCCTGGAGGAGAGACAGAGGGGACATAATTGGGTTCTTCAAGTACTTGAAATGGATAAATAAGGTGGATAAAGAGGGTCTCTTTAAGCTGAGTGGCAACCATAATACAAGGGGGTACAGTCTTAAGCTTTAGCAGTGTATTTAGCAGTGTCAGTGGCTCAGCAGGTAGCACACTTGCCTCTGAGGGCGGGAGATCAGAAGGCTGTGGGTTCTAGCCCCCCACCAGGCACTTTGGTTAATATCCCAATACTGACACCGCAGTGCAGCATGAGGGGGTGCTGCACTCCTGAGGTGCCATCTTTTGGATGAGATGTTAAACCGAGGTCCCATCTGCCTGTTCTAATGGTAGTTCAGGAAGATGTTAAAGATTCCATAGGCACTTCTCGAAAAAAAGTAGGGGAATTTATTGAGAAGAATAAATCAGACAAAAAGAACCATACAAATACTAAAATATAACAAACCAAGAAAAGCTTACTTCAGCAAAGGATACAAACAAATTAGAAAAGGGAAAATACAAAGAGACATCATAAATACATTCATGTAATAGGAAAATCAGAGGTGGTTATCCAAGACATATTCCTCCAATGTGCCTCCAAAACTAATCTTGGTAAGGCATTATATTCCCCCTGGAAAATATCACACAATTATCTAGTAATATGCATGATAATGACATCAATTGGTGTATCTTTTTGCTGTAACATAAACCCACTTCTGGCGGTCCAGATGTACCATTTAATCACCAAAGAAATAACATTCATAGTGCTCCAATGGAAATGTCGCCAACCCTTATGGTAAATGCCATACATCAATTCCTCACACGTCATTGTGGAAACAATGGGTACAGACCAAGAGTTTGCTAAAGTTTGCCAAAATGTATGAATAAAAGTATAGACAAAAAATAAATGCTCAACAGTCTTCTCTTTTTGCGTACAACCTTGCCTTATACAACATCTTCCCTTTGACATTAATCTTGCCATGACAACTAAGCCAATAGAAGTCCCACATTTTCTGTGGAACCCTAGGTTCAGTCAACAAAGCCAATTGGGTGTCTTGCAAATGCAGTGGATGGAAAGGAAAAGTCACAGGCTCAGTAAAATTTGTGGTGATGATATGATGATGCAATTGTTTTCTAGTATTGCAATCAACAGATGACTAGAAACCCACCAGGTCCGTAATTTAAGAAAAATTTCTATATAAAAAGCAGGAAGGGTGGGATCTTGTTTCAAGTGAAATGCCCTTGATACCTCCCAATATCTAAACCAATGCTGAACAGTAGCATATAAATAAGAGACCCAAACCTTGTCTTGATTAATTAGCAGTGGCTTAAGATTGACATAATAAAACATACACTAAAAAAATACCAAAGGGTTAATCATATTTAAACCCCCTAATGGATAAGATAAGTATGTAATATTCCTCTTTATGGGATTAAGCCTGCTGCCCCAGACTGCTTGAAAAAACAGGCTCAGCAGGCTAGCTTCTTACTTCTTTGGGGGTGGATAAACCTTACACACAAAGAAATTGTGGCAAAAGTTTCTTTTTAATCAACACCACACGTTTTGGTTTATCAAGTTTCCAAGTATTCCATTTGGACACCATCACATTCCCAAATTCTGTCTTCAAGATCCAGACTAACACATCCAAATTCCCCTGGCCCCAAAACAAACCTAAAATTTTTATTGGGTGTTGAAAAATAGGAATTCCTGATGTCGTGGTGACGTCCTGCTGGTGCCTCCCCAATTGGATACCTTGACACTTAGATTTATTTAAACTTGCTACCTATACCAAAGAATAACTAGTACATATATCCAATGCTAGTGCAATGGAAGATTCATCTGGCAAAAGAAGACATAAGTCATCATCTGCATAGGCAAGACATTTAGCAATACTTTGCAATGTGTCCAACTCTAGGGACCTGATATCAGTGTGAGCATTAATTCTCCCCAATAATGGGCCAATACAAAATATATATAAGAGCAGGCTGAGGGGGCAGCCTTGCCAGACCCCTCTTTGTACAGGAATTAGCAGTCAAACGTGCCCATTAACTAATGGGGTGACAGTAGCTGATTTGTACAACAGTTGAATCCACTGGATACATTGCTGCAGAACATTATAAAATTGCAAAACCTCCCACATATAAACATGGCTGACAGAATCAAAAGCTTTACTCTGATCCAAGGAGCACAAGAAACCCATTACCTCATTGTTATTACTTCTTGTAATAATCTCCCTAAGTAAAAGTAAATGTTCTAAAATATTAGGGTGTTTAACTGATCATGCTTGTGCAGGTCTAATCACATAATTTGCTACTCATTGCAATCTAACAGTCAGTATTTTACTTAGAAGTTTAAAATCAGTATTTAACAAACAAATAGGCCTCCAATTGGCCAATAAGCATCTATCTCCGGTGCACCCCTTTTGGTCGACAGTCCCGATGGCGAAACAGGAAAAAAGACCATTACGGCGACATTCGCAGTAATGGTCCTTTTCTGTGTTTCGTCTTCCCCCAGTGTTCCACCCCTCCTCGGACCAACTCCAACTTGGAGTTGGAATCCTAAAGTCCAGAGGGTGTGGGGAGGCAGAGCCCCCCACAAAAAACACCCTTAAAACAGGCGGCACAATACCTGTGTCGGTATTGTGCCATGACTGTGGGGGAGGTCGGCATTGTCACTGTCGACCAAACTTGGTGCTTCCTTCTATCTCCCACTTTATGTATATACACTAAGGAACCTTGTACCATGTCAAAGGGTAATGTAGTCTGAAGCATATGAGTAAAAACGTGGGCCAATTCTGGAGACAAAATATCTACAATAATTCTATAAACTTCAGTGGTGAGGCCATCTTTACCCAGAGATTTATTAAGTGGCAAATTTATGACAGCGGGCCACAACTTCAGTTCTTGAGCCAACGTGACTGGAAACTTTGGACTCTCTACACCCTGCAAAAAGTGTCGTATTTGTTCTGGATCTATGGCTTTGTTAGAAAAAATGTTTTCAGTGTATGTAGATACAGTGTTCATAATTTCACGAGGTGTATCATGCACCTGCCCTAAATGATCCTGTAAATTATCCATTCGTTTTTGCTGTACCCACTGCCTACAGGTGTCATATGGGCAGATAGTGGAAATAGCTCCCTTTAAGCCAAAACGTTGCTGAAAACTTAAAACAGCTGCCTTTTTCTGATGAAACTGGAACATCTCCCCCTTCAAGTATGAAATCTGGGCTTGGTAATCATGTACTGAAGTATGTGACAAGGAAATTAAAGTTTGTAATTGTTTTCTATAGCGTAAATATTGTATATCTCTATCTTTCTTGCTTAACACTTTCAGCAAAACTATTAACTCTCACTTCGGATCCTCCCACCACTGAACCGGTGAATCATATAAAAAAAAATATTGTCTTTTTTGCAGAAAGAAAATACTGAACTTGTACACGACAGCGCTCCTTTTGCATCAAAGAGGAATTACATTTCCACAGTCCCCATTCAATGTGAACCCCTGTTCTAAACTGAGAAAAAGCAGAGTGATCTGAGAATTCTACAGCCCGAACCTCCACTGTCAAAATATGGGAATGTTGCAATATAAAGAAAAAATCTATCCTAGTAGACAAAGGGCCTTTGTGAAAAATTGGTACCACTTTTGAAAGGTGGAAAAACATGGTATCGTTCAGATTCACCTTGTGTAGTATCTCATTCAAATAGTTGTAATCACAAAAGGTTTTTAGCGCTTTAGTGTGTAACCCCTTATCCCTTTTATCTAAACCACAGTTAAAATCCCCTTCCCAAAATAACCACTTGTGCTGTATGTAAATATGGCTGTATCAGTTTAAAAAGAGAAACTCTGTCAGCCTTTGACTGCATTGCATAGATATTTATGAGACAAAACAATTTCCCTTGAAACAAGTATCTAGCAATAATGCTTTGCCAGGGATCAGACCCAACAGTTTAACATGTAAAGTCAAGGCTATGAAACAAGATCCCCACATCTGAACATTGGTCTGTACCTATTGACCAATAGGATGGTCCCACATACCAAGAAGCCGTAGCTTTCCGAACATCCAATAACGTATGCAGTCTGGTATCCTGTAAAAAATAAATACCCGGCTGCTGAAGAAGCAACGCTGAAAATACCACATCTCTCTTCCTCAGGCTTTTAATACTATTGACATTGATTGAGCTGAAAAAGAGAGACATAAAAAAAGAAAAGAAACCAAAACCCACATTTTTAAGAAAACATTCATTTCTTTCTAACCCCACTCCTGGTACCCAATCTAGTTTTATATTTCACATGAAGCTTTTGTTTCTTCCCCTGAGTCCCACTTTGCTATTTAGTAGGGGTTTCTTCTTCCTGACCTACCACTCTCTCTCCTAGAGAGATCATGGAGGAAGAGTCTGAAAGTACTTCAGAATCACTATCCTCATTAGGAAGACTTTGATATCTATACTGGAGAGGAATAGACTGTTTTTGCCAATTTGGATGCTAGGATGGGTTTTTCTGGCCACTTGCGTGTCAAAATACCTTTCCTCGTCTCGTTGGGCGGGGGGGCATAACATCTGCAGTAATCTCTGCAGGAGATGCCACCATCTCAACATTACTAACTCCAGACTGAGGGCTCCACAGGGGGTGGAGGTATATCTAGTAAAGGATCCATATCAGGTACCTCAGACAGAGCCTACTGAATCATGGGGGGAAGGGATGAGGGTGGGGGTGGGGGCACACCAGCCCTGTCTGCCATCTCTGAGCAACCTCTATCAAGAGCCTTTTATTCTTCACTATCTGCTCTGGGATTAGTATTATGCGCTACCCAAGAACAGCTCTGATAAGAATGGCCTTTTTCATCACACAGGCTGCAGACTAATTCATTTGAACAGTTCACACAGTTCACACTAACATGGCCCAACTCATTACAAAGAGAACAGCACACCTTATCACACACACTACTCATGTGGCCCTCAGATCCACATTTATAGCAGGCCTTCAGCTGACCAGCATAAAATAGCACCCTTCTATCTCGACCTAAAAAAAAGGAATTTGGCAAATGTTGGAGGCTATCACCAGCTGAAGAAAGCATAACTTTAAATTTCAACCCCCCAGTCCAAAAGTGTTCACTATCAAAAACAGCTGTAGGACCATCCAATATGGTACATCGCTGCTTCATTCAATAGGTCAGATCCGTCATACTGACACCCTCATACTGGAACAAGACAGTTACAAACTTGACCGCAGGTTTAGTGAAGGGAATAGCCTCAAAAGGGGCCCAAAGAGGAGTGCTCCTGAGGTCACTGTACTTTTTCCAAAAATGTTCCAAACTGCTGGATACCTTAAAACTAACATCAAACGTGTGGCGTGTGCTCACCCAACACATGTATAAGAGCATAGATTTCAGCACTGAAAAACCATAAGGAATTCTTTAATAACATTTTCCCCACATATACACGGTCAGGGACACAGTCCAACCCTCCTTTATACAACAAACGAACTGTGTTGTGGCATTTGGCAGGGGCCGTGGGCAGATGAAACAAGGAGGCAAAAGATTTACAAGGCTTGTCAGGCTTTTGATTCGGGGGAGCATTAGGGACAGGGAGTTCAGTCTGCTCAGACAAATGTAGAGTTGGAAGTTGTACTGGAGGTGAATCTGATGGTAATTGCAATGGGGAAGGAGTGCCTCCAAAGGTTTTAACAGTCTTTTGTGCAACTAAAGGAATTTTGATCAGGGACGTACCTGAAACCCACTGCTTACCGTCCACAGTTTTCTCCCAACCTGCAGCAGACAATACAGCATCTACAGACCAATGCTCAGCGTTGTCTGAGGGTACAGGTGGATCAGAGATGAGGTGCTCAGTTGGAGAATCCTGAGCCAGGTGTGGGGCGTAACAGACTGACGTATCTCCCAAAATCTTTGATGCTGCCACGTCAGCAACCAAAATCAGCTGAGCGTCAACACTTGTCAGCTATAACGTTCGCTCATTCAAAGTTACCACTGCAGAATCCTGTGGGTTAATATGAGGAAGTCCATTCAATAAAAGCTGTGGTTGCTTATTTTGAGACATGTTCATCATCCAAGACAGTTTACTCCACCCAAGTTAAAGTAGGAGGCACATCCACCGAGCGGTGTAAATCCGTAGGAATGAGTTGCTTAACCAACAATGCTTCCTGAAAGACAATCACCTCCAGCAAGTGTCATTTCTGGCATTCCAAACTCAAACATTCATCTTCTTCTTCATCCTGAACCAATTTCTGCTGCATTTTACCGTCAGTATCAGTAACAAGAAGCGGGTCTCCCGGCTGCTGCCTTCCAGGCTGCTGAGAAGCAGGAGGTGGAATGATACCTCCTGCCTCCTCCGCATCCATCTCCTTCACCAGATCCACACCAACTGCCACCATGACAGACAGCAATACCACCCTCTACCTCAGAGTTGGGGAATTTTTCTGGTGCCCTGGTAAAATTTCCCCCCATTCACTAGAATACTACCAACAGCTTAATCTGGTTCAAAGTCAGTTGGCATTCATCTGTATCCCCTCCCCCGGGTCATGCCTGAAAATAGGCAGAATTTGTCTAGTGCACTTACCCGGTCAACAAAAACTAACTAAATAAATAAGCTGGAGGGTGGTCCTGACCTCTAGGATTCCCTTATGTCTATCCCATGCATTTTTAATTCCTGTGATTTTTTTAGCTCCCACAACTTCCTCTGGTAGGGTGTTCCACTTGTCCTCCACACCCTTTCTGTGAAAACATTCTTCCTCATGTTTCCTCTGAATCATCGTCCCAACAAATTCATCCCATGCCCTCAAGTCCTGAAATATCTGTTTCACTGGAAAATAGTGTATTCCTGCACCCTGTTCCTCGTTGTAAGGTACTTGTATATCTCTATCATATGCCTCCTCCTTTCCTCCAGGGAAGTCCTTCAGCCTGTCATCATAAGACTTGTGATACAAACCTCTCTGAACCTTCTTCACACCATTTATGTCCTTACATGGGTAAGGTCTCCAAAACTGTACATTGTACTCCAGGCAGGGCTTCATTAGTGTCTTGTATAGTGGAATTATGACCTCCCTTTTCCTGCTGGTGATGCCCCTGTCAATGCATCCCAAAATCCTTGTGGAACTGGTAGTGCAACTTGTTGATCCCCTTGTAGATCATTGTATAAAAAGTGGTGAGACGTGATGTGACAGGGGCAAATTTCCAGAGTGTGTAATTACTTTTTTGTTTGAAACACTGGAAAGGATTTAATAATTGACATTCTGGCCAGGGGCAGTGGGCTGAGGTGCTTTACAAACCCCCGTCTGACACTGAAATGCCACAATAGCTAAAAAGAATGTAAAAACAATGGTGCTGGAGGGGTTAGGAAATTATGATGTTGGAAGATAGTAAGACTAAATAAAAATTAGGCAGTATCCCTTTCTAAGTGAATAAATCTTGTTAAAAATGAAGCTGTGTTTTTCTGTATTGATACATTGATACCCTAGCAGTTTATGTAATAGGAGACATCTATCCTTAGACCTATACACAAAACAAAAGAACACAAGACATTTATTTATTTAAATTTTGATGACCGGGTGGGCCCACGGAGACAAACATGTCTTTTTTTCAGGGGCAAACCAGAACCCTTCCCTGAGAGAAAACTGTCTTCAGAAATGTGTGTCTGAAAAGGCTAGAGGCCAGAGAAATTACATCTCCCTCGACTAGGCTGAGTGATACAGAATTCCTGCTTGAAGAACCATCAGGCTACTTTTATGGCTGTCTATTGACATGCTGAATAATTGTTGTTCTTTTCAATGGTACTCCAATTTCAATGGAGGCAAACATGCTCCACAAGCAGGATACACTTCTTCTATGAGGGCACTTGAATTGAGCCAGGCTGAACACAGTCCACCACTGGAAAGTATTACCATAAAATAACAAATTGTAAAAATAATGGAAAAGCCAGTCCAGATTTATTTATTGTATTTATTATTGCAGGCAATGGGGAAGGGGAAGGAGGGATGGGAAACATTAATTAAAGCTCAGGGAATTGGCATCACTACTTGCTGAACATACCCCCCCCCCCAATTGGAAACCTGAAGCATGAAATAAATTAAAAGTTGTGCGTTTTGTTTTTTTATGACGGTCATTCTTTTTTATTGACAGTCACTACTTTCAACAGACTTCTTGCATCATCCCCTTTCAATAATTTCTTTCACACAAAAACAAATTACTAGTTTAAAACTGGACAGATTGTGCTATTTGAGGGGGACGGCTCAGGGGTAATGTGAGGAAATCTTTTTTCACAGAGAGAGAGAGTGGTGGATGTGTGGAACTGCCTTCCTGGGGAGGTTGTTGGGGCTAAAACAGTGGGGGAATTCAAACATGCATGGGACAGACACAAGGCGATTGTAGTGGGGTTGGCAGGAAATAGGCTGTTGGTTAACTAGAATCTGCAGCTTATCCAGTAGGTAGGGAAATGGGCAGACTGGGTGGGCCAAGTGGTCCTTATCTGCCGTCAAAGTATATGTTTCTATGTTATACAGCACATTAGATAAATATGTCCCAAGTCAGTGATGCTATAAGGTGGTGTTTGAACTTTAAGGTTGTCAGTAGTTTAATATGGATTGCCACCCCCATCCCCATCCATGACGTTTCTTGCTTTTAACATTTCTGAGTAATTTTAAGTTAATAGAAAATAAGAACATCAACATCATCTGCAATTTTTTAAAACTATCCCGCCATCCACTGCTATCATGTGGTGGACAGAAACATATTTATTTATTTGGATTCGGAAAATACCTTTGAGTCATAGACTCATTTACAAAGGTTCCATGTCACAGAGATTAGCTACAAATAGACATTACTAATGAGTGTTCAGTGATAAAGTTCAGTTTGTTACAAAGAACAGCAAAGGCTAACATTCAAATGATAGAGTTACTTAGTACAGGTCTTACACAATACAGGTTGAATGCAGATATGAAACAGCGCCTGACAGACTTGGGTTAGGCACAAAAGCAGGGGGCAAGAGTCAGGCCAGTGGCCATTGCCAGTGGAGGAGGAGGAGGAGGAAGAGGAGGGGAGAGGTCAGAGTTCAACTGCAATCACAGGCACTTGAAGTCAGGAGGTGGACCCTAAGGTGGTTTTGAATGGGCCAAGTTTACTTTCATTTACCAGGGAGGTGGGTAGACTGTTCATTCACAAGGGGGCCCTGTAGCTGAAGGACCTTTGGATTTGGGATGTACGGCAGGAGGCAACCGAGAGGAGATGCTTGTCTGAGCTACGGGTGTGCTTAACCTTATGATCTGGGTGGACTAAAGGGGTGAGTCCAGTGGGGGAGAGGCCTAAGGCAATTTTTTTAGCCATAAGGCAAGTGTGGAACCTGATTCTGTTGTCGAGATTAAGCCAGTTGGTAGCATTATAAAGTGAGCAGGTATGGGTGAGATGGTTACATCCCAGGATGAGGCGGCACACTTTATTTAGAGAGAGACGAAGTCTAACTAGGGCTGAGGTGTTTGCCGTGCCATAGATCAGTAAGCCATGATCAAACAGAGAGAGGACCAAGGAGGAGACAGCGAGCCTGAGGGTGTCTGGGGTAAGACAGCGTTTGAAGCGGTGCAACAGCCCCAGCCTAATATTGAGGGCCTTAGATAGGTGGTGAATATGATAGTGGAAGTTAAGTGCTGGGTCCAAGGTGATGCCTAGGTATTTAAAGGAGTCCACTTGCTCCAAAGGGGTCTGATTTGAAGTTAGTATTTGAGGGCAAAGCTCCTTCCAGGTGTTCTGAGGGTGTGAGAATAGCATAACTTTATTTTTTTATAATTGAGAATAAGGCACTGTGTGGAGAACCAGCTTTCAGCACAGCTAAAGGAGGACTGGAAGGAGCGTTGGAGATGAAAGGGGTCAGAGTTGGAGGAGCAGAGGACAGCATCACCTGTGTATAGTAATAGGTTGCCAGGGCAAGACTCAGGGAGGGAGGGAGTTGAGGAAGAAGCTGAATAATAGAGGTCCCAGAATGGACCCCTGTGGGACACCAAACAGGACAGGCAGACTATTGGATAAGTGTTACCAATTTTGATCTGCTGGGACCGGTTCAAGAGGTAGTCAGAGAACCATCCCAAAGCATCCCGAGAGGAACCCAAGTTGGCCAAGGTGGTTGGTAGGAGGGAGCGGTTGATGGTGTCAAATGCCTTTGTGAGGTCTATGAAGACAGCACCAGTGATGTGACCCTTGTCAGCAGCAGAGTGGATGTGTGTGGTATACTCGGAAGGGCAGTGGTAGTACTGTGCCCTTTGAGGAAACCGTGTTGCTGTTTGCAGAGTAGGTTGTATTTGTTGAGGTGCTCTGTGAGCTGATCAGATAAAAATTGCTCTAAGGCCTTGGAAAGGGGTGGGAGTATGGAGATGGGGCGGTCATTATTGGTATTGGAACAGTCCCCACTTTTAAATATGGGGGTGATGGAGGTGGATTTCCACTTAGAAGGAAATTTACCTAGATATAGGGAGCAGTTTAAAATGTGTGTAAGGGGGTAGAGTACCTTGTGAAGGGTGAGCCAAAGAAGCTTCAAATCAAGAGATTCGCTGCTGTAGGAGGAGTAGCTAAGGGCTTTTTTAAGGTATGGCTCTGCAGATTTGGGAGTAATTCAGCACAGGTAAAAGGGAGGGCTTCTGGGGGGGAATGGGGTGCTGGATGCAGGTAGGTCAAAGAAATTAGGAGGGAGAACATGGCTGAGGTTTTTGAAGGCATTATTGAAGACTGCGGTGTTTGGGTAGGGTCAGTGGTCAAGGACCCATCGACCATGAGCTGATTAGGAACCGGGTTAGGGTCTTTACCACAGATTTCCTTAATTTTATTCCAGAACGTGCAGCCTGAGCCCCCAGAGGAGGTTAAGCTGGATTTATAATACTCTGCTTTTGCTTTGCACTTGTTCCGAGCCTCTCTGTACTTTTCTCTATCGAGTGGAAGGCCGGTCTCATTGAAGAGTTGCCACAATGAATCTCTAGTCCACATCAAGGCCAGGAGGCAATCAGTGATCCAGTGGTACAGTTACCAACAAAGTGTTAACATGACATTATACAATGGCAAGAAAGAATCATGGCTCCTGATTGGTCAGTTGGCTATCACATCAGGGATGTTATCCTGGCATAACATCCCTGCTGATGTTATCATTGAGGACATAGAGCACCTAGAGCATCTTTTCTTAAAAAAATATTTTAAAACACTAAATCAAATTCTTTAAAATTATTTTCTTCTTTATAAAACAATGGGCCATTGTATAATAGGAATAATGCCCTCCAGGGTGGGTGTTATGCTGGGATAACATCCCTTCTTGGGTGTTGGATGCCCTCGGCCGGTGACCTAGAGCCCAACCACCCGAGTTGGGATGTTATCCCAGGACAACACCCACCCTGTCAGGCATTATTCCTTTATTACAAAGTTTAGCAGCATGTTGCAAGGGTATATTTTATAGCTGTTACAGTCCACGGTATTTTCAGTGCGTAAGCTAATACACAGTCTTAATTGTGCAGAATGGTTTATACAAGCGTTGGTTCTACAGTACAGTATATGAGCAAGCATTTGTCAATGCCGAATGTTTGCTTATTGGCATTGGTAGTGTAGGAGTTAGAGAGCTGCATAATAGGAATGGCAGTGAAGTATTGAACTGAAGCCAACCCCACCACCACCCTGCAGAGACTGACAGGCATTGGGGTGTGCCTTTGGGTTGTCAGGCATAACGGCCACGCCATTTCACCACACCCTACCCTGCAGACACTGACAAGTGTCACGGTGTGCCTTGGGGTCTTTAGCTCTTATGCTCACCCCATTCCATCAGGAAACACGGTGAGACGGGTCCTGTATAGGAGAGTGGGGTGAACTTTGGGGCAGAAGAGCTCAAGGCACACCTCGATGCCTCTCACTGGCTGCAGGATGTGGAATGGTATGAGCATTACAGGCGAGAATCCCAAGTCACACCCCTGATGCCTCTCAGTCTCTACAGGCTGGGGCGTTATGGTCAGAAACCCTAATGCCTCAGGTGTTCATTGGCATTTTCACTCCAAATTTTCAACATGGGTTTTTTGTGACCCCCACCTTATGAACAGTGGCAATATCAGTTTGTTAGCTGAAAGCTGATTTCGCACAGCGACTACGCCATTTGGCACCACAGGTGCAAAAACACATTTTGAACAGGATGTGAAAAATGACAGCTGAACTGTTCATGGGGAAATGCAATTAATGGCAATGTTGAAATTCTGCAGTGAAAATATTTAAAAAATTGGTGAAGTCACGAGCGTGCATAGAAAATGCGGAACGCACACCCATAATGCAATTAGTTTGGGGAATTTTTTACAGCAGATTGTCAACACAGGGATTTTGTAACCTCCGCTCATGAACAGTGTCACTGTGATTTTCTTAATCTGTCCCAAACAGTGATTTCCCACAGTGACCACGCATTTCTGCGCTGGAAATGCGAAAACACATTTCGGCCATGGTGTGAAAAATGACAACTGTACTGTACATAAGGAAATGTGGAAAATTGCCAGTGGTGAAAATCTGGACTAAAAATATTAGAAATCCATGAAGTTACACGGGTGCGTGGAAACCGCGCAATGGTCGCTCGTAACACAGTCATTTTATGGACGTATGTCGCCAAATTTTTAACATAGCCATTTTAACACCTCTGCTCATGAACAGTGTCACTGTGATTTTCTTAATCTGTCCTGAACATTGATTTCACACACCGACTGCGCCATTGTGCGCTACATGTGCGGAAACACATTTTGGGCAGGATATGAAAAATGACAGCTATACTGCTCATAAGGAGGTATGGTAAAATGGCAATGTTGAAAGTCTGGAGTGAACATATTAAAAATTTGCAAACTTATAAGCATGCATACAAACAGAGCAACGTATGCTCGTAAAACAGTCATTTTTGGGAATTATTTCACCAAATTTTCAACATAGAGTTTTTGGGGGCCTACCTCATGAACTGTGACACTCATTTCATAAATCAGCCCCAAAAGTTGGTTCCATGTAGTGACCACGAAATAACCTTTTGGGGCCAATTAACACCATGACAGTGACAGAATTCATGAGGTGGGTCCCCAAAACCCCATGTTGAAAATCTGGTGAAAGAATTCCCCAAAATGCCTGAGATATGCCCTAAAGTTGAAAAAACCCTATTTATTACATTATACAGCTTACCTGCATTTCCTCAGTTCGCGGTTGGCTTTGAAGAGTGCAGACGTGTTCCCGGTCCACCGAAGATTGTCGCGCCCCATCGGCCTTAGGAACTGTTGCCATGCTGGGGTGGGCTCCCAGTGTGGCACCCTGTAGTCTCTTGGTGGGGCAGTGGAGCTGACAGGGGATTGGGCACCCCCGTCGGCCATGCGCTCTGTTGCTATGCTGGGGTGGGCTCCCAGCGTGGCATCTGGAACTCTGTTGGGGAGGAAGCGCAGCACAGCCGATGGGAGATTGGGCACCCCCTGTCAGCTATAGCTGTATACAGTGTGTGCATGTGTATGGGGAAGCATGAGCATGCAGTATGTATGCGTGCGTGTGTGTGTGAGTGGGGAGGAGCGCGCATGAGCACACAATATCTTATCGCTGCTTCCTGAAACATAGCTCTCCCTTTCAACTGTATGGCCACTGCATTTTCAACTGCTGTCATAGACAGCTGCAACACTCATTGGAGAACTGCGGCCGCGCCTGCAAACACACTGACTGAATTGGAAGACGGCTGCCACACCTCCTAAAACTCAGATGATGGCACTATGTTTCTTGCACATGCATGCAAGCAAACATAAAAATGGCAAAAGTGCTCTTGGTGGCATCAGTAGGAGGGCTGAGAGCTGGGACTGCATAGCTGGTGTTCCAGAGAATAATAAAGCTATACTGTATGGCAAACAGTGTTGTTGCTCATCGAGCTACTGATGCCTTAAAGAAAACTTTAAAGAAGATAATAATTAGGTACAATTCTGCTTGAAGTCCTTTTGCATTTTATATATTTCTCCTCATAATTTATTACTAAAGAAATGTGTATGAATATATGATTGTTGTCTCTTAGAGTTCATTTTGAGCTCATCTTGCTCTATAGCTTACTCCCTACAGTTTTTTAATTATTTATTTATTGAAGTGTTTCACCAGGAAGTTACACTGAGCAGCACGTTGCTCGTCTCCCAATGCGACCTGGGGGTAGGGGAACATGAGAATAGTATACAGAGATTTGGTACACATTATAGATATACAATTTAATTACATTCAATGATACAGTGCTTTAAATCCTAATCCTCTGTGGTGACATCACAATGTGTTGCTATGCTATGCAATTCATGTACTAAAGCTACTAGACTGGCTAAGTCTGATTATTTCAACTCCTCATTCCTGGTTAACATTAACTCACCATCTAAATTCTGAAGGGTAGTGTAGCACACTCATCTCTGAGGCCAGAAGATCAGAAGGCCTTGGGTTCTATCCCCAACACCAGGCACTTGGGTTAATATCCCAATACTGACACTGTAGTGCAGTATGAGGGGGGTGCTGCACTCTTGAGGTGCCATCTTTCAGATGAGAAGTTAAACTGAGACCCTGTCTGCCTGTTCTGGTGGTTGTTAAGGTGGGCGTTAAAGATCCCATGGCACTTCTTGAAAAGAGTAGGGGAAATTTCCCCAGTGTCCTGGCCAAATTTCCTCCTTTCACTAGAAATACTACCAACAGCTTAATCTGGTTCAGTTTCAGTTGGTTACCATCTGTATCCCCACCCCAGGGTCACCCATGAAAGGACTTCTAGTCTCAGTCGGCTTACTCAGTCAACAAAATTCAATAAATAATAAATAAATAAATTATCCCCCCCCCCCACTCTCCCCCTCCAGTTCTCAAAATAAATAACTCCCTAGTTTCTGATTCTGACTCCATGGCCAATAAATGTAATGCATATTACACCTCATGTGCTGCGTTTCTTCTAAATTCCCCCTCTCCCTTGCCACCTACTAACTTCAGCCCTTCACCTCAGCCAGCACCTACCCCTCCCCCTTTTTCTTTTTCTACTATCTCCTCTGATTAAGCTCTTAGTGCCATCCTATCCTTTAACCCCTCAAAAGACTCCTCACCAGATGAGCTTGATCCTAAACTGCTCTACCTTTCTGCTCCAGCAATTGCTTATTTTATCTTCCTAATCTATAACCTCTCTTTTATTTCTGACCAAGTTCCCTCATCCTGGAAACATGCTGTAGTCCTTCCACTCCCCAAGGGTGTTGACACATCCACTCCTGGCAGCTATTGCCCCATTTCCCTCCTTCCTACCCTTGCCAAATGTCAAGAACATTTAGTTCTCTCTCAACTATCACCCTTCCTCTCTGATTCCTCCTTCTTCACCTCCTTCCAGTCTGGTTTTTGGAAGAACCACTCAACAACCACTTCCCTCCTTGGCCATCTTTGTCGACCTAGCTAAAGCTTTCGACACTGTTTTCCATCCCCTGCTTCTTTTTTTTTTTATTTAAAGTTTATTAGAAATTTTTCATACAACAAGGAGACAGAACATAAGAATTTACCATGTTATACAAAATGTCAGATATGTTAAGTCTGTCCCCCCCCCAACCACCCAGCCTACAATTCCCCCTCCCTCCCCCGGCAAACCACAATATTTACTGCATCAGTCATCTTTAACATTCCATACAGCCAATATTCCTCAATCCACTTAAGTTAAATAGAATACAAAGTGTGTAAAGGATCCCAAATCTTCTTATATTTGGGCAATCTATTTTGGAGATTAGCACAGACTTTTTCTGTCCTCAGATTCCCCAGTAATTCACTCAGCCATTCCGTATAAGAAAGAACTTCTGTACTCTTCCAATGCCTAAGTACCAGTTTCTTAACAGATATCGCTATTATAGACATATAATATTTACGTTTAATAAACTTAATCGAGGAATTATCTCCCAGTATGCAAATTTCAGGTGTAAAACAATCCCGAAATACCTAACATAGGATCAGCCTTAGCTGAGATTGTCTCCCAAAGAGGTGCCACCTTCGGACAAGACCAAAAAATGTGCAGGAGTGTAGCTTCTTCCAGGGAACAGCGAGTGCATAGATTGGATTCGATAAGGCCCCATTTAGCTAACTTCTGAGGAGAATAATATAGATTATGTAATATATAAAATTGAGTAAGACGGAGTCTATCCTGTGTTATGAAACAGTGGCAATTCTACCACAGGGAGGCCCAATCCAATTTAAAAAGGGAAACAGTCTTGTCCAGTATTCCATAGGGCCTAAAAACTGTGGAAAGCAAAAATCAAAAAGCATAGCATATAGCTTAGATATGGTCTTAGGGGGGCGACTTAAAATTTGGAGATCCTGATACAGTGACTTGCTACCTAACCCTGGTGGAGGCTGCCCTAGAGTTTTTACTAGAAGATGCTTGAGCTGATACACTTTAAAATAGCTGGAACATGGAATGTTAAATTTACACATGATTTCTGAAATGGAGAGCCAAGTATTCTCATCTTTTTGAAGCGAAAGGGGGGAACCCTCCCCCAGCTGCGGTAACCATGTAGAGGGAATGGGCTTAACCCCCAACATGAACAAAGGAGAATTCCAGAAAGACAGAGATAAATCCAATAGAGGATTATACTGCAAGAACTCACAAAGCTGTCGATGAACCCTTACTGATACTTCAATTACTGTGGATTTTAATTTGGGGGGGAGTTGCGAGGGTTTCAATGCAAGAAGGATAGAGGCATCGATCCCTATAGAACGAATCATGTGAGTCTCTATTTCGAGCCACTGAGGACTCCGGGATATATGTGTTGTGTCTACCCATTTCATGTATTTAGAGGTATGGGTGGCCCAATAATACATGTTCAGGAGAGGAAGCCGTAACCCTCCCCTTGTGCTTTGGCGCTGCCAGCGTGGTGTATGCGAGTCTTGGTTGTTTCTGGGCCCAGATGAATTTTGCGAAAAGTTGATGTAACTTCTTAAACCATGCCCCAGGAAGCCAAACATTAAGAAGGTTGAGGGGATACAGGAGACACGGCACTATGTTCATTTTGATCAGGTTGATCCGGCCCCAGATGGAAATAGGGAGTTTACTCCACCTGTCCGGATCATGTGTGATGGCCAAGATGAGAGGATCTAAATTCTTCCTGATGGCTGAGAGAGAAGTTCTGGTAAGGAAGATACCAAGATATTCCAGAGCCTCCGGGACCCACTTAAGACCCAGAGCAACGACTGATTGTCTGAAGACTTTGTGGTTTATGGGAAAGACACCCAATTTGCTTAAATTAAGCTTGTAATTAGAGAGGCAACTATACTCCTCTATGACCTCAAGCACCGCCGGAATGGAAGTGTCCGGGTAAGAAAGCTGGAGAAGGAGGTCATCAGCATATGCTAAAGCCCTTACTTCATGACCCATTATACTGATAACCTGTATTTGCATGTTGGAAAATAGATTTCTTAACAGTGGTTCTAAGTAAATGTTAAATAAAAGGGGAGAGAGGGGATATCCCTGCCTGGTACCTGAATACAGAAAAAAAGGCTCTGAAACAACTCTGTTCCCGGTAATTCTAGCCGATGGAGCTCTGTAAAGAGCAGCAATCCAATCCTGGAATTGAGATGGGAAACCAAAAGCCTTTAAAGCCCCAAGTAGAAAGCCCCAATCTACACTATCAAAAGCCGTCTCGGCATCCAGGGACATCAAAACCGCTGGGTATTGCGCGTCCCTGGACACTGAGAGGACATGAGACAACGTGTGAAGATGATCCACAGAGGAACATCCTCGCATAAACCCCACCTGATGCATTGCAACCAGATCTGGCAAGACAATAGAGAGCCTGTCTGCTAAAATTGTTGTTAGAATCTTCATGTCTTGATTTATAAGGGAAATGGGTCGATAACTCTGAACCAGTTCCGGATCCTTACCAGATTTCCGAATCAATACTATTAAGGCTTCAAAAAGGGTGGGGTTGGTACGAATGCCAGACAGGATATGATGGAATAAAGAGAGGAGGGGAGGGACAATCGAATTTTTAAATTTCTTATAAAAGTAGGCTGAAAAGCCATCTGGTCCTGGAGCTTTGTCCAAGGGGAGCTTTTGTATTATCTCCATAACTTCCCAGCTAGAAATGGGTGCCAGTAGTAAGCTGTGATGGGCATCAGATAGAGTCAGTAAATTAGTACGAGAAAAGTAATCGTCCAAGGTAGAGACTGAAGGTGGATTATCCATTTTAGAATATAAGGATTTATAATATTGAGTGAATTCTTGCAGTATTTCCTCAGGGGAAGTTTTCAATATTCTGTCTGTTGCCGACCTAATAGGGGGGATAAACCGTGCCGACTCCTGTTGTTTAATCCTGAGGGCGAGAAGTTTTCCTGCCTTTTCCCCTTGATCCATATACCTGGCTTTGGTACAGACCATGGCAAATACCGCTCTCCCCCCCCCCCACCGAGTATCTCCAGGTATTGATCCTTAATAATTGTTAACTTGCCTATGACTTCCTGTGGTGTATTAGGAGTAAGGGAACTTTCGATTGACCTGATCTGAGATAATAAAGTCTTCATTTGAAGATCTTGTGACATCTTCTGCGCTGTCGCTTGACTAATTAGAATACCCCTAATATATGTTTTGAAGGCACACCACAAAACATCTGGGTTTATATCTGGTAATGTATTCGTGGTAAAGAAAAAATCTATATGTTCTTGTATTAATTGAGCGATCTCGGGCTTCTTTATGATCAGATCATTAATTTTCCACCTTCTATCCCTCTTTGGGCAAATAGCTAAGGATATATGGGCTTGAACTAGGGAATGATCTGAGGGTGGGCCGGGCGAAATAGTACTGGACAAGACCCCAGGGATTAGTGATTGCGAAATCAATAAGTAATCTATACATGAAGCTGTGTAATGGACTGGGGAAACAAAGGTGTACTCTTTCTGTTTTGGGTTCAGAACCCTCCACAGATCACATAATCCTAACCGGTCCATTAGATCATACAGGGCTTTTTGCGCTGGAGAAGACGCTTTGTTGTGAGATGGAGATCTATCCCACTCGGGATCCATTACTAAGTTTAAGTCGCCCCCGATAACCATTTTTATAGGGAGAAAGGGAAGTAGCTGTAGGATCAGCTGAGTAAAAAAAATGGGATCATCTATGTTGGGGCCATATACACTGCAGAGGAGAAGCGGGACCAATTGGATAGTCCCTTTAACTATAATATACCTACCTTGAGAATCTCTGATGATCTGTTCCACATCAAAAGCAATAGCTTTATTAATCAAAATCATTACCCCCCTACTATTAGTAGCGCCTTGAGCGGAAAAACTTTCCATATCTGAAGCCTTCTCATCTGTAGGGCCTCCGAATCCAACAAATGTGACTCTTGGATAAAGGTGATTTGTGAACTCAAGAGACGTAGGTGTTTTAAAACCTTATACTGTTTGAGTTTCTTTCTAATCCCCTTTACATTCTATGTAGAAAACAACACTTCATGCAGCATGTTCAAAGTAAACTATCAGATCATAGAATATGGCAATTATCCAACTTAACAAAACATGGAAACTGATATATAGGCTGTAGCTTAACCTACGGTTTGCCCCTCCCCCTCTCCCCCACATTAGACAATGTACCCTATTAAACAACCCTAAATCCCCATAATAACCCAACTGAAAAACTAAAGGTAGAGCACACTCTTGCTTCAAAGAGTCCCACCCCCCCAATTCCTTACCTATTATGTGCACCATTTTGCAACAGCCTGTCGTCCCGCTCTTTCCCTCCGGTCCCCACCCCTATGTAAGGTAATTACGTAACCCACAACCACTTACAGTTTATATATTCCTATCTGTAAATATAAATACACGAATCCTTAAACTAACATGCCAGAGTAACAAAAAATAATACAACACTCCCCTCTTGTGGCTCTACATCGCCATTACCTCCTTACAGAGGGAAGCAGAGGTACAGGCAAATTACTTATTCACTAATGCCTATTGTCCACTTGCACAAATTACCTCTGGGAACACAACATGCATCAAACTGTGCTAGCGGGAATAATATCTCTGGGCAAAAAGTAAAATGAAACCCTGGCTCTTCTAAACAGCCCCAAACTAGCGGGCACTCGAAACTAGCACCGCTGTGAAAAGAAAAGGGAAACCAGGGTCTTTAATTGTCCAGTGAACCCGTAACTCCCGGTCATGAACACAGCCATCTAAACCCCTTCTTAAAAACCTGCAGCATTGAAATACCTGCGCGATGTTAAATTCAAAAGCTTCTATTCAGAAACACCATGAGAAGCATAACAATAAGTCCAGGAAATCAGTCCTCGTAAGTTAGGCACCCAGCCCAGTCGCCAGTCCGTGAGAGGAATATCCCTTCACATCACTCGATTGGGAAGTCTGATCAGGACATTACTACCGCTCTCCCTCCAAGAAGCATTTACTACTTCTTCCACAACCTCTGAAACTGATGAAGTGAATCCCTCATTTAAAATCACGGAAAAGATCGGGCATGATTTTGGCAAGATCCATGCGTGCTGCTTCAAACTCTTCATAGGAACTCCATTCTCCATTCACGAGCACTTGTAGTTTAGCCGGATAGACCATACGAAATTTTATCCCTGCAGCGATGACCTTGGTTACTAATGGATGAAAACTAGCCCGACGTAATCTGACAGAAACGGGCAAGTCTTGGGCAATACGGATCTTACACCCTTCCCATGATAACTCCTGTAGCTCTTTTACTTTAACCATCAGGTGCTGGCGCTCCAAGTAGTTCAAAAATCGAAATATCAATGGTCGGGGGGTTGCCGGGGGGGGGGAGTAGGTCAAAGTGCCCTGTGCGCCCTCTCAATTGTATATTGGGGGGCATAAGGTGAGGGACCCACTATCTTTTCCAGAAATCGCTGCACAAATAGTATCGGATCTTTGCCTTCCTCAGATTCAGGCAGACCAATTATCACCGCATTGTTCCTATGGCTAAGACCCTCTAAATCTTCAAGCTTCTGCTCTAGTTTGTTGAATTTTTGTTTTAAAAGGGTTATTTCTGGATCTTGCTTGTCAACCCTTTTTTCCAGTGACACAAGTCGGGCTTCATTGTCGGTGGTTTTAATGGCTAACTCTTCCATTGTTTGTGAAAGAGCTTTAATTTCTGATGCCATCGTTCGGAGCTCTTCCTTAAAAGGCCGAAATTCTGCCAGGAAACCAGCTAAGGTGAGCAATCCTTGTTCCCCCGAGGTTGTGGAGGAAGGGTGAGCAGTGGCCGTACCAGAAGTCCGTGATTTTTTCGGGGCCTTTTGTGGGGTGACGGGAGGCGTGTGTTTTGGAGGCAGTAGCTTCATTTCGGTATCCATGCTATTGTCCCGATACACTGGTAGATGCTGCCAAGTATACAAAATAGTTACAGGGCGTTTTTACTGCTCTGGTCCCTCTTCGTTCGGTATATTAAGTGATTTATTGAGGCGGGTAAATGGAGCGGTCTGAATAGACATCCTCTAGGCAAGTTGCATCACGTGACCCCCCATCCCCTGCTTCTTGATTGCCTCTCCTCAGCTGGTCTTGCTCAGTCAGCCACCAACTGGATTAAATCCTACCTCATTGGCAGGACCCAATCAGTGAGAATCCTTGATTCCATCTCCCCTCCACTCCCCATCAACACTGATGTCCCTCAAGGCTCAGTGCTTGGTCCCCTACTCTTCTCCAGTTTCCTTAATGATCTTCCCATAGCCTGCTCATCCTCATCTTTCCTCATGTACGCTGACAATACTGTTTTATACAATTCCGGCCAAAACCCTGCTGCTGTGGAAACCAGCTTACAGCATGACTTCAGCCAAGTTCAGCTCTGGTTTGCTTCTCACCAGCTTTTTCTAAACACCAAGAAGACCGTCTCAATGACCTTTGGCACCAGGCAGAGACTTTTTAGGCTCCCAGCCCTACCCACCTTCCACACCCTTGATGGGATCATCCTGGGGGACACCTCTTTATTTAGATATCTGGGGGGTTGGCTGGACCAGCACCTCAACTTCTCTGTGCATATCAATGCTAGCCTGAAGAGACTGCACCCCAAGCTTGGTGCTCTGTACAGGAATCGTAGATGCATCCTGCCGACTGTGAGGTGCGAAATTGTCCAGAAGATGACCCTCCCCATCTCTGACTACTGTGATGTAGTCTATGGTGCTACTCTCAAATCTTCCCTGACCAAGTTGGACACTCTCTTTAACTCCTGTTGCTTTGCTCTTGACTCCCTTCCCACTCCCACCATTGTGAACTCTATTGCTCTCTAACCTTCCTTCCACTGTCTCACAGACACATCTTACACTGTGCCAAACTAACCTCCAAATTCTGGTTCAGAGTGCTCCCCTACTATCTCTCATCCTGTCTCTCCACTCCATCTCCCCCTACCCACTCTCTCAGATCTAATGACGCCCACACCTTGAAGGTCTCTCGCCGCTCCACCCTCATGGGTCAGACTGGTTTTGCCCATCACTTCCCTAAAATCTCTAATTCCCTACCCCCTGAAATATGACACTCCTCCTCCAACTACTCCCTGACCTTGGCCCTACACAATTACCTCTCCCTCAGCTGTTCCTGCATTAACCCTCCTTAATACCTATGCCCAGTTTCTACCTCCCTACCCTGCCCCCCCAGCAGGGTTCTCAACATCCTGAAGGGGGAATCAGGAAATGGTTACCCCCTTCTCCTCATATTCAGTTCTTGCTTCTACCCCTCTCTTCTCCACCTGCCCTTCAAACAACATGAAGTCTTGCTGTATTCTGACAATATGCATTTAGCCCCAGCACTTGAACTGCCTCGGAGAAGAAAGAGTTAACTCTATGCAGGAGCTTAGAATGTTGAGCTCGGTTTTCAAACCTCTGTCTCTGGTAGATCTCAGTGTAATTGTCAGATTCTTTACTCTGCCTAACTGAGAAGTTGCTCCAGAGATCTCTCCTTCTCTTTGGTAAGGTTATAGTAAAAATCGGTTGGTTTATTCAATCGTTTCATTATTTTTTCGGTGTCAAATCTCTGTCTACAGTACAGGTACTGTAAGTAAGTAGGTAGATAGTGAATAAAAATTGTGTAGAAATTGATTTGTTCAGTTTCCTATCAGTCGGTCTGGTTGGGAGCCAAGATATTATTGTAAATTCTTTATTCTTGAATTTCTCTTGTGGGTTACGGTTCAGGTCGGCTTAAAAAAACAGAATTTTGTTCAGTTTTTTGTACAACCCATGACATGGTTGATAACCAATCAGACAGCATTATCTGGCTTAAAAGCTAGTAAGGGTAACTTTTTTCAAGAGAAAGGGCATGTCTGAGAAACCCAAGAAGAAAACCGGTCCCACTGGGTTTCAACACTGTACCAAGTGTGGGGAGGTTTTGGCTAAATCTGACCCCCACCTCGTATGTGTGTATTGTCTGGGGTTTGACCACCTCAAAACAGACTGCCAAATTTGTAAAAATTTTCCCACAGCTACTTTAGAAAAAGATTAAGTAGACTAAAGGAAAAGAGGCAGAGAAGTCCACTGATCTGGATGGCCAGCCTGGTTTGGTTTCGGCCGAACCTGAGGAGATGCCTGCTAACACAGGTGATACCTCCTCGGGCAAAAGGAGATCCAATTCTGAGGGATCTTTTCCGTCAAAAAAGAGAAAGAAGTCAGCCTCTTCGGATCAGGCCCCACAGACTCCAACTGCTGAAGAAATTGCTAAAGCAATAAGCATATTCCAATCACTTCGCCCGGTTCCATCTGAACCAACACCTTCAGGAAAGCGATTGGTTTGGATGGTTCCAGCTCCATCAGATTTTGATCCAGAGGTTAATTATGAGGAATGGGAGGGAGACAAAGACTTCCCAGAAGATGAAGATGTTTTTGGAGGCCTAGATGAGCCTATTGGACTGGACATCTCTGCAGACAGGCCTACCAATGTCTCCCCTCCCAGACTTTCTGAGTCCCTTTCCCACTTTCTGTTTTACAAAAAAGTGGCGAAACTCTCAAGCTACCAGTTGTGGAAGCTGCTGAGGAGGCAGAAGAACCTGATTAGGTAGGAATGATGGACGTCTCAGAGTCCAAGAGGCTGTCTATCCCTCTTCACAAGTCCTCAAGACTCAAAACCTTTTGCAAATGCTACTTACATACCCCCTGTGGACAAAAGGATGGACAGAAGGTATATGCTATCAGGTTCTGGCATGGAATTTCTCTACAATCATTGCAACCATGTTGGAGTAATGCAGGCTGCAGCCTGTGACAGGGCACATATTCCTTTGGCTTCACACACCCCAGAAAAGGATTCCAAGAAGGTGCCATGGCCAAGAAACAGTACTTGGCATCTTATTTGGGACTCAGGCAAGCCAATTACATGGCCTATACAGCCAGGTAACAGAAGACCAGGTGGGATATGATTCTGGAGCTGGCTAAGAAGACTTCCCCCACACCAAGCCAGAGAGCTGGAGGAGGTGTCTGTTGATGGAACTGAGGCATCCAATTGCACATTCCATGCTGCTGTGGACTCCAGTGATGTGGCATCAACAGTCATGGCTACATGTATTTCTCTTAGATTTGCTTGGCTTAGATGTACTAGCCTCTCACAGGATGCCCAGGCTAAGGCTATGGATTTCCCTGTGGCTGGTGATTCTCTGTTTGGAGAGCATACAGAGTGTTACATGAAAAAGATGGATGAATACAGGATAGCCTACAGGAGTGCAGTGGCCAAGGAAAGGTAAGCCACTCCTCAGAAGCAGCATCTAGGGCAGGTTTGGGCATGCCCTTTCAAAGGCCCTTTTACAAAGCCAATGCCTCCTCTTCTTTTCAGCAGAGGGGGTTCTTCAGAGGGAGAGGCAGAATGGGGATGAGCAGAGCTGCATACTCCTCTCTAGCTAAAGCTCCTGCCAAACAGACACCCTGATGTGTCAGTTTGAGTCACCTCCCCTATCCCTGTAGGGGGCAGGCTGGCTTAACACTTCCAGGCCTGGAAGTCTATCACTTCAGACAGGGTCCTGGAAGTGGTAAGCCAGGATCTGGCCCTCAGTTTCTCAAAGTTTCCCAAAATGAGAGCCAGATCCTTTCCACCTGCAACAGCCTCATTAACACTTACCCTAGAGGCAGAGGTTTCTCCCTACTAACACTCAAAGCTGTGGAGAGAGTTCTTCCTGAACACAGGGGCAAAGGGATGCATTCCAGATACCTTCTTACCCCAAAAAACACAAGGGAGTGGTGACCCATTCTAGACCAGAGATATCTGAATAAAAACATATCACAAAGCCAAAGTTCAAAATGGTGACTTTAGGAATAATTCTTCCCTCTCTGAGACCTGGAGACTGGCTAGCCTCCCTGGATCTCAAGGACGCCTATTTCCATATACCTATACGCTGCTCCCACAGAAAATATCTCAGGTTCAAGTTGCTATCAGGTCACTATCAGTTCAGAGCCATGCCATTCGGCCTGACTTCAGCTCCAAGGGTGTTCACAAAGTGCCTTGCAGTACTGGTAGCCTTCTTCAGAAAGCAGGGCATTTCTGTCTTCCCTTATCTAGATGACTGGCTAATTGTAGGCCAGTCCTCAGACCAAGTCAAGTCAGCTCTAGAGGTTACCCAGAGTCTTCGCAGCTCTCTAGAGTTCTTTCAAAATCTTTCCAAGTCAGTCTTCAAACCAGTACAGCTCCTCACCTTTATAGGGGTAGAGCTGGACACTATTCAACAAACGCCTTCCTACCATCTTCAAGGGTAAGGGCCCTGATAGACCTGGCTTTCTCATTCCAGCCACTAGTGTCTCATCCAACCAGGCATTTCTTACAACTCCTAGGCCACATGGCAGCTTGCACAGCAGTGGTTCAAGGAGCAAGGTTCCAAATAAGAGACATTCAGTTCCACTTAAGGTCCTTCTGGTCTCAGAAAAGAGACTCTCTCACAAAACTGATTCCAGTGGCTCAACCTCTTGTCCAGGCTCTCTAATGGTGGTTAGATCAGGACAGCCTCAGGCAGGGTGTCATATTCCTCAGTCAGACACCCTCACTGGTCCTAATACACCGATGCCTCTCTCCTGGGCTGGGGAGCCCATCTAGGAGCCCTCACTGCACAGGGCATTTGATCTTAGCAGGAGTCTCTCCTTCACATCCATCTCCTGGAACTCAGGGCAGTATTCCTAGCCCATCAGGCCTTCTCGAAATTGGTTAAAGGCAAGGTGGTCCAGGTCAGGACAGACAACACCACTACAATGTGGTACATTAACAAACAATGGGCACTCTGTCCACAGCCTTGTGCACAGAAGCCATGAACATTTGTTCTCTAGCTTATTCTCTTCAGACTTCCCTGATAGCAGTGCATCTTCCAGGGAAGGACAATGTCCTGGCGGATGCCTTGAGCAGGGTTTCTCAAGGTCACCATGAATGGACCCTGAATCCTCATGTACTGCTAGTAATTTTCAAGAGATGGGGCATTCCAGAGATAGATCTCTTTGCAACCCCAGGCAATCACCAACTTCCCCTGTTTTGTTGCAGACCCCCAGTCTTTGGGGACTGTTCCTGTAGATGCTCTCCTGTTGGATTGGACAGGCAGATTTCTCTATGCCTTTGCCCTCTTTCCTCTAATTTTCAGAGTTCTGGTCAAGATCAGGTCTCAACCCTACACAGTGATCCTGGTTACCCCAGATTAGGCCAGGCAACCTTAGTATCCTCTGCTGCTGTCTCTAGCAGCATCACTGCCCTTGCTTTTGCCCAGGAGGCATGACCTCCTGACCTCCTCTCTGGGGAGGATTTGGTATCCCAACCTTCAGTCCATCAAGCTCAAAGCTTGGCTCTTGAAGAGTTAGATTATGCAGGTTTGAATCTCACCCAGGGAGTAATGGATATCCTTAAGGTTTCCAGAATACCCTCTACCAGAATAACTTACAGTTCCAAATGGAAGAGGTTTAGTATTTGGTGCTCTCTCAAGGACATACAGCCAGATGTGGCAGGCATTGCCACAGTCCTGGACTACCTGGTTCATGTGAATGGCTTAGGCCTCAGGCCTGCTACCCTAAAAGTCCATTTAACAGCTGTTTCTGCTTTTCTTTCTGCAGGGAAGGGATCTTCCCTAGCATCTCATCCTGTTTTCAGCAAGTTCTTTAAAGGTCTGGTTCATCTTAACCCTCCCTTTAGGGCGCCTACTCCAGCTTGGGACTTGAAAATCTGTATTGCACAGCTTATACAACCCCTTTGAACCTTTATATTTTGCTGAGCTTAAGTACTTGACTTGGAAAATTGTGTTCCTGGTAGCCATCACTTCTGCCAGGAGAATCAGTGAATTACAGGCCTTGTCAGTTGAACCTGACTTCATCTCCTTTCATAAGGATAAGGTAGTCCTTAGGACAAACAGGAGGTTTCTACCTAAGGTGGTTTCAGATTTTCATCTGAACCAATCTATGTCTCTGTCGGTCTTTTTCACTGATCATTCTTCATCGGGGGAGAGAAGATTGCACAGCTTAGATGCAAAAAGGGCTCTTAATTATTACATAGAGCATACGAAGGCCGACAGGAATGATACCACTCAGCTTTTTCTTACCTATGGGGAAGTAGGACAAGGTAGATCTGCCACTAAGAAATCTGTTGCCAGGTGGATTGTCTCCTGTATCCAGTTCTGTTACTAAAAACTAGGAAAAGAGCCACCCTCAGGCTTGAGGGCACACTCAAAAAGGGGTACAGCCACTTTCTTGGCAGCTGCCAGGGATGTTCCCTTAATGGAAATCTGTAAAGCAGCCACCTGGAACACAATTGACACATTCACCAAGCATTAATCTCTGGATACCCAGACTAGGAGTGATGCTAGGTTTGGAACAGCAGTACTGCAGAGCCTGTTCCCAAAGTAAGGTTCTCTTTCCCCCCCCCCTCCTCCAAGGGGGTACTGCTTGGTAATCTGCATATTGTCAGAATACAGCAAGTCTTCATGTTGTTTGAAGAAAAAAAATTACTCACCATAGTAATGTTGTTTCTTCTAATGGAGACTTGCTGTATTCTGACCTGCCTCCCTGCCTCCCCTCTCAGAACCTACATTTTGGGACGTGGGTTGGCAGGTACAGTGTTGCACCCCAAAGGTGTACCTTGTTTCCTGCCTGTCAGGTGGGGTGTTTTTCTTATTGATTTGTGTTCCTATATAGATTGTTCCACTTTCTACATGTTTTTGTTCTTGGGTTCTCGACTTGAGTCTTTTTGGACCCAAGTTTTGTTACCTGTGGCTTAAGAAGTTTAAACAATTTCTATAGTTACTAGTTAGTTAGTATTGCTTGTAAGAATCTGACAGTTACACTGAGATGTACCAAAGACAGAGGCTTGAAAACTGTCCTCAAACTCAATGTGCTATGCTCCTGCATAGAGTTAACCCTTTCCTCTCCGAAGCAGTTCAAGTTCTGGGGCTGACTGCATATTGTCAGAATACAGAAAGACTCTATTAGGAGAAACAACATTACTATGGTGCGTAATTTTTTCTTCTGGATCACCCGTGTGCACAACCTACCCCATCTTTTTTATTCCAACAGCACTTGCGTACTACCTTGAGCCTGCTCCTGGTACACTCATGCATTATAAATGGTTCTGTCACATTATTACTGTTTTGTACATTTATACTGTATGTTCTTTTGTATGATTTTGGACATGTAATTTACCCAATGTTCCACTACTGTTTATTGTACAATTCCTTGTGTTCCAACTGTTGCATAATCCTACAATGTTGTATTGTTTGTACTACCAACATACTATTGTAACTGACCATCCTTCACAACCCTATGTAGCCCCCTCCCCCCTAGTCATGCCATGAGATGAGCAACTATTTGTTCAGTTTGCCCTCCTGGTGAAACATTTCAATAAATAAATAAATAAATAAATAAATAAATAACTGTGATATCACAAGCAGTGCTCTATGACTTTAGGTAGGGAAATAAAAGCAAGAAAAGATGACATCTTCAGGAACAAAGATCCAGTTTTCATGCAAATGACCTCATTACTAAATGAAGGAGAGAAGGAAACAAGAACTAATGGAAAATACAAGTAGAATAGTGCCTAACTAATATGTTCTGTTAAAGTTAACTTGAATGTGTCACAAGCTCTTTAACATACTGGATAGCATATGGCAATACTGGCATGACACCTATAATTAATTTCCACCTTTCATTTACCTCCTTTAGTGAACACCCTTTCAACATCAGTGCATAGCTCTGTCATTACATGCTTTATATAGAAGCTGGTGGCAGAAAATAATCTTCTGGACAATGACAATGCTACAGTACATCCAATAAAAAGGGCAAGCTCATCTGGGCCCCTGTGCAGCCCCCTGCCAGTGCCACCCACTCCATTCCCTGTGCCCCCCCACATCCAACTTTTATACTTAACACTCCTGTCCTGTAATAATAAAACAGTACATACATTTTCTAGTTTAACCAGCGTCTTTTAATTAGTGCCATTGACTGCATTGAATTATTTGTGCCTTGACCAGGCCACGGACCCCACAATTTCTAGAACCTAAACAGTTTTTCAGAAATCCTCTGTACTGCAAGGGATCCAGCGTGCCTTGACCAGGCCACGGACCCCTCAATTGCTGGAACCTAAACAGTTTTTCAGAAATCCTCTGTACTGCAAGGGATCCGGAGTGCCTTGACCAGGCCACGGGCCCCTCAATTTCTGGAACCTAAACAGTTTTTCAGAAATCCTCTGTACTGCAAGGGATCTAGCATGCCTTGACCAGGCCACAGACCCCTCAATTTCTGGAACCTAAACAGTTTTTCAGAAATCTTCTGTACTACAAGGGATCCAGTTTGCCTTGGCCAGGCCACGGACCCCTCAATTTCTGGAACTTAAACAGATTTTCAGAAATCCTCTGTACTGCAAGGGATCCAGCGTGCCTTGGCCAGGCCACGGACCCCTCAATTTCTGGAACCTAAACAGATTTTCAGAAATCCTCTGTACGGCAAGGGATCCAGCATGCCTTGACCATGCCATGGACCCCTCAATTGCTGGAACCTAAACAGTTTTTCAGAAATCTTCTGTGCTGCAAGGGATCCAGTGTGCCTTGACCAGACCATGGACCCCTCAATTGCTGGAACCTAAACAGTTTTTCAGAAATCCTCTGTACTGCAAGGGATCCAGCATGCCTTGACCAGGCCACGGACCCCTCAATTTCTGGAACCTAAACAGTTTTTCAGAAATCCTTTGTACTGCAAGGGATCCAGCATGCCTTGACCAGGCCACGGACCCCTCAATTTCTGGAACCTAAACAGTTTTTCAGAAATCCTCTGTACTGCAAGGTACTAGCCCTGACTTTTGGATTTGGTACCAGTGGAAGCTGATTTACAAATGGCCCACAGTATCTCCTGCTGAACACATCTCTAACTACTGTATCTCCCTCTGTGTCTCTAGTTGAATTTATGTGCCAGGGTTTAATAATTTGTTTAATCCTTACAGTCATTTTAAGTTCTGAGTTGATATTAGAAGTGAATTTTGAGCTTTTTTTTTTAACTGTTGACTTTTCCATTAGCAGATTATATCCTCTCACCACTAGAGGGCTATTTCTCTATCTCTATCTCTATCTCTATCTCTATCTCTATCTCTATCTCTATCTCTATCTCTATCTCTATCTAGTATGTAAGCCATGTGAGTTCTCTCTGCCTTTCTCTCGCCTCTCCTCCTTGCCCTGCCCCCCCATTTCTCCCTCCCTGGTCCTAGCCACCCCCAACCCCACCACACCGCCGCCACCCTCTACTCTGGTTTCCACTGCTACTCCAAGGGAACTCTCCACTTCCACTTGAGACTTGTGCTTGGTGCACCATTTGGATATTCCTGGTTACTTAACCCGACCACTACTCTCAACAAGTGTGGCCACCTCTCTACACTGTACCACATTGCAGTCCATATGGGATACCGCCTGGAACCTTGCAACCTCTACTCCCAGAAACAGTGATCAAAACTATCTCTCAAAGAGCTGTGACTCTGCTCCTTAAAACTCCTACTCCTCCTCCTTCTCATCTCAGGCAGTGTCCATCCCAATCCTGGCCTTAGAAGCTCAGGCCACACACAAACTCCAGGTGCCCTTATCCTTGCAACCATTAATATCTGCAGCCTACTAACAAAGCTGGATGTACTCCAAGCCTTCATATGCCAACACAACCCTGACATCCTTGCAGTGGTGGAAACTTGGCTGACACCTAAAGTTCCTGACTCAGCAGTAACAATACAGGGTTAGAATATCCACAGGCTGGACCGGATATCCAAAAAAGGCGGTGGTTGCACAATCTATATCAAAGACTCCCTCTCTTGACGATCTGTATCAACTCCATCACTTTCTGCCTTGGCCCAGATTCTGCCAATAAAAATCATCCTAGGTCCCAACCATAAAGCCCTGACTATTGTATCTGTATACATCCCGTCCAGGGACCCTAAACATTGCTTCAATGACATCCTAAACTTTATCAACTCTCATCCTCCTGAAGCTGAACTTATTCTACTAGGGGATTTTAACATAAACTGGTTAGAATTGAGCGCCAGTGCCTATAAAGACTCCATCTCAGCTGCTAACCTCATGCAAATGGTAAACTCCCCTACTAGGATTAACTACAAGACTGGCACCAGTACCCTCTTGGATTGGGTCCTCACCACTCACCCCACAAGGATTTCTCATACGACCGTTCTCCCAGACTCTCTCAGTGACCACTCCCCAGTCATGTGTGCATGGTCTAACAAATTCCTTAAGCCCCCTCCCAAAATTATCGCTAGCAGAGTCCTTCCTCGTGGAAAACTTCCACATCTCAAACAATACCTGCTTCTACAAGACTGGCTACCCATCTATGAAGCAAAAGATGTTAACTTGGTTCTTGATCACTTCATCTCAATTTTCAACAAAGCCTGCGACCTCTTTGCCTCTGCTAAAAGGTGCAAAACAAAATCTCTCTCTAACCCATGGGTCACCGCTGCCTTTCTCTCACAGCTGAAACTAAGGGATCACCTCTGGCCAGTTGCCAGGGCCACTGGCAAACAACTGGACATCCAAAATTACAAACAAGCATGAAAGCCTGCACAACAGCCATACAGCTAATGAAATCCACCTATTACAAAGACGCTCTCACCAATACATGGGGAAATGGTCGTGCTTTCTGGGACAATATCAAGGATGTCACAGGGAAGCAGCCAAAAACCTCTCTGGCCATGTTAATGGTTGATGGATCCTCAACCCTTGACCCCAAGGTGATCGCAAACATCTTTAACATGGCTTTTTCAGACCTTACTGCTGTTCTACAGCATGACTTTTTCAAAAACAGGGACTACTCCCCAAATATCTTAGCCCCTCAGTCTAACCATCCCCTCTTCTACTTTAGGGAGGTAAGTCTGAATGAAGCTCGCCGCTATATTACTGAAGCTATCTCTAAATCTAGATCTAGTAGTGACACCCAGGACCTTAAGCTTCTGTTGCTCATCCTCGATGAGGTAATTCATCCATTACCAAAAATCCTAAACCTCTCTCTCAGCTGTGGAAAATTCCTGGACCTATGGAAAACAGCCACCGTGACACCCGTCCATAAAAGTGGGGATAAGACAAATCACTCAAATTATCGCCCTATCTCCATACTGCCCCCACTCTCTAAGGCACTCGAGCGCATCGTGGCTGATCAACTTACCGATCACTTGGATAAATACAATATACCTTGTCCACAACAACACGGCTTCTGGAAAGGTCACAGCACTACCACAGCCCTTATTGAGTTCACTGGAGCTTTGCACAAATCCCTTGATAACGGCCTTCTCACAGGGGCCATTTTCGTCGACCTCTCCAAGGCCTTCGATACAGTACACCATGGACTACTAATTCACCAACTACTGAATGCTGGGCTATCACCTGACTCTTCTCTTTGGCATAAAAGCTACTTGAAAACTGGTCAACAGAGAGTAAAATTGCAGACGCCTTCTGATACCCTGCCTGTTCGCTGGTGTCCTACACAGGATCCATACTGGGACCCTCCTTTAGCCTTTTCTAAACTCCCTCCTTACCACTGTTCTGAGCAGATCATACTATATGCTGATGATGCTGTTGTATTCTCCACTCACAAAGATCCTGCAACTCTTCAACACAACCTTCAACTTGGTTTCAGGTTCTGTAGAGACATGGTTTCTTAATCATAAACTGGTCCTCAATGACAAGAAAACCAAATCTATGCTCTTTTGCAGCTCTCATAACCCACACAAGCTACACCACTTGGCTATCTCCACCACCCAAGGGAACACTCTAGGTCAGGTGGGGTCCTTCAAATACTTAGGGATACAGCTTGATCCTAATCTCTCCTATGGACTTCATGTAGATAATGTAGCTAGAGCTGCTAACACACGGCTTGGTCTCCTCTACTAACACAGACCACACCTCATGCCAGAAGCTTTGAAGGTTGCAGTCCTGAGCTCTGTGATCTCTGTAATAGACTATGGTCTCATCATTTATGGTTTGGCCACAACCACAACCCTTAGACGCCTCTCAACTGCCTTAAATAAGGCATGTCGGCTCATCACTGGTGCTCACCGTCTCACCCACACATGTGACCTGTACACTCAGACCCGCTGGCTCCAACTATCAAACTGTATAAAGTTTCTCACCTGCTGCATGGTTAAAAAATCTACCTTGGCCTTGCACCTTCTGGGGTCTCAACTTTGTTACAACACTGAATTAACAAATGGTGCCTTAGGAGATCCACGCTACAGCTACCCACTGTCACACTTCACAGGGACAACGCTCTTTTGCTTATCGAGTGCCACTCTGGTTCAATGGCCTCAGACCCACCATCTCCTCTGCCCCAACAATTGGTATGTTTAAAACTAGGATCCAGGACTATCTCACTGCCAACAGCTCCTGTGACTGCCCAACTTAACCTTGTTTCTCCACTTCCCTTCCTGCTCTAGTGGTCCCCCCCTTCCCTCCTCACTGGATTCTACCCTCACATCTTGGTATACCCAATGCTGCACTTTTCACCCTCTCCCCACCCTTCCTACATCCTTCTCTTCCCTCCCTCTTCCTCTCCCCTCTCCCTATGACTCTGGCACTTCTTATCTGTTGTCTATTTTCTCTGACAAATGCCGCAGGCTTCCTTGTTACAATGCTACCCTTGAATTGTATTAATCTGTACTCTGTTTGCAATGTCCACATTGTTGTAATGTCTGTCTTGATGTTCCCCATAATTTGTATTTCTCTGATGTGGAACCTTTGTAAAAGAGCCAAGGCGCAAAGGTATTTGTAATCCTAGACTTGATAAATAAAAATAAATAAATTTGACTTCACCACTGGAAATGAATCTGACTGAGCCTGGAGAAAGAACTTAAGTATGTATGGTACTACTATGGTATTCATTTCTGTAAGGACAGCAACATCATCACTGGACACTCACACTTCTGATACTCTGATTTGCAAACAAGTTAAACAACTTAACTTTTCTGGAGCTGTGAGTGAGACAGAATAGAGAGGATTATCATGGGATACCAGTAAGGTTGCTACCTGTCAGTTTTTTATACCTGGTGAACAGGTTTTCAGGGTCCCTATCAGGAAATCCAGTTTTGCTCTGTCCTGGTCAGGTTTTTGAGCCATTTTGAGTGCTCACATACTTTTGAAACAGATTGTGTCATATCATTCATTGTTTCAGCTACATGTCCAGGTTTCAGACAAGTTTCAGACATGTTCTCTTATCAATATAGCCCTTTGTTTGTGAGAGCAGTCAACTTGGGAGGTGTAAAGTATGGCCATTAACACCATTAGCACTTACTTAACCTAATCTTTTCCACTGCAGCAAAGCTGCACCCACTTTTTGTAACAGTAATAGAGCCAGTTGTCTTCCACTTTCATTTGCTGGTAAACATTTTCATCTCTAACAAAATGTAGGCATAAAGTATGGGCCCCAAGGTGCAGGGGCACAGTTTGCACCTAGCTAAGGCTGACCCTGCTCTGAATGCATTCCTCCAGAAATATCACATTATTGATGCTTAACCACTCCTTTTTTACAAAGCAAACAGAACCTGACAACACAAATAAAGAACATTTAAAAGAATATGTAAATAATTACTTTTGGGAGATAAAAAGGTAGCTTTTCATTTTTTCAATTCTATTTCACTCCTGGTCATGATCCTGGGGGCCTTTCTCAGGCATCCACCCTGATCCTACCCTACCTGAAGTCCCCCCCAACTGGACCTCCCTCTCTCCTCCACCTCACCCACAGCTGGCATCCACGGCTTGACCCCTCCAGGGTGGGGCCACCCCTCCTACCTTAAGCGTACTTACAAATGTAGCCTTCAGCTGCTGACGATGGTGCCTGATAGAGGAGGAATCTTGAAAGTTGGTTGGGTCAGGCTTGGCAGTGGGCATGGAGGATGTTGCCTTTGCCTACTCCCAGGACCGGGTTTTTTCATGTTTTATAGAGTCCCCTCCCCATACGTATGTCCCATCCCTTTTGGCACACGGCAACCCCTGCCTGAGTTGGCCACGCTAATGCATGCTTGCCTGGCTTGCTGCAGTGCCCCCGGTCTCCACCAGGGGTCCCTGGCTCACCAGGCCAACCAACCCCTGAGTCTGGGGAGGTGAGCACCACTCAGGTGCTCAATCCTCAAACCTTCCCCTGCCGACCCCCGAATCCGTTCCCAAACCCAGGTTGCTGGTGTGGTGTCCAGTGCCTCAACCCTCAGTGCCACCAGGCTGGCCCAAAAAGGTAGCTTTTAACTAAATGACTTATCACTTAATGCTGTAACACTATGTGCAACACTTGCAATTTTCCCACTAAAACAATACCATTAACATCTGCTTGAATGAACAGTACAGCAGTACTGCTGGCACCCACCAGTGGAGATACTGCAGCAAATGGTTAAATTTGCTCCACACTGTGGCAGAACAGCCACATTACATCTAAAAAGATTTTAAGAGCTAAAAATGTAGTGATAAATAGGTCAAATATTTCCTGAAATTTCTGGAAATAGTTGGCAGTTTCTCTGGCTGCCACTGTAGCCTTTGTGAAAGGAACCTTCTGGCTACCTACTGGGCTGTCAAGCACTTTTTGTATATCATTGGGTACTCTCCCTTGATCATTACCACAAACCACACCCCAACCACCTTTCCGCTATCAGACAGAGTGAAGGATGGGTCAGTCTCTAACACCAGGCTGACACACTGGTCACTTCTTCTCCAGGATAGAAACATTCCGCTCCACCCATCTAAAATGCTATCTATGCTGGTGCATGGCCTCCTTTTTCAAGGAGAATCCCATGACTGTACACTGCATCCATCTGGTCTTCCAGATCCAGGTCCTTTCCTCCCTGCCACGCCACAACTACTTGAGAACACTTCATTGTGTCGCATCTTTACAGATGGTTCAGCTTCCTATTATCAGGGAAAAAAATTTGCAGGGATGGAGATCTTAGTGATTTATCCTTATGATAACACTGTTAAAATTTCTAAGTGTTGCAGTGTGGCATCATCAGAATATGCCGAGATGGCAGCGGTGGCCTGTGCCCTTCAGTTCATCCAGCATGGAACCGAGGATACCATCATCTTCACAGACTCTAAATGGGTTTGTTGTTCTCTTAGAGAATTTCTTCCCTTCTGGTAGAAGAACTCCTTCATCGTCTCTGATGGCAGCCCAGTAAAACACAAGGAACTGGTAATATACATACATTCATTCACTGGCACAAAGGTTTGCACACAAACGCTATATACAGAAGGTTAAAGCTCACTCCATACATGACCCCTATCATGCTTTCAGTGATACAGCAGACACTCTTGCTAAGGAAGGGGCCTGAGCGGGGGACACCTGGATGATGGACCATCCAGAGGCCACAGCAGCTGTACACATTGCAGCAATCAGAGAGAAACCTGAACCCTTTTTCCCCTTGGACCTGTCAGCAGCCCAGCATGCTGACTCTGAGTTAAAAGTTGTGTTCAGATTCCTTGACAAGAGTATTGAGCAGAACTTACCTACCCACAACCCCTACCAGAGGCATGATGGTAAGTTGCACCTGTCACTAGATGATAAGCTCATCTGGTATCAGCCAGATGACACCCCACCAAGCTGTGGGTGATTCCCAGTCATCATATGCCCAAATTTTTGCACTAAGTGCATGACACCCCTACTGGCAGACACCAGGGAGTAGAAAACACACTCCAAAGACTTAAGACCACCACTTGGTGGCCTGGCATCACCAAAGATGTCAAACAGTACATACACAATTGCCTTGTTTGTGCACAAAACAATCCCATCCCTACCAAACAAAATGCCAAACTACTAACACAAAGGTATTCTGGCTCTTGGCATGCCATACAAATTGATGTTATTGGTCCACTGACCAATAATAGTAGAAATAACAAGTACGCCCTTGTGGTAACTGATCTTTTCTCTAAGTGGGTTGAGGCCTTCCCCACTAAGACATGTACTGCCCAAACCACTGCCAAAATCCTGGTGGAATAGATTTTCTCCAGGTGGGGCCTACCTGTCAAGGTAGACTCTGATAAAGGAACCAGTTTTACAGGTGAGTTGTTGAAAGAAGCACTTGAACTCCTTGGAGTTCATCAGAAATTCCACATACCTTACCACCCACAATCTTCAGGTCAAGTGGAGAAACCAACAGACAGATTAAGCAAATGCTTTCCAAATTCATTGAGGGCAATCTCAAAACTTGAGATTTCCTATTGCCGTTACTCCTTATGGCAATCAGGGGTACACCCTCAGTCACCACCCAGTTGACACCCTTTGAGGTAATGACTGGTAGACAGATGAGATTACCTGAGCACCTGTTGTTTGACCTGCACACCCCCACTGCAGACCATGTGTCTGTAGACCAATATGTGGAAAAACTCAGACAAAACCACATACACACGCTTGTATGCTGCCAATTGCATGGGCAAAGCCCAGCAACAGTCCAAAATACAGTTTGACAAACACACACAAGAAGTGGATTGGCAAGTTGGAGATCAGGTAATGGTTCTCAGATTTGCACATCCCACACACTCCTTTTCCAATAAGTGGGAAGGCCCCTACCCCATTGTCAGCAAGCTCAGTCCAGCAGTCTATCAGGTTAGACTCATGCAAAACAAGAAATTGACTGACAAGTGGTTAAATGCAAATCAATTGAAATTGTATAAAGGAGTATAATGGTAGTTTACGCACCTGTTAAAGGTGATTGCATGAGCATCACCTTACAGCATACCCAATCCATTACCATCTGGGTTGACGTCCATCTCATAGGCTAATGATGCACATGTGACCAGATGTTAGAAATCCGATCTGCCTAAGTCCTGCTGTGTCCCCCTGCTCTCCAGTTCGTGTCTTCCAATGCTGCAAGGATTCTAGGAGAAAAACACTGGGAAAGATGTAGGTTAAACATGGCCTGTGGGCTGCATTCTATACCCTAAAAGATGCGTTCTCTGAGGTCGGTTGTATTGAGTGTGCTTAATTCCTATTATTTACATATTATAGTATGCCAGCCCATACGGTATGCTGTTAACAAGCAGATTTCGTTGTGTTATGTCTGACTGTGGTTGTGCGCTTGTTCGTGATCCTATCTGGGGCACCTTACCAGATTACCTGGGTTGGGCCAGGGATGCTGTAAGGTGATGCTCGTGCAATCACCTCTACAAGGTGAGTAAACTACCATTTCATATTGCATCACCTTACATCATCCCTCATACATTACCTTCTGGGTGCTAAGAAGCAGTGATAGTGAGAAGTGGGTGGGGTAGGCAGCCTGGTTAGCAGCTCAAATGCGCTAACAGTACTTTCCTTGCAAAATTTGATCTTTCAACATTCATTATATCTAGTCTGTAAATGTCTGGTGAAGGTGTGAATAGAAGACCATGTAGTGGCTGCACAAATGTCCTGGACAGAGGCTCTGTTTCGCTCTGCCCATGAGGTTGATATCGCTCAGGAGGAATGGGCGGTAAAGTGAGTAGACTGTTGTAGGCCCTGCAGTCTGTATGCCTCAGTGATGGTCTGTTTAATCCATTGAGCAAATGTGGATTGTACAGCTGCCTGGCCTTTTCTGTGGCCTGAGGTTACCACGAAAAGTATGTTGGTTGATCTGAAGTCCTTTATTCTATCCAAGTAGATGGAAATGATTCTCTTCATGTCCCACTGTGGGATGGAGTGCTGTGATTGTCAATGTCTTGGCAGCTGCAAGCCAGGAGTTCAGTTATTTGTGCCATGTGAAAAGGGTTTGCCATCTTTGGTATGAAGGATGGAGACGTTCTCAAGGTGACTCCATTACTGTGAAATATGAGAAAAGGAAGCTTGAAGGATAGGGCCCTGATTTCGCTTAGTCATTTTGCCGAGCACTCTGCCACCAAGTGCGCTGTCTTGAATGACAACCACTTCAGATCTGTAGAGTCTAGTGGCTCAAATGGTGGTTACACTAACGCATCCAGTACTGTGTTGAGGTCCCACGGAGCCAATTGCTTAAGCATGGGTGAAGATTGGAGGTGGTCTTCAAGAATCTGAGTACATCTGGATGTGACCCGGGCATGAAGTTGTCTACGGGACCCAGTGCCATGCTGGTTGCTGCCGCTTGTACCTGCAGTGAGGATACTGATAGTCCTTTGTTCAGTCCTTGTTGTAGGAATGCTAGGATATGCTGTAAGTGTACTGATGGTCCCATTATGTGGTGGTCTGTCAGCCACCTCTGGAAGATTTCCCATTGGCGAATGTAGGTGTTGGTTGTTGATACGCATCTGGACTGGAGCATGGTGTTGATCACTTTTGTGTCATAACCTCCACTCAGCAGTCTCTGCCTCTCAGCAGCCAGGCTGTGAGGTGTAGGGAGTGCATGTCCAGGTGCTTTACCGGCCCTTGGGTCAGTAGTTCTGGGTGGAGGGGCAGTGTCCAGGGAGAGTATATTGCCATGGATATCAAGGTTGCAAACCAGTGTCACCTGGGCCAGTACAGTGCTATTAGCACAACTGTAGCTTGAGAGAGGTGGATTTTGTTCAAGGTTTGTTGGAAGAGTGAGATTGGGGGAAAAACATATGCCCTTTCGAAGGACCAAGACTGCGAGAGGGCGTCTGTCCCTGAGGCTTGGGGTTCATTGAATCTTGAGAAGAACCTTGGGAGCTGAGTGTTTCTCACTGTTGCCATTAGGTCAGTTTGTAGTGGTCCCCAGTGGATGTTGAGTTGTTTGTATGTTTTGGGGTGTAGGGACCATTCCCCTGGTGCTATGCTTTGTCTGCTCAGCTAGTCGACTTGGACATTTAGTTTTCTCACCAGGTGTATGGCGGTGATGGATTGTAGGTTGGTCTGAGCCCAGTTTAGTACTTTTCTTGTTTCTTGTAGGAGTTGAATGTTCCTTGTCCCTCCCTGGTTTTTGATGTACGCTACTGTCGACCTGTTGTCTGACCTTATGAGTACCCTTTTGCCTTGTATTTGTCTCTTGAAGTGATGTAGAACATGGTATACTGCTCTCATCTCCAGGACATTTATCAATCTCTTCAATTCCAACCATGACCATGTGCCTTGAGCTGGAGTGTGGTTCAAGGTGGCTCCCCACCCCGTGAGGCTTGCATCCGTATCGATCACAATGTTGTGATCGGTGGTCAGTGTCTCCCCTTTGTTGATGTTGTGTCGGTCTGTCCACCAGAGTAGGGATTTCTTGGCTGCTGTTGTTAGTGTGACTGTTCTGGATAGATTGTGGTTTAGTCGATGACCAGCTTGGATAGCTAGGATTTGTAGTGTGCGCATGTTCCATAGTGCCCAGGCACTAGAGCAATGCAGGAGGCCATGGAAGTGAGGGTCTTGAGAAGGGAGGCCAGTGTTGTGCTCTGGTTGAGAGCGAGGGCCTGGGCCTGGGAAATGACCTTGTCTGCTCTCTTGTGGGATGGTATGGCCGTATTGACTTTGGAGTCTATAATGGCTCCCAGGTGTTCTATGGACTGTCACGGGGTTAAGGAGCTCTTCTCCCAATTGACCACCCAGCTATGGTCCTGTAGGGTAGTCAGCACTAGACATGTGTGTTGATGCACCAGCTGTGATGTTCTGGCCCTGATTAGATAGTCATCTAGGTAGGGAATTATGTGGATGCCTTTCTGTCTCAGTGACGTAACTACCACGACTGAGATCTTGGAGAATTCTCTGGGGGCTGATGCCAGGCCAAAGGGAAGAGTCTGGTACTGATAGTGCTGACCCATTATTTTGAATCGTAGGTACTTGAAATGAGTTGGTCTGATTGGTATGTGTAGATAGGCATCCTTCATGTCTTTTGAGGCCAGGTAGTCTCCCTGTCTTATGGAGTGGAGGGTGGACTTTAGGGTCACCATTTTAAATTTCTTGTAGCTTGCAAATTGATTTAGGAACTTGAGGTTGAGAACTAGACACATGTCTCCAGACTTTCTTGGTACCAAGAAGAAGAAGACTGAATATATACCTTGGTCCTTTTCTCCATGGGGTACCGGAGATATTGCTCTGTATGCTAATAGGATCTGGAGAGTTGATGCTATGGCTTGCCTCTTTAGTGGTTGCTGAGACACTGGGGATACCACTGTTCTGTTTCAGCATGGCTTCTGCTTGAATTCTATTGCATAGCCCTGTGAAACAGCTTCCCTGACCCATCTGTCAGTTGTGGTTTTGCTCCAGATGTGTGCCAACTGGAGGAGTCTTGCTCCGATTGGAGGATGGTTGGCAAGGGTTGTCAGCAGGGCAGTTAGAAGTTTGTCTGAGTCAGTTGGAGTGAGACCTGCCTCGGGAGGTGCCAAAGTTTAATCTTCCCCTTTGGGTTGTTCCTCTAGGCCTCCCTCTGCTGGAGTTTGCAAAGTAGGAGGGCTTGAAGGAGTATGATTTGTTCTGGGAGTATTGGATCATCTGGTGCCTGTCTTGTTTTCCTCTGAAAGGGTGAAAACATCCTTGAAAGGCAGGGAGGTATGTGTGTTTGTAGTTCTTATCATTGTCCAGTCCCTTACCATCCCCTTTTTGCTTCACATATTTCTCCAGGCCTTCTCCGAAGATGAGGTCACCCTTGAATGGCAGCCTATTTAGCATTGCTTTGGACTCCATGTCCATGTTCTAGATCTTCAGCCAGATTAGTCTTCTAGCTCTGTTTGATAGCGTAGCCAGTTGAGCAGTCATCTTGAGTGCATCGATTGATGCATCTCCCACATATCTGGCTGCTTGTATGGCATACTCGATCATGTCAGCCTGCTTGGATTTTGGATTCAGGGTTGGTGCCAGTTCCTCCAACCAGGTCACTAAGGCTCGGGATGTGTAGGTCACTGCCATGTTGGCTCAGCTGGCAAGGCCAGTCATCTGAAAGCCCTTCTTCATGTACTCCTTGAGTTTCTTATCTGTTGGGTCCCTTAGGGGTGTACTTGTCTCAGATGGTAGGATCATTTTCTTACAGAGACCAGTGACTTGGTGATCAACTGAGGGCAGAGTACACCAGATCTTGTTGGTGTCTTCCTGTATGAGGTAGAATCTGTCAAATGTCTTTCTCTCTGAAATTCTGGATGGGTCAGGTGACTCCCATTCCTTGGTGATGACCTTCAACAGGGACTCGCAGATTGGGAAGTGTTCATCTCACTTTTGCTTTCCTCTAATGAGAGGGTTTAGCTTTGACTGTTGCTGTGGTTCCTGTAGGTTGAAACCCAGGGTCTCTTTCATGGCCCGTAGGAGTTCTGGCAGAGATTCAGTTGCCGTGAGCTTCTTGGTGAGGGTGAGCTCCTCCTCTTCCATTGGGGCCTCCTCTCCATCTGAGACAAGAGGGTTAACTCCATCTGGGGTGGTGTCAGGTTGGCTTTGGTTGTCACTGTCATTGGACAATGAGGCAGACTGTCCTGTTTTGTCCCTGTGTTTCTCACTGGGGCGGTTCGTCACTGTCAATTTTGAGAGCGCTTCTACTTTCTCTAGAATTTTAAGCATGACGGCTTGCTGAGTTTTGAAGAAATCTTCTGCCATGGAAGGAAGTTTGTCCGGCCCCAGGTCTGCCCCTTCCATGCCCTGGTGTGTCTCTGGGTCATGTTCACCTTGTAATTCAGGACCCCCCTGTTGGTTGTTACATGTGGGGCAGCTGGGACCTGTCTGGCTGGGGAGGAGGACAATTTGGCATGATTTGCACTTCTTGGTTTTTGCCTTGGTGAAATTTGAAATTAGAAGGGAGACAGAGGGGGCATGAGGGCTCAACAGTTTGCCAATGGATGTTTCAGTGTATAATCTCTGTATAAAATACATGTGTGTGTATATATATATATATAGAGAGAGAGAGAGAGAGAGAGAGAGAGAGAGAGATAGACATATATAGATACATAGGGCCTGAATCCATTCTGCTAGATTGTGGGACCCAATGTCATGCCCTGTTTGGCAGAACTAGCTGTGTTCTGCCTATGATATTAAAGCCCACAGAGCCCCAATCTATCTAGTTTTGTCTCTTACGGGGTACCAGATACTAGTTTGCCTGTTTCTGAATGCCAGGCTGGTCCCCTATGAGTTTTAGGGCATATGTGATGAGAATCCCCTTATGCAGCCAATTTAAATGTCTGTGCCTTTAAATTTTGAGCCCCTTAAAAGAAAGCCTCTAGCGTTGCTGCTTTAAGGCAACTCATGGCTTCTGTGGCATTGCTGCTTTAAAGTGGCTCTTTCCCTTATAAGATGGTGGGGTGCACTGTAGTGCACATGCTCGCTCACTCACCTAAGATGGCAGTGTGTTCCTTGATGAATTGAGACCGAATAGTGTTTGGTGTTGTTGCTGCAAGGGTCGGCTTGTTGAATACCACCCGGGGAGCTGATAGGGAGGTGCTCATAGTGTTGAAATCTTGCGGAGAGGCCATGAACTCTGGGAGTGCCCCGCGAAGCCACCGAGCAGTCGGCTATCATGGCGAGAAGCCTGAAAGGATGAGGCCTGGAATGGTGGAGTCATCGGGCTGGAGTGGTAGAGTCATCAGAGACCACTGTGTCTCCATTCAGGTAGTCGACTGTTTCCTTGCACCTCTTATTGTACCTGTGGGCTGACCCAGTGCATCAGAAGGGTCCACTCGCGAGGGGACCCTACCCATGTTGGGGAATCCTGGGACCGCTCGCAAGTGGTCCCAAGTTCATATCGGGCTGAAGGTAGGAGGAGGGGGGAAGGGAAGGGAGCATTGTTGGTGTGCAGCACCATTTTCAAATGCCAAAAACACCCTGCTGCTTTATCAGTACAGTACATGTCCTTATTTTCTCTGATTTTATGCCTATTTATTGTTTAACTGTGTGTGTTGTATTTGTGAACTGCTTTGATATTCTGAAAGGTGCTATATGAAATAAAATTATTATTATTATTATTATTACATGAATCTCTCAGATATTAACACACTAGCTGTTAATGGCAGATTATATACGAATGCTGGAGTTAGCGCTAAGAAACGAGCTTGCTGCTCGAAAGTGGCAAATTGTTTAGAAGCAATGCATAACATAATACATGAAACATAATAGGTACCCTGAATGTCTACAAAGAAAAGGTATCATGCTATGAAAGCAAATAACTAGCAAACTGAGCTACAACACAACTATCTGCTTAACGATTAAAAACTGTCTTTAAAATGTTCATAGGCTATGCAAAGTGAAAGCTATTAGCTAGAGCACCAGTAAAGCTGTGTTCAGGTTGACTTGCAACAGTCTATCAAGGGGGATGAATACTTGGAATTAAGTTACAGAATCAACCTGCTGATCGGTGAGCTAAATATACCATTTGGGCTAGCTAGACAGGTGTTGGGAATTCTTCCCTTCGGATAGCCAGAAATCTCATTAAGACAGATTCAAACCTATTTAGATTAGCATATCCTTTTTTCTTTCTTGCATCGCAGAGCAGCTACCAAACCCAGCAACTGTCTGCTTAGATATGTATAAATGAATGCAATGTTAGTAAAATCAGGTAGATTGTCTTACCTCTAAGTTGCTTATGAGGAGGTAGGGGAAGTTCATGTAGCCTCTGCGATGCACATTAAGGAACTGGAGAGCAGGGGGACACAGTAAGACCTAGGCAGATTGGATTTCTAACATCTGGTCACATGTGCATCATTAGCCTATGAGATGGATGTCAACCCAGATGGTAATGGATGGGGGATGCTGTAAGGTGATGCAATATGCAATTACTTTTCCTCACCCCATTGGGCGGAATAGTACTAACTTACTAATGTTTGGTTTTCCTTTACAGATACACTGAAAGATGGCTATCTTGTCCCACTTTCTCCTCATCTCAGGAGTTATCCCCTGCATCCAAGGCATGGTAAATCACCTCCTTCCTCACTTTGATCCTCCAGCATCTACCCCAGAGGGAGTTTGCATCAATATACCCGACAATTTGATTACTGTCCAGGAAGGTTCAGATGCCTTCCTCACTGCCTCGGTTGTTGCTCCTGATAAATCTACCCTACAAATTGAATGGCAAACCATGCCACAAGGACAAATTCTCTCAGTGGCCAAGCTTTCCAAGGGAACTTTTCATGGCTCACCCAATGCAAAATTATCCCCTAATGGTTCACTGTCCTTGCTCCAAACTGCTCTTAGACATTCTGGTTTATACACTATTACTGCCTTAATTGATCCCTCATATTGTAATTCCTTGACTAAGGACTCTGCCAGGAAATGTTGTGCTGTACATAACATGGCTGCTGCTGCCATGTATCTTTCTGTGTTACCCACCACTGATAAACAGCTTTTGAAATGTCCAAAACATACCCCTGGTCCTCATAGTGGTCTAACAGCCACTGCCTTACCTGGTACACTTATTAACAACTTACAGTTTATGCATCTACCTGCTTTGTTTAATTTGACTTACTGGAATATGAAAGAATTTGGTATGTGTCATTCTACTAACATTTCAACGTTTTACAGTACTCTGTTGCTTGATAGTTTAGCAGCTTTCCAAATTTGTACTCAAGACCCTATTACCAGGGTACACACCACTAAGCATAGAGGTAATTTCAGGAGAACACCTAACCCTGATGATCAAAGTCATAAACGTAACAAACATGAAGTTGACTGTTCTGATGTCACAGGTGCCACGGGCACTGTCACAGGTCTTTTTGGTACAGCCATATTTATTTGGAATAAGGCCAACATTGCTGCTATCAAATCACATTTACAAAAATTCCGAACTGGTTTGGTAAATCATATCATACCCCCATTATTGCATGGTGTGGATGGCCTTAGTCAGGAAGAAAGATACACTGTATATAACATGCATGACATTGCTAAGGCATTTACGGATTCTAAAGATAAGATTAACACCCTCATTGTACAGAACAACAAAGAAGCAGATAGACAATATATTGCCCATGAGATGTTGTGTTCCACCTATGGCTCATACATTATCACTACCATTAATAACCTTTTCCATTATCTAGAATCTGGAAAAATCCCTGATATCATTCATGATAGATGTATCTCTAAATGGTATTGTCCTCAGTGCAAATCCCCTAGCTGTATTGCCATGTGTATGCAACAAACTCTAACTATTCCACTTTCCACTGCTAGGAATTTGGGATTTGTGACCATACACCCTAACACTGGTCCATGTTTTACTTCTAAGAAATGTTCTATTAAGGATATAATGTTTGTCTCTTTTACTGTCTCTTTACCATGTTTTGATCCTTTATTTGAGAAACTTGCAATTGTTCACTCTATTTGGCACCTTAATGAACATATCTACAGAGAATGTCTCGACTTGCCTCCCCTACTGGTCTTCCATCCTATTTTGGATGCCTGGGTTTCTCCACACACAGATTGCTGTGTGAAGAAAGGTTATATTTACTTGTGTCGATCTGATGTATTTGATGTTATTAAACCTGTATGTGGCTATTTCCCAGACAGTATTGATTGGTCCTTTTCCATGGACGATGGCATCAGCACTAATGGCACAGATTTTCCGGACTAAACATCGGCTCCAGACAAACTTTACCAGTCTTATCGATAGGAGGTTCATCTCCTGTCAGCACGGATTTCCAAGATGACCTACACCTGCCTGGTACAGTTGCAAAAATGGAGACTTTCCACTGTTAAAATGCAATATAATTCTGATGGGGAGTATTGCGTAGTAACCAATATTAAGTTATATCTGTATGGAATGAAAACATGTGCTATAGATAGTGCAATTTCTGTTTTGTTCCCCACCAGAAGTCAGTTATTGGTTACACTGTCATTACACCTGTCCCTCTCATGAACGCTAATATTATTGATGGTAACCCTAATTATCTGCCTACCATTTCTGAGTATTTACCTTATTTTAAGATACATATTGATCCCCTCACGCTGACATTAAAATCACTTTTAGAGAGGAAAGACACACATCTCGTCCACATCAGCAATAATATTACCAAAGCTAATGAAGCTGTCCTTGCACTAATTAATGATTGTGATATGAACAGTGCACTAACGAACACTTGGTTAGAGATTACATTTAAAGGTTTTGTTATTATACAAGCATTTTTATATTTTTTCTGATTATTATGCTTTGCTGCCTATGGTGCACACTGCGTCAACACCATGAGCAGCTGGAGTTCCTTTACAAGACTCACGCGTCGGGTCTGTAAATGACCCCTGCTCCCTATCCATTTCTCTATTTTCACTGTGTTGCCCTAAGGAGGCAACAAGGGGGGAATGTTACACGAGGGCCCTGCACCCTTATTGGTACCCTCAGAGGTACACCATAGACAGCTAGCATTTAGGTATATGTTATACTAACATATAAGGTTTAGGACATCTACCGTACAAGAGTAGATGTCAGGATATGTATGCATATTATTGTTATACACTTTACTTTCCAATACATATATGTATTTCTTGCTTAGAAGTTGTTAAGACACCTGTTTTCTTGTAATGATTATGATATATATAAGTCAGCATTGTCATCTTCTGATGATTTATATTATTACACTGCTACATATGCAAACTGTATGACTGTCTTTACAAAATTGTATAATGTTATCTTGGACTGAGGAGCCACCTCTAATTTAGCCAACATGGCTCATCTCTGTAACTAGAAATGATTCTATCTTAAAGTAACCATGGTAATTTTCGTAGGTATATAATGTAAGAGAGTAAGTCTTCTACTTCGGAGACCCCAAGAGACACGGAGAATGCTTAGCATTGGCTCCCAGTTCGTATTGGTAAGAACTGCTTAGGTCAACTGTGATTATCATTTTTGTAGTAACAAACAAGTTTATTACTCTTATGTAATGTGTCTGTGATTCCTTGCATGCCGATTACTGCCAAGAACCTGAGAAGTGACGTTTAGACCTCCTGACAAGCTATTTATAAGAATATGATAGATGCAGAAAGTGCCGGTGCCCATAATTTAAGGTATGTTAGCTCAGTTGCATCATGACTGGGGGAGCTCTCTTCCTTTAGTTTTAAAGAGCCCCTGACAGCATTTGGAAAACTTTGAAAAAAGTAAGATTAATATTCAACACCATCCCATTTTCTTTATTACTTAATATATTTTCAATAATTAATTCCTCATTTTCTTTATTACTGAAGAAGTTGCATGACAACAAGAGTCCTGTCCCCTAGACTTTATCTTCTCTGACTGCTTCCCCACTCCTGACATAATAATTCCCTGTTTATGACATCATAAGTATCTTCACAGCAATAGATTCTGATGTCATTAACAGAAGTGTGATTTCAGGTGTAAGCAAGCAGAGCTGAAAGGGCAAATATACTGTTTTCATATAAATACCCTTAGTAATAAGGAAATATGGGTGAGAATTACATAATAAAATAGGAGATATAATCTACATTTATGTCTCAATATCCCATTTTTTCAAAGTTGTCTCAACTACGTCAGGAGCTCTTTAATAATAACTTGAGAACTTCATTTTTGGTTGTTATTTTTAAGTGGAAGATGGGGCGTGTCCCAGGATTAGCATGGTGTTGTGTAGGAATGGAAAAATCAGTGGTAGGTGAAAGATATGAAGTCTATCTGTCCAAATCAGTAAAAAACTGATTTATTCCCTCTGTGATTGAAGGTGGGTCTTGTAGTAAATCACCTCCTGATATTATCGAACTAGGGCACTGTGTTGATTTACCTTTGACTATAGAGTTAATTTGTTTCCAAAACTCCATAGGCTTACTTAGGCTTTTTGTTTGAAGTGAGTGTTAGTATGCAGGTTTTGCTCCCTTGAATCTTGTTTTGCAATGGTTTCTCAACTGTCGATATAATAACCAGTCTGAGTGATGATGGTTAATTTTGAATGTTTTCCAGGCAGAATCCCTTCTCTTCATGAGGGACCTAATTTCATTGGAAAGCCGTGGAGCCCACTCTTGTGATATAGCAGAGGCATTTCACCAATTTTACAAAGCTCTGTACACTCCTGAAGGAGAGATCCCTGACAAAGACCTTATAACAAAATACCTTGACAATATAGCCTTACCCTCTCTTTCCAAACCACAACAGGAATCCTTGCAAGCTCCCATCTCTCTTCAAGAAGTGAGGTGGGTAATAGAACAGCTCCCCAAGTAAAAGGCCTTAGGCCCAAATGGCTTTAATAATGCTTTCTACTCTGCCTTCAAAGAAGATTTGGCTCCCTTCCTCATCAGGTTCTACAATTCCATACGATCATCAGGGTTACTGGACTGCACCTTCACACAGGCAAGGATAACCATTTTACCTAAACTGGGTAAATCACACTTGTTACCTAGTAACTACCTGGTAACTATCATCCCATATCACTCCTGAATTTGGACCTGAAAATTCTTGCCAAAGTCTTGGCCAACAGTTTACTTAAAGTCTGGCAAGTTGTTCTTAGTCCAACTCGGGTGGCCTTTGTCACAGGGTGGTTATCTTTGGACTACCTGAGCAAGGTCCTCCACCTTATTCTGATAGCAGGAGATAGGAGACTCCCTCTGCTCTGGTTTCACTGGACACAGAGAAAGCCTTTGATCATGTTTCTTGGCCTTTCTTGTTTTCTACTCTCCAAAGAAATGGCTTTCCTGCACAATTTTGTGCTTGGCTTAAAGTCATCTACCATCATCCTATGGATAAAGTCCAGTGTAATGGAGTTTTTTCAACCCCTTCCCTCTGGCATGAGGCACCATGCAAGGATGCCTACCTGGAGCCCCTTATTCACTCCATGCAGATCACTCTGGAGGTCAAGGGTATACAAGTCTGCAATACAAGCTACAAATGGTCGGCTTATGCCAATGATCCTTTGTTGCACCTAGAAAACCCTGACTTGTCCATACCAGCTGTGGTGAACATTATTAATAAATTCTCTCAGGTGGCAGGGTACAAGCTCAGCCTTGAAAAGTCCAAGATCATGCCCCTTAACATTCATGTTAGGAGGCACTGGATTGAGAATCTGGGTCTTTTCTAGGAATTTAAAGTCCTTACCTACCTGGTAATTAAACTCTTTAATTCCCTATCCTCTCTGATCAAACTCAATTTCTCTCCTATTCGCCATGCTATTCAGGCCGACCTTCAGCGATGGAAGTCTCTACTGCTCTCGTTGTGGGGTCGGGTGAATGTGATAAAGATGAATGTCTTGCCCAGAATACTTTACCCTATTAATATGGTGATCCCTTTTCACTCAAAGCATTGGTTTATGTGCTTGCAAGCCACCATTTTGTACTCCCTCTGGAATGGCAAGGATGTCAGGAGGGCGTTTTCTAAGCTCACCCACCAAAAGGACCTGGGGGGGGTTGAGTCTTCCTCACTTCTTTCTCTATTACTGTGCTTTACACTGTTGCAAGATCTTCAGGTAGAGTGTAGATATCGAAGGCTCCATGGGCGACTATACCCCACAATGGATCCTTGTGGAAAGGTTTTTATGCCGGTTGCAAAGCATCGACTTAGATAGTTTAATTTACTCCAAGACCTCAGAGCTCCCATCCTCCCTCAGAAGTTCACCAGTTTGGTGGTCTCTTAAAGCCCTCCATCAGTTTTGCTTCCACTTGAACATATCTCTGCATAAGGATTGTTCCCAACCTCTGGTTAGCAATGCACATTTCAAAATTGCCAACTGAACTATTCTGACTAATTTCTGTCCGGCCCTAAGTAGAACACCCATCTCATCCTTGATTTTGGAGGGTAAAGTTAGTCCCATGAGTGTAGTGCAGGCCAACTTTTCTATTCTTACCTACCACCCCTTCAAACACCTACAATTAAAGGGTGCAATTTCTTCTTCTTTCTTAGGCTCCCCCTGTGGTAAAAATGTTCTAGTCCTCTCCTTTGAGATCTCATATATACAGCCACCCAACCCAACATGATTTCAAAGTACTATGATATGTTATAGTATCTTGACCCCAATAGACCATGGGGTGTATGTTTTTATTGGAAGCAGGAGCTAGATATAAAAGTGGATGATGGGGCATGGTGACAACTCTGGATCAGCTTATATAAATATCTTAAATAGGACTGGCTGCAGTTTCTACAAATTTTGGGTCCAGCATAACTTGTATTTTGCTCCCTCTAGATTGCACAGGATGGGTAAAGTGGAATCCCAATTATGTATTAGGTGTTGGAAGTCAGAAGGCACCCTAAAACATATTCTCTGGGACTGTACTCTTGTGGCCCCCCTTCTGGCAATCTATTAGGAAGGCACTGGACCCCATGTTAGGCCTGGACTCTTTTTTCAATCTGCAGTACTGCTTCTTATCATCACTCACCACTGACTTCACCAATCCAGATCTTCCCTAAGGGAATGACATGCGGAAATTCTTCAGGCTTTGGAACTTGAAAAACACATAGCTTCCCTGCAGAATCTCTTGGAAGCCTTTAATAAGAGGTGGAATCTGTTGCTGTTCCTCTTACCCATTATGAACTGCACCCCTTTGACTTAAACTTGTGATGGGATTGGTGACTCCCTAGATCGTTCCTGATGGAGGATCTACAGAGAATATATTCTAGTCTCCATCTGTATGGCCTGCACCCAATAAAACGGGGTGAGTCATGTAGTTTTCGTAAGCAAATTGGTAGAGGCTCCGGGGGCTTGAAGAGGGGGTTAGGGTCTGGGGAGGAGGGAAGGTGGGAGGTATGGCAAGGTTTTGTTTTTTTCCAACTAGGCCTGTTCTCTGTGAAGTTTGTATGGTCAGCTATATGGCCTATTTAAACCATGGTTGGTGGCCTCCCTAGGTGACTGTTATGTACTTAACGAATGTATTTAATGGGGGGAAGTTGCTGTTATTCGGTGTTTTACACTGCTCAGTTGATGTACTATATTATTGTCTAAAGGAAAAAGTTAATAAAATACACTAATTTGGAAAGCCATGGAACTTTGATGCCTTTGGAAATACACTTGGTTAGGGGCGCTTGCTTGTTGATGATGTTGGTAAAGTTCATGATGAAATAGTCTAGGGCCTGATCAATAGTGGGAAGGTCTGCGATTGGACCCCAGTTTGTGTTATAAATTGATATCAGAAACTCATCTAGGTTAAATTATGCCATATTTCTGGACTCCACAATGATGGGAGAGGGTTTCAAAATTGTTATGCCACATGCAACAGACAGGAGAGTGGTCCCTTATGCAGTCGGGTAGTACACCGACAGATCTGATTCTGTGAAGACAATTGGATACTATACAATCTAATAGTGTTGAGGTACCAGTCCTGGAATTTCGCCATGTGGGTTCACTTATATGCTGAGTGTAATGAATGTCAGAGACTATTATATGTGCCTAATTTTTATATGGGGAGAGCCAGACATTATTAAAATCCCCGCAAAGCACTGTATCATGTGAGGGTATATCAGCTAAGGATGATAAAAGGGAAGGAAGAATATTGGTAGCATCTTTTGGAAGGAGATAAATACAACTTATTAATAGTTTTCTTTTACATTACCAAGAGTAAGGGAAGTAAATAAAGCTTCTGCTGAGGTAAAATGGTGCAGGGTCTGCACCGGAAGACATATGAAGAAAGACTTAAGGAGCTTAATATGTATAGCCTCAAGGAAAGGAGGGAGAGGGGGGACATGATAGAAACTTTCAAATACCTCAAGGGAATCAACAAAGTCCAAGAGGGTAGCATCTTTCAAAAAAAGAGGTGTGCAAGAACAAGGGGCACAATTTGAAGACAGAGGGGGGCGCTCAGAGGTAATTTAAGGAAGTATTTTTCACAGAGAGGTTGTGGATGCATGGAACGGCCTTCCGGAGGAGGTTGTGGAGTCAAAAACAGTGGTGGAATTCAAGCATGCATGGGACAGTCATAAGGCAATTCTAGGGGGTTGGGGTAGGAAGAAGTAGGCTGCTGGTTAACTAGGATCTGCAGCTTATCCATTAGGTTGGGAAATGGGCAAACTGGGTTGGCCAAGCAGTCCTTATCTGCTGTCAAATTCTATGTTTCTATGTAAGCTTATCAGCCAGCGAAGGAAATACTGAGGCAGTTAGACAAGACTGTACATAAATTAAAACCCCATCTCCATTTTTACCAACTCTGTCTTTTCTAAAATATGAGTAACCTTGTAGGTCCACTTTGTGCTGTTGTATGCTGGGTTTTAACCAGGTTTCAGTATTGCCAAGAATGTCTGGATTTTGTTGATCAGAGAAGGCTTATATCTTAGCCATTTTGGGGCAAAGACTTTGTACACTTAGGCGCACAATTTTGATGCCTTTTATACTCGGTCTGGTATGTTTGGAAAATGATGGAGGCATGAACGTTGGACCAGCAGATCCTGGATTAAGTTCAATATCACCAGCGCAAGTAAAGAGAATGACCAAGTGTAATACAATAGCTAACTTTAAAGGAGATAGGTAATTAGGTCTAATAACAATCCTACTTATAGAGTGCACAGAAGTCCAAGCACAGATCCCCAGGTAGAAAGCATCTTTTTTACTCACAAAAGGAAAGTAGTTAGGAGGTAGAGCTATTTCGGAGTAGAGAGCAGTAATGGGAAGGGATGTAGGATCAGTGGGTGGGTTGATCAGACTATTAGCAATGAGGGTGTCTAGTGGTGAAAAACATATGACCTATAGAAGAGCAAGTGCAACTCCTTGCTTAGCAGACTACCGGAGGATTACAATACCTACAGGACCTCTTGGAGCGTCTGTAAAAAAACAAATCAGAACAGCAAAGAGCATCTACTGCAAGGAACTGCTCACAAACTCTGCTGGTGACCCTAGAAAATTCTGGACACACATCAAGACCTTTCTTGGGGCTACACAGTCATCGACCCCAGGGGATATGATCCTAAATTGTGTACATTGCAATGACTCGAACACTATAGCAAATGCCTTTAACAGATTATTCACGAACCTGTCTCAGTACACCTCGTCCTTCGCTTCACCTCCCACTGCATCTCAGCCCTACTGCACACCCCAGAGATCTGCATCTGGTACTGACCACTGCCAACTAATTACTACCCCCCCTTTCCACTTTAAAGCTATATCTAGATCCGAGGTCCAAAGGCTATTGCAAAACATATCCGACAACACCAGCCCCAGCTCATATTCACTCGAGCCACGACTCCTGAAGCTAGCGGCACCATTGATTGCCTCACCACTGGCCAAGATTTTCACTCTGTCTCTCTGTCGTGGTGTTGTCCCAGATCTCTGGAAGATTGCCCGAGTTACACCTATCCTTAAAAAAGGAGACCCAAAGGATATCAACAACTACAGGCCCATAGCCATCCTTTCTGTGCTAAGCAAGCTACTGGAGAAGCTTGTTGTAACCCAAACCATTGACTATCTCACAAAGAACAACCTTCTCTCAGACACTCAGCATGGTTTCAGAAAAGGGCACAGTACCTCAACCGCTCTTCTCAAATTCTCCACCGATGTACTCTGCAACATGGACAAAGGCCTACTCACCGGAGCAGTATTTATAGATCTTACCAAAGCTTTCGATCTTGTTGATCATCCCCTGCTTCTCTCAACCCTGCATAGACTTAACTTCTCATCCTCAGTAGTTGACTGGTTTAACAACTACCTATCAAACAGATTACAACTTGTTAAATTCAACTCCGCTCTCTTGGATGTGACCAGCACTGACATCGGAGTACCCCAGGGCTCCATCCTGGGACCCCTTCTTTTCTCGCTATACATCAACAACATAGATTATGCCATACTCTCCTGCTCAGCTATCTTATACGCTGATGATCTCGTCCTCTACTCCAGCGCTGACAAAGTTAACATCATTAACAAAAACCTCTCCTCGGATTTCAGGAATGTGCAAACATGGCTAAATGCTAAAAAGCTCATCCTTAACACAAAAAAGAACCAAGCCATGCTATTTGGCACTGCCCCCAAACTCAGGGCCCATAAGGAACCCCTCCTAGTCCATGACTCTTGGGGGGGTCTCTCATCGACTGTGTCACATCCTTCAAATATCTAAGAGTCCTCCTCGATAAATCCCTTGATTTCAGTCTGCACATCCAGTCAACCTGTAAAGCAACAAATGCCAAACTTGGAATCGCCTATAAGACTTGTCACCTGCTAACACCATCTGCCAAACTGGCAATTGCCAAGGGTATTCTGCTTCCAGCGCTGACATATGGTGTCTCCACTTTTGCTAATGCCCATAAGACTGCTCTCCATAAATGGGATGCGGCGTATAACAACATATGTCGGTAGTACCTCCTCTTCCCATCGCCTCAAGCACCACTGCACACTGTATAGCGACCTAGGCTGGCTCTCCCCAACTGCCTACCGACTATACTCCCTAGGGACCCTCACAGACTCTGTAATCCGTAACCAAACCCCCTCCTCCCTTGCAGCTCTACTTGTACCACAGACGCCTACCCACGGACTATGCTCGGCAAACAAATTTCTACTTACCATTCCTAGGTGTCTTACTTCAAAAAGCTCTGGAGCATTTCACTGCACTGCCCCAGCCACCAGGAACGCCCTTCCTCCTGCCCTGAGGCAGGCTAACTCCCACCCAATCTTCAAAAAAGAACTATATCGTCACAGCTAACCACCCTATTTCGCCCAAGACACTGCTGCACTTCTGAACAAGCTTTGCTATAAAATGTCTTTATAGCTGCCACTTAGCTCAGTTTCAGTTTTTTGCATGTACTAATGTCACTTTTGTCATCTCTGCATAGCTATATGTATTATTTCGAGTACTGTCTGACTTGATCTGTATTCTAACCTACCTGTACTATACACTATGTATTGTATAATCTCATCTCTTTTTATGTATGTATTCTCCTGGGTCGTGCCTGAAAATAGTCAACTTTGGCTAGTGCACCCAACCCGGTTAACAAAAACTAAATAAATAAATACACCAGGGATTGGAGTAGCTACTCTTATACTAATATAATAAACAGTCTGAGTTTGTTAAAACTGCCAGTGGCAGGGTACAGCAGGATTCCTGTGTGGTTACTTTAAAGGCTTGAGTAATCTTAAATTCCAGCAATGACTTAATTGAAATTGAAGACAGACTGCAGAAGCAGGAATGTAAAATCCCTGTCTGATAACACAAAAGGTTTATGTAATCTATACTTGTAGTGAAGATTCAAATTAAAAGGACCAAAAAGAAGCTGCTGAAAACAGTATCACTGTGTAAGCAAGCTTAAAATCACCACAAACCTAAATAAGAGCAGTCAGGCACCCTCTTATAATAATGCAGTATAGACTGCAAATGGGAAACTTGACACTTAGTCACATTAACCTCATAGGCTATATAAGTCACACCGGCTAAGGGTGGGTGTGAAGCTGCCACACAGTGGTGGCAGGAATCGAGAAAGAGACAGAGAAGAGTTCTATGCTGCCAAAATTAGTCAGATCGGTAGATCAGCACACTTTCTAATGTCAGTGTACAAGCAGGCTCTCTCTAGTAGTCTATCTACTTTTTTTAACTGAACAAGCACACTCACTGTAGCAGACTCTGTTTTCCAAGTTAAACACACTCACTCAAGTTTAAATTCTTTTGAACGCTTAGTAGGAAATTCAGTTCGAGGGATTTCAATGTTAAATTAGCTCCCCCCAGTTCCTCCCCAGTTTTAACTTGTATGAGCTTTGACTGTGAAATTCAGCAGAAAATTCTGTATGGAAAGCTGCTAAAATTCATAAGCACAAGAAAGAAAAATATGGAGCCATCACCCAAAAAGGCTCCAATTTCAAATAAAGTGGTTGTGCGCTGAGTCCGTTTGAGCGCATACCAGTGCAAGTTGTGGGTGGGCAGGGAGCAGCTCCTGTGGCTCAAGCCAAGCTCCAAAATGCCCAGGGAGCAGGGAAGGAACTGCATGAGTTGTGGGCAGGCAGGATGCAGCTCCTGCAGCTCCAACCACATTCCATGATGCCCACAGGGTAGGAAAGGTACTGTGCGTGTTGTGGGCAAGAGAGGGACAGCTCCTACAGCTCCAGCTGTGTTACAAAAAGCCCAGGTGGCAGGGAGGGAACTGTGCAAGTTGTGGGAGGGCAGGGATCAGCTCCTGTGGCTCCAGCCACATTCTGAAATGCCTAGGGGACAGGGAAGGAACTGTGTGAGTTGTGGGAGGGCAGGGAGCAGCTCCTGTGGCTCCAGCTGCATTCTGAAATGCCCAAAGGGAAGGGAAGGAACTGTGTGAGTTGTGGATGGGTTGGAAACAGCTCCTGTGGCCCAGCCACATTCTAAAATGCCCGGGGGCAGGGAGGGAACTGTGTGAGATGTAGGTGGGCAGGGAGCAGCTAGTGTGGCTCCAGCCACATTGCAAAATGCCCAGGGGGCATGGAGGGAACTGTGCAAGTTGTGGGTGGGGAGCAGCTTTTGTGGCTCCAGCCATGTTCCAAAACACCCAGGGAGCAGGGAGAGGACTGTGCAAGTTGTGGGCAGGCGGGGAGCAGCTCCTGTGGCTCCAACCACATTCTAAAATGCTCAGGGGGCAGGCAGGGAACTGTGAGAGTGGTAGGTGGGTGGGGAGCAGCTCCTGTGGTTCCAGTCACATTCTGAAATGCCCAGGGGGCAGTCAGGGAACTGTGCAAGTTGTGGGTGGGTGGGGAGCAGCTCCTGTGGCTCCAACCTCTGTCCAAAATGCCCAGAGTGGCAGGGAGGGAACTCTGCAAGTTGTGGGCAGGCAGGGAGCAGCTTCTGTGACTCCCACCATGTTCCAAAATGCCCAAACAGCAGTGAGGAAACTGAGCGAGTTGTGGGCAGGTGGGGAACAGTTCCTGCAACTTCAGCCACATTCCAAAATGCCTAGGGGCGGGGAGGGAACTGTGCGAGTTACAGGTAGGTGGGGAGCAGCTCCTGTGGCTCCAGCCACATTCCAAAATGCCTAGGGGCGGGGAGGGAACTGTGCGAGTTACAGGTAGGTGGGGAGCAGCTCCTGTGGCTCCAGCCACATTCCAAAATGCCCAGGGGCGGGGAAGGAACTGTGCGAGTTATGGGCAGGTGGAGAGCAGCTCCTGTGGCTCCAGGTGTGTTCCAAAATGCCCAAAAGGCAGTGAGGGAACTGTACGAGTTGTGAGTGGGTGGGCAGTAGTTCCTGCAACTTCAACTGCATTCTAAAATGCTCAGGGAGCAGTGAGGGAACTGTGCAAGTTGTGGGTGGGTTGGGAGCAGCTTCTGTGGCTCCAGCCACATTCTGAAATGCCTAGAAGGCAGGGAGGGAACTTTTTGAGTTGTGGACAGGCAGGCAGCAGCTTTTACAGCTCCAGGTGTGTTCCAAAATGCCCGGTGGGGCAGGGAGGGAATTGTGCAAGTTATGGGTGGCGGGGAGAAGCTGCTGGTTTCCAGCCATGTTATGCAATGCCCAAGGGGCAGGGAGGGAACTGTGCAAGTTGTGGGTGATGGGGAGCAGCTCCTACAGCTCCAGCTGCATTCTAAAATGCCTAGGGGGCAGGGAGGGAACTGTGTGAGATGTGGGCAGGTGGGGAGTAGCTCCTGTGGCTCCAGCTGCATTCCAAAATGCCTAGAAGACAGAGAAGGTACTGTGTGAGTTGTGGGTTGGTAGGGAGCAGCTCCTGCAGCTCCAGTCACATTTCAAAATACCCAAGGGGCAGAAAGGGAACTGTGCGAGTTGTGGGTGGGCAGGGAGCAGGTCCTGAAGTGCCACCCTCGTTCCAAAATGCCCAGGGGGCAGGGAGGGAACTTTGCTAGTTGTAGGTGGGCGGGGACCAGCTCCTGCGACTCCAGTCATGTTCTGAAGTGCCCAGGCGGCAGGGAGGAAACTGTGTGAGTTGTGGGTGGGTGGGAAGCAGCTTCTATGGCTCCAGCTGCATTCCAAAATGCCCAGGAGACAGGGAGGGAACTGTGTGAGTTGTAGGCAGGTGGAGAGCAGCTCCTGCAGCTCCAGCCATGTTTTGAAATGCCCATGGGGCAGGGAAGGAACTGTAAATATATACAAATGAGACCTGGACCATCAGGACCTGACCACACAGGTAAAAACCGGACATGTCCATCCATCCAGGCTAGATGGGCCAGCAATATTAGCATAACTTGTGTCCTCTCTGGCTGCTCCAGCAGGACTGGCCAGTTTGGATTGCCTGGTTGTTCAGTTTTTCCATGTGTACCTGTTACTTAATACATTTCCTACTTCATTAGTCCATCACTGTCGAAACAGGTTGAAGTTGGGTTTTATGGTGGTATTTTGGAAATAATAAAAAATGCAGAACTTGATTGCAGAAATGAAGAATGAAGGTCCACTAAGTTTGTCATTTCTACAGTACCTCACCCCCCGCAGATCTACTGTGCTGGAGGGTTGTTAACCCCCCCAGTCCTCAAACGCATGTATCCTCCCTTTGGGATTGAGACCCCTTGCACTGTCCCAACCATGTTTAAACCCATTCATGTTAGCTGCTCACACTACTTCCTTTGGTAGTCTATTTCATGGTTTTACCACCCTCTCAGTGAAGTAGAATTTCTTCACATTTCTCCTGAACTTACTCCCCAACAAAGCTCCAGTCATGCCCCTAGTCTCTCGTTTCATACTCCTTACAAAAAGATCCTCACTATCCACGTTGTTCATACTCCTGAGAAACGTATATGTTTCAGTCATGTCTCCCTGTTCCATCTGGCCTCAAACAAGTGCATATATTTTACTTATTTATGGCTTCCAGCCAGTCCTCATAGGATCTACCCATATGGTCCTGAATCATCTTTTTGACCCTTTGCTGTACCAACTGTAGTTTGTCAATATCTTTCCCCAGGTAAGCACTGCAGAACTGGGTGCAGTACTCCAGGTGAGGCCTCACCGGGTAGCTGTACAGTGACAGACTCACTTTGCCTCTCCTACTGCCAAAACTCCTCTTATACACAACAACATCCTTGTTGCTTTGCCATATGCTTTTGTTGCAGAAACATGTTTGCTTCAGGGAGTCACTGATGATGGAGGGATGGCTGAAAGGCATGTAGTTGCCTATATTCCCCTCCCCCCTTGTGGAGTGTTACTGTGTCAGAGGATCTCCAATTCACTGGCACCACTCTGGACTTCAGTGAATCATTAATTAGCTGTGTGAAGGGTATTGTCAGTTCTGTAGACATTCCCATCAGTACCCAAGGGTTCCGGTGATCCTGGCCTGATACCTTGTCTACTTTGAGACCTTTTCTATCTAGACCCTTTTTTGGCACTGTAAAGTACAAGCAATCCTCCCTGCTTGATATATTGTGTGCTATGACAAGCACGTCCCAGCTTTCCCCGGCAGACCATTCACTTGAACAAATGATGAATCTGACTTTGTTGTCTGTGTCTGTTTATCATTCCCAATGTCATGTTCCTCATGCATTCCTATGCTTTTGTCTCAGCTGCAGCCATTCAGAAATCTGAAGAAGAGTGGTACAGGAAGGCTGAGGTGGCACATCAACAGCCAGTGCCACTCCTTGTGGGGCTGGTGGCGATGTTAGTAAAGGGATTATTTTGGCTGCAGAGAAAGTGTAACCAGAAACTTTAGATACTGTATGGCAAGTTATGGAATACAGTATATCAATTACAAAATAAAATGAAATAGTCTTCTTAATGAGACATTAAACCAAGGTCTCGTCTGCCTGTTCTGGTGGTTGTTCAGGTGGCCGTTAAAGATCTCATGGCACATCTCAAAAAGAGTAGGACAATGTCTCCAGTGTCCTTGCCAAATTTCCACCATTCACTTAAAAAATACCACCGACAGTTCAATTTGGTTCAATTTATGACCAATCCTGATTGTCATCTGAGTCAGCCGGTGTTACTACTATTCAGTGGAGTGAATGCTAGCTGTTGGGCATGTGATCATGAGGGAGGGGTGGGGCATTAGCATCCTTAGTGATGTCTATCAAGTCACATAGCATCACTAATGATGCAGTTGCCCCAAACCTCCTTCGTGCTCATGACTGCACATATACTGAGACAGCCCGATGTGGGCATGCAAGCAGGAGAGGGTCCTAACTGACTTAATGTTACAATGGAGGATTCTGACTAGACAGGGGCATAGCCTAAGGCACTGTCTACTCCTGGTATTGCCTGGAGCTGACAATTTGAAAGTTACATCTTTCTTTTATCTCTAGGGCACTGGGAACAGGGTAGATGGGTTCAAAAAGATTAGAATGGGGTGGGAGTGAGGCCCAGAGATTAACCTTGAACACTGAACAATTTCTATGTAAACCAATAAATAAATAGTTAAGCTACTGATGTGGTTGTTTTGATATTGCAGATAACTATATAGACAATCCATGCTGAGGTTTATAAATTCTCAGTGTAAGTTAACCTTAAGATTATGAGGGAGGGGGCACCACATGTAGAGTGAGTTGATTCAATGAAGTAAGTAAAGATGACAACATTTTTAGAAAGTATTCTTTTTTAATACAGAGGTATCTGCAAGGAAGATGACCACCCAAAAGGCTAACTGGATGAGGCATGCCAATAAAGCCCTCCAAGAACATTGGCCCAGTGGTGCAGAGGTCTGAGACACTGGGTGCCTCACCTTCTGCCATGCTGGCAACCGAGGTTCAGAAACAGACTAGGGTCACTTGGGGACTGGCCAGGGGATGAAGGATTGAGCATCAAAAGACAGTTCTTCTTCTTTGGGGAGGGAGGACAGTACTAGTCACTGCAAGGTCACCACGTAGCTGAGGTCTGGTGGCACAGCAGCATCCACTTCCTGCTTTGGTGTTGGCTGAGGGCAGGTGCTGAGTGTATGCAACACCTTTGCAGTGCCTGCCTACATCATTGCAAGTTGTTGGATGTCAAAAGGGGAGAAAATGTGCAACATAGGACCCTGCTGGCAGGATGAAGCTCCTGCTCATTGTAGGCCCCATAAAACTGACTGGGTTCTGACTTCCATTCTGGATATGATCACTGGGGGTGGGGAAGATGGACCTCCTTCCTTTATCTCATGGGAGGGAGCATTCTATGGAAATTGTCAGAGACCAGATGAGCCTCAGATGTAGTGGATGATGGGACAGGGCAGGTAAGAAGCAGAAGAGGGCTGGAGAAGAAAGGTGCATAAAAATACTGTATGATGAAAAAAAAAAGACAGCCTCCCAGGAACACATTGCCAAAAAAAACAGTGAAAAGGACTGAAATATCGATGGTCCCTCTCCAGCCCCTCCCAACTGGTGCCCCACCCCCCGAAAGCAGCTCCTCCCAGGCCACAGCTGATCTGCAGCCTGCAGGAAACAGTGTCAATCTGCAGCTGATGCAGCTTAACTAGTGCATCTAGCGAATGGAACATTACGTGAAAAACCTGATTGAAAATCAAAATAGGATTCTGACTGGCACTTTCACAGGAACGGCAACAGCAGCAACCCTAACATTTTAATATCCATACAGTGTATGTTTAATTTGTGTTTCTGTCCACATTTGAATTGTATACTTTTCCTTATTTAGGGTCAATACTACTTTTATAGCATGGCTTTATTTACTTTAAAGGGTAACATCTGACCCTGTCACCCATTTTGTGATGTCCTGGGACTATGGCTGGCCTCATTTCCTGCTGTTATGAGTCTGGCCTTGGCTCACATGTTTTTTTTTCTGCGACTGGCCCAGACTCCCATTTTCTGTAGCTCTGGTTCTGCCCCAACCCCCATTTTCTGATGCTCTGGGTCTGGCTCTGATTATTTTTCTTTAACATTGTCCTTTCATTAGCCCAGGGGAAACAATACACAGGCATAACACTATACTATTTCTATTTCTGCATAGGATGATCTATGCACCCCAGGAATGCCTTTTTCAAGGTTTCAAATTATATATTTTATCAAGGTTTATTTTTGTTCCATACATGATCCAAAACTTTGTTTTTAGGCTGAAAGGACATGCTGAGTGGGATAAGTGTGGAACTGTATGGATGGTGATGTATGGCATGGTCCATTTAGAAGAGCTGGGGACCCCCTACACTTGCCAGTAATGTAAGCTATGGATCTATGGATGGTCACTTCAGAGTCTGGTCTGCAGTGGTGTCCAGGGAAGAACAGAGTTAAGAGATTTGGAGGGGAGAGGGAAGTTATGGTGAGGCTGGGATAAAACCCACCGCCTGCAGGGCCGATCCTGTATACGTCTTTGCATTTTGTCACTGAAATGTTGGATACAAACACTCAAAATGTAGGGAAACGAGGGGCACTAATCTTAATAATATTGGACAAATTGTGAGACATAGACACATTCAGAAAACTGAAACCTAGTGACTTAACAGCACTCTGCACTTGATCGCACCCTGGACACTAGCTGAAAGTCTTAACAGTGAAGTGATAATGACTCACATTGAGTTTTTTGTGGGATCCCTCTCTTGAACTGCCAGATAATTGCAGCTCTTAATGAGCTATTAATCACACCTGGCCATCTGGAACATTGAGAGAGATTAGCATGAGAACTAGAGAATGCTAAAGTAGAGACTTTTTTTAACTTCATTAACAGCCATGAAAATCTTCACTAGTCAAGACGGGCAAGTAGAGAGTTAGCTGCACTAGCCCTGGTCAATCTGCACTGGTGTTTGAGCTAGTAAAACAATGTTAAGATCGACCCCTGCTCTGATACCACTTTCTAATATTCTGTGTCTGGCACTATTTTATGATGCTCTGGGTCTGGCTGTGGCCCCGTTTTCTAGTATTTTAGATAAGAAACAACAAGAAAGACCACTCTACTGCTAGGTTTAATAAATAAGAGGCAACCACAAAAAAAACTGAAATAAAAAGCACTACCTCTGTCATATCAAAAAAGGGCTACAGTGAAAAACTCATGTGAGAATAGTTTATTTATGGAAAAAGTATACCATACCATATGAACATACAAAGACACCAGTAGAATAGGGCCTTAAAGGTCTATCAAGTCTGCCTGAGTGTGCAGCTCACAGATTAATTTACTGCAGCTGCCCCAAACCATGTCCAGCCCCCCTGATTTATCACCCTCCACCACCATCACGCCACTCCCCAGCCTCCCCTTAGTTTTGACCATTCCCTTAACCCTGTCCCATCCCTTTTTGAAACTGTCCACCGTCTTCAGCAAGATCACCTCTTCTGGCAAGTCATTCCAGCTTGCTACCACCCTTTCCGTGAAATAGTGTCTCCTAAATTTCCGATTGAATCTTCTCCCCTTCCAGTTTCAGACTATTCCCATCCAGCCCTTGAAAGAGGTTGCCCCTCATGTAGACGCCAGCATGGTAGCTGCAAACCCCAAACAGTTTCACCTGTTGACACTTTAATAGGCAAAACCAATTGGAGTTTGCAGGTCTTGTTTCCCCTTCTATGGGATGTATGGTATGTTCTACTTTTTTCATAAATAAATTATTCTTTGCATGAGTTTTTGACTGTAGCCCATTTTTTTGATATGGCTGAGGTGATGCTTCTTATTTCTGATTTTCACACTTTTGGTATGAACCTGGCTTGTTTCTGGTACTCAGATTCTGGCCCTGGTCTCCATTTTCTGATGCTCTGAGTCTGACTCTGGCACCATTTTCTGGGTCTGGCACAGGCTGCAATTTTTGTATGCACTACAGTACATTTTACCCTGGCTAACATTTTATGATGCTCTGGGTCTGGTCGAGGCCCACGTTTTCTAATGCTTCAGGTTTGGCTCAGTCCACATTTTCTAATGCTTTAGGTATTTTTCTAGTCAGTGTTTACTGATGCTCTGAATATTTCCCTGGCCCCCACAGGTATTTCCTCACATTTAGAGAAAATGCCTGTTTAGTTGTCCTTTAATATTACTGTCCTCTGATTCACCTGTTTTGGCTGCAGGCATTTTGTTTAATTTCATGTTATTGTACACAGAGTTCACACTACTTGGCTGAAGGCTTTCTTATTTAATGTCATGTTATGGTCCCCAGAATCATCCACTTTGGCTGCAGAGGTTTTGTTATTGTTCTTGTATTCATCCTTCTTAGCTGCAGGAGTTTTAATCAGTTTCATGTTAATGTCCCTGGATTCACCCTTTTCAGCTGCAGTGGTTTTATTTAATTTCATTCTATTGTTTCCAGATTCATTCTTATCAGCTGCAGGGGTTTTGATTAATTTCAGTTAATTAGCCCTGGAGTCACACTTTTTGGCTGTTGAGATTTTATTTTATTTCATGTTATTGTTTGCCTTCCTTGACTACAGGAGTATATTCCATTTAATGTGATTTTGTATTTTTGTTTACTATAAAATTTAAAATGCTGCTCACTTACCCAACACATGTGTAATCTTGGAATCTTCTGCAACAGAGCGCTACCTATTGTATTGACACTGAAAATATATATTTTTTGACAAAACTGAAAAAGTTTCCTTCCATATGGGGAAACAATGGCATTTACTTACCTGGTATAGGTGATTAGAATAGCTCCTTTTATAGTACTCTGCATTCCATACCAGTGGGATATTCCTTATCCATCCTATAGGGCGATGCATGAAGCAATGATATTTGGCAATAGCCCAAGGCCAACCCCTAAGTCCATCCCAGACATCTCCAGTATGAAATTTCCCTAGCAGAAAGGAGATGGAAGAAAAAAAAAGCAACACAAAAAAACAGAAAATAAAGGAGCCAGCAGTACACTGTATGATGGACCAACTCCATCAGCCTGGCAACTGAAATAAGGAGTGCCTTAAAAAGGACAGGAAATCATTGCTAATTAGTAGCTGTTTATAATGTTCCCATTTACCAAAATGATATCCATAATTCTAAATAAACCATATGTAACTGTACCTGAATCAAAAGTGGTGTGAAAAACTGTATTTTGCATTGTTTTGCTTTAATGAGCAGCATTCTGTTACAGTTGTCTTAATACAGTGGAGTCCTCTTAAGTGCACACCCGCGGGATAAATATTTTTTGTGCACTTAAGCGGGTTGTGCATTTAACCAGAAAATGACTTCTAGGCACATTTCACTGTTTCTGTAATGTGCTTTATTAAATATCAGGCGCTCAAGTTAAAATAATAAGGTGGTCTGCCTCTGAGAAAGTAAGGGGTCTACTGAAAAATATAGGATCTTCTTGTCTCAGAACAGGACTATCAGGAGTTTAAAGGGCACAGAGGCAGCAAGTAAGTAGGGAGAGAAAAAAAAACAAAGGAAAGAGTAAGGATTTCAAACAACAGTGAAGGGGCCAGCAGTAAGACATGATGGGAGTGGTACAGTGCAGTGGCTGTGGAGCAGCAGTCTTCCAGGAGACGTTATGGAGGATGCAGTGTTGTCCCATCTGCAGGCACCTCTCTGGGCTGAGGGAGGAGGTTGCTCATCTCCAGGCAGAGTTGGCCAGGAATTGTGGGACCTCCTTTTCCATCCAGGGACCACCACGGCCACTGCCATTGCCTCAGAGGTTGCCAAGAAAGAGGAGCAGTTGGACCACAGTGGGTTCAGGGAGGGTGAGGGTGGTGGAACAGAGGTGCATCCCTCCAGTTGTACCTCTCCACAATTCCTATGCCATTCTTGCAAAGTGTGGTTGCTCTATGGAGACAATGGTAGTGAAGACCAAGGAGGATGCTGGGAACTTCCACAAGGGAGACCCACAGGAGGGTGGCATGGGACCCCACGGGGAAGAAAACAATTCCTGGTGGGGGACTCCATTGTTAGGAGGTAGAACTGGGGGAGGAAGGGGAGAGGGAGGTAAGGTGCCTGCCTGGCACTATGGCTTGGAGAGACAGGGAGTGAATCCTCAGGATCACCAGAGCAGCTGCACAGGGGAGGGAGCTGGATGTCATTGTCCACCTAGGGACAAATGACCTGGCTAAGAAAGGGATCAGAGCAGTGCAGGAAGAGTTTGTGGAGTTGGGGAGGGGTCTTTGACCAGTAGCACGCACGGTAACCTTCTCGGAGGTGCTGCCTGTCTATGGCGTAGGTGAGGCTAGGGTGCTCCACACCATGAGATTCAATCAGTGGTTGAAAATCTGGTGCAGAGCTCAGGGATATGGCTTCATTGGGGACTGGGGCTCCACCTGGAGTGATGCAGGCCTATACTGGCATGATGGGCTGCATCTGACCAGGAGGGGAACCAGGATCCTAGGTGATAGGTTTAAATGCTTCATTGGCAAGCAATTAAACTAGCCAAGGGGGGAGGCAATGGAAAGTAACAGGAAAATCCAACCCCCCAAAAAAGTCAGGGTAGTAAGTGAGGTAAACACCACGACAGAGATGTCGATAGGGAGAAGGGAAGGGGTAAATGGAGAAAGTGACAAAGGCAATAAGGACAGGGATGGGGCAAAAAGGAGTAAGGCCATCAGGAAATGGAGGGTAATGAGTACCAATGCCAGTAGTCTGGGCAACAAACTCCCTGAACTGGTGGCCTTGATGGAAGAGGGATGTCTGGATATCGTAGCAGTCACAGAAACATGGTACACAGAGAACCATGACTGGGATGTTAACATATCAGGGTACATAACCTACAGGAGAGACAAGGACATGAGAAGAGGGGGTGGAGTAGCTCTCTATGTAAAGGAAGAGATAAAAACAACTGAACAAAAGAGTAAACAGGGAGGAGAGGAAAGGAGGCACTGTGGGTCACCTTAGAGACTGGAAATGGCACCACAATCCGCACAGGGGTTGTATACAGACCCCCATGTCAGGAGGAGGGAATGGACAAGGATATGATAGAAGGCATTCTTAGGATGGCAGAGAAAGGGGAGATACTGTTGATGGGGACCTGAATATGCCAGATGTTAACTGGAGCACATTTGCTGCAGCCACATCCAAGAGCAGGGCCATTCTCGATGCCTTTCAGGTGGCATGCCTCAGACAGTTAGTTTCGGAACCCACTCATGAGGGAGCAATCTTAGACCTCATACTTTCAAATGGAGACAGTGAGAGGATCTCAGATCTAGTAGTGGGTTGCAATCTGGGAACAAGTGACCATCAAACAGTGTAGTTCACAATAAACTTAGCTATAGAGTCAAGCCATACAAAAGTGAGGGTACTGGACTTCAGGAGGGCTGACTTTGGCAAGATGGGAGAGTGCCTTAGAAAAGCACTAGCAAACAGGCTAGAAGGAGGGGTGGAGCAACAATGGGAAAACATCAAAACTGCCATCACAGAGGCAACAAGCCTTTGTGTGAAGCAAACAAACAAATCAAAACAAAAGAAAAAGCCACTATGGATCTAAAAAAAGGTGGCAGGGAAAGTCAGGAAGAAAAAGATAGCATTCAGGAAATATAAGGAAACACAGAAGGAGCAGGACAGAGAGCTGTACCAGTTAAGGCAGAAGGAAGCAGGGAAGGAAGTCAGAATAGCAAATGCCCAAATTGAGGAAAAGATAGCCAACTCGGTTAAGAAGGGGGATGAAACGTTTTATAGGTATATCAGGGAGCGTAGAAAGACAAAGGGAGGGATAGTGAGTCTGAATAGAATGGACGGTGGGTGGGCAGAGAGGGACAGTGAAAAAGCAGGGATACTGAATGCATATTTTTGCTCAGTATTCACAAAAGAGGAGGAAGGGGAGGTGCCTAATCCAATTAACAGAAGCACTCTTGATAGGGGGTAAATCCCAGTCCTTTCACAGAAGGAAGGGTTCTGAAAGAACTCCTAAAACTGAAGGTGGACAATGCAATGGGTCCTTATGGAATTCAACCCAGAATTCTAAAAGAATTAAGGGAAGAATTAGTGAAACCACTGACTACCCTTTTTAACAAATCATGGGAGGATGGTGTGGTACCTGAGGACTGGAGGAAGGTGGATGTGATTCCCCTTCACAAAAGTGGGACCAAGACAGAGGCAGGAAACTACAGACCTGTCATTTTGACCTCTGTAGTAAGGAAAGTGATGGAATCACTTCTGAAGGAAAGAATTGTTGAGTACCTAGAGGCCAGTGGGGCACAGGACCCAAGGCAGCATGGGTTCACAGCGGGAAGGTCATGTCAGACGAATCTAATTGATTTCTTTGACTGGGTGACCAAAGTAGTAGACCAGGGAAGGGCTGTGGACATGGCTTACCTAGACTTTAGCAAGGCATTTGACACAGTCCCACACAAAAGATTGTCAAATTAAGCAGCCCAGGAGTGGATCCCAGGATGGTAGCCTGGGTAAAACATTGGCTGGACAGCAGGACACAGAAGGTAATTGTAAATGGAGTCCACTCTGAAGAAAGAGTGGCTACTAGTGGGGTACCGCTGGGATCAGTACTGGGTTCAGTCCTTTTTAATGTCTTTATAAATGACATTGCAGAGGGACTGGAAGGAAAAGTATGCCTCTTTGAAGATGACACAAATATCTGCAATAGGGCTGATACACAAGGAGGCATGAAAAGGATGAAAAGGGACTTGGCAAGGTTGGATGAATGGTCAGAAGTATGGCAGCTTGGATTCAATGCAAAGAAGTGCAAAATAATGCACCTGGGAAACAAAAACCCAGGGGAAGATTGCACAATGGGGGGAGGTAGTAACAGCAACAAAAATGGAAAGGGACCTGGGGTTAATAATATTAAATGACCTTAAGGTTAGCAAGCAATGTGAGAAGGCAGTAGGAAGGGCTGGGGTATTCCGGGATGTACAGGGAGAGGCATCACCAGCAGAAAACAGGAGGTTGTTACCCTTCTGTACAGACAGTTGGTGAGGCCCATCTGGAGTACTGACTCCAGTTCTGGAGACCCCATCTCTGCAAGGATATAGACAGGTTAGAGGCAGTCCAGAGGAGGGCAACTAAAATGGTGCAGGGTCTGCAAGAGAAGCCATACAAGGAGAGACTAAAGGAGCTTAATATGTATACCCTTGAGGAAAGGAGGGAGAGGGGGGACATGACAGAAACTTTTAAGTACCTCAGTGGAATCAATAAAGTCCAAGAGGGTAGCATCTTTCAGAAAAAGAGATGTGCAAGAACAAGGGGACACAATTTAAAGATGGGGGGCAGTTCAGGGGCAATGTGAGGAAGTATTATTTCACAGAGATGGTGGTGTACACATGGAATAGCCTTCCTGAGGAGGTTGAGGGGTCTAAAACTGGGAGAATTCAAAATACTTGGGACAGACATAAGGCAATTCTTGTGGGGGGTAAGAAGAAATAGGCTGTTGGTTAACTAGGATCTGCAGTTTATCCTGTAGGTAGGGAAATGGGTGGACTAGGTGGGCCAAGTGGTCCTTACCTGCTGTCAAAGTCTATGTTTCTATGTTCTACGTGATAATATCTTTATTTGTTGCACGCCTTTCAAAATTATCAAGGTGCTTCACACAGTTACAAACAACACATTAAAACAATTAAAATCAAAACAAATCAGGGAATGCCTTAATTCATAAAAACATTTTCAGTGTCTGCTTAAAGCTCCCCACAGTGCTGCACTCCTGAAGCTGATGGGCAGAGAATTCCAGAGGGTTGGGGCAGCAAACTTAAAGGCATGTGCTCCAGAAGAATTTGGAGTAACCCTCGGAATCTCCAGCAACCCCTCGTTAGCCAAGCGAGCTGTTGCATAGGGGAGTAAGGAGTCAGAAGCTCTTTCAGATAGTCGGGACCAAGTCCGTGTAGGGCGCTGTAGGTTAATAAACCTACCTTGAAGGTGATCCACCACTGAATCGGCAGCCAGTTCAGATCGCGCAGCACTGGGGTAATATGAGATCTCCTAGGTACCCCAGTCAGTAAACGAGCAGCAGCGTTCTGCATCAGCTGCAAGTGGTGGATATCAACCCCAGGAAGCCCTAGGTAAAGGTAGTTGCATTAGTCAAGGCACGAGGTCACAAAGGAATGGACCAATACGGGAAGATCACTGGATGGAACAAGGTGCTTGATCCGGGCAATGTTCCTGAGAGAGTAAAAGGCTGTCTTCATGACTGCTGACACCTGATGACGGCGGGTCAGCCTGTCATCAAGCACCACTCCCAGGTCATGCACCTGATCAGAGGTAAGGATCCGAACACCCCCCCAGAAATAAACCAGAGGGCCGATCAGTCTTCAATCCCTCTATCCTACGTCCTGAGTCCACCACCAAAACCTCAGTTTTACCTATGTTCAACTTTAACCCACTCAAATTCAACCAGTCTTGGATTTCAGTGAGGCAGCTGTTAAATGCTGAGAGAACACTAATCTGGTCAGAGGGAAAAGACAGGTAGAGCTGGGTATCATCAGTATAGCAGTGAAACCTCAGCCATACCATCTTACAATGTCTCCGAGGGGTAGCATATACACTGCAAACATCATGGGGACAATAATGAGCCCTGGGGAACCCCACACAACAGAGAGAAAGACTCAGAAGAAAAAATTCCTGAGCACTGTACCAGTCAGTCCACAGATGGACCTTAGGTGCTCAACCAGTACTCCATAGTCTACAGTGTCAAAAGGTTAAGAGAGATCAAGGAGTACCAAGATGGAATGGCTTCTCCAATCTCTTACCATCAGAAGATCATTGAGCACCCGAACCAGAGCTGTCTCAGTACTATGCCTCTTATGAAAACCAGATTGGAGAGGTTCGTAAATACTATGGATGGTCAAATGGTTCTCCAGTTGGGTTGCCACAACTTTCTCAATAATCTTTCCCACAAAAGGAAGGTTCAAGATGGGTCTGTAGTTAGCTAGAGTATCTGGGTTCAATTTAGCTTTCTTCAGGAGGGGTGTCACCACCGCCTCCTTCAGGGAGCTTGGAAACTCACCCGATTCCATGGAGCACCAGATAATCTGAGCCAAGACTGGGCCAATGATGATGCTAAAACCCAAGATCAGGGAAGTAGGGCCTGGATCTAAACTACAGCACGTGGGGCACATCCTCTGGACAATCCTCATAATATCAATGAACTCCGGTAGGTCAAAGGTACTCCAGGAAAAAAAGAGGCTTAGCAGCCAGACACCGACCAACTGCTTCCCCATAGAACGAGTCTGATGGATCTCTAACCTGATGTCGGCCACCTTATTTGCAAAGAATCGAGCAATCTCTTCACACTCCATTTGTGAAAAGACTCGATGGAGCTGCAGACATGTTGGGTTGCACAATTTGTCGACAGTTCAGAAGAGCTGGGTTCGATTCTGAACAACAGAGATTTCCCTGGAGAGGAATTCTGCCTTCTTATGGGAGATCACTGATTGGTAGAGCTGATAATGCTCTAACAAAATAAAGTGGTCAGCATCCAAGGCAGATTTTCGCCAGCGGCGTTCTAATCTACGCCTCTGCAACTCCCTCAAAGACCCATCAAACCAGGGAGCCCGAGGGCAAAGTGGAAGGGGGTGAACATAGACAGGAGCAATCAAGTCAAGAACCAAAGAAATTGCCTTATTATAGGCCTGAGCCAATGGCTCTGGACTTGAGCAGGCATCAACAAATTCTGAGACGTCAATCACCGCCACTAGGTCTTCAGGGACAACATCCCGTAAAGGGCGGAAACTGACCATCTCCACAAGAGCAGACCTACACAGGGGGGCATGAAAATTGAACCTCATGGTGTAATGATCAGACGACCCAACAGGTTCCACCCCCAAGTTGAAGGCCTCAATCCCCAGCAGGAAGACCAAATCCAGAGAGTGACCACCATTATGCGTAGCTGAGGAAATAACCTGTGTGAAGCCCAGTGATATCATCAACTGGAGGAAGTGTTGACCAAAAAACAAAGATTCATCATTGACCCAGGCATTGAAGTCGCCCAGAACCATCAATCTGGGTGACTCCAAAGCCATGTCAGTGGCGAAATCTGCTACTTCCAGTAGGAATTGCCTTTCATCCCCGGGTGGACAGTAGATGACAGCTATCCTACATCCCACATCAGCTACCATAGTACACTCAAAGGATTCAGCCTCCTCAACTGGTACATCCTGAGGCCCAATTCGGCCTTGAAACAGACCATTACCCCCGCCCAGCAATCCAATCTCAGTCAATGTATCACCAAGTACCTGGGTGGAATGGTTGCTTCCAGGACTGGGGCAGCATTTCCATCCAACCAGGTCTCGGTGAAGCAAACCAGATCCGCTGTTCTGACAAAATATGTAATAAGTGCAGTTCTGTTCTTAATGGATCAGGCATTGCATGACAACGCCCGAGCTGGATGATATTCATGAGCCATCCCCGACATTACTGTACAGTACTCTCCTACAACATGGTACTGCTTAAAAAAATTAGTAATCTTTTGCTTTGTGTGTTTCAGTGTAGGATTCAAAATTAAACAGAAGACTAAACTCAGTCTTTTATTTTGACAAAATGAATTTTCTTACTGTGGCCATGCAAGACAGCACCAAGGCTGCAGTTAAGATGTTAAGGTGGACTATTAAAGGTGGCATTGTGCAAAATGTGCTCTTAAAAGCTGGGTTGGACTGAAAATCAATAGGAAAAGTAAAAAAAAAAAAATGTGCCTTTAACCAAAATGTGCACTCACATGTAATGCATTTAAGAGGTTCAATTAACATTGGATGAATAGAAAAAAAATCGGGATATGGAAAAAATGTGCATTTAAGCAGGACGTGCACTTATCCGATATGCACTTAAGTGGGCTCCACTGGAATAATAATAATACATTGTTATTTATCAAGTGCAGTTGATAAATATCAAAGCACTGTACAATCTTAAAATTTTAAAACATTTTAAAACACTCTAAAACTTATTGACAAATATCAATAAATATACAATCCAAATACCATATCAGAAATACAGGGTTTTAAATAATTGATTAGCAGGTTTTTTCTTGGGACAATACTAACTGTTTAGAAAGTATTAATATAGGTTTTCTAAAAGTGTTATCTTTGTTAAACACGGTGAGGCAGGTGCTATACATTTTCACAATGTTTTAGCACTTTTATGAACAAAACGCTAATCAATTTTTAAAGTTAAATAAAACCCTGGAAATATCATATCAAAAATCAGGGAAGGCCAACTGGAATAGGTGTGTTTTAAGAGCTGTTTTAAAGCTCTCCACTGTCTGGCACTCATGTATCCAACAAGGTAGAGAATTCCACACGGTAGGGGCAGCAAAGACAAAAGCCCGTGCCCCAGAAGTCTTCAAGCGCACTCTGGAAATCTCTAGCAATTCCTCATTGGCTGAGCGGAGTGGTCGAAGGGGGCAGTAGGGATGCAGAAGCTCTTGCAAGTAACTCAGACCCAAACTGTGCAGGGCTTTTCAAGTCAGTAAACCGACTTTAAAGGTGATCCACCACTGAACAGGCAGCCAGTGCAGAGTACACAGCACAGGGGAAATATGGCTGGCTCGAGATGACCCAGACAATAACCTGGCCACAGCATTCTGCACTAGCTGTAAGCAGCAGATATCTACCCCAGGAATCCCTTGGTAAAGGGAGTTATAGTAGTCAAGGTGCGAGGTCACGAAAGTGTGGACCAAGGTTGCCAGATTGCCAGATGGAACAAGGTGCTTAATCTGGGCGATGTTCCTCAGATGGTAAAATGAGGTTTGACAATGGCTGACACCTGTGAATGAAGTGTCAGCCCATCATTAAAAACCACCCCCAGATTCCGCACCCATTCGCAGGTCAGTAGCTGGGAGACACCAAGCTGCAGCCCAGCAGACCATCCAGCAGCCAACCCCTCTATCCAGTGACCCAGATCCACCATGAACACCTCCATCTTGGCAGAGTTTAGCTTTAACCAGCTGGAGTTCATCAAGTCTTGGATTTCTACGAGACAGTTGGAAAATACTGAGCGCGCACTATCCTGGTCAGGCACAAAAGACAGGTACAGCTGAGTATCATCTGTGTAGCAATGAAAACTCAGCCCATACCATCTCACAATGTCTCCTCATGGTAGCATGTACACCGCGAACAACATAGGGGACAGCACTGAACCCTGTGGGACTCCACGCGACAGGGAGAAAGAGTCCAAGGAATAAATTCCTGAAACTACCCTCGGTGACCTGCCGGAGAGGAAAGAATGGAACCATCTGCGGACTGTACCAGACAGACCGCAGATGTACAGCAGGCGATCGAGCAGCACCCCATGGTTCATGGTGTCAAAGGCTGAAGAGTGAGATCCAGAAGGATCAAGATGGAATGACTCTTCTGGTCTCTAGCCATCAGGAGATCACTGAGTGCCTGAACCAGAGTGGTCTCAGTACTGTCTCTTATGGAAACCAGCATGGAGAGGGTCATAGATAGCATGGATGGTAAGATGGTTCTCTAGCTGTAGTGCAACAACTTTATCAATAATCTTCCCTATAAAGGGGAGGTTAGAGATTGGTCTATAGTTTGCAGGGAAATCTGGATCAAGGGATGGTTTCTTGAGAAGGGGGATTACCACAGCCTCCTTCAAGGAAGTGGGAAACTCCCCCAACTCTAATGAACACCAGATTAGCTCTGCCAGAATGGGACCAATCACATCCACACACCCCATTAAAAGGTGAGTGGGGCCCGGATCTAAAATACAGCTAGTTGGTCACATACTCCAGAGAAGCCACGTGATATCTGTGATCTCCAGCTTGTCAAACTCAACCCAACAAAGCAGAGGAGTCGCGACTCCATTCCAACCACCAGTAGCCCCCAAAGGGCACGCAGGTGAATCTCTGACCTGATGTCAGCAACCTTATCAGTGAAGAAGTGAGCAAACTCGTCACATTCAATTTGTGAAAAGGCTTTCTGGACTCGTAGACAGGCTGGATTGCACAGCATGTCTACCGTTCGGAACAGCTGAGCTGGTCAGTTATGCACTGCAGCAATCTCCCTGGACAGGACCCTGCCTTCTTACAGGAGATTGTTGACTGATATTCCTTTTAATGCTCCATCAGTCTTAAGTTTGTCGGTATCCAGGCAGTACCTATGCCAGGCACACTCTAACCTTTGACTCACTTGCTTCAGCTCCCTCAAGGGCCCATCAAACCAAGGGTCCCAAGGGTGGAGAGTGAGCGGGTGAACATGGAAAGGAGAAAGGGTATCCAGAGTCCCCGTCACTGCTTGATTTTAAGTCTGAAGTAGGTTCTCTGGATCCTTGCTTGCTTCCTGAATTCCCGATAGATCCAGTACCACTAGGAGGCCTTCAGTGGTCACACCCCGCAAAGGGCTGTATTGGACTATCTCCACAGGGGCAGGCCTATAGGTGGGAGCTATAAAATTTAACCTTATGATGTGGTGGTCAGACCATCCAACTGGTTCCACCACCAAGTTGGAGGTCTCCAACCCCAGGAGGAAAACCAGGTCCAAGAAGTGACCGTGCTTATGTGTCGCAGAGGTAACTACCTGTGTGAAGCCCAATGAACTCATAAATTGGAGGAAGTCTTGTCCAAAATGCAAGAGTTCATCATCGACCCAGGTGTTGAAGTCCCCCACTACCATCTACCTGGGGGACTCTAACACCATGTCGACGATGAAGTCCACAACTTCATGCAAAAATTGAGTCTCGTCTCCGGGTGGATGGTAGACAAGAATCATTTTGCACCCCACACCTTTGGCCATGGAACACTCGAAGGATCTAGTGTCCTCAACTGGCACATCAACAAGGTCCAATTCCGATTTAAAACAAATTGCTACCCACCCCCGCCCTTATGACCCAAACCTAATGCGGTGTATCACTGAGAAACCAGCTGGAATTGCCGACTCCAGAATGGGACCAGCATTTTCATCCAGCCAGGTCTCGGTGATGCAAGCCAGATCAGATGACTCAACAAGATCAACGATAATAGCTGATTTGTTTTTAATAGATCTGGCATTGCACAACACCGTGTGGGTCGGGTGAGAAACTGGAGCACTTCAAGATGCCTGTCCACTAATCGTGGAACCCTTGTGTATGGGCACTAAACAAGGAGGACCTTGTTCAGTTTTCCTTTCCGCCCCAGGGCATCTTCTGGACCCCACTACCCCAATCGGGCTGCCCGGCTCCCCCTCGCCCCTTCTCCTCCTCCCCGCTATACCAAAAGCTCTGCAACAGACATAAACTGCCACAGATGGGGGGGGGATAGTTAAATGAGTGGAGGCCCCAGAGTTCAGAGGGGGAGTAGCACCTGTCAGGGAGAGCCTCCATCAAACATATCCTACCTCACAGTGGCTGCCAAATAGGACAGCCCACTAATAATAATAAGACACAAAAAAAGGTAAATAAATACCAAATAACCTACAAACAAATTACAAAAACCTACAATAAAAGAAAGTGTAATAAAAAATAAAATAGTATGAAGCACCAAATAAAGCAAAAGAACAAACAAAAAAAAAATGTAATCGCTATTCTGGGCCTCTCACACCCAGTCAGTAGATAACAAACCGTCCAGGATCAACAGTCACAACAAAGTCCATGAACTTTATAAATAAGGAGCACAATTCATGGAAGGACCTTTCATTACCTTCCACCAGGTGAAGAAGACAAGAAGTTTAATATAAAGTCAAGGCACAGAAATTCCCATAGACTTCAGATCTTCAAAGACTCTTGACTGCAAAGTCAGAAAGGGACGAGGTGGGGGGGGGGCCTCAAGTCGATATAGCAGGAAAAAAGTGCACTCTGACACAGCCCAAAAGCTCCTCTGCAGGCAGGGGGATACAGATGAATGTCAACTGACTTTGAACCAGATTAAGCTGGTGATATTTTTTTACTGAATGAGGGAAATCTGGCCAGGACACCAGGGAAATTGCCCTACTCTTTTCGATAAGTGCCATGGGATCTTTAACTGAACCTGAACTACTACCAATCCAGGCAGATGGGACCTCAGTTTAACGTCCCATCCAAAAGACAGCACCTCAGAAGTGCAGCACCCACCTCAAGCTGCACTACAGTCTCAGTACTGGGATTTTAACCCAAGTGCCAGATGTGGGAACTGAACCCACAGCCCTCTGATCTCCTGGCCTCAGAGGCGAGTGTGCTACTTACTGAGCCACTGACATATGACTAAACTAAATATAATGAATGAGTCAAAGTAGAAAAATAAACAAAAACTAGGTAAACCAAAGTAATTTAAGGCAAATAAAACAAAAAATAAAAAAAAAACAGGCTTGTGCTAATCTTCTTGCTGGGTCACAGCAGCCGCCATGTTCTGTAATGAGGGGAATAGAACCAGTGGTCTGGAGTTTTAACTATGTCACAGTTTGATCAAAGAACTCTAAGCATGATTCTAATAGGACAATAGCTCATGTTTAGCATTCTGTACACAAATAGTGACATAGTAAAAGCTCCAAATTACTGGTTCCATGAAGAGAACACTGCAGTATGTTGTCTGTAAAAAGAAAATAATTGAAAACACAGTTTTTCACATTAGTTTTTATTAAACGTGCAGTTAAAAATAGCTTATTTTGAGGCAAATCTCATTTTTATGGCTGCATGGGTGGAGCTCCACAGACGTTTGGCTATCACTGTAGGAGAACAGTGGGTTGGCTCCAGAACGTGACCCTATGTTCTCCTACAGTGATGCAGCAACATCAGCACAGCGCTGCTGCCATAGGCGCGTCCTCCATGATGGAGCTCCCCTCCTCAGCACGGTTCCCCCTCCCTACGGCACACTTCTTCACAAGGTCACATCTGGTACAACTGCGCATGTGTTTCGCCCCCTCTACCATTTTTGAGTGGCAAACTACCACTGCTCCGAAACCAGGTGCTCCATTGTCACAGCTGCCAGGTGCTCTGTTTTCACCGCCACCACTCTGTGATCTGCCGTTGCTCTGTGCTTCAGCAGATAAGAGCTTGCCGCAGCTGTATGAGCTTTGACGAGATCTTGTTCTTACTGGGAACATTATTAACTGCTGCCAATTAGCACAAATTTACTGTCCCCTTTAAGCAATAAACAATGAGTATGCACCACCATTTATTAATAGAAACATACAGTAGACAATGATGGCAGAAAAAGACCAGAGGTCCATCCAGTCTGCCCAAGTTCCCTATAATCCCTGGATCCTACTGTTCCTCCAGGATACTAACCCTCGCTCTAGTCTCTCTCTCTCTCTCTCTCTAGTCTCCTCCTTGGTCCTATAGCCCTCGGTAATCACTATTCCCTTCATTATGTCCCAGCCCTGCTTGAATCCCATGACTGTTTTCACACTCATGATTTCAGCTCAAAGACTGTTCTAAGGTTCCACTACCCTTTCCGTAAAGTAGTACTTCCTCACATCTCTCCTGAACCTACCTCCTGTTAATTTCCATTTGTGTCCACGTAACTGTGAATTGGTATTCAGGCAAAATAGTTCCTCGCAGTTCACTTTGTTAATTCCTTTAAGGAACTTAAAGGTCTCGATCATATCTTTCCTCTCCTTTACAAACTCCTACTGTCATAAACAAGCAACAAGAATTTGTATGACTTTCATAGCATAAAATGAATACAGTCAATACCATCCTGCCCTCTTATATGTCACCATGTACATAAATCCATCCACACATGGGGGGAGCATGCAGAGTACTATAACAGGGGCTCATCTAATCACCTTTAGCATGTGAGTAAATATCGTTACATATCGCCCCCTTTATAGTACTCTGCATTTCATACTAGTCGGATGCTTGTAGCAGTACCCTTGCTGCCCCCAACATTGGATGAGATAAAAGAAGTGCTGGCAACTACCTAGGGAGGATGCATCATGGCCTGAAGGACTACTTGACTGAAAGTCGCTCTGGCAGCCAATGCCACATCCAGATAATAATGCTTAGTAAAAGTGTGCAGCATGGACCAGGTAGCCTCAGAACAAATGTCCTGTGAGGAAACCTGGCCCATTTCCACCCAGGAAGTGGCCACTGCCCGAGTAGAATGTGACCTGATCCCCAGAGTGGGTCAAGCCCCACCCCTTGATAGATTTCAGCATTGGTAGTTTGCAACCAGCATGCAATCATGTCCTTAGACTCAATGTGGCACAATTGCTTTCCTGCCGTAAGGACAAACAATCTATCTGACTTGCGACAAGCTTCTGTGACGGACAGGTAATGATGTAGTTGATGCCCCACATCCAACAAGTGAATGCTAGAGGGCAAACTGTTGCCACTGGGAAAGGTGGGCAGGTGAATTTCCTGCTCAAGATGAAACTGAGTGACTGCTTAGGGAAGAAAGGAAGGGACTGGATGCCAGGTGACCCTATCAGTGTGAAACACTGGGAAGGGTTCTTGGCAAGACAAAAATTCTAGCTCCTCAATCCGCTTGGCCAAACAGATAGCTACCAAGAATGATGCCTTGAGTGTGACCCAATGCAGAGAATCCTGCTTGAAAGGTGGTTTGTGAAGCACGTCCAAAACCAGATTGAGTTGCCATTGGGCACAAGTCAGTCTGATGTAGGGCAAAGTAATTTGGACCACTTTTAAGAGCCAAACAACATCAGGGTGAGCGCCAAGCTGACCTGTCTAAGGGAGAGATCCCTTACTGGCAGATATGGCTGAGGTCTGCACACTGAATGAGGCAGTGCTTTAACCCTTATTCACCCCCCTCATTTGGAATTCGAGAATGAGTGGCAGTCTTGCCACTGAAGGTGAAGTCCCTTTTCCTATATGCCATTTCTTAAAAATTGACCATTTTCTATGGTACATGCTGTTGGTGGGCTGCCATCTTGACTGCAGCAAGTGGTCCACCACACTGGAATAGTAACTCAGGGCTAGCAGTCTGTCTCTCTCAGTAACCAAGCTGTTAGGCTCAGGGTTGAGGGGTTGTGATGAAGAATCAGTCCCTGCCTAAGGAGGTCCCTTTGAAAGGGTAGGAGAAAGAGTGTATCTATCATAATTGCTTGTATAAGGGAATACCGAGACCTCCTCAGCCAGCTCAGGGCTGCCTGTACCATAGTTGCTCTGGTGACTCTAATTTTGTGCAGAACCTTGGGCATCATGGGAGTGGGGGAAAGATGTAAAGCCTCTGGAAAGACCATGGTGCCGACAATGTGTCCACTTCCTATGTCCCTTGACCTTGGAATTGGGTGTGGTAGCAGGGGAGCTGTTTGTTACACCTAGATGCCATAAGATCCACTTACCGGGGACTCCACTTGACATTGATCAAGTGGAACACCTCAGAATGAAGCATCCATTCTGCCTGAGTGCTTCCCTGCTGAACCAGTCTGCTTGGGTGTTTTCTTTCCCTGCCAGGTAGAATGCGGATAGGAATTGCTAGTTTGAGCACCCTCATGGACTCCTGAATCAAGGAGCAACCTCAAGTACCCCCTTGCTTGTTGATGTAGGCCATCATAACTTGACTGTCCATTTTGATTAGCACCAAATGGCCCTGGAGGTTCTGAGAAAAAAACTGCAGTGTGGTATACCACCTGCATTTCCAGTCCATTGATCGGTAGCTTGATCTTGGCTGCTGACCAGATGGCCTGTGCCACTTGACCCTGACATACTGCCTCCCATTGCTGGAGGCTGGCATCCCTGGTCACAGTCCTGGAAAATTAGAAATCCAGCCTCATACCTATCTGTAAGTTGTGTGGGTTTGACTATCACTCCAGGGTTGAGAGTATCTCATCTGGTGGGTTTATCCAGAATCAGTAGTTCTGGGACAGTTGGTCTGAAGTGTCCAAGATGTATTGCTGAATCAGAATCATGTGCAACCTGGCCCATGGAACTGTGTTGATCATGGCTGCATGAACCCTATTGTATAGCTGTAGTTAGTCCCATACCTATATGTGGGGCTGCTGCAAGATTTATGTGACATGATGTATCAGATTGGACACCTCCACCTCCAATGGGGGTCACTGTGTTGATCGCCCCTAGGTGGGAAATGCGCTGTGTTGGCAGGCACTGATTCTTTCTTTTGTTCAGCACCCATCCATGTTTCTGGAGATAGTGCACCATTAGCTCTTAACTGTGGTGAGCCTGTGCTTTGGTTCTGGCTCTGATGAGCCTATCATCCAGGTAAGATATTACATGAATCCCCCATTTGCCAAGATCTGCTGCCAGTGCTACTATGTCTTGGTGAACACTCTAGGAGGCAATGGCAGGCTGAATGGCAGACAGTTGTATTGGATTTGGCTGTTGCCCACCTGGAATTTGAGACACTTTTGATGTGAAGATCAAATTGAGATGTGTAGGTAGACGTCCTTGAGGCCTATCGACATCAGAATATCCTCTGGTTGAATGGCTGAGAGGGTGGGGCATATTGTCTCCATTTTTATTTTTTGTAAGTCATAAACTAGTTGAAGTACTTGAAATCCAGCACTGGGCACATACCCCTGGACTTTTTGGGGACCATGAAGAATAAAGAGTACACCCCTTGGTTCATTTTTTTCAATGGGACAGGAGAAATAGCCTTGTTGGCTATCAAATCTGAGAGAGCCTGGAATAGCTCTTCCCTCTTCACTCAGCAAGATGGCACTGGCGACAGCATATGCCTGTGTGATATATTGTGGCAGTCCAGTTCAGTGGCATAACCATGGGCGATGACCTCCATGATCCACTTGTCTGTCATTGTTTGGGCCCATTAACCAGCGAACTGTTGGAGGCTTCCTGTACTGGTGGATGGACCACCTCATCTCATTGCTTGCAGCTGGTGCTAGAGGCTGGTTTGATTACATTACAGGTAGTGGTGCAGTTGTTGGTGGTGTGTGGTTTGTAAGCTACCTTGTTGGGAAATCTTGATTTTACAGACACCTGGTTTTCCCCCTGGGTAACGTGAGAGCATAGCTTTTGCCAAGATTGCTTGAATTTTGGGTGATGGGGTTGGTCTACTGGTAGGTAAAAATCTTTGTCACCAGAGGCTGATTTGTTTCCTCACTTTTCCTTCGGAAAAGGTGCCAGGCCTTCCCCGAACAGGTCACCATCCTTGAACGGCAGCTGCATCAGGGCTGATGTAGACTTATTTTCCACCTGCTATAGTTTTTGCCAGAGTGCCTTGTGTGTCCTATTAATGAGTACCGTGACCCAGGTAATGAATCTGCCAGCATCTGATGATGTGTCAGATGGGTATCTGGCAGCCTGCAGTGCACAATCCCTTGCACCCTCTGAGGGTAAGCCATCAAGGATATATTGTGCCATGGCCTCCACCCACTGGAGTAGAGCCCTGCTGGTGAACCAGGTGGCTGTATCTGTGGAAAGTGATGAACCAGTGGCTTTGTGAATTTTCTTCAAATTTTGTTTTAATTTTCTTGTCTAGGGGGTCATCTAGGTCCACAGAGCTCTCTGTGGGGATTGTGGTGCACTTTGAGAGGGCTGAGACTGGGGAGTCAACCTTGGGAGCCTTTTGCCAGGCCTCCTGCTTTACCTTGGAAAGTGGCTAGAATTTCCCCACCATGAAGCTCTCTGGCCATCTTGTAGGGTCCAGTGCATCATACTCCTTTTGAATCATGTAGTTGAGAACTTGGCATGAGGAAAAGTGGCGGCCCTCTGAGGGAGAGCTGGAGACGGTCGGCAGCTGCCGTGGGGGCAGGGGCTTCCTCCAAAATGTTTAAGTGTGCTTCACCATTCTGATCAGTTCATCAATATCATTTCTGAAACAAAGGCTAGTGGATGATTTGTCTGGTCCATCCTCCTCTATGTCAGAGGGGTAGGAAGAATCACTTGCAAACCCCTAGGTTTATTTTGGCCAGCTAGCCCTGGGTGGTTGGTGGATTCATGTCTTGTGTTGTCATGGCATCTGGCGCCTTGGATTTGAAATCCTTCATAATGTGGAAAAGCAGCAGTGCATGCTCTACGTTGAGTTCCAGAGACACTGTCTGTAGGGTGGAGGGTGGGTTTGTTGTGATGATGTGCTATTGCAGAGGGCTGTTGGTGACCTGCATTACATTTCCCTCTGTAATGAGGCACAGCATGCAGATGCATTGCCCCATAATGTGTTTCTGGTAGTGACATCCCACATTTCTTGCAGTTAGCCATGGTGATCAGCCTGCTGGTAAGCTTAGGGAGAGAGAGAGAGAGAGAGAGAGAGGCAGAAAGACATGCATCAGCCTAGGAAGCCACCTTCAGTTTGCAGACATGTTGAATTGTAATGGCAAACATTCCCATAGGCTAGCACTGGGGCTGATAAAATGTTCAAAGTGCCACTAAAAATGGCTGCTATGAGATTTGGCCACAAAATGGTTGCCTCTCGCAAGATTTTTAGACCCCTGGCAGAGGCATTAATATTCATGAGCAAGTCATAATTATATATAAATTTTCCCATAATGGTCATAGTCACTCCTTTAACACATACTTTCGCGGCATCTGCACCACAGCCCACATGTCTCTGGACCCCAACTAAGTGATCTTGGGGTCTGGGAGGACCAGGGGAGCTCCTGATGTGCCCCTACTGTGGCAAAAAAATGGTTGTGCACCACTGCACATGCATGGACTGCCAGCTTGCACATTCTCAGTGCATCTGTAAGCAGTTCCATGTCTCTGCTCCTCCGGCCCCTCTTTACAAGGACAAACATTATGTGGGGCTGGATGGAGACTCACACAGCATGAGGGACTCAGGCCAAAGTGGTGGTGAGCAAACGGGGGAAAAGGGACCTCCACTGCACATGAATGCAGAACAGATAGCAGGAAAAAATAGTGCTATGACAAGTCTGCATTGAGACAGTGGAGCATGGAGGCAACTGTGATGCAACTCCTAAATTGTTCTTCATTCGGATAGTGGGTTCTTTTCAGATCACAAGATGTCTGCAGGGCTCAGCCCACTGCAGCTGTAAAAATGAGGCAAAATATATAGAAAATGCTGGGTCTAGGAGTGATACAGCCATCCATCAGCCCCTGGGTAGTTCCAGTTGTGTTGATCTGAAAGAAAGATGGAACAACCATGTTCTCTGTCGATTACTGGTCTTTATCTATCTATCTATCTATCTATCTGAACAGGTTTCACCAAGAAAGACAATATGAGCTGTAAACAGCTAGTTTCCAGATGCGTCCTGGGAGGAGGGGGTACAAAAATGGGAGGATAGAGCAAAAGCAAAACAATCAAATGCATACAGTGTTGTACTAATAATAATACCCACTATCCGATACAATTATTTGCACATCAAATAATACAATGCAATGCAAAATACAAAACAATCAAATACATATGGTGCAATTGAAAGACATACAGTGTTGTACTAATACAATGCAATACAATCCAGTACAAGGCAACAGAAGGTTTTGTAAAAAGGATGTAGTAAATGGCAAAGTAAAGTCATAGGCATTGGGGGAGAGATAAAGGCATAGTAATTAGGGAAGAGATGGGGGAGGTAACAGAAAAATGTGCAGATATAGCTCAGGTAGTAGTATGCAGGAGTAGTTGTAACGTTAGGTAAGGAGCCGAAGAAGGACAGGAGGTAGTGGCAGTGCACTGGCGACTAAGTGTAGATCCAGTTCGGAAAAGACAGACTATGAGGTTAAATGAGGTCAAAGTAACTGATTCACACCTTGGTGATGTACTGTAGCTATTCATGAACCTCAAGAATAGCAACTTCATAAAAATTAAATGGGGGTGATATATGACAACCAAACATTTTAGCCACTAGTCTAAATTATTTTGCCAACTGCAAGTTTACTCTTTGTAGCAGTGTGTGGGCCAGGATGAATTACTAAGCTGTGACAAAAAATAGGCTATTTCGGAGATTCAGCAGCCCAGCAGGGCTTCTGAAAAGGGGATGGAGTCATTAGTAAAAAAAGATTCAGAGACACTCTGTCTCAAAGGAACACAACAACATTCTTTCAGATGCTAAATCATCTTCAAGATAATGTTGGGTTCCTGGGATTCAGAGATCAGATAATAAAGCAAAGTAGGCATCATCTAAATTCCAGGTAATCCTGTTTGTGCACTGATGTTTGACTATGTGTAAATAGTGCAAATACCAGAACATTACTGCTGCATTTGGAAGACCTGTGTTTAGTAATAAATCAGTTATTCCATTGGCTGTGCTTGCACACCCGTTTTGTAGCAAGGATAGGGGATTTCAGGAATGTGTCACTGCCAATCCCATTGCAGTTCACAAAAGCAGGGGCATGGCAGTCTACACCAATGGCTATGCACTGTGGTCTTGACATCACTCACTGCTTGCTGGGTGGAAACTTTGTGTACTTCAAAGGACCGAAGCTGCTCCAATCAGTGAGGGCTTTGTTCCTTTGATTTGCATGAAGCCAGTCAGCAAACAGCTGAGTGGCTTTCAATATCAGGAGCCTGTCAATCATTAAAAATAAAAACCATCTAACTATGTCTGTTGCGGGCCCCCAGAAACAATTCCCCCACCTGACCCTCCCTCTCAACACCACCCCAAACATAACACAGACACTGGGGGTGCCAATCCCCCAGTGTCACCAACTTGTAGTTTTTTTATTGTATTTTATTTGTATATGTAACCTGTAACACAGAAAACCATCCATCAATGTCTGTAGCTGCCACCCTGTAACTTGTCAGTGTTTCCCCCACCTAACCCTCTCTCTGAGCACTCACCCCCACCCCCCAAAAAAACATACAGTAACAATGACACTTGTGTGCCCAATCCCCCAGTGTCGTCCTTCATAGTTTTTTATTTTATTGATATGGATTACCTGTAACAATGAAAACCATCCATTGATGTGTGTTGCAGGTTCCCGGTTACTGTTCCCCCCCACACAACCCTCCCTCTCAGGATACACACCCACCCCCATAAACATCACACTGACACTGGGGGTGCCCAATCCCCAGTGTCATCACTTGAAATATAGGAAACCTCCCTCATCATTTATTTTTTTAACCCTGTAAAACAGAAAACCATCCATCATTGTCTGTTGCACTATTAATTCCCCCACCTGACCCTCCTACTCAGCACCCTCCCCCAAAGCCCTTACTTACCCACTGGGGGTCTAATGGCATAATCTTCTCTGGACCACACAGAAGTCTTCAATCGTCAAAGCTGGACCCTAAACTGAGGAAATCATGTATGCGGTTCAATGTATTTCAATAGGGTTTTGAATTTAGTGGTATAACTTGGCCATTCTTTAATATTTTTCCCCCAGATTTTTAACATACCCTTTTTGGGACCACACCTCATGAATAATTACATTGACATTAGACAAATCTATCCTGAAAGGTGATTTTGCAGTCACCGCATAAAATCACCTTTCAGGCAGGAATTGAACATTTTCTCTGCCCTTGCTCATGAGGTGGGGTTATAAGAAGGTTATGTTTAAAATTTGGTGTAACAATATTAAACAAGCATTTGTCAATGCCGAATGTTGTAGCGCTGGCATTGGCAGTGGCAGAGGTGGAGAGACATAGCGTTGTGAGTTTGTTAATGTGTCCCAAAAGGTGATTTTGCACTGCGAGCATGCCACTGGCGGCAGAGCCGCAGAAACACGCTTTGGGCAGACTGTGGAAAATGGCAGCTGGACTGTTGATAATGAGGTGTGCACAAATGCCAGTGGTGAAAACGTGGCATGAAAAATATTGCAGATTGACGGTTACAAGGGTGCGCGTGAAACTGGGCGCAATGCACGCTTGCAACACAGTCATTGTCTGGACTTTCGCCACCAAATTTTCAACATAGGCATTTTAGGACCTCTGCTGATGAATAGTGTCACCGTCATTTCCTCAAAGTGTCCCAAAAAGTGATTTTGCACAGTGACCGTGCAATTCTGCACCAGACGTGCGAAAACAAATTTCAGCCAGCTGTACTGTTCATAAGGAGGTATGGAAAAATGCCAATGATGAACAGCTGGAGTGAAAGTATTACAAATTCACAGTCACTAGCGTGCATGCCAACTGCGCATTGTGCGCTCATAAAACACTCATTTTACTGACTTTTGTCCCTAAATTTTCAACATAGGCATTTTAGGACATCTGCTAATGAACAGTGTCACTGCCATTTTCATAATGTGTCCTGAACAGTGATTTCACACAGCGACCGCGTTATTCTGCACCGGAAGTGCGAAAACACATTTTGACAAGGATGTGAAAAATGACAGCTGTACAGTTCACATGAAGGTGTGGTAAAATGCCAATGTTGAGAATGTGGCATGAAAATATTGCAAATGCGCTAACTTACGAGTGTGCGTTGCATAGTTGCTACTCACGCTCATAAAACAGTCATTTTATGGAGTATTGTCACCAGATTTTCAACACAGGCATTTTAGGACCTCTGCTCATGAACAGTGCCACTGTTAATTTTGTAATGTGTCCCGAACACTGATTTCACACAGCAACCACTCTATTCTGTGCCAGAAGTGTGAAAACACACTTCGGCCAGGATGTGAAAAATGACAGCTATACGGTTCACAAGAAGGTGTGGTAAAATGGCAATGTTGAGAATCTGGCATGAAAATAGTGTGAATGCGCTAAGTTATGGGTGTGCATTGTGCAGTTGCTATGGACGCTTGTTAAACTGTAATTTTTTTGATTTTCCCACCAAACTTGCAACATAGGCTTTTTGAGAACAGTTGCACTGTCATTTCATTACTCGGTCCCGAAAGGTGATTCCACGCAGTGACTGCGAAATCACCTTTTGGGACTGAATAACACCATGACAGTGCAAGAATTCATGAGAAGGGGACCCAAAAATCCCATGTTGAAAATTTTGAGCCAAAATTCACAAAAATGCCCGAGATATGCATTAAAGTTAAAAACCCCTTATTCATTCCATTATACAGCTTACCGGCATTTCTTCAGTTTGCGGTCAGCTTTGAAGAGTGCAGATGTGTTCCCGGTCCACCGAAGATCATCGCGCTGGACTCCGCAGGTAAATATGGGGTGAGGGGGGTGAGTGGAGGCAGGGTGTGCAGAGGGTGGGTGCATGTGGGGGGAAGGGGCATTGAGACTACGAGGGACTGTTTTCATTTTACAGGGAAAAAAAACCATTGAGGGACAGTTTTTGTTTTGCTGAGGATTTGGCATGCTGGGGTGGGCTCCCAGTGTGCCACCTAACTGTTTGGGGGGGTCTATAGCCGATGGGGATTGGGCACCCTTGTCGGCACACAGTACAGGGGGATGAGGAAGTAATGCCAACAGGATTGGGCACCCCGTCGGTATTCAACAATTGGGGGTTATGCCAATGGAGTGGGCTCCCCCATCGGCACCAAAGAAAGCGGGGGTTAACTGACAGGGGATTGGGCACACCCGAACTTGGCAGTAGTTGAGCAGCGCCCGCCGCTGACCATGCTCATAATGTTGGCGAGCACGTAGGAAGGGTCCGCTGCGTATGACAAGCTTTGCTCGGATTGCAGCGGACCTTTTCTTAGATGTGCTTGCCACATTATGTATGCATGGTGTGGTGCCAGCATGCAGACTGATTGGGGAATGAGGGACGCACTTAGCAGTGCATGCCCTGCATTCGCCCAACAGCAACCCCGCCTCCAAAGCTGCACTATCCCACGATGTTGGCTGCGCAAGCACGCCAACATAAAAACAACAACGTTATGAGCCTATACTGAAATTTGCAAATGCAAGCTAGTAACTGTGGTAATTTTCAGTATTGTGACCCTCAATTTTCAGTATAGCCATTTCTTACAGCACCTCATGAATGTAACAGCTGTCATTTTTCAAATCCTGCCCAAAAATGTATTTTTGCATCCTGAAAGATGATTTCGTAGTCACTGCATGAAATTACCTTTCGGAACAGTTGAACATTTTCTCTGCACTTGTTCATGAAGTGGGCACTTAAGGAGGCTATCTTGAAAATTTGGGACAAAATTATTAAAAAACAACAAGGTTATGAGCCTACATTGAAATTTATCAATTCAGCCTTATAACTTTGATAATTTTTTGACCCCACATTTTCAACATAGCCATTTCTTCACAGCACCTCATGAATGTAACAGCTGTCATTTTTCAAAACATCTCCAAAATGTGTTTTCATACTTGTGGCACAGAATGATGTTTTACTGGGGATTTCAAAATGTTCACCTACTGAGTTCATTAGTAATAAGAAGACTATGCTGAAAATTTGGTGTACAAATATAGTAAACAAGTCACTTCCCACACCCTTTTTAACAAAGCCCCCATAGGGCCACTGCCCGCATCCCGGATCCCTCACCCACAACTCTCCACATTGATTCCACTATGTAGATGGATCTAGCTTCCTGGCTACTGAAGATTATACCTTTGTGCCTAGCCTTTGCTTGTTGTAAATTATACCTGTATACCTGACAGTGTTTGGCCTTGTCATGTTTCTTTGCACTTACAAGATAGCTTATGTCTCTGTCAGTAATGTTTCACCCTTGTACAGTAATTTGCTTACATTGGGGCTCCACCCCCTTTTGTTTTCTTGTTCTCAGTTGTTCACACTTTGTTGTACCTGATGTGGAACCCTTGTAAATGAGCTTTTGCTCAAAGGTAATGTCAGAATCTTGAAATAAATAAAATAAATAAATAAATACGTTAATTAATTAATTTAAATGCCCAGGTTATGACTGAACATTACACTATTTCAGCATTCACTCATAACTTAACTAATTGTTAATATTTTGACTCCAACCTTTCAGCGTAGCCATTTTTCCACATCATCTCATAAATTACATGTGTTTTGTTTAAAATCCTGGATGAGATGTGTTTTCACACCTCTCATGCAAAATGACATTTTGACCAATATACTATAAATGGCACATGTCATGTCTATAAGGCAAATCCTAAAACACGTATCTTCAAAATTTGGGGTCAGAATTGCAAAAAACAAATTAACAAGCAGCCAATGTTCTACATTAACAAATGCTTGTTTTTCTAAAGAATGCATTAACTGGCTCTTTGTAACTACATCTCTGAGGCAAGGGTACCTGGATAAAGGGATGCATACTAAAAGTCTATGACAGAGAGTAAAGTGTGTCCTACCCTAAACAGAGACCCTCATTATGGGGAGTCTAAAGGGTAGAAGGTGGTGAAAAAGTGTAATCAGAACATGAGGTCCGGGCTTTTATTAAAGACAGAACCTCGAAGGCTGCAACACTGGTCCACACATTTTCTGTGGCAAAGAACAGAGAGAGTGAAAGATGCTCACTGTAGACAGTGGAGTGCTCTGAACATCACACAGGGTCACAGTATTCTTATCTGCATGATTAGGCATCTGTCTAATGCATGATTAGGCATCTGTCTACTTTCACCGAGATGTTTCTTCAGCTTACTTCTTCACAATAGACAATCTTGCAGCAGAAGTCATTGGCATTACCAGAGTAATCCTTACTCCTTTTTGTCGGCTTCACTCCAATTCTGTTTCATCTTATGTTTTATATTCTGGGTCTATTATAGTCTCACTTTTTCATACCAGAAAGTGCTTCTACTTTCCCCAATTTTGGTTGTATTCTCATTCCATACTTTTAATATGGTATGACCTTAGGAGTAGGGTTGTCAGAACCCTCTGAAGTTCTGGGTTCTAGTTCTAGTCTAGAACTTTTGAAAATGTTCTAGGGTTCTAATCTTTTTTAGAACTTTTTAGAACTCGAACCCTATTTTTTTAATTGTGCTGCCAATAATGAAGATAATAATGAAATACATGTGAAAAAAGAAATAAAATCTGTTTAGTATAAGAGGAGAGAAAAATGATCATGTGTGACTTTGATGTATTAGTTATGGTGCAGCACAGCAGGATAAGCTGGCCAGTACACAACGTAGGAGATGGGGTCACACGACACAGTGAAAGGGATTTTTTCTGTCTCTTCTCCCAACAAGGAAATATACTTTGGGCATGTATTTAAGGAGGAAACAAAGCAAAAGGGCAAAATTTCCCAAACTAATGAAACTGCAGCACTTGACTCAACCTAAAGCTTAAATGGAGCTTCAAACATATAAAAACAAGAGGCAATCTTACCAGTTCATCGTCCTTTATTAAAGTGCTCTGAAAGCTAATCTCACATGTAGCATTTAAGCTTTCAGTCGAGTGCTTCAGTTTTGTTTGGACAATTTTACTCTTATGTTTTCTTGCTTCAGGCCCTTTATCTGCAGGCACTGGATTGTAGTTTTTAACAGGAGTAAATTGAGCCCCTCACTTGCTTTGAATATATTTGAGGATACCACCACACAACTGGCTGCTGAGCTGCACACAGTCAAACACACACACTGGGTAGGGTGCAGTGCAGTCAAAGGGCACACAGCAGGGCTGTAAAGGAGGCAGAGCCAACTCCAGCCTGGGCACATGCAAAGAACTCACCACCACCTATTCGGAACAACATGCAATGTACATGCATGCACACACACCAGGAATCAGTGCAATGTCAATGTACACTGACCACAGCTGGGAGTCATGCAAAGTGTGTATGCACACATGCACACACAAATCCTTACCCTCACCCAGCCAGAATTCAATGTAATACAACACACACACACACACACACACACACACACACACACACACACACACCAGGATACTACACACTAACAAGGGCAAGTGCAACCTGAACACACCCAATGGCCCAAGCAATCCCCACACTCCCTAGAGGCAACACACATGCCAACACACTGACTCTCTATACAGTGTACCCCCCAAATAACCAGGATCTGTGAAAACCACAACACCTTCCCTAAACTGACCAGAAGCAATTACACAGAAAGGCGCCTTTGAATTATGTGCACACACAGCCCGACCCCACCTCCAAAAATCCAGGAAAACAAACCACAACTGCACCCCAAATCAAAACTCCATGCAAAGCATAGCAAGACAATTCACCCCCATATAGCGTGCGAGCCTCATCCCCCACCCTTTAAAAATCACACACCTGGACCCTGTGTGAAGTACCCCCCTTCCCCATTCCTGGAGTGCATCTCCACAAGAATCACCACATGGATGCACTGCACACATGGACGTGGAGGTGGTGAGTGTGACTTCGAGCGCTTGTGCAATAAGTATGATTCTTTCCATCCCGAGCTGAGCAGTGAGTGGGCAGTGCTCTGCTGCAGCATGCATCCCTGGCACCAGGTTCAGGGTCAATGGTTTGAGTCCCAAAAATATCAAAGTGCTGCAATTCATGTTACAAGAGGCTTTTACTGACTACATGGTTCCAGGTCTTTGAGCAGTTGAGTACTGTTCCATACATCATACTTGACACTTTCAGGTAGAAATAATTCTAGGGTTAAATAAATAAATAAACTCAGTTCTGCAACCTCTGGGAAAAACGTATGACAGCTCCACCACCTCTGTCATCTTTCCTTACTGACTTCTATAGGAAACCTCAACCATCTAGAAATGACAGTTCCACCACTGAGATGTGAGAGCTCCCCCACCTAAACATTCCCAGTTTAACCACTGAATACTTCCAAACAGGAGGATAAAAAAGTACTTCAAATATAAAAAGTAACAGTTGATTACTTTTAAAAGTTGCTAATTTCTGTCAGTGTGCCATCTCTTTAAAGTATTACTTTGGCTGTACAGTATGCTATGACAGGCAATTTCCGAGCCTTTTCCTGCCTATGATCAAGGCAAGATGCAAAACTGCAAGCTTCAAAGCTCAAGCAATTTAGCAATAGAATAGCCAAAAACAATCAGCCCCATCATACCAGCCATACTGTTAATGTATGTACAAGAATGTATTTTGCTTTCTATTTTGAAGGTACTGAAATTTACAGCAAGAAATGTCTACACTCCCAGTCCAAGAAGTTATCACAGAACACAAGAAAATTGCACGCTTTTACTGTCACATAAACCAGCATGACTGCAATGGATCTGCTCAGCACTGAACTGCATCCGTGATTCCTACCTAAAGGGAAAATATTTAGTGCTTACTGCTCTCTGAGGTTTGCTGCTGGCATCCTCCGAGTGACTATGAGAGGACTACAATCCCGAGCAAGGAGTAGCTTAAAAAAAAATCACTGCTTTGTGTGTGTGCAGGTTGGCATCCATAACTGGGGGAGAGAGTGCAAACCAGAAGCTATGTAGTGGATATCACTGCAAAAGCGTTTGTTCTTTGGTGCTTTCATTTTGTTTTATTATTCTTTGGTGACAAGGTACGGCCCACTCGGCATAGGTACTTGCTTTCAGAAGTGACCCAGGAGCACTGGGGTGGTTAAGTGACTTGCTCAGAGTCACACCATATGCAAGTGGAGATTGTGAGAATCAAACCCAGGTATGCTGGATGTACCAAGCTCATTCAAAACTCTTTTTTTTTTTAAACCAGGAGTGTAAGCTGAAAGCTTGTTTGCAGGTGCGACCTGGGAGCAGAAGGAAGTTAAGCGACTTGCTCAGGGTCACACAGTATGCAAGTGGGGCTGTGGGATTCAAACCCAGGTCTCTAGGTTTGTAGCTCAGTGCCTTAAACCACTGCGCTATACTGCCGCCTCCTCCTTGTTACTCTAACCTCTAGGATTAACATTTCAAGAAAGCTATCATTTTAGTGTTGTGGCTGGTTCCAAAAAAAAATTTTCACGCGTGGCCAGGCCAGTGCTTCCTGAAGGAGGCAGTACTGTGAAAATAAACTGTTTCTATCATGGTGTGTGTGGGGTTAATTCTAGCCAATACAGGAAGGAGATAAATAGAAAAGTACAAGTTTGGCAGTTCTGTTGGTTTTCCAGGCAGGACAAATAAATATTAAGAAAGCAACTTCTGTGACATATGGTGTTAGAGTATTATTAAAGAGAAGAAACAATCATGTTTGCAGATGGTAGAGAGTTTGAGTCCATGCATGGTGAGGGGGAACAGGAAGCAACTGAGTTGAGTGAGGGATCGGATGGGCAAGCAGTTGAATGGGGGTTACTATGCAGGTGGACAGAAGGTACCAGCAACAAACCCTGGCTACAACAGAAGAGAAAAAACTGAAAAAATAATTGCACTGCATTATACAGATAGAAAGATAAACAGATTCATAGATAGATCATAGATGGATGAAAGATGGACACAGCACCCCCGGTGTTGCCACCACCAGGATGACCACAATGCAGCTGTGCCGCTGCCACAGTGACCCCACTGCCAATCCAACACCAAATTAGGAACAGGCCCCGTCCCACCTCAGTGCCGCGGAGCACGGGGTGGGCCACCAGTATAAATCCTCTGGGCCACAGCTTCCTTAAATCATTGAAAAGGGGGTCACTTTCCTTGCCAACCACCCTAACAGGAACCCGAGCACACAGCAGCACCGAAAAGTGAAGGCTGCAACTCCCCGGGCCGAGGTTCGAACCCTGTCCCCACACTTGTGCACAGATGTCACCACTGGCCTCTCGAACTCTCTACCAACACCCCTTTTATTACAGATGGGCCAGAAGGACACACCCATGAGGGCAGACACCTGCTGCCAGTTACCCTAACAGGTCGAACCACAGGAGGAGAACAAGGTAACTTGTAGTAAGCCCCCCAAGGTGGGGTGGCTTAGACTTAGGTGGCATTACTAAGGGAATGGAGGATATTGGGGTGTACCCAGCCCTGTTAGGCACAGAAAGAGCAATCAGTGCCTCTGGCAGAGGATATTAAAGGGGTATACCCTAGCAAAACACATACAAACTAAGAAGTAACACTACCTTCTGTGGTCTGCCCTTGCCCTGAGTTAGCAACATTTATGGGCACAGCAACAGTGGCTTACCAGATACTAAGTCCATCCCTTACCCCTGTGGTTCATATCCTTGGCCACCACTGCCCTGGTCTTCCACAGAATGCACAGGACCTTTTCTCAAGGTCACAGGACCCTGCCAGAACAGGAATTTCATCCGCTATTTTTCCACTGATACCAGGAACACAGAGCAGATGATGCAGAAGCCATCAGGAAGCCCTCTTTAAAGTGGGAACCCACCCCAGTAGGCCCCCACTGTCTCCAATTTCAGACCCAGTTGGGGCCTGAGCCTCCAGAGATAGGCTTGGAGGGAGCCAGTGCCACTCAGAGTACATACTATATTTAAAAAATCCTTTTCTTAAAACCAGGGAGGGGAAAATGACATGAGCCTATGCAAGTGTGAGACACTCCAGGCTCCCCAAAAGACACAAAATAAACTTTAGGGAGCTTCACGCAGTGATCTCACATCTGTTATTGCATTTGCACTGAAAACAGTTGTACCTACTGAATTCTCGCCCTCTCGCCAACCGTCACTCTGGGTCTCTGGCTACAAATAGCACTGCTGACTGACCGATGGATGTCCTCCTCCTTAGACCTTGGCACCTTCTGATTAGCCCGCATTTTTGCTTTGCTCTTGCTCAGACGCATATTCTCTTGGCAAGTCCACTCCGATCGACCGCTCACTATGTCGCCGACCCCTCATCTTGTCGCCCGCCTTGATTCCTCGAGCCTGCTGCCCAATCACATTCCCCGCTTTCACTGCACGCAAGCGCATTGACTTAACTTTAAAAAAAGGTGCACATTTCAAAAAAGGACACCAATAGGTGTGGCGTGGCCCGGGGGGGGGGGTTTCTCACTTCACAGTGGGGTGGGGGGCACCACGGCAGGTCATAGAGGGCAAGAAAACAGTAAGAAAAAAAAAAGTCGAACCCTTTTGAGAACCCTCTAGTGTTCGAGTTCTAATTTAGAACTCGAACACCAGATTTTGAGCAGGGTTCGAATCTTCTTAGAACTAGTTCTGACAACCCTACTTTGGAGGTGGGGTTTACTACCATTAAAAGTGGAGTTACTCCAATGCTGCATACAGACTTTGGCCTGTTACTATCTGGTCCCACCTGCTCTAGCTTTTCCACCTCAGCTATTCTGCAAAGAAAAAGCCTCAGACTACTATCTAGTCAACCCATCTATTATGAGTGGGTTGTGAGTGCAATTAAGTGTTGATACAATTTCCATGGCAGAACTTACCACTGTTAACAGTGGAACCACTCCTGTACTGCTCTGCATAGACATTTGCCTGATGTTATCTGGTTTTATCTGCTTCAGCTTTTCCACCTCAGTTGTGCTTCCACATATCTCCTTTAGACTGCCCTCTAGTTCACAGTCAGCCCTTCTGTTGTGAGGGGGCTGCAGTGTTAACCAGGGGCTTCAAGACATCGAGGCGTGAGGTTTACCACCATGAAAAGTGAGGCCTGTCAAGCAATGGCAGCCAGATTAGGGAGCTGGGGGTTTGGTGGGGGCAAATCTGCCTCACATGGGTTCCAATACATGCATGCATGATTTAATCCTGCTTCTCTCTCCCTCTTTCCTCAGATCCCTAAAAGCTGTAAAATAACTAGCAATCTAACAAGTCCCCAAATCCCTTCCATGCAAAGTTAACAGAACCTTAAACTGTGGTGAAACTGATCTTGAGTGACAGGATAATTCAAACACAATTCTGGAATCTCCTAAGTCCATTCATCATCTCATAATCATAAGACAATACAGGGACTTCAGAGGTTTCAAAAGCCATCAGTTAGTTCAGGAAGAATATGCACAGCTGGCCTGCTGGCGGAGAGGCATGGTGTCCATCTGCGATGCTGAAGTTTTAGGCTCAGGAACGGACCAGGGATGTCAGAGGGCTGGCCAGGGAGAGAAGGCTTGAGCATCCTGAGGACAGCTCTCCTTCTCTGGGGGTGGGGGAGTCATGTGCCAGTGCAAGTTGGACCCCAAGCAGAGGTTGGGGGTTCACTGCTACTCACAATGGGATTTCAAGGAAGCATGCTGGGCACCGACGCTCTACATCCCTGTGCCATTGCAAGCCATGCCTTCTCTACACTTAAGTAGCATACAAAAAATTGCACCACTCTTGCATGATGCCCACTCCTGGCTCCATTCACTTCCCCCGGCTCTCCCTCGTTGACTGATTATGACATCCACAGGTTACTGGCTAGCCTCAAACCCCACCCTGGGGGGAAAGCCAGGAAGGCAATGTCAGTGGGCACCCCTGCCGCAACCTTCTCTCATCAATAAGAGGTTCATCCAGTGCTGTGGCCCACCCTAGGGGGCAAGCCAGGGGATATCAACAATGGGGATGGTAAGTCCCGGGGGGGCCGAGGCGGTGGTCAGGATTTGGGCAGAATAGAAGAGGCAGTGTGCAGCAAACAAAAAAGGGAGAATATGCACACCAACACACCAGATTCAAGCACTAGAATCTGGTCACTGCCATCCAGGCACTGTCCTATCACACACACACACTCACACTCACACACAGTCACACTATTCTGAAACAAATCAAATAGCAGTTCAGGCACAATGTCGGGTGCACATACCAGGGTCTAATGATGCATAGAAAACAAAGGGGCTTGCATGGTGCCGAATTCCAGGAATGGTCAGCACTCCCAAAATAAAAGTTCAAAGCCAGTCTAAAGCTGTGCAAAATTGTTTGTGTTTATTTAACACACCATGTCCAGTAAAATCATAGCATGTGTCATTCTATACAGGGCAGTACAGATCTCAAGAGTAGGTAATCCAAAATGACCATCAACTATCTTCAGACAGGCAATTTTACTTTGCAGTCAAATAGTATATCCTGCAATTTCATACTAAAGGAAGCTATTCAAACAGACTATGCTGCTATGCACACACTGAGCCACGCCCTAATGTTTCAACAATGTCTATGACATGTTCATCAGAGGGGTCAGCTATGATATCTTCATCACCTCTGATCTGAGACCTGTATTGTGCTGCCTAGAATGACACACGCTATGGTTTTACTGGATGTGGTATATTAAATAAATGATAATTTTGCACAGCTTTAGACTGGCTTTTAACTTTTATTTTGGGAGTGCTGACCATTCCTGGAGTTTGCAACCATGCAGTCCCTTTATTTTCTCTACATTATTCTGAAAGTTAAAACATCAAATAGCAGGAATAGTGTATCATATGCTATTTGATTTTGTAAGCCTGTATAGTTACTTAATACAATAAAAGACTACACTGTCCTATAAACATTAGCAACAAACTGTGTGATATAATAAGTAGCCATTATCCAAACACAGATATCTGTGTGGTTATTCTGCTGAACACAAACACTCAATATTGATACGTGCACCCCCCCAGCATATCAACACAGCCAGTCTGCCAGCCCCACCCTAACGATCATAACCAACTCCCACCAGCACCACCAGTTCCCCTGAAATAAGCACAGCCAACTCCCCATCAACACAGCTAATCCCCTTAAGCCACAACATGGCCAGTCCCTTCACTCCACCCAAATCTGGCCAACACCCCCACCACACCAAAACAGACAGTACGCCTGCCCCACCCAGGTGATTATAGCCAGCTCCTTTCCAAATGACCAGCTCCCCTCAAATGAATACAGACAGCTCCCCACCCCTGCAGCAACACAAACAGCCCCTATACCAATGCAGCCAGACCCACATCCCACCAACAAAGCCACTCTCCCCACCTTAGCCAAGTGGACCTGGCCACTTTCCCACTTCACAGCCAGACCCCAACCCCACCCACGTGATCACAGCTGCTTCCCACCATACATGGGCAGTTCCTCCCTAAAACAAACACTGCCAGCTCTCCACCCCTACAGCAACACAAACAGCCTTTGCACCAAAACAGCCAGTCTCCCACCTCACAAACATGGCTATCCTCCATCACATCCAAGTGAACTCCCCCATACCCTTAGCAGGGATTCCCCCATCATGACTCTGAGTAATGAACATTGACCATAAATTGTAGTACCTTGACCCACTAGGCCACACAGTTGCTACAATGCCATTACTAGCATAGGAGAAAATAAAATCAAGTAAACCATGGGCCCACTCTTTGAGCCCCAATCTTCCCCAGTGATTTACTCTCCAATCCCCACAGCATAGCACACAACATAAAGCTTAGTGCTAACATAAGGCAAAATCTAAGTATGCAGCTAATGACAATCTCATCTCATCATGCCTCCCTCCCCATCCAGCTACAGCAGCAATCTGGACATGACTACCTGAGAGTAAAGGAGAGCCAGCAAGAGGTTACACATTATTATTCTTTTTTATTTATAAGGCAGTTTCAGTGGAGAGGCTGGAGTCTCCAGTGCTATAGGAACACTTAGTTGGCACTTGGATTGCTTAGTCTGAATCACGGCTTCACTTTTACTACCCCCTCTGCTTTCACAATCCCTCCCTCTGCTTCTACTACCCCACCGATTTAAATCTCAATTCCCTTTATGTTTCCTTACTGTTTTTTGTAATTTCTGACCAGAAAGCACGATGAATGACAGTGAAAACAAAAAAGCAACCTCTACAATACAACCAAAAATCTGACAAGTAGGGCATCTGCTATCTGCCTCTGACAGCGATTGAGTGGTCTGTGATGTTCAGTTCACTGTTGTTCACTGCTCATATCTTTCCAAAATTTACTCCTTGTGGTAGTACTTTCTAGAGCTGTGGCAAAGTTTTTTTTCACCAACACTGTTGCCGAGAAGTGGGAAAATTTGCATTTGTGGAGCTTCACAAAGTTTTCCCAGACCACAGTAGAAACATAGAAACATAGAATTTGATGGCAGATAAGGACCGCTTGGCCCACCTAGTCTGCCCATTTCCCTACCTAACGGATAAGCTGTAGATCCTAGTTAACCAACAGTCTACTTCCTCCTACCCCCACTAGAATTGCCTTATTTCTGTCCCATACATTCTTGAATCCCTCCACTCTTTTTGACTCGACAACCTCCTCAGGAAGGCCGTTCCATGCATCTACAACCCTCTGTGAAGAAATACTTCCTCACATTACCTCTGAGCTGTCCCCCCTCTATCTTCAAATTGTGCCCCCTTGTTCTTGCACATCTCTATTTTTGAAAGATGCTACCCTCTTGGACTTTGTTGATTTCCTTGAGGTATTTGAAAGTTTCTATCATGTCCCCCCCCCTCGAGGCTATACATCAGTAACTTTGCCTTCACCTGAATCGTGAAGTTTTTGCTGCAAAGTGCAATGTTTTGCTGTGAAGTGTGAAATTTCACCTGCAAAATTCTGCACTTCATGGGCGAAATTCAGCACTCTGTATTAGAAACTTCACACTTCACAGATCGATCTGTGTGCTGCAAATTGTGCTAAATTCGCAGATTGACTCGGACTGAAGTTTGTCGACTTTGCACATCTCTAGTACTATCTATAACAATTGATAGCTATGCTCATCTGCACTTTTCATAAATACTGCCTTTCCTTATTCTTGGTAAACATTTTGATCCCTTTAGAAATGGAGACAAAGAGAGACACTTATGATTCCCCCCTTTAAGATATAACTGAGGAACCAGATTATAGATCTTTTCCTTCCCACCCCATCTCAACTGTTATCCCATTTCCTCAGCTGCTCAGTGGGTTATGGTTTCTATTTACCCATCTCCTGTCCCCTCACTTTAAAATCTGGAACCCACAGGCAGCTCAGCCTTGTCTGCAATAAAAAATACAAGAAAAGGATACAATGTTTTTTTGGGGTTGTGATAAATAAGGCTGTGAAACACCCTTTATCTGGTCACAACATAGAAACAGAAATTGATGGCAAATAAGGACTGCTGGGCCCACCCAGTGTGCCCATTTTCCCTATCTGCTGCAAAAACCGCAGGCCCTACTTGATCTCCGACTTTATTCTCTTTCCTGTTGCTAGGGTTCCCCTATGCCTATTCCATGTGTTTTTAATTCCCCAACCAAGTTATCCCCCACCACCTCTCCTGGGAGGCTTTTCCATGCATCCACCACCCTTTCTGTGAAGAAATACTTCCTCATGTTACCCCTTAGTCTACCCCCTTCCAGCCTCATGTCATGTCCCCTTGTTCTAGAACATCTCTTTTTCTGAAAGATGCTATTCTCCTGTACCTTCTTTATGCGCTTGAGATATTTTAAGGTCTCTATCATACCCCCCCCTTCCAGATTATACAAACTGAGGTCCTCCAGTCTCTCCTCATATGACTTTCAGTGCAGACCAACATGACTTGTGGAGGATACTGCTGTCTCAAACACAGAATAGCCACAACTAATTTATTTTCTTCAAACTGAACCTGCTTATGCTCAGGTGCCCAGGCCCAGGTTGAACATTGCTTGTACCAATGCAGGGGTCAGCATTTCCACGTTTTAGAATGATTTAATATAAAATTTAATTTAAAAACATTTAAAGAATAATGACAGTATGAGTAATTCTTGATTTTTTTGAAGACTAGCTGCATTTATGCTGAGCCATTGGACTCATACAGACAAAATTACCAAGTGAAGATTGTTCCCAGAGATATTTTAGAAGCAGGTTTTGTTTTACTGAACAGTACTGAGACCTTGTAGTCATTAGAGTGAAATACATATCTTTTTATTTTGTTACATTGAGTAGCACTCAGATTATTCAAATGGAAATAGAAGCACCAACAGATCTAGGAGCAATTTGTTTCAGAAAGCCTCTCTCCAAGGTCTCTCACAGATTTTAAACTAAGAGGAATTTCAAGGAAAATTTTTCTTTTGACATATAAGTATGCAGGTTGTGTTCTTTTAACTGAAAGAGCACTCAGGAATGCAATATACCTGGAAGTACTTAAAGCACAGTTTTTTTATTTTATCTGCTGAAACAAACTTTTTTTTTAACATGCACATTTTTATTTCATTTTCAAAAAGATACAGGCAAATACAAAACAAAGCAGAGCATATGAGACATACCACTTAGAATAATCATTAATCCAGAAAAAAGAAAAAAAAACGGGCAGAGACTGTGCTTACATTTCCAACAGTAATGTAAAATTGGCATACAGGACAGGAGGGGAACAAGAGTACTTTGAGAGTGACTTGACAGTATCTAATAAGTACCCAACCCCAAGGGGGCCACGATCACAATTACTATCTAGCCACAAAAAGGACGATCAGCAATCTGTAGCAATCCACACCCTGATGATACTGTAGTAGAGTGCCACAATGTTAAAATCCCCCTCCCATGAAGAGGTCTAGTATTCTGCAAAAGGTCTACTCACTAATACGGTTCCCCATCTATTGGGGAAAATGCGAGTTGGGCTAACAATGACCTCCTGCAGAGGGCAGTGATATTCCCCCTAGCCCTAGTTTACAGCACTCAGCTAAGGGAGATACGTGTGGCTACTCTGTACCAAAGGTTGGGGGAGGAGTGGAGGCCAGTCCAGACAAGCCTTGCAACCTGCCCACACTGCCTGCCTAACTATTTAATTCTTGGGGGAGTTCTCTGGGGGGTGGCACATGGCACAGGTGGTATTTAAGGTATCTGTCCCATTTTTGACAGTAAAGAGGCAAATTGTGCTGGGCAGCATAAGATAATCTTTAAAAGGCCACTAGTTTTGCCACTTCCAAATGTCAAGCCACAAGGAATGGAGGCATGATCTGTCTGTCTCCACTTCATTAATATCTCCCATTTAGCTTCCATGATTATAGCTAACAACCAGTCAGCAACCAAGTGTGTTCCCCTTGGTAAGACTGACGTGTCTCCTAAGAGGATCAGTGCAGGGTTGTGTAGGATAGGAAGTCCCAGGACTTTAAAGCAGTCTCCAAGGACTCCTTTCCAAAAGTGGTGTAATCCTGGTTACAGCCATGGCACATGGAACAGGTCTGTCACTGGAGCATCAAATCTCCAACAGTTGGAGTGTGGTATAAGGCCTCTTTGAAACAAGAATTCTGGGGTCCTATTACACCTATGAATAATCTTCACCTGGATCTAAAACAAACTCTAAAAATGAACTGGTTTCTTGGCACTAAGCACTACAGTAGACCAGGCAGGAGACTGGCTGACATGCTCAACAACTGGTTCACCCAGCAGGTCACCAACAAAAAACAATCCCAACTCATATCTAAACAAATGCACAGTACTTTCTGCAGTGTCTGTACTCAATTTATCCCATCTGCAATTCACAGCAGCTAGTTAGATTGAGACTGACACTCACAAACTGCTCACCTGATGGCTCCCCTCCTCCCTCAGTCATTGCTTCCATCCATGTGCAGTTCCCTGGCCTTTTTTTATGGTAACTCCATGGAGGCTCTCCCCTGAGGCCTCTTCCCTTCTTGTGCAGTTCTACTACTGCCTACTTCCAATACCTCCTGTAATGATGTTCCTTGTCCAGTTCTTACTGTGGCTTGAAAATATTTTTTTTCCCAGCACACCTCCTATGCTGTCAACAGATGCATACCTTTCTGTCCAGAGAATGTCACAACCAGAAATGCACTTTTATATACAGGTATATGATCCAGCGATACAGACTGAGAGAGTGTGTACATGTTTTAAATCAGCCACTCACTCCCCCCTCACTTGACTGCCCATCCAACTCTCATCTGCCACACATACATCCTGGGTCTTGGTGATTTAAGAGTGAGAAATAAGGGGGAGCAATGACAATCAGGATACAGTGAGGCCAACATTGTTTTTATTTACAGTCAGCCAATAATGGGGGGTGAGGGGGTAGAGCAGCATTTTGGCAGCTCAAAGATCCTGAATGAATGAGCAATCTAATCTCTCCATCTTGTCTCATAGTAGGTGGGAGGTGGAGGGTGAGGGTGCTGACTGACAACTGGCAGGCAGAAGTGTTTCTCATCTCCCTTACTCTAAGTGCTGGTAGCAGCACTATGGCTCCTCCTGTATGTTGTCCATCCCCTCAGAGGGGTGTTGCTGCACAGTCAAAGGTGCCAGGTTGGGTGCCTGCCCCCCCAGCCCCCCTGTAACTCCACTTCTGCTTTCCAGCTGCTATCTGTGGAACGGATGCCCATGTGAGTGGCTCCCACATAAGTGTTAGGAGTCTTCCATGGAACTCTCAGGCAGAAAATTCAGCTGAAGGCTTTTTAAAAAGGGATTTTCTTCATTTCAATTAGTCCTTCTTTAAGCTTTGTAGGTTTTGTAAAATGAAGCCAGTTTTCATACTGCATATTGGTTCTATGCTTTTATGTTTATTTTCTACCTTTTTCTTTCCCTTGGAACAACGGATCCAGCTTGTATCACTGAGACCTGACTGAATGAAAATGCAGGCCCTATATTGACTTCTGCTGTTCCAGACGGGTTCTTGGTGATACACTGCCCAAGGTTGGATCGTGGGGGCCGGGGTGTAGCCATTGTATTTAAGCTGGAACTGGACCTTGTGGATGTACCAGTGGGAGCCACTAGGCCCTTTAAGTGTATCCTGGGAGCAGGTGTGAGCTCGGGATACTTCTCATCTACTGTCCACCAGGTGATGGTGGAGAATTCCTGAAGGAGTTTGTGGACTTCATCATCGATGTGGTGTTTGAGTCCTGTAGATGGTTAATTCTGGGGGACTTCAATGCCTGGATCAATGATGAACTCTCACATTTTGGACAAAATCTCCTTCAGCTTATGTTGATGCTGGACCGCACACAGATTATTACTTCCGCTACCCATATAGGGGGTCACTCATTGGACCTGGTGTTCCTCCAGGGGATGGAGACCACAGACTTGGGGGTGGAACCAGTTGGTTGGTCTGACCATCACAACATAAGGTTTAGTTTTGGGGCTCCCCCCAAAGGGCCTGCCCTCATGGAGATCGTCTGGTACCACCCTTTAAGGGGGGGGTAACCCCAGAAGACTTGGAGGTGGTGCTGGATCCGTGGGGTTTGTCGAGTGAATGCATGAGTCTGCGGGATCTGGTACTGGCCTATAATAGGGCAGTGGGAGATGCCCTGGACAAGATTACACCTCTTCGTGTTCGACCCCTTACTCTTTGCCCAAGGAGCCCTTGATTTGATGGTTCCTTGAGGAGCTGAGGAGAAGGGTTCAAAGGCTGAAGAGAGCTTGGCAGAAGCCTGGCCTGAATGCTGACAAGCTTAGATTGATGGAACATTATGGGAACTATCAATCTGAAATCACCTGTAAGAAGGCAGAATTCCTGTCCAGGGAAATGTCTGCTTCATAGAACTGACTGGCTCAGCTCCTCTGGACTGTAGACATATTGTGCAGTCCAATCTGTCTCCAACCTGGAGGAGCCTTTTCACAGATTAACTGCGATGAGCTTGCTCGATTCTTCACAGATAAGGTGGTCAGCATATGGGCCAGCACCAGCCCAGCTTTCCCTATGAGGCGATTGTGGAGGTCAGTGGGAGGTGATGAACACTTGATCTGCCTGGTCAGACTTCAGCAAGCCAGAACTCATAGATATTGCAAGAATCATCCAGACTCTGTGCCCAACCAGCTGTAATTTGGATCTGGGTCCTACACCCTTATCATCTGCCCTTATCCTAGCTGAAATTTTTTTGGGTTCCTTGGAGAGGAGGTCTTCCAGATCCCCTAAAGGAGGGGGTCATATGATCACTCCTTAAAACCCCTCCTTGGATCCAAACTATCCAGCTAACTACAGGCCTATCTCTAACCTGCCTTTTGTAGGCAAGGTTATTGAAAAGGTGGTTGCATCACAGTTGGAGGATTATCTTTGGACCCATGGTATCTATGAGGCTTTCCAGTCTGGATTTAGGAAGAAACATAGTACTGAGACTGCACTTGTCTGGGTATTGAATGACCTCCTAAAAGTGAGATATCAAAAGGCATGTACCATCTTGGTTCTTCTTGATCTCTGTGTGGTGTTTGACACTGTGGACCATGGTGTGCTTTTGGAGTGCCTGAGTTTCCTTTCTGGACTATGGGGTACAGTCCTCAAATGGTTTCTGATACTCTCGCTCTGTCCTTTGGGATGCTGCAGGGTTCCATATTGTCACCCATGTAGTTCACAGTGTATTTGCTGCCATTAGGAGCTTTCATCAGATGATATGGTTTGAGTTTTCACTGCTATGTAGATGATACTCAACTGTATATGTCTTTTCTACCTGGACAGGAGAATGTAGTCTCTGCCTTGTTGAGATCAAGGACTGGATGAGCACCAGCTGGCTGAGGCTGAACCCAGATAAGACCAAGGTGTTGGTGGTGGACTGAGGTCAGCCAGGGGCAGGTATGGGGTCTGGGCAGTCGTCGGGCTTATGGCCTGATGGCATCCAGCTCACCACCTCAGACCAGGTGAGGAACCTGGCTATTATTTTTGATAATAGCTTGACTCTGAGATCTCAGGTGTCTGCTGTGGTCAAATCCTCTTTTTACCATCTGAGGAATATCACCCAGGTGAAACATCTAGTTCCTCCAAATGACCTACTAACTTTGGTCCATGCCTTCATCACCACCCACCTAGATTACTGAAATGCCCTCTACCTAGGGCTTCCAGGGGCTGATATCTGCTGCCTACAGCTGGTGCAGAATGCAGCAGCCAGGCTTTTGACTGGCACCTCTAGGGCTAGTCATAGTACACCTGTGCTGATTGAACTGCACTGGCTGCTTGTTCAGTGGCAGATCACCTTTAAGGTTGGCTTGCTGACCTTTAAAGCCCTACATGATCAGGGACCTGGCTATCTGAAAGATCTTCTGACTCCCTACTGCCCCCACCATCCTCTCTGATCCACCGATGAGGGATTGCTAGAGATTTCCAGGGTGTGTCTGAAAACTTCTGGTGCTTGAGCTTTTTCCTGTGTGGCTCCCACCCCGTGGAAGTCTCTACCTCATCAGTTAAGAGAATGCCTGATCGTTGAAAGTTTTAAAGCTGAATTTAAAACCTATCTTTTTAACCAGGCTTTTCTTTGAGTTTTTTAATCTGGATGATTATATCTGTAATATTATTAAGTTATTTATATTACTGTTATTGTTTTATTTATGTGGGCTATTGCTATGCTTTGTTAAAGCGCCTTGGTTTTGGAAAGGTGCTATATAAAGTTTTACTTAACTTACTCTTTGCCTTTGACTGATCATTGTGCTTTAATTAATCTAAATATTTCTGTTACAGTTTTTTTTTTTAATTCTTATATACTAATGTCCTTATTTCTATTTGTTCAGTTCACTTTACAGTATGTAAATCCTATGTAAGGCAATAACTTGTAGTCCTTGTATTAACTTTTGCTCTAGAAAACGTTTGAAGGTTAATTTCTCATTCACTTTGAAAAGGCGTAAATAGTTTTTGAATTGTTCAAATAATGCTATCCATATTGTTTTTATATGGTAATGTAAACTTGATCTTGGTGTAGTTCCATCATAATCTGATTCTTATTATGACTTCTGTGCATGCCGTACTCAAGGTTTCATCTCTTCAAATGTAGGAAACTTCTTGTCCCAGTAGCTCCCATGTCCTTCCCCTGAATAAACACACTCAATCAATCAATCAACCAATCAATCAATCTTTATTTTACCATGCGAAACATCATTGAGAAGCAATCTCATTTACGAGATGGACCTGGGTGGTTTACACAGGTCAATAGATCAGTAACTGTTGATACAATAGTTATTTACATAACATTAAAGAAAATGACACGGGTGAGGGTTCCAGAAAAGGTGTGGTAGAACAACAGTACACAATTCTCTCAACATGATATTATTCACAATCTATACATAAAAATACACAAGGTGCAACAGGTGAGTGACTAAGAAGCTAGGTAGGTATTTAAGCACAGTTTAGCGGAAGGAAGGATATTGGTAAGGATACAAGACTGTGGGACAATGGGCTGTCATGGGAGGCATTTGCAGGATCCATTGAAGGTGCATGTGACCAGAGTTTTAAAGGTGGTCAGTTTGACAAGAATCAATATTTTTAAGGTTTTTTGAAAGTTATTTCACAGGACAGGAAGGGCATGGCTTATGGAGGCCCTACCAAAGTGCATTCTAACTCTAGGGATGACAAGGAAGATGTAGGAAAGATTCCTGAGAGGATAGTTGCTCTCAGTACAAGCAGGTAGACAATCCAAAATGTTCTGGGGCAACTTATTGATAATAGATCTGTAAGTCCAGGTAACAGTGTTTTTTTTTTAGCATCTGAGTTTGAGTGATAACCAGCCTAGTTTAGAGTACAGAGGACAGTGGTGAGTGGAGTAAGAGGTTCCAGAGATAAATTATAGTGCTTGGTGGTAGAGAGTGTCAAGTTTAGCTAGAGCAATACTGGGACCTTGACCATGAAGGAAGTCAGTGTAGTCAAGTAGAGGTAGGAAAGTGGACTGGACCAATCTAATTTTGGCTTTCTGGGTAAGAAAATGCTTGATGCAGAAAAAGAGACCAAAACTTTAGTTTTAATTTTTTTGCTAATTCATCAATGTGGTCAAGGAAGGACAATTTATGGAAAAACCCCAAACCCCGGGTATTTGAATTTGGCCACATATTCCAAAGACTCCACCAAAAGGGTAGTGATCTGAGGTACAGGGCAGTGATTGGAGACATGTACTAAGGGTGAGAAAAGCATGGCCTTAGTTTTTTGGCATTTAACAGGAGTTTCAGATGCATGAGGTTTTGCTGCAGAAGGTTAAATTCCAATTGCAAGTCCATGCAAGCCAGTTCTGGGGTGGAGCTATCTATATAAAGGACCGTGTCATCAGTAAAAAAGGTGAATATTTGCTGATTTAATGCCAATATTGATGTTGTTGATATATAATGCAAATAACAGTGGACCTAAAATGGACTCCTGAGGCACTCCTCTCAGGAGAAGTTTCAGTGGGGAGAATTCCCCTTCTGCTTTGACCTACTGATGACACCCCATTAGGTATCTGGTAAACCAACTCAATGTGGTGGAATCTAGGCCAATGGTTTGAAGAGTGTGCAGTAGCAATTCGTGGTCCACCATATCAAAAACCTTGCTAAGGTCAAGGAATATGGTACATACATAATGTTTAGCATCCAAGGCTTTTAACCAATCATTAGATTCCTTAGTGAGAGCAGATTCTGTACTGTGGCACAGTCTGAACCCTGATTGTTCAGGGATAAGCAGGTTATAAGTCTCCAAATGCTTTCTAAGTTGCAAACTGACTATTTGTTTGAGCATTTTGGATAGAATAGGAAGAGGAGATATGGGCCTATAGTTGTTTAAGTCATTAGGATCACCAGATTTGAACAGCGGAATGACATAGGCAGTTTTCCAAACAGACAGAAGAACACCCTTTGTAAGAGACAGATTGAAAAGGTGTGTGATGGGGCAGACAAGACGTGATACCCCAGCCTTAGGAAGTAAGTGTCAATGTGGTCGGCACCCACACTTTTCTTGGTGTCTAGTTTTAGGAGAAGATCTTCTACTTCTTTTATGGAGACTGGCCAGAAACAGAAGAGAGCATCATGAGCAGTGAAGGCCAGGGCAATTCTAGAAGTGTTCAGAGCACTGAACTGTGCTCAAAGATTGTAGGCAGGGGAGGAATCAAATGACAAACTGGCAGTGGCAAAGTGGTTGTTAAGAAGATCTAAGGTAGTATGCTTATTAGTGGTGCAGGAGCCACCCATGGAAATGTTTGCAGAGAGGGAGCTTGCTGAGTTATGCCCTTCAATGTCTTTTAAGGTCTTCCAAAACTTTGCAGAGCAGTTGGAGGCAGAGGTCAGTTCAGTTCTAAAGTATTTAGCTTTTTCAGCCCTAATTATCTTAGTGCATTGATTTCTTACTGCTCTAAAGGCTGCCCAGGCAGATGGAGATTTAGTTTTCCATGCTTTTTTCCATAGGGCGTCCCTATGGAGAAGTGCAGCTTTCAGACTGACCATAAATCAGGGGCATGATTTTTTCCTGGTACGAGTTTTGGCTAGGGGTACATGTTGATTTATGGTTCCAAGCACGATATCCTGAAAGTGCTCATAAGCCTCACTTACAGTGGGAACCAGATAGATATTCTGCCACTAGGCGTACTGGAGATACTTGAGAAAGGCATGAGATCGAAGTTGTGGTGACTTCTTTTATAAGTGAATCTAGAAGTGGAGAAGTGGAGGCAGTTTTAGGGATAGCCCTCACATAGACTATGGCACAGTGGTCACTTAGATCACTGAAGAAGGTGCCAGAGTGGGAGAAGAAGTGAGGTTTATATACTAGAATTAGATCAAGTAAAGAATTGTGCTCTGGCTTTTTGGGTTTTTGGACAGGTAATTTCTGTAATAAGTTGCACGAAGCCAAAAGTGTCACAGAGGTCTTTTAATAGTTTGGAGCTTGGAGAGAACCAGTCAAGATTGAAATCACCCAAAATAATTATCTCAGCAGACAGTTTGTCTGAGGTGCTGCATAGATGGTCTAGTAACTTAATCCCCACTGAGGGAGGTCTGTAACACCCAATGATGGTAAGAGACGTAGAAGAGGGAAGTAGGACTTTTAGTGTAAGACTCTCATATTCCTTAGGCAAAGTGGTAGCCTTGACTAAGGTGGTAGAGAAAGTGTTATGAACATAGATTGCAACCCCTCTCCCTCTAATGGGTTCATCTGATCTGAAGACATTGTAGGAGGGAATGTTGATTTCAAAGTCTAAGGTAGAGAGTCTAAGCCAGGTTTCTGTAACCACCATGATGTCAGGATTAGTATGGAAAGTCCAAGATTGGTTTGCATCAAATTTCCTTAAAAGGCTGCAAGCATATAAGTGGAGAAAGCTTATTCCCTTCAATTGAGTCAGCTCTGAGGGTGCTGTGATGGAGGAGGTTGGCCCTGGATTCATCTCAATGTTGCCTGAGCAAAGGAGGAACAGCAGCAAGATTTTCTAGAGCGCACTAAACATCAACCTAAGGAGCTGAGTTCGACCTCTCTTATTGTAGTATGGGGGGACAATGATGGACAGTCTGGGCGGTATGCAAGGGATGCATATAAAAGCACCCTGGCCAAGTAGGTGAAATGGAACTTAAGAGGAGAAGAGGACACATAATGGGGAGCAGGAGGCCTGAAGTTTAAATATGACAAGCTACAGTAGGAATATGATTGCAAAACTATAGCTGCATCAGGTGGCAGGACTAGTTTTACTGATGGGGTACAAGGTTCTTGTGATCCAGCGATTGTAGATGCAGCCACATGTGAGGGTTCGGCACTTGGATTAAGGGTGCCAAAGAAAAAGCCCATAAAACAACTAATACTGAGCAACAATGACTGCAATTTGGTGGTATAGGAGCACTCCGTGTGTTAGATTTACAGTACTCCCCTTAAGATCTTGAAAAAATGCAAGGGTTGGAAGGCCCCTTTAAGGCTTAAGGTCAGTGTCTGCCAATAAGAGGGAAGGCAGCACAGGAGGGAGGGAAGACAAGAGTATTTAAAAGTGTGTCAGGGTGGGGGAGGGTGGCAGGAGAAAATTCAGGCAGAATAACAAAAAGAATAGCGTTAAGTACAGAGCAGAGAGCCCCAAGCTGAGAGATAGCAGATAAGCTTTGGCCAAGCTACAGCCAATCAAGGGCAGAGCTGCAGACCAAGCCGCCAATGGTGAGCCATAAATGGGAGGCTTCTTCCAATCAAATTACAGTTCACAATCCATCTGATCTGTGGTGCATACCTGAGATGCTGTTCGGGGAGTGGGCAAGACAGTAGCCATGGCTGACAGGCTTCCCAGCCATGGTATAGCACAGGATGCGGAGGAACGCCCAGTCAGGGGCAGAACCTGAGGGAGCGAAGAGGTACATATCAGGATATAGTGCAAGAGCAGGTAGAAGCTGGGATACAGACAAAGGAGAGACAAAAGAAGGCAATTAATTTCATTTCATTTTTATTTTTTATACTGGTAAGCAGCATGAACAAAAGCTGCCCATTTTCACTAGCGACAAGTCACAAAACATATTTAAACATCCGTAACATTACATACAAGCATAAAAAAATTAAAAAATTATACAAAAAACATAAAACATAAAAAAAAAAAACTATTTAACATATACATGTGCAAGTGTCATTATCCGAGAGCCAGTATTTCAATCTGGTTTTAAAAGACCACACTGTCCTACATTCTGTAATATCAGCAGGCAATGAATTAAAAAATAAAGGAGCCCTATAAAGAGTCAATCTCTGTCCAAAAATAGTTCAAAACAATGGAGTTTCGTAAGTGAATTTAGTCTGAGATCTGGTACCATTAGAACTGAGAAATCTAGGAAACAAAAATGAGACTACTGGGGATATAAGACCAATCTTTACCTTACATAACAAGGTACCCAATTTATGAAGAATCCTTATTTTTAAGAGATTAACTATGAGTATGTCTAAACAAAAGACAGTGATGTGTTCGAAGAGGCACACTGAGCATAAAACGTAGTATGGAATTACAGTATATGTTACCCTAAGTTTATTAAATAGGTAAGCAGAGAAAGAGGAATAAATGATAATTCCATAATCAAGAACACTCATAAGAAAGCTATGGGCAAGTAGAAACCTTGATTCTCTGGTCAAAAACTGTTTAACTCTAAAGAGAGATCCTAATCTCTGATGTAGAATTTTTCTTAGTTTATTCAGATGGGGTTCAAAAGACAATTTTGTGTCAACAATTATCCCCAAGTACTTAAAATGATCCACTAACTCAATCACCTTTCCATCCTGTGTAACAATATGTTGGGATAGACATAAAGGAATTCTGGAGGTCGGGGTTAGGGGCAACAGAGTTCTAGGAAAACATAAACTGAAGTTGCGAACTCAAATGGGCAGACTAGGTGGGCCATAGGCCCTTATCTGCCGACACTGTCTATGTATCTGTGTATCTATGAAGGCTACTATGCTCAATGGTCTTATTTGAAAACAGCATAACTTTTGTTTTGCTAGGATTGAGCATTAAGAGGGCAGTTTGAAGCTGAGTTGGGGGTAGGCAGAAGGAAGATAATAGTGCTTGGTGCGATTGTTCACCTGGTGCCAACCAGTCATAGCCCAGTTCAATTTTTTTTGTTAACTGCAGACAGCAGTGGGGGAAGTGAGATCAACACCTCCAAGGGAGGGTGACTGGCAGGAAAGCGAGGGCAGTACAGAAAGAGAGAGAACAAAAAATAATTTTGCTGGATCAAAGATCAGGGATGCAGAAAAAGATAAAGAAAGTCAGGGCAGCAAGGTGCAAGCAGGTGTGGAACTGTAGCAGAATGGGTATACAGTTGGTGGAGAAGGAAGGAAGGAAGGAGCAGGAGAGTGAAAGGGAAGAAGAAGCAGTACAACTGTTAGGCAAGTCTCAGTAGAAACAGAAAGGCAATTCACATACTGCACATTAGTTGCATCAGCACAATATTTAAGACCCTGCAACCCCCTTAACAGTTAAATAACAACAATGTGATTGGGTTCCCCAAAATTCAGGCAATTCACATACTGCACATTGATTGCATCAGCACAATATTTAAGACCCTGCACCCCCCCTTAACGGTAAAGTAAGTACAATTAGATACTGTTCCCCAAAATTCAGGCAGAATAACAAAAAGAATAGAGCTAAGTCCAGAGCAGAAAGCCCCAAGTTGAGAGATAGCAGAGAAGTTTCGGCCAAGCTACAGCCAATCAAGGGCAGAGTCGCAGACCAAGCCACCAATGGTGAGCCGAAAATGAGAGGCTTCTTCCAATCAAAATTACAGCTCACAATCCAGTCTGATCTGCTGTGCATACCTGAGAGGCTGTTTGGGTGAGCGGGCAGGACAGGAGCCGCAGCCTGCAGGCTTCCCAGCCACAGTGCGACACAGGATGTGGAGGAATTCCTGATCGGGTCAGAACCTTATGGTGAGAAGAGGTACATGTCAGGATATAGTGCAAGAGGCTGCAGGAGCTAAACTGAGGTATGGGAGTACAGACAAATGAGAGACAAAAGAAGGCAATTAAGAGGGCAGTTAGAAGCTGAGTGGGGTGTAGGCAGAAGGAAGATAATAGCCCTTGGTGAGATCGTTCTCCTGTGACAACTGGATCACAGCCCAGTTCATTTTTTTTTGTTAGCTGCAGACAGTGGGGGGGGGGGGCGAGATCAACACCTCCAAGGGAAGGTGATCGGCAGGAGATTGAGGGCAGTACAGGAAGAGAGAGAACAGAAAATGATTTTGCAGGGCCAAAGATTGGGGTACAGAAAAAGATAAAAAACATCAGGGCAGGAAGTTGCAAGCAGGAGTGGAACTGTAGCAGAACGGGTATACAGTTAGTGGATGAGGAATTAAGAAGCAGGAGAGTGAAAGGGAAGAAGAAGCAGTACAACAGTTAGGGAAGTCTCAGTAGAAACAGAAAGGCAATTCAAATACTGCACATTAGTTGCAACAGCACAATATTTAAGACCCTGCAACCCCCTTAGCAGTAAAGTAAGTACAATTAAATATGGTTCTCCAAAATTCAGGCAGAATAACAAAAAGAATAGAGCTAAGTCCTGAGCAGAGAGCCCTGAGCTGAGAGATAGCAGAGAAGTTTCGACCAAGCTACAGCCAATCAAGGGCAGAGTCACAGACCAAGCCACCAATGGTGAGCCGTAAATGGGAGGCTTCTTCCAATCAAAATTGCAGCTCACAATCTGGTCCAATCTGTGGTGCGTACTTGAGATGCTGTTCAGTGAGCAGGCAGGACAGGAGCAGCGGCTGGTAGGCTTCCCAGTCTAACACAGATCTTGGAGAAATGGCCATAGCCATATGTTTATTTAGGTCATAGGTTAATAGTAAAGTACTAGTTCTTATAGACAATTTGCCTTTTAGTGAACTTGCCACCTTGTTGTTTTTAAAGGTGGAACATATATTTTCTATCTCCTATGTACTGGTCTAACCTATACTTGAATTTATTTATTTACAAAATATTTCACCAGCTGTGACAACATGAGCTGAGGAACAGCTCATTTCCAGAAGCGTCCTTGGGGGAGGGAGGACAATGGAAGCAATTAAACAATTATAAACATAATTACATAGTACAACACCACAATTATAAACATATTACATAGTACAACAATACAGAGACATATTATGTCATAGTTATAGATAGTGTAGTGGAATACAGTGTTAAGAACATATGCCAAGGGCAGGTAAGATAACCTCCAGGAGAAAAATAAATAGTACCACCCAGGGTCAAAGGACAGCAGGTCAGAGGGAGTGAAAAGACCCATAGGTGTTGAGCATGACAGGATCAAGGCTGCAGTGAGTACTAGTGAATTTATGGGAAAGAGTGGGGGGGCACAAAAGAGTGCCAAGTCTGACAGAAGACCCAGAGGTGCTGAGCATGAGGGGAGCAAGGCTGCAGTGAGTGCTAGTGAATTTATTGGAAAGAGGTGGGGGGGGAGAAAAGAGAGTCAGGTCTGGAGAACCCCCTTCAGGATGCGTGGAACCCTGCAAGGAAGGCAGGACCAGACAAAGGACTAGGAGGAAAGGGAAAAAAAATTGGGAGACAGTGGAAGAGGAAGGAGAGAGGAGATAGTGGTAGTGGTAGGGGAGCACGTAGCTGGATAGAGGGGTATGAGAATGGCAGAGACATGGTGCAAAAGTGGATTGGGGTGGGTGTGGAGAAAGTAAAATGTACAAGGTAAAGGTGGCTATTGGGGGGGAAGGGAAAGGGTACAGAGTGAGGAAGAAGGGGGAAGATGGAAGGTAGGACTTGGGGATGGAAGAGTGGGAAGGATAGACAGAGAGATAAACAATGTAGTAACGTTAGACAGCGCAGAGTAGGGGGTGGTTAGAGGGGCTAGAAGCAGGTGCAATTAGGGGAGAAGTAATTATGCAGGGCAAAGAAGAGGAAAATAGAGGGTGAGGAAAGTCGAACAGGGGAAGGTAGGGAGTTCCAGAGTTTAGGGAACCGGTTGGAAATAGCGTCCTGACCAGCAGAGGTGAGGTGGCGAGGAATAGTGAGAGAGCGATAATCCAGGGATCTAAGAGTATGGGAGTTGGGAGCAGGAGCAAAGAGCAAAGAGGAAAGGTAGCAGGGTTGGGTCCCAAATCAGAGTTTGGAAGTGAACATTGCGCAGTGGGAGAAGTGCCTGCATTCCATAGAAAGTAAGGCAAGAGAGTGGTACAGGGTGCAGTGGTGAATACAGAAGGGAAAGTCAATGGCAAAACAACAGAAAGCATTGAAGAGAGAGTCCAATCTGGAGAGTGAAGACTTAGGAGCAGCACTGTAGACTATATCACCATAGTCAAAAATTGGGAGAATCATTTTCTGAACAATATCATGCCTCACCGGTAGTGATAATGCACTGCGGTTTCTGTAAAGGGCGCCCAGCTTGAGGCGCAGTTTTTTCAGAATAACATCGATATGTTCAGAAAAGTTAAGGTGGTGGTCAAGCCATACACCTAGGTATTTATAAGAGGTAGAGTCCTCTAAAGTTGTCCTGTCAAGGGTGTGGAAGGAGGGTAGAGTGGGCAGCCAAAAGAGTCTCTGCCTAGTGCCAAAGGTCATGGAAACTGTCTTCTTGGCATTGAGAAAAAGTTGATGAGAGCTTAGTCAGCGTTGATCATTGTTGAAGTCAAGCTGTAGTCTGTAGTCTGTAGTCACATCAGAAGGAGAGGGGCCAGAGGTGAAAAGAACAGTGTCATCTGCATACATACAGATAAGGGGCGAGAAGCATGCAGACAGAAAGTAATTTAGGAAGACTGAGTATAGAAGTGGGCCTAGTACTTAGCCTTGAGGCACACCAGTAGAGATTTGGAGAGGCGGGGACATACAGTCAACTATTTTGACCAATTGGATTCTGTCTATAAGGTAGGAGCTGAACCAGTAGCAGGCAGGCTGTGACAGGCCAGCAGCTGGGAGAGTTTCAATGAGAAAGGAGTGAGAGGCAGTGTTGAATGCCTTAGCGAGGTTGACAAAGATAGCAGACGTGATATGGCCTGGCAGAGAGAATAGAGTCTGTGAGTCTGAGTAGGAAAGTAGCTGTGGAGTGGTTCTTCCGGAAGCCTGACTGGAAGGGAGTGAAGAAGGAGGAGTCATCAAGAAAGGAAGAGAGCTGAGAGAGAACAAGGTGTTCCTGGAGCTTTGCCAGGGTGGGAAGTAGGGAGATGGGGTGGTAGTTACCTAGGGATGAGAGATTGCCACCCTCTTTGGGTAGGGGGAGGACTGTAGCATGTTTCCAGGCCACAGGTATAGTGGCAGTGCTAAAAGACAGGTTAAGCAAGTCTGCTAGTGGGTAGGAGATGGCATGAGCAGATAGATGGAGCAATTTAGTGGTAAGGCCATCAGGAGAGCAACCCTTTGTAGGATTGAGTGAGAGAAGATCCTTTAAGGTATCGCTTGGAGAGATTGATGAAAAGGTAAAGCTTTGTGGAGAAGGGGGGAGTCAGGTGGGGGGGTGAGAGGTAGAATGGGGAGTTGGTAGGGAAGCTAACAGAGAGGAAGCACAAGAGGTAAAGAAAGTATTGAATTCTGAAGCTATCAGGGGATGGACTGAAGTGACTTGGTTGTTAATACTAAGTAGAGGAGGGGAAAGGTTTAGCTTGAGGGGAGAAAAGTGAGTGGACAACTTTCCAGAACTTTGAAGGGTTATTAATGTTTTTATTTTAAGGTGGAACAGAAGTAAATGGATTTGGCCTGTCGTATGGCTTTAGTGCAGGCATTTCTGAGAGAGAGGTAGTTTGCAAGGTCGCTAGGGTGACTGGTGGTTTTGTGAGTTTTCCAACCTAAGTCAAATGCTTGCTGAAAGGCCAGGAGCTCAGGGGTGATCCAAGGGTAGTGGTATCCATGCACTCTGTCTTGCTTCAAGGGAATGTGATTATTCCAGATAGAGAGAAAGATGTCACTGAAATAAGCAAGAGCAAGATCAATGGTATTGGCAGAAGCTATAGGGGCCCAATCAACTAGTGTTAGATCCTGATGTAGATAGGCAAGGTCAAGGGTTTTGTAGGAGCAGGTGGTTAGGAGTTCGGGGGTGGTTTAGGCCAGTGTACTTTCCTGATTATATAGATCATGTGATGATCACTAAGAGAATCAGGCAGCAGGCCAGCCTGGATTACTCTTGTGTGGGTGGGAGGTAAGGGCCCAATCTAGGAGCGAGTGATTTAGGGTTTTGTGATTTATGCATGTGATTAGTTGGGACAGACTGAGGGCAGTTAGGTCAGTGCGGGTTTTGCCTAGGGAAGGAGACAACCAATCAAGGTTAAAATCACCTAGGATGTAAAGCTCACCTGTGGAGGTGAGGGACCCAATGGAGGTGATTAGCTCAGTGGTAATGTAATAATGTTATTGCTGTCTACTATATATCTAGGCAGTGTGTTCCAGATATTAATTATCTTTTGTGTAAAACAATTACAGCATTTTTTCGATTGGTTGTTTTCTCCTATTAATTTAAGACTATGGAATCTAGTAGTCCTTAATTCGTTTAGTTTCACTAGACCAATGGTCACCATTAGACTTTGATCTTTTATTGCCTTAAAAGCAGAGGTGTGTGAAGTTGTCAAATTTCGCTCCACATAAAACTTTGCGGATTCTGAGTATTCCGGGAAGTTTTCTGCCCTGCAAAGTCCCACTTCGAAGCATTTTGGACGGATTTGCGAAATTTTGAAGTCAAAAACTTCGATTCACATTGCAGTCAATGGTACAGGTGTCCCAGATCCACGAAGCTTGAATTTTGCCGGTGAAGTTCAGCATAATAGTCAAAGTTTGCAGTGAACCATGGGATATGAGGTCACATGTTGCTGAACAGCCAATGAGAAGCTAGTTTTCTCGTTCTGTGAGTGTAGTGTGTTTCTAAGAGACTTACAGAGCACAGCTTGTGCTGCAGCTTATAGTCAGATCTAAAAACATTATATAAAAGTGTTTCGTTTGTCAAATTGCTTCAGAACTGTTACTGTGAGTGTACTTTACATACACAGTGATTTTTTTTGTGTTGCTTTTCTCCATCCTGTTTTGTTTATTTGCAGTATTTAGTTTTCTTTTAGAAGTTGTGGTCTGGTGGCTTAGAAGGCACAGTTTTCTTCTGAAAAAAATCAGTTGGCAATGCCCTGTCTTTTCTTAAGAAAAAAAATCTCTGTCCTCCTGACTGTGGTTTAACCTGAGTGATTGTTGTGTGACTGCTTACACACCTGTATTTAGGAAAAAAAAATCACTGTTCTCTAGACAGCTATTTAACCCGAGTGATTGTTGTGTTCCTGCGTACACACCTGCAGTTAGGAAAAAAAAAGCTCTGTTCTCCTGACAGCAGTTTAACCTGAGTGATTGTTGTGTCCCTACATACAAACTTGTATTTGGGGAAAAAAAAAATCACTGTTCTCCAGAAAGTGATTTAAGCAGAGTGATTGTTGAATCCCTGTGTGCACAACTGTATTTAGGGGAAAAAATCACTGTTCTCTGTCTCCATTTTCATTCAACTACAAGCCAAAATGAAAGTGAAGCATTCACTTCCCACCTGCCTGGAGTCTCCAATGTGACATGCAGTAAGTGAATCATGTGACAAACCAAGTTTTTCATTAACTTTCAGGTTACTAACAAAGTCAAAGTTGCCTTCGAACTTAACTGGCAAAGTTTTGGCACCAGATTAAGACAATTACATTCAAAGTTACTAAAAAAAAAGTAGAAGTTAATTGGTAAAGTTTCCTGGTGAAATTTTAGCATCAGAAAGGTCATGTTTGCAAATTTTTTGTGGGGCCACTTTGGTGACTTCGTGGGAACTTCGCTGGTGGATTTAAACTTCACAACATCTCTACTTGGAAGTTAGGCAAAGGCCACCTCTAGTTTGTCTATAGTTTGTGGAATATATCCCCAATGCTGCAATCTTTCTTTATAGCTTCAGTGTTGTAGACCAGTGACTTTTTTATTTTATTTTCCTTTGTACTCCTTCTTTTAGTTTTTTACCTCTAATAGTGTAATAAGGGATAAAGAAATGTGTCCCAATATTGCAGGCTAACTTCATTTTGATCTAAATCATAATGGCCTGGATATTCAAAAGGGTTGCGCCATGCGCAACAGGGTTCTTGTCATGCAAGTCAAAATGCGCTATTCTGCGATATTCAGCAGGAGGCAGTTACGCCACTGGCATCAGGTTGCGCAAGAGAGCAATGCAAATGAATGCATGCTCAACAGGAGGGGGAGGATCCATGCATAACCTGCGCAACCCGATATTCAGTCGGGTTGTGCAGAGTTGTGCATGCGCAACCCCCAACCTGCGCCTGCACAACCTTGAGCCCAAAAAGGCTTAAGTTGAGGGCCACCCACAGGTGAGCTGCTGCATTGCAGGGCGCAACACAGCAGCTGCCACCCCTGGCTGGCCCCCAACTCTTCCTGTGCCCCCCACCAGCCCGATCGCGAGGCATAGTGTAACCGACTCCCCCGCCCACACATCTCCCACAGCCCGATCGTGGGCAGTACAGGTACATATAACACCCCATATCCGAAGCCCGATCGCGGGCATAGCGTGTATGAACCCCCAGTGCCCGATCCAGGTGGGTGATGCTGTCGCCCGCCGGCCGCGGGGGAGCGGGTGAGGGCTTCATGGGTGGGGGACACTAGACACCAGGGAGATGTTTGGGGGTTGTGATGATTCTGCCCGCGATCTGGCTTTTACGGTCCACTGACCACCAGGGAGATATTTGGGTTGGGGTTACATTCTGCCCGCCGATCGGGCACTGGGGTGGTTCATACACGCTATGCCCGCGATCGGGCTTCAGGGTACGTGTGGGGGTGTTACATGTACCTGTAATGCCCGCAATCGGGTTGCATTGTGCCGGTCCCCGACGGTTGCCCTGGCAGGGTGGCTAGTGCAAGTCCTCGGATCGGGCGCGATCTGCTATGCAAATGGTACATGCAAATGGGGCCAGCAATGATGCAAATGGCCCCCTGCGCCTTGCATAAATTATGGCCCCATTTGCATGTCACCTTTTGAATATCGGAAATTTGCGCATGGCACAATGGTACTTGCGCCACCGCAAGTTTAATGCTCATCTCTGGCAACCTGCGGTGGCGCAAGTTCCACTGTGCCATGCGCAAGTGCTGTGGCTGGGGAGTGATATTCAAAGGAGTTGCGCAATAGCGCAACTCCTTTGAATATTACCCCGGCCACACCCCTGCGCAACTATTTTGAGCAGCGCAAGGGCTTGCGCCTCAGAATGGCGCAGTTTGAATATCCAGGCCAATGTGTTTGTGTAACAAATAATGGCCTTTATAATTGAATCATATTAAAACTTGTAAAGCTACAAGTTTAACTAAGCCACAAGTTGTAATATTAAAGTGTCTTTTGATATTTGTACTGACCATATGAGTAATGGAAAATAGGTGTCTTAAGTGTCTGCAAAAATAGAAATACAGGAATAGTGTTCAAGTTACCCTTCTGACTACAGGCTAAAAAGCTTGTATGCACATTCTTAAGTCCAAATCTATTTCTTCCTCCTAAGATCTTAGTAACTGGTAATGATAATTATTACTATCCTTATATAGTAATATAATTTACACTATCAATACATTTGTGCTGACTAAAAGATTAGCTAAAAAGAGAATTGCCTTTTAAGTTGATGTTTGTACTTGTCTTGGACCAATCATAGACAACCATAGAAATTGAGAATACTGTCTTCCACTATATAAGCAAGCCACTATACACTGTTAGTTTGAAGAATTAAGAATTAAGAATGAAGGATGTACCACTTGTAATATCTCGCTGTGATTATTGTTATAATCATTAAATTCTTCCACCATCAGTACTGTCTCCGTTTGTCTCCTTTCTAAGTATTTGTAATGGATAATTTAAAAATGGTAATTTTTTGCCCATCCCTACAAATAGTAGTACATGTACAAAACTGGGAAGAGTATTCAAAATGTGGGCAAACCAGACTACTATACAGTGGTAAAATCACCTCTGGTTCTCTACTTTTGATGTTTGACAAAATACAGCCTACAATTTTTTGTCATTTTTTAACAGTTACCTTAGTATGTTCATCAAAAGTGAAGTTATTAGTAATTAATATCCTCAAATCTCTTTCTTCTGAGGTGCTTTCTAGCACATGTTTGTCTAGTGTACAGGTCAGTCTCATATTTTTTTACCCAAAATGCATAACTCTACATTTTTTATATTAAATGTCATTTTATTTAATTTAGCCCATTCGGATAGTTTGTCTAAATTTTCCTGAAGCTGTTTACCATCCGTTTTTGTTTGTACAGGACCACTTAGTTTGCAGTCACCTGCATATTTACTAAACCATGCATTTCCAGATGTTTGTAGTGTGGAAACCGTTATGTTAAATAAAGTTGGCCCCAGTATGGAGCCTTGTGGTATTCCATTTGTAACATGCCCCCAGTCTGACTGGTGTCCTCTCACAGTTACTCTGTTTCCTTTTCTCTAGCCATGATGCTATCCAGTTTATTATACTATGATGCAGCTTGATTTTATAAAGTTGTTCAATAAGTATTTTGTATGACACTTTGTCAAAAACTTTGGCAAGGTCCAGGAAGATCACATCAACTGGGATCCCTTTATCTAAGGCTGCACTTGCTGGCTCAAAAATGACATCAAATTGATGAGACATGACCTGCCAGAATAAATCCATGTGTTTTATTCTGATTCATATGATGAATAATATGATGTTGTATAATTCTTTCCAAAACCTTTTCAATGACTGATGTAAGACTTATAGGTCAACAGGTTGTGGTATCAGATCTTGCACCTGATACATTATTGGAGTGGCTTGTGCAGTTGAGAAATTTTTCAGACACCTCTGGCCCCCTAACACTCACCTTTATTGGAAGGGCCAATTCCCATGTGGGCCAAGGAATAGATGTACCTTCTGGGTTGTTGCGCAACCCCAAAGTGGGGCGATCATGTAGCCTAGTGGCTACCGACTGCCCCAATCTGGTGTCTCTGCCATTGTGAGATAACTTATTGATGTTGGACTGCAACCCCCCAACCAGGATCCATTTCGTGCAGTCACCTGGGCCTCATGCCGACTGAAGATGACAAGCCCTTCAGAAAATTTGACTCATTCCCCCTTTTCCCTGTACTATTGGCCTGCAATACTCCTAAACTGCCATGATTCATGGCTACAACTGTTCAAACCTTCTTTTTTGCTAGCTAATTTTATTCCTTCAAAGGAGGTGAACACCCCAGAAAAATCCTTCCTAAAGGGAAAACCAGGAAAACTCACTCCCTCACTGCTAGTGCTGTCACCTCTATGGGGTCCAAGTATTCCCCGTCTGACCTGGCTGACCCTAACCCTGTTTTGGGTGGGATGAGTGGGTGATCTGAATAGGTAGAAGAAAGAGGGTGAGCTGCTGGCCTCAACCCCTCTCTCTCTCTTTCTCTTTCTCTACACCCCATTGAGATAGCCACTGCCCTGTGGGCAGCCCCTGTGATTCCTTCTTTTGATGCTTTACCAGGATCTGCTCTCCACCCCCAAGGGAGGAACCCTACCTGCCTAGCTTCAGTTTCCAGGGGAATGGGCCACAGACAAATGGACACCTGCTGCAATCCTTTGGCAGACTTTTCCTAAGATGGTTGAAATCAGAGTAAATGAGCTCTCACTGTGCAACTCTGGTCTTTTTTTTCTTTTTTTTTTTATGAGGTTCAGTTGAAAAAAGACTCTGGGATTAAGGTCCTCTGACATTTTTAATCATCGGTCAACAAGTCCCTAGAAAGTTTTTGTCATCATCACCTCCTACACTACCCTACTCTAATGATCCAGGATTATATAAAAATTACTTTGTATTATTGTATTTTTTTATTATAGTACCTAATTTAGATGGGCAGCCTAAGGCCTATTATTTAATTCCTTTCTGAATTTGAGAACTAAAGGGATTCCAAGTCTTTTCAAAAATATGATCTTCTCCATTTTTCATATAATGGATTCTTTCCAATTTCATTGAGTCTATCATAAGGTTAATCCATGTATCATAAACTGATAAACTGGTGGATTAGGGTATTTCCATTTTATCAAGATACATTTTTTGCTAGTTCTGCTGCCATTATTAAAAATATTTTTGATATGGAACAATATTAATTGATTCTTCTTCTTGTGCTAATAGGGTGGTTAATGGTGAACATTTTATTTGTTTATTTAATGTTTTATTTAACATTTGAAATATTTTAGTCCAAAAGTTGGTAATATATAGGCAATGGTATATCAAATGGATAAGTGTTCCTGTTGTATCTGTGCACCGTGGACACTTCTTTGATAATATGGGATTGATTTTGTGTAGTTTATAGGGTGTACAATATACTCTATGAAGTGTATTATATTGAATTTACTGCATTTTGCAAGTTTTTATTTTTTTAATTGTATTAGACAAAATTGAACACCATAGCTCCTCTGATATCTCTATGCCCAAATCCATTGCCCATTTATTTTTTAATGCCATAATATATTTTGTGACTGTTGGAAATAGACTGGCATACAATTTTGAGATCAAACTCTTATTTTCTTTTTGTGTTCTGAGAATTTCTAAAATAGGAGTCGTTTGTAGAATCAAGTTGCCATTTGTCTTAGTAATATAACTACTAATCTTGCTGAGCACTTACCCCCATGGCCCCTCTTTATCCCCCCACCTTCCTGCTTTCTCTTCACAAATATTACCCCCTATATTCACCCCCTCCTCCTCGGTTTCCACCTCACCTGACCCCACCACATTAAAACCCTTTTCCATATCCCTCGCTCCCCCCGTATTACCCACATTACCTAGCCCTGCTCTATCACCTACTTACATAACCCCTGACCACTCTATCCCATTATCTGTCACCCGCTTTGTTTCTGCCCCCACCCTCCCCCTGCTGTCATCTATTCTGTCCTCCCCGTCCTTTGGTCGCCACCACTTCTGAGCCTCCTTAACTCTACCTACATGCTCTAAAGCTCAGCTACCACTATAAATTGCTTGTCCACCTTAGGTATGCTCTAAATACTGTTGAACTCTCCTACCTCATGTATTTTAACTGTACTTGTTTGAATCTGTATCTCTATGCACCATACTGTACTTGCTTTTCTTTATATACCCCTATTAGTTTTATAATGTCTACGTATCTTGTCTATTGCCTTACGACGAGGAACCTTTGTAAATGAGCTTTTAGCTCAAAGGTGTTAATCCGAGATTCCAATAAATAAGTAAATAAACTAATCTGTATATATTTGAAATAATGATGCTCTGGAATGCTATATTGAGTTTTTACATTTTCAAATGTTTTAAATTAAATTGTTATTATAGTGTTGTCCACATTCAATTAATCATAACTTTTGCCATTCATCAAAAATGTTGTCATTTATAGAAGTGGTGAAATTAAAGTTATTTACCCAGTTATTCAAAACTTTGCGCTGGACACAAACCATTTGCACTGGGTTAGCTCGGGTCCGCTATATTCAAAAGGTTAAATAGTGTGTGCAAACTGCATTAGCACAGGGCAAAATTATAATGTATGCATGGGACAAACTGAGGAGGCATATACATGAATACAGGCACAATGCTATATTCAGTGAATAGCACTGCACAAAGTGTTGTTGTGCATCTTAGCACAACACTTTGTGCAGTGCAAATTACCATCCAGAAAAAGGTAGTCCTAACTCTGGGCAAATCAGCTTTGTGTGACTTTGTGGCTTTGTGCAGCTTTGCATGACTTTTGCATGGCTTTGCATGACCCTAACCAGAGAGTATGACACATAGAAATAAGCCAGAAATAAAGGAAACATGCTGCTCACTGATGACATCTCTATGATGCCATCATCTGCCATCAACCCCAGCCATGCCAGGCAGTAAGTGGTGACATGGCTCCCAGTGGACAACATGGCAGTGCTGCCATACAGCACACACCTGCAGACTACCCTTCAGTGGACACCAACAGATGCCAGCACACACATGTGGAGGGTGTTGAGGGGAGGGTGTACAAGTGGCCAGATTGCACCACAGACTGGGTGCAGCCACAAGGCTGGGACAAGCCATGCAGTGCACATGGGCCAGTGCTGGGAATACCCCAACACTAGTGTGCCTGTCTGATGGTATGTGCCCCCCAGCCACATACCGCACATCGTACAGACATCACAGCACACACAGTCAGCCACGTATATGTCACTGTGAGCATCCTATGCCTGTGGTGCAGCATCTGTGGGTCACACAACAGCATAACAGTAATGTCCACTGTCAGTAAACACTTGCAAGTTGGGCTTGCCACTATGTAGAGTACAGTGGTCATCACTGCCCTACACACCATAGGCATTGCTGTGTCCCTCACACTACTGACCCCCTTGCTACTGTATTGTCAGCTGTGCACTGTAGCATGAATTACAGTTTTACAATTGCATGCAGCACCACCACCTGTGTCTTTGCTGTGTATTCCCCTAGGGCACAATATTCTATTCTGTACTGTACAAATGCAGCCTGCAGCTACCACCATGCACTGCCAGACTGACCTACAGGTAGAGCTGTGGGCAGACCCAGCCAGCCCTTGTGCTTCCAGACTGACCTACAAGTGGAGCTGTGAGACCCTGCAATAGCGCTGGGCAAACTGCATGCAAATCAGGTCATAATGAGATGCTAATCTGGATGTTTGCCCACAGACTACCTAAGTAGGCTAATTTGTATGTCACTTTTGAATATAGCAAAGTTTTGGCCAAGACAAACCTGATTGCACCAGGCAAATGGCTTAGCCCCTCGTTAAACCTATGCAAATGTGTTTGCACCATGCAAACATTTCAGAAATATTGTACATTTTTGTACAATGTAATTTCACATGTGCTACTGCTTGCAGCTTTACTGACTCTACTCCTTTGCTAGCACACACATTGGAAACATAGTTCACCTCTACCTTCCTTCATGTTGCTGTGAACTGGGATGCTGTTGTGGTTTGCTCTTTCTGGTTGCTCTAGTCAGAGCTGTCTTATTCCCAGGATATTTTTGCACTGCATTCCCGGCCCAGTTTGCCCAGTTTCCTTAGCATGCTGTATTCAGCAGGTTGAGCACTACGGATATCCCTTTTGAATATAGTGGGCTATTGGATCTGGGCTAATTTACCATGCTGGGAAGTGCTAATTTAGCCCCAGGGCAAAGTTTATAATATCTGACCCATTATATATTAGGGTATATTGTGTAACAACTATTTCAATGTTCAATAACTTATGTATTTCATTCCAACGAGATAGTTATATATGTTGCCATATTACCTTTATTTTTATTTTGTTTATATTGGAGAAACCCCAAAAATAAAAGATTTTTAAATTTTTCATATCCATATTCTCTTATTTCATTCTCTACACTTTTAAGCTTTTGTTGATTAGCATTTAAGCTGTTCCAAACTACTGCTGTTTGGGCAACTGGATAATATTTATGGAAATCCAGGAGTGTAAGCCCCCCTATTTCCTTGGGGAGGATTAATTTTGCATAAGCAATATGGGGCCTTTTATTTCTCCATAAGAAATTGGTAATCATTTTTTTCATTTTCTTGAAAAACTCATTTGGAACAGCTACTGGTACAGTTTGGAATATATATAGTATTTTGGGAAGTGTCTGCATCTTAATTACATTTACCCTACCAATTAAAGTTAATGGGAGTGTTTGCCATTTAGTTAAATCTATTTTAATTGACTATAAAATGTGTTTTAAGTTACATGTATATAAAGCCTCCAAATGGTTAATTAGGGTTGTCCCTAGAGATTTACAGGAATCCACCATTGGGCAAGGACAGTTAGTAGGGAGCTGTATAGTAGTGTTTTTATCTAATTTAAGAATTAATGATTTTTGCCAGTTAATTTTATACACCAAACTGGACCATATGTATTTGCTGTTTTTATAAATTCTTCTCTGGATTTGGATAAGTCCCCCATGTATAATAATGCATTGTCTGCATATAAATTTATTTTATGTTTTACAGAGTTTTGAACTATACTGACCAGTTGTTGATTGCTCCTTATATCTTCCACTAATGGTTCCATCACCAAGACAAATATCAGGGGGGAAGGTGGCATCCCTGCCTTGTGCCTCTAGATAATTTAAAGGGAGCTGATATAATATTATTTATTTTAAGTTTAGTAGTAAGTTGATGGTTTATAGTTTTAATCCACTTAACAAATTTGTCCACAAAGTTCATTTTTCGAAGGGTTTGAAGTATAAAGTTTCATTCTATTCTATCAAATGCCTTTTTGGCATCTACTATGACTAAAATAGTTCCAGTATTATTTGAGTTTGTCATTATATTAATTGTACAACTTATATTCTCTGTTATTCATCTGCCTTTAATAAAACCATTTTGGTTTTGGTTAATTAAAAGAGGTAATGTTTTCTCCAGTCGATTCTCCTAGACCTTTACAAATATTTTATAATGTGTGTTCACCAGTGAAATCGGACTATATGGTTTACAGAGATCTGGCTCCTTCCCTTGCTTATGAAATAACAATAGAGGCTTCACTAAAGGTCGGGGGGTGGCTTTGTTAAGCAGATTAAATTGATTAAAAAGATAAATGAAAATGGATATTAATATCTCTTCATATTTTTTTAAAGAACTCCATCTGGAATCTGTCGGGTCTGGGTGCTTTTCCCGATTTAAGGTCATCAATTGCTAGTTCAACCTCATTACTTGTAATAGGGCATCCAAAAGGGTTTTAAGTTCAAGTGTGCTCTGTTTAAGTTCTATTTTTTCTAAGTACTTTACTATAGAGTCTGAGTCACTAGTATTTTGTGAAGTATATAATTTTTGATAAAACTCTGAAAACATTTGATTTATTTCTTTTGGATGCTTATGAGAGATCCTGTTTTTATCCTTAATCATGAAGGTGTTATTATTTTCTTGATATTTTTTTTAATTGCCAGGCCATTAATTTGAAGGGCTTATCAGAAGTAATATAGTAATTGGATCTGTTTTGAAGAATTTGTTTTTCTGCTATTTCTGTGGGATTTTTTTGGACCGGGGTATTGAAAACATTTTTTATCCAATGTGATGGAATAGATTATTTCCAAAGAGTGTATGTCTTGTTCCAGTTGTTTTTGTTGTTGTTCCCATTTTTTTCCTAATTCCTTTCAAACATTATAATTTACCCCTCACCCAGGCTGTAAGTGCATCCCAAATATTTAATATGCTAGTATCTTGTTCAGTATTTCTAATAAAGAATTCTTTAATTTTCAAAACAGTTTGTTGACTTATTTCTTCCTTTTTTGAGAAGAGTAATATCCATCTTCCAAGCAAATGAACTCACACTCAAATGTTCTAGTTCTAAGTCTAATAAGCATGGTGAGTGATCTGAAATAATGATCTTGGGATAGTCCACTGTTGTTATTCTGTAGTTTAATAATTCTGAAATCAGAAAAAAACAATGCAGGAGTAAGAGTGATGAAAAGGAGAATATGAATATTTTTATTGACTGGGTTGGATTCTGCCCAGGGATCTATTATTTTAATATCCATCATAACATTTTGCATGTTCCTTATCAATGTTTTAAAGTTACTTGGTGAGTTTGATGTTCTATAATTTTTATTTATAGTCAGATTAAAGTCTCTCCCTATTATATATGGGGAATTGTGTGATGACATTTCTAGAAAGAATTCAGTATAGAAAGTAGGATTATTCTGGTTGGGCCCATAGATTGTAGCAATAGTTAGCCTGTTGATTCCAGTTTCAGTTTCCATAACAATATATCTTCTGTTTTGATCAATATTTGTTCTGGAAATCACAGGTTTTATTTTACGTTTATGAAAAATTATGGCAACCCCTCTAGAGCTTGTATAATCAAATGAATAAGCCCCTGGGCCCAATTTCCTCTGACATCATTGAAAGTCCCAATCCAAAAAGTGTTTTTTATTTTGTAATAAAATACAGTTAACCTGCTTTTTTCCAAGTAATTAATAACTTTGTTCATCTTAACTCTTTGCCTTAGCCCCTTGATATTCAAAGAGACTATTTTAAGAGCCTTAGCCATTGGTTATTATAGTTTTATTTATTTTTCTTAATTCCATTTCTAAATCCTGGATCATGTTTATCTTTATATTTTTTCTATTTTTGTTTATTCTACAAATCTGATTTTTTATGTGCTTCCCTGTTCCCAATACACCACACCCTTGTGTCCCATAACCCCTGATGGAGAAAGCAATTCTCTCCAATCCCCCCATGCAGAAGCAGAGATGACCGCTGTGTCATTCTTGTGCCAGATGGGTGCCTTCCCAGTTTTTTCAAACAAAATGTTATACTTTCATCAGTCAGCATTTGATTTTTACTGATATATTCCCATAATTTCCATTTCACTTTTATTTACTCTATCCATCTTTGTTTCTCTTTTCTTCTCTTTACCCATCCCTCAATTTAACATTCAGATTTACTTTTCTGAGTCTTTATCAGCTTTTCACTCCCTCTCTAACCCCCTGTTCTCATCTTCATTTTTACAATTATTTGTTTTCAATCAATCAATCCATCAAATCTTTATTTTACTAGGTGAATATCATTGAGCAATGCTCATTTTCAAGATGGACCTGGACAAAACATATAGTCACACTTACATTGAACAAAAGTCAAGGGGTAAAATAGAATATAATTACAGAGACTAGATGATCCCATCAGTAGGCCTAGACACGTTATTTACAGTGTATACACATTTCATTGGTCAACAGCAGATTAAATGGTATAATCAGGGTTAGACATAGTATTTACAGTATATATAGACATTTTCTTGGTCCATACTAGATTAAATGATGCAATCAGGAGGGCTAGCCATAATACACACATTATATAGATTTCCCACGGTCAATGAGCTGGTAAGATAACTGTGCTCAAATAAAGGAATTTAAGCCCAAAGCCACCAGTGGAGGGAGGATGGTGGTAAATACAGTACTGTATGATGTGGTGATAAGCGGTGGAAGAAGATAAGGCTGTAAAAGGGTATAGGGAGGAAGGAAGCACCAGTAATTGAAGTGATATAGAAGTCTATGAAGAGCTGGGCATTACGGCAATTTTAGAGCATGATCTAGGGGAGGTACTGTAAGGAGAGGAAATTGAGGCTTAGAGAGCTAGTTCAGAGAAGCATATTTTCTGAGCATCTACCTGATGGGTAACTGGGGTGGGGGGGATAGTACTAAAGTTATGGAGTAAGCTTCAGTTCAAAAACCCATATTGTAAGCCATTCTTGATTTATTCCAGTTATTCATCATCATTTTAAGAGATCAGATTCATTTCCTGTAGCTGCACCATATGGTTCAAAGTAAACAAATCTAGCAAATGTATTCTTTTTATAGTTTCTCAACTTCTTCAATCTTTTCTAAATATATGAAATGAAGGAACTCAGGGGAAAGAAAGCAAGCTGTTTATAAGATTTCGTGGGAAAGCCCTATTATATTTGAGTCTAATCTCCACCTAATCTATAAATTCTGAGAACAATACTTGGGGGGTAGCTTACCCTGGCTTTTTTTTCTTTCCCCTCTTGCAGTTTCCTCTCCCTGTCTTCCTCATAAAATACCATTAGTTCCCTTACCAACTTTATGGCATACATTTACATCACAGAGGCTGCTGCTGCTTCATGTTGCTGCTGGTATGGGTGGAAAGTTGATTAGCATGCTTATTGTACATCAGTGTTAAACTAGCCAAGGGGGGAGGTGCTAATATGAAGCAGGAAATTCCAAGCCTCTCCCCACAAAACAAGGTAGTTAGTGATGTAAACACCAAGGTACATAGATCGATAGGAAGCAGGACAGGGATAAATGTAGAAAAAGGCAAAGGCAGTAAGGAGAGGGATGGGGCAAAAAAGGGTAAGACCATCATAAAATGGAGGGCAATGAGCACCAATGCCCATAGTCTGGGTAACAATATTCCTCAGCTAGAGGCTCTGATGGATGAGGGACACCTGGATATCATGGCAGTCACAGAAGCATGGTACATGAAGAGCCATGACTGGGATGTCGACATACCAGGGTACACAATCCCCAGGAGGGATAAGGAGGGTAAAAGAGAAGGAGGAGTAACTCTCTACATAAGGTAAAGGATCAAAGCAAAGGAACTAAAGGGTAAATGGGGAGGAGAGGAGGCACTGTGGGTCACCTTGGAGACAGGTAGTGGCACCACAATCTGCAGAGGAGTTGTATACAGCCCTAGTTTCAGGAGAAGGAAATGGACAAGGAAATGACAGAAGGCATCCTCAGAATGGCAGAAAAAGGGGAGATATTGTTGATGGGGGACCAGAATATGCCAAATGGTAACTGGAGCACATTTACTGCCAACATATCCAAGAGTAGGGTCGTTGTCGATGACCTACAGGGGGCATGCTTCAGACAGCTAGTGTTGGAACCCACTTGGGAGGGAGCAATCTTGGATCTGGTAGTCTCAAACAGGAATGGAGAGAGGATCACAGATTTAGAATTGGGTAGTCATCTGGGAACAAGCGACCACCACAGAGTGTGGTTTACAATAAACACAACTGTAGAGTCAAGCCATACAAAAGCAAGGGTACTGGACTTTAGAAGGGCTGACTTTGGAAAAATGGGGGGAATGCACTAGCAAAGGACAAGAAGGAGGGGTGGAAGAACAATGGGGAAAAAATCAAAACTGCCATTACAGAGGCAACAAGCCTTTGAGTAAAGCGAATAAAGAAAACAAAACAAAGTAAAAAACATTATGGTTCTCAAAAGATGTGGTGGGAAAGGTTAGGGAGAAAAAGATAGCATTCAGGAAGTATAAGGAATCACAGAAGGAGCAGGACAGAGAACTGTACCAGTTAAAGCAAAAGGAAATGGGGAAGGCAGTCAGAATAGTGAAGGCCCAAACTGAGGAAAAGATAGCCAACTCAGTTAAGATGGGGGATAAAACCTTTTACAAGTACATCAGGTAGTGAAGGAAGACCAAGGAAGGGATACTCTGAGGCTTAATAAAGGGGAAGGAGGTGGGCAGATGGTGACAGTGAAAAGGCAGAGATACTTAAAGAATACTTTTGCTCAGTATTCACAAAAGAAGAAGAGGGGGAGGTACCTAAACCAAACAACAGAAGCATTCTGGGCAGGGGAGTCATCATCAGTCCATTCACAGAAGAAAGGGTTCTGAAAGAACTCCTAAAACTCAAGGTGAACAATCAATGTGGCCTGATGGGATTCATACCAGAATTCTAAAAGAACTAAGGGGAGACCTAGTGACACCACTGACTGCCCTTTTTAACAAACCATGGGAGGATGGTGTGGTACCTGATGACTGGATTTCTTTGACTGGGTGACTAAAGTAGTAGACAAGACAGGGGCTGTGGATATGGCCTATCTAGAATTTAGTAAGGCATTTGACACAGTCCCACACAAAAGATTAATAAACAAGTTAGCCATCCTGGGAGAGGGTCCCAGGGTGGTAGCCTGGGTAACAAATTGGCTGGGCAACAGGTTGCAGAGGGTAGTAGTAAATGGAGTCCACTCTAAAGAAAGGGTGCTTACTAGTGGGGTACCGCAGGGTTCAGTACTGGGACTAGTCCTCTTTAATATCTTTATTGGAGACATTGCGGAGGGCCTGGAAGGAAAAGTATGCCTCTTTGCAGATGACGGGAAGATCTGCAACAGGGTTGATATACAATGGGCGGGGGAGGATGAGAAGGGACTTGGCAAGTTTGGGGGAATGGTCAAAAGTATGGCAGCTTAGATTCAATGCAAAGAAGTGCAAAGTAATGCACCTGGGAAACAAAAACCCAGGGGAAGAGTACACAATAGGGGGGAGGTACTAACAACAAAAATGGAGACGGACCTGGGGGTAGTCATATCAGATTTAGTTTAGTTTAGTTTTAGTTTTTTTTTTTGTTGACTGGGTAACTGCACTAGACAAATCCTGCCTATTTTCAGGCATGACCCGGGGGAAGGGGATACAGATGAATGCCAACTGACCTTGAACCAGATTAAGCTGTTGGTGGTATTTTTAGTGAATGAGGGAAATTTGGCCAGGACACCGGGGAAATTCCCCTACTCTTTTTGATAAGTGCCATGGGATCTTTAACATCCACCTGAACTACCACCAATCCAGGCAGATGGGACCTCGGTTTAACGTCTCATCCAAAAGACCTTATGACCAGATGACCTTAAGGTAGGCAAGAACTGTGAGAAGGCAGTAAGGAGGGCTGGGAGGATAATGGTATGCATAGGGAGAGGCATCACCAATAGAAAACAAGAAGTAGTTATCACTCTGTGCAGACAGTTGGTGAGACCCCATCTGGAGTACTGTGTGCAGTTCTGGAGACCCCATCTATGCAATGACATAGACAGGATGGAGGTGGTCCAGAGGAGGGCAACTAAAATGGTGCAGGGTCTGCAACAGAAGCCATACAAAGAGAGAGAGAGACTAAAAGAGCTTAATATGTATACCCTTGAGGAAAGGAGAGGGGGGGGACATGATAGAAACTTTCAAGTGCTTCAAGGAATCAACAAAGTTCAAGAGGGTAGCTTCTTTCAGAAAAAGAGATGTGCAAGAACAAGGAGACACAATTTGAAGACAGAGGGGGGCAGCTCAGGGGTAACACGAGGAAATATTTTTTCATGGAGAAGGTGGTAGACCCACAGAACCACCTTCCAGAAGAGGTTATGGGGTCAAAAACAGTGGGGGAATTCAAGAATGCATGGGACAGAATAAGGCAATTATAGTGGGAGGTAGAAGGAAGTAGGCTGTTGGTTAACTAGGATCTGCAGCTTATCTATTAGGTAGGGAAATGGGCAGACTAGGTGGGCCAAGCGGTCCTTATCTGCTGTCAGAGTCTATGTTTCTATGTATTTCAAAAACCTCATGATCTTCTTCAGCATCACCAAAAGTCATGAATTTTCCATTTACCTTTTTTAATTTTTTAAGAGATTAGATTAATTTCCTGTAGCCACACCATATGGTTCAAAGTTAGCAAATCTAAGAGATTTATTCTTCTTATAGTTTCTCAACTTCTTCAACCTTTTCTAGATATATGATGTGAAACTACCCTGGGAGAAAGTAAGCAAAACTCTTTATAAGGTTATGTGGGGAATCCCTATTATACTGGAGTCTAATCTCCACCTAATCTGTAAATTCTAAGAGTAATGGGATGGGGGTAGCTTACTCTATTTTTTATTTTTCTTTCACCTCTTGCTGTTTCCTCTCCCTATCTTCCTCATGAAATACTCTAGATTCCTTTACTGAGGTTATGACATACGTTTATATCTCAGAGGTTATAGCTATTTCATGTTGTTGTTGGTATAGATGTTGTCAGTATTGCCTTGGGGAAGACTTAGAATGTTGATTAGCATGCTTATTGTACATCAGTTCAAAAGCCTCATTAGCTTCATCAGCATCATCAAAAGTCATAAGTTTTCCATTTACCACAAATTGCAGCTGTGCAGGATAAAGCATTGAAAACCTGATACCCATGCCATACAACTTTTGTTTACAGGATTGAAAAGTTTGTGCTTATGTACTGTCTCTACAGAGAGGTCGGGATAAGCATTAAAGTGGATGTTCTGAAATTTTAAGCTGTGTTCTGTTCTGACTTTTTGCAAAATGGCCTCTTTTTCCAAGTATTTATGTGGCTTTACATAAATGGCTCGTGGATAATCGTGTTGTGAAGTAGAGAATAAGGAGCCTTCCCTATGGGCTCTGTCGAGAGTGATTTTTTGTTCTGGGTAATTCCTCCCCATGGCCACAGTAATCATTTTTTCCAAAAACAGTATTGGGTCACCTGTTCCTTCCAGCCCCTCAGGCACATTAAAGATACATGTGTTGTCCCTTCTAGATCTGTATTCTAATTCTGCTACCTTTTGTACAAGAGTTTGGAGCTGCTTTTCATGTAAAGTCTATGTTTTTAGAATGGGCCCTTTAATGTCCTCAATTTGAGAGACCTGGGTTTCCAAGTTTCGAGTTCTGATTGACAACCCTGCAAGCCTTTTGGTGATTGAGTTTACTGATTCTGAAATACCCTTAACTGAGGTATTAATTTCACCGAGTGCAGTAAGCATTTCTACCCGAAGTGATGTGACTGCAGTCATAATTTCATCAGAGTCAGAGGAGTGGGAGAGGTTACTGAGTGGTGGATCTTGAGGGCTTGCTTCTTGTTCATTGTTTTGTATTTTGTAAGTCTTGAAAATCAGATAGTAAAATATATTCATTATCAGATTCTCTCCTATTCCCCTTTAAAGAGACAGTGGGTTCCTCATTTTTTCCTGGCTCATTTTGTAGTTCATCCCCCTCTTCAGCTTCAATTTCAGTTTCAGCTGCTTTAACAATCACTTTGCTCTCTGTCAGGGTTTCATCTTTACCCAGTTCATGCAGTTTGTTGCTTTTTTGGGAGGCATTTTATCAAGTTCGGGGGGGTCAGATATTGCTTTATCTATGTTCAAATTACCTCTTTCTGAGTACAATAGAATTGAATTTTGTCTGGAATAAAGTTCTTATGTAAGCCACTTACCAGCTAAGGGGGATAAAAGTGTCTGGATTACCAACTGGAGGATCTGAAATCCTGGGGAAAGAAGGGTCTGGTTGGCAGAAACCTGTGGTTTACATAAATCCTGTTTAGAGCTTTCTTCCTTTCGGTTTCTGCTACAGATCCATGTGATTTCTTTGACTCAAAGGACCACTTTCAACATGCCTTATTGCCTTTGTCCAAGAAAACAAAGAGAAAGAACCATGCTTTCCCAGTGAGAACTATGAGGGGACACGATTAAAGATTGCAGCTTGGCAGGTCACATGGAACTGCTATGCCCATCTATGCTAATGTCCTAAGTGCTCCCCATGCAAACACCAGGGAAATTTAAATAGGCATACTGCTGATATGTTGAGTATAAATGTAAACTAAAAAGGAAGGAGACTATATCCAACCACGCCGAACCTGGAACAGCTTCACAAACAGGTCCGTAATCTTCAACTTCGCTCCTCTTTCATGGATATCTTTAGGTTTAGAGGAAATATGCTGAAGAAGGCAGGTTCTTGCAGAAGAAAATCAAATCTGCCTCTATTAGATTTGTGGATGACAGTCCGGCATCTTGTTCATCTTCAGCAGACAACTGAAACTGACAACTGCATCCTGTGAGCCTCCATGCAACTCCTCTCCCTGAAGCATGAGCTGGACTTCCTGAAGGGGAGGCAGCAGTTAAGCACCATGGTTCCAGCAATAATAATTCTTCTTCTTCTTCTTTTTCCTCTTCCTCTTCCTGTTCCTCCTCAGCAAAAGGAAGCTGGGAAGGAAGTCAGAACAGCAAAGGCCCAAACCGAGGAAAGATAGCCAACTCATTTAAGAAGGGGATAAAACCTTTTATAGGTACATCAGGGAGCGAAGGAAGACCAAGGGAGGGATAGTGATGCTTAATAAAGGGAGGAGGTGGGCAGAAGGTGACTGTGAAAGGCAGAGATACTAAACAAATATTTTGCTCAGTATTTACAAATTAAGAGGGGAGTTACCTAAAACAAACAGTAGAGACACTCTGGATACAGAAGTTGATACCAGCCCATTTACATAAGAAAGGGTTATGAAAGAACTCTTAAAACTGAAAGTGGAAAAAGCAATGGGCCCTGATGGGATTCATCCCAGAATTCTAAAAGAACTAAGGGTAGAACTAGTGACACCACTGACTACCCTCTTTAACAAATCATGGGAGGATGGGGTGGTACCCGAGGACCGGAGGAGGGCAGATGTGATTCCCCTTCACAAAAGTGGGAGCAAGACAGAAGAAGGAAACTATAGACCTGTTAGTTTAACCTCAGTGATAGGGAAAATGATGGAATCAATTCTGAAGGAAAGAATTGTTGAGTATCTAGAGGACAGAGGGGAACAGGACCCAAGGCATCATGGATTCACAGCGGGAAGGCAATGCCAGACAAATCTGATAGATTTATTTGATTGGGTGACCAAAGTAGTAGATCAGGGAGGGGCTGTGGACATGGCCTACCTAGGCTTTAGCAAGGCATTTGACACAGTCCCACACAAAAGATTAGTATACAAGTTAGCTAGCCTGGGAGTGGGTCCCAAGATGATAGCCTGGGTAAAGAATTGGCTGGAGAATAGGACACAGAGAGTAATAGTAAATGGAGTCCACTCTGAAGAAAGCGGGGTTACTAGTGGGGTACCACAGGGTTCAGTATTAGGACCGGTCCTCTTCAATGTCTTTATAAGCAACAATGCTGAGGGACTGGAAGGAAAAGTATGTCTCTTTGCAGATGACACAAAGATCTGCAACAGAGTTGATGCACAAGGTGGGGTGGAAAGGATGAAAAGGGACTTGGCAAGGTTAGAGGAATGGTCAAATGTATGGCAGCTTAGATTCAATGCTAAGAAGTACAAGGTAATGCACTTGGGAAACAAAAACCCAGGGGAAGAGTACACAATGGGGGGTCAGATACTAACAACAACAAAAATGGAAAGGGACCTGGGGTAGTCATATCAGATGACCTAAAGGTGGGCAAGCAATGTGAGAGGGCAGCAAGGAGGGCTGTGGGGATACTGGGATGCATAGGGAGAGGCATCACCAGTAGAAAACAGGAAGTCATTATCCATCTGTACAGACAGCTGGTGAGACCCCATCTGGAGTACTGCGTGCAGTTCTAGAAACCCAATCTCCGCAACGACATAGACAGGATGGAAGCTGTCCAGAGGAGGGCAACTAATGGTGCAGAGTCTGCACCGAAGACATATGAAGAGAGACTTAAGGAGCTTAATATGTATAGCCTCGAGGAAAGGAGGAGGGAGGACATGATAGAAATGTTCAGGCACTCAAGGAATCAACAAAGTCCAAGAGGGTAGCATCTTTCAAAAAGAGGTGTGTAAGAACAAGGGGGCACAATTTGAAGATGGGGGCTCAGAGGTAATTTAAGGAAGTATTTTTCACAGAGAGGTTGTGGATGCATGGAACGGCCTTCCAGAGGAGGTTGTGGAGTCAAAATCAGTGGTGGAATTCAAGCATGCATGGGACAGTCATAAGGCAATTCTAGGGGTGGGGTGGGAAGAAGTAGTCTGCTGGTTAACTAGGATCTGCAACTTATCCAGTAGGTAGGGAAATGGGCAGACTGGGTGGGCCAAGTGGTCCTTATCTGCTGTCAAATTCTGTGTTTCTATGTTTCTATGTTTCTTCCTCCTCCTCATCTTCCTCTTCTTCTCCTTCTCCTTCTCCTTTTCCTTCTCCTTCTTCTTCTTCTTCTTCTTCTTCTTCTCTCTCTCTCTCTCTCTCCCCCCTCCTTCTAAAGGGGAGTCAGCAATTGAACCCCATGGTACCAGTGACTATTCTTCTCCTTCCTCTTGTTCTCCTCCTCCTCATACCAAGGGCACCAAGAGTTAATAAAGGGAGGTTGACTGTTTCAGCATAGGAGAGGAAGGGAGGAGTTCAGGCAGAGGTGGGAAAAAACACTAATAGTACCACTGACCAAAAAGCATATTCCACTTCTGAAACAGGAGCCCCAGGTCACTGCAACACAGAAACCTGAGCCAGAGGTAACTCAGTCTGTATGGGACATCCAGCTGGAGATACCCAAGGGAGTTAGAGGGGCCCAGAGGGAAGGAGAGCAAGCATTAGGGGTGGGGATCCCATAGTTAGAAGGGTGATGACAATGGTCAGGGAGGAGGAGGAAGGAGCGTTAGGGAATTCAGGTGCTTGCAGGGGCTACTGCTAGAAGGGATGGAGTGAGGACTGATGGTGGGATATATATCCTTGCCCACACTGAGACAAATGACCTAGCCTTTGGAACCATAGAGGAAGAGCAGTTAGGATGAGAAAACTGGGAGGCAGCCCCAAGCAGGTGGCATCTTTGGTGATATTCTCAGACATGCTAACTGTTCAGGGCATGGAAGAGCATAGCCCTCTACTTGACACAAATTTCAACAGCTAGCAGAGGCAGTGGTGCAGAAAAGAGGGATTCAGCTACTGTACATTGTGAACTGGGGCCAGGGCAGTAGGAGTGAAAAGCTATACAAATGAGATTCTTAAACAATCCTGGGAGGGCACCAGGCTTCTACAGTATGCAGACGGTTTAAAAAGCCTACCAGATGAGGTTTTAAACTAGCCAGGGGGGAAGATGGTACCAAAGAAGGAACCAACCCAGCCCAGGGAGACAATGATTGCCTCCCTTGGTCTAGTTTGCACAAGTCAGACAGAATGTAGGCATGGGGGAGAGAGCAAAGGCCAGCAGGAACATGGTGTGGTGCAGCATAGATCCCAGTGATGACTTACAAGATGGCAGATCAAAAAGTCCAAAGGGAGGCATCAGTTGAGGTGTAAAAACTAGGCAAAAACAGTAGGGAGGAGGAATAAGGGGTGAGAGGGCCATGTGTGCAAACTCCAGGTACCTGGGCAACAAAATGTATGATCTGGAGACTTTAATGATGGAAGCACAACTGGACCTGGCAGCAGTCACAAAAATATGAGCCACAAGGCATCATGACTGGGACCTGGCCATCCCAGGATACTCTGTGCTCAGGAGAGACAAACAGCAGAAGAATGGAGGGGGCATGACACTACACAGTATGTTAAGGAAGGGATAACATCCATGTTAATTAATGAAGTACTGAAAGGGATGGAAGTGGGATTGTTGTGGGTACAGCTAGAGACAGGGCAGGGGTGGAGGGAAAGAAATAACAGGAGGGGTGGTGTACTGGCCACCATCACAGAAAAAAAAAGATTTTCAAGGAATTAGGGAAAGAAACAGTGAGGATGGCTGAATGTACAGAAGCACTGCTGCTGGAGGACTGCAATATATGGATTGGAACATGCCCGCAGTGGCATCCACTAGGACTCAAGCCATCCTAGATAATTTCCGGGGCATTTTCTTGAGTCATCTAGTTGTGGAACCCACTAAAGAGAGTGCAGTACTGGACCTTGTACTGATTATCCATGATAGCATTGGGGAGGTTACTGTAAGGGAACCTCTGGGGAAGAGCAACCATTAGACAGTGTGGCTCCACATCAGAACTAGGCAGAGAATGATGGCAGAGCAAGAGGGTGCTGGACTTCAGAGTTGTGGACTACCAGGCTATATGGGAGCTGCTCAAGGACATGCTGACAGGGGAAAGGTTGAATGGGGTAGAACATAAATTGGACATTATCAGGAGTGGGATTTTGCAGGTGTCTAGTCTGTGCATCAAGGAGGTCAGCAACATCAAATGGAGATGAAAAACTGTATGGCTATTAAGGGAGGTGTGGGCTGAAGTTAGGGAAAAAAAGGGTGGCCAATAAGAAGTATAAAAGTAAAAAGGATGAAGACAGAGGTTTATACTCAGAAACTGAATGAGGTGGGCAAGATAGGAGTGAAAAAAAAAACACAGATACAGGAAAGAATTGTAGAGGGGGTGAGTGAGGGGACAAATATTCATTAGATAAGTCAGTGGGAGAGTATGACAAAACGTAGTTGTGAGACTAAGAATCAGATCAGAATGGGTGTAGGGAGACAGGGAAATGGCAGAAATAAGGAACAAATACTTTTGCTCAGTATTCACAGTAGAGATATGGAAACATTACCAGAGGAAGCATACATGATTGTGGGGGAGTGGGGGGGGGGCAAGCAGGGAAAAACCTCAGCCAATCAGGTTTTTCTATAAGCAAATAGGTCACCATTCATTCATGCTGCTATATGTACTTACATTAAACAGTGCAGATGCTTTGCACTTGGGAGCAGTTTTCTTTTTTTACTGGTTTAAAAAATTTATTTTTGGGGGGACTGTTTGGAGAAGGAAGGGAGTGAGGGTCAGAGGGGTTGTTTGAAAGTTCATTCATTACTGGGGTCTAGCATGCTGTTGGGGGATTTATTTTTGGTGCAGGGGTTGGGGAAAGGATGCATTAATACTACAGATGATTCAGTCAGTGATGTACTTCAAAGGGGGGGGAGGGAAAATTTTTTGTTAAAAAGGGTGGAAGTGTAGGTTACCATGAAGCAAATGGTAGGGGGTGATTACTGGATGACTGCACAGTGGGTGAGGGATTATAAACATTTTTAAAAAGTTTTTTGTTTTATAAAAAAGTTTGGAGAAGTTGGTGTAGTCTTCTAGAACTTGTCAAAGCTTTGTGAAGTGCAAAGTTCTTTGCTTCACAGAGACTTTAGCAGTGAACTAAAACTTCACAAAATCTCTACTAATGATCGTCGGCAGCTTAACTGGCATTATCTGTACCTTTGTCCTTCTGTATCAGCTGCCTTGGACTTTTCTAAATCTAGTTTTGTTAAAGTTATTGACAGTCATGCACCTCTAAAGAAATTCTGATGCTGAATTTTGACCTTTGTTTAATTTAAATACTTTTTACTTTAATTAGGCATAAAAACATGTGTTTACCCTTGCATGTAAAACTACTGTAAATTAGCTGCTGACTGTATTTCCTTTCCGAATCCACATAATCAGTGTGCTTGTCCAATAAAGAATGTAAGAAATACTTTTTTTTCTGCAATTTCCTTTCCTAACCTGCATAATCAGTGTATTTCTCCAATAAAGCCTGCTAAATATACAGTATATATATATTTTTCCAATCTCAAATATTGCTTTTCAGGAATAATAATCCTCATTTTCCTTGGAGCATCATTAAACAGATTCATTGTGACAGTGCTCAGGATGGTTTCCTGCCTCTTTATTGTATGATTAGGTGGTAATATCTGATAAATAAAAAAATAGCTGACACACTTAATTTACTGTACATTTTCCAATGCAGGATCTGCCTTTGAAATAGCTCATCATAATTTGATATGTTATTCATTTACTTCTCCCTTTTGGGATTCTATTATTCACTCACATTTTTCTTTCAGAAAAATTATTGTTTTTGCAGTTTAAAAAATACTTTATTTACCCACAGTCATAAGACAGGGCCTAAATTAGATAAGATTAATCCCATCTTCTATAACACATCTGCCCAAGAATTTCAGAAAAGCTTAGTTTTTTTATATTTCAGTTTCAGAATGTATGGTAACAGATGATTGTAGATTGGCTCTTGCTGATCCAATTATCAAAGGAGGAGCTTCCTCTGACCTTTACTGCTACTGCCCTACTTCTATTCTTCCTGTTTGCTCTAAGATTCTGCAAAAGCTTGTTTTAAATCTATCAACTCAGTATTTTACTTCTCATGCTTTACTTTCTCCATTTCAATCCAACCGTGACCAAGATTAAGAATGATATACACACCTCTTTTCATGAGAAAAAGCTTGCTGCTCTACTTGCTTTCTGAACCTCACTAAACCCTTTGACAATATCATACTATTTTAATCAATCATTTTTGTCTCCTGGCCTTGGTTTTAACATAACTCGTGTTCAAAAGTTACATCTTCTTAACCCTTCACAATGTGTTTCTTCTTTCAACTATTCTTCGGATTTTGTGTGTATCAGCAAAGGTGTCCCATGAGGTCCATTTGTAGGGCCTCTTCTTTTTCTGATTTCAGTTAATAATCTACCTAACTGTAAAGCAGCACCAGCCAGGAAGCAACACGGTACCATGCAGTATTTCTGAAAAATACTGAAGTATTATGCAGGGAACAGTGTAATTCAATGCCAATTGAGCACTTTTGTAAGTCATGCAGCATTTTGTGACTGTCATTTACTGCAAGGTACTGCATGGCATCCTCTCTATCCTACTGTATGTCTCTTCAGTCCTGTCTCTGCCTCCCCAGCCCGATTCTGTCTCCCGCGGCCTGTCTCTGTCTTCCCCTCCCTGTCTATGCCTGGATTTTGGATCCACTGCCAAACAGCTGTAATATATGGCATTCCTAGTGCTGCTGCTGCCCCATCAGATATAAGCTCAGGGCACCTGGGGTAAGCAAGCAGCACCAGGTGGAGCATGAATTGGGCTGAGACTGGCTTATGAATATTAATGAACCCTTCTCAGCATTGTTGATCCCCAGGTGATAATGCACCAACATTGTAGATACCTAACAGCTGGTCCATGAACCATACTGGATTACTCAATATCTCTGCCGTATGCTGGCTCTTGCAGAACACTGAGAGAAATGAGGGCTGTGACAACTGATGCCTGCAGCAGTGTGTCCATGCCACAGGCATTACTGTTGTCAGAGACCCTATATCACGTCTGCTGGTATTTGAGGCCAAGAATGCTGATGTGGGGGTAGCAGTGGGCATCTCAGTTTCATACCGAACTTACCAACTGCACACATGTCTAACACACAGTGCATACCATACCTTAGTACATGGTGCATGGAATTAAGCATGCTGGCCCACACCAGCACCCTACATTGGGACCTTCATCTCTGCTGCAGTACACTCTTAGTATAGGGCACCATCATTGTTATGCATTGGTGGGGTGTACCAATTGGCAGTGTGCCAACATTGCCATAATGCTGTTGGAGGTCAGTACTCTAAATTCAGCTCTACGTCTCCCAAACCCATTTCTAACTCGGCAAGCTTGTGTCGATTTCCCCCACCCTTTTGGTGTCTCACAACAGCTGGCAGAGTCTTCTCAGCATGTCTCTGTCTCCAACCAGCATGTCTCTGTCTCTCCCAGCCTGACGTTATCACCCCAATCCTGACACTGTCTCCCAGTCTCTATTTATTTCTTCCCCCAAGCCTGTCTGTCTCTTTTTTTTAAATATACTTATCTTTTATTTAGGTCAGAGAAAATTTTCTTTTCTACATGAACATTAGATTATATATCACAGCATTCAATCCTGCTCATTTTATACACCCATAGTTTTTTTCCATTTGATACTATATTTATCAAAGTATTTATGTTACACAGAGGTTTGTTTCATATATATAACGTATTTTCTCTTGTCGATTACTTCATACCCAATGGTAATGACAAAAAGCTATTAAAGCTCTACTTCAACATATAATAAAAATTGGTCACCTCTAAAAAGTTGTCTGTCTATTGTGCATATAGCTTGTAATATACTGTCTTCTTCTCCAATTCGATAGTTCCCTTTTTTTTTTTTTAAGGTCTTATTCTTCCCCTTCTCCTGTCCCATATATCCTTCCATCTATCTGGTTAGGTTGTTTCTATTTGAGCTTCATATAGCAGTCACCTTGTCTACTGGTTTTGGAATTTGGGTGTTTGTCTTCTGAGCCCCATTGTGATTCTCTCCATTCTCTGCATTTCCTCCACTATCTCTCTCCACTCTCCTACTGTTGGTGGTTCAGGTCTCAGCCATCTCCTTCTTACCACTTTAAGGGCAGCAACAACTAAAATGCCCCAAAGTTGTTTTTCATCCTTCCCTTTCATGCTTACAGGGTGTATTCCCAATACTAAGTGTTCCGGATTGGGTGGTGTAGGTGTCAAGCACCTTTGATATATGTCCACCCACCTGTCTCCAGTACTCTTGTATCTCTGGACACAACCAGAAAATATGGGTCTGTGAGGCCTTGGCTTCCCCACATCCCCACCAACAGATGCTAGACCCACCTCCAGGCCCATGTACAGCCTGTGCTGGGACCATAAATTGTCTTGTTCAAATTTTCCAGCCAAATTCTCTCCACACTGGAGAAGTCGTTATACGCCATGTGTTTACCCAGACTAGTTCCCATTGTTTGTCAGTTAGTGACACCCCCAAGCCTCTTTCCCATTTGTCCTTTATGTATGCTGAAAGCCTGTCTGTCTCACTACTGTTACCCTGCTCTTTGATGAAATGCAAATGGATAGATTGCAATGTAATATACTGCATGTATGATACATTTTCTCACATGAACCAAATTTGTTTTGTGGGTTTTTAACATTTTCACATGTGGCCCACAGTTGGTGCTTGTTTAATGGGTTTGGTTGGTAAAATTACCTAAAACACTGTATAATTTAAATATGTGTATAACCAGTGTGCCTTTTATGGTTTTATACTTCTGCTTTAAGGAGGGCTGCATAAATGACTAGGTAGAAGAGGTGAACTCTGTCTTGAGCTTTACAATGTTGGGGAGTTAGTCTGGCATTTGGGAGGCAACCTTGTCTGGACATTATTAAAATAATTGTTAATTCTTGCTTTGTATTCAGCACTGTACAGAGAGGTACATGAAACATTTAGGAAACATTAAAAAAACTGCACTATATCATGTTCTGATCTAACTCTATGTGCATTCTAGGCCTGGATAAAATGTACTGTCTGCTGGGAGAACTGCAATGAAATTACAATTGTGCTTCCTCGAAATTGTGCAAAATGTCCATGCAAAATTCACAATATTTTGCCAAAACTTAAATTTCAGTTATTTCCATCTACTTTTAAAAATGCAAATTCATCTTGTACCTGATTTGATATGGTTAAAGTATATCAACATCATGGGGACATGCAGTGTTGCAGACCACTAGCCGTAAAGGAGACTAAGTTATAAGCCTCTAAACATTTTGACTTTTTCTGAATCATATAATCTGCTGACTTATATGCCCCAATAACTTTAAAACTGGAGATTGCAATAACACCAATTGTGTTAGGTTTATAGACTTCAAAAGTGAGGCGTTGTGTCAGCACTCTAATTTCTTACTCAAAGCATGGGCAAGTTATAAGCAGTGGACAGTTTCAAAATAACGTCTGTAATTGCATTTGAATTTCATGAGCGTGTGTAAAAATTGTGTAATATTGTGATAATTTTGTGGAATTCATATTGAAACAATCTCATTTTGTTTAATGTTTCTAATGCTGCTACTATGGCAGACTGCTTAACCACCAATTCTGAATCATTAATACTGACAATATCTATAAGGCACTGAAATTCAGATCTCTTGTTTCTCTAACAAACTTCAAATATTTAACACACTGGTTAACTATAGGCTTTGTGAGTGCTTCAAGTGAACTGATTTTAGTATTGCTACACATTTATTAATTGTATTTTTCATTTGTACAGTATTGTGTCTACATAATGATCTGTGTAATTCTATTGTGATAATTTTATAAATTTACAATCTTGCACTGTTTTTATATGTTAAGGATGTAATTGTACAGGAATCTGGCTTGATTTTCTTGCCTAATAAGTTAAGTTAAATAGAAATAAATGGGTAGGGAAAATCATGCTTTCTGATTGGTTGCTAGAGCAAGAAGGCTAGGGCTAAGAAACCAAGCTGGTTGAGCAAGGAGATCATGGAAAAGGTAAGGAGGAAAAGGAAACAGGGAAGGGGGAGGACAGAGAGGAGTACTTGACAGAATCGAAGGAGGTGACAAGGGCAGTAAGGGGAGCCAAAGCATCTACGGAACTCAGGCTGGCACAAGGCATTAAGAAGGGTGAGAAGGACTTCTTTAAGTACATCAGGGAGAAAAGGAGCTGTAAGGACCACATAGTAAGGATTAGGAAGGAGGGGGGTTGGGTGGAAGCAGGGTATTAAGGCGGAAGCACTAAATGAGTACTTCTGCTCAGTATTTACTAAAGAGAAGAGGGGGGTGACACCCAAGATGGGAGAAGTGGCAGACGGAGGGGGGGAAGTGGTGACAGATGGGGAAATCATGGAGGGCAGAGTATGAGAGGGTTTGAAGGCACTGAGGGTGGACAAGGCGCCAGGCCCAGATGGCATCCACCCCAGAGTACTGAAGGAGCTGGTAGAGGTCCTTGCAGGACCTTTGGCAGACCTAGTTAATGCCTCACTACATTCGGGGTGTGTACCTCAGGACTGGAGGATGGCTCATGTGGTGCCCTCCACAAGAGTGGCCCCAAGGATGAACCGGAAACTACAGACCAGTGAGCCTCACATCCATCGTGGGTGTTAATGGAGACTATCCTGAAGGAGAGGCTGGTGGCCCTCCTAGAGGCCAAGGACTACAGGACAGCAGACAGCATGGCTTCATCGTGGCGATCCTGCCAAACCAACCTGGTCAAGTTCTATGACTGCACTAGGCAACTGGACAGGGGACATGCAGTGGATGTCCTGTATCTGGACTTCAGTAAGGCATTCACCCAGTGCCACATGGAAGGCTGAGAAGGAAGTTAGTAGGCACAGGGGCAGGTGCAATGCTGGTGAGATGGGTAGGAAACTGGCTGCAGGGAAGGCAACAGAGGGTGGTGGTGGTGGGGAGCCTCACACCCAAGGGCAGTGACGGCGGTGTCCCACAGGGCTCGGTGTTGGGACCAGTGTTGTTTGGGATCTTCATTGCAGACATATTATGGGACATCAGGAGCAAGATCAGTCTGTTTGCTGATGATACCAAGGTTGGCTGGTGGTGGATGACCTAGGGGATGGCAGGGTTGCAGGATGATCTGGCAAAGCTTGAAACCTGGTCAGACACCTGGCAACTGGGCTTTAATGCCAAAAGTGCAAGGTGATGCATTTTGGGATGAAGAACCCAAGGAGGACTTACCAGCTAGGGGAGTGCAGCTAGCCCAGACAGAGAGGAGAAGGATCTGGGTGTGCTCATCACAGGGTCAATAAACAACTCGGCACAGTGTAGGAAGGCAGCTGCAAAGGCCAACAAAATGCTGGGTTGTATTGCAAAGTTATATCCTCGAGGAGGGAGGAGGTGATTCTGCCACTGTATAGGTCATTAGTTAGACCACACCTGAGTACTGCATGCAGTACTGGCATACGATCTGAAGAGGGACATTAAGTTACTGGAGGAGTGCAGCGAGGGTGACAAAGATGATCAAGGGTCTGGGGACTTATCATACGAGAGGAGGTTGAAGGAGTTGAACATGTACTCACTGGAGGAGAGGAGAGACAGGGGGACATGATTGAAACCTTTAAATACATGAAAGGAATAAACAAGACAGGTACAGAGGGACTGTTCAAAGTAAGGAGGGAGGGCCACCAGGGCCATGATATGAGACTGGAGCGAGGAAGGTTCAGGAGGGAGATGAGGAGACACTTTTTTACAGAGAGGGTGGTGGCTGGGTGGAATGTGTTACCTGCAGAAGTGGTATGCAGTAGAACAGTGGACTGCTTCAAACGAGGATGGGACAGGACAAGGGGGAGGGTTAATGAAGGGGAAGGGTGGAAGGGAGGGGCAGCTGCAGAATAAGGGGTGCTAGCTGCACATTCGAGCAGACTTGATAGACCTCTAGGCCTTTATCTGCTGGCAAATTTCATATGTTCGTATGTTCGTACTTGTTCTGTAGATCTGTCTAATGGGCAGGTAAAAACAAGCACCCCAAAGCAAGCCTCTACATCAGAAATGAATATGCCAAATAGAATTTTCACATTCTCAAACACCACCATTATTTTCCTCTCTCAAATATTGAACGTCTCTGAGTCCCCTTCTGCTTTACTGATAGCGTGCTTCTCACTGCTGACATTGCTCAGAGTTTCAAGTGCAAGACATTTAAGTTAATTAAAAAAAATTCTTCCTCACTAGCTGACTTTCTCACACCCCCCTTTCACTATCCCACTTGCTTGCCAACCCTACTACACACCGACTCACTCAGTCCTTACAAGTTACAAAGATAGTCCTGTCATCTGTGACCTGGTTTAGGGCATTCACTTCACTTCTCACAGTCCTGCTCCATAATGCAAAAAAGAGCACTGCAGCAGCCAGCTCTGTGTCCAACTCCAGGAAAACATTTTTTTCTAATAAAAAAGGCCAGCTAGATATGTACCTTTCAACACACTAGCTAGCAATTCCTGTGTCAGTCTTCTGTTACTTGACTGGAGCTCATTCAGATTCTGGCAAACTTCATTTTTTTCTTCATCAGCCTTCCTCATAAAGAAACAGTCTTAGAGCCAGAATGGTATTTCAGATCTCCTCCTTTATTTTTTAAATGAATTCTGCTCCTGCCTGAATTAGCACTCACTAGCTCACATGCCTAGAACACACTCTGGAAAAACTAACAATAGCTGAAACACCAGTAGTTCTCCCAATATAATTTCAAAATAAAACAATACATAGCAATGAGAACAACAAAAAAATACTTTCTGTTTGATTGTGAGTTGTCCCTAATTGGGGGCGGTGGGGGGGGAGATGGGTAGAAGCATACATGCAGGACTACTTAATGGGTTAATTAAAACTACAGCTATGGAGGATGCAGTATGACAAATGTTTCATTTTTACGGCTGCATAGCAGAGCTATACTACTTATTCCTATTATGCAGTAGGGAGAGGAGACTCTGGAAGCACGTGCTTGGATAACTGCACTGTGTCCTTCCACAGTGGAGTTGAAGCACATGCAGTCCTCTTCATTGACTACAGTGCTGTTCCTTCCCCTCCCCCCCAGCTGGGTGTACTATTTTCCTGCTCCACACTCACAGTTCACTTCTAGGTTCAGAGGTAGCACTTATTTTCCTCCCCATTATGCATGTAATAATGTTTCCCTGGTGTCTAGTGGCGCCGCCACCATCTGATTGCTGTCCCTATTGTATAGTAATCTTTCCCAGTTGTCTAGTGGCACCCCATCCTCTGATTTTCATTGTCATTGTTTAGTAATCTTTACCTGGTGTCTAGTTGCACCCCCACTCTCCAATCACTGTCCTCATTGTACAGTAATCTTTCCCTAGTATCTAGTGGAACCCCCACCCTCCAATCACCGTCCCTGTTGTATGGTAATCTGTCCTTACTGTCCAGTGGCACCCCCCACCCTCTGAGTGCCATTTCTGTTGTACAGTAGTCTTTCCCTGGTGTCTAGTGGCACCCCTGCACTCTGATCGCCATCTCCATTGTATGGTAATTTGTCCCTGGTGTCTATACTGGCACCCTTCACCCTCTGTTCACCCTCTGATCACTATACCTGTCAGCTGTATAAAAGAAAAAAATGTCCTTCAAAGGTTTTTTTTGTTTTTCTTTAAACCTGTGAAAAAAGAAAATGGTCCCTTGCCAATCTAACCCTTGTCACTCATCCCTCATTCAGCAGCCACCCACACACATACCCTCACTCACCTGAACAGGTCCCATGGCAAAGATCCATTTTCCAATTGAAGACATGTCTTGCTGCTGGAATCACCAACTAGAGGTTGGTGAAGTTAAAAACTTTGCTCTGCAGAAAAATTCACATATTTTTACCAAATTTATGAAATTCTGCTTTAAGGCAAAGTTCTAATTTGCCATTAAGAAGAACTTTGTGAATGGCAAAAGTTGTGAACTTTGCCTGCAAATTTTGGCTCTGAGGTGAAGTTTGCAAGGATCCATGGGATTGGAGGTCACATTGTGCTGCAGTGAGTTGTATTGTCATGTGTAGGGTGAATTCAGTGCAGTGAGAGGAAGAGATAGTTGGTGTTACATGTGCTTTGCATCTTTGTACCTAAAAACAATTGGAAAGCATTTAAAACAGGCATTTCTTTTCCAAACAAATCACTCCATTAAGTGTCTACTGTGCCTTTTGCCTCTAGATCACCAAATACTTGTGGTATTTTTTGTGATTTAGTTAGTTTAAAGTTGTAATTTCATTTTCTGCATTGTGCAGTGAAGCCGTACTGTTGGGGACATAGCTGCAGCAACTTCCAGAAAGAACAAATTCTGGTCAAAGCCACTATGGCTGCTAATACATTACCTGGATAAGAGCATTTCATGGGCTTAAATGTAAAGATGAATCGATGTAGTCAGTTCCTTGTGTAAATTTAATTTGTGGTAAAGTTAGATTATTTTTCTGATTGATCCTGTGTTTCCCATGTGTTTAAAATGTGAATGCTGAGTGTATTATTTGGGGAAAGAGATGGAGCACTGCAAAAAGGCCTTCAATTAATGGTAGAAAGAATGGTACAAATAGGAGAGCTATGGCTACACTGGGGACTGTTTGCCAACCTGGTAGGATAAGAGCCTATACCGAGGTGATGGCCTCCTTTCATCCAGGAGAGAATCATAGTTATTAATGGATGGTTTTAATGTTACTTTGATGGACATTTAAACTAGCCAAGGGGGGAAAATGGAAGAAATAAGGGAGATAGAAAGTGACCCACTATAGGCAGAGATAGAGAGTAGGGAGATCCCGAGGAAAGATAGTCCAACCAGGATGCAAGTTATTCAAAGATGCATGGGGTTATCAAAGGAGGAACGGGGAAAAGGAACAGTCAAAGAAAAAAGGTGAGGAAAGGGGAAACAATTGGAAAAAAGAGAGGGTGACAAGAAGAGAGCTAACAAAATATGGAAGGCCATGTGTGCCAATGCTAGAGTATGGGGAAATGAGATCCCAGAAGTAGAGGCCATCATGGCAGAGGCAGGCCTGGATATTGTGCGGATACTGAATCACGGTGTACTGCCAGCTAAGTCTGGGACATGGTCTTACCAGGCTATACAATGTTCAGAAGTGACAAGGCAGGAAAGAAAGGAGTGAGAGTGGTGCCTTATTGTGAAGGAAAACATAAAAGTGATGGAAGTACAGGGAATTCACTGGGGAGAGGTAATGTGGGTCTCCTTTGAGTCAAGAAATGGAGCCACTATTCAGGCAGGAGGGATCTACAAGCTTCTGACACTGGGGAGGACTTTGATAATGAAATATTAGAAGCAATGGGCAAAATGGCTGAAAAGGAGTAGGTGTTTCTGGTGTATAACTTCCATCTGCAGGATGTAGTTTGAAACCTTTCTGCTGCAATGTCAGCTAGGAGCAGGGACATCCTGGACTCCCTGCAAGGGGCATTGTTTAGGCAAGTAGTCAGTAAACCCACTTGTGATGGGGCAATACTGGACCTGGTTCTTACTAACAGTGACAGAAATACATAAAGACATAGACTTTGATGGCAGATAAGGACTGCTTGGCCCACCTAGTCTGCCCATTTCCCTACATATTGGATACGCTGCAGATTCTAGTTAATCAACAGCCTACTTCTTCATACCTCCCCACCAGAATTACCTTATGTCTGTCCCCTACATTCTTGAATTCCCCCAGTGTTTTTGACCCCACAACCTCCTCAGGAAGGCTATGCCATGTGTCCACCATCCTCTTTGTGAAAAAATACTTCTTCACATTGCCTCTGAGCCATCACCCCTCTATCTTCAAACTGAGTCCCCTTGTTCTTGCACATCTCTTTTCCTGAAAGATGCTACCCTCTTTGACTTTGTTGATTTCCTTGAGGTACTTGATAGTTTCTATCATGTCCCCCCTCTCCTTCCTTTCCTCAAGGATATACATATTAAGCTCCTTTAGTCTCCCTTCATTTGGCTTCTGTTGCAGACCCTGCACCATTTTAGTTGCCCTCCTCTGGACTGCTTCCATCCTGTATATGTCCTTGCAGAGATGGGGTCTCCAGAACTGCACACAGTACTCCAGATGGGGTCTCACCAACTGTCTGCACAGAGGGATAACAACTTCCTGTTTTCTACTGGTGATGCCTCTCCCTATACATCCCAGTATCCCCCCAGCCCTCTCTACTACCTTCTCACATTGCAGATATCGAGGTTGAAAGCCATCTGGGGAACAGTGATCCCTTAACAGTGTAGTTCAACTTAAGAACAGTGGCAGACATCAACCAAACAAGGGTAAGGGTCCTGGCCTTCATTGGCTCAGTAATGATTTGGTAGGGTGAGATTACCTGTGGGAGTGGAGGAAAAGTGACTCAAACAAAAAGAGGGCATAGTGCAGGCAACAAACCACAGTGTCAAGCAAGTAAGCAAAAGCAAAAGGAAGATGAGACTGCTATAGTTTTTGAAAGAGGTGGAAAAAAAGGTAAAGGATGAAAGAGTAGGATTCAGAAGGTGTAAGGAGACCAACAGGGAGGATGATAGGGAAGGGTATCAGGGAAAACAGAGAGGCAGGGAAAGCAGTAAGGAGTGTGAAGGCAGAAAGTGAGGAAAAAGTAGCAAAGGCAGTATCAAAAGGGGACTAGATATTTTTTGGGTATGGTAGCAAGAAAAGGAAGAAAAAAGGAGAGATTGTATGGTTAAGGGGAGGGACTGTATGGAGGGGAATCAGGAAAAGGCTCACATCTTAAACAAATATTTCTGCTCAGTGTTCAAAGTAGGAGGTGAAGGGGAGGGATCACACAAACGCACCAGGGGCTTTCAGGAGAGGGAATTGGACACTGGTTCCTTTTCTGAGGAGGAAGTCCAGAAATAACTCACTAATTCAAAGGTGAACAAAGCTATAGGTCCAGACAGGGTACACCCAAGGGTGCTGAGGGAGCTCAGGGAGGTACTAGCTACAGCTCTGTCAGACTGATTTAAAAGATTACTGGAGACCAGCATGATCCCTGAAGACTGGAGAAAGGCAGATGCAGTCCCCCTTCACAAAAGTGGTAGCAAGAAAGATGTGGTTTACTATAGGCCACTCAGCCTGACATCAGTGGTGGGTAAGTAAATGGAAACACTATTAAAGGGAAGAATTGTGGAATATCTGAAATCCAATGACTTATCAGACTGAGGCAACATAATTTCAGATGGGGAAGGTTGTGCAAAATGAATCTGATAGATTTATTTGACTGGATAACAACGCAGCTAGGTTTAATGCAAAAAAAGTGCAAAGTAATGCACTTGGGCAACAGACCCCCCCCCGGCATTTTACAAAACAGGGGTAGTGATACTGACAATGACCAAGCAAGCAAGATATCTGGGGGGTTAATCATATCAGATGACACAAAGGTATCCAAACAATGTGACAAGGCAATCAAGAAGGCTAGTGGGATGTTGGAGTGCATTGGTAGGGTTATCACCAGCAGGAAGAGGAAGGTGGTGTTGCCCTTATATAGGTCACTGGATAACACCTCACCTGGGGTATTGTGTCCACTTCTGGAGACCATATTTCTAGAAAGAGATAGGCAGAGTAGAGGTGGTCCAAAGGAGGGCTGTCAAAAATGGTGCAAGGTCTGCATCAAAAGCTCTATAAGGAGAATTCAATATGTACACCTTGAAGAAGAGGAGGAGAGTATGATAGAGACCTTTAAATACCTCATTGGGTTTAATAAGGTACAGAAGGGAGATATGTTTCAGAGAAAAGGGTACTGAAGAACAAGGGATCATAGTATGAAGCTGGAAGGAGGTAGATTCATGAGAGATGTGAGGAATTACTTCTTTACAGAAAGGATTGTGGATTCCTGGAACAATCTTCTATCAGAGGAAGTGGGGACAAAACCAGAGATGGGATTCAAAAATGCTTGGGATAGGCACAAAGGAACCCTAAGAGGAAGGAAAGGTGTGGAAGAAACAGTGCTGAAGCTGAAGCAGGGTCTGCAGCAAAAGTGATCATAATTAAAAATGGGCAGACTAGATGAGGTCAGTGGTCATTATTTACTATTAGTTTCTATGTTTCTATGTATGACTGGTTATGTGATTCAAATGGATACAGTGTAAAATTATTAATATGCACAATGTCCATACTGTAAACTGCATGGCACACATAATTCATGTTGTGCTATGGTACACCGACATGATAATCATATGGGCAATAGTATATGCATTGAGTAAGGGAGAAGAAAAATCAAGGGGAATACGTGTGTAGCAATATCCTACTTATAAAGTGGTGACACTGCATGTTCATTGGGTAATAGGCTTCCAAGGGATTCTTTAAAGTTTCAGCAACTGCTTTGACTTGTTTGCTCACCTATTTCTATCATTCAGCAGGGAACTTCTAGACAGGGAGCTGTGCCTTTTTACTGCATGTTTATTGGGTAATAGGCTTCCAAGGGATTCTTTAAAGTTTCAGCAACTGCTTTGACTTGTTTGCTCACATATTTCTATCTTCAGCAGGGAACTTCTAGTCAGGGAGCTGTGCCTTTTTACTTCATGTTCATTGGGTAATAGGCTTCCAAGGTGTTCATTAAAGAGTGCTCAGCAGCAGGCATTGGATGGTGTTTGTTCATTGGGCAATAGTCTTCCCAGGTGTTCTTTAAAGAGTGCTCATTAATGGACGTTGGAGGGTCCAATAACATAGAGCTGTTTCTGTGCTATAACACCTGAATTTATAATTGAATTGTGAAAAATGGAGGGGCAACCAATTTGGAGGGGCATTTGGAGCGGAACAGGGACAGGGCTAGGGCATGGCCCCCAAACTGTAAGGGCAAGTAGCATCTTTGGAAGGGTAATAGGGTGTACTGGGTGTGGGTCAGTCATAGTACTGACAATGGCCAAGAAGATGGGGGGCTGCATGGTGTGTCAGCAGCTGGCACAACTAAGGGAAGAGATCAGGTGGCTAAGATGGAAACTAGGATGGGCAGGGGTGAGTGGTGGTGGGGAGGACAGGGGATCCACTGAGGGAGTAAGATGGGGTTGGGGCAGAAGACTGAGAAATGGTAGAGATGTAGTGGGTCTAGGAGCAAAAGCAGAAGTTGGCAAGAGTAGTCAGGATGTGGACTGTAAGAACACAAAGGAAAAAGCAAGCAGGCAAGGAGGTGTAGTGGTGGGCATAAGGGGCGGCTCCTGGGGGCTCAGATAGAGGCAGTACAGGACATGAGAGGGGCAAAGGGTATTGGCAGGAGGTAAGGTACAAAAGTACAAAACCTGTTTGAAAGGGAAGTGAAGGGGGAGGAGTATGAGCAGGAGGTAAAAAGACAGTAGGCATAGAGCACGAAAACAGATTCACATCACTACTGCCACTAAATGGGGGTGAAAAAAAAGAAACTGGAGCAGAGGCAGATTTAGGGGGAATGGGAGAGGCAAACATGATGGAAGGTGAAGTAGAGAGGAGGAGCAAGGTCATCTATTCACAAAAAAACAAGAAGGGCAAAAGAAAGGACAAGAGCTCTGGGACAAACTCACCCCAAAAAGGGCAAACCCTCAAGAGACAGGAGACAGTGACAGAAGGTTTAGGGGGGCCAAAGCAGGAAGGAAATGGGGAAGTGACCCAAGCACAGGAAACTTCAGTCAGAGCAAGGGAAAAAGCAGGGCAAGAGTGAGAGATGGAATTAGCAGATAGGGGTAGGGGCAGGTGGTTTTGAAGAGAATACCTATGGGAGGGCTGGGAGTGAGTAGAGAGAAAGGGACATTAAGTACTCAGGGAGATTAAAGGGGCAAAGAGGGAAGTGGGAATAGGGAAAATAAAGGGAATGCAAGGGACTGGGAACATGGCAGGAAAAACACAAGCAGAAGATAATGGAGAGAATGGTTTTACTTGTAGGGAACTAAATAATGAAAGGAATTCACTGGGGAGAGTAGGGGTGACAGAAGCAGTACAATATGGGTCGAGTGCCTAGCAGGTATGACAGTGGCAGAGGTCATTCATTATATCCCCTCTCGGGGGAGACAGCAGGATGGCAAAACTCACCCAGTTTTCCACCTTAGAAAAAATGACCTGGCGGGGCATAGCTTGTTGGAGGTGGAGGCAAGATTTAGGGCACTTGCTAGGTACTGCAGCAGGCTGGGGTTCAGATCTGTGTCTTTTTCCAAGGTACTTCCCATACCAAGGGCAAGCACAGAGAGGAGACCGAGGACTGAGGAATTTAATAAGTTGTTGATGGGATGGTGTGAACAGATGGGGGACAGGTTAATGGGGGACAGGGGAACAACATGGGGGGATGAGAGTCTATTTGCCCTGGATAGGGAAGTAAAATTAGGAGTACGGTCTGCTTGTGGTATTGAATATAAACAATCTAAAATGAGGACAGAATTTGGATGTACACATTTCTTTAATAGGTGTCCTCAAATTTGGAATTCTGTGCCATAGGGTTATAGATCAAGGACTGCAGGGGTATACCATGGTGAAATTGTAGCCTGGTTTCAACAGAAAGCTATTAGGAATGTTAGGGAAGGTATTACTTGATATATAAAACTGACACAGGTATACCCTCTGCTGCTTAGTGCATACTTGAATTCTATGGTGTAATAATGTTAGTGTTTTTGTGTTATGTGTTATGTATTATGTGTGTTTGTAGGATATATGTCTTATTATGATGTTCAATGTATATGATATTTATTTTGGTATTTTGTAATTTGTACTGTGTTTTCTTTTATTGTAGATGTATTTAGGGTTTCACTGGAAATGAGCTTGTCTTAGTCGAGTTGTACCTTTTCACTGATATGTATTTCAGATAATACAAATTTTACTACTACTACTGGATAGACTGCACCTGAACAGGGACAGTACAGCAGTGCTAAAGAGCAAGTTAGGGGATTTCATACAGCAAAACTATGCTTTAAAAATGGGGAGGGGGGAACAAATTCACACCATGGAACAGGAGAAATGGGGGGCTACCAACCTCCCCCACAGGATGGAAAAAAACAGGCTAGAGGAGTAGGGAAGGTAACACACACCAAGGGACAACAGAATGGGCCCAGAGAATGGAGAGCCATGTGCTCCAACCCCTGTCAAAGAGGTCTTTGAGGCCTTGAAGTGCTGGGCTGCTATCACTGACATGGTATGTGAACCTGCACATTGTGTTTTAAGGAGTATTTAAATATTCTGTATTTAAAATTCTGCTTGCATTTAAAATTAATTATTTAATTAATTTGAATTATTAGTGACACTAGCCTGGAGTACCATTTCTTGTTTAATTGAATATATTTGTATGTTATGGCAACCAAACTTAACTGAATGCACCCTCTTTTTATGGCTGTGGGTGGAGCCTTCAGCCATCTTGCTATCCATGGCTGGAAAAATGGAGTATCTTGGAACACATATTTTGGAGTTTTCTATGTATCCTTCTCCATCTACAAATCACTATGCCAACTGAAATAAAATACTCCCTTCTTTCTGTTTAGAATGTTGGAAACATAATTCCAAGCTGTTTATCAGATGGCCATTAGGAAATTGAAACAACTTGTTAAATATTGGTTGCCTATTAAACTCAAAATTTGTTTACTCCTTTTGAAGTGCAACAACTTGCACATTTAAATACTTAGCATTTAAACATAATCTTGCTACAAGCTTTGATTGGGCAGGTATTGTCGTTCAGAAAGATTCATACCTCACAAATGTCACCCTTTCCCCACAAATCTAAAAAGATTTACATTTGTTTAACCTTTTAAGACACTATCTGATAAGCACTGTCTCAGACATATGCCAGACCTTCTGTGAAGTATCCAGGCAAAATATACAGCAGTCAGCAGGCATTTTTTTACTAGAATTTTTTGGGGAAAAATATTGAGCTACAGCAAACACACACACACACACACACACACACACACACACACACACTGTACACACCATTCACATGGCCACAACATTCAAAATCAATAATGCAATCAAATATGTTATAAAACAATAAACTGTTTATATCAGTTAACACAGTGAAGTTCAGTTTACATTTATTATGTCCTGTTTGGCAACTTCTATTATTAAAATGCTTTAAATGTATAATTTACTAAATCTTGACCTTGGGATAACTCTTGAATGACTCCTAAATATGTTTTAAGCCATTCCCTTAATGGGATGTCAAGACCTATGCAAAAGGTCAAGTGTTATTTTTTCATATTTTTTTTTTTTACAAATTTTCACATAAAAGTGTGGAGAAATACAAAAGTATGTACAACTAATCTCCTATGCATTTTCAACTTGGAGAGAAGTTAATATTTGCTCAAAATCAAACCCAACATTTTTACAGTTTTTGTTCTAAAGCAATTTTATTCTAAATCTTTTTTGGACTATTGATGAACTGAGCAAAGAAATGTTTAGATAAAACATATTGAAGACTCCAGGATTGGGAAGTCATTAAAATTGCAAAAGGTCAGATTGTGAAATCTGAAATTAACTCATTAAGACCATTCTTCTTAGTGTGTAATTATAATGAATTAAAGTAATTTGAATATAGCCCTACAATTATACAACCATTGGGATACATATTTTTAGGATTAGAGGAATGGTGCAAGACTGGCAGAATCGTAGTGCTCTCACTGCTTCAACTATTCAGTGTGCATGGATCAAACCAAAAAGAGCCATAATAAAAGCTTATAGTTTCTCAAAAAAACTAAACAAAAATGATATTTTATTATATTTGACTTAACCTGAAAATACAAAATAGCTATAAGGAAGTAAAACAATCAAGATGAGATTTCAGCGTTTTCCAACCATACACGGAAGTCGAGCCATAATAAAGGCTTCTATCTTTTTCAAAGCAATTATACTTTATTTTGATATATGTAATATTCTGTATCTAAGTAGAGATTAGAAAAAAAAGTTTATTGTGTATTTGGAAACAAGCAAATACAACTAGACACAGAAGGAAGTCGAGAGAGTATTGGTTGTGGGGGCTAGTAACAAGTCAAGGAGCTCGCTTGACCACTTCAGTGGGGGCCACACACTGACACTATTGACCCTTGGTGGGCACTGCTAGCAGAGGAGGAGCTGGGCAAGTGCTGTAAGCAGTCATTGTAGGAGGAGGAGGAGGTGGATGGCAGGCTGCCTGCCATAGTTCAGCTCTTGTTTTAAATCCCGGGTGGTGCCTGAGTGGCTATAGTAATCATCTGTGCAGCAGATCTCCATCTGTAGGGATTAAGGGGGCTTAGTTTAGCTGTCCTGTTGTATTCAGGCAGGCTCAAGCTCCATTAAAGCAGCACTGGAGCCCCAGACCCCCAACTCTGCTACTTGTACAGGACTGACCGCTTGAGTGTGAGGGATTCCTGCTGCTTGCAGAGTAAGTGAGAGGGATCATGGTTGGTATTCATTTGTGTGCTGGGGTAGGTGGGGGGGCTGGCTGGGCTGGGAGGAGTGCCTTGAAGTGTAAGCATTGCATGTGTCTGAACTGTTGTGGATTGCATGGGCGTGGGCAGGAGGGTGTTCAGGGTGTTCAACCCCCCCCCAAAAATTACCTCAGAAAATTTCCAATTCCTGTATTTTATTTTAAGGTTGGCTCAGGCTGAATGGCTAAACAACTCAGTATCTCAGCAGTCTCCATAGTGGTTGCAATAATGTGCATGCACGAGACCATTGATGGCTAGGGGAGATAGAGACATCATCATCAACAGAGAGAGCGGTAGAAGTCTGGTGAGACAGACTCGTGAGCATGCTGCTGTGCTGCGTCATCTGTGCAGTGCCGAGCAAGTTGTGGTGTCCTGTCGACTGTCGTGGTGGTAGAGTGGGACTGTGTGCTGCTCTTCTCTAGCCTCAGTTGACCTGTGGGAGAACTCACCCATCCAGTGCTGAGCTGCGAGTAACACGTGGCGCATCTTCTTGACTGTGCTGAATGCTGGCTGGACTGGTGGTGTGGTCCGAAGAGAAGACAGGAGAGGTCAAGGAAATATCTGCCCTGGCTTAGTGGCCTATAGTACTGTCTTGGGATGGGAGCAACTGGGTAAGGCAAGCAAACAGGAGGATAAGCAGCAGAAAAGTGGTGAGTGGAGAAAAGAATAAAGATTGATTCAGGGGGAGGGACTTCTCTCATTCAGTGAGGTGGTGAGGGGTATTGGCACCATCACCCAGGGCAACTCACTCATTACATCTCTACCACATTGATGTTCTGCCCAACTTGGAGCTTATCAAGTGGAATGGGAATAGGTGTGGAAAGGCAGATGCCTGACTGACATCTTTCTCTCTGGCTGTTGCAGAGTGTTCCCATGTGCAGAGGTGGAATGGGGGTAGGAGTACTCTCTATAAGCAGAGGTGGGATGGTGGTAGAACAGGAGTGATGCAAATGTGTGGAGGTGTCCCCATGTGTAGGAGTGGGATGGATGGGGAGTAATGCTTCCCATGTAGGGGCAGTGGGATAAAGGGGTGGAGCTCTCCCCATGTACAGAGCTGTATGAAGTGCGAGAAAGCTCCCCATATGTGGAGGTTGAATGGAGGGGGAGGAGTGCTCCATATGTGCAGAAGGTGGGATGCAGTGGGAGAAGTTCTCTCTATGTGGAGGAGGTGAAATTTAGTAGGAGAAGCACTGGAGGGGTCAGGGGATGAGTGCTCACAATGTATGGCGGTTGGATGGAGGTGGAGCAATGATACCTATGTGTGGAGATGGAATGGAGGGATGAGTGCTTTCCATGTTCAGGTTTATTGTGAAGGGATAAAATTCATTGAGCAAGCTCATTTGCAAGGAGGTCCCTTGTAGAAGCAATGATAAAGACAATACATGCTGTGAGATGCAAAAAGTACATATAATATAAATTGAAATAAAGCAATTTTCTTTACATTAGTATATACAACGACTGAGATATTCAAAATTGCACCAAAGACCGGCACAAGTCTGGCGCAGCACAAGTCAGATGCGCCATAGCAAAGCGAGTGACATATTCAGAAGTTGCGCCACCTGACAGGCACCAGCCCAAGCTGGCTGAATATGGCAAGGATGCGCCATGGCACAACCAGAGATGCATTGGCAGAACCATGGAAGCATGGAGCATACCTGCGTACAACCCCAGGGGGCAGTGCAAATGCAAGCGGCCCAGGGACACAGCCAAGGTAGCACAGTGACAATGGGTACAGGTCCCCACCAGCAGGGCACACCAGTGCACACACAGGCACGGAGCAGGAGAGAACACTAGGCAACATGTGATGGAGCCCAGCCACCAACAGAGGCACTGCGCACTGCACCAACTATAACCAGTCCACAGCCGTGCGACAGGAGCAGGCACCAGTACAGCACCCCAGAACACAATAGTGGCCCAGCCATCAGGTGACAGCTGGGGACAATGGCCAATGCAAGGCCACCAATGGTGCCTCCCCACAGGCCACCAGCCAGCTGGCTGTGGCCAATGCCAGTCCTCAGTGGGTGTCCACCCCCACGTCCCTGGACTCAAACACACCCATGCCCCACACCCCCACAGGCAGCAGCAACACCAGGCACTAAATAAGGCAGGACCCAGACAGGTGGCAACACCCCACAGGACTGGGAGTGCAACAGTGGATGTCAGAGACGTCCACACTACAGCGGGCGGACTAGTCCAGCAGGACACCTAGGTCCGTGCGCAACCCCCACACCCCCACCTGCCTGCCCACCCCTAACCACAGCACTATGGTGACTGTGAAGACACACAACACAGCCACCAAACCCAGGAGACAGCCCGGTAGCACATGAGGTGGGTGCCTGAATCATAGCACCATCCAAAACAGCAACACAATATGGGTGAAAGCCTGAAAGGCAAGGGGGCAGGGATGGCGACCGGATGTGGTGGGGTGGGCGACCCTAGCGGCATGATGCCGCTACATGTACGTGTGGGGGGGAGTGAGCATGGCCTGGGAGGGGGAGGAGGGGATGTAGGGGTGGAGCTGCAGTCGGCTGCTGAGCTGCAACGTGGCATCAGGGGTTGGCCTCTGCTTGCGGTGCTGGGGTTCTGGGTTCGGGTCTGGGTCCAGGCGCTACTGTGCTTTTCTTGCTCCTGGCGAAAATCTTATTTTTTTTTTCCTGACCCCCAAATGCTCCCCTGGAGTTGAGAATCCTTAAGTAGGGGGTGGGGTCAAGCCCCGCGTGTGGTGTGTGTGGGGGCACAGCCCTCCCCACAGAAAGCAAGTATTTTAGTCCAGGCGCTGTTTTTCCATGTGCTGGGGTTGTCAGGTGGCAAATTGTTTTCGCCTCGACGTCATGCCTTGTGGGTTGCCCTTTTGCAGTCGCCCACATATCATAAAACCGACAGCCCCCACCACAACGTGATACAGCAGGGAACCCCAGTAAATCCACATGCGCCCCTCTATGCCAACACCATAGACCAACACCTGACCACTACAGCATGGCTTCACACGCCACCTGCAAAGCAGACACAGACACAGTAATGTAGCAAAATAAATGCTTTATAAAATTTGAAACACAGAGGTCAAAATACAATGGAACAGAGGTCAGGGACAGGGGGAGGTAGAACGTAGGATGGGGACAGGTAACAGGGGCTATATAATAGGAAGGGGGACTACAGGGGAATAGGGATAGCGAAGGAAAAGGGGGCTATATATAAGAAGAAAGGCCTAACGCCAGCCAGACCTGGATGGCCCTCTGCACCGCAGCTCCCTCTGTATAGCTGTCATCACCCTCCAGACGGACATGACCACCACTAGGACCATCCACATCACCAGGAGTATCTGGCGCAGTGTCCTTACCTGTGCGCTTGGAGCCCTCCTCTTTGCTGTCCATCTGACACCTAGAGGATGGGACAAGACAGGCAATCAGTGCAATGCCCCAAGGACCCCTGCCCACCCACAGCATGCATTGGACAGTGGGGGCACACACCCCTGGAGAGATTGGACTGGACCCTCACTACACCAGCCACCCACACGACAAACCACGGTGGTGCAGAGAGGTGGTCAGTGCAGTGCAGTGTGCACATGATCGCACGGTGATGGTCACATAGCACACAGCAACGGCAGTGCCGCAGCACAAATGGTGGAAGCTGGGTGCACATCCGCCCCCCAACAGCCAGTACAAGGTGGCCAAGGGATGGGCCACAGTGACACGCACAATGGACTGTGCGACACACACAGCTGTTCAGGCACATGGCAGAGGTGGCCATGGCTGTCCCACAGATAAGGAATGTGACAATGCTTACCTGCCCCTTGCTGTGTGTTGGATGTTGCCAGTTGTCTGCTAGGGGGCACCACCCTGGCCGCCACCACCACCCTGGCCCATCTGCGGTCCTCCAGCCCTGTGGAGGGGATGAAGAGAGGTGGACATCAATACACAATCATGCATAAAAAGGCCCCCACCACCACACAGCCCACTGTGCGCTGGGGGTGTCCCTGTCTGTCCTGAGACCCCCATGCCAGCATGGCTGCAACATGTGCAGCAGCCAAGCATGATGAGCAGTGATTGCCAGGACAATGATGTACCCCGCCGCAGGCCATGACATGCAGCCATTCAAACACTACAGTACTGCACCTGGGCATACATGCAACATGCACACACCTACCTAGCTGTGGCACTGAACCTTGCTGGATGTGGGCCTGCATCAGTCTCAAGCAGTCAGGGTCTCTCTGCCACAAGTCCCAGTACCTGTGACGGCACTGCTCTGGTGTGCGGCCCACACCGTCCTCCTCTCCAAGGCCGCTGACACACTGTGCCACACATCCTCCCTGGCCTGCTGGAGTAGCACCTGGCCAAAATGATGGCCCTCATAGGGCTGCACCTCATCCACCATGTTAATAAGTTCCACCTCTGGCCAGTTAGTAGCCCTCCTGCCAGCACCCTGCACCATGGTCACCAGCCACAATGCAGAGGAAAATGGCCATGGAACAGCGCATGTGCCTGCCATATATGCAGGATGCATGATAGGATACTCAAGGCTGCAATTGCACAGCACATGTATGCATGGCCACAGTGTGCTGTGCGGGGCCATAGTGCAATCATGGGCATGCACATCATGCCGGGGTCTAGCGGGGGCATGGAGTCATGTACATAACCTGTGCATCAGAGGTCATCACCCCGCATGCAGTGCGCAGGTGTGCAATAGAGCCATACCAGCACCACATGCACAGTGCCACGACATTGTGCATGCTGTGCAAGACACGTGATTGCATTGTGGTCCATGCAGTATGCATGCACACTGCTGGCACACGCACCACACATTCGCAGGTATAGCACCACGGAGTTACTCAGGCACAATCCTATTGCGCACAACGCAAGTTTGTGATATTGAGATGCCATATGCAAATTACCTTATTAGCCAGTGCATGGTGCAGTGGGGAGCATTAGCATATCATTACCATTGCGTTCTGGCTTATTTGCATGCATTGCACCTTATAAGCACCACGGAATAGCACAGGCCACAGACCGGTATTGCAGCCCTTGAGGTAAGTGACTGGCAACATGGATGAACAGTGGCCTATTACAACACTGCAACAGAGGGCTGCACAGTGATGTGCTGACACTAACCCACTGTGCTGTTCATGTCCACAGGTAGCAGAATGTCTAGCAATGAAGGAGAGGACAGTCAGGGGCCTGCATGCAAGCGCAGGCCCAACTTCACAGCAGCTGAGACCAATGCCCTCTTTGAGGCTTATATGAACAAGGAGGGCCTACTCAGTGGTGCCACGGGCACGATGCAGGAGTGGGTGGTGGGTTGGGAGGAGGTGGCCTGACATGTGAACGCCCATGGCCAGCACCACTGCACTCCACAGTAGTGCAAGAAGAAGGTTGGCATGGACAGGATGCACATTAAAGACAAGATGATGGGCATCCTGCAGGGTGACCAGTGGTGGGCCAGCAACAGTGCCACCACTGCTGGCCACAGAGGAGCTTGTGGCATCCACCATCAGCTGCATGGTGGTGGATGGTGTGCCTGGTGGTGGTTTCCAAATGGGTGGCAGCCTCTCACTGCATGGTGAGTATGGCCAGCCTCCAGGTGTGCCTGGTGAGGGAGTGACATGCAGGTTTGCCTGATTCCATGCCCACAGCCACATGCATGTGTGGACACGGACACACAGTGCAACACAGCAGCAGGTGGCAATGGCGGCATGTGGGGGGGTCCATGGGCAATGCTTCACCACTAACCCTCTGTGTTTTTCTTGCAGCACCAGCATGCCTCCGTCCGGAGGACCAGGTGGTGGCACCAATTGCCACGGACACGGATGCCCAACCTTCAACATCCATGGGCATCCAGAGCTGGGACAGGCCATGTCTTGGCAGTGTTGGGCATGTGGATGCGCTAGACATGGGTTCAGATGATGCCCTTGCTGGGTTGCTGCATGATGACAGCCTGGATGTGCTGTGTGCAGAAACTCAGATTGGGATGTTGTCAGACACCGATGATGACTTTACTCTGGTACTGGACAGCATAGGTCTGGTGGTGCCTGACACACCCCTTCCCACTACACAGGCACCAGCAGGGCCAATTGCTGTGCCTGCAGCTTCACAGTTGCCTCCCATCCCCACCAGTGTGGCAGTGTGTGGTGCCACCACTGCATCCGGCATGAGTGGTGGTGGTGCTGTTGTTGCGGCAGCAGTGCAGGGCACTGCCCAGCAGTTGGGCAGCAGCAGTAGGATGCAGGTGACAAGGGGCAGTGTGACACAGTGCCCATCGCTGGTGCACTGGAAAGCACCGTATCCCCTGTATGGCCCACTGTACAGTGTCCACCTGAGTGGGAGCCTGTGCAGCGTGCTGTGACACCTCCAGCAGCTCGATGGGCAGGCCAGGAGGCCCAGGGTGCCAAGAGGCTGACAGAGTACACCTTGCTACTGCGGACATCCGTAGACAACCAGGCAATGCTTTCCGCTGAGGTGCATGCACTAAGCGTAGAGGTGTACCAGCTGGCCGAACAGCAGGACAGGGGCAATGCGAGGCTTATGGACGGGTTCAGCCAGATGCCAGAGGCCACGACCAAAGCATTGGACTGCATGACTGGTGCAATTATGGCATCAATGGACCACATGACTGGTACCATTGCAGCTGGTCTAGAGTCAGTGGTGGCCACTGGGCTTGGCCATGTGCAGAGGACCCCCCCGCAGTGCACTGTCCACCCCATGGTTCTGGCATCTGGTCAGCATCCTAGACACCCCCGAGGCTGGCCTGTTTGGCCACCTCTACACCCCTGCATGGACACAGTTGCGGTCCCACACATCAACCCCTGGGGGGGGGACGTCTGACACACCCCCAGCAGCCGATGCGCAGCATGTGTCTGCTGATCTACCCTGGTACAGCTGCCGACATGGCTGTGGAGGTCGTGAAGATGTGTGGTCAGAGTGATGTGTCTGCTGCCCTGACCTGCCATCCGCTGATGTTGCCACATGCACACATGGGTGGTGGTGGTGCAGCATGCATGTGGTGGCGAGCATGTGTGTTGTGCCGCATGCCCACTGTGTGTGTGCACCATGCTGCTGGGATGTGTGGCATGAATGTGATGATGGCAGCTCTGCACATGTCGTGCCTGTGCACAGGTGTCATGCTTCTGATTCATGCCATATTCCTCAACGTGAGTGTGTGTATATCTGTGTGTGTGTGTGTCTGTGTCTTTGTGCACCTGCCATTGCTGCGTGTGTATATGTGCGTGTGTGTGTGTGTGCACATGCCCGCTTGCCAGTGGCTCTGCCATGTGTGTTGTGCACCCCCGTCCCTGCATGCATACCGCTGTGCACCTCCCTACCACTGTGTTGTGTGCTGGTCTGTGTGGCCTATGCTTTTGTGTCTGTGCACTCATTTGTGTTGTCCATAATGCTCCGTTGCGATGGTGTCTCGGTGCTGCCTTGCTTCCTACACCACTCATGGATACCTCCTTCTAAGGGGCAGCTGCCCACCACCCTCCTGCCCTTCACCATCATCATCCCCACTACTGTTGCCCTCATCAGCCTCTGCAAATATTCCACGGTCAATGGCCATGTAGTGCAGGATGCAGTGGGCCAGGAATATGCCACAGGGCACCACCTGACTTGTCTAGGCAACAGAATCACATTTTAGCATGCCAAAGATACGCTCGATGATATTGCATGTGCTGGCATGTGCCTCATTATATCTTTCCTCCGTGGGGATGACGGTTGCCGGTAGTGAGTGAGTAGCCATGGCCTCAGGGGATATGCACTGTCGCCTGTGTGGAAGAAGACGTGGTTATCCCTGTGCTGAGCTGTGCTGCCCCCTGCTTCCTCTCAGCCACCGCACACACCTTAATGCCCACCCCCCTTACCCTTCCCTACCCTCAGGGCTGTGGTGCATGTCCTATTCACTAACAAGGTGGCCTGTGGGGATGTCATCCCACTCATACCTATGGCACAGTGCTGAGCTGTGCCATATGTAGGTATCATGTGCACTCCTGGGGTGTGTGGCACAGATATTGATGATGCACCCCGTGGCATTGCACACCATCTGGCAGTTTATGGATGGGTACGCCTTCCGGTTGAAGTAGACTGGGCCCTCTGGGCCAGGTAGTGTGCGGATGTTAACTTGGGTGCAGTCTATAGCCCCGATCATGCCTTGCATGCTTGCCACCCGGTGGAACTCCTGCATGTTTGCTGTATACTCTGCCTGTGTGCTGGGGAAATGTTTGAATGCCAAAGCATGTGGCAGCAGAGTGTTGAGGAACTGGGTGAGGAGGTGGGACGTGGTCAACTGGGTGATGCCCGTGGTATCCTCCATTGGTCTTTCTAAGGTGCCCGTGCTGAGCAAGCACATCTCAACGGTCACCTTGGTCTTCACTGCCATGGCATGACTATGTCTGGTGGGTGCCTGCATCTCATCACTGCACAGCTCACAGAGCTGCCTCAGTACTGCCCTGTTCAGGTGGTACCAGCCTGCTATCTCGGTGTCACTGTAGGTCTGGTATGTGATCCTGGCACGGTACCACCTGTGTCAGGCATAGCTCTGCTGGGCCCTTCGTCGGCCATGCTGGTGTTCCTCCAGCCTCCTCACACCCCTCATTACTGCATCCACTATGAATGGGCCACTGTCCATCACTCAGTCACTGGGTGTGTGTTCCTGGCTGCCTATGACACTCTGTCAGTCCATCCGTCTGTCTGTGTGTGTCTCTCTCTCTCTCTCCCTCTCTGTCTGTCTGTCTCTCTATCTCTCACTCCCTCTGTCTCTGGGTACACTGGTACACATCTGCTGTCTGTGTATTTGATCCTGTTTTTATAGGCTCAAGTCTGCCTGGCGCAACTTGGGGTTTGCTCCAGACTTGCGCCATACTTTCCAGTTAAATATGCCATTGCACCACTTATTCATGGGAACGCCCCCTGCACTTGCGCTACATACATTATAGTTGTGCCTTGGTGTAATGGGATTTGCACTGCGCCCTTTGAATATCGCTCGGTGGCGTGACTACGTACTTGTGTCAGTGCGACTCAGTTGCGCCATGCCAAGTACTCTACATATCTCAGCCAATATGTATAATGTTGCATTCAACAAGGACTGAGACCAAATATGATTACATAAGACCCTATGACCACCATGTGGAACAGGGCTGGAGAAGAATTGCTCCCCATATGCAAAGGAGGCATGGAGGGGAAGGAGTGCTATCTATGTGCAAATGTGTAATGGAGATGGAGGAGTGCTCCCTATGTGTAGAGGTGGGATGGGGGGGCAGTGATGTAATGGCCACCATCCCAGACCCCACTTCAGCCTGTGTGTGAAACATCTTGGGAATGGGCACAGTTTATGATGGGGCAGATGTGAAATCTATATCTCTTCTCTGGCTGCAGTAAAGTATTGGGTTGATAGGTTGGGGTGTAAGAGGGGCACCGTCCACTCAGGAGCACCCACTGTATCCATCCCCCACCCACCCAGCAGAGTGGGAACAGTTGTGGAGGGGCAGTTACAAGATCCACAGTTTTGTATCTCAGTACCTTATAGTTTTCTCCATGGGTAGAATATGTTAAGTGGGAGAGTCTCTGCCTGAAGCAGAGTGTTCTGCAAGTGTAGAGGTGTGGCATAGGGTGAGGAAGTGCCAGTCACCCAAAGCTAACTACAACCTTCATGCTAGCTCTTGTGGAGCAGAGACCAGTATAAAGGGGCAGATGTGCAACTTGCATCTTGATCCATGGCTGTTGCAGGGTGCTACCCTTGTGTGGAGGTGGGCTGGGGAATGAGGCATCATTCTCCCAGACCCATCTGCCTGGAGCCCACCCAATGCCAGTGCCAGCTTTTGTGGAACTTGGATGGGTGAAGATGGACAGATGTGTGAACCACATCTGTCATTGGTTCTGGCAGAGTGCTCCTAACATGCAGGAGGTGGAATGGAAGGAGAAAATCCTTCATATGTGCAGAAATGTGGAAAGATGTGTTGGGTGCCAGTGGCCTCAGGCCACCCAGTGGATCTGGACCACAACCCCATTTCCACCTACCTGGTGCTCACCAGACTAGATAGAAACAGGTGTGGTGTGGCAAATGTGCAAATCACATTTTTGTCTCTGGCTGCGGCAGCCAATGTGCTGTGGTGGGACGGTTGTTGAGGGGGCACCAATCACCAACTTCTGCAAGGCCACAGTCCACTATTTACTGTGGGCTGCCCATCTGGAGGCCACATAGTCACTGTGTCAATCTGTGTGGAGTGGGATGGGTGTGGTAGGGAAAATTAGTAACCTACATCAGTCTGTGGTTACTGCAGATTGTTCCATATGTGTTGATGTGAGCTGGAGGTGTAGGGGGCAGCAACTACTCAGCGGTGCTCATCCAGTGCCCACCCTACACTGTGCTAGTCAATGTGAAGTGGCAGATATGTGACCCACATATTTGTCTCTGGCTCTGTCTGGGTACACCTTTTGTGCAGTGATGGAATAGATGCACCAAGTTTGTTTTATACTGTCTCTTTCCTGGTGTCTCACTCTCTCTCTCTAATGTCCGCTCCCCCATGGTGAAAGGAAAACTCTGCAGCACTGCTCTCTCTCCCGGTCACGGCACTGTTGCTGCCATGTTTTCTGCCTCTTTGTATGCTGTCTGCTTCCATTGAGCTTCAGAGAGACAAAATAGAGAGTCAGACTGACAGCAAGGTGCTGTAAGACTGAGTGGAAATAAAATGGATAGCAACCAAGCTTGGACACACACTGTACTCCACTTCTCTGTTTGGAGGGCTTGACACCATCTCTGACTGGAACAGATTGGACCGCACATATATGCTGCATTAGAAGTGGCTCTCGCTGTTGCTGTGTCTCTCTTGGGGGGTTGGGGGAGTAGACTCTGCTAGGGGACAGGCAACCCATTAAATGAATGATTGTTCAGGTGTAGGTCTTGGAGCCACCTGTCATCATGGTTATGATCCCTACATTGCACTGCCCCCAATTTCACACTGCCTTGGTGGTGCTGCAATAGTGATAGCCTGTCACCCGGTGATCACTCTCATTCTGCTTACTCGCCACATCTCAGCATGTTGCTGTCTCTGTTTGGGGGCTCTCTTGCCGCATTGTCCCTGACACTGGTACCAATCACCACCTCTTTCAATCCTGTGCTTTCTTTCCGGGGGGGGGGGTTGCTGCCGCCTTTCCTTCTCAGTGTCTGTCCCTGCAGCCTGTGTGTCTTTTTCTCCTTGCCATTCAGGGTTAATACAGGTCTGCAGGCAATGCTGCCTCACTTCTCAGCACTCTTGCTCCTTGTATTTTGCAGCAGGGTGGGGGACACTCTGCGGCAGCATGGACACTAGGAGATCCAAGTGGTGGGTCAGTGGATACCATCACAGAGAGCCATGCTCAGGTTGGGCATTGAGGCACACATGATGCACTAGAAAGAGAGGGACAAGAACATGCACTGTCATTCGCACAGAGACACAAGTTCAATGCAGACATCTGTCTGGGAAGGATAAATAATATTTACTTGTTCTTTACTGCTAGGAATTTTTACTGCTTATGGCACAGAGAGTGGGGGATGCAGTGTATGGCTGGGTACCTGGACATCTGCAGGATTTATTTATTGTTTTTTATTATTTATTGAGAGATCTTGGATGGTACCTTTGAGTACAAGCTCATTAAATAGGTTCCGCGTCTAGACAAAAAGCTATAAGCAACGTAAAACATAAGTAAATTACAACACAATTGTGCTTTAATGACAAAGTAGAGCAAGCACAGCATGGACAAGGTCATTGGCTGATCACAGTAGCTAGAGTCTGTTAAGTTACAGCAGGTAGGCATTTTTACAAAGGCTGTGTTAGTAGCTGGAGTCAAGAACACTAAGTTGGGTTTTGTTACAAGGTTATAGGGACAGGAGAGGAGAAAGGAGAGAAGAGGAGAGGCAGTACCTTGGGAGGAGAGATGACAGCTGAAAGTACAGGGGAAGGAGCGAGGGAGAGAAGGAAATAGAATCAGGGGCTGGAAGCTGGGGCGGAGTATAGGTTATAGGACAACTGGAGGGAAGGGGAGGGTGAGGGTGAGCAGAGAAATGGATGTAGTAGGTGGGAGTGGAAGAGGGTGGGTAGGAGGGTGGTGGGGTGGATGGAGTGTGAAAGGAACTGAGAGTAGAGGTGAGATAATAAGAGGCTGGTGGGGCACATAAATAGAAGGCACTACAGGAGTGGGTTAGCATAAGGTCAGGTGATGGGTGGGGAGACAAGCAGTAAGGGCATGAAGGAAAGGAATGAAGCACTCTCATCCAAGCACTTTATTTCTTTCAACTAGAGAACGGCTTCCAGCTGTGAAACTGTGACTGGTGTCACAGTCTGGTTGCATGCTCATTGGTCTGCCAGGGACAAGCCCACTGTAGATTGCTGTGCATTGGACTCATCCCTGACACATCTCTGAAATGTTGTTCTACCACAAGATGTTTCTTGCACATGCGCAAGGAAACATAAAAAAATATAAAGAATTTAGATTAGTGACTACCCTCATTTGAAAGGCATTTTTGTCCTGAACACAAAAATCTAAAATGATGCACTTGAGGTACAGAAATCCAGAGGCAGGGTACACATAGGTGGAGTGGTATTGACAACATTAAGAAAGCACACATTCAGAAAACAAGAGCGTTTACATACAGTTGATTACTGTTTAAAATTATTTTGCATCCATGGCTGCCACTGTACATCTGATGCAAACCCATAATAACGTTCCTTACTTGAAGCAAAGGGGGGGGGGTTGGAAACCATAACTGACTCCTTGTTTTTGTGTTAAAGAGATCAGTTTCTTTACAGCAAAAACAAGAAAAGGCATCATTTGTAAAATGTGCAGATGAGCATGGGGACCACTTTTTTCGGAGCATGCCACCACTGGCAGCAGCCACTTCAAGACTGTTACTCCCCCCACTTAATACAATCAGGAGAAAAACAGAAGCTGTCTAGCAGCACTGAGATCAATATGGTTAAGGCACATTTGCCAGAAATTGCTGCTTAGAAAAGAATGAGAAAGTGACTGTGATGATGAGCAAGTCCCAGACCAGATCTCTAGTTTGTTAATAGACTCCTCCTGAGTCTGATTTGTATGGCTGCATGGGCCAAGCTCCACAGATGTTATGCCATTGTCAGACTTGTATAACAGCACCGTGGAGGCATGTAACCGGACCACTGTCTGATGTGCTGCCAGAGTGCTCCAACATAGTTTCTAGTGATTCTTTTTATACAGTCCTGCCCCTCCACAGGCCTCATAAACATACCCACTTCCCGGGGCACTACTTTTCTGTTCTGCAACTGCAGTACTGATGGCCACCATGTGCAACATAGTGATGTTGACTTAAACTGCACATGCATGACTATCGTACACACATAGTTGTCAGCATCACCATGTTGTGCAGGGTTGACTACAGGGCCAAGTTCACATGTGCGAGTATCACGCATGCGCAGTACTGTAATTGCTGCAGTATTACTTACGGCTGACTCTGGTGCAGCCAAAGCACTGCATATTCTTTTCCACACTCTTGCCACTCCTAAAAGCTCTCCACAGCCATATCAGCTCTGACCAGAACTTGTCTTTTTTAGCATCAATGCTGGAAGCCTGGGCAATAAGATCCGAGACTTAGCAGCAGTCATGGCTGAGGTGGATCTGGACTTCAAGGGAATCACAGAGACGTGGGGTCATGAGGTCCAGGACTGGAACATGGCAATACCAGGGTATGCATGTTATAGGAAAGACAGGGTGGGTAAGGGGGGAGTTGCCCTTTATGTGAAGGAATACATTAAGGCTACGGAATTGCAGGGTAGTTTTAAGGGGGGGGCTAAGGCTTTATAGGTATCATTGGACACAGGGCAGGGAGAAGTCATATGTACCGGGGTGACATATAGGCCACCAGCGCAGCAGGATACAGTGGATAGGACAATGATGGAGGAAGTCTAGAGGATGGCACACAGAGAGGAGGTGCTGATGATAGGGGATTTCAAGTTGCCACTGAGAATTGAGGCACCCCATCAGCAGCATCTGCCAGTAGCAGTAGCAATGTCAGTGGCTCAGTAGGTAGCACACTCGCCTCTGAGGCTGGGAGATCAGAGGGCTGTGGGTTCAGTTCCCACATCTGGCACTTGGGTTAATATCCCAGTACTGACACTGTAGTGCAGCAAGAGAGGGGTGCTGCACTTCTGAGGTGCCGTCTTTTGGATGAGAAGTTAAACCGAGGTCCCTTCTGCCTGGATTGGTTGTAGTTCAGGTGGATGTTAAAGATCCCATGGCACTTATCGAAAAGAGCACGGGAATTTCCCCGGTATCCTAGCCAAATTTCCCTCATTCACTAAAAATACCACCAACAGCTTAATCTGGTTCAAGGTCAGTTGGCATTCATCTGTAACCCCCTCCCCCAGGTCGTGCCTGAAAATAGGCAGGATTTGTCTAGTGCACTTACCCTGTCAACAAAAACTAAATAAAAATAAATAAAAAATTGTGGACTCCCTACAGGGAGCACTCATGAAGCAGCTAGTTAGGGAACCAACCAGGGAAGCTGCGATCCTAGATTTGTTTCTTACTAATTGAGAACAGGTGGGTGAGATGTCGATAGGAGAGAACCTGGGCACGAGTGATCACAACACCCTCTGGTTCATGGTAAAAATGACTGCTGAGGTCCATTGGCCCAGAGGGAATGTTCAAGATTTTAGGCATTCAGACTTTCAGAAAATGGGAGCAAGCATTCAAGAAGCATTAGCAGGGGTGGGGGGACTTAGGTGGGTAGAGGAAATGTGGGGACAAATAAAAGGGGCAATAACGGAGGCCACTAGCCTCTGTATCAGGAGGGTACATAAACATAGGAAGAAGAGGAAGCCACTTTGGTTTAATAGGGAAGTGGCAGAGAAGGTCAGGGCAAAAAGAAATGCCTTTAGGAGGTATAAAAAGACACAGAGGGAGAAGGATAGGGCTATATAACAAGGGAAGCAGAAGGGAGCAGATATAGAAGTCAGGAGGGTGAAGGCAAGAACAGAAGAGAGAATTGCCAACACAGTCAAGGTGGGGGGATAAAGCCTTCTTCTGGTGTGTGAGAGAGAGGAGAAAGTCAAGGGAGGGGATAGTCAGGCTGAAAAACAGAGAAGGGAATTTGGTGAAAGATGGCCAGAGGAAGGTGAAAATACTCAACAGCTATTTCTGCTCAATTTTCACAGTAGAGAAGGAGGGTGAGTTTAAGAAAATCAGGGAACTCGAGGTGGTGGTGGGGGTTGACTCCAGTCCGTTCCAGGTGGAAGAGGTCCTGAGGGAGCTAGAGGGTTTGAAAGTATATAAGGCGATGGGGCCAGATGGGATGCACCGCAGGGTATTGAGGGAGCTTAGTAAGGTGCTAGCAGAACCTCTGACCAGCATCTTCAACAAATCTTTGAAATCAGGGAGATCCCTGATGACTGGAGAAGGGTTGATGTGGTCCCCCTTCATAAGGGGGAGACAAGGAGGAAGCAGGCAATTATAGGCCGGTAAGCTTAACATCAGTGGTGGGCAAGCTCATGGAGAAACTGCTAAAACAGAATCACTAGCTACCTAGTAAGCAATGGCCTACGAGACTGGTAGCAACATGGATTAATTGAGGGAAGGTCATGTCAAACTAACTTGGTAGAGTTCTTTGACTGGGTAACCAGGGTACAAGATCGGGGGGGGTAGATGTTGCGTATCTAGATTTCAAAAAGGTGTTTGATTCTGTGCCGCACAGGAGACTATTGCACAAAATTAGATGCCTGGGCTGAGACCACTCATTTATTTATTTAGATGTTGTTGACCGGATAAGTGCACTAGGCATATTCTGTCTATTTTCAGGCACAACCCGGGGGAAGGGGATACAGATGAATGCCACCTGACCTTGAACCACATTAAGCTGTTGATGGTTATTTTAGTGAATGGGGAAAATTTGGCCAGGGCACCGCGGAAATTCCCCTTGCTCTTTTTTTTTCAAGAAGTGCCATGGGATCTTTAACATCCACCTGAACTACCACCAGAACAGGCAGATGGGACCTCGGTTTAACATCTCATCTGAAAGACGGCACCTCAGGAGTGCAGCACCCCCCTCATGCTGGACTACAGTGCCAGTATTGGGATATTAACCCAAGTGCCTGGTGTGGGGATAAAACCCACAGCCTTCTGATCTCCTGGCCTCTGAGGCGAGTGTGCTACCTGCTGAGCCACTGACACTATATGGTTAGGTGGGTGCAAAACTGGCTGGAGGGCAGAAGGTAGGGGGTAACTATTAATGAGGTACCTTCAAGGGAGGGTATGGTCACCAGTGGGGGTTGGTGCTGGGACCACTCCTTTTCAATATATTTATAGGGGACCTAGTGGAGGGGCTGGAGGGAAAAATTTGTATTTGCAGAAGACACGAAGGTCTGCAATAGAGTGGATACACCTGAGGGAATCATCCAGGGAATAGCAATTGTTCTTCAATACAAAAAAATGCAAGATTATGCACTTTGGCAAGAATTAACCAGGGCACGGAATACCGTATGGGAGACATGACCTAGAGGTTACTGAGCTGGAAAGGGACCTTGGCATAATGATCTCACATGACCTGAAGGTGGCAAAGCAATGTGAGAAGGTGGTGGCAAGGGCCAGTAAGATGCTGGGATGTATCGGCAGGGGACTAACTAGCAGGAAAAGGGAGGTCATAATGTCCTTGTATAGGCAGCTTGTCAGGCCTCACCTTGAGTATGGGGTCCGGTTCTGGAGGACATACCTCAGAAAGGTTATGGATAGGGTGGAGTGCATCCAGAGGTGGGCAGCAAAAATGGTAAGGGGACTCAGTCATCTGTCATATGAGGAATGGCTGAAGGACCTCAGCATATGAACATACGAAATTTGCCAGCAGATAAAGGCCTAGAGGTCTATCAAGTCTGCTCGAATGTGCAGCTAGCACCCCTTATTCTGCAGCTGCCCCTCCCTTCCACTCTTCCCCTTCATTGACCCTCCCCCTTGTCCTGTCCCATCCCCTTTTGAAGCAGTCCACTGTTCTACTGGATACCACTTCTGCAGGTAACACATTCCACCCAGCCACCACCCTCTCTGTAAAAAAGTGTCTCCTCATCTCCCTCCTGAACCTTCCTCCCTCCAGTCTCATATAATGGCCCCTGGTGTTCCTCCCCTCCCTTACTTTGAACAGCCCCTCTGTACCTGTCTTGTTTATTCCTTTCATGTACTTAAAGATTTAAATCATGTCCCTCTGTCCCTCCTCTCCTCCAGTGAGTACATGTTCAACTCCCTCAGCCTCCTCTCATATGATAAGTCCCCCAGCCCCTTGATCATCTTTGTCGCCCTGTGCTGCACCCCCTCCAGTAACTTAATGTCCCTCTTCAGATACGGGCGCCAGTACTGCACGCAGTACTCCAGGTGTGGTCTAAGTAATGACTTATACAGTGGCAGAATCACCTCCTCCCTCCTTGAGGATATACCCCTTGCAATACAACCCAGCAATTTGTTGGCCTTTGCAGCTGCCTTCCTACATTGTGCCGAGTTGTTCATTGACCCTGTAATGAGCACCCCCAGATCCTTCTCCTCCTCCTCTGTCTGGGCTTGCTGCACTCCCCCTAGCTGGTAACTCCTCCTTGGGTTCCTCATCCCAAAATGCAGCACCTTGCACTTTTTGGCATTAAACACCAGTTGCCAGGTGTCTGACCAGGTTTTAAGCTTTGTCAGATCATCCTGCAGCCCCTGCCATCCCCCTAGGTCATCCACCACTGCTCCTACCTTGGTATCATCAGCAAACAGACTGATCTTGCTCTTGATGTCCAATGGTATGTCCGCAATGAATATCCCAAACAACAATGGTCCCAACACCGAGCCCTGTGGAACACTGCTCGTCGCTACCCTTGGGTGTGAGAGCTCCCCACCCACCACCACCCTCTGTTGCCTTCCCTGAAGCCAGTTCCCTACCCATCTCACCAGCTTTGCACCTGCCCCTGTGCCTACTAACTTACTTCCCAGCCTTCCAAGCAGCACCGAGTCGAATGCCTTACTGAAGTCCAGATACAGGACATCCACTGCATGACCCCTGTCCAGTTGCCTAGTTACCCAGTCATAGAACTCCACCAAGTTGGTTTGGCAGGATCTGCCCCTTATGAAGCCATGCTGTCTGCTGTCCTGTAGCCCTTTGGCCTCTAGGAGGGCCACCAGCCTTTCCTTCAGGATAGTCTTCATTAGATTACCCACAATGGATGTGAGGCTCACTGGTCTGTAGTTTCCTGATTCATCCTTGGGGCCACTCTTGTGGAGGGGCACCACATGAGCCATCCTCCATTCCTGAGGTACACACCCTGAATGTAGTGAGGCATTAAATAGGTCTGCGAAAGGTCCTGCAAGGACCTCTGCCAGCTCCTTCAGTACCCTGGGGTGGATGTCATCTGGGCCTGGAGCCTTATCCACCCTCAGTGCCTTCAAAGCCTCTCGAACTCTGCCCTCATGATTTCCCCATCTGTCATCCCCTCACCCCCTGTTTCTGCCATTTCTCCCCCCTTGGGTGTCACCCTCTTCTGTTTAGTAAATACTGAGCAGAAGTACTCTTTAGTGCTTCTGCCTTATCGCACCCTGCTTCCACCCAACCCCCTCCTTCCTAATCCTTACTATGTGGTCCTTACAGCTCCTTTTCTCCCTCATGTACTTAAGAAGTCATACTCCCCTTTCTTAATGCCTTGTGCCAGCCTGAGTTCCGTAGATGCCTTGGCTCCCTTACTGCCCTTGTCACCTCGTTCGATTCCGTCTGGCTCTCCTGTCCCTCCCCTCCCCTCTCCCTGTTTTCTTGTACTTCCTAAAGGCAGCTAATTTCCTCCTTACCTTTTCCATGTACACTCTTAAGCAAAGAAGGGAAAGGGGGAACATGATTGAGACCTTCAGGTATATCAAGGGTATCAACAGGGTGCCAGTAGGGGACATCTTCCAGCTAAGGGAGCAATCGGAAACAAGGGGACATGATTTGTAGATAGTAGGGGGGAGGTTCAGGGGAAACATCAGAAAATTCTACTTCACAGAAAGGTTGGTGGAAAACTGGAACAGATTCCTAGACGAGGTGGTGGGGGCAAGAACTTTGGGGGGGATTCAAAAGAGTGTGGGATAGACACAAGGGTAAATTAGATCCGAGGAGGGGGTGAGTGGAAGGCAATAGTAAAGTCCTAGCAGCATGCTAGGCATACTGGGCTGACTGGGTGAGCCTGGCAGTTCTTTTCTGATGACACTTTCTATGTTACCATGACACCATGATAGGTAATACTGTATGAAGTTACTATAATATGATGGTACCCAGCTGTAGAGTTAGCTTCAGTATAGGATTTTATTTATCTTTGGTTTTGTTTTGTTTTTTTAGTAATCCAGACATTGTCTACACACTAATGACACATCGCCATGGATGCTTCTCACAATTCACTACCTTGTTTTTTTTGGGGGGGAGGGGGAAGGCTGTTTAAGCCTTTTAATGATTTTTGGGAACTCACTTGCAACATGGCAAATAATAAAAAAAATGTATAGACAGCAGACTTGCAAGAACAATCTGACCTGCATTTTCCAGTGACAAGAATACATTAGGCCAGGAGCACATCCAGGCCTTAATGTTGACAGTATTACCATAAATTACTGAGGGGTGGCTCGGGGTGATGTGTCTCCCCCCTGAGGTGAAGGTCCCCTTCCAGATATTTTTATACATGAGGCTACTCAGAGTAAGCAGATTCTTTTCAGTGTTAAAGGCCAATTTAAAATGTTTTTTTCAGTATATAAAGAAAGGCATTCACTTCACTTTGCAAGCCCTGGTCAATACAAAAGAATAAATGCACAGTCACCTTAAAACTCCACTTTTTGGTATGTAAACTTACAAGCAAATAAATTAATACTTGTTTCATTCATGCTCAAACAAGTTCCACATGACAGTCCTGCCCTGGAGTCCTTATGTCTGCCTCCATGTGGACCCACTGAATTTTATGGGCAGGGACATCATTCCAGAGTAGCCAGGGGTTGCGGTCAACACCCCTATGATTTCTTTGCAACCCTCCATGATGCTACTTGCAACCTCTGGAACCCTCAATCCACTGTTTGTGTAACATTTATTTGTATAAAATGTGATCGGTGGCGGAGCTTTGCAACCAATATGATTCTGCAGAAATGGTACTCTACTATTTGTAATGTCCCACCTTCCTTTGGAGGACAGTTACCCCTCCTACAAATATAAAGTCGTGAGAGTTATACCCTGAAAATATTTTCAACTTACCAACTGAAGTTGAATAGGCTACAATATGCTATTTATTGCATCAAATTGAAAGGCACACAACAGAAAATGTTAACATTTAGAAAGACTGAGAAATAATTTAAAGATGTAAGTTGAGAATTAATGAAAAGAAAATTCATGTGCAGCTGCCAAATATAATTGAAGGCATTTGTCTCTTACTGGGTAACTGCAGCAGCAGCTAGTAAGGATGACTGTGTTCTATTTTGTTACCTCTGAGACCTCTGAATCTGTAGCTGTTTGGGCACAAAATTATATTAATGAATATAAATACTGCATGACACAACATCCTAGTTGTTCACATTTTATATTTGTATCAACAGCGCTAGCAGCTAGGAAATAACATACCATTATTCTTGCTCCGTGAGGCTGTGGCATCTGCATACAGTCCTCTTTATGAAATCCCAAACACATGCCATGTAATATATCGCTTGCTTTTACCACCTCCACTCCCATGTACTCTACATCATTCACTGCATGATGGTAACTTTACCAAAACAAAAAAGGGACATCAGCCAGGATTGGAAATGTAGGGGTAGAGGGGGTACATGTACCAAATGTCACTAGGAGGTACCTGTCAACAACTGATGGCAAGTCAGGTACATCAGTATCTAGGACTCTTGCTCATCAAGTACCTTAGTGAGGTACCATTGTTTCACCCTCTCTCAACAACTTTGAATCATGGTACCTTTCCCCTGTTTTCCAGCCTAAAGCCCATCCTGCCATGTCCTAGTTTTTGGGTATAGTAACTAATTTCATAGGAAGCTAAGATTTTAGGCCAATCCTGATGCACACAGTAACAATATGCTAACTAATGTCTGAAAGAAGAGTGCTTTTCTATTGAGTGATGTACAGTATGCAGAGTATTCTGTGTAGCAGCTGTAGGGAGTATGTGACCTGCATGTCAGGCAGGCATTACCAACCACAGCAGGAGTGGAGAACAATTGGGTGGGAATGGTAGAGGGGGGATAGCATTCAAAAAAATTAAAATGGGACATCCTGAATGCCCAGTGATACTGCAACCCAGGTTCGGCAGTGGATTTGGTCCTTTGCACTACAGAAGCCAGCCAGGGCAATCACTGCCAATGGCACTGAATCCTGTCCAAGGGGGGTGGATACCATGTTCTGCTGCAACAGCGACACTCTAGATTTAAGCAAGAAGATTGTATCAAGACAGGGGCACTGTCTGCATAAGCATGAGCCTATACTGGGCATCAATGCAGTGCTGGATTGTTGGAGGGCAAGAGTCAAAGGGCAAATTGGATGGAAAATGGATGCAACCAGTATGATGGTGGTAGTGTGGTCAGACCTCTCTTTTATTCAGTGCACATTCCCATTCCAATATTTTTGTCCAATCAAAGAGAGATGTCACACCTCCCTACTGGGGCACCATGGAGCAAGAGTCAGTGGACAACAAGGTCTGTGGTGGCAAGCAGGTATTGTATGGGTTGTCAGACCAGAGGAGAATAAACACATCTATAAAAAATAAAATTAAACCCGAAATTAACAATATAAAATACTAGATCAATGTGTTTGCTTTTGCGATTTGATTATTTACCCACTGCCAGTTTGAGTACTACAACTCACCAGTGTGTTTTGTACTTGGGAATTATTAGACGTAGTATTCACTTGTGGATATATACTGTACAGTGCATCAAAGAGGCATACCAATGACATTTTGGGATTTGTTTTTTCACTACATGCCATTGGCTGTTCCTGATTACCACTCTGACCTGCTCTCACTTTAATAAATACTGCTGCACTGTGCATACAGTTTGAACGTCCTGACCACTTTTTAATACTTCTTCATTTAAGAGATTGTCAACTAAGTGTGCACAGGGCTTTTATTTTATTTCACGGTTTCCGGACTTTGGCTATCTGATGGGTTTTCAGTTGTCAACAACATTTCAACAAAAGTGGAGATCTACAGCATACTCCTGATCATCTCTTCTAGTGTGGGTATTTGATAAAAGCAAACCAACCAGTCTTGAGTAACTCAACCATTGCTATCATTGGGAGAAAGAAAGTGATGAGGGGAAAAAAAATCATCACTTGTATTGCATGATTCACTGGTAGAGAAAGTGAAGGATATTACATTTCATACTACTGTACATTCAAACTTCAGGGCAAAAAGAATCAAAGTGAACAAATTAGTAGTAGCCCTGAAATACATACTGTTAAAACATGCTGGCATTTCTTACATAATGCAATTAATCTAAAGTCTTAAGACCACTAAAGATCCTGGAGATAAAAACAAAAATATTTCAATGCAACTACATAGTACTCATTGACTCTTTCATGGGTTGTAAGGAATAAATGCTGTTGACAAACTTCTAATTTGACACAATGACTACTGATTTATAAGTACAGTAATACAAATCCCAAGTAAAAGTTATAGTTATAAATACTACGTTATACCAAGTTATGATTGAGGTTAGGGAAAACCAAGTCAGCACTGTACATACAGCTGAAACTGCTGTTCTTCTTATGGAGAGTAAGACTCTACAGCATCAAAGTCATATACTTATTGTGTTTGCTTGTGTGCGCAGTGCATAAGAAACAGTTTGAGGTGAGTAGAACATTGCAGAGGTATTGCAGTGTTTGGCCAGTCCAGTGAATGCTTTCAGGGATGCATCCCTTGGCCACCAATCAATGGGGAAGCTGCCAATGATGGCAGTTTCAGAGCGAGCACTGGACTTGAAAGAAATCTGCAGCTGCAATCATGGACAATTTCATCATTGCAGTGGAAGATCTCTTCCCCCCCTTCCCTGCAACCAGGTGCATTCCAGCCATGTGCATTACAGTGCACAGTAATGCGCATGGCTAGACTTAAGAGCAACTTGTTTGCTCAGTGTGCCTTTCCTGTTGAAATAAATAAATGAGCCCAGCCATGGCTTTGCGTAATTGGTGGCTCCTGCCACTCACCACACACTACCCCCAAAGCTGACATGGGGATGCCCAATCCCCATCAGCATGCCCCCTCTGAGCCCAAACATATCTTTTGTTGACAATGGAGTGCCCAGTCCCCATGTTGGTATTCCTCCCTGCTATTGTGGCACATTGGGAGCCCACCCCAGTGTGCCAAAGTAATTCTTATCTTGTTCTAACATTGGAATGCTCACTCCCGGTGTTAGATTTTCACTCCAGATTTTCAACATTGCCATTTTTTCACACCTCCACATGAGCAGTACAGGTGTAATTTTTCACATCCTGCCCAAAATGTCTTTTTGCACCTCTTGCACTGAATTGCGCATTTACTGTATGAAATCACCTTTCAGGATTGAGTAATGAAATGATAGTGCCACTGTTCATGTGGTGGTGTCCCATAAAGTCCATGTTGAAAATTTAGAGTGAAAATACTAACAAATGCCTAGGGTTTTAGGGTTTTGCAATCATAACTCCCCATCCTGTACAGACTGACAAGCATCAGGTGTGTGGTTTGGTGTCGTCGACCATAATGCTCATGCCATTCCACCCCCACCCCCACCCTGCAGCCACCGACAGGCATTGAGGTGTGCCTTGGGGTCTTCGGCCCTAACATTCACCCCATTCTCCTATACTGCACCCATCTCAGCTTATTTCCTTGAGCTGGGAGTTCTATGTTAAACCTCAAATTATGCACTTTAATAATGTTTCAACCGTTCAACTGATTTTCACAAAATTTTCCTTGCATAGTCTCATGGGTTAGATCTCTTGTGCCTAATTTTGTCTCAGTCAAATTTGTGAAATCTGAGCTGTGCATAGTGCAAAAACGTTGAAAAATCACTGTTTTTGCTGGGTTTTGTTTTTAAATTGTGCTGCACACAGATGGTTTGGAATTTTGGTTTGACATTTTCAGGGTAGATAGGACTTGCCCCACAGAAGTGCCTTTCTCTAGTTTGGTGAAAAAAATTGTATTTGCTCCAAAGTTATTTAATTTTAAAATTGTTGGTTCTGAGCATGCTCAGTAGAGTCTTTTGGATAGCTTCCTGGAATGAAAAAGGAATTTGATCTCACAAGAAAGGATTATTTTCATGAGGGCCACATTCTGTTTTGTAAAAGAAAAATCCTTTTTTGTGAGCCGCCATCTTTTTTCCATTTTTTTAACTTAAAAATTCTAAGGCTGTTTAATATGGTGCCTAGTAGAGACACCAAAACATGTATCATGCTCATTAGCACTTCATTGTGCACCAATATGTTCCTGTAATGTTTTTTTCTCATTTTTAAAGTCTTTTTTTTATGATTTGCTTAGATCCTTTTTCATGAATCCTTTTTTGTTCTCACAAAAAAAGGATCACATCTCACAGAAAAGGATCACAGACTTTGTTTTTTTATGATCCTTTCTCATGAGATATGATCCTTTACAGTGAATTCTTGTTCATTTTCATGAAAAATGATCCTGTCTTGCAAAAAAGGATTTTGGACTTAGTTTTTTTTTTAAATCCTTTTCCATGAGCTAGGATCCCTTTCTTGAATCATTTTTCTTTCTCACGAAAAAGAATACCACCTCATGAGAAAGGATTTCAGACTTAGTTTTTTTATTTTTATCCCTTTTCCCGAAATAGGATCTTTTTTCGTATATCCTTTTTTTGTTCTCAAGAAAAAGGGTCCTGGCTCACCAGAAAGGATTTTGGACTTCATTTCTTTGCATCCTTTCCCATGAGAAAGGATCCTTTGCCATGAATCCTTTTTCATTATCACAAAAGATGATCCTGTCTTGCGAAAAAGGATTTCAGAGTAATGTATTTCAATGGGGTTTTCAACTTTGCTGCATACCTTTGCCATTTTTGCATCTTTTTACATCAAATTTTCAACATACCCTTTTTGAGCTGATGAACATTGTTGCTGTAATTATGTTAAACTGCCCTAAAAGGCGATATTAAGGTTGTTTGCTGAGATCACCTTTTTGTTGGCATATACAAATTGTCATCACTCCTGTTCACATGGTGAGGTCATAGGAAGGGTATGTTGAAAATTTAGGGTGAAATATGTAAAAATATGTAAAAACAGGAACGTTATGCAACATATACGCATCTGTAGAGGGATGCGTTCCCACAGGCAAATAACTCTACCATTATACTATCTCACAAAGTAAGTAAATTCATGTGAAAAAAAATGTTTGGTAATGCAGTAATGCAGTATTGAGGGTTAATGCTACACAACTAGGAAAATGTGGTGTTAGTATTTTGAAGTCTAGCACCCCCAACCCTATCATGCAGGTAGGGGTAGCAGCAGATGTGGGGTGTGCATTGGTCTTGTCTACTCTAATGTCACACCATTTTCATATACTGTACCCATCTGATCTTACATAACATGCCTCTTTTGTGTCTGCTGTCCTGAATGCTGTTGGAATACATAGTGCTGCTGCATTGTTCAAGACTATACTTCATGATTCCAGGTGTCTTTGATGAAAAAATGGATTCACCAACAACTTCATCAAGTCTCTGGGGTTAATTCAGGTTCTAATACATGTTTCTAGTCTACCACTTCTACTCACCTCTGCTACCAGAACTATGTACAAGTTTCCTCCCCTCCATAGCCACGGTAGTTTGACTGCTGATGTTTGTCTCAGATTTTGATGTTTGAAAGGTACTGCGAAGCAGGAGGTAAGCATCTGGTGAGTAGTGAGACCTATGTCTCTGATGTCCTGAACACTCCTGTCTCAATACCTCTTAGGTTGTGTTGTGAGGCATAATGTTGATGAGCCATTGAACTATGTCTGTACCAGGGAATGTGAGCCAGTAGTTTGATGCTCGAAGGATCTGATCACTGGGTGACCTCTGTAGCCTTGAGCTTACAACTCAGGCTTGTTTGTTAGTATGGCACAATGCGTGTTGTGCAGTGGCTCATCACTCACTGACATTTGTTCAGCACACTTATGGTGTGTTGTGCCTCACTGCAACATTTGTTGCTTCTGTGGTGGTTGCTGCGGTGTGCAGCAATGTAATCATCAATGGGAGTGTGTGGTACACCAGGTGTCACTGACAATAAGTTTCATCCTGCAGAAACCTAAAAAAAACTTTCTTCAGTTAACATGCATAACAATGAAGAATGAAAATATACTTTTTTGTTTAGAATTTTGTTTTATATATATTATTAAAATAATAATGAACAAACTGAAATAAAAGACATGTTTGCTATTGAAAATATATAAAGCTCTATGTACCAAAAATATATATAACAAATGTATGTAAAAAAATATTAAATTGTGAACATTTTTTGTAAAATAAAACATCTATAAATACAATATAATTATTATTTATTTATTTATTTTTAGACAAATAGACGGGAGGTGCCCGCTCTTTAAGATTATGAGGCTTGTGGGGGGGGGCAGGGGGTGAGTCGTTTCCTGGGTGGCAGTTGGAAGTAGAGGCAGGTGCTTCTGGCAACATCCACATTTGGGAACATGAATAGATGCCTCACAGCCCTTTTCCTCCTGCCATCATTTGTGGTGGGGACTGTGAGGGAGATTCTGCAGGCTCTTGGCATTGACAGCCCTCAGAGAAGCCCTGGACCATCATCTGTAGGAGTTTCCTGTTCGTCTCATTAGTGTGCTCAATCACCTGCAACTGTCTCTCCATCATCTCACAGATGAGCCCGTGTGTGCTCTATTGAGCAGCAACACCATCCTCGCTGCTTTCAGATTGCTCTTGGATACTCCGAGCAAGGCTGGTGATGCCACTCTCAAGACCACAAAGGGCCTAGTAGGTTTGAAATTCCAGTCTGCCATGATGGTGAATGGCATCAGCAATTTCCTTTTGCTGCTCCAACATCATCATGACAGACTGGGTGACACCCATGAGGCCCTCGGTCAAGGCCCTGTGAAATGAAGGAGGTCCTCCCTGAGGCCCCTGATTTCAGCTGTTTGTTCAGGGGTGGAAAAGAAAAGAAAATCATTTAGTAAGCAAGGTATGTTAAACTGCATGTAGTATAAAAGTTTTTATTGGCTGTCAGAGTGGCTCAGTAGGTAGCACATCCGCCTCTGGACCAGAAGATCATGGGTTTTCGTCCCACACCAGGATTGGACTTACACCTATAAATCGCTGGCATCTGAGTGCAGTATTGGGGGGTGCTGTACTGCTGGGGTGTGCCATCCTTCAGATGAGATGTTAAACCGAGGTCCCTTCTGCCCATCCTGGCGTTGCCCTGGTTGGTGTCCAGGTGGAAGTAAACGAACCCGGGGCACTTTTCACAAAGAGTAGGGAACATTCCCGGTGTTCTGACTAACATTCCCCTTCCCATAAACTGGTTCATGCAATTATCCAGGCTGTGTGTGGGTGATGATGTGCGTTATGGCCACCACCACACATTCAGTCACTTCACTACCAGTCTAGCATTGCTTGCAAAGCAGTTTGGGATACACTGTGTATGAAAAGCGCAATATCAATGCTGATTCTTCTTCTTCGTCTTCATCTTCTTCTTCTTCTTATCTTGTACACATTACTGTATGGAGAGAATGAGTATTATTAAAGTTGCCATTTTTTGTCACAAGTCTGAAAATGAATAAGTTACTCCATTTTGATGGTATACTTATATCTGAAATCAGTATGCTCTGTGTAGTAAAGAAATTATTAGTACATGATGTTCATCTTTCTTTTGTGCTGTGGGGAAATGTAGTATTATTAGACTTGTGTGTCTTTCTTTGAGATATTTTTCTAGGGTACAGAAGGAAAGAACATTCATTAGTAAATATTGTATGCAGTGGTGTGTGGTACTAAACATAGTACTGGATGCTGGGCTTTGACACAGTGGTCTGTGGAGAGAAAGAGTGTATATTAGGTTGCCATGGATGTTCAAGGGCTGAAAAGGAAGAATTTATTTTGTACTCCAGACATTAAACTGCAGATTAGAGTGGTACAGCTACTGACAGTTGCAAAGTATAGGACTCAGAAAAAAATTGCACCACACCAACATATGTTTACATTTTGTATGGGAGAGACTTGCAGAAGGAATCTGTGATGTAACATGTAATGTTCTCTATGCCAATACCATGCGAAGGAGGCAGTATAGCACAGTGGGTTAAAGCTCTGAGCTGCAGATCTGAAGACCTGGGTTTGAATCCCACAGCTGCCTAGGTGCATACTGTGTGATCCTGAGCAAATCACTTAACTTCCTTGTGCTCCCAGGTCACATCTGGAAACAAACTTCGGCTTAGTGTGCTACTCCTGGTTAAACAATTTTCCCTTACTTGTAGCTCTAAAAGAAACTGCTAGCAGGTAGACCTGTAGAGCCGTAGAGAGAGATATATGCCACAAAAGTTCACATGCAGGCTGGGTGTAGAGCCTGTTAGGTGGTGCACTACAGCAGTACAAGTAGCGCTACAGTGATGTACATGACACACAGAAGAATTTAAATACCGTATTGTGGAGAGTTCAACTCCTGAGAAAGTCATCCATTTTCAGATTGATACCTGTTTACAATGAAAAATAATGAACTCTGATGAAATATAGATAGTACAGACATGAAATGGTGACATCATACTAAATTATGGAGTCTAGGTACATGCAAAATCATTTACTATGCATTGAGAAGGAAACAATGCACACCTGTGTTACATTAGTAGTCTGCTGAACACTGAAAGTATTGAAGTAGAACATCACTGTGGAGGGACAGTAGCTACAGAACTGCAACACTATGGGAAGGCTTTCTTCCCCCATCTCGGTCACTATAACTTGCTTCAGCTGTCGCCTGTCAATCAGTATTTATTTAAATGTATTTACTGAAATGTTTCACCAAGAAGGCACACTGAACAACAAGTTGCTCATCTCACGGTGCAACCTGGGTGGGGGGGATACAAAAAGTATGGAAACTGAGACTCTAACAGTTAACAGAAAACAACAGTTACATTTGGTATACAAAATAGTGAGCCGTGGTAAACAGTTACATACAATAATACAGAAGCTGACTGTTGCATTTGGTAAACAGATAGTTAGCAGATAGACAGCCTAGTTATTTGAAATTAGTTGGAATGCAGGGGGAAGGGAACAAAGGGACAAGGATAACAGGCATTCCATTAAGGAGGTAAGATGCACTACAGCAGCTAAGAGAACTGGACAGTCAGACTAAATACAAATACAGTGGAGCCCTCTTAAGTGCACACCCTCAGGATAAATATTTTTTGTGCACTTAAGCGGGCTGTGCATTTAACCAGAAAATCACTTCTAGGCATATTTCACTGTTTCTGTAATGTGCTTTATTAAATACCAGGTGCTCAAGTTAAAATAATAATAATAATATCTTTATTTGTTGAGTGCCTTTCAAAATTATCAAGGTGCTTCACACAGTTACAAACAACACATTAAAACAACTAAAATCATAACAAATCAGGGAATGCCTTAATCCATAAAAATGTTTTTAGTGCCTGCTTAAAGCTCCCCACGGTCCTGCACTCCGGAAGCTGATGGGGCAGAGAATTCCAGAGGGTTGGGGCAGCAAACATAAAGGCACATGCCCCAGAAGAATTCAGAGTAACCCTCGGAATCTCCAGCAACCTCTCGTCAGCCGAGCGGAGCTGTCGCATAGGGGCTTAAGGAGTCAGAAGCTCTTTCAGATAGTCGGGACAAAGTCCGTGTAGGGCTTTGTAGGTTAATAAATCTACCTTGAAGGTGATCCACCACTGAATCGGCAGCCAGTGCAGATCGCACAGCACTGGGGTAATATGAGATCTCCTAGGTACCCCAGTCAGTAAACGAGCAGCAGCGTTCTACACCAGCTGCAAGTGGTGGATATCAACCCCAAGAAGCCCTAGGTAAAGGTAGTTGCAGTAGTCAAGATGCAAGGTCACAAAGGCGTGGACCAATACAGGAAGATCACTGGACGGAACAAGGCGCTTGATCCTGGCAATGTTCCTGAGGTGGTAAAAGGCTGTCTTCATGACTGCTGATACCTGATGACGGAGGGTCAGCCCATCGTCAAGTACCACTCCCAGGTCACGCACCTGATCAGAGGTAAGGATCTGAGCACCCTCCCCAGAAATAAACCCGAGGGCCGATCAGTTCTCAATCCCTCTATCCTACATCCTGGGTCCACCACCAAAACTTCAGTTTTACCTACGTTCAACTTTAACCCACTCGAATTCAACCAGTCTTGGATTTCAGTGAGGCAGCTGTTAAATGCTGAGAGAGCACTAACCTGGTCAGGGGTAAAAGACAGGTAGAGCTGGGTATCATCAGCATAGCAGTGAAAACTCAGCCCATACCAACTTACAATTTCTCCAAGGGGGCAGCGTATACACTGCAAACTGCATGGGGGACAATACTGAGCCCTGGGCGACCCCACACAACAGAGAGAAAGACTCAGAAGAAAAAATTCCTGAGACAACTCTTTGAGTTCTACCAGTGAGGAAGGATGAAAACCATCTGAGCACTGTACCAGTCAGGCCACAGATGGACCTCAGGCGCTCAAGCAGTACCCCATGGTCTACAGTGTCAAAAGGTGAAGAGAGATCGAGGAGTATCAAGATGGAATGGCTTCTCCAATCTCTCGCCATCAGGAGATCATTGAGCATCCGAACCAGAACTGCCTCAGTACTATGCCTCTTATGAAAACCAGATTGGAGAGGTTCGTAAATACTATGGATGCTCAAATGGTTCTCCAGTTGGGTTGCCACTACTTTCTCAATAACCTTTCCCACAAAAGGAAGGTTTGAGATGGGTCTGTAGTTACCTAGAGTATTTGGGTCCATTGAAGCTGTCTTCAGGAGGGGTGTCACCACTGCCTCCTTCAGGGAGATTGGAAACTCACCCGATTCCAAGGATCACCGGATAATCTGAGCCAAGACCGGGCCGATGATGTTGCTACAACTAAAGATCAGGGAAGCAGGGTCCAGTTCTAAACTACAGCACATGGGGTGCATCCCCTGGACAATCTTCATAATATCAATGAATGAATATCAATGAGGTCAAAAGTACTCCAGGAAAAAAAGAGGCATAGCGGCTGAACACCGACCAACCACATCCCCCATAGAACGAGTCTGACAGATCTCTAACCTGATGTCGGCCACCTTATTCGCAAGGAATCGAGCAACCTCATCACACTCCATTTGTAAAAAGACTCGACGGAGCTGCAGACAGGTTGGGTTGCACAATCTGTCAACAGTTAGGAAGAGCTGGGCCGGTCGATTCTGAGCAACAGAGATCTCCCTGGACAGGAATTCTACCTTCTTACGGGAGATCACTGATTGGTAGAGCTGATAGTGCTCTAGCAAAATAAAGTGGTCGGCATCCAAGGTAGATTTTTGCCAGTGGTGTTCTAATCTACATCCCACCCTCCGCAACTCCCTCAAAGACCCATCACACCAGGGGGCCTGAGGGCAAAGTGGAAGAGGCTGAACTCGGGTAGGAGCAATCAAGTCAAGAGCTGAGCAAATGGCCTTATTATAGGCCTGAACCAATGGCTCTGGACTTGAGCAGGCATCAACAAATTCAGAGAGGTCAATCACCCCCACCAGGTCTTCAGGGACAATATCCCGTAAAGGGAGGAAACTGACCATCTCCGCAGGAGCAGATCTACAAAGGGGGGGCATGAAAATTGAACCTCACGGTGTAATGATCGGACCACCTGACAGGTTCCACTCCCAAGTTGGAGGCCTCCATTACCAGGAGGAAGACCAAATCCAGAGAGTGACCACCATTATGGGTAGCTGAGGAAACAACCTATGTGAAAGCCAGTGATATCATCAACTGGAGGAAGTGTTGACCAAAAAGCGAACATTTGTCATTGATCCAGGCATTGAAGTCACCCAGAACCATCAATCTGGGTGACTCCAAAGCCATGTCAGTGGCAAAATCTGCTACTTCCTGTAGGAATCGCTTTTCATCCTTTCATCCGATAGATGAGAGCTATCCTACACCCCATACCAGCTACCACAGTACACTCAAAGGATTCAGCCTCCAACTCTGGTACATCCATGAGGCCTAATGCGGCCTTGAAACAGACTGCTACCCCCACTCTGAGATCCAATCTCGGGCGATGTATAACTGAGTACCCTGGTGGAATGGTTGCCTCCAGGATTGGGGCAGCATTTCCATCCAACCAGGTCTCGGTGATGCAAACCAGATCCACTTTTCTGACAAAATCTGCAATAAGTGCAGTTTTGTTCTTAATGGATATGGCATTGCATAACAATGCCCGAGTTGGACGATATTCATGAGCCGTCCCCGACATTACTGTACAGTACTCTCCTACAACACGGTACTGCTTAAAAAAATTAGTAATCTTCTTCTTTGTGTGTTTCAGTGAAGGATTCAAAATTAAACAAAAGACTAAACTCAGTCTTTTATTTTGACAAAATAAATTTTCTTACTGTGGCCATGCCAAACAGCACCATGGCTGCAGTTAAAATGTTAAGGTGGACTATTAAAGGTGGCACTGTGCAAAATGTGCTCTTAAAATCTGGGTTGGACTGAAAATCTATAGCAAAAGTAAAAAAAAATGTGCATTTAACCGAAATGTGCACTTACATGTAATGCACTTAAGAGGTACATTTTGTCACAAACCCACTCAGCAGGTCAGGCCCTCTACTCCCAAAGTGTCAACCTCTGGGTGTAGTCTTGTAAACAGTTAACAGAACAAGGTGACCCTCTTGTCTGTTTTTGTGGGTTTGAACCAACCTTTGGTCTTAAGTTCTGGAGGGAATCAAACTGTGAACCTCTTGTTAGCATACCCAGTGCACAGCCTCAGATATTTCTGTCTTCGGGGAGCCAGATATCTTTGCCTATGGGCGCCTAACCAGATGTACAAAAATGAACCCTTAAAACTTAAATGAAGACCTCAGATTATGCTTACCTTTTCCAGTTTGGTATCACCATTTAAGTTTATGCACAGTGTCTGCTGTAACCATATATACTCTACTTGCACAGGAAAGAAATCCAAGACAGACCAAGTAAGCTCTAAAATTAGAGTTTTTACTAAAATAGATAATATGTAAAACATACAATACAGAACTATTATATCACAAGACAAATAAATATTTTAAAAGAACAAGGTTTAAACAGTGCAATTCTTACTTCAGTACTAAGATTTGTCTCTCTGTTATAAATACCTGCTTAAAGTGCTCACATATGTTTCTTTGTCAGAGTCTAGATAGAAGTGTCCCTGAAAGAAGACAGAATCATGTTTTAAAAGCTGGTTTTCCCCACCTATTTGCATGAGATCACCTAGCTCCTCCATGTCAGAATATATAAAAAAAATCTATATAAAAACAGGATGTCTTTTTCAAGTATTAAATTCTGCAATCCTCAACATGACTCATGTCCTTCAAATGACATCTCTTTGATCTCATGATAAGCTTCCCCCTTCCAGGACATGAAAGCATCTTTATGATTTTGCACCAGTTTACTAAACCTGGTTTCGTCTTCTTGAAACGTCATAAAAGGGATGCTGATTTCCCTTTTTGCAGCTAAAGCTATAATTAACTTAGAAAAGTATGTAATTAGCTCTGGCCTGCCATGTAACACCTTGTTTCTAAAACCTGTGTGTGTGTGTGTGTTCTCACATGCTGTTTTAGCACTTCTCATGGGAGGCAGTCCATAACCCATTTTTATTTATTACAAAAAATGATCATACAGCACTCAGAACTGGCTGTTCATGTCACAATCCTCCCCACCTAGACTGAATTTGGGGGCTCTATCCCCTGCATGGGATGAGCTTCCCAAATCAGTTTACACCTCATAGACCCTAGACAGCCCATCTGAGTTCTGTTTTGTTTCTCCAGCCCTATGTACGATTTTCAGATCATACCCTTGCAAAGCAAGACTCCATCTTAGCAATCTACCATTCATTTTTCCCATCTGCGTCAGCCAAACCAGGGGGTTGTGGTCAGTCTGCACCATAAAATGCTGCCCATATAAGTATGACTCTAGCTTCTTTAGGGCCCACACTCAAGCAAGACATTCTTTTTCCACCGTGGAATATGTCTGCTCCCTGGGAAGTAACTTTTTACTCAGGTAGACTATTGGGTGATCCCCCCCTTGGCTGGATGTCTGACTCAGTGCTGCCCCAATACCCATATCTGAGGTGTCAGTCTGAACTACAAAGGTTTTGTTATAGTCAGGATTTGTCAAAACAGGAGCACTGCACAGTGCCTCCTTTAATTTCTAAAAGGCTTCCTCACAGGCTGGACCCCAGGTCATTTTTTTGGGCATCCTTTTCTTTGTCAGGCCAGATAGAGGAGCAGCCAGGGCACTGTAATTGGGTACAAATTTTCTGTAGTACCCTGCTGTCCCTAGAAAACTCCTGACCTGCTTCTGGGTTTCTGGTCTGGGCCATGCCTGGATCACCTCTATCTTTATTTGGTTATGACGGAGATGTCCTCGGCCTACCACATGCCCAAGGTATGCCACTTCTCCCATGGCCACCTGGCACCTCTCGGCTTTGACAGTGAGCCCAACCCTCTGTATCCTGCCCAGCACTTTCCTAAGGTGGGATAGGTGTTCCTCCCAGCTGATACTAAAGATGGCAATGTCATCCAGGTACACCATGGCATACTCCTCAGCACCATTTTACACCTGGTTCACCAACCTTTGGAAAGTGGCCAGGGCATTCTTCATTCCAAAAGGCATTACTTTAAACTCAAATAAGCCTATCAGAGTGATGAAGGCTGACCTCTCTCCCTAGCTCTGTCTGTCAATGCTACCTGCCAATACCCCTTTGTCAGGTCAGTGGTCATAAGGTAGGTCACCCCCCAACTTGTCCAGGAGTTCGTCCATCCAGGGCATCGGGTGGGAGTCTGACTTCGTAACTACATTCAGTCCATGATGGTTCACACAGAAATGAGAAGAACCATCTGGCTTGGGCACAAGCACTACAGGTGAGGCCCAGGGGCTGTGGGATCTCTGGATTATCCCTAAATCCAGCATCTCCTCCACTTCCCTCCTAATGTCCTTTTGGACAGCCTCTGACACCCAATATGCTGTCCACTGTATGGGCGTCTGTGTCCCTGTCTCCACATCGTCTGTCGCTAAGGGGGGTTAGTCCAGGCTTGGCGCTAAACAACAGGGCAAAGTCTGCTAAAACCTCCGTTACTTTCTAGATCTGGTCCGGGCCAGCTGAGGAGACAATTTTACTGCCTCCACAGAGGACTCCCTTTTACTTTCTTCCAGCAAATCCAGAAGGGGGGTCTCCTTCATCCGTCCCCTTCCCATGACCACATACTGCAAACACCATGTCAACCCTATTTGCATATGGCTTCATCATGTTGACATGGTACATCTTTTCTGTCTGTCTTCGATCAGGTAACTCCACAATGTAGTTCACATCATTCACCTTCCTAACCATTTTGTACAGTCCTGCCCACTCAGCTTACAGCTTGTCTTTCCAGATCGGAATAAGGACCATGACTTCCTGACCCACTATATACAAGCAAGCTCTGGCTCTGTGGTCATACCACACATTTTGTTTCTCTTGGGCAGCTGCCAGGTTGTTCTGGGCTGTCCCCATAAGCTCCTTTAGCCTTTCCCTAAGCCTAAGGATGTAATCCACAATGGGAGTTCCCTGGGTGGAGTGCCTGCCTTCCCAGTCCTCCTGGATCAAGTCTAGGAGCCCATGTACCCGGCGTCCATATAAGAGTTTGAAGGAGGAAAATCCTGTTTACTCTAGGGGCACCTCCCTGTATACAAACAACAGGTGGGGAAGGTATTTCTCGCAGTCCCTCTCATGTTGTTCAGCAAACACCTGGAGCATTGACTTTAGGGTACCATTGAATCTTTCCACAAGCCCATTGGCTTGTGGGTGATATGGTGTCGTGCATTTCTGCACCCCCCCCACACTTCTCCCATAAACATTCCATCAGGTCCGACATGAAAGAACACCCTTGATCGGTGATTACCTCCTGCAGAAACCCTCCTTAGATCCAGATTGTCTAGCTAATTACAGGCCTATCTCTAACCTGCCATTTGTTGGTAAGGTTATTGAAAAGGTGGTTGCATTGCAACTGGATGATCATCTTATAACTCACAATGTCTATGATACTCTCCAGTCTGGTTTTAGGAAGAAGCATAGCACGGAGACTGCCCTTGTCCGGGTATTGAGTGATCTGCTAATGGCTAGAGATCAAAAGGCATGTACCATTCTGGTCCTTCTCTATCTCTCTGCTGCATTTGACACTGTAGACCATGGTGTGCTATTGGATCACCTGTGGGTTTATTGTGGGCTGTCTGGTACAGTCCTCAAATGGTTTCATTCTTATCTCACAGACAGGTTCCAGAGAGTTGCCACTGGAATTTACTCCTCTGGCGCTCACTCCCTGCCTTGTGGGGTACTGCAGGGTTCCATTTTAGCTCCCATGTTGTTTGCAGTGTATATGCTGCCATTTGGAGAAATTATCAGGTGATACAGTTTGGGTTTTCACTGCTATGCAGATGATACCCAGCTGTATCTGTCTTTTCTGCCCAGCCAGGATGATGCACTCTCCATGCTGAATAATTGCCCTGCTGAGGTCAGACTTTGGATGAGTTCCAGCTGGCTGAGACCGAATCCGGATAAGACTGGGGTATTGGTAGTGGATCCAGGTCGTCCGGGGGCGGGTTTGGGAGCTGGACAACCATCAGGTTTGTTACTCGGTGGTATGTCGCTCCCTACCTCTGATCAGGTGCGAAATCTGGGCATTATTTTTGATGGCGGTCTGACCCTAAAATCTCAGGTGTCAGCTGTCATCAAATCCTCTTTTTACCATCTGAGGAATATCGCCCAGGTGAAACATCTGGTTTCTCTGGGTGATCTTCCAACATTGGTCCATGCCTTTGTCACTACCCATCTTGATTACTGCAATTCCCTCTACCTAGGGCTACCTGGGGTTGATATCTGCCACCTGCAACTGGTGCAGAACACGGCAGCCAGGCTTTTGACTGGGACTTCTAGAACCAGTCATATTACACCTGTGCTCCACGAACTGCACTGGCTACCTGTTAGGTGGCGGATCACCTTTAAGGCTGGTTTACTAACCTTTAAAGCTCTACATGACCAGGGACCTGGTTACCTGAAAGATCTCCTGATTCCCTATTGCCCCCTCCATTCTCTCCGCTCCACCAATGAAGGATTGCTGGAGATTCCCAGGGTTCGATTGAAGACATCAGGATCTCGTGCTTTTGTTTTTTCAGCACCAGCCCTGTGGAATTCTATACCTTGTTGGTTGAGAGAATTCCCAACCGTCAATAGTTTTAAAACTGGTTTGAAGACATATTTATTTAGTTTAGCATTTATTTAGTTATGGTTGTTATATTTTAATACGTTTTATGTACAGCGCCTTGGCTTTGAAAGGTGCTATAAACATAAAGTTGATTTGATTTGATTTGAAACCCAACATGGGAGAAAATCCCAAGTAAGGCATCTGCCACTTTGTCTGTCCTCAGTGAGGATAGGGTGACTGCTTCTGGGTACCGGGTGGCATAATCCACCACAGTCAGGATGAATCTCTTCCCTGAGGAGTTGAGGGTATTTAAAGACCCCACAATATCCATTCCCACCCTCTGGAATGGCTCCTCCACTATGGGCAATGGAATCCATGTGGTTTGGATTTTCTTGCCTGCCTTCCTTATTTCTTGGCACCGATGACAAGACCTGCAATACTCCTTCACCTGCTCTGTGAAGTGAGGCCAGTACTGTAGAAATTATGTGCCAACTGCTGCATTGTGTGCACGATTCCCAGATGACCAGACAAGGGAATATCATGTGCAATCTTGAGCAACTGCTCACGATACCCCTGGGGAATGACAAGCTGCCTGCCTAGCATCCCTCCCTCTGTCTGTACTGCCTAAGTTTACATAAGTCCATTTTCCCAATAAATCTTATGTCTGCCGTCACCTCCCTATGCTCCATCAGAGTCTGCCCAAGCCCTCAGCTTCTCTAAACTAGGGTCACTTCTCTGAGCAGCTGCAAACCCCTCACACATTCCCAAGGCATGGGACAGGTCCCTTTCAGTCACTAAACTAGTGTCCCTAGCACTAGCATCAGTGCACTCAGGATTACTGTCAGTCCCCACCCTCTGACAATGGATCACCCCTTCCTCTTCAGAGTAACCCTCTGTAGCTGTGTGGTTACTTGCTACTGGGGAAATTTCTATCACCCCTTCATTAATCTCCAAATAATGAGACATAGACTGGGGAACCAACCTCTCAGTGGTTTCCACAATGGCTTCTGTGGGGTTCAGGGAACTACAATTTTCCCTTGCCGCTTGGCTATGGGTAACTGCACATACCATCCCTTGTTTTAGATTGCTGCCCAGGATCACATCCACTGCTAAAGTTTTGGCTACAGCCACCTGTTGCACAGTTCTCCCTGTTTCACCAAAGTCTAGGAGAACACTAGCCAGTGGCAATGTTTTCTCTTCACCAGTAAATCCCTGTACAGTGACATATTTATTGGGTATAAGCTGACCAGGCTGTACTAGATCCCCCTTTACCAAGGTCAAGGATGCCCCTGTGTCCCTTAACCATTGTGTCTGTACACCATTCACCATGACTGGGTGCATGTGTTCCCTCATGTTCACTGGCATGCTTCCAGGGACACACAAGCAACCCACTTCTTTTCTAGCACCCGGTTGGGTACTATTGCTTGCCTTTTTGGGACACTGTCTGGCAATATGCCCAGTTTCTTTACAGAACCAACATTCACTTCTTCTCTCAGAGAAATCTTTTCTCTGAAACCTGTGGCTAACTGGTTTCAGTGGAGGCAGTGAGGGTTTTAGCTGCCCTGAAGGTGCACTTTTCCCTTTCTGCGCTGCCCTGCCTGCCCCATTTGCTCTCACAGCAGATCTGCTCTTGGCATAGCGGTCTGAGAGTTCAGCAGCCTCTTACACTGTTTTGGGATCTCAGTCCACTAGCCAGGTTTTTAGCTCTGCTGGGCATGCCCAATAAAACTGTTCTAATAAAATCACATTTTCAATTTTATCAACAGAGCTTGCCTCAATTCCATCCCACCAATGTTTTAAAAACTGATGTTTCATGGCTAGCTCCTCATAGTTCATGTCAGGGCTTCTCCTCAGCTTATGGAATTTAGCTCTGTATGATTCAGCAGTTAATTCAAACTTCTTTAACAGTGCAGCTTTAAATTTGTTGTAATCATCACTGTCCTCATTGTCCATTTGACCTAATGCATCCCGAGCTTTCCCGGTAAGTAGCGGGGATAGCTGGAAGCTCCAGGACTCTCTAGCAATTTTAGCCTAAATACAAATTTTTTCAAAAGAATTTAAAAATGCATCCATATCCTCCCCCTCTTTAAACTCAGTTATTAATTTGGAATTCAATTTGTAACCCAGTCCTGCAGTCCCAGTTAAACCCAAGCCACTTACTTGCTCTGGTGCCGCTGGTTGGAGTCATAGCTTCTCCTGTTCATGTTGCCTCTGGTGTTCCTCTCTCTTCTCCTCTACATCTTGCTGGTGCTCATGCTCCTCATGGTCTGTGTCTCTGCATTCTCGCTCTGCCTCATTGTCTGCCTCTTGTTTCCCTCACTCCCTCTTCTCCTGGAACTCCAGCTCCATCCTGCGCAACTCCGTTTGCAGCCTGAGTACCTCTGGATTCAGGATACTGATGACCTTCCCCTGCTGCTGTGGCCCTTCACTGACAGTGGCCCTGTTGCACTCCTCATCAGATCTGGACACTGCACTGGCTGCTAGCTCTGCCACACTTGAGGTTTGGTCCTTTCCAGTCATGGTCTGTGACTCACTGCTCTGGGTATCTGATACTATCAGGGCATCTATGAGGTTCTGCTTTTTGGCTGTCACCTCGAACGGGACTCCTCTGTTCCCACACAATTGCTTTAAGAAATCTACAGTGTGCCTGCTGTAGTCGGAAGCCATCTTCTTCCCTGACTATGGCTACTCTGACTTGCACTTTAGGAAAAAAAAATAAAATGGGTAGGAACTTGACTGTACAGCAAGTGATATAGTTCTGTTTCCTTTTAAAATAAAACTCTGCCTTTTTCTTTCTTTGCAAGTGAGCTGACAGGCTCAAGCTGACACCGAACAATACAAGCTTGTAATGCCAAAATTATGCCACTGGTGCCAACCAATCTGTCACAAACCCACTCAGCAGGTCAGGCCCTCTACTCCCAAATGTCAACCTCCAGGTGTAGTCTTGTAAACAGTTAACAGAACAAGGTAACCCTCTTGTCTGTTTTTGTGGGTTTGAACCAACCTATGGTCTTAAGTTCTGGAGGGAATCAAACTGTGAACCTCTTGTCAGCATACCCAATGCACAGGCTCAGATATTTCTGTCTTCAGGGAGACAGATATCTTTGCCTATGGGCACCTAACCAGGTGTACAAAAATGAACCCTTAAAACTTAAATAAAGACCTCAACTTATGCTTACCTTTTTCCAGTTTGGTATCACCATTTAAGCTTATGCACAGTGTCTGCTGTAACCATATATACTCTACTTGCACAGGAAAGAAATCAAAGACAGACCAAGTAAGCTCTAAAATTAGAGTTTTTACTAAAATAGATAATAATATGTAAAACATACAATACAGAACTATTATATCACAAGACACACACATCTTTTAAAAGAACAAGGTTTAAACAGTGCAATTCTTACTTCAGTACTAAGATTTGCCTCTCTGTTCTAAATACCTGCTTAAAGTGCTCACAGATGTTTCTTTGTCAGAGTCTAGATAGAAGTGTCTCTGAAGGAAAACAGAATCATGTTTTAAAAGCTGGTTTTCCCCGCCTATTTGCATGAGGTCACCTAGCTCCTCCCTGTCAGAATATATAAAAAAAACTATATAGAAACAGGATGTCTTTTTCAAGTATTAAATTCTGCAATCCTCAGCATGACTCATGTCCTTCAAATGACATTTCTTAGATCTCATGATAAGCTTCCCCCTTCCAGGACATGAAAGCATCTTTATGAATTCATACCAGTTTACTAAACCTGATTTCCTCCTCTCGAAATATCATAAAAGGGATGCCGATTTCCCTTTTTGCAACTAAAGCTATAATTAACTTAGAAAAGTCTGTAATTAGCTTCTGGCCTGCCATGTAACACCTTGTTTCTAAAACCTGTTTGTGTGATCTCACATGCTGTTTTAGTATTTCTCATAGGAGATAGTCGATAACCCATTTTTATATATTACAAAAAATGGTCATACAGCATTCAGAACTGGCTGTCCACATCACACATTTAACATTGGATGAGTAGAAAAAAATTGGGATATGGAAAAAAATGTGCATTTAAGCGGGATGTGCACTTATCCGATATGCACTTAAGTGGGCTCCACTGTAGTACAGACAGGATGTTGTAGCACGGTACAACTGAGTGAAATTAAAAAGATTACATGTGTTAAATGGCTCAAAGGTAAATTATCTAAGGGTGAGGGAGGAGGAATGGTAGTCAAGTGCTATAAATTGCTTAGAAAAATGAGGGATGTTGTGAACCCTACAAGGAGGCATGAAGCTGGTCTGTTGGAGGGGGCAGAATAGGAAGTCAGTCTATTCCTCCTCTGGATGATTGTGAACCTACAAGGGGACAAGGGAGTAGGCCAAATTAGAGGATGGAGAGGAGGTGAGGGGGAGACATAGAAGGAAGGAAGGGGGAACAGGTGAACTAGAGGTTGGGCAGCAAAGAGGGAGGAATGGGAAGTGGTGAGGGAAAGGTGAAATAGCATAGAAGGAAATTTAAAACAGAAATAGGATTACAGTAGATAGTCAGCAGTTCAGAGGAAGGAAAAAAATAGGCAGCCAGAACCTGTTCCCCCTTAGAATGCTGTGAACCCTGCAAGGGGGCCAGGAGCAGACCATTAGGTGGAGAGGGAAAAGTGGGCTGCCAAAATCTGTTCCTTCCAGGATGTTGTTAAACCCTGCAAAGGGACTACGTGCTTGCCAGTTAGTTGAGAGAGAGAGAGGAAGGAAGGGGGAGGGGTAGTAAGAAGGAACAGAATGTGTACTAGAGGGAACGCAGTGGATGAGAAGGAAAGTGAGAAAAGAGAGGCGGTGAGAGAAAGGTGAGCTTGCTGAGATGGAATAAAAATAGGGACAGGATTAGGGAAGGAAGTTAGGGAGGCGGTTATAAAAGGGCCAGTTAGAGGAGGGAGAGTAATGAGGGCCATGCAGGGGGAGATTGGAGGAGGAGGAGTGAATTAATGGAAGGGGAGGGTATTCCTGATTTTAGGGAGATGATCGAGGTGTTGATTGAAACAGGAACTGGATTATAGATGGAAGATAGGGAGGTAGTAGGAATTAAATTCCTCAGCCACAGAGCATGGGTCAGTTACGAGGTAATTGTTTATTTTGAGTACTGGGGATAGAGATTTGGAGGGAGGTGAGAGGAGGGCATGGATCATCTTCCAGAATTTGGAAGGAGTGTTTATATTACTAAAGAAAGCAGAATTAAAGTAATCAGACTTGGCTAGTCTTGTTGCTTTGGTGTATGAGGTTCAAAGCCGTCGGTATAGAACATAGTTATTGGGAAGCTGGGATGCTCTATGTTTCTTCCAGGCATGATCCCTTTCTCTGAGGCAGGCCAGAAGTTCGGGGGTTATCCAGGGGCGGTAGTTTCCACGTACTCTGGAGTGTTGGAAAGGTGCGAAAGTATTCTAGATTACTAAGGATGTTTCTTTAAAGTAGGTGAGGGCAAGGTCAACAGAGGGGGCTGAGGAGAGAGGAGCCCAGTCTCAGAGGGCAAGTTCGTGGAAGAGATGGTCAAGGTCAAGGGATTTGAAGGAGCATTTTTGCAAGATTTTGTGTGGGGGTTTGGGCCTGTGGACCTTCCTAACAAGGAAGATAGGGTTATGGTCGCTGAGAGCTTCAGGTAGGGTACCTGACTTAATGACTCTATAGGGGTGGGAGGTAAGAGCTCAGTCAAGTAGGGAGTGATTTTGGGTCTTGTGGTTAGGTCAGGTAGGTTCAAGAATGAGTTGTGTGAGATTTTGGGTAGTAACTTTATTCCGTGTCTTGGCAGTGGTGGGAGACAACCCATTTAGATTGAAGTCACCCAGAATGAATGCTTCACCTGAGTGAGAGAGAGAGAGATTTAATGGAGGTTATAGGTTTGATTGCCATTTTGGACTGGATGCCCAGGCAGCAATAGATGCTAGCTATAAAGATTGGAATGGAGAAAGGAAAGGTGATGCAAATGGCTAAAGCTTTGTAGGATGTTGGGAGGGAGGATGATAGGGATTTTAGTGCATTGTAATGAGGACAGGATATACCTAGCCACACCACCACCCCTACCGACTCAGTCTTGGCTGATAAGGATGTAACCAGGGGTGGCAATGGAGTGATCTAGTATCTTGCCGCTAAACCATGTTTCATTTAGGATCAGAATGTCCCATTTAAGAGATACCACCAGAGGTTGCAGAAGGTCAATTTTAAGTAAAAGACTACAGATGTTTAAATGTATGATTTTCAACCCATTTGGGAGGGCTGTGGGGGCATAAGAGTGGGAGTTGATGTAGAAGAGGTGGGATTTGAGGTGATAGGGGAAACTGGGGTGAATATTCCAAGAGGAAAGTAGGAGGAGGGTGATGTTGAGGTAGTGAAGCTTATGGCATTTGAAAATTGATGAAGATTTTGGGGAGAATAGGAAGGAGTGAGGAGAAGGGGAGTAGGCAGTTAGTAATCAAATGAAAGCAAAGTGGTTAGGGAGTGATAGTTCAGATGCAATTGAGAGTTGAGGAAAATGGGACCAGGATTTGAGGGGGGAAGAAGGAGTGATTAAGAAGATGAAGGTAGGGGATGAGAGAGTGGGGGCAAGAGTCATGGTGTTGTTGATTGGATGAGAGAAGGGAAGGGTAGATAAAGTAAGATGAAGAAGCAGGACTGGGAGAGGAAATGAGAGATGGAAATTCACTGTGAATGTAGAGGGTGACTTATTAGTTATAGAGCCGAAGGGCAGGTAAAGTAAGCAGGATTAGTGAATAGTGAAGGCGTCAGGAGAGGGAGGACAGCAAATATTTGAAAACTTTGGTAAAAAAGTAGGTGAGACCAGTGAAAAAAAGAAAGAAGAGATTTACTTTAGGTTTCCTCAGTACTAGAGATTTGGTTAGTATCAGAGCAATGAGCACAAAATAGATAGGTGGCCCTCTGGAGGGCAAACAATATAGTTTGCTAATGGGAAATTAGGCATTTAGTATCACATTCTTTGCTTGGTTGGATGATATTGCACGCACGTTGTGAGAAGCTGAGTTGACATACTGTTTTGTTCCTGAAATGTCCTTGAGGGTGATATTTGTTATTCTTCTTACTCATGTTTAAAATACATGCCAACTGTACTTGGAGTCAACAGTTTCCACTGTAACATCGTAGTGGTGGTGAGGGGGACAGTTCATTTGTGCAAGCAGTGAATGTGCTTGCAGCACAGTAACAGTGTATTCAAATTACATACAGCCATAATTAATCAGACAATGGTGGTGGGTGGGAGGAGTGGTGGAAGAAGGATGAACCCCTGTACTAACATTTAGGCAGAAATACTGCTGGAGGGTGATTGTGTGGGGAGGAGGGGATAGTTGCGAATTCAGCAGTATGCCAGTACAGATTGTAGTACTATTACCTGTTGAGAATCAAGCATCAGTTGCAATGCATCATTAAAATGTAATGGAAATGATTGCAGTAAATAAATCAGAACACAACTGTAGGGAGTGGAAAGCTAGGCTATGGGCATTTTGTGGAATTTTTATTGCTGTGGGTGGAGCCTGCAGTCATCTTGCTGTGTCTGGAAAAATGGATATCATGTCAATATAGTGCATACATTACAGCAAAACCATTTGGGTGAATATTATAGCGCTAATACAATTACGGAGCATGTACATACCACACAAATTACTCAAAGGGCTACAGGCACAAAACATCAACTGTGTAATCATGGTGAATGGAGTACATTAGTGCAAGAGCTAAACAGCAAAAAATTATAGGGACTTACAGTAGTAGTTGTCGAAAAGATTTCTACCACAAGGTACCTCGAGGTACCACTCAGGTAATTTGCATTGACCGAAATGTAATCTTGCCTCATTCTGCCTCAGTATTTCTAGGTATACCTCAGTACTGCAAAATGTTTCTATGACTAACACTGTAACTACAAGGTCCATAAACTACCCCCACAATCCAGGTGCACCGTGAATTAGAATCCTAGAAATTGGGGGGTTCGGGGTTGCAGCCCCCCATGTGGGGTGCAGGGGGCATAGCCCCCCCTGCATGTTATGGATAGTGATGGGTGGGGTTTGTTGCTTATAGATGTGGCTCAGGTATGGCTGAAGTAGCGATTGTGGAAGATACAATATTCACATCAATGTGTGAATTGAACTGCGTTTAAATCACTGACCTGAAGCATGTGCTGCTGTTGTTCTTGCCGCAATGAGCATTTGCCGGGATAAGCATTCACCGGATATACAATTGCTCTGTAATTTTTGCTAAAATTGTAGTTGTGGTATAATATGCGCTATAGTGACATGGAACCTGTCAAAGGCCTTGCAAAACACCAGATAGGCCACGTCCACTGCTCCCCCTTATCTATTTCATGGGTTACCCAGTCAAAGAAAGCAGTACGATTCAGCTATCTTGACCTCCCCCCACCCTATGAATCTATGTTGCCCAGGATCTTTCATCTTATTGGATTTAAGATTCTCAGCCAGACATTCCTTAAGCAGGGTTCCCATTAGCTTGCCCATCAAGTCTGATATTTTTATTTTGTTTTAAATTTAGTATGTCAGTTTTGAAAATGAGATTTCTAGATGACACAGTGTGCTTTGTTTTAGTAATTGTTAGCACTGTTAGTAGGTATGGCAGGTATCCAATCAGAATGCAGCATTTCCCTACACATTTTATGACATGTATTGACTGAAGCTTACCATGGATGTAATTCCTTGTTTGTTTGTTTGTATTTTGTTTCTGTTTTTTTTTAAACATCTGAGATTAGCTGTAGTCTCTCCCAATGTACATTTCCCAGGCGGTCAAGGATATTATCTTTGTTACACTCTATAATGATAAGGCACAGAGTGACTTTAATGAAGTTGTACCACCAGATGCAGTAGATTATGTTGGGGTCAATGAGTGGGTACTGGTCAGCTCTCCAGAGCGGGTGAAGGGGGGCCACTGTTTTACCTGATTCTCTGAGTGGCCACTCCCTGATCATCTGCCTCTGGTCTAACAAACAAGAGAATGTTGCACCTATAATAACTGAGAATAGAGTGTTCAGGAAAGGCATGCTTAATGACTTCAAAGCCATTCTTGCTGGTGTTGACTAGAATGCGCTGGATAAAATCCAGGACATTGATATGGTGTTAAAGTCCTTTACATACAAGTTTAATACCATTTGCGACACCTTCACACCCTAGAGAAGGCACAAAGTCCATGGAACACGGAATGGCTGGCTCACTGGTAGCCTAATGGAGATGATGCATCATAGAGACAACCTGTGGCATAAGGTCAAAACCTCAGGAATAGCTCATGAGATGCAACAGTACCATGAAGCTAGGAACAAGTGCTCCAATGTCATCAGTGCAGCCAAGGCCAAACACTACAAAGAACAGCTCAATAAAACTTGGGGTAACAGTAAAAGGTTTTGGTACAACATAAAAGAGTTGCTAGGTAAAGCTGATAAGAAAGTACCCTCTGTGCTCAGCCTTAAAGGTAACACCACACTGGACCCTATAGCCATCGCCAACACCTTCAATGCTGCCTTCATGGACTTGAGTTCTGCCCTCCCTCATAATTACCTGAATGAATCGGTGGCTCCATGAGATAACGCTGCCTCACTTAACAACCACTCAAAATTCTATTTCTGGCGCATCTCAGTAAAGGACGCCAAGAAATACATAAAAAGAGTGCTTTGGAAAACAAGAATAGGTAGTGATTTAATTGACATGAAGATGGTGGGATTCACCCTTAAAGAGGTACAGTAATCATCCCAAACACAAAAATCTTCAACAAGTCCCTCTCCATGGGAAAATTCCTCGATCTATGGAACCAAGCACTCACCACATCAGTGTGCAAAAATGGTGACTGAGCTTCCACGGCCAACTATAGGCCCATATCCATACTGCCCCCCTCTCTAAAGAACTTGAGAGAATAGTGTCAGACTAGCTTACTGAATACCTGGATAAATACAACCTACAGTGTCTTCAGCAGCACGGCTTCAGGAAAGACCACAGCACTACCACAGCCCTGGTCGAAAAAAAGGATGATGGAAACCTTGTGGGGTCCATTTTTATTGACCTAATGAAGGCATTTGATACAGTCAACCGCAAGATTCTCCTACAAAAACTGACAGATCTGGGCCTGTCACCAGCCTCTGTGGGCTGGTTTAGTGACTATCTAGCTGCCAGGAACCAAAGTGTAAAGATTGGAGCAGTGTTATTTACTGCCAGAGAGGTTTCCCTAGGCATCCCTCAGGGATCAGTACTAAGCCCTCTACTGTTTTGTCTCTTCATAAACAGACTTCCTGTATCATACCTCAGTAAGAGTCTCCTTTATGCAGATGACACAGTAATTCTGAGCCGAAGCACAAATATAAGTAAACTGGTAAGTAAACTGCAAACTACCTTCAACTTGTTGAAGGACTGGTTTACAAACTACAACTTCTCCTCAACTATAAAAAAAAAACAAGGTTATGTTACTAACCAACCCCCGCCTTAGGAAAAAGAATCCCTTGTTGACCATCACCAGCAATAAGAACGCCCCACTCGAGCAGGTACAGATGATCAAATACCTGGGTATTCACATCAACTAATCCTTCACTTTCTCCTATCATATCAATCACATGGTAAAAAGCATCAATGCTAAGCTTGGAATCCTGTATAGACACAGGAAATACCTCACGCCTGATGCCCTTCGACTATCGGTCATGAGTTCTATACTGTCAGTGATTGATTATGGCCTAGTGGTATACAGTGCAGCCTCTGGCACTGCCTTAAAAAGGGTCTCCACTGCTCTAAATAAAGCCTGCAGGCTTGTTTTATGGTCTGACAACCAACTGCACACATGCCTGCTATACAATCATACAAACTAGCTTAACCTTAGGGACAGGATAAAATTCCAGACCTGCATTCTAGGCAAAAAAACACTGCTAGCTCTTGTGCCACCTTGCATCCAACAAATATTTCAGACAACTAGTTCACAGCACAATACACATGGGACTTCACATTGTGCTTTCAAAGTACCTTTCAGAAGAACATCCCTGAGGCAATGCTCCTTCTCCTACGAGGCTCTGCAATGGTTGAATAATCTCCCAGTCTGCAGAACTGGATTACAGAACTTGAGGATCTTTAAAACACAACTTAAACATCACCTTGCCAACTTATCCACATGCAACTGCTTCAAGTAATACCTACTTCGCTATGGGAGATCTATCCAATCACTTAGTAGCAGCACTTAGCCTCTCACCTCAACCACCCCTACCTGTAGTAACAACCCTTACTCACAGCACTTGCATTGTGAGTCTCTAATCCCCCTACACCCATTCCATTGTGTACCTGAGGTCCCCTGCAGTCCAGCCTAGGGCCTCACCACCTATGCCTGTGAGGCTACTCTTCCCACTGCCCTCTCCCTCCAATTCACTCCACTTTTCCCTGGACACTTCCCCTCCCATCACACCACTGACTTCCTTTCCCCCCAATCCCATTTCGCTATATCGCTAACTAAGCTCGGACAAAAGGTATCCAGTGAAGATGGCAACTGAATATGAGCGACCATCAAAATGGCCACTCATATTCAGTGCTTTCCTCCTGGGCTACCCTGGAAGGACAGCGACCCTACACAAATGCAAATGTACTACACAGTGACAGGAAGGGGGATAGTGAGGGGAAGGGGAAGGACAGGGAAAGAGCTTTGGGGAATTAGTGTACCTGCTGCTGCTGAGCTAGTCATGTGGTGTGTTGGTGTGGGTGGCTAACTCAGGTGCAGCAAGTACAGGGTTCTGGACTGGGAATCTAGAAAAGTTTGCCGCTGTCTGCAGCTATGGCACTTAATTGTTTTAGATGCAGGGATTTTGCCCCTTCCCCAACATGCACCCCTCTGGAGTTGAGAATCCTTATTCAGGGGTGCAGGGGGTTATGCCCCCACCCCAAAAAAAACACAATTTTCTTTTTCTGGATGTCGGGTCACTTGGGAGTGCATATCTAGGGTTGCCACCTTTGGATGAGGCAAAAAACGGATCCTAAGCTCCACCCCTAGACCCACCCCTTTTCATGACTCATCATGCATTGTTCCTCCTAGAAGGCCATTTGTTATAATAAAAGACAACACTTAAGGCAGCAGTTCAACATAAATGTTAATATACTGTACTGTACCTGTTAAAGTTACTTTCCTAGGTTCTTCAAAATTATTTATTTACTTATGCATTTATTTATTTATTTGTTTATTGAGATTGGTTTACCAGATAAACATACAGAGATAAAAGAAATCTCATTTACAGATATGATCTGGGGGGAGACAAGGGAAATACTGTAAATAGCATACAACAGCATACATGGTATATAATAATACGTAAGAAAATAAATTGTTTCCTGTAATGTATACTTTATATCTTTTTCTGGCTCCATTTCCTGTTCATGTCCACAGTACTATTTCAAAGCCAAAGAAGTGACCATACTTTTTTTTCTTAAGAGAAAAGACATTATTTAAAACATTTAAAAATGCCTGAATTCTGTTAGAGATGAAAATGTTTACCAGCAAATGAAAGTGGAAAACAACTGGCTCTGTTACTACTACAAAAGGTAGGGGCAGTTCTGCTGCTATGACACTTTAAGATGCAGTGGAAAGATTAGGTTAAGTAAGTGCTAATGGTGTTAATGGCCATACTTCCCAGGCTGACTGCTTTCACAAACAAAGGGCTATGCTGACAACAGAACTTGTGTGTAACCTGGACATGTAGCTGAAACAATGAATGTTATGACAAAATTGGTTTTAAAAGTATGTGAGCACTCAAAATGGCTCAAAAACCTGAGCAGCACAGAGCAAAAACCGGATTATCTGATAGGGGCCCTGAAAACCTGATCATCAGGTAAAAAACCTGACAGGTAGCAACCCTATGTATATCGCTGATTTGCTTTTCAGCGATATATGCTCGACATAATAGCGATCACTATTTTGCGATCACTATTATGACATGGAACCCTGACAAAGCCATCCTCTGGCATCATAGGGTTTCTTTTTCCATCTCTATAGTCTTTCTATTTTTTCCCCATTCTCCTTTAATTGAGATTATATAGTAGTCTAAACTCCTACCGGGTCATAATATTGCGGATGAAACTGTGTACAGCAAGGCCGCGCTGCTAGTATAGTGTGTGACTTTACAGCAACAGGGGAATTACAATGATAGAAAGTATCGCTATCACTGACGCTCACCAGCAACAAGGAAGTGGATGTAGTCACTGCCTGTTGGGTGCTTGGTCAAGCTGCTCCAGTACTCTTGGAGTGGCAAGAGTACCCAACCTAGAAGTGGTTGGGGTTGGAGGGAAGTGGCTTGATTTCCTTCTAGGGAATCTTTTTTCCCCAATTGTATTTCTTGCCCCTGTGTCCACACCCCCTCAAAGTTGACTATAGTAGTTCCGGGGTGTGTGAGGGGCATGGAGGGGGGCAAAGCCCCCCACAAAGTGCAAGAAAAACAGCCAGGCATTGCCAGACACTGTATCGCGCCGTGCAGTGTTGATGTGCGCAGTTTCGTCTGCAACATTATGACCCCATGCTGTCTAAACTCTATATGTATTATGTCTCCGCTCTTTATGCTAGACTGTATAAACAACTCTAAAGTCTGTAACTGAGTGAAATTATTGTTTAGAACCTTGCCAAATGACCTTGTAGTTGATTCTTGTGGCATTGCTATTTTTCTGTATTGTATGTCCTGTCTAGACGTGGAATGTTTGTAAACGAGCTTCCAGCTCAAAGGTTGTTTCTGAATCAATAAACTTGAAACTTGAAAATGTATTTAGATACTAGCAGTGGTGACTCTATCTGGGTAATTACTGATTACTGACTCTAAGCAGGATCCTGTCTTTTTACTTCATATTGACTGAGGTGAGGAATTCCTTTATCTAATTTAGATTGTTTTCCATAACACAGTTAGCAAATCAGCTGTTTTACTTCCACAGTTCATATTGAAGTTGCCTGTAATATGAGCTCTTGTATTGATGTTAGCAGTTGGAGCAAATTGGTCATCTCTAGACTGAGTTGGCCAGGATTTGTGGGACCTCCTCTTCCATCCAGGGACCACCACTGCCACTGCCATTGCCTCAGAGGTTGCCAAGAAAGAGGAGCGGTTGGACCACAGTGGGCTCAGGGAGGGTGAGGGTGGTGGAACAGAGGCACATCCCTCCAGTTGTACCTCTCCACAATTTCGATGCCATTCTGGCAAAGTGTGGTTCCTCTATGGAGGCACCTACAGTGGAGACCAAGGAGGATGCTGGGAACCTCCACAAAGGAGACCCACAGGAGGGTGGCAGGGGACCCTGCAGAGGAAGGAAACAACTCCTGGTGGGGGACTCCATTGCTAGGAAGGTAGAACTGGGCAAGGAAGGGGAGAGGGAGGTAAGGTGCCTGCCTGGCGCCATGGCTTGGAGGGACAGGGAGCGAATCCTCAGGATTGCTGGAGCAGCTGCACGGGGGAGGGAGCTGGATGTCATTGTCCACCTTGGGACAAATGACCTGGCTAAGAAAGGGATTAGAGAAGAAAAGGAAGAGTTTGTGTGGAATTGGGGAGGGGCCTTAGTCAAGTAGCACGCACGGTAACCTTCTCGGAGGTGCTACCCATCTATGGCATAGGAGAGGCTAGGGTGTTCCGTACCATGGGATTCAATCAGTGGTTGAAAAACTGGTGTGGAGCTCAGGGATTTGGCTTCATTGGGGACTGGGGTTCCACCTGGAGTGATGCAAGCCTATACTGGCATGATGGGCTGCATCTGTCCAGGAGGGGAACCAGGATCCTAGGTGATAGGTTTAAATGCTTCATTGGCAAGCTTTTAAACTAGCCAAGGGGGGAGGCACTGGAAAGGAGCAGGAAAATCCTAGCCCCCAAACAATCACGGTAGTAAGTGTGGCAAACACCAACATGGAGGTGTCGATAGGGAGAAGGGCAGGGGTAAATGGAGAAAGTGACAAAGGCAAGAAGGACAGGGATGGGGCAAAAGGGGGTAAGGCCATCAGGAAATGGAGGGTAATGAGTACCAACGCCCGTAGTCTGGGCAACAAGCTCCCTGAGCTGGTGGCCTTAATGGAAGAGAGATGCCTGGATATCGTAGCAGTCACAGAAACATGGTACACAGAGAACCATGACTGGGATGTTAACATACCAGGGTACATAACCTACAGGAGAGACAGGCAGGGAAGAAGAGGGGGAGGAGTAGCTCTCTATGTAAAGGAAGGGATAAAAGCAACTGAACAAAAGAGTAAACAGGGAGGAGATGAGGCACTGTGGGTCACCTTGGAGACTGGAAAGGGCACCACAATCCGCACAGGGGTTGTGTACAGACCCCCATGTCAGGGGGAAGGAATGGACAAGGATATGATGGAAGGCATTCTTAGAATGGCAGAGAAAGGAGATACTGTTGATGGGAGATCTGAATATGCCAGATGTTAACTGGAGCACATTTGCTGCAGCCACATCCAAGAGCAGGGCCATTCTTGGACGCCTCACAGGTGGCAGGCATTAGACAGCTAGTTTCGAACCCACTTGTGAGGAGCAATCTTAGACCTCACTCTCAAACGGGGGCAGTGAGAGGATCTCAGATCTAGAAGTGGGTTGCCATCTGGGGACAAGTGACCATCAAACAGTGTGGTTCACATTAAACTCAGCTACAGAGTCAAGCCATACAAAAGTGAGGGTACTGGACTTTAGGAGGGCTGACTTTGGCAAGATGGGAGAGTGCCTCAGAAAAGCACTAGCAAACAGGCTAGAAGGAGGTGTGGAGCAACAATGGGAATTATCAAAACTGCCATCACAGAGGCAACAAGCCTTTGTGTGAAGCAAATAAACAAATCAAAACGAAAGAAAAAGCCACTATGGTTCTCAAGAGGTGGCTGTGAAAGTCAGGAAGAAAAGATAGCATTCCAGAAGTATAAGGAAACACAGAAGGAGCAGGACAGAGAGCTGTACCAGTTAAGGCAGAAAGAAGCAGGAGGAAGTCAGAATAGCAAAGGCCCAAACTGAGGAAAAGATAGCCAACTCAGTTAAGAAGGGGGATAAAACCTTTTATAGGTACATCAGCGAGCGTAGAAAGACAAAGGGAGGGATAGTGAGGCTGAATAGAATGAACGGTGGGTGGGCAGAAGGGGACAGTGAAAAAGCAGGAATACTGAATGAATATTTCTGCTCAGTATTCCAAAGAGGAGGGAAGTGCCTAATCCAATTAACAGAAGCACTCTTGATAGGGGGTCGATCCCAGTCCTTTCACAGAAAAACGGTTCTGCAAGAACTCCTAAAACTGAAGGTGGACAAAGCAATGGGTCCTGATGAAATTCACCCCAGAATTCTAAAGAATTAAGGAAGGAACTAGTGAAACCACTGGCTACTCTTTTAATAAATCATGGGAGGATGGTGTGGTACCCAAGGACTGGAGGAAGGCGGATGTGATTCCCTTCACAAAAGTGGGACCAAGACAGAGGCAGAAAACTACAGACCTGTCAGTCTGACCTCTGTGGTAGGGAAAGTGATGGAGTCACTTCTGAAGGAAAGAATAGTTGAGTACCTAGAGGTCAGTGGAGCACAGGATCCAAGGCAGCATGGGTTCACAGTGGGAGGTCATGTCAGACGAATCTAATAGATTTCTTTGACTGGGTGACCAAAGTAGTAGACCAGGGAGGGCTGTGGACATGGCCTACCTAGACTTTAGCAAGGCATTTGACACAGTCCCACACAAAAGATTATTAGTCAAATTAACCAGCCTGGGAGTGGGTCCCAGGGTGGTAGCCTGAAATAAAACATTGGCTGGACAACAGGACACAGAAGGTAATTGTAAATGGAGTCCACTCTGAAGAAGGGCGGTTACTAGTGGGTACCGCAGGGTTCAGTATTGGGTCCAGTCCTTTTAATGTCTTCATCAGTGGCATTGCAGAGGGACTGAAGGAAAAGTGTGCCTTTTGCACATGACACAAAGATCTGCAACAGGATTGATACACAAGGGCGTGGAAAGGATGAAAAGGACTTAGCAAGGTTGGAGGAATGGTCAGGCCCTATGGCAGCTAGGATTCAATGCAAAAAAGTGCAAAATAATGCACCTGGGAAACAAGAACCCAGGGGAAGAATACACAATGGGTGGGGAGGTAGTAACAACAACAAAACAGGAAAGGGACCTGGGGGTAATCATATCAGATGACCTTAAGGTTAGCAAGCAATGTGAGAAGGCAGTAGGGAGGGCCGGGGGTATACTGGGATGTATAGGGAGAGGCATCAGCAGCAGAAAACAGGAAGTTGTTATCCCTCTGTACAGACAGTTGGTGAGACCCCATCTGGAATACTGTGTCCAGTTCTGGAGATCCCATCTCTGCAAGGACATAGACAGGATAGAGGCAGTCCAGAGGAGGGCAACTAAAATGGTGCAGGGTCTGCAAGAGAAGCCGTATAAGGAGAGACTAAAGGAGCTTAATATGTATACCCTTGAGGAAAGAAGGGAGAGGGGACATGATAGACACTTTCAAGTACCTCAAGAGAATCAACAAAGTCCAAGAGGGTAGCATCTTTCAGAAAAAGAGACTTGCAAGAACAAGGGGACACAATTTAAAGATAGAAGGAGGACGGTTCAGGCGAATGTGAGGAAGTATTATTTCACAGAGGGTAGTGGATGCATGGAACAGCCTTCCTGAGGAAGTTGTGGGGTCTAAAACTGTTGGAGAATTCAAGAATGCATGGGACAGACATAAGGCAATTCTTGTGGGGGGCAGGAAGATATAGGCTCTTGGTTAACTAGGATCTGCGGCCTATCCTGTAGGTAGGGAAATGGGCAGACTAGATGGGCCTAGCGGTCCTTATCTGCCGTCAAAGTCAAAGTCTATTTGGTTTATTAAAAATTGAGACACATGATGTGGGTGAAAAAAAAATCACATGATGTTTAATGTCTGGTTACTAAAGATGAGTCTCAAAAACAGAAGTTCTTGGTGCTCTCTCTGGTAGCACGAGGTATTATCATGTGTGTTTACAGTGCATTTTTCAAGGACATAAATGACCAAACACCCTCTTTTGCTAAATTTTTATGTAGTAATGTGGTCAACAGATTTCTGAGTACCGACCCAGGTTCTGAGATGGTTGGATTTGGGAAACAGACTATTGATATTAAGGCATGTAATATTAGGTCACTTGCATCATTTTGTGGGGTTGATGCTCAGCTTTGTCAAAAGCAGTTCAGGTTTGTTCTCAATGAGCTCTTTGCATGAATGTGCAGCATGCCTATGCTCCGTAGATCTGTGGCATGTAGCCACCCCACACCCATTGCACCCCATGCATGGGATGCATGAAAGAGGCATGCAATCCATACACACCTGATCCCCCCAGCCACATGGACACTAATGCACTGGTGTGCCTGCACCACACGCCGTTCACAAAGGTGTGTAGTGCAGCTTGCAGGGGGGCATAGTGGTGAGTAGGTTATGGCAGCCAGGACCCTGCCATAACCCACTGTGCACCCCCTCGGACGTATCCCACTGGTCATGGCGGGACCAGGTGATGACCCTCCAAGCTTCCCCAGCCCAGTAGGCTGATGGAGAGGTCTGGGGCAGCTGATCTGGTGGGTGCCCATACAGAAGTGGGACAGTGTCCTGTTGTCACTGATCCGCAGTCTGCCCAGTCCCCCAAGTACCCCAGTACCCCCAACACATGGCATCCCATCCCATAGTGCCAATGCATTACCCCCTCCCCACACATTGCAGCCTCATCTCCATTTGTGGTACACATACCCCCCCACAACACTTTTTGTCCCCATCCCCAGTGCAAACCATGCCCCGTCCGGCACTCACAGTGAATAACAGGTCTGCATACACCTGACCCTGAACTCAGTACCCCCATCCCACATTGGTGGGAAGTTCTCCCTGGGCACCAATATCACCACACCCATTCCCACATACCTGCCAGTCAGTGCCAGGCACTGGATGGCCAGAGTCACATCCCTCCTCACACCTCCTCATCCGTCAGCCATTCAAGTGATGCTGGGAGTGTGCTGTTTATATATAGGCAGCACACTCCCAGCATCACTTGGATGGCCAGTGGCCAAAGAGGTGTGAGGAGGTATGTGCCGCTGGCCATCCAGTGCCTGACACTTACTGGCAGGTATGGGATGGTGATGTCAGTGCTGGTGGGGGACACTGACTATCAATGAGGGGTAGGATTGCACCGGGATCGGGAGTTGGGGGGGTGTTTGGTTTGTTATGTACCTGGATGAGCAATCATGATGGGGCTCCTGTTCGGAGGTGAGATTACTTTAAGGATGGGCATGGAAGTGTCGGGGGAGGATGCCTCTTACCACCACGGGGTCAGGGCACCAATGTGAGGTGGGGGGGCATATGGGATAGGGGAGGGGTCTTAATGCTGGGGGTTCATCTGTGCACCAGGAAAGCGCTTTAAACCATGGGCTGTGCCGGGGGGAACAGTGGAAGACAGGAACTGGCTGCACGGGTCCCCGGTGCCTGCAGTAGGTATTCACATACCTGGACTTACTGTGCCTGGGTCCGCCACTCTGCCCTTGGCTGCCCTACATGGTCCTACATGCTATGGGGTGGGGTTGTGAAAAGTTACGCCATGGGTGCTTGCGGTACTGAACACCACACACCCTGCACCTGTCTGGGGACGTGCAGCTATGTGGGTGGGATGCACGCCTCTGGCATGTAATTCCTGCCCATTCATGCATAGAGCTCTATGTCTTCACAGGTAATAAACCAGCAATGCAAGTAATTTGGATAATGTTCTCTTAAGACTGACGTTTCTGTGCATTCTGTTGTATGTTAGTGTGTAACTCTGTTTACATAATGTACAGCAAGTTGTTGTTGGTACTGTACACACATGCACAGTCCCATACACCTAGATGGTGATGGACGGGTGGAAGGATCTGCCCCAGCTGCTGTTCTCCTCTCATCTGCAAATGACATAGTGTTTCTTAGGGCAGGTTGGGTATCAGACAGGGGGGTGGAGGGTGGTGGTTGCTGACTGGGTGGGTTGGTGGCAGGAGTGGGTTATGTACCATAATTATGTAATGGATCGGGCAGGGCAGAAAGGGTGTTGACACAGAAAAATTGATGGCAGATCAAGGGTCCATCAAGTCTGCCCAATATTTCCTGAGATCTTTTTAGATCCCAAGACCTAGCCCCCATTATGAACTCTAATCATTAGAATTTCCTCAGATTTTTATTTGAGCATTCTCATTATCCCAGCCCAGTTTGAAGGCTGTCACCATCTTGGCTCCTTCCAACTGTGCTGGCAGCCTGTTCCAAGGCTCAATGACCCTGTCCGAGAAATAGTGTTTTCTGAGTTCCCTCTAGAAGCACCCTTCCCACAGCTTCCATTTGTGCCCTCTAGTATTTGAGCTGGGAACCTTGTTGAACAGTTCAGAGCAGAGCACCTTACTTATTCTTCTCAGGTACTTGAAAGTTTGTATCCTGTCCCCCCACTCCCTCCTATTTTCTAATGAGTACATACTTAATGCCTTCAAGCATCCCTCATACGAAAGCCCATGCAAGTCCTACATCATTTGTGTAGCCCTTCTCTGCACAGACTCTAGTCTGTTTTGTCCTTCTTATGGTGTGGACTCCAAAACTGGACACAGTACTCCAGGTGGGGCCTCACTAGGGATATACAGAGTGGCAGTATCCCCTCCCTGTTCCTTCTGTCAAATCCTCTCCCAATACATCCCAAGATTTTGTTGGCCTTAACTAAAGCAGTGTTGCATTAGCTAGTCTGCTTAAGGGTGCCACAGATGATAATGCATAGGTCCCTTTCTTCCTGTGAAGCATTGAGTCTGACCCCATTTAGCCAATATGCAGTCTTTGGGTTCTTTTTGCATAGATGCATCACCTTACACTTCTTGGTGTTGAACTTCAGCTGCCAGACACCAGACCATTTTCCAACTCTGCAAATCTTTTTATAGCATCTTTACCACTTCCTCACTGTCTACCCTACCACCTAGCTTAGTATCATCTGTGAAGAGGGCAATCTTGCCCTGTATATCTACCTCAATGTCACTGATGAAAACATTAAAGAGTACTGGACCCAAGACTGAGCCCTGGGTACACCACTTGGGACCTCACCCTCATCTGACCTCTCTCCATTGACAACCACTCTCTGCTTTCAGTCCTTAAGCCAGTTTCCTACTCATCTAGCAATACTCTTTGTGGTGCCCATATCCTCCAACTTTTTCAGCAGGCGATTATACATTACCGGGTCAGACACCTTGCTGAAGACAAAGTAGAGAAGATCTACTGGATGACCCCTGTCCAATTTCCTAGTCACCCAGTCAAAGAATGTAATCAGTTTAATCTAACATGATCTTCCTGCTACAAACCCATGCTGCCTGTCATCCTGCAGGTCATTCTTGTGCCACTTCACTACGAGGGAAACTGATATATTTAAATGGGGATCAGGACAGGATTAAGTGCCAGTGGACTACTAGGGAAATCAACATTTACTATGAGAATGGGGGAGTAGGATGAGTTACATACAGTAATTATTTAATGTTGATTGGGCAGAAGGTGTGTACCATTGGAATACCAAGAAATTTGATGTAATTACAAAAGGGATTAGGATAAAAGGGGAGATGCTACCAAACTGTCAGAGATATAAAGTATATTTTATGGGAACAAGGATAGGGTGATGGAGGGGGAAATGGCTCAAGCTCCCAAGAATGCCTCCATGAATAGAAAGGCACAGAGATGTTGCACAGAGCTGCTAATGTTTACATCATGTCACGTAAATGGCCTTATATGCCTTGCATGTGTTGTGTGGTCATTAGCTACTGGCCTCTGAAAATGGTTCCTGGAAGCAAAAGTGCTATCCTATTCGAGACCAGCTATCTCTTTTTGCTCCTGTTTGTCTGCTGCCTGATGAGGGCTGAAGTGCTCTATACCTGTTCACTTTGCACAGTGCTACAACTGCCAGATATCATGCAAACTGCCCATGCCAGGCAGGATACACTACTTGTGCAAATAGGCCTCCTGACAGTCATATGCCATTTAGCATGGAGACCAAAGATTTACAAGACACAAATGGTTGCTTCTGAATATGGGAGCTGGGGAGTTTAAGGTCATCTTTTGAACCAGATATCTGCTGATCACTTCCAAGCAGGAGAGGTTCTACTTTTCCCAGGTTCAGGGGCAACCAGCTAGAAGCCATCCTGGTTATGACTTCTGAATACACACAGTGATACAGCAATGTGCACACATGGACAACAACAAATATAGACTGAGTAATATACATCAACATACACACAAAGAGTGTAATTTTAATATAATAACTGGCTACCCCCATTATCAACCCCTTTTTTGAGTGTTGTAAAAAGTCATATCAACCCGCAGGTTGATACGAAAAAACTCACCCCAACCCGGGGTTGATATTTCTTTTACAGTCTTGCGCCGAGAAGCCTGCAGCGGTTCAGACAAATTAAACAGACGGTTCTCCAATCACAGACTCTAACTCACAGCATGATCTCCATTTAAACAAAAACATACAGGGCAAAGTAACAAAGCATAATCTTTTTCTTTTCTTGAATTTTAGTATTTACCAAGCAGGAAGACTCTCTACTAAAAGCATACTTTCCCGACCCATATTGTGTCCACAGGTGGCATGAACTTTCACCTCAGTTCCACAGTGACTGTAAGACCCGACCCATCTAGATAACGAAACAACACAAACTGAAGTGAAAGGACTTGGCAAACAATATAAACTTTTAAAAATCTATTTTTGAGTTTTTTTTTTTACTTTATTCCTGAGATCGTGATTTACTTTACCCGACTGGAACTAATGACCATAATGTAAGGTAATCTTTTTTGCACCAGTTATTATAAAAAATAAAACTTATGTAGGCGGTTGACATTCAGTTTTTTTACACACCCTCGGTGTATGATCATAGTGAAACCTCTTGAGCTTCGCTCTAGAAGTTTCTCTATGATCACACACCTTGGGTGTTTAAATAAACTTCATATCAACTGCCTACATATGCATTATTCTGTATTTATTGTATTTGTTAACTTGTTAAACCCTCTGAAAGTAAACTCTTTTCCCAGAGGTGACACAAATACTAGTATATACACAAAACAACACTAATACATACACACTCACACAAATATAGGTACACACACCAACATCCAGATCCAGACATCAAGCAAATCAGCAACTAGTGACTTCAGAACTGGTAATGCCACCCGTAACATCTCCAGCTTTAAAAGTAGGATCCTCCCTCAAAATACACACACACACACACACACCTTTAGAAGTAGCTGCTGGCAAACTACTGAAATCATAATAGACAAAGATCTTGCAAAGCACAAACTGTAGAATACACTGTCATTTGGTAATTATCGTTAACACTGTCAGATGATATAATTGACCAACTTTACTGGTCCTTATATAGCATCATTATTATCATACTTTGTATTATAAAACATATGACTTTTACCATTATACTACATCTTGAAACCTGCTAAATCACAAAATGAGTATTTGTTTTTATTTGGCAATTATTTTTAATGCTACACAATATAGCTTCCCTATTACCTGGCACATGTGTGAATTGACTGAAATAAACAAATGTTCCACAACTGCAAGAAATATGATCAAAGGGGAAAAAAATAAATAGAATAAAAGACTAACAAAGTACAGTGCCAGAATGCATTTATTGCAGCTCTGAGATTACATAACTCAAGAGTGGCACAAACTTAAATTATCCAATTTACTGATCATAAATGAACAATGAGTCTAAATGAAAATTCAAAAATCAATAAAGAAAAATGGAAAGGCATTTAAAAAATAATAGGTTTAACTTCAGTATCTCCAAATGAGCAATCCAATATGCATTAATATCAACCCAAAAAGTCAATCTGTATTACAGAAAACTGAAAAGACCAAATGGAATTCTGTTTTTACACGCCCAGCTTCATTGTTACAAACTGTGCAGTACATTTTAGCATTATACAGTGTAAAAACTTGGAGACAAGTGCCAACCCCATCATAACTACTTGGCAAAACCACGTGCATTAAATATTTATGTTTTGCATTGAACTATTGTGACCATAAACAAACATAAAATAGTTAACATGATTTCCTGTGACTTGTAGTTTGAATATTAGATGTATCCCCTGATCCATAAATAAAGCAAATGCTACTAACATTAATTTTACTTTTTACAGGTGTAAGATTTTGTAGGAAATGACCTGAAGGTAAAACACCACCAACACAGATGTGCAGAAAATCAGTTTTATTTCTCTCTAGTAATAATACAAAGATAGAAGCATAAGGTAAAATCTTACTAATTGGAACACAGAGACAGTCATACATCAGGTGTGGAAGCTTAATGCTTTCAGGGATCCCCAAAGGGATTTGGCTGTGTGCTAAGATTTTATACTGCAGATGAGAGACGTCCCATTGCCAGAGTAACAAGCTTATAGACATCAGTGTGTTTCTGTACTCGGTGTTCTATTGGTCAAAACATGGATGTTTATACCCAGGACTGCTACTTTTTGTATCGCTTTTAGTTATCTGCTGACTAACTAATTTAGAAGAACAATAGGGTTCTTCTCATAGATTTTGCTAGGCTAAGCATACTGACTTCAGAACATAGGTGGTGCTATGGACCACAGCATATTATTATATTATATAGTTACATCATGTTAGGCTGCTAATCTTAGCTGTCATTAGATGTCATTCTAGGACAATAATATACATTTCTGGCTAACTCATTAGACATTTGGCTGAACAGGAGATTTCTGACTAGGCAGTAATATAGAACAACATATCAGTACAATAGTGATCATTAATGCATAATACATGATAACACATTCTCCCTTAGCTGTTATGGTAGTAGTGAGTGTCCTCACATGGGACGGCAGGGCAGGCTGATCTAACATACCCCCCCCCTTTGTTTCCTGGACAAAAAAAGGCAGCACTAATGGTATGCCATCCTTTTGGTGACACCAACACAGTGAAATATACATCTCTCGGCAAAATTGACACTTTGCTGACAGGTCGCTGTTTGGTGTGCCCTAGACAAGGGCATTCTGTCTCCTGGTCCTACACCCCCACCCCAAATCAACTCCAACTAGAGCTGAGAATCCTAAAGATGGAGGGAAGGGGGACAGAGCCCCCCGCATAGGGGGGTTGGGAGGTAAAGCCCACCAATAAAAAAACAGGACCAGGAGACACACAGTAATCATGTAGACTGCAACTTGTGGTCGACATGATTTCTGTAGGAGAGATGCCAGTTGACATAAAGAACGTCGAACGGGACTTCCGGCGATGCGTCATGCAGAGTAGCAGCTTCCCTGAACAGCTCCAGCCACCTGTTTACCAAAAGTAATTTCATCACACTTACGCTAACCCCCCGACACAGCTCTCAGTGTTTAATAGTGTCAAAAGATCTAAGGAGGCACTGAAAATAAAACAACAGTCCGGTTTTATGGATCTGGAAAACCAAAAAATGCTCTCAAAGCGCACTCCGCCAGTTATGCCCGAAAAGGCCCCAAAGAAACCAAGGGCCTCAGGTTCCAGCTAGAATTTAAGTACCACCCTTGTGACTGGGGACAGCGAACTGCTCACCCTGCGCAGATTTCTTGAGGAGTTTAAGCCATTTCGAGAGGACTTACACAAACTTACCTCCAACCTGGCTATTACGACAACACAGCTGAGTGAAGTCGCTCAAAGGGCCTCCGACAATGCAGCACTGCTCTTTTCACTCGAAAAGAAACAAGACAAGTTATACCCAGAGCTTAGTGCTTGTAGACAGCGGCTGAACAAGTTGGAACTTAAGGTGGAGGACCTTGAAGGGCGTAATCTCCGGAATAACATGGTTATAATTGGTCTTCCCAAAGGAGAAGAAGGGCATGACACGATACTATTTGTGCAGAAGCTGATACAAAAACTGGCTTGCCCCTCACCTCATGGTGATAAATACATCATAGAAAGGGCTCATAGGGCCCTCCGTACAAAGCCAGCACCCAGGGCCCCTCCACGCCCGTTAATTTTTCGCTTCTTAAATTTCTTAGAGAAGCAACACTTCCTTCAGAAATGTAAAGAACTCCAGGATATTAAGTGGGAAGGCAAAGCCCTTAGAGTGACCCAGGATCTGCCAACATCCGTGCACCTGAAAAGAGTGGCATTCCATCCGCTGGTAGCCAAGTTAATAGCTGCTTGTATTAAATTCAGGATGGCATATCCTGCCAGGCTTCACATTCTCATTGCAGGAGCCTGGACCTCTTTTGATGATCCCGAAGTGGCAGCCTCACAGCTTAAGCTTGCCTTCCACGATCTCTTCAAGAGTCTCTGAGGGGAGACTGGGAAAATCGCTGGTGGTAATGTAGATCTTCAAGAATGAAGAAGATTTTTGTTAAAGAAAATGCATATTTTAAAGCTGAATATCTAGGTCGCATTCATCTATTGCAGGATTGCAGAAGTGCCTGGCTGGACTGCTCCCCCTAAATATATTTCATGTGGATCAAACAAAAGCAATCTATCCTTAGGTAATAAAGATGTTGGCTCTAAGTCAGCGCTGTTATTGATGTGGCAGCTCATACCCCAAATAAGGTCTTGTTCTCGCTCAGTTTCTTTTCCCAAGGAGGAAAATGTTCTCTCCGGTGGGGGATGCTCTCCCTTGCTGGAACTTGTTAAAGGCTTAAACCAGGACTGGGAGAAAGCGATATCCAATGCTAGAGCAGGGGACTTGTTTTAATAATTACCCGCAGTCCACCGGAGAGTTTGGGGAGTATCATCTTCTGCCCCCCCGTTGTTTTGATTTAGTAGCCGCCGATTTAAAGTTCAGATCTGTTTAGCAGCTAAAGTGAGTTCTATGGCGAGAGCCTTGTTCTGTTACACACTATCACTACGAGAGGGAGCTCCAACACAATGGATGGACATTAATCCAAACAGCCGCGCCAGCTAGGGAACCGAGTGTTGATGTAGAGGTTTCCTCCCTTTCGTCATCTTCGTATTGTTTTATTCTATTCGTACTCCTACAGATAGATGTGGCAAGTGACACAAGGTCAGCAGATACAACAGATCTGGCGACATGATGAATATCATAGTAAGCAGTAAAGGGAGTGAAAGGGAGTGCTGTGTACTAGCAGTATCTCAAACTACAATGCTAGTTACGTTGAAAGTTTGTTGTAAATAATCTTCCTGATGCATTACCATTGTTCCTTTTTGTTTACCCTTTCGTACAGGAGAGGGGGCTTTCTTAGTTATGGGTAGGTGTTACTATAAACCTATTAGTATAAAGGAGGTGAAGATCTATCTCGAATCTATGTTTTTGTTACATTAAAAAATGATAAATGATCTGCTAGATTTTTAGAAAATTACTTAGCAATACTAGAATAGCAGTTAGATATTAAAGAATCAAGTTTACAGTTTCATGCATTCTCGATGTAAAAGAATGATAATGGCGTTCTGATACTGTTAATATCTATACATTTCTACCTAAATAGTAACAGAAGGGGGTCTTGGGATGTTTGACCCTAGTAGGACTTTTGTGATTTTCATCTTTAATTGTTTCAAAGCAAGGTGGATGGCTGAGGGGAGGGGGATGGTTGTAGTGCATGAGGCATAAGGCGAGTGATAGGCGAGCGGGGGAGTGGGCTGGGACTATAGATTATTGTTTACACTATGCACGGGTTATAATAAGGGTTTTGTTAGCTTTGGGGGGATGGAGGGAGGATTTCCTCACATGGGAACTGTTGTCTGGAGAAATTAATGGACAGAATTTGCATATACTTTTCAACGTGTAAACCTCAATAGTGGGCGTAGTGAGAATTCTCACGTGGAATGTTAGAGGGGCAAGACACAAGATTAAGCAGTACCAGCTCCTTAAACACCTTAATCTCTTGGCGGCAGACATTGTTATGGTACAGGAGTCCCACTTGCTAAATTCTGAGGTAGATAAATTACGTAGGCAACAAATAGGTCAGTGTTTTTTGGCTGAGGGCAACACCCAAAGCAGAGGGGTTATGATTCTAATTCATAAATCTATACCTTTTATTCCTGAGGTAATTATACCTGACTCAGAAGGGCGGTACATTATAATTAAGGGGACGCTCTATACTACAGACATCGTACTTGCTAGTATATATGGCCCTAATATAGACTCCCCCAGTTTTTTTATGCATTTACTCAATATTCTTATGCCCTATTTAAATACTCCCATAATTTTAGGAGGAGACTTCAACCTGGTTGTTGATCCACAAATTGGTCATTCAAGTAGGTCATTTAAAGGACTTTCACCAGCCCAATGAGCACTCCAGGAATTACTAGATGGCGCGGGATTGATAGACATCTGGTGTGTTCTTCATCTGGCGGTTAAAGAATTTACATTTACTTCACAGGTCCACCACATGTCCTCCTGCATTGATTATATGTTAATTTCTCAAAACTTGATTACTAGTGTTTCGGAGGCTAATATACTTCCAGGTTCATTATCTGACCACTTCCCGGTGTCGTGCCTGATCTCCCTTGTATCTACTTCCACGAAGGGTGGAAGATGGAAGGCCAACAAGTAATTGTTTAAAAATCCGGAAAAAGTTAAATATATAGCTGAGCACATAACAGACTTCTCTGAAATCAATACCAACTCAATAGAAAGACCTGATATTGAATGGTGTGCCCTAAAAGCCGACATTCATGGCCATCTGATTGGTTTGGCGTACAAACGGAAAAAGATGCAAGAGGAGAAACTTAAATCCCTATTATCCCGAATCAGGTCATTGGAACACTCCCTATCACCCCAGTCTTCTGATTTAGTGAAACAAGATTTAGCAAAGTTAAAAGATGCTTATCTGAACTTACTGAGACAGAAGGCTGAATTCTCCATTCTCAAAACCAAAGCTTATTATGTGGATCAAGGAGAAAAGGCAGGGCGTCTCCTAGCTCTCAAACTTAAGCAGCTTGAGTCAAATAGGTTTATTGCCTCGATTCGTTCCACGGAAGGTGACATCTTAAAAACATCCTCATCAGATATTGCTTCCGAATTTAGAAAATACTACATGAGGCTATATAGCCTGATGGATGAACCCCCGTCAGTAGCTGATTTGGACTCTTATTTAGCCCATCTTTCATTGCCTACTATGTCAAATATACATAAAGCCACTCTAGTCGCTCCCATTACTTCAGAGGAAATATTTAGAGTTATCAGAGATCTCCCAATAGATAAAACACCGGGCCCTGATGGCTTCTCGGCCAATATTTATAAAGTGTTTGCTCCACAGCTGGTTCCGTCACTTTTGGCCTTATTTCGTCACATTCTTTCAGGACAAGACCTGGATAAGTCACTATTTGAGGCCCTAATCACCCTAATATCCAAAGAGGGTAAACCCCCTGATAGAACACAAAGTTACAGACCGATTTCCCTCCTGAACCAGGATCTTAAGATTCTCACTAAACTTCTTGCAGCTCAGTTAGGCCTGATATTGTGAGATATTATAGGCCCAGAACTGGTGGGATTTATAAGGTCAGATCCTCGGCAGACCATCTCAGAACCCTGTTGCATGTCTTTTTGGCTACCAGAGATGCTAATATTCCTGCCGTGCTTGTCTCCTTGGATGCCGAGAAGGCATTTGACAGGGTTGATTGGAATTTCCTATTTCAGACACTTCAAGCTTTTGGATTTTCTCCCGTTTGTAAAGTGGATCAATGCTTTATACAAAACTCCTACTGTGAGGGTGGTCTGTAGTGGATTAATGTCCGATCCTTTTACACTTTATGCGGGGCCCAGACAGGGTTGTCCACTATCCCCTTTATTGTTTAACATCTATCTAGGGCCCCTTATTCCCAAGATAATAGCAGATCTGGATGTCCAAGATATAATGGTCCAGGGTCAGATTGTTAAAGTCTCAGCCTACGTAGATGATCTGCTCATACAATTGTTTCACCCCAAGACATCATTGCTGGCCCTGATTAAAATCTTGGAATAATTCAGCTCAATGTCTAATTATAAGTTAAACAAAGATAAGATGGTGGTATTCCTATTAAATTACACAGCGACAAAGCTAGACACTTTAGCAGTAGGTCTCTCATGGCAGACTAAAGTCCTAAAATACCTGGGCGTTAACTTGTCAAGAGACCATGGCAGATTCATAAAACTAAACTTGGATCCTCTAGTCGCTGTTATCAGGCAAGATCTTATAAGATGGGCCTTGCTCCCCCTCTCCTTGTGGGGGAAAATCAATATAGTTAAAATGAACATTTTTCCCAGATTATTCTACCTGATTAATCTTTCAAATGTTTGGATTCCTCTGATGTGGTTTAAAAGGGTACATCAGATGATTACAGATTTTATTTGAGCAGGGAAGAAACCCTGGATAAGTTATAATAAGCTCTCAGCCCCCAAAGAGAAAGAAGGACTCCGTCTCCCGCACATTGGGCTATATTATTGGGCCAGTCATGCAAGCAAGTACCTGTGATGGCCCATACCTGAGCCATCTGCAACTTCATATTTTTTTACTCCTACATGGCTCAAAATTGAACGCACCTTCATAAAGGCTAGTGGGTTATCCCCAGGGTGCTTTTGCATACCAGGTTAAAAGCCTTACCTCCCTCGCTTAAGGGTAGCCCAATTGCAGTTTCTATAAGAGCTCATTCGCAGTTGTGTTCTTTCTTGAAATATGAGCATACAATAGATCCCTCTCAGCCATGGTGGGGGAACCTAAATCTCACTATTGAGGGTAAACCTCTACAACTGAAATGGATTCCCCAGCTGGGGGATCACCCACTTAGATTCTTTACTCGGGAAGATGTCTTATGGTTAACTTCTCCTGAGATTCTACATAAAGCCCATATCCCGAATTCTGCGAGTTTCAAAATATTTCAATTAAGGCAGTTGATGGTGAACTCTTTTGGTCCTGCCCCACCGGCGCCCCCAAGTTTGTCTTACTGGACAGAACTTATTCCAATGGCAGGCCTACCCCATGCTGTATCTACGACGTATGAGATATCATACAACTGGAAGTGGCCAGATTATTTTGGCCTGATGCAATTTTGGGCCTCCCTTTTCTCCCAACAGGAAATTAACTGGTCTTCTTTGTGGGTGAATTGTCACAAATATATCAGACATGATAGGCTCCGGCTAATGCAGTTCAAAATCCTGCATAATTACTACTACTCACCCCAGAAATTGGCTAAGCTGGGACTCCTATCATCCACTACATGTAGCTGTTGCCAACAGGAAGAGGGGAACCTGTTACATATATTCTGGAAATGCTCCAAAGTAGCCCCCCTCTGGCATGAGATTCGACAGAAGGCCGATCCTTTACTAGGGCTACATAACCTGTTTACCCCTGAAATATGCATTTTGGAGGATTTGTCCTCTGTCACAGTTAATAATAGGAGATATCACATAACTCTTGTAGCCATGTCCATTAAAAATCTGGTTTTGCATCATTGGAAAGACACGACTGACCTCGCTTACAGTGAATGGTTACAGGAGTTGCTGGCAAATTTGCGACTGGAAAATATGATTGCTAACTTACATAATCAATCCCAGAAATTTCAGAAGATTTGGGGCCCTTTGCTGGCACTTTACTCCCTATAATCACCCCAGAGGTTTATCTTCTTTGTATTTCTCCAGCTGATTCTCCTTCCTGTGTGAGGAAATGGGTGGGGAGGGGGAGAGGTGATCTAGCATCTGTTCTGTAATCCTGTGTTAGTTGTATGTATGTTAACTGGATCCTCTCTCTGTAAAAGTATTAAAAAATGAATAAAGTTTGAATGGAAAAAAATAGATAAATAAAGGATGTCGAACTGGCATGGTAGAGCCAACACTAACTAGGGTGGCAGGTAAGTTACTTCGTTACTGAGTGTGATTCATACAGAAACTTCAATTGATTATGATGTGTCAAGGTTTTACATAAACAGATCAAGGTAAGAGCAAGGAAAATAATAAGAAACACTTGAATAATAACAAAACCTTTGAATGTCAATTTAACCAACTATTTGTCAATGTGGTGCTGAGGTCACCATCATGGAAAAAAGAATTTAATGAATTGCCTGCTTTTGTAACATTGCTACTTATGTGAACTAAATGTGTACCTTTCTCTCTAGTAGAGATCTGAGGTTCAGGGTGAATGCATATTAAACACAGTTAAATACTGGGCTAGAGCACACAGATAGTCAGAACTATATCGATGTAATCATGTTCTGGGGTGGGAACTGGAGTTATAACCATATGGCCTATGATAGAGCATTCTTGGGGCACAAAGCAGAAGTTCAGGAAGGGTATGTCACAAGTTAAAGTTCCATAGGAGAAAATCTAATGATTGGTAACAACACAATATTGTCTATTGGAATTGTAGGTCACTTGAACTTGAGGAAGGCACCACTTTGTGAGCTGGACAGAGCAGGTGATGGAAGTTTTCATGATGTGGCTGGTGTGGACGTCATCTGAAGAGGCATCTTTGGAAGCAATGCTGGAGGCGTTGGAGCTGGGTTGCACTTGACTCAAAGAAATGGTCTCTGGATCTGAAGAAAGCTTTGGAGCTGAGGAAGGCTTTGAAAAGTCCTTTGAAGTGTCATTTAAGTCATTAGTAAACTCTAATGACCAACCCATTGTATTAGAAGAGAAACCACAAACTGGCGCAGTTACATCAAAGACATCACATCTGCAAAGATAGTGATATCCCCTTTTAGCACAACAGTCAGAGCAACCAAGGAGTTGAAGCGAGGATAAAATACCAGCAGTGGAGGCAACTTGATTTGTTCTCTATAGATGCTGCCCTCAAGATGGCTCACAGAGTAGATGTCAGCAAGCTTATCACAGACTGAAGAATCCTTGTTGAAAACTGGAAGAAAACCTATGAAGGTAACATACATTGTACCTTTAATGCTACAATGGTTTGCAGTGTAGCAAGGTCCTTGATTTGGGTGTGGTGTAAGGTAACCCAAATTTCGTGCAGTAGCCAGGTAAAATGATAGTCTTGTCCATACACTTCATGGAGCAAGATTGGAAAGTGCAGTGGGGGCAATGCCATTTAGCCATATGCTTATCTTGGATCTAATCTGGGATCCTCCCTGATTCTAGATCCCTGAAGAGCTTAGTGATAGTGTTAAGTCCAAAATGACCATATGCAATTCTTTATTATTCAAAGCATTCAACTGGTTCATTTTATTATGAGTTTCATTGAATAAACATGCCATATCATGCATATTGTAGCCTGTAAACCTTTCTTCTTGGGAGAAACTATCCATACTGTGTAGCATTGATGTGACCACATTCTCTGCTAATTTGGAATGGAAAAGATTATTATGTCTCAGAATTATGACCAAATCGGCATGGTTCCAAATTGACATTCCTGAGCCAAATCAACCAGTAACAGTGCCAGCGATTCCAGTCACTGTACTCAATGATCGCTTATGGCGCTGAGGCTGGAACACTCCCGGTACCCTGCTACAGGGCTTTGTGCCCTAACTTCATAGGCTGCCATTAAATCTAACAACATTATAGAATGAAAAGTGGAGACATTTGTAGAAGCACATTGTCCAAACTCCGTCATATTCCAGTGGGTGAAGTTCAGTACCACTGGCACATGCATATACTGCACATTGCTAATTAAAGTTCCAGGTATCAATGTTGCTGCCAGGCCACTCTCTGGACCAAGCTCCAAGGTGGGACATTGAAGAGGAGAGTTTTTACTAACTGGAGTCACTGTGGGGAAAAGTGTAATGGAAGCAATTGTATGGTTATAGCATATCTTTCATACAGTTCTATTATGAAAACGTGCAAAAGTCTTTATTAATCTTTGCTGTGAGATTGTAAAGTCCTGTATGTTGCAGTGCAACTTGGTAGATGCACAGAGTTCCATAAAGGCAAATATGGGTATTAGGCCATCCTCTAAAAGTTCCTTTGACAAGGTGGGCCACTGTCAATTGCTGTTCATCAAGGTTATTATTTTTCCAGTCAACTTGTAAAGTAGACAGAGGTGGTGCAGTTATAAGTGTACTTAAGTATGCATCCTGATCTGCTTGAACTGAAACATGTGTAGAAGGTAAATCAATGGTAATTCCAACACCAGGGGGAAGGATAAATTCAGGTAAAGGGGTATATGTGGGGTCATTGGGGTTCATGGCATGAAGAAAGGCATGAAGGTGGAGCTGGTATGCCTTCGTGTGCTGGAGCTTCTTATGGAAGACCTCACTCTGCAGAAGCTTCTGGTGAGGGGTCCACTGGATCGATGCCAAATCTCTAGGCCAGAGATCTAGGAACATCAGGAGCAAAAGGAAACAACATCTGGAGGGTTCCATCCTGGATCATCAAACTCTTCAGTGTTTGGGTTTACTGGAGCAAAGAAAGGGAAAGAAATGGAAACAAAAGGTACTGTTAGTAAATGGTACTCCTTCCTCCAGGGATGGAGAAAGGAATGTCTTCACATCTGCTTCTCTCCGCCTTTGTAAATGGTCATCTGATATGAATCAACAATCTTCAAATTACTTGGCTTTTACAACAGTTGAGGACAGAAAGCAAAAGGAATCAGTTAAGTTTACAAAGGTGTCCTTCACCCTGGGGGTTGAGGAAGGAACATTCACACTGCAGTGGGTTGGAAGGTTTAGTTTCCTTTATACAGCTTCAGCTGGTTTGTGTGGTGCCATTTGTCTAGTGGCTTTCTTCTGCCATCAGTGAGTCATACTTGGTACACAGCTGGGCTGAGTTTTTTGATGATGTCAAATGGACCTGACCATTTGTTCACAAATGCATGTGCTGGTGATACAAATTTTAGAATCATGACTCTGTCACTGACTTGCCAATGGACTTCTTTGATGTGTTTATCAAAGTACTTTTTGGATTGCAATCGGGCTTTCCCCAAATTATTTGTAGCAAACAAGAAGGTTTTTGCAAGGTTGTCTCTTAACTAAGTTACAAAGGTGTCTGTTGACTCTCTGTCTGCAGTAGAGGCATTGAGGTCAATCATCAAATGTTCTGGTAATCTCATTTGTCTACCAGTCATTATCTCAAAGGATGTACGTCAAGTAGATGCTGAAGGGATAGCTCTAAGTGCCATTAGGAGTAAGGGCAACAAAGTATCCCAAGTTTTTCCGGTATCAGTAGTAAATTTACATAACATTGCCTTTATATGCTCTTTCTACTTGTACTGATAACTGAGGATGATAAGCTATGTCAAATTTCTGACCAACTCCCAATAACTTCATAGTTTCCTGCATAAGTTCACCTGTGAAAGTTGACCCGTTGTCTGAATCTACCTTGAGAGGTAGGCCCAATCTGGTAAATACTTGTTCTACCAAGATTCTGGCAGTGGCTTTTGCAGTTTGGGCTTTGCATGGGATGGCTTCAACCTTTTTGGAAAATAGGTCAGTGATCATGAGTGCAAATTTGTTGTTTCTGGGGATATGAGGCAGTAGTCCAAATAAATCAATCTGGATATTATTCCAAGGGCCAGATCATCTCTGAGGCAGAAGTTTGATGTTCTTCATACATAGATACATAGATACTGTCAGCAGAAAAGAACCGTTAGGCTCATTCAGTCTGCCCATTTAAGCTGCCTAACGAAGCATCCAGTGACCCTATCTGGTCATTGGCTTAGCTTTTTCTTCCTATCTCTATTATTCCTTTGTTTCTGTCCCATGCATGTTTGAAGTCCATCACTGTATAGGCTTCCACCACCTCCTGGGGCAGGCTATTCCATACATCCACCACTGTTTCTGTAAAAAAGAACTTCCTGACATTTCCCTTTATGCTGCCACCCCTCAGTCTCATGTCATGTCCACTTGTCCTGGCACAGTTATTAATCTAGAATATGTTGTCCCCTTACACCTTCAACCTTGTTAATGCCCTTGAGGTACTTGAATGTTTCTTGCCTGGGATGGTGTTATTTTGTGTACAGGTGATACAGTTGTACACATAATGCTGGACATATGGTGTTATACCAGACCACCAGCCCACGGTTTTTGCTCTCTGGACTGTCATTGTCCACCCCTTGGTGTCCACCTGTAGGCTTATCATGAACCTGATGGATGACTTCAGAACAAATTGATTTGGGAATTACCCAGAATTTCTGATCACCTGAGTGATAGAAAATCAGTTTGAGATCCTGGGACAGACAGAGTTTGTCCGCATGTCTTTTGAATGGATTACTCATAGACATTTCTAATTTCTGTGTCTTTGGAGAGGTATTGATATACCTTTTTTATCTCTGGATCAGCTACCTGTAGCTCAGTCAAATCCAGAGGGATGTTTTGGTTCTCTTGTTTGCAGCTACTATGGGTGTTGCAGTGGGAGGAGGCATTTGCCATATCTCCCACCCTCGAGCACCCTCTTTGGCTAAAGAGTCTGCTATGACAATGCAGTGGTGGAAGGGTTCAGCTTTGGAGTGGGATTTCTGTTTGTGGATACACAGTTTGAATACACATTGTGCAGCCAGGCTGACAATGTATATGAACGGGTCTTTGTACTTGACTGAGGTACCGTCAGAGGAGGCAAAATCATGTACCTTCCAAAAGGGAAGGAATTCTGTCAGAGTTGCACACCCAAGATGAATCAGAAAAGATGATGGTATCTTCATTTCCTTTCCCATCTATGATCTCTAAGGCACAGACAACAGCTACAAGTTCTGCATACTGTGATGACTTGACACTGCACTTCATTGACAGCTCAGAGGTGTTACCTGTGGGGAACCGGAACAAGACCCCAAATCCTGCGATTTGAACCCCCTCATCATATGAGGAAGAACCATCTGTGAAGACACAACACATGGTTGTATCATGCAATGGGTTTTCTGTTGCTGGGAGAAATGGACCTGGTTCAGGTAGAACTGGTGGCTCTAGGACACACTCATGTGGTTCTCCTTGGTATAGGAGACCATGTGCCAAGATGGATGGCATTTTGGTGGTAAGTACAGTGATGTCTCTATTTTGAAGAAGTAAAGACCAATGTGTGAGCCTGGTGTTTGACATATTGCCATCTTTGATCCTATCATTCAATAAGAAGTTGGTATGGGTATGGTTGGTGTGTAACATAATTGGACAAAACCCTATTATGTAAGCAAAGTGTTTGACAGCCCACCGGGTGGCCAGAAGGTTCCTTTCACACAGAGAGTACTTCAGCTCAACCATGGACAGCATTTGGAAAGCATAAGCAATGGGCCACAGGGCACCATTGGCCTTCTGAGCAAGGACTGCTGACATACCTACTTCAGATGTGGCAGTTTCCAAAAGAAATTGAAGTTCTGGATTTGGGTTTACCAATGCTCGAGCAGAGGAAAAATCCTTCTTTAGGGAAGTGACAGCATGGACATGATCAGGGCCCCATTGTCATACTATTTAAGGAGTTCATACAGAGGCACATCTTTTTGTGCAAAATTGCAAATGAAGTCCCTGGCATAGTTCACCATACACAGGAAGCATCTAAGGGCTGCCACACTGGTGGGTAATGGTACATCTTGTAGGCCTTGAATCTTGCTGGCAGCAGGGCTTCTTCCTTCTCCATTTATCTGTAGACCCAGAAATATGACTTCTGGTTGACACAACTGTATCTTTGCAGGATTGAAGTTAAGGCCTGCTTTCTCTAGCAGGGTCAGGAACACTTCTAAGAGTTCCAGTGCTTATTCAAGTCCACTGTGGCTAGGAGAAGATCCTCCACATATTGTAGAAGGCTCTCTGGTATTGAGAAGCCACTGATGGCATCTTTCATGTGGATGTGGAATAGTGAGGGGCTATCATGGAATCTCTGTGGCAGGCAGTTCCATGTGTACTGGTGTCCTTCAAAGGAGAAAGAAAATCTGTATTGTCTGTCTTGGACCAAGGGTAGGGACCAACATTTATTGGAGATGTCCAATGTACTGAACCACTGGTGTTCAGGTTTGAGGGGTCTGAGCACATTGGGGCAGCTGCTGCAGTTGGGGTACAGCTGGGGGTCACCTGATTAAGTCTGCAATAATCAATGGTGAGTCTCCAACTATGATTGGGTTTCTTTACAGGCCAGATGGGCGAATCAACTGTTGACACACAAGACCTTATGACTCCCTGCTGGAGAAGTGAGTCAATGGTGGCCCTCAATGAGGGTAAGGCTTAAGTTGGGAATGGGTATTGCTTTTGGAGGGGTGGATCCTCCACAGTGATCTGGATGAGGGTGTCCATCCTTCCACAGTCATGTTTGTTTTTAGCAAAAGCCTCTTTGTGCCTTTCCAGGATTGTTTGGATCTGAGGTAGCAGCTTATGATGATGTTGCATGATGATGTCATACTCTTGTCATTGAGGACCACAGCTGCCACCACATGCGAGTCAGAGATGAGTACTCTTGATGAGGACTCTTGGAGTTGTCGGCCGCAGGACGAGTGGCGACCGGGCGGACGGCGCCTCTGAAGCCGCCGCTTGAGACCACAGCCCTGGATCCCTCCAGCTAGGCAGGGACTCTTGGAGTCATCGGCCACAGGACGAGCGGCTACCAGGTGGACGGGGCGCGCTTCTGAAGCCGCCGAGACTACAGCCCCGGATCCCTCCAGCCAGCAGCAGGACTTCTGGAGTCGCTGGCCGCAGGACGAGCCGCCACCGGGAGGATGGCGCCTCTGAAGCCGCCGCTCAAGACCACAGCCCCGGATCCCTCCAGCTAGGCAGGTACGGCAAAGCCGCAGCCAATCGGAGTGTGAGCGCTATTCCTTGGTGGCTTCTGATTGGCTCAACAGCTAAACTGCTTTAAGAAACAAAATTTTGGCAAAAAAGGAGCTGTATTCTTCTTTGATTTATTATGTTTAGATGCCTGAATTGACTGTACTAGCCTAGACTGTCTGAATATTTTGATGCAGGTGTTAGGGGAGGGAGCAGGTCATAGTCATTACAGCCCTCTTTGGATTTGGTGCAGACAAGCGAGACATAGGGGCGCCCAGGAAATCGCCTCCTTTGTCCTGCAAATTTGTGCTCTGAAACATCTCTGGTCTGCCCGCCCTCTGCCGACTGGGACTACTAATAATAGTCCCTCCTTCCTGTCTCTCAAAGGACTCTTGGGTCGTGGCCCGCAGGACAGCAGCCACAGGCGGGCCAGGCGCCTCCTGAGCCCGGCTGCTCCCGAGACCACAGCCCCAGATCCCTCCAGCTAGGCAGGTACGGCAAAGCCGCAACCAATCGGAGTGCGAGTGCTATTCCTTGGCGGCTTCCGATTGGCTCACCAGCTAAACTGCTTTTAGAAACAAAATTTTGGCAAAAAAGGAGCTGTATTCTTCTTTGATTTATTATGTTTAAATGCCTGAATTGACTGTACTAGCCTAGACTGTCTGAATATTTTGCTGCAGGTGTTAGGGGAGGGAGCAGGTCATAGTCATTACAGCCCTCTTTGGATTTGGTGCAGACAAGCGAGACATAGGGGCACCCAGGAAATCGCCTCCTTTGTCCTGCAAATTTGTGCTCTGAAACACCTCTGGTCTGCTCGCCCTCTGCCGACTGGGACTGCTAATAATAGTCCCTCCTTCTTTCTCCTCACTAATATCAGCTGGATGATACCGGCATGTGAGAAATGATGAGGTTCATTGACAAGTAGCACATCCAGAAGGCTGCTTCTCGTTGGATTCTTGTTGTTGATGTGCGTAGGTTCAGAAATTAGTTGAGTGAATCCATGTGAATCACAGAAATGTTTCGGGGGTAATGACCTGCTAGTTAACCAGTCATAGTTTAGATCACCTAGTATAATTGTCTCTATGGAGGAAGCGTCCATTTGTACAGACAGGTGAGTTAGGAGTTGAGGTCCTGCTGCAGGTGGTCTATAGCAGCCTATCATACGAAAGGCCCCAGAGTGAGATGGCTTGACTTTAAGAGACAAGCATTCGAAACCTCCCGCAATGGAGGTGGCATCTAATACAGATACTGTGAATATGTTTTTAACATAAATGGCTATCCCCCCCCCCAGTCCTTCTATCTGCTCTGAAAAGAAGGTAATTGGGGATATTGACCTCACTGTCCGGTGTGGATGCTCAGAGCCAAGATTCCGATATCACCAGAAAGTCTGGTGTAGTGTGGATAATCCAGGCCTGGACAGACTCCAGCTTTTTTAATAGGCTGCAGACATTGGCATGTAGGAAACTGAAACCTTTCAGATGATTAATTTCAGATGGCGATGAGAGCATCCTTGGGGGACCAGGGTTAAGTTCAATGTCTCCCTCTCCTGAACACAGTAGCAGGAGGAGGAGAATACTTCTCAGGTTGTGGAAGAAGTTTTTAAAAGCACGAGGCTTTCTGTATTTGTTACAGTTTAGGGCGCATGGGTCCATAGATCGGGTCATCTTCTTGTTTTGCCCTGTAGATATATAGCTTAAGAATCAGGTAGGGTAGTAGCGGCCTGAGCAGAGTTTGATAGCCTGGGGTTTGAGGACATATTTAGAAGAGCTGGTTACTGTGCCACTATCTGAGGTTTCAATAAGCTTCAGTTGAATTAGGGGCAGACAAGGGCAGTATAATAAATAACTATTATTAATATATGGGTATACTAGTAGCTTGGGACATGTCTCTATAGGAACATCATAGCTGTCTTGGGGGCCAGCCATACTACATAGCAGAAGGATAATGGCTATTAGGCAAAGCCACCTGAGGCCTCCCATGTTTAATTTACACAGGGGCAGTTGTTAAATATATATAGAAATTACCTCAGCAGCAGGGTCTTAATGGACGTTACTCAGCGTAGATAATAGTTTGTAGTTTTGGTGTAGGCACATCTCATGATATTAGTGACCACTGCCTCATAGCTGGCATTAGAACTATCCCAAATCCACTATCTACATCAAAGTTCTCCACCAAAAGATAAAGACGTAACTTTGACCCTCTGGCCTATTTCAACTACCTAAAAGACTCTATGAAATGGCAGAGTTTTTACCTAGCTAAATCAGTAAGTGATGCCTATGATGTCCTGTACGAAATCATAACTGGTGCCCTAGATGTCCATGCCCCTATAATTAAAGCTAGAATAAAAACCAGGACCTGCCGCTGGTTTTCACCAGACTTGAAGAAAGCCCTACTGAAAAGAGATCTACTGTGGAAAAAGGCCAGGAAGTCACATACAGAATCGGACTGGTGTCTTTTCAGAGCAGCCAGAAATGCCTGCACAAAAATGATCAGGGAGGCAAAGGCTACTTTTTATCAATCAGAATTGCTCTCTGCATCTAATAATCCTACCAAGTTCTGGTCCACCATTAAGGAAGTCTCAGGCCACTCACCAGGTAGTGTGCTCCCATCCAAAATTACCATTGACAATGTCTCTGTCACTGATAAATCTGAGATTCTTCAAGCCTTCAATAATCACTTTGCTACCGCTGGCCTGGCTTTCGATAAAGCACCAGTAAGCAGTCTTCAGCCACAGATCAAAGCACAGTCCCTAGAAATAAACAACAATGGCAGGACATTCGCCTTTTCATTAATCACCTTGAAAGAAGTTGAAGACCTTCTGCTACAGTTAGACACTAGAAAGAGCGCAGGAGCTGACTCGCTTGACCCATACTTTCTGAAAATACCTTATCACATACTAGCAACACCAATAATACATAGATACATAGACAGTGTCGGCAGATAAGGGCCTATGGCCCACCCAGTCTGCCCATTTAAGTTTGTAAGTTCAGTTTATGTTTTCCAGGAAGTCTGTTGCCCCTTACCCCTGACCTCCAGAATTCCTTTATGTCTATCCCATGCATTCTTAAATCGTGATTGTTTCCAGCCCCACCACTTCCTCTGGCAGGGTGTTCCACTTGTCCACCACCGTTCTGTGAAGAAATTCTTCCTCACGTTTCCTCTGAATCGTCTCTCCTCCAACTTCATCCCATGCCTCTAGTCCTGGAACATCTTTTTCGCTTAAAATAGTGCATTCCTGCACCCTGTTCCTCCCTGTAAGATACTTGTATGTCTCTATCATATCCCTTTCTCCTCCTCTCCTCCAGGGAGTACATGTTCAGTGCCTTCAACCTGTCCTCATAGGACTTGTGATGCAATCCATGCACCATCTTTGTTGCCCTCCTCTGAACCTTCTCTACCCTGTCTATGTCCTTACGTAGGTAAGGTCTCCCAGAACTGCGCAATTATTACTCCAGGTGCGGCCTCACTAGTGTCTTGTATAGTGGAATTATGACCTCCCTTTTCCTGCTGGTGATGCCCTGACTATGCATCCCAGCATCCTATTTGCTTTACCTGCTGCCTTGTCACACTGTTTCCCTGCCTTGAGGTCATCAATAATGCATTTATTTAACCTGTCTCTAATCCAAGGCTCTCTTCCTGCAGAATGGAAAACTGCTCATGTTATTCCACTATACAAAGCAGGGGACCCAAGTGATTTGAACAACTATGAGCCAATCTCCTACTGCTATACTTTCAAAATGTTGGAACAATCGTGGATACACAGTTGAGATCCTTCCTGGACAACTCAGAATTTCTTAACCCCATGCAGTCTGGATTTAGAACTAAACACAGCACTATTACTGCACTGGAGAAGTTACTGACGACTGGCAACGGGACCTGGACAAGAAAAATTCATTTGTGTGGTGTTTTTAGATCTTAGCAAGGCCTTTGATACCGGCAACCATTGTCTACTTCTTCCGCTAAACAATTTAGGCATGGACTCAATCACACGGGACTGGTTCCAGAACTACCTCACAGACAGACAGCAACAAATAAAGGCCAAGGAGAGTCAACCACTTAAATCAATAAAGAGAGGAGTCCCACAGGTTCCATATTGGGTCCACTATTGTTCAACATCTATATTAACAATCTGAACTTAGGAATCAAAGCCAGAATCCATTTATTCAGCTGATGATACAGTGCTCTACCTAAGTCAAGACTCCCCTGGAGCCGCATGCGCTGCATTACAAGATGAATTCAATAAACTGCAAAACCAGCTCATCGACAAAAAGCTTTTGCTAAATGCAAAAAAAACCAAGGCAATGCTGTTTGCTCCATCTAGCACCGGGGCCAACTCTGCAGCCTATGACACTGTTCCTCCTATAACCACTGTACTTGGTGAAAATCTTGAGTTCGTGCCGAAATTCAAATACCTGGGTATATGGCTGGATAACAAACTCTCTTTTAAAGAACATATTGAAGAATTACTGAAAAAGCTTAGGCAAAGGCTTGGCCTCTTCTACAGAATTAAACATCTCCTTACTGAGACTGCAAAAAGACAGCTTGTTCATTCTACATTCCTATCATTAATTGATTATGCTGACATTACATATGGCCAATGTCCTGTCTCGCAACTTGCTAAATTGGACGTATTGTACCACAGAGACCTAAGATTTATAACTGGCCTTCCATCCTCCACGTACCACTGTGCACTATATACTGCAGTAGGGTGGCCTTCGCTTCAATTCAGAAGGCATAGAAATGCAGCCATTTGGACACTTCGAGCTCTCTCTCCAACAAACTCCCGGACTACATTGCTGCCTGCCTTCCTCCAAGTCCACCTAGTAGCTACGGCATAAGAAGTCACTCACTAATTTCCCTAAAGATTCCCAGGATTACCAACCACTTTGGTAGGGCAGCCATAAGTCATGCTTTGCCCTCATTATGGAGAAGGATCCAAAGCTCATTGAAACTCAGCACTCCTGTCAGTATTGCTATGTTCAAGCATCTCTTTACGACAAAACATTTACTGAAATTTGTAAATGTTACCATAGCTTCTAGTGGTTCTATTAGTGGCCTCATCTCTAAATCTACCTCTCACAGTCTTGAATCCTACCCTGTTAATCCCTCCATAACATGTTAAGTAGCCGGCTGCCTTGTTTGGCCCTTGGAGCCTTTGGCACCTTCCCTTACCTAATCCTACATGCCACTTTAATAGTTGTTCTGTTGGAATTTTGGAATTTTTAGGCCCTCTCTAAGCCATGGCCAATTTCCAAGCCAGTGACCACCGCCTAAGCTAGATTTAGTTACTGAGGGATGAAATGGTTACAATCTGCATTCCTTCGGCTGAGTCCAGTATAAATTAACACCTTCATACATGTATAAGAAAGAATGTACATTCCACAATTAATGTCATGTGTTGTTGTTTACCTGTTCCCCACAAGTGCAATGGAATGTTTATACTGTACCGTTCAAATGTAAATCTGTATTCCTACTACTACATTTTATATGTATTCTATGTATGTATATCCATCCTTGACAAACTGCAGGTCCACCTTGTAAATGAGCTTGCTCAACGGTGATCGCCTGGATAAAGATTTGATTGATTGATTAATTGAATACCATGTGGAGTTGTCCATGTATTTGGAATAATAGCCAGTTGGCTAAATACACAACGCATTCAGTTTGTGACAGGGAATCAGTTCCCAAGATACTTTAGTTATTATGTAAGACCTTGAGGTCAAAATGATGTTCCACTGCCAAGGTGCCAATGATGACTGGTATGGGTTTGGATCAGTAGGTGTTAACCATGGTCTCTTCAAAGGTCTGGTCAGAAGTTGCCCTTCCAGTGGACCATGGAGATGACTTTGGGTTCACTTGATGTAACACAGAGACAGTGGCTCCTGTATCTAGAAGTAGTTCCTGTTGGTGGCCCCCTACCAATGCTTCTATACACTGTTGGCTAGTGTCATCTATCACCAGGGTAGTGATGATGTGCACCAGGGCCAGACATCATCATTCAGAATCATCCTTCTCAGATGGAGTCAGGGCCTGTGAATCCTGGAGCATCTGGGTGCATTCATGGTAGGGAGACTCTTGGACCACCTGACCCTCCTCCGGATCTTTCTAGTATGGAGAAATAGATGGGACACTTACAGGACTGAGAGCTGCAATTGGCATTTGTGGGAGGCTATTGGCCTTGGATTTCACCTGGACTTTAAACTCTTGGAGCCAGTTATATTCCTGCTGCAACTCCTTGAAGCTAGGGCCTGGTCATTTCAAGCTTTGGCCCTGGTATTAAGAGTTCTGGTTATCCAGCCTTTGTTTCAGGTTACCCAGTCTCTTGGGGTGCTAGGCATGGGTCTGAGCCTTTTGTTTACCTTCCACTATGTACTGAGTAGCAGGCTCAGTGTTAGGCTGCAACACAGCCACCTTAGACATTTGTCCAGCGTTCAGATTTCGTATGTACAGCTGGTACACATGCTTCTTTTTTCCCATAATCTCAGTAAAAAGGTCCACTCTCAGAATGATAGAAGCCTCTGTCTTGTTCCAGACAGCTGATAACATGCTTTTCATCAATAATTTTTACTCTAGTGATTCCATGTCTGAGGCCTCGTTCATGACTCCCTTTCCAGTATGATATGACAGCCAGAGCCAACTCTCATACTGATCATGGGTTTCCTTTGTGAAATGTTTGACTTTGTAGGCCATAAACATCCCCACTTGGTTGGGGTAGTGCATGAGCATTAGGCCCACTGTGATATCATCAAACCTTGACTGAGTGAAGTTATGTACTGTTCTTGGCAATTTGGCCCAGAATGTAGGCTCTACTGTCTGTTTCAAAACTTGTACTTGCTGCTTGGCCAGCAGGCTAAGCATTTCACACTGGCTTTTCACCTTTTCCAAATTAACATTCAGATTATCACTAGGCCCCATTTGGAATACTGTGTTTGCAATATTAGCAATGGCTTGGACAAAATGGAGGATGTTGGGGCTCATTCCAGTTGGGCCATGATGGTTTTCACCACAGCATCAGCTGTTGCATTGGCCACAGCCTGGACTAGGGTGTTCTGGCATACCACGCCTTCAACTAGGTCCACCATGGCCTGCAAAACCATTGGGATGCTGGCCGTCTCAACTGTATCATCAACCAGGCACTCTACCTTGCACCGGGTCAATCGGTTTTAAGATGGCTGCTAGAGGTGGGCTAGGCGCTGCCCTCCGGAGTCCCATGGAGTGCCATCTTGGATGTTATCATTGACCTCATCATCCCCATCATCATTGTGTAATGATGTTAGGTCGATAGGTGGAGTAAAGGGCAATTCATCTGCTGATGTAACTGTGCATACCTCTGCCTGCACTTTGCATGTTTTAAGTTTATACCTACATGCTGTCCTGCATTAAGATGTTTCTGTAAAACTTTATATGTAGCAGTAACTTCATGATTCCCATTAAGCTCCTTCTCCAAATCCATCTGACATTTATCCATTTCTCTCAGCAAATCATTGTTTGCATTCTTTAATTCATTTGCAAGTCACATTCCATTCATCAGCAATGCCTGCTTCTTATCATGATACATTTTATCATATTCCTCTCTCAACCTAGCAATCTCTCTGTCCTTCTCTAGCAGAGTGTGACACAATTCTGTTTGCATCACATACATGTGATTATCCATCTCCTGCTCCCAAACCTTCTGTTGCTCACCTTTCTCTCATAGCATGGATTCCAGCTTTGTTTCCAAAGTTGACGCCCTTGCTTCCACTTCCTGGAGGGCAGCATACAAGGCTACAACCATTGCGCCCTTATGGTTATACTTCTTTACCATTATTTTTTTTTCTGAGTACAGTGAACACACATACAGTACTGGATAAACTTCAAATGCTGCATTTTGTGCAAAATCACCCCACCCCCATGGGAGATTAAAAAATTCACATCTAACTTCAAGTCAGCACTGATTAACATTTTGACTGTCTTGACCCCTTTTCTGTACAAGCTGAGAAGCCCAGAGTGGTGTGCGGAACACTCTGTACATTTTCTGCTAGACAGTTACACTTTGGAGTCACAGATCCCCTCAGACAAGCCTTGGGGTCATTCCATGCAAATAAATGAACAGGGAGGGCACAAGGGTTTTAATACTCATTCACCAAAGGCTCAGTGTGTACAGCAGAAGCAAGCAATTGCCAATCTGACGTGAAGCCTTTGCAAGGGAGTCTATGACTCAAAGGACTGTAATTCCGATTCTCTTCACAAAATGCACTTGTAAAAGAGGAGTTAAATCTGCCTGGACTGTCACTCAGCTCTTATCACAAGGAGTTTCTGTGATGCACACCTGTTGGCCTTGAAGTAAAGCCAAAGCATGTAAAGCAAAAAGTAAGCCACTGTCAATACACTGTGAACACTTCTCTGGTTGAGAAAGAATGTTTCTTTCCCTTGAAAACCTGTTTATTCCCCCGTTCCCCAAATTCACACACACCTGTAAATTACTTAAGTCATTGTTCAATGTGCTTACGCAACCAAAATGAGATAATATGAGATGATGCTTGTGTAACTTGATTTGTTTTGTGGCTTTACGCCTCTCTATCTGTGGGATATACCACCCTGTAGGGGCATGATGCAAAGAATCCTAGAGGAGGGTCCCCCCCCACAGGTGCTGGAAATGAATGTGTCAGCTAAAGGTAGGTTAGGAAGAAGCCCACAGGGAAGAGAGATGAGCCATTGGAGGAGGAGGGGAGGATGGTGGGCAATGAAAAAGAATCCTGGCAAAGCCCAGGATGTTGTGACCTTTCAAACTCGATGGGGGAGTGACATTGTTGCTCCGCCCATTGAACCTCGGGCTTAAAGCCCACCCATTCGATGTGCTTAAGCAACCAAAATGAGAGAATATGAGATGATGCTTGTGTAACCTGATTTGCTTTGTGGCTTTCCACCTCTCTATCCATGGGATATATATACCGCCCCGTAAGGGTACGATGCAAGGAACCCTAGAGGGGGGTTCCCCCCTACAGGTGCCAGGAGTGAATGCGTCAGCTAAAGGTAGGTTAGGAAGAAACCCAAAAAGAATACTCAAAGATGTCAGGCTTCGAAGAGTCGAGGATGATGAAAGAATTCTGTGAAGAGAAGGGCTAACTTCCTAAGGAGAGAGGGGAAGCTGGTCCACCATCTGCCTCCATCCAACAGCGGAACCTAACTAACTAATAAGAAGAAAGCACTAACTCTAACTAATATTATGACCATTGGCATGGAGGAGAGGAAAAACCCTCTTTTTTTAGTAGGAAACCTCTGGGAATCCAAGGCCTATGTAGTCTTCCCTCCAGGCTGATGACGTTTAATTTGAGGACGTATGTTGTTAAAGAGAATGGTTCATAGATGAGGGATATAAGCAGGGAGGATGATGATGGGATAGGGAAAAACTCCAAAGAAGCACAGATTAAATAAGGAACATGAGGTAGCAGGGACCCAAGGAGGGTATGCCTGAGTATTCGATGAGAGATAGTAGATTAGAGGAGCAAGGATGGGAGGGAGTAAATCCAAGTATGCATCAGAGGAGCAAAGGGTATCCAGATGTGCTCATGAGGATATTCAAGATGAGCTGATGAGGAGACAGATGATGATGCAGACTGACTTGATTGAGCGATGTGATTGAGCAGACACTGAGGTTAAAGAGGCATGATTATGTGATGTAAACGATTAGACTCTGAACGATTAGACCCTGAGATTGTAGTCGATGAGGTAGTATGGAATTAAATGATAGGAATGTTTGAGTAAGCGATGTAAATAGATAAACCTTGAGGTAATGCTGAGTGAATGATGACTGAATTTATGAACTCGATATGACTGGAGTTATTAACTCAATACATGCAGCAGGATGGCTGCAGTTAATAGGTGGCATAAGAGTTATGGTAGATATGTGCAAAAAGAATATCTATAGCAGGCCATGAGTGGAGGGAATCCTGGATGGCCGGTATGGAATTGGAAGAGGAGGAGACAGGAATGAACTTTAAAATGAACTTGTATGAAGGAAGTAAAAGGAAGTAGGCTTCTTGAAAGGAGGTAGACTCTGAGGCCAAGAAGGGAGATCTGGAACCAGAGGCAACTCAAGTTGAGTGATCGAGGATCAAAACTGGAAGAGGTATGATGAAGAGTGAAGATAACAGAGAAGTGAAGCCATGATGGCTGGTACTAGAAAAGGCGCTAGGACAAGGAAGGTAAAATTAGGAAATGGATGAGGTACAATGAGGGAGTGAAGCCATGGAGGCTGGTACAGGAAGCAAGGTATGAAAGGACAAAGGACGGAGGGAGGTCAATGGGGTAGCATAGGACCCTGCCAATATATGATGAGAATGGCTGAATCCGGGATGGCTGGTGCGAAGCAATGAATGATGACCAGAGCCTTGAACTGGATATAGGCAGCTGGAGAGCCACGGGTCGATGAGGCGGCATATGAGTAATGATAGGTAACCCAAAATAAATATTAAATGCAGGCCCAATGGAGGCTATCGTGGATCTGCGAGGGCTACAGAGTCGAAGGATCTCTGATGGAGGGATCGAGGATGGAAAGGAGGAAGACTCTGAAGGGGGAGGAGAATACGAATTGGCAGGAGGCCAGACACAGCCAAAATGCTGAGCAGGAGCCATGAGTGGAGGGAAGCCATGAAGGCCAACAGCCAAGACATATGAGGCAGCTGAGGTAAACTGAATGAGTGAGTGAAATGAATGAGATTGGAATCAGGAACCTGATACATGCATCACTAGGGCTGCCAATCTATGAGGTGGGCATATGAGTAATGATAGGCATGGTCAAAAAGAAATATAGATTGCAGGCCAGACAAGGTCAGCCAAGGCTGATGGGGCCCCAAAGGGCCAATATATCACTGGGTACTGCAGTTGAAACCAAGGGTAACTATGATCCAAAAGAAGAATACTCAGTGCAAACCCGATGGGAAACAAAAGGGAAATTCTAAGGTTTTCACCTGGGTCTAGCATTATGTATGTATTTGGTGTTTGATTCCGCGGTGCAGTAATTGCACCAGGCATACAATACTTATTGGCAGGTACAACTACAGAAAGTACAGATGCAGAATAGACACCAGATTGAGGATTACATCAGAAACTTTTTTTTTGTGTGTGTGTAGAGTAAGTCAGGAAGATGGAGATGACTGAGAATACAGTGAATGCATAAGCCCTATGGGCCAGAATATATACAGTAGTTATAAGAAGTCCACAGAGACATTCAGCCCTCTCGCACCCTTGCAAAAGAAGTGAACATAATAGGAATGAAGGATGGGTCATTTACCCTACCTTTTATATGCAGAAATGCAACCGCAGTGTCACAGAAATTTGACCGCAGTCGGCACAGGTTTGAAAGTTCTCCAGTTAACTGAGCTTGGTTTTTAAGTGTCAGTTGAAAGTCATAAAGGCAAAAAAGATGCCATATCAATCAGTTATAAGGACCAGGGGCGTCACCAGGGATACAAAGTTGGGGGGGCTGATGCCCTTTAGTCAAAATCCTGACAAAGCTAGGGGGGTCCGGGGGCATGCCCCCGAAAATTTTGAAATTTTACCTTCAAATGGTGGCTTTTCCTGCATATTAGTGGTGAAAAATATGTTTGAGAAGCCTAATTATCAGCCATGTATTTAATATGGTACATGTGGAAAAATTTTGTTACTGGTCCACCAAGGACAGGTTGCAGGAGGACCTCAGAGCAAATGAGAGACCAGAACAGCCAGACACATCATTATCCCAGCAGATCTGCTGGGAAGGTTGCAGGAGGACCCCAGAGCAAATGAGAGACCAGAACAGTCAGACACATCATTATCCCAGCAGATCTGCTGGGAAGGTTGCAGGAGGACCCCAGAGCAAATGAGAGACCAGAACAGCCAGACACACCAACCATTATCCCAGCAGATCTGATGGGAAGGTTGCAGGAGGATCCCAGAGCAAATGAGAGACCAGAACAGCCAGACACACCATTATCCCAGCAGATCTGCTGGATATCAGTGTCATACAGGTTTGACTATTATCGTGCTGATTTTGGGAGAAGTAGCTCAACCTTTCTGTTTGTCATGGATGCAAATTCATCAATCACATCATCAGTGTCAAGTTGTCTGCTTTCTTCGTTCTGAATGTTGAGAATTCCAAGTGAACTCAATCTGTCATTTTCTGTCTTGTTTCTCAGATATGTCTTAATGCGACTCATGGAACTAAAGGAGCGCTCACACACACATGTGGTAACTGGTATTGTTAGAGCAATCTGTAGTGATTTATGCAGCGTCGGATACATGATTTCTGGAAGTACATTATAAAGATTGGTCATATCATGTGGACGTTCATTTTCTGGCAGTCGACAAATGAAGTTTCTTGCTACTACCAGTTCCTCTTCCAGAACTGGACAGTCATACATCTCTCCAAGTGGCCTTAGTTTGTCCTGGTCCAAGAATGTGTTAGACTGTGGTCTGAGAGCATTGATCGCAACCATCAGTGTTTGGTTATGCTTGGAAAACCTTCTGTCAATCTCTCCAATCATTTTGTCAATCACAGGGTAAAAAACTGTGATTCTCAAATGCACAGCAGTTCTTGTTTCATGCGATGCTGATGCACTTTGTTCAGTTCCAGTTCGTGAAGTTGGAACAAAGTGCTCCCAAGTATGAGGTAGCTTCCTTTGCCTCTGTGGACCCGGAGTATTTTGGGTGTCTGTGTCTCATATTTTTCTGCCATATTTTCAGCTTCCCTGTAGAGAACTAGAAATCTCTCTTCAGTACGAAATTGTGCAATTGTGTCTCTCAGCGCAGAAACAGCAGTCACTGCACATCCCAAGTCCAAAGCCTGAGTCTGAAGTAAGTTATTTGTTCCATCAGCCACTGACAGTAGTTTGTCAAACATTTTAAGGAGAAATATATTGTTGAATTCTCGAAGCTTGCTGTGAAGTCCTCTGGCCTTTGCAGTTTCTCCTTCTTCACATTCTGAAAGATATTTTAGAAGAGCTGGATAAGTTTCTATTACTGCCTTTGTTGCTCGCTTTTGACAAGCCCAACTGGTAGAACTTAACTCCGTATCTCAAGAATTCTAGTCAACCCAAGCTCCTTTTGAACATTTAAGAACCCCTGTGAGTCAGGACAGATTTGGAAAAGAACGTGTGTATCTCTTGAAGCATGTCAAAGAATTTCCGTACAGGAAGAAGTGATGAACAGGCATCTACAAGGACCAAATCAGAATATGCCCATAGCAATGAACATATATAGCATATGGATGCTTATAGACGAAATAGTTCCTGGACTCCATTTAAGTTGCCGCTCATAACAGATGCACCATCATAAGTCTGAGCTACATAACTCACCGAATTCTCATGGAGGTCCCAGTTAGTCAGCTTTGAACACAGTTCATTTGTCAGACTCCTGGCATCTAATGCTGTTACTTGATGGAAGCACAAAAATTTCTCTACAGGGGAACCATGGTGAACATAACGAAGGCAAATACTCATTTGTTCTCTGCAAGCAACATCTCTAGATTCATCAGCAAGTATTGCAAAATACTTTGCTTCTTTTACCTCATTTAAAATTTTCTCTCATTAATTTTGCACAACATTCTATCATCTGATTTTGACTGAGAGGTGAGAGATAGGTGGCATTTCCTGGCATGTGAATCTGCAAATTTTGCAATTCAGGATCAAACTTTTAGAAGATCAAAGTCTCTAAAAGTTACCCCTGTTTGAGCTCCCTTCACACTCCTATGGCCTTGAAAGGCAGTTCCTGTCTGCCAAACAACAAAACAATCTCAACTATTCTTCTCAGGTACTCCTAAGCTTTTAATATCTGCAATCATTGCTGAATCCATTAGCTGTATAATATTGCCTCTTTCTTTAGATTTCACATAAGTAGATCAGGCCTCCATTGCTCCTGTATGTGTTGTTGTTTGTTGGTGTTCTCATCTTGTCTATTGCCTTCTTCCAGTTGTTAAACCCTCTGGACGAAAGCAGTGTCCCTCGACCAGAGCAACTTGAAAACATTCTGCAGGCAAAGCAAAATATGACATCATTGCTTACACTATATTCAAGCCATTTAAATGATGCATACCAGCTGCTTGAAAATGAACGCTTCTGCTTTCCAAAATCCCTTTGTGGAAAACTAGACAGCTTTGGCTGCACAGGACCAACCTCTTTGGTTCCCAGATCATTAGGTACAACAGTAGCAGCAGGCGTAAATCTTGCTACTGATTCAAGTGCATCATGAGATGTTCGGAGATGATGATGTGTTTGCTACATCTTCTTGTACTGGTGGAACTTCCACTTCATTTCTTAATGGCTGCTCTGGTTGCAGCTGTTGAGCATCACTGGGGTCTAGGAAGTTACTTTCTTTATTCTGATTTTTGATTTTGAACGGAAGAAGTCACGGATACTCATTTTAACAAGGCTGATGAGTGTGTGACAAGAACTAACAAAAAGTAAATTATAAGAAACTTGCCCTCTTATTGGGTCTGGTACACAGGAATGAAATGTTTATGTGACAGACTTAGTCTAACATACAGGGCTCACAGTACTGTAATGAGTATTAAACACCTACTGGAAATGGAAAACTGCTATTTAATACAGTAGACTGAGCCCTAACACACAGGGCTCTACATCACAAAGTAATGAGTATTAAACACCTATTGGAAATGCAGAACTGCTATTTAATACAGTAGACAGAGCCTAACACACACAGAGCTCACAGTATGTGAAGTAATGAGTATTAAACACCTACTGGAAATGGAAAACTGCTATTTAATACAGTAGACTGAGCCTAACACACAGGGCTCACAGTAAAACAAAGTAATGAGTATTAAACACCTATTGGAAATGCAGAACTGCTATTTAATACAGTAGACTGAGCCTAACACACACAGGGCTCACAGTATGTGAAGTAATGAGTATTAAACACCTATTGGAAATGCAGAACTGCTATTTAATACAGTAGACAGAGCCTAACACACACAGGGCTCACAGTATGTGAAGTAATGAGTATTAAACACCTACTGGAAATGGAAAACTGCTATTTAATACAGTAGACAGAGCCTGACACACACAGGGCTCACAGTATGTGAAGCAAAATGAGTATGTTTGCTACTGGAACTGTTTTTTTTTTATAAAGCAGAAGGTTCCCCTTGTTCATAAAAAAAAGTGTCTGAAATTGAACTGGCTAACTCCTTGTGATGTTAAGCTTGCCACAATACAAACCCGAGGCATGGGTCAGGGTATAAGGCAATTTAGAAAAATAACTGTTCTGCTATTTTTATTCTAAATTTGTGAGCCTAAAAACATAAACCACCAAAGTGATGTTCTTCAGTCTTTCTGAGCTGTCAGCTCTTCACTAGTAATCACTCAGTTTACTCAGTAAAATAGTAAATGTTGAAATAAGTTGCTCAAGTTGCAACTAGAAAAAAATAAACATTAAACATATATGATATATGCAGTAGTTAGTAATGCTGTATGGCAGCACTCACAGCAGGTTGTCTGTGAGCTTTTCAATTTAACCCAGGACACACACAAACAACCCCCTTGTATTTCACTCAGAGAAAAAAAGGAAAAAAAAACACACTACACTCTTAGCCCAATGCCCAACAAGTGAAATTGAGTCTTCAGTGTTTGATAACTTTCAGAAATATTGATTGAATTCCGATTTGAATCTCCCAAACAGTGCCTGCCTCTGCTCTGTTGCTCGCTATCAACTACAACTGCGTCACTAGTTTTTCTTACTGCACAGAATGGGACTAGTGTGTACCACGTGTGTGTTGGAGAAGCACACCACGTGTTTGTACACTGATTGGCTGGCTCACTGTGCGAGCAAGCTGCTGTGCTGTTGGTAGGCAGAATGAACCCTCCCTCATGCCCTTGCTGTGTCCGCCCTGCACCGGCCGGCACTTCCGACCGTCTCCCTGCTCTGCTCTGCTGTCCTCGATCAGATCAGACAGTGATCTTACCTCAGTGGTAGACACCCGCCTCGAACACCAGCCACCCTTAAGTGCCATCTTCTTTCCAACCCCACAACTATTCTGTACTTTGGCGTGCTTAATCTCCAGATTATGACTGACGGTATGGCTGTGCTGCTATATAGATTTGGGAGGATGGGGCGGGGTTACGCGTAGCCCTTTATTTCCTAACAGTACCATGTACAAATAACTGTAGAAGCTCTCTCTCTCTGTCTGCTCCGCAAATACTGTTTTTGTCCTAAGAAGGGAAGTGAGCTACTGAGCTCTATAATGAAAGCCGTTTAAAAAAAAAAAATAAAACGCTGATGTAATGGGCACGAGCACGACTAGTCAACACTTCACTTGAAGTGAGTGTTGACTAGTAGACTTCGACCATTATCAGCTTTTAAAAGCGACTTTTAGTTATAAACTCACTTCCTCTTAGGACAAAAACAGTATTTGCGGAGTGGACAGAGAGAGAGAGAGAACTTCTGTTCTACAGTTATTTGTGTACATGGTACCCGTTAGAAATAAAGAGCTCTGTAACCCTTCAAGCCATCCTCCCAAATCTATATATGCAGCAACCATACCGTCAGTCATAATCTGAAGATGCATACAAGTAAGAATAGTTGTGTGGAATGGAAAGAAGATAGCACTATAATGTTGACTAGTCATGCCCATTACATCAGCGTTTTTTTTTTTAAATGGCTTTCATTATAGAACTCCCGTTCCCATCCCATCCACACAGATGTTGCACTAATCTGAGAGTCCCCACGTTTGCCGATTCAAAGGCTAGCTAAGACATCCCGTGAGTGCCACTCACGGGATGTCTTAGCTTAGCTAGCCTTTGAATCGGCAAACGCGGGGACTCTCACATCACCCAGGACTCAGGAGTTGGACTTTTTCTTTGCTTGCTTTAACTGTTTAGCCCATCACAGAATAGTGTAAGTAAGATACAAGCATATGGACTACAACTACAAGTTTCTTGACCCCTTGTCAGTGAAAGCAAGCCATTGATTTCAGAGGAAGACTGACTGACCTGTGTTATCTTAGCACTAGCAGTAGCACCTAGCACGTCACTCTGATGTGTCAAAAAATGGCAAATGCCAGTCGTTTCTTATGCAGATCGAAATGTGACTGCCAGTCACTAGTCCAGAAAGTCTGCATTGTGCGGTTCCGATTCTCCGAATGCCTGACGATCATCAAGGATTTATTTTCGGTTGCACGGAGTCCAGGGTGGACAAATTCAGACTGAGTGGCATGTACAAATAACTGTAGAAGCTCTCTCTCTCTCTGTCCGCTCCGCAAATACTGTTTTTGTCCTAAGAAGGGAAGTGAGCTACTGAGCTCTATAACGAAAGCCATTTAAAAAAAAAAAATTAAACGCTGATGTAATGGGCACGAGCACGACTAGTCAACACTTCACTTGAAGTGAAGTGTTGAAAACGTGACTGTGCCCATTACATCAGCATTTTTTAAACGGTTTCATAGAGCCTACTTCCTCTTAGGACAAAACAGTATTTGCGGAGCGGACAGAGAGAGAGAGAGAGAGAGCTTCTGTTCTACAGTTATTTGTGTACAAACCATCAGTCATAGTCTGGAGATTAAGCACGCCAAAGTACAGAATAGTTGTGGCCTGCACGGAGTCCAGGGTGGACAAATTCAGACTGAGTCTGATAGTTTTTTATGGCAAATAATTGGGGGGCTTTAACTTAGATTGGGGGGGCTGTAGCCTCCCCAAAATCAACGTGGTGATGCCACTGATAAGGACGAGTGCAAGTGTCTTCCATATATATGTGGACAATGAATGCTGCTCTGATGTATGTCTGGAAAAGCTATACAGTCTATGTGCAAGGTAGACCGGAATTCACCAAAACTGCTCCATGCATGCCAGCACTCACCGGACTGAGGCAATGAGAGGTCCCCACAAAAACAAATGGAGCACATCGAGATAAGGAAGGGAGAGCGAGGTGAAGCAGCAGAAGTGGGGAGCCAGGCGCTGAACACTCTGAGGGGAGAGGAAGCAGGATGCTGGAAACACTAGCAATGCGGTGGGTAGGAGTGGACACAGCGGGGGGGTATGAGAGCAATGCTGAAGGAGAGGGGATGGCCACATAGCAAGCAGCAGGAAGAGAAAAAGAGAGAAGCAACAATCCAGAAGTGGAGAGTAAGACGTGGGGTAGCAGGAGGAACCAGGATGAAATAAGAAATGAGGGAACTAAACAGAGCAAGAGATAGAACAGCCGAAGGAGCCTCCGGCTGCAACAAAAAAGAATCTTGGCAAAGCCCAGGATGTTGTGACCTTTTAAACTCGATGGGGGAGTGATGTTGTTGAACCTCGGGCTTAAAGCCCTCCCATTGTTCTGTCACAATCAGGTCCTGCCAGCATGGTTGCCACTTTTAAGATTTTACAGGAAATGGCTTGAAGGTAAAATACCACCAACATAGATGTTTAGAAAATCAGTTTTATTTCTCCCTAGTAATATTAGAAAAACAGAAGTATAAGGTAAAATATTACCATTTGGAACACAGAGACAGTCATACACCAGATGTGGAGGCTGGGTGCTTCTGGGGATCCCCAAAGGGGGTTGTCCATGTACTAAGATTATATACTGCAGATAAGAGACATTATGTTGCTGGAGTAACAAGTTTATAGACGTCAATGTGTTTCTGTACTCAGTGTTCCATTAGTCAAAACCTGGGCGTCTATACCCAGGACCACTGCTTTTTGTATCAGTTATAGTTATTTGCTGACTAACTAACTTAGAAGAACAACAGAGTTCTTCTCCTAGATTTTGCTAGGCTAAGCATACTGACTTTGAAACATAAGTGGCGCTACAGACCACGGAATATTATAAAATGATATAATTACATCTGTTTGGCTGCTAATCTCACAGCTGTTGTTCGATGTCCTTCTAGGACAATAATACACATTTCTGGCTAACTCATTAGATATTTGGCTGAACAGGAGATTCCTGACTAGGCCCTAATATAGAACAACATAACAGCACATTAGTGATCATCAGTGCATAATACATGTTAATACATTCTCCCTTGTCTGTCATGGTAGTAACGAGTGTCCTCATATGGTATGGCAGGGCAGGCTGGTCTAACATAGGTTACCTAGATTCCACAGTAGAAAGTCTATACAAATGTTTTCATTTTTAATCAGATTATCATTTTTTAAAACTATATGGAATATAAATTCTGTGGATAAATGTCAAAATTGCAAGCAACAACAGGAAATCAAAAAGTAGGTTTAATATTTTGATTTGGTTTTAAAATGGAATAATAAAAAACATGAAAGTTAAATTGCCTTTTCTAGCATAAAATGAACTTATAGTGTATGTAAATATTCTTATCCTTGTTGACTTCTCCTTAATAACCTATTGTTGTATTCCTCAACAGAGAAACACACAGAATCAAGAAGCCCAAACTATTGTGCATTAGGGTACAGTAAATTCCAAGACAGTACAAGCAGATTAGTTCCATAAGGTTCCTCAAGAATGAAACAAAAGCATTGCTAAATAAGCAATTTAAGGTTCGCAGCTACTGTAGAGAATGAGAAGGAAAGAAAGAAAGAAAGAAAGAAAGAAAGAAAGAAAGAAAGAAAGAAAGAAAGAATTGATAGATATATAGATACATGCAGTACATACTGTACATACTGAACATGCATAAATAAATAGTTAAAACATAAAAAAAAAACACAATTCCAGGGTACAGTGTTGCCCACCAGGAGGAAGCACCCTGTGATAAAGATGTCACACTTTCCTGTGTGACACATTGGAGTAATTTCCTTTTAATTATTACATCGCTGCAGTATCTTATATGAGATCATTGGCAGAAGCTATAATAAGAGTGATTTATCATGATGAATCACACTGTAGTTCCTAGTATTAATGAAATACAAGGTAATTGGAGTAAAGGTAAAAAAATAAATAAATGAAAGATCTCAAAAGTGAATCATGGTATGCAACTGCATAGTGTTTGAGTATCCTTTGAAGAACTCCCAGGATATGTCCCCCCCCAAAAAAAAATGTCAATAAGAATCCCTAAGGAAAGGCCTAGTAAGTTAACAAAAAAAGTTCTCTTAATATCCTTCTTTGAAGACTTGGAATAATAAAGAATGGATTTCCCATGCACAAAGAAAACTTCTCAGAGAGTCAGCAACATATACTGGCAGAATCAGGAAATATTTTAAAATATAAACTATATCAGGAAATAAGGTCTTTTCAGCAATATAATTATATAAAAAATAGAACTACAGAATAAGTGTTAGAGAGTAAAAAGAGAAAAAGGGGCTGTGAATCATTGATTAATGGAGGTAAAGATGGCTGGATGATTAGATACAAGTGCAGAGATGAAAAAAGAATTCTGAGATTAGGGTGGAAGTTAACAAAGGACAGAAGCAGTACATGACATGTGCAAGGTTGTTCCAGGGGTAGGATAGACAATAGGAGAAGAGGCTCAGCAGATAATTTTAAACAAGCCACAAGAGAAGTGGTGAGTGTCAGGAGGGTGGAGAGAAGAAGCTGAATCCATTCTTTAGTGGTCTTTTGACTACTGCATCCAAGAAGAGATGTGGTTGTTGGAGTAAGGCAACCAATACAATGTGAGGAGCATGTGTGTTGCTGTGGGGTATCAGTTGTTGGATATTGTCTGATAATGTGTGTGCATCTTGCCAGTTGCCATCCCTATGGACCAAGGAACTGGACATTTGGCCTATCAGTTTGAAGGCTTACCTCAGTACCCTGGCCACTTGGAGAACACAGACTATGGATAAACTGAACACTACAGTGAGCAAGATATGGATAACAGTGGACCGGCTGGAGCAGTGACCATGGTAGTTGTTGTCCCTGGGGGCAGAGTCTTCTCCATCTGAGATGAAAACACCATACCTATTGAGGAGGACAAAGGCCATGATATGTTTTTACTGATGCTTGTCTTGAGTTAGCAGCCTCAATGCCTGAATATCTCACGATCAAGGATGCTATGTATCACTTTCAGGCACTCCTACATATTGCCCTGTGAAGCTGCAACATAAAATACGTGACAGTCTGTGGTTTATGTGATACATACATAGTCAGAGGTTGGACAATACTATTTTTCTGAGGCAGAACATGAGTAGTAAGTGTGGCTGGCTGGATGGCAAGTGGAAAAGTTGGCATTTTTAAGTTGCCCCTAACAGAATCCATGTAATGCTGACCTGTGGATCATCCAGTGCCAGATGTTGAGGTGAAGTTAGAAAGAAGATGATTAGTAGATCTTGAGACTACAAGGCTCAGGTGTTGCATAATTTGGGGCTGACATGGCTGTGCAGAAGGGGAAGTTTTCTCAGCTTACCATGTTGGAAGGAACAAAAGCAGTGGCTTGGAACCACAATATCCAAAATGCTCAGCAGGGGTCAGATGCCATTCATGAACAGCACTGGAGAGAGCTGGCTGATAAAGAGTAAAACTGGAAATGTGTGCGACTCAGAAAACTTACCAAAAGGAAAGTGGAAATAGCAACCATGAGGACATCAGGGTGGCACAACTGGCCATTACTTCAGTGAAGAACTATGCCTATGCCTATATCTCAGAGTGAATGATAGATCATAAAGGAGAACTGGCCTCATTAGTAGGTTGATGTGAACGTGTCAAAGTTTTTATTCTTCAGGTCTGAAGATGCCAACTTTCTAGGCGGTGCCCCTGGGTCACCCAATGGGTTCCATGTCAAAACAGTGACTGCATAATGGCGATCCTTGACAAGAGTACCAAACCTGTAATGCGAACACTTTGGTAAAATACTTTTCTTGAGGGAGACTTCACCCCCCTGTACCCTCCACACACCTTTATTTTATATTCCAACTCCAGGGCAGGGGGGGCACTCTGGCATGGGGGAGCAACCGTGGGTCTCCCAAAGGTGTTGGCACTGTGATTCTGTCACAGTTGTCACAGGTCGCCATTCCGCAGCTGCCGTTTTGATGCAGCAGTAGACTCTTGGCCACAGTGTGCCAATAAATACACCTGATACAGTTATACAGCCATAAATACCCCATACAGTCATAAATGCACCTGACCTGGTGGGAGCCAGAAAGTGTGCAGACTGCAGGAGCATTTACCTGATGGAAGGCAGGTGATTACGGTTGATCCAATTCACTGCAACTGATAGTATATGATGGGGTTCTGACAGACTTTTCAGGGATATTTGTTAGACTTAAACCAAAAGAGACAGCCCTGAAGTCCATGTTTAAAAAACTGAAATACGAACTTGATTCAGTCAGTGCCAGCTGCTCAATAGACTGCTGATGAACTCTAGAACCAGAAAATCAAAATGTTGGAGAATGTAATCCCACACCAGAAATTTTTGCTAATACCAAATACAGCACCAAGAGAGAGAGATGCACTGCTGCGGTGATGACCTTTGAATGAAAAATCAAAACTAACCAATGTCCAATCTGCACATGTCTGGTGGCTGTACAGATGGAAGTTACCACATGTGATTTAACAAAACAGTAAGATTTTTCCCAGTTCCATGGCAAACATTTACTCTTATTTCACCAGGAAAGTTGCATGGCACAGTGTTCCTTTATATTCCAAAATTTAATGTAAATACGATGATTATTTAAAAAGTATTTTCCTTTCCTTTTATGCCTCAAACTACCTCATCAGCAACCCCCTGGACATAAGAACTATTACTTTAATCTGGATAGGTGTCTCTCTACAACAAAAACACATTCTTTCTTAAAGGGAACAGTCAGCACAAAGTTGTGCAAATATGTTATTTTTACTTACTGTTTACTGAAATATAATCGATTGTATCAGACTAATTCTGTTGACTTACAAGGTGACACTTTCTGTAACTACAAAGCCCAGAATCCCCTGCAGCTGACATCAGAGGAGGACTGCAGCAGTGGGAGATTCAATATCCTGCATTGCATGTTAGAAATTTTATAAGATCCAATCAGATGTTTACCAGTTCTGATGTTCACCCAAGACTAGTACAGTCCAGCAGGACCAGAAAACAAAAGATCAAAGTTTATAAAATCTCCAACATGACTCCTCTCCATATTTTTACTTAAGTAGTTTACCAAATAACCCTAGTCTGTCTAATTTAATTCAGTGGGGAGAGTCCCCCCCTCCCCCCGAGGGCCCAGTAACATTTGGGATTGGGCAAGAGTTGGTTAGAGCACCACCAGCACTGAATATTTTATTTAGTTTGTTTACCGGGTTAGGTGCGCTAGCCAAAGTTGACTATTTTCAGGCATGACCCTGGAGAATACATTCATAAAATGAGATGGAAAATTAACAATACATAGTAAATAGTACATGTAGAAAAGAATACAAATCAAGACAGTACTTTATATATTACATATAGCTTAGGCACAAGGTGCCAATTAGTTCATGCAAACAGCAGCTAAGACTGGGCTAAGTGGCAGCTATGAAGACATTTTATGGCTACACAACAGAGACCTGGACACAAATAAGGTGGCCAGCTGTGAGGCCTTTAGTGGGATCAAAGCATGTGCAAGGGTCCTGGGATAGGTGGCAACATAGTTCTTTTTTGAAGATGGGGTGGGAGTTAGCCTGCCTCAGGGCAGGAGGGAGGGAGTTCCAGGTGGCCGGAGCAGTGCAGTGAAATGCTCCAGAGCCTTTTGAGGTGAGACACCTTGGTACGGTAAGTAGAGATTTATTTGCCGGGCGTAGTCCATAGGCTGGTGTTTGTGGAACCAGTAGGGCTGCAAGGGAGGAGGGGGTTTGGTTACGGATAACAGAGTCTGTGAGGGTCCCTAAGGAGTAAAGTCGGTAGGCACTAGGAGAGAGTCAGTCTAGGTTGCTATACAGTGTGCAGTGGCGCTTGAGGCGGTGTGAGGAGGAGGCATACTGACATATGAGTATCAGTGTAAGGTCAATTCCAGTTTAGGACTGAGGCACATGTAGCAAAAATAACTGTTGTCCACATACACAAACTTGGGAATGTCATTGCAAAACTATAAGAAAAGGATAAACTCCATCCATAAATTTTGGGAAAATTCCACAGAATTCCATGAGTAGCGGAATTCTGACATTTCACATGTGAAATGATTTTTGTTGATTAATAATCTGCAGTTATCATAAACTGAAGATTTTTATGTTGATTGCGCGCATGCGCAAGAAACATATTGCGTCAGCTTTCTCCACAAGCAGGTTGTGGAGGCGTGGCACTGTTGTGCCCAATGCCCCCACAGCCTGCAAAGACTTGTCCCTTGTCCCCCAATGCCATGGCATGCTGCTGCTGACACTAGTTCAGCCAGCATGCCACAACCTTCTAAAAAGTAGCCACTGCAATCAGGGGCCACCTCTTCATTACCAACGTCAAGCATCCACTGCAATGAAGGGCGACCCGTCATTGCAGAGCGGATGTTTACCCTGATATTGTTTGTGAACATGGCGGCAGCTTTCGCCGTGTTCACAAACAATCTCTTCCCGTGTTTACTTGCCGACTCCGGTCAGCATTCTGTAACCCCGCCCCGTTTGTTCCTGCCAGCAGCGTGCCCAATCCCTTTGGCATAATGACCCCCCATTTTGTTCCTGCCGACAGAAGTGCCCAACTCTGCTTCCACATTGCTGGCCCCAAACCAGCATTTGCTGGCACGCTGGTAGCCCACCCCAGCATGCCAGATGCCCCTGTGAAGGTAAACTGTCCCACAACGCCTTTTTGTTTTGTTGGTCCCTGAAAAAAGGGAACTGTCCCTCGGCGCTCAACCTGCCCCCCACCCACAACCCGCACCCACCCAGTGTGCACCCTGCCTCCCCATACCCCTCCCTCACCCCATACTTACCTCCGGAGCTCAGCGCAACGATCTTTGGTGGACCAGGAACACTTCTGCACTCTTCAAAGCTGACAGCGAACTGAGGAAATGCCAGTAATAAATAGGGTTTTTTCAACTTTAGTGCAGATCTCGGGCATTTTTGGGAATGTTTTCACCAAATTTTCAACATGGGGTTTTTGGGACCCCTCCTCATGAATTCTTGAAATGTCATGGCGTTAATCGGCCCCGAAAGGTGGTTTCGCGGTCACTGTGCAGAATCACCCTTCGGGGCTGATTAACAAAACGACAGTGCCAGTGTTCATGAGGTGGGCTCTCAAAAAGCCTATGTTGCAAATTTGGTGGGGAAAATCAAAAAATGACTGTTCTATGAACGTGCGTTTCGCAGTTGCTACGTCCGCTCATAACTTCGCGAATTTACAATATTTTCACGCTAGATTTTCAACATTGACATTTTGTCACATCTCCTTGTGAGCAGTCAGCTGTCATTGTTTACATCCTGGCTGAAATGTGTTTTCACACTTCTGGCGCAGAATAGCACGGTCGTTGTGGGAAATCAGTGCTCGGGACAGATTAAGAAAATGACAGTGGCACTGTTCATGAGCAGAGGTTCTAACATCCCTATGTTGAAAATTTGGTGACAAAACTCCATAACATGACTATGTTCCAAGTGTGCGTTGAACTGTTTCCACGCACCCTTGTAACTTCGCAAATTTGTAATACTGTCACGCCACATTTTCAACTATGGCATTTTTTCATAACTCCTTATGAACACTACAGCTGTCATTTTTCACATCCTGGCTAAAATATGTTTTTGCACTCCTGCTAGACAGTAGCATGGTCACTCTAGGAAATCAGTGTTTGGGACAGATTAAGATCGACCGAGTGAGGGGGGGGAGTGACCGAGCTCAACTGAGCTCTGTCGGAACTGGTGCGGATTTCTTTGTGTTCAGACAAAGGCCCCAACACAAGAGCCCAGTACAAAAGGGCAGCCTGCAGCACTGGGAGAAACAGAACGAGAGAGTGAGTGAAGGAGGGGGAGTGAGCAAACTCACCGGAGCGCTGTCTGGACTGCTGTGGATTTCTTTGTGGGCAGAAAAAGGCATCAATACAGGCAGGGGCCCAGTACAAAAGGCCAGCCTGCAGTGGTGGGACAAACAGTATGAGCAAGTGACACAAGGGGACTTAGTGAGCTCAATGGAGCTCTATCAGGACTGCTGGGATTTCTTTGTGGGCAGAAAAAGGTGCCAATGCAGGCAGGAGCCCCATACAAAAGGGAAGCTTGCAGCACCAGGACAAACAGAATGAGCGATGAGAGAGGGAGACTGAGCAACCTCAACGGAGCTCTGTCAGGATAGCTGTGGATTTCTTTTTGGACAGACAAAGGTGCCAACGCAGCCAGGAGCCCCATACAAAAGTGCAGTCTGCAGCGCCAAGAGAAACAGAATGAGTGAGTGACAGAGCAGTAGTGAGCGAGCTCAATGGAGCTCTAGTGTGACTGCTGCAGAGTTCTTTGTGGGTAGAAAATGTGGCAACGCAGGCAGGAGCCCAGTACAAAAGGCCAGCTTGCAGCGCCGGCACAAACAGAATGCGAGAGTGACAGAGGGGGAGTAAGCGAGCTCAGTGGAGCTGTGTCAGGACTGCTTCAGATTTCTTTCTGGCCAGAAAAATCTGCCAATGCAGGCAGGATCCCAGTACAAAAGGGCAGCCTGCGGCACCAGGAGACACAGAACGAGCGCGTGAGGGAGGGGGAGTCAGTGATCTCAATGGGGCTCTGTTGGGACTGCTGCAGATTTGTTTGTGGGCAGAAAAAGGCAGCAATGCATGCAGGGGCCCAGTACAAAGGGCAGCCTGCAGTGGCAGGAAAACCAGAATGACCCAGTGAGTGAGCTCAACAGAGCTAATATTGTAACTGTTGCAAATTTCTTTGTGGGCATAAGAAGCAGCAACGCAGGCAGAACCCAGTAGAAAGGGCAGCCTGCAGTGCTGGCAGGAACAGAATGAGCAGTGAGAAGGGGAGTGAGCGAGCTCAACTGAGCCGGTTGGGACTGCTACAGATTTCTTTGTGGGCAGAAAAAGGTGCCAACAGAGGCAGGAGCCCAGTACAAAGGGCAGCCTGCAGTGCCAGGAGAACCAGAATGAGTGAGTGAGACGGGGTAGTGAGCGACCTCAACGAAGCTCTGTCAGGACAGCTGTGGATTTCTTTGTGGGTAGAAAAAGCCACCAACACAGGCAGGAGCCCAGTACAAAAGGGCAGCCTGCAGCACCAGGAGAAACAGAATGAGCGAGTGAGAGAGGGGAAGTGAGCAACCTCAATGGAGCTCTGTCGGGACAGCTGCAGATTTCTTCCTCAGTGGAACAAGGCGCCAACGCAGGCAGCAGCCCATTACAAAAGAGCAGCCTGCAGCACCGGGACAAACAGACTGAGCCAGTGACAGAGGGCCCCTGAGAGAACTCAACAGATCAATGCAATCAGCATTTAGCCTTGACAAATGCTTGTTTTAATTACAATCTGTTGAAAATTATTCTGTGCTTTATGTGATCCAAGGAAAATTATTGTATGGTTTATGTGACCCATGGAAAATTATTCTATGGTGTATGTGATCCATGGAAACTTATTCTGTGCTTTACTAAGAAATGATTTTTTGGAGTTTTGCAGAACTTAAAAAGAAATTCCATAAAGGGTTTCAGAAGTGGAATTGCCATTCTGCACAAATTCTGCCAATGAAATTCTGAGTTCAGCACTGCCCAAAGTGGTACCTTGCAAACATATATGAGCAGAACCAGCTGGCTGACTTAGACATAGCTGCAACATACAATACGTGCGTGACATGACAAGCATCTAAAAGTGGTGCAGTGTATTATAATTATGGGAAAGACTTATTCAGGGAGGTTACTGGACTGCTACAAGCTGAAGGTGAACTCAATACCTTATTTAAAAGAACATTTCATGGGATTTCAAATTGTGGCAGGTACGGTTCATTAATGTTCTGGTTAGGATGTGGAGCTAAACATGGTTAACATGGTGCAAACTGTTATGTATTTCATGCCTGTCTGTCTCTCTCTATCTGTCTGTCTACGTACTTACTTACCTATCTATCTACTGTAGCTAGCTGTCTATCTGTTTATCTATCTACAGTATCTATCTGTCTATCTATAGTATCTATCTGTCTGTCTATCTACTGTATCTATCTGTCTGTCTATCTACTGTATCTGTCTGTCTGTCTATCTCTCTATCTATCTATTGTATCTCCGGCGCCGGGTATCTAAAGTCTACACTACCCCTGCCTTGGTGGCCACTAACAAGGTTGAGGGGCCTGGGTTCCTATTTTACATTAAAACTGGTTCTTTTCCAAGGATAACATAAATGTGTAGTGCATCCACCCAGAGTGTACCTTTCAGCATGCTAGAATAAAATCTGGTACACCTCCCGGGATGCTGTACCCACCCACCTTACCATAAAGTCACCCCAAACATGACCCAATGAACAAAACCCCACATTTCCCAGTTTGAAGAATGATTGACTCTCTCTAATAATATGCTTAGACATCAAGGTTATGAAAAAACAGCAAACAACAATTTATGTACATGGGGGTGAGGGTTAGGAAAGGAATACTGGAAGCAGAGGTTAGCTATTTACAGTTGGTTTAGATTGGATGGACATTTGGTTTTGATTGGCATGAAATTACAATAATCATTTTACATTTTACTTTCAGACTCCCTTTTTGGATGTTTGGCCACCCACCAACCTTCTGATATATTCAGATGCTTTCTCTGTCTAGCTGACTAGCTGAAGTAGATGTCAGAATATGTATTAGATGCCCACACAAAATACCAGCCCCAGAATGCATTAGAACCCTACAATGCTAACACCTAGATCTGGGTACCCAGTACTAGTTTTTAAAGGTGCAGGCCTGTTAAACGGTGCAGCTGTGGTGGATAGCATTGCAGATGAGTTGGGGCCCTTAAAAGAAAATCAGGTTAACCTTTATTTCTTAAATTCTGAGACACATCAGCCCACCTGTGACTTGGCAGAAACATTATCAACTTGGATGCGCTGGCTCAACTTTAGATTACTGAACTTGGAAGCTTAACTTTAACTAGTTACAGTTCCCTGATTTTGGAAGAGGGTGAGTCTGCCTTCTCATGGTTTGAAGTCATCATCTGTATTTGAGAAGCATTGTTGAGGATACGAGCAGGAGCTGAGGATGACTCCTGGACAACAGGCTTGAAAGCTTGCATTTTCCGGAAACCTCTCTGCATGAAGTTGGTGCCCCTTCTCTCTGGGCTTTGCAGACACATTCAGTGCAGACCAGGCCAGGACCAGGGTCGGCACATTTCAAATATCCACGTCTGACTATACCCCTCTCAGGGGGAAACACAAATGGCAGTGCCCTAAGTGGTGGCACACTACCAGGCTGTCTCCCAGGCAAATCTGAAACAGTCTGTATCATCCAGCACATTTACATGAGCACATTTACATGTAAACTTTGCAGTTGCTTTTAGTAGTCACAACTACTTCAACCATGCGCCAGTGTGGCCACATGGTCCTTTAGCTTGTAAACACAACCTCTCTATGATGGGTACTTTCCCTCTAATGCTAGGGTGACCCAGAGACTCAGACTTTCACAGTCCATGCAAGACAAATCCTTTTCCTTAAGGTACTTTAACACAGATTGAGCTTGAGGCATAACTCCCCACCATTTAGCAGACTTTACTGGTTAGAAAAACTGATAGCCCCTTATGTGCCCTTTTGGATTCTGCTCTTATTTTACATTTATTTGCTGCCCTTTTCTTGCCGTAGCTGCTGAAATAAACAGTCCCATGCAGCTGAACAAACCCACTCATGAATATTAATTCCCTACCATTAATATTCATGAAGCCGGGTTTTCTTCTAGCCCGAACAGTGTTCTTTGTCTAAAACATTTGACTGCTTCCTCCGGTCCAGCCTGAGTCACCAGCTCCTGCCCTGAACCTTACAGGGACTGAGACCCCCAGAGAAGCCATTCCTTTGACTGCAATTATGATTCAAAAGCAGAGCACACCTCCACACATGTACGAGCTCTGACCAGCTTAAAGAAACACTGGTGGCTCATGATCCTGCTCTGTGAGCCTGAAAATGAGCTGAATAGGGCACAGTGGCTGTTTGGGGAAACTGAGGAACATATGGGGACCTGGGTCAGTGGTGGTGAAGATCAGGGACAACTTGGGGAACCTACAGGCACAGGAGGTGCTCCAGAAATGGGAGCAATGGGAGGCAAATGGTCCATCAAGGTACACCTCATTTGGAGGGACATTACACCATCTATCCATCCATCTATTCATTTATCCATCTACCTTCCATCTATCTATCTGCCTATCTACCTACCTCTCTGTCTGTCTGTCTCTCTCTCTCTCTCTCTCTCCCCCTCTGTATGTATCTATCTATCTAGATCTCCAGTCAGAATATGTAATGGGTTGCAGTAGTGAGAGATGAAACCTCATTATTACTCATGAACTGTGAAGAAACAAGTTAGTTGTGTAGATCTTAGTACTGTATTCATGTGCAGATACAGTGAATGTGTTTTTGCACTGCAACCCATTAAATATTTTATGTATACCATATTTGTTTAATGGGCAAGTAGTCAGCTGCAGGGACTGTGGGGCATTCTTCTCCAGGGTTATGCTCTGGTGGAAGGGACATTGCCCCTTATGCATGACCTTTGCTCCATACTACACTGGTAGTGGCAAAAGATGAAATAGTTCAGCTTCAACATCAGCTCAGCTGATGTCCACAACACACAACCCCACTCTCCCAAAGGTTTATCCAAGGGACTGGAGAGTGGTAGAGAATTCAAGGGGGAAGGGACTACCACAAGGGGTGACCAAACCCATATCATCCTAACAGCAAATTGCTTTATACCCCTGGAGAAGGCACAAGAACCTGAGTCCACCAGGGGTAACTTTAAGTCTGTTGGGTGAGAGGGCAGGATGACTTGGTGGCACCAGGGGGCGGGGAGAGTGGGAGGAATTTAGCATAGAGTGTCTTTGTCATTGGAGACTCAGTGATAGGAGTACAGAAGATGATGGCAGGGGAAGGGGGGGTGATCAAGTGCCTCCTGGTGCAGCACCCATCCAGGATATAGTTAGGATTGGAAAGGTAATGGAGATGGGGAGGGGGAGCTGATAAACTTGAGTATCAATGTTCTGCGATCCATCTTCTCAAAACAGTGAAGAATAACTTTTAGAGGCTGGGGGACAGACTGAAGGTAACTTGGCTTCCCTGGCTTTTTCTGTGTTCCTCTCTGTGTGGGGTAGATGGAATCGAAAAGATAGAGTGAGAAAAGAGGAGACTGAGGAGTTCAATGGGGGGGGTTGAAGGGGTGGTGTCAGGAGGATGTGTACTACTTTGGGAGGGAATGGGGGCCTGTAGGGACAGGAGGATCTGCAAATGTGATGGTCTTCACCTAACAAGAGAGGTGATCAGTGTGCTGGTGCAGAAGTTCGATGTCCACATTGGTTGTACAATTAAACTGACTTCAGGGGAGGCTGAGGCTAGGGGAACCAGGTACCAGTGATCACCGTTCAGTATGGTTTAACATTAAGATAGGAGAAGGGGAAAACCACATGAGGACACAGGTTTGGGTCTTTAGAAGGGCAGATTTTAAAGACATGGGAGACTGCTTCAGAAACTGCTGGGGGAAGGGGGATTTCCGGGAAGGGGTAGAGGAACAGTGGGTAAACATGAAGCAGGTATAATTAAGGCAACCAGCCTCTGTGTGAAGGAAATGAATAAAAGCAAAAGGAAAAAGAGACCATTACATTACTCTAGGGGAGTGGTCAATGTTGGTGAAGGAAAAAAGGGTTGCATTCAGGAGGTATAAGGAAATGCAGAGGGAAGAAAACAAGCAGGTGTGCCAGGTAGATCGGAGAAAGCAATTAAGGCAGCGAGGGAGGGAAGGGGCAGATAGAGGAAAGAATAGCTAAACTGGTAGCAAATTGGGTTAAGACTTTATTCATTCCTGTACATAAGGGAGAAGAGGAAAGCAAGTGGAGGGAGAAGAGGAAAGCAAGTGGAGGGACAGGATAAGGAGGACAGCAGAGGGAGATTGTATGGGAGGGAACAAGAAAAGGCTGACATCCCCAATAGGTACTTCTGGTTAGTCTACACAGTGGGAAGAGGGGAAGACCAACCACCAGGAAAGAACAGGAACATAGAAGGCAGGGGAGGAGAACTCAAGTACATTTTCAAAGTAAAGAATCCCAAAAGGACTTGCAGCTCTGAAATTGGACAAGGCTCTGGGACAAGGGTATTTAAAGAGCTCAGGCAGGTGCTGGATGCCTCACTGATAGCTTTGTTCAACAGCTCACTGGAATCAGGTGTGATTCTAGAGGACAGGAAGCTATCAGATGTCATCCCTCAGCAGGGAAGACACTAGTAACTATAGGCCAGTAAGCCTCACTTCAGTATTTGGGAAATTAATGGAAAAGTCTGTACAGTAACTTAAATCCAATGGACAAAGACAAAGGACAAATGTAGCATAGATTCATGGGGTGGGGGGGTAGGAATCATGCCAGATGAACCCAATTTCTTTGACTAGGTGACCAGGGAAATAGATATGGGGAGCAGTGGACACAGTCTTATCTGTACTTTAGCAAGGCCTTTGACACCGTGCTGCACTAAAATGGTTCAGGGGTTGCAGTGAATGCCCTGTGAGGGCTTACTGAGTTATCTCAACATGCACACCCTGAGGAGTAGAGTGAGAGAGGATATGACAGAGACCTAGAAGTACTTAATTAGAGTAAACAGGGTACAGGAAGGAAATCTCTTTTGAATGAGGACGAGTACCAGAATCAGAGAGTATGTGATGAAGCTGGAGTGAGAGGAGTTTAAGAGGGATGTGAGAAAGTACTACTTCACTGAAAGAGTGGTAAACATCTGGAGGAGACAGCCAGTGGAAGTGGTGTAGGTGAAAAGACTAGTGTGCTTCAAGCATGCATAGGATAAACTTACAGGAATATTACTTAATAGGCAGGGAGGAGGGGGTCCACCGGAGACCAGTTAGGGTCTATGGAGACAGACTAAGCAGGGACCATCCGGGCAGACTGGGTAGGGTCAAGTGGTCCTTTTCTGCTGACAAATTCTATGTAACCACTGAAATGGGAGACAGATTTGAGAACCTAGCTAGTACTCACCCCGAACTGGGGGCTAGCTGCAGTGGGGAGCAAAACAGAAAGGATGGAGTTCAAATTAGGCTAAGGGACACGGTCAAGGATGGGGGGCTCACAAAGCCAACAAACAACAAGGAAAACAAGAAATTAAGGAGGCTAGGGACAAAATAATAAGGAAGGACTGGTAATGAGCAAGAGAAGATTGGGAGGAAGATGGAAATAGTCTGCCTTAATGATAGGAGCCATAGAAATAAAATTAGTGAGCTCCAGGTAATGGTCACAGACAAGGAAATGGGCCTTGTAGCCATTACAGAAACCTGTGCCACAGAGAATAATGACTGGGACCTGACAGTCCCAATGAACACCACCTTTAGGCAGGATAGAAGAAATGGAAAAGGGGGAAAGAGTAGCCCTCTATGTCAGGGAAGGTACTGAGGCAGTAGAGAATGATTCCATCAGGGAAGGATATAGGAAAATATAATCACTGAGGGTACAGCTCATGATAGCCTCAGGTAAGAAACTACACATGGGGTGTTCCATAGATCACCAGGAAGGGAGAGGGAGAGAGAGAGAGAGAGAGAGAGAGAGAACACTAGGGGTAAAAGCAAAGAGTGGTTTGGTGAAGGGCAAGGTGGTGATGGTGGAGGACCTCAACCTGCCATGTATTGATTAGGACATTCCAGAAGCTAGGAGCACCAGAAGTCATGCCCTGCCAGATACATTTCAGGACTGCCTGATGGTGCAGCTGGTTAGGGAACCCACATGCCAGGCTGCCATCCTTGATGCTGTGCCCAGTCACTCAGAATTCATGGGAGTACAGGTTGGGGAGCCACTAGGTCCAGTGCTCATAAAATCATAGTGTCTGAGCTGGCCTTTGGGACCAGTAAGCCCTCATTAAAAGCTGCAGTTCTGGATTTCAGAAGAACAGATTTTAACTAGATATGGGAATTAGACTGGGACAAGTTAGATGGAGTGGACAGTATCAGGGGAGTGGAGAAAGGATGGGAAGATATTAAGGGGGCCATTCCCAAGGTGGAAAAGTCATGCATGAGAATAGTAAACAAAAAAATTAATTGCAAGTGACAAGTATGGTTCTCTGAAAATGTCAGGGGTGCAGTGAGGGCCAAAAGAAGGCCTTCACCAGGTACAAGAAAAACAGGGGTAGGAAGAATTGGGGGAGTACCAAGTGAGAACTACAGGGGCCAAAAGAGTGGTCAGGGATGCAAAAGCAGACCCAGAGCTGCATATTGTAGGGAAAAGCAGTTGTTCAGAAATATTAGGGGAAAAAAAAGAATGGGACTGGAAATTGTTAGGCTAACAAAAGGAGGCAGGGTAACAGGAGATTGAGAAAAGAGTAGCCATTCTTAATGCCTAGTTCTGCTCTGTATTGTTTTGTATCGAATTGTATTATTCTGGGACTTCTAGTGTGGATGGGAACCTAATGGTTACCTATGAGTTCAGCTCCATTGAGCTACTTGTTAATCCATCACATTTAATCATTTCTAGTTGCTTCTATATTTACTACTTATGAAAAAGTGAATCTGGCTCTTGTCTGCTTCTGCTCGATCAGTTTCTGGAGCCCAGTAATTTAGTTTGAGCTATTTGCTAAGGGCTGCATCATCAGGGATTATTGACTTACCTCTGGAAGCCATGGCAACTCCCAAGACCCATGTGGTGGTGGTGGGTCTGGTGGACATCTCCGACATCAGGTCCATGCTGCAAGCATTGGTTCAAGATGTACCCACTATTAAGGCATCCGTAGCACAGTTAGATGAGAGGATGGAAGCTGCTAAACAACAGATCGCAGATGCTGACTTTTCTCTCTGAAGGTGGAATCTGACACAGCCAGGCATGGTGACGAGATCAAGACATTGGAGAAACAAGTACAATCCATCTGGGTAAAGCTGGAGGACTTGGAGAACAGAGGGAGACACTATAATTTAAGAATTATAGGGGTTCTGGAGGGGGCAGAAGGTGCCAATATGTGTGAATTTCTGCAGCAACTTCTTCAGAAAACACTGGACTTTTATTGGGATGTTCCACTGGAAGTGGAAAGAACCCATAGATTGTTGGGGCCTTGGCGGGCCAGAGGTATGCCCCCCTTGGCCCATTATCACATATTTGTTGCAGTTCTGAGTGAAAGAGCAAATACTGCGCCTAGCCCAGGAGAGGAGTCCTTTAAAATGGAATGGCCACACTATTCACATCTTTCAGGATTTCTCTAAGGAAGTGGTCACTCGAAGGAAAGCATTTGCCCTATCCAAAAACAACTTGCTCAAAGGAGAATACAATACACCATGTGGTACCCAATAATCCTGGCAGTACTATGGGAGGGCCGGTGGTTGTGCTTCCATACCCCATAAGATGTGCAGCAATTCCTTACTATCACACTGTGAGCTTCACATGCATCAGACCTGGCTGCTCCAGGCATATCCCATTCCATCAGACAACCCTGTCAAAGGCATCAACCGTCTGCTATGGAGGTTTCTCCTTATACAGTACTTCTTCCATGGGAATGGTGCAATCATCCCGTTCTGAGACTGGGACTGTTGCCAATTCATCTCCTAAAGGGGGCAGTAATCAGCTTTATAACCTAATTGGCATGGAAATATATGCAACAATGGATCACCTCACCCCTCGGCAGTTTCATCAGGTGATACTACACCATCTGGGATAGGTGCAGCATCTTCATCACCACCTTCAATCTCGAGTCCCCCAGGTTAGTCACCAGATCCAGACCCCAAACATCCCCAGCTGTTACCGACTCCACTACTGGATGATCCTCTGCCTACTGGAATGGAATGGGCAGGCTATGTGAAGAAAGACTTAATTGCATCCTTGCCTCTGATTCTGCCATCACTGACTGGTATTGATAGCTCCAACTTCTGCAAGCATCAGCACCACCAATGGAAGATTGCTGGGGTCAGAAACACCATCCACGATGACTGCAGGGAGAATGGGGGTAGAGACTGCGCAAGGCTTATAATGGACATTGGGACTGTCTATGTGGTAACTTCACTGCACCTTGTTTCCTGAGTAGCAGGAATAGTTGAGACTATTTTGGAATTTGATTTGGCTACGGGGGTAGGGGGGCATTGTAGTCAGCTCTGCAGGCTCACTAGAGTAGAGCTTAGTTCAGCTAAGTACTCTCCATATAGCAATCGGGGGCTGTATGGGACTGGAGTTCATTAGGATGCTTCTCTCCTCTCCTCCCCTTTATGTCTGCCTCACACCCCTCCACTTCCATACTGGCTCCCTTCAGTTGTAGGTATATGACTGGGAGGGGTATTTAGAGTATCACCCTACCTTACTTGTCATTTAGGAATTTTTTATTTTATTTATTTATTTTTTTGTTGACTTTTATTTTAAGCCTGGGTTTTCTGCTTTTTATAGAGACACCAGTTCCATAAAGCGGAAGGAGCATGGTTGGACAACACACTAAACTTGGCTGTCATCTGATAGTGATGTTCAAATCTATACCTGTTGAGGAGAGGGAGGACATGGGTGAATTTCAGCCACCGACTAAAACTGTCTCGCTCCTCGAGCTACACATACTCCAAATGTGGGAGTTGTCCGAGCTCTGGTTAATGTCTTGCTGGCAAGTTCTTTTCTATGATGTTATAAGGGAATGGGGATATGAGTATACACACTGTTTGAGATTTGTTTGGGGAGCACTTCTGTGGTTAATATTTCCCTTTGATGATTTGTTTTGTTCTTTTGGGAAGTTTTTTTATTACACTTCAGGAAGTATTGTTTAGCTATATATCTGTGTGTTTTTCTATATGTTTGTTGTTTAATTGGAGTGGGAAGTTGAGGGATAAATATCCTGCTGTCACTAATGATTTAATTGTTATCAAGGAATATAGTTCTGACTGGTCACTTTTTTTTTACAACAAAATCTTGTTTCTTGGTTTCATAGGTATCTGTTTACAGGGAATCTATTTCTTCATTTTCTTGCACTGGCCACTGAATATTTGTCTTGATGGCTAATTTGTGGGTTATTGCATAGAATGTGCAAGGCATGAATCACCACATAAAACATAAAAAGGTTCTCTCCTACCTCAGGTCCTATAACCGTGATGTCACTTTTTTGCAGGCAACCCATCTCCTTAAAAAGGAGGTGGCAAAGCTACTGAGAGGATGGGTGGGGAAGGCCTTATCTAGTTCTTTTTCTGCCAAGAAACATGGGGTATCGATCCTGTTCAGAAGGGGTTGTCCATTCCAGATGGAACAAATTTCTTCCAACAAAGAGAGGCGATGGCTCCAGCTCCTGGAGAAAGTTTATGGTGTCCAAGTACTGTTAGTTTACATTTATTTAAGGAAATCAGATATACCTTTGAGCCAGGGGCTCTTTTACTAAGGTTCCACATCAGGTTACTTGAAACATTAGGACAGGCAGTGGTGTTGTGCAAAAGAGAAATAAACATAGCAGCCGGAGGGCTTTGTCAATTAACAAACCATCACAATTGTGCAAATCACTTCTATAACAATTTAAACAATAAAGATTCATATAGGTAGCCATCTGAAAGAGGGAGGCGAGGCCAGAGTCTGGTGTAAAGAGGGAGAAAGAGACGGAGTGGGGGTGGGTCAGGGCCAGGGTCAGCGAGAAGGTATGTGGAGGGAGTAGAGGAGGAGAAGGGAAGGAGTAGGGAAGGAAAGGTGGGGTACAGGGAGTGGGGGGGGATAAACCATTTAGGTGTAACAGTTGCAAGAGGCACAGGAGATGAGGTAATGACGCAGGCTAAGTTTAAAGGCACCCAGGGTTGCTTTGATGATAACTTCTGCTGGCAGGGTGTTGAACCAGGAGGAGGCTCTGAAAAAGAAGGATCGTTGGCCTCGGGTAGTCCTGCAAAGGGGAACAGTGAAGGAGAGGTTGTTTGAATTCCTGGTTTGTCATGGGCCACTATATGGTCTCAGCAGTGCCTGTGATTTAGGGGGTAGTAGGTCCAATGTTTGCTTATTTGCTAAGATGCAGGTTTGATATTTAATTCTGCCAGATAGTTGGAGCCAGTTTGCAAGTTCATAGATCTTGCAGGTGTGTGTAAGGTGGTTTGCAGATGTTTGGAGACGGCATGCCTTCTTTAGTGCTATGGCAATGTGTCAGAGAGCTGTGTCAGTGGCAGACCCGTAGATCACAAGCCCATAGTTTATTATAGAAATTACTGAACTGTGAATGGCAGTTCTTATGTCTATAGAGCAGGCCTATGCAGATATTCACCGTTTTTGCTAGTTAGTTGATATGTTCAGAGTATCCAATTGTTGGGTCAAGAATCACCCCCAAGATATTTAAATAGATGTACTTGTACAAGGGCAGCCCCTTTGCTGTTTGAGATGAGAGATCTGTTTTACGTTCGACATGCGCATGCGCAAGAGACGCCTTGGGAATGGGACACTTTGGAGGTGTGCCCTTCCTGCAATCCCTGCTCCATTGAGCAGGCGTGGCAGTCCTGCACCAATCAGGCGTGGTGCTCTGTATGACAGCGGTGGTCTTCTCGTCAAAAAAACAATGCTGTCACACACAGCACCGCGACGCCGCCCCCAAATTTTGCTGCCATGCTGGGAGTCACCCCAGCATGGCAACGCCCTCAGCCGTTTGCCAACCGGGTGCCCAATCCGCTGGCTCCATGGGCCCCCCCAGCTATTCTCTGCCACGCTGGGAGCCCACCCCAGCATGGCAAACGCCCCACGCCGTTTTTTTTTACAAACCTGTAAATTGAAAACGGTCCTATGGCGCCTTCTCCCAGCCCCTTCCACAACCTGCACCCACCCACTGCACACCCTGTTTCCCCACACCCCTCAACCCATACTTACCTCCGAGCTTGGCAGGACGATCATCGTGGACTGGAACACGCTCTGCACTCTTCAAAGCCGACCGCGAACTGAGGAAATGCTGGTAAGCTGTATAATGGGCTAGATAGGGGTTTCAACTTTATTGCATATCTCAGGCATTTTTGGAATTTCTGCACCAATTTTCAACATGGGGTTTTGGGACCCCTTCTCATGAATGATGTCACTGTCATGGTGTTATTCAGGCCTCGCAGGGTGATTTCACATATTCACTGTGCAGTCACTGCATGAAATCACCTTGGCCCAAATAACGCCATGACAGTGACACATTCATGAGAGAGCCAAAACCCCATGTTGAAATTTGCAAGAATTCAAAAATTACTGTTTTACGAGCATGCATTGCACAGTTCCTACACAGGCTCGTAAGTTTGCGAATTTTCAATATTTCCACTCCAGATTTTCAACATTGCCATTTTACCACACCTCCTCATGAGCAGTGCAGCTGTCATTTTTCACATCCTGCCCAAAACATGTTTCCGCCCATGTAGCGCACAATGGCGCAGTCGGTGTGCGAACTCAATGTATGGGACACATTAAGAAAATCACAGTGACACTGTTCATGAGCAGAGGTCTTGAAATGGCTGTTGAAAATGTGGTGAAAAATTCTCTAAAATGACTGTTTTACTTAGTGTGCGGCTAAGAGCTCCTATGCACTTAAGTTCAACAATTTTCAATATTTTCACTCCAGATTTTCAACATTTCCATTTTACCACACCTCCTTATGAGCAGTACAGCTGTCATTGTTCACATCCTGCCCAAAATGTGTTTCCACTTCATATAGCACACAATGGCACAGTCGGTGTGCGAAATCAATGTATGGGACATATTAAAAATCACAGTGACACTGTTCATTAGCAGAGGTCTTAAAATGGCTATGTTGAAAATTTGGTGAAAAAATTCCTAAAATGACTGTTTTACGAGCGCATGTTGTATAGTTCCCACGCAGCATAAGTTTTGACATTTTCATTAATTTTACTCCAGATTTTTCAACATTGCCATTTTACCACACCTCCTTATGAGCAGTACAGCTGTCATTTTCACATCCTGCCAAAACGTGTTTCTGCCCATATAGCGCACAATGGCACAGTCAGTGTGTGAAATCAATGTATGGGACACATTAAGAAAATCACAGTGACACTGTTCATGAGCAGAGCTCTTAAAATGGCTATGTTGAAAATTTGGTGAAAAATGACTGATTTATGAGCGCGTATTGCATAGTTCCTACGCACGCTGTAAGTTCGTGAATTTTTCAATATTTGTACTCCAATGACTTCCAAATACCTAAATACATAGAAGCAAGCAACATTCGGCATTGACAAATGCTTGTACTTCTTTGTCACTGATTTTTTTAAGCCATGTCCAAGTGCCAAATACCACTGCAAATACCTGCAAGCGAACGTTCGGCATTGACAAATGCTTGTTATGTTTGCTGTGGGTACCATGGAACAGCATTGATTTAGTTTTGCTGTAGTTAAGAATAAGCTTGTGGGATTTAAACCATGCCTCTACATCAGTGAAGCTTTCTTGTAGTAGCAACTGAAGAAAGGAGGGGTCAGAGTGGGAGGTGAAGATGACAGCATCGTCGGCACAGAGTAGGATTTTCTCTGAGCAAGATGAAGAGAGGCTGTTTAGGAAAATGCTGAAAAGCATAGGACCCAGGATGCATCCTTGTGGGACTCCTGATCAGACCAAGTGGGGTGTTGAGAGGGATTCACCAATTTTTACCTGCTGTATTCGGTCACTGAGGTGGCTTTGAAACCAAAGAGTTGTGTCCAAAGATAGACCTATTAGAGAGAGTTGTTGAAGCAGTGGTGAATGGTTGAAGGTGTCAAATGCCTTAGTTAGGTCGATGAAGGTGGCACCAACGAGATCCCCTTGGTCCAGGGCATTGTGGATGTAGGAGGTAAGCTCTAGGGGTGCCGTGGTCATGCTGTGGCCCTTGTGAAATCCGTGTTGTTCTTGATGTTGCAGGTTATACTTAGTAAGGTATTCTATCAGTTGGTTGGCAGCTATTCTCTCCAGCACTTTTGAGAGAGAGGGGAGAATGGAGATTGGTCTGTAGTTGCTTGTAACAGATTTATCACCACTTTTGTGGATAGGTGTCACCATCACTGATTTCCATTTTTGGGGGAACTGTGAGAGCATGAGAGATTTATCAAGGAGTTTGATAATGGGGTCAGGACTTCATCGAGGGTGAGACCGAAGAGTTTCAGGTCGAGGGAGTCACTGCTTGATCTAGACTTTCCAAGTACTCGAAGGAGGTACTTTTTTGTGATGCCCTTGAAAACGGCTTTGAAGAAGAACAGTGGATTTCCCTCCAAATTTCTGACTTTGACTGAGTTAATATAACTTATATCAGTGTCCAAGTATTGTTAGTCAACTTATATCCTGCATATTGGTGGTACCACCTCTCCCCTAAAGTATCGTTGGTTAAGATGTCATATGTCTGATTTAATTTGCTGTTATTATGTGTATGTAACTGACAAGCTCTGTAATGTACCCTATACCCTATCCAATGTCCTGCCAATGTATGTACTACTGTGTACTCCTGCCAATGTATGTAAACTTTGTCTGTAACTAATCTGGGTCGCTCCTGAAAAGGGGACCTTTGGTCTCAGTGAGCTTGCCCGGTTATCAAAATCTAAATAAATAAATAAATAAATATGACCCAAGCATAGGTACACCAGACTTCTTGTCACACCTGACATAGAATATTTCTGAGTGGTACCAATCTCCCATGTCTTATAACGGGGGAGATTATAACTTTATTTTGGAGCCCTTTCTGGATAGGACCCCACAGGAAAAGGGAACCCCTCCCATCATCACTCCAGAGGGGTTCTTCAGCATTTATGTACATAATTTGGTGTAGTGGACTGCTAGAGAATTTTTTAACCCGAGGCTCGAGATTTTACCTTTAGGTCACATCAGTTCCAGACTTTTAGTCATCTGGATTATTTTCTGTGTAGCTCCACAATTCTCTCAGATCTGGTTGACATGGTTATCCTTCCCATAACCATTTCAGACCATGCCTCAGTGAGTATGGTGTGGGGGTCCAAGGATAGCATAGCCAAATGTCCTCTTTGGTGCTTTAATCCCACCATCCTCTGTTCAGAGGAATTCCAGCAGTGGATACAAGTGGAAATAAGACTTTTATTTTGAGATGAGTGCTGCCCCACATATATCACATTTCACACTTTGGGAGGCTTTCAAGGCCTTCATCAGAGGCTGTATCATTTCTTACGACTGTAAGGCAATCAACTTATGGAGGCAGGAAATTACAGATCTCACCCATCAAATTAAACTACTGGAGAAGGTCATATATAAGTCTCCGTCTACCCAAGACTATCAGTTTCAGGAAGTACTCACCCTTAAATATAGGTTAAATATTATTTATCATCAGCAAGCTTCTAGTGCCATGTTTTTATTTGCAGCAATCTTACTGGGAATCAGGAGACAAAGCTGGGAAACTCCTTGCTTATAGGTTAAAGTGGAAATCTATGGAGACTCAGATTCCTTATTTGAAGGACGAAGGAGCTCACCTTATTACGGATGCAATACAAACAGCTACTGTATCAAGTTTTGGAATTATTATTATTCCCTTTATAAACTCTTCATTTCTTAATTGAGGGAGGACTACAATGCTTTTTTCACTAAAATAACCTTGTGTAAGCTACCCCAGGAGGTTGCACAAGCACTGGAGGAGGATATCACTCTGACAGAAATTCAACAGATGATCCAGAATATGGCTTCTGGTAAAGCTTCTGGACCAGATGGACTCAGCATGGATTTTTATCAAGCATTTGGGTCACTTCTTTCTCCTTAGCTTCTGGAGCTTTTCCGTTCTATTAGAGAAACTGGAACTATGCCCTTTACTATTCAGGAGGTGACTATCACTGTCCTGCCTAAACCCAGTAAAGACCCTACCGTCTGTTTGAATTATAAGCCTTTATCTTTGCTCAATGTGGACTGTAAGATTCTGGCCAAAATATTAGCATCTCGATTAGAAAAGGTTTTATCATTAATTATTCATAAATCACAGGCTGGCATTATGAGGGTTAGGCAGGGCAGTGATAACCTCCAAGCAATGCTTAATTTAATACAAGTCACCACCAAGGGTCTGGACTTCGCCTCCCTGGCTGCGATTGATGCCAAAAAGGTATTTGATTCAGTTGAGTGGAATTATATATTGTATGTATTGTTTGCGGTAGGCATGGGCCTGGTTTTTCAAAGGTGGATTCAGAGTTTGTATTCAGTGCCAAGAGTGAGAGTGTTGGCCAGTGGAGTTTTATCAAAACCTTTTGTTCCATGGAATGAGACATGAATGTCCACTGAGTCTCCTTTTGTTTTTACTAGTCATAGAGTCCCTCAATATAGCATTACGTCAGCACCCAGACAAACATGGTATTTTAGTTAAAGGTCAGTCATTCCCCACCTTATTTTATGCATATGGCTTGCTCCTAATGCTGTCTACAGTGGAGGTTTCTTTACCCTGTGCTTGAGAGGTCATCAATTCCTTTAGTGCAATTTCTGATTTAAAGGTAAACTGGGCTAAAACTGAAATAATGCCACTTTATAAAGCTGACCCCTATTGGGCATCAGATATCTGACCATGCATATCTCCAGTAAGCTGCAAGAAATGTGCTATAAGAACATGCAGGATTTGCTCACAGTTATGTATGTGGACAGGAATAGATGGGTGAAACTTCATCTGTGTCTTCCTGGTAAAATTGCTGCCATTAAAATGATGGTATTCCCAAAGTTAATTTATTATTTAAGTAATCTAGCATTGCCCATACCCCTAGGATTGTAGAATAAAATTGACAGGCTGTTCTCAAATTTTATCTGGGAAGGTAAAGGTCCCCATTTTGGTAGGAAAGTACTAAGAGTACCAAGTTCTTAGGGTGGCTGGAATATGCCTTGGCCTTGGGCTTATCATGCATGTCATGACCTTAAACAGACACTAAACTGGCTATGTCCAATCTTTACAAACACCCCTCTGAGGATCAAAATAGAACAAGCTATAATGGGTGATATTCCTTTGACCATGGTGTTGAGGGACTCCCCCCCTCGATCCAGATCACCTTACCCTTCCCATTCAATTCTCCAGGCAGACTTGGAAAATATTTCTTAAAATGTTAGGTTGGGATTCTAGTTACTTGGGTCCTGATGAACCCCTATGGAAAAATTCTAGGATATGGATTGGAGGTTCCCAGATACATTGGACCAACTGAGCCTCTAAGGGTATTCATTTAGTCAGGGACCTGACTGATCTGGGGAGTGGACTGCTACAATCATTTCAGCAACTGCAAAATGATAATGAGTTACCAGCTTGTGACCTTTGGAGGTATTTTCAATTGTGCCATACCCTCACATAGGGCATTTAAAAGATCTTAAGTTAGTACCAATGGATTTAACAAAGCAGTTGAAAAAATGGTTCACAATCTTCAAAGGCCATACGAGTGAAATATATAAGCTCCTTCTTGTTGGAAGACTCCAACAAAAGACTTGTCTCCTAGACTGGGAGCCTCATCGAGTCAAATGAGCTGGTGATCTACAGAAGCCATTGGAGGCCGGAAATTGGTCCAGCTATTGGGTTGAAGCTCATTGGGCTACTCCTGACCCAAAATTTCAACTTATGCAAAAGAAGGTATTGAGTAGATAGTATCAGATGCTGGATACACTGATAAAGATGGGCCTCTCTACATCAAATGAGTGTTGGAGGTGTGGTAAAGATTCAGGCAATTTATATCACATACTGTACGTTGGGGATGTACTTGCTAGGAGACTGGTGGTTAGGTATTATTATCACTTTAGAATTAATTTTACAATTTCTCATACCCTGTTCTCCTCGATTTTGGATTTTGGGAGACTCAAAGATGTTAGATTTAGAAGCCTTGCAGATCAAAGCTGTCCTTTATGCAGTGGCATTGGAGGCTAAATGGCTTCTTCTTCTCCAATTGAAGACTTCTAATCTTTCTTCACAAACTCAATGGGTGCAAACAATCTCCAGATCATCCTCCTGTCCGCAAGTGTTGTACTGGTGAAGGAAAGCACTTCCTAAATTCTATAGGACATAGTATCCTTGGCTAAGTTATGCTGAGGTGATGACTTATGACTTTGTTTAAACAAAATCACATTGAGTATACTATAGGCCCGTGGTGGGGTTTCTGGTATCCTTTCTATAAGATGCCTGCTTTATTATAGGATTAGCTCAGTAAGGTGTACCGCGATGATAGCGACTGCATATGGGTGACTGTCAAAACAGTCACCCATATGACAGCACTATCATCGTGGGCGATGGTAGGGAGATGGCGAATGTTGTGACCATGAGGGTAGGGTGGGCAACAGGAAGGGAGGGTAGGCAACAGAATGTGGAGAGATGGGAAACAGGGTTGTAATCCTGCAGTGTGCCTGCTTCCACTGAGCCAACCATGTGGTGTGGTGGGTAGGGTGGTTGGCTCTGACTGAGCAGGTCCTGGGTTCGGGACTGGGGACAGGTATAATTTTGCTGCATTCTGCAGCTGTGGGACTAATTTTGTTTTAAACCAGGCTGTGCCTCCCCAACATCACCCCGGAGTTGAGAAACTTTGGTTGGGGGGTGTGGCACCAGCCCCATGCACATTTCCTGGTTACCTTTACTGTATATCACTGAAAATGTTTTCAGTGATAATGCAGAGTCACAACAATAGGGATTGCCTTTTGGCAGTCACTATTATCACATAGAACTGCTCAGTAACCATCCCAAAAAAAGAGAGCAGGAAGATGTTGCTGTAATTGACTAACAAAGTTAGTGACTCTGGTATTCAGCTTGGGTAGATATTAAGTTATTTTGGAAGACTCGCTCAGATTACATAGAAATGTTTATAACTTACTGTTTCTCAGTACCGGTATATAAAATATTACTGTAAGACAGTTGTTTATGGAGGGCATTCCTTCCTACTGTTGTATGTTATTTGTACTCTTTGAACAGTACAATAACATGGTTATATACAAAAAAACAAATTGTAGTCTTCTTTACACAGGCTCTAATAGTTTTTATTTTGCAGCTGTTGTTCTCAAGACACTAGGGGTAGACACCGTAGAAACAGACATAATATCTTCTTGGTGACATGGGAGGGGCTAAACAAATGAGGGGTCAAGTAAAAAGCCACCAGATTTGAAATCCAAGAAAGGAGCATAAAAGGGAAGGCTATAAACAAGGTAGAAACAGAAGCCATCACACAGAAGCAGGTTGGGGAGCTGACGGTGGTTCTGTAAGCTAAGTAATTCTTCTGGGTATGTTCAAGTGCAACTGTTGTGTTTGGGGCATTTTTCTGTTGTTTGTGGAGATCAGGGCTTTTTTTTTAGGTAGCACCTATAGTTGGTGGAGAGAGTGGGTGATTTGAGGCTGGTTGATTTTTGCCAGAGCAGCACGGGAGGATAAACCCACCCTCCATCCCCCATCCCACCAACCCTGGGCTCATCTACCTTTATAGGGTCACACCTGGAGAGTATTTGGCAACTTCTTTCGAGAACCAGGAAAGGAAAGGACCACCAAGACAACACAGCAAAGAAAATCTATGAATGGTATCTTTGAATTATAAGATATCAACATCAAGAAGGGGGAAGTAAAGTCAGACAGAAGAAAACAAAAAGGGTACAAAACAAAACAAAAAAGGGTTTAGGTCTAGAATAGGAGCTAGGAGGTGGCTACTACATCAGGTGGTACTGTGAATAGTGGTCACAGTAGCTTGCATAAGGAAGATACCCTTAGAGCAGACAATGTAGTGACAGACTACTAGAAGGGGAAGATGCAGCGAGTGGTACAGTGCAGTGGGTGTAGGGCAGCAGTCTTCAGGAAGACACTCTGGGTACTGTGGCACTGCAACATATGCAGGCACCTTTCTGGGCTAAGGGAGGAGGTAGCCAATTATTGGGCTGAGCTGGCTTGAGTACTGGGGACCTTCACTCCCAACCAGAGACCACCATGTTCCCAGCCACTACAGCAATGGTTCTCTGGGCAGGGGGGCTGGATGGACTACAGTGGGCTCAGGGAGGGTGAGGGAAGTGAGATGGAAGCACATCTCCCAACTGGTCCAACTTAGAAACTCCTATGCTGTCCTGGAGGAGTGGGAGAGTCCCAAAAGGGAGTCTGAGGTTGAGACCAGGGAGGATGAGTGTGTCCTCCAGGAGGGAGACCCAGAGGCAGGAGGTAGTGGATCCAAGAGGAAGAGGAAGCCACTCCTGGCGGGGGACTCAACTGTCCAGAGAATGGATCTGGGCACAGGTAGAGGGGTGGAGAGGGAGGTAAAGTGCATTCCAGGAGGCACAGCTCAGAGGGAGGGGGAGCAGATCCAGAGGATTGCTAAGGAGGTAGCAAGGAGGGGGGAGTGGAGGTCATTATCCATCTGGAGACAAATGACCTAGCCAGGGATGAGATGGGCATAGAGCAGGTGCAAGAGGACTCCAAGGAGCTATGAAGGTGCCTTGGGGAGGTAGCAAGCTCTGTGAAGTTCTTGGAGGTGCTACCAGTCCATTGCCGGGGGAGGTTAGGAATCTCCATATCAGAAGCTTGAATACTTGGTTGGAGGGCTGGTGCCTGAAAAAGGTTTTGACTTCACTGGGGACTGGGGACCCACCCGGAAAGATGCAGGCCTGTACAAGGGCGATGGCCTTCTTAGATCCAGGAAGGGGATTGCAGTCCTCAATGAATGGTTTAAGTACTTCCTCAGCAAGCATTTAAACTAGACAAAGGGGGGAGGCAGATGGGAGCAAAGAGATCCAAGCAGCCCACCCCCACAGGTTTGAACAGTGAGGAAAGAAGATCAGGAAGTCAAGTTGTTGGCAGGGACATATGAACCCGTTATAAGGGGTATAACAGAGGAAGGGAGACAACAAAGGAAAGAAACTGGGGTTGTGAGGAAGAAAAAAGAGGGGACAACCAGGAGTAAAAAGTGGACAGGCAGTCATACGTGGAAGGTCATGCACACAAATGCCCAGAGCATGAGAAATAAAATACCAGGCCTGGTGGCCCTGATGGCAGAAGCTTACCTGGATATAGTGGCAATAACAAAGACATGGTACATTGTAAATCACAACTGGGAGGTAAGTGTACTAGGTTATGCTCTATTCAGGAGGGATAGGGAGGGCAAATAAGGGGGAGGGGTGGCCCTGTACATTAGGAATGGAATTAAAGCTACTGTGGTACAGGGTAGGCGGGGGAGGCTGAGGCACTGTGGGTCCCCCTTGAGCCAGACAATGGCACAGCAATTCTCACAGGGGTGATCTACAGGTCTCCAGCTCAGGGGAGGAGGTGGATAGGGAGCTAGATGAAGAAATACATGAGATGGCAACAAAAAGGGAGGTACTACTGCAGGGTGATTTTTATATGCTAGATGTGGACTGGACATCCTGGACTCCCTGCAGGGGGCAGGCCTCAGACAGTTAGTGCCTGAACCCACCAGGGATGGGGCAGTTCTGGACCTAGTACTGACCAATGGAGACAGAATCACAGAAATCCAGGTAGAAGGTCACCTGGGATCCAGCGACCACCACAGTGTGGTTTAACATGGGTACAGGGTCACAGTTGAGCCACACAAAGGCAAGAGTCTTGGATTTTAGGAGGGTGGATTTTGCTGAATGGGGAGCTATATATCAAAGAAGCCCTGACCAGGAAGGATGCAAGAGGTGGGGCAGAATAGCAGTTGACACACCTAAAAGGAGCCATAGTGGAGGTGACAAACCAGTGCATTAGGCTAAGAAGCAAAGGCAAGAGAAAGAAGAAACCACTGTGGTTCTCAATAGATGTAACAGAGAAAGTTAGGGCCAGAAAGTTGGCTTTCAGAAAATATAAGGGGACACAGAAGTAGGAGGATAGGGTGGTGTCACTAAATAGTCTGAGGGAAGCGGAGTTGGCTGTTAGGAGTGCAAAAGTGCAAACAGACATATGACTAGCACAGATGGTGAAGAAAGGGGATAAGACATTCTACAGGTACATCAGTGAAAGAAGGAAGGCCAGTGGTAGAACTAAAAGACTCAGAGGGGATGAAGTGGGGTGTGTGGAGGGAGGCTTGGCAAAGGCATAGATACTGAATAAATTTCCAAATTTCCCCTCATTCACTAAAAATACCTGCAACAGCTTAATCTGGTTCAAGGTCAGTTGGCATTCATCTGTATCCCCCTTCCCCGAGTTGTGCCTGAAAATAGGCAGGATTTGTCTAGTGCACTTATCCGGTCAACAAAAACTAACTAAATAAATAAATAAATACTTTTCAGGGACACAGGTTTTCCATTTATTTGGTGACGTGGACAGAAACGCGGAAATCTGATTGGTTAGTGGAAAAACGGTGTGAAAATGGAACTAGCATTTGTTCTTATCCTGGCTGTGAGTCACAGCCTTTAAAAGATTCATCGCAGGTTGTTCATTCCCCTTTGTTGCTTGTCGTATCGATATCCTTCTCTGCTTCTCTGCATATCCAGCCTCGTGTACTGCCCTTCTGCTGGAAAGTTCAATTTTGCTGCAGTTTCTTTACTGTACTGTAAGTCATTTTTAACAGTTATCTCTATAGCGTACTGATCAAATGTCTGTGAAGGGCACACTGCTGCTGTTTTCTTTCGTTATAGCATCAGCTCGAGGCTCAGTTTCTGTTTAAACATTATTTGGGCAAACGTGAATGCTTTTTTAACACTGATAAACTAACTGGGCTAGCTCACTCTGGATTCCAACCAACAGGTACGTAAAAATTAGAGGAGTAGTTGTGAGCCTGTAGTGAAGGGAGGATTTATTGGGTGCTACAGTGTTTTAAAACTATGCTGAAGCTTCCTTGACTGCTATGCTAATATCCCGAGTTCAAAATCCAGTCCCCAGACCTCAGAACAATGTGCTTTTTATTCCTGTTTTGCACTATGTCATAAACCAGGATAACATCCAATTCATTCACTTGTGGCTGTAATTTTTTTGGTTTTGTAATTTTTATTCAAGATAATAATTTTTTCAACTGGGGAAGGGAGGGGGATACAAAAGAAAAAAGGGGGAGAGGCAGGGAAGGAAGGGGAAGACAGTCACAATTCATAAAATATTTAAATTGCTTAGGGTTACACTGCAAATCAGTTAGCATAGCATTGTAATTACATTGCGTACAGTGTCTTAATGAAGGACACCAGGAATGAGAAGAAAAGGAAAAAAAGGAAATAAAAAAAAAACATACAGGAAAGAGAATTCAAATTTCAAGTTACAAATAAATAATTTCACAAGGTAGGGTTACTATAAGAACTTATACAACATATGCTACAGACTCTGACTGGTACATAATTAATTCAGTTGAACTGCACAATTAAACCAAGCCCCTACTCTAACACCTGGACAATTGACCTTATCACTTAAGTCGTTCAAAGTTGAACTCGGTGATTCTTGTCCCCCCATGACCCCTCTTTCCATGGGATTGTTTTATGGGAAAAAGGAGGAATCCTTAGATATAATGTAAAGTACCCATTTTGTCCATTTCACTGTAAATAAATCAGTTTTATCATTTAAATGATAAGAGATTCTTTCTGATCTATAAATCTGAGTAACAATCTCCCTCCATTGCAACACGGTGGGAACATTGGGGGTAAGCCAATGTCATGTCAGGGCCTTTTTGGCTGCTAGCAACAAAGCCACTAGGAGGTATCGTGTAAGTGGATCTCTATACTCCACAGGAAAGACATGGAGGATAAATAAATCTGCTGATAAGGTGAGTGAGACATCAAAAAGGGATCTCAATTCCAACTGTAATAAAGTCAGAAATGATTGTATTAAAGGACAGGTCCAGAATATGTGAGTGTGATGTGCCTTTAATTCCCCACACAACCGCCAGCAAACCCCTGTATGTGCAGGGGTAAAGTGTGCTGTCACTGTAGGAGTACGAAAGAACCTGGTCAGTATCTGCCAAGAAAACAGCCTCCAGGTGTGGGAGTATGTAAGCCTAGCCATTTGAAAGGCAACCCTTATACCATTTTTTTTTTTTTTAAATTCGAACTTTTATTATGATAAACCACATATCCAAGATCAAATACATAACAGAAAACATTTTATACTTTCGTAACAATTGAATTAATGATTAAATCAGATAGACATTTTCTACCCTCCCCATCCCCCCATCCCACACCCCTTCCCCTCTGCCTACCTAACCCATCCCTCCTAAAAAAACTACAACCCTAGACCCCTGAAGGAAGATCTGCTCACCCATGATCCACTTTCAAACTACCTTACTAACTACAATCTCATCTGGGGAAGGTATAACATCTGAAAACGACTCCATATCTTTTCATATAGATGAAGCCGATTTTCCCTTCCCGCCTCAAATTTCCCCATATTCAAGTTGAATAACATCTCCTGCAACCACTCCACGTAAGTGATCGAGGTGTCTGTCATCCAGTATCGCAATACTACCTTTTTAAGCGAGCATGAGATCAGGGCCATATAGTATCTGCGGTCCTTAAACTTAATGCCAGAGTAATCCCCAATCAAGCAGATCTCTGGGGTAAAATACTGATCAATACCCAACAGTGGATCCACTTTCTGCTTGATTTGCATCCACAGCTGTTTTATCGATGGGCACTCCCAAAATGTGGTACAAATCCCCAACCATTGTGGCACGGAAACAATTTTGGTCAGGCCTCGACCAACTTTATATAGCTTGGAGGGGGTTCAAAACAAATTGTTCAGGAAATGAAACTGCATCACCCTCAACCTGTCCTGTTTGACATATCTGTACGTATGACTCCAAATACGATCCCAATCCCTCTCTTGCTCCCCCATACAACCAGTCCAATATCTGGGTATATAATCAGTGCCCACAAGAACTTGGTCAAGTAATGAGTTATATATTCTGGACACCGCATGTGGTTCCCATACCACCTGATCTAGCGATTCAAACCAGCTACCGTTTATACTCCCTGCTCTAAGTTTGATCTTCACCTGAGCCAATAAATGAGTTATTTGACATAACTTGAACACCTGCTCACGGTCTATATTATGCCTTTCCAAAATCTCTTCTATTGGCAGGACAGCTCGCGTCCCAATGAAATCTTCTATCCGTAATCCTTTAAGCTGGAAACCAGTTAGCAAATATCATTTTCCCCAATCTTCAAATTGGGATTATGACAGATCGGTTGATGCTTATCCCTGTCAGGACAAAACCCAACTCGCACATAATTGCCTATGAATACGCGGGAATTTTGCTATTGGGGTGGTGAGCAATTTAGGAGGCAGTATCCTAGAGTGGAGTAAAGTAATGCTACGGATCTATTCCTACCTCTTTATCGCCTCTATTTCCAGTCTAACCCATGAGGAACATAGGGCAAAGACTCAAGTTTACTCATGGGTATTAACCATCTCAAGTACTTACAGAGATTACTTGCCCAGTAATATAAGCTGAAGTGTGGAAGTCTCAGCCCTGCTCTTTCTCTGGGGTCAGCCAGCTTGCAATAGGCCCTACGGGGCATTCTCCCCTTCCAAATGAAATCTGAGATAGACAAATGTAACTCTTTGAACCATTTTAGGGGCAACATTACATTAAGCATGTTAAGTGGATAAAAAATCCTGGGCAGAATGTTCATTTTAACTATGTTAATCCGCCCCCAGAGAGAGAGCGGCAACCCGGCCCACCTATTTAAATCCTGCTTGATAATATTCCTAGTAGCATCCAAATTGAGTTTCACTAGTTTCGAGTCAGATCTAGCCAAGTAAATACCCAAATACTTCAGACTATGCGGGGTCCACTGCATGCCCATTTCCAACACCTCCGATTTGTGCATTTGCAAATTAAGCGGAAAAATTTGGGTTTTTCCCCACATTAATCTTATAATTAGATAATCTGCTGTACTCATCAATAATATCCAGTACCACCGGAATTGAATTGCATGGTTGGGTAACATGTAACAATATATCATCAGCATATGCTGAAATTTTTAGTTCCTGTGACCCGATTCTGACACCCGTTACCCTGGGATCCAATCTAATTTTAGTAAGGAGTGGCTCTAAATATAGATTAAATAAGAGGGGCGATAGGGGACATCCCTGTCTAGTCCCAGAATAGAGGGAAAAACTGCGCAAAAAACACCGTTAATACCAGTTTTTTTTTTGGAATATCAAAACCAAATTCCTCCCTCCATATCCCTCCATATCACATATACCCTCACTATTCACTCCCTGGATTTCCCCAAGCACCTTATACAAAACCGAAACCATATGGGTGCATTGCCAGCTTGTATACATCGTTGGATGTAAGAAATCAGTGGGGAGGAACATTCATATTGTCTTACCCGAATGGGTAAAGAGTAAAAAAAAAGTGTCTTAGTTGCAAATGTCTATAAAAATCTTGACGTCTCAAACCATGTGTTTGGCTTAAACTCAAAAAGGGTTTGAAATCAGCCCCATTTAAGAATTGGGTAAGATTAGTGAGCCCCAAATGTTCCCAGCTGGCAAATGTGTGGTCATACAATGCTGGGTGGAAATCCTCCAATAGGGTAATAGGGCAAATAAGTGGAAGAAATAAGGAAAGAGATAAATATCTGCATAAGGAACTCCAAACTTTCAGTTGGTATTTGATCCAGGGGTTCTTCTGGACTGGATCATGTGGTCGGGAGGGGGGCATACAGTGTGTCATAGTTTTAAAGACATTAAACCTTCTTCAATTTCCCACCACAGAACAGGGTTAGACCTAGCTCATTAAACCTTCTTCAATTTCCCACCACAGAACAGGGTTAGACCTAGCTAAGTGGCAGACTATAAATGAGAGGTGTGTGGCCCAATTATATAATTTAAAAATAGGGAGGGCTAGCCCACCCATTTCCCTAGAGAGGTACAGAATAGAAGCACGCACTCTTGGTCGTTTACCAGCCCAGATGAATTTGCTAATGAGTTTATTCCAGGCCCTATACGTATTATCCAGAATACTTATTGGCACATTACGAAACAAATAAAGGGCTCGAGGTAAATTCACCATCTGAATCACATCAACCATCTGGAGTAAATTCAAAGGGAGTATATTCTAACCCGCTAGGTCTGCCAGTAACTGCATAAGGAACAAATCATAATTATGTTTAATTATATCAGCTGTCTGGTGGGAGAGGTATATATCTAAGTACTTTAATTTATCTAAATCCCGGCAGAATGAGAACCCTTGTTTAAGTGTTGGAGAGGGGGAAAAATGAAAAGTCAGTGTTTCAGTTTTGGTAGTATTAAGTTTGTACCCCAAACAACTGCTGAATAGGTCTAATAATTCAAAGACTGCTTGTACTGAATGGGGGGGATTTGTTAAAAAGAGCAGAACATCATCCGCATAAAGGGCTATGCGGTGTTCCATACCCTCCATCTGTACTCCATTTATCCAAGGGGAGCCCCTAATGGCTTGTGCCAGAGGTTCGATAAAAATAGCAAATAAACCAAGGGACAGGGGACAGCCCTGCTGGGTACCCCTAAACATGGGAAAATAAGGGGAGTGAGGTCCCGAGACTTTCACACAAGCCAGAGGTGATGAGTAAAGTGTTTTTATCAAGGAAATAAACCCCATCTTGCCTAGAACAGCAAATAAATAAGGCCACAAGACTCTATCGAACACCTTCTCAGCGTCAAGGCTGAGAAGGACAGAGGGTGTTATCACAGATTGCATTTCTTGAACTAAATATAGGGCTCTTCCAGTGTTATCTATAGTGGATCTGCCACTAACAAAGTCTGTCTGATCTAATTTAATTATTGTGGGGAGAACTGTATCCAGACGCTTAGCCAGGATAAACATCAGATACTTACAATCTATGTGTCAGTGTCAGTGGCTCAGTAGGTAGTACACTCGCCTCTGAGGCCGGGAGATCAGAGGGCTGTGGGTTCAGTTCCCACATCTGGCACTTGGGTTAATATCCCAGTACTGACACTGTAGTGCAGCATGAGAGGGGTGCTGCACTTCTGAGGTGCCGTCCTTCGGATGAGACGTTAAACCGAGGTCCCATCTGCCTGGATTGGTGGTAGTTCAGGTGGATGTTAAAGATCCCATGGCACTTATCGAAGAGTAGGGAATTTCCCGTGTCCTGGCCAAATTCCCCATTTGCTAAAAATACCACCAACAGCTTAATCTGGTTCAAGGTCAGTTGGCATTCATCTGTATCCCCCTCCCCCGGGTCGTGCCTGAAAATAGGCAGGATTTGTCTAGTGCACTTACCCGGTCAACAAAAGCTAAATAAATAAATGTTCAAAACTGAAGTTGGGCGATATGCTGCACAATCTTGTTGGTCCTTACCAGGTTTGGGAGTTAGGGATATTGCTGTATATGACCAGCTGGGTGGGGGAGTCACACAGCCTTGTAATACATCATTGTAAACCCCCAGGAGGAGAGGGGCTAGTATTTGCCCTAATTGTTTTTAGAATTCCATACCATACCCATCAGGGCCAAGGGCCTTCATAGTTTTGGAGCGTGAAATGGCTTCATTCAATTCAAGAAGTGTTATGGGGGAAACTAAAGAAGATCTTTGATCCTCATCCAGCCTTGAGAGGCTCAATGGTGAAAGAAAGGCTCCAATGTCCCCAGGGTCTGATGGATGGTCTGGTGTATATAGTGATCTATAATAATCACAGAAAATCTGGGAGACCTGGTCAGTTTTAGAATAAATAATACCTGATGTAGGGTCCCTAATAGTGGATATAGTGGCAAGCCGGCATTGCCTACGAAGCCTATATACCAGTAGGTGGGAGGCTCTCGGTCCTACTTCCCCATATCCCCAGGGGGAAGTACACATTAGCTAATGTGACCTCCCTGCTCTGCACCAAACCCAGCATCACCACCATATGACCCTCAGGGTCAGCCCACTCAGATGTCACTTCAAATGGAGTACGACTGGAAATCAGTATGGCAACCCCCCTCCTCCTTTCACCAGGTAATGAGGAGGAAAAGACCTGCGTAAAACCTCCCCTAGCCAGCTTTCCATGTTCAACTTTGTTCATATGGGTTTCTTGAATGAATATTATTCCTGCATGAGATTTTTTTAAATAATAATGTCATCTTTGTTCTCTTCACTGGGCTGCCAAGCCCATTAACATTTAAGGAGAAAACCTGCAAAGGTGCCCCAGACATTGTATCATATTTCAGGCATTCAAATTAAATTTCTGTGTTGAAGCACAGGTTATCAATTCACAGACACTGATGCATTTATTTATTTTTAAAGGGAATGGTGACTGCCTTAATGTATAGCGAGGATAATTCTCCTCCAACTGCAAAAAAAATACAACTGGCCTAACTAACCTTTACAGGCCAAACTTTTACACCCATCATTTGCCAACTGGGCTAGGGATGGGCTAGAACTGAAGACTTCCATAGGGCTGGTTCCCCGCTAACAGGGCAGGGTACCAAGCCCCGTTTTGCCAAACAGTTTTGGCAGGGTCTAACCTAAGTTAGACTAGATGTAAATCGTCTCTTGAAGGGGGGGGGGGACAATGAATGAGAGGTGGTCATGCCTTGTGCCCCACCAGGAAGGGGAAATGTATAATCATGCATTATTAGTGATCTAATCCCTGGCCATTAATAGTTAGGGAGAAAGGAGGGGAAAATCCCTCCAGTGTATCCCAGAATTCCCCTCCTGGGTAGCCGAACCACCAGAGCCAATAAAATATAAAACATCCTACTGCACCTACTGAACCTCCCCAAGCTTCCCCAGCCCCACCGACACAGCTTATGGAGAGGCGGAGTGCCACAGAAAAGGCAGGCCACCACTAGTAAAGTCAGGGAGACTATGTAGAGTGCATCTCCTAAAGTCTAGGAAAAAAAAAACTGCCTCTGGCAAAAGTGCCCACCTCCCCCCCAGGATAGGCAGCATATATCCAGGGAGCAGAAACACCTTCAGTTAACTTTGGGCTAATATTAGTGTGCTATTGAAAATCCAGTTAAGTAAAAAGGATGCCAACTGTCTTGGCTAAGAGGTGTTAGATCGATCGTGGCCCCTTATATGGTAGACCTAAAAGCCCTCCATCCTCCCTCCCCACCCGTGCAGTATACCTCATCAGCTGCCCCTCCGCCACCCAGGGCCTACATATTCCTCAGGTCTGCACTGATGTGCATCCAGCCAACAGGCCCACAGAGGTATCCTTGACAAAATACCCCCAGAATCTTCTCCCGATGAGGGGATGTACAGCCCGTGCACCTGCAGAGAAGGCAGGGTATAAACAGGGAGAAGCCCCCCCTTTTAGGACTAGTGAGACAAAACAAAACCCCTACATCAGGAAGAGAGAGACATCAGGGACAAGCAAGGACATCAACATCATTTGCGGGGGGAACCACGTCACACCTCAGGTATTGGACGCACTCGGCCTGCGGCCTCATACCCAGCCATCTGAGGCATGACATTATCCCAGCACAACACACACCCTGTTGAGCATTATTGCTTAATTAAACCACATCAGATTGAATTAACCATGTTTCATCTGTGCCCTTCAAAACTGTCAGATGAGACACTTTTGAAGTAGATGGTGGGGGGGGAGCGTTAACGGCAACCTGGTCTACCACAAACAAGCCCTCCACTCACTTTCACAGGTGATGCAGATGTTAATCAAAAACACCAACCAAGTACTTACCTTTCAGGGCGGGTCCTGCATGGCTGTAAGTGGGTATCTGTACCCAAGTACTTACCTTTCAGGGTTGAACCCTGTGTGGCTGTACATGGGTATCTGTAGGTGTCATTCCCACAAACTTTGTGTGGTGTCTTGGTGTGGTGAGACCACCTTGGTGTTAGGGCAGTCCGTGTTTGTTAGGACAGGGCTGGGGAACTACAGAGAGATGAGATGACTAGTTCTTAAAGGAGGACTACAAGCAGAACTGAAGCCCCAACCGGTATACATTTTGGGGCGTCACCTCTCTGGTCTCCCTTGCAGGCACAATATTAAATAATCTTTGTACCTGAACACTTAAACTGGTAAATTAACCAGTGAGCCTAACATTTTAATGTTTGCCCTCATGAACATCATGCGCTCTCGCTCATGAACTGATGAAGCTACCTTGCCCCTTCCTCAATAGTGCCCTTTATTTATGGAGATTTTACCACATTTAGATCTCCAATGGCCACTGCTATTTTTACATTTTTATCCCATGGGAATGCCTAGGGCATTATTGGCCTGCCTATTGAGAAAGGGGCAAGGCAGCATCTTCAACGAGCAATGTTATGAGCAAGAGTGCATCATGTTCGGTAGCACCCTAATTAAAATGTTGGGCATACAGGAGGATGTACGAGTTTGTACTAGTGATCAGGCACAAAGATTCATTTATATTGACAGCAGGGGAGATAGGAGAGATAAAGCCCAGATATGTACAGTAGCCGTGGCTTCACCTCTGCTGGTCAAACTACTTTCATGTGTTTGAGCTCTGACATGAAAACTAAGAGGCTCCATTTTCATGAAAACTAAGTCAGAAAGTGCCCAATTTACTGAGGGTGTGATTCCTGATTGGTTTATTCTTCTTTGTTGTATCTCTCCATTAGCATCCTCGTTAATCCTTGTAGATTTCTTTAATGGGATGCACTTTGTTGCCAAATAAACCAATCCAGGTAGGTAAATGTTAAGGACTGAACCGACAGAGTCCACCTTGGTGTCTGGTGGTTCGGCTTAATTCACGTCTCAGCTCTGACTGGCTGCACTTGTTGCCATCACACCCAAGGAGTGGGGGCATCTGTGCTGCACTGGCTGCTGTCACACCCAAGGAGTGGGGGCATCTCTGCTGCACTGGCTGGCATCACACCCAAGGAATGGGGGTATCTGTGCTGCACTGGCTGCTGTCACGCCTGATGAGTGGGAGCATCTGTGCTGCAGTGGTTGGCATCACACACAATGAGTGGGGGCATCTGTGTTGCACTGGCTGCCATCACACCCAAGGAGTGGGGGCATCTGTGCTGCACTGCTGCCATCACACCCAAGGAGTGGGGGCATCTGTGCTGCACTGGCTGCTGTCACATTTGAGGCAGGGGGGTATCCATGCCGCACTGGCTGCCGTCACACCTGAGTAGTGGGGGCATCCGTGCTGCACTGGCTGCCATCACAACCGAGGAGTGGGGGCATCTGTACTGCACTGGCTGCCATCACACCCGATGAGTGGGGGCATCTGTGCTGCACTGGCTGCTGTCACACCTGATGAGTGTGGGCATCTGTGCTGTACTGGCTGCCATCACACCTGAGGCATAGGGGCATCCATGCTGCACTGGTAGCTGTCGCACCTGATGAGTGGGGGCATCTGTACTGCACTGGCTGCCATCACACCCCAGGTGTGGGGGCATCTGTGCTGCACTGGCTGCCATCACACCCCAGGCATGGGGGCATCCATGCTGCACTGGCTGCCATCACACCCCAGGTGTGGGGGCACCTGTGCTGTACTGGCTGCCATCACACCCCAGGCATGGGGGCATCTTTGCTACACTGGCTGCCATCACACCTGATGAGTGGGGGCATCTGTGCTGCACTGGCTGCCATCACACCTGAGGAGTGGTGGCCATATTCCTGCTGCTGTTAAACAATAAAGATGAGGAAAGACTGCTGTTGCCATCTTGACCGGAGTTGGACGTTGAAGTCATTTCTCAGTGCTTTCAAGGCTGTGCGCTGCTACTGATTTTACTACTGTTGAGCTCCCACCAAACCCTGGGCTGTTGACTGATGCAGATGCCTGAATCCCAGACCTGCTATCAGCAATACATCTGTGATTTTGTGCTGCTGCTACACTGAAAAAGCAAGTTTTTTGTGTGTGGTTCACTTTCTTGGTCAGGACTGTGATGTCTGGTTTGGGGGCAAGAATAGCTATTCGAGGTAGTCTTTATTTTTAGGGTGTTGGTATTGATGGTCTGAAGTGTTGGTAGTAAGTTGGGCTGCCATGAAAAGGCTCCACCATCAGCCAAGGTTAAAATACAAAGAAGGTACTTGCAGGGATACTGGCGCCAACCCTGGCTGAAGACTTTGTCCCTGGTGCCCTGGTGGCAGGCACTGACAGCACCATGTCCCTGCCAGTAGGGAGTTGCTCATGAGTGACTGGGATAAAGTGAGGATGTCTGCTTCATCCTCAGTGGCACTGTGTTTGGTTGGTGGACACTGCAATGCTTACTCTCAGAGGCCAAATGAAAAAATATAGAGCTCTGCTGTTTTTAAATGTTAGTACACAACATTGGGCGGTTTGACACAATGGCACATTTTCAGGTAGGTGGTGATGATTAGGGGCAGGGGAGTGTTGGCGGTAAGCTTGACCATCATGATAAGGCCCTACCTCCATGGACCCCTGCTTATGTACTTGGCTTTCAGGGTTGGTGGCTACAACCATGGCTATTGGTAACACATTTGCCCTGGTGGCCTCTGGCAGAACTGCCAGGTTCTGGCTCATGGCAGAGGAGGCAGATGGCATTTCTACCCCAGGTGTTTACTATTATTCATGTTCCCAGAAAAATATCAGCATACATTTGTTGGGCAATGTGGGCCGTTCTCATGATGTTATTGTATTCATTTTTTGATTCTGTTTTTAGGTCCTAAAAGTGCTGCTTAATGTAATCTGCTGCTGCAAGCCCTACTTATTTTTCAAAGTACAGTATGCTTTCTAATTCTTTTTCATGTTGCATATAATGGTAAGGCTTTGTGGCTTATAAGTGGGTGAGGATGTGTTGGGGGGTGAGGGGGAGTGGGGTGAGAGGTGTGTGGGTTGGGGTGATTAATAATTGCTTTAAATTTTTTTTTTCAGATTGTAGACTTGACATTCTTTCTTGGTGCGAGTTTCAACTACAAATAGTCATCTCCAAAAGGTATGGTCTTCATGTTCTATTGTTTCACATCCTGAATCTCAAAATATAATGAAGATGCATGCTACAGTATGTTCTTGCTGGCCTTCCGGCCCAGTGGTGGTGCTACAGGTCAGGGAGGGACATGACCCAGTGCTTCAATGGCCTCTGACTGAAGACAAAGACATAGCATGCCCGTTCTACAATAGGAGGGAGAAGTGATGGACATTGGTGCACCTTGACATTATGCACACATCAAGTCTGGGGGAGTACATCAGAAAACAATTGTCAGTGGTGCAACACCAGCAAAAGAGCTAGTGATGGCCCCCTCACAACAATGTCTACACCCTGGTTGTAAGATCAGGACTAAATAAGAAAGGTAAAGCATGGGGGTAGGAGTGGAATGGATGCATATGCACATCTCAGCTGGGCTGTCCAGAGTAAATTGTAAAAGTCCAAGACCCACAGACTTCTGGGGGAACATACTTTATCGGATCACATCAGTCTAAGTCATGAATATTACATCTGTCTGGGATACTAAAGCTTGTAGTGCTTTGTCACTGCTTTGTCACTGCTGCTGAGATGAGGGCTGTAGTTACCATGCTGCCAGCACACCTGAGGGAGGTCAGCAATAGTGTTGTTGCTGTCACACCTGAATGATGGAACAAACATGAAATGCACAATAATACATTTTTTGTTTGGGACGGGGTACTTTTTTTTTTTTTGGCCTTTGCCCCTCCATAACCCTCCAGTTGACAGTCCAAATGTGTATTCTAGTTAAGCCAGTGGCAGCTTCTGAGGTCAGCTTGATTTCTGTAGCTGCTCCTTCTGTCTGTCATCCATGGATTGTTGACCATAGAATATACTTTGGTGGTGGTGTTAGAGTCTTGATGGTGTAGTAGATTGTGATGACTGCTGCGGTCACCATGATTTCAGCTGTTGCTCATTCTGACATGGCAACTGTGACCAGGGCTATATTTTGATGTCAATATTCTCTTTGTGTATTCTAGTTAAGCATGTGACAGCTTCTGAGGTCAGCTTGATTTCTATAGCTGCTCCTTCCCGTCTTGTCATCCATGGGCTAACCATGGAATAGCAGTGAGATTCTGATGCTGGTATTCTTCTCTTGATATTTTTTTTTGGTATGGATTTTTGAGATTTGCTGAGATCAGTGTATTTACTGCAGCTGCTCCTCCAGACTCTCATCCATGGGCAGGAATTAGCTGTGAGATTTTCATCCTTACTGTAGTAGTTCTGAAAGCTTTAGGGAGTCATTCTGAAGCTATTTTTAATATATCAAACTGTTGTCCACTTCTAGTTCTTTGGAGTCATCTGCACTACACAACAAAATGCAACACCAATCAAAATGGCTAAAATTTCCAGCATCACTGCTAAGGACCGTGCCTTGCAGTTTAAGGCAAACGTCATGTATGAGGATGGTGGGAAGATGTTTTGTCACTTTTGTGATCACCAGGTTGACTATGTGAGAAAGGATATAGTGGTGGATCACTGCAGAAGTAAAAGACATACAAAGAATGTAAGCCAGAAGAATGCCAACAGACAGGTGACACTTCACACTAGCTTTACTGCAACAACTTCTGCAGCTGCAGCACGGGAGGAAACCGTATTGGGGGTATCGAGGGCTTGGTGTTGTACAAACATTTCCATTGAAAAATTGGATCAACCGTGCTTAAGAGAGTGGATGGTGCAAAACATTAAAGGAACTGGCACTCTCCCAAAGGCAGACACCTTAAGGCAGAACTACTTGCCAAACTGAAACAAGAAATGGAGGAGGAAATTACACAACTTTTGAAAGGGAAGACAATCTCAGTAATGTGCAACAAAATGACTGATGCAGACTCCAGCTGTGTACTCAACATAATTTTTGTCATGCAGGGCAGCAAACTGATAATTGCACACACAACCAAGTTGACAGCAGTAAACCATTCCACTGTCATACAAAGCATGTTAAAGACACTGCATACATATGATGTTACGATGGACCAGGTAGTTGCCATCATAAGTGACAATGCAAGGTATATGCTGAAATGCTTTAATGATGTTTTACATGGGCTTATTGGTGACCGCATGATCCATGTGGGTTGCTGGGCACATGTTCTATCTTTGGTGGGAGACACATGGCTTGATCATTTCAAACTGGTCAATAAACTTGCGGCACTTTTTAAATATGCATTCCAGCAGTCACTCAAATGGAACAGAGAATACTTGGCATTCTTGGAGGGGCAAGCTGTAGAAAGAAAAGTGTTACCTCCTGCTCCTGTCTTAACCCATTTGAACACTTGGTTTGAAGCAGTTAAGTACCATTCACTTTATCATCAGCACTTAAGAGACTTCTTCCAGGAGGAAACAAGTGATTATAACTCAATAAATTAATTGAAAAAACTTTTGCAGGAATGGTTTACAGAAATGCTGATTCAAATAATATTCGTCGCAGAAAACTGCAATGACCTCATCAGCGTAATAGACATTCTACAAATGAAAGACAAACCCTTGGCTGTTTCGATAAACAATATGCTGCAGGGAATAAAACAGCATTTCAGTTAGGAGTATCAAAGAGTAAAGACTTTGGTGAAAAAATAGACGAGTACTTGACTACTCTTTGGCCATAGGGTAAGCTGGAGCAGGTTGCAATGTTCCAAAAGGCGTTTGGAGTAGCATTAAATAAAATGGCAAAGCACATGGAAACAAATCCAGCCATAAATGTCTTGAAATCCTGCCATATTTTGAACCCCTATAATCTTTCAAAACTGAGTAGGGACTTCACGCACTACTCCCGTGACATTTGTGTATTTGCACTGCACAACCAAACTACACTAGGAAAGGACTGGGAGATTTATGTAGGTCAGGACATAGGAGACTTTCCAGACATCATGGACTTCAGTGTTGGTCAGTACTGGATTTCAGTGCAGCCACAATTACCAGTACTAGCCAGAGCTGCTCTGCAAGCCATCTGGATACCTGTGTCGAGTGCCGATGTGGAGAGATCCTTCTCTGTCTATGGACAGATCTACACATACCAAAGACATAACCTGCTGGTAGACAATATGAAATTGCTTTCATAGTTTATGTATAATACATCAGATTAGATTTTGGGACTTTTCCAGATAAAATTTATGTTTGATGTCAGTTTTCATCCTTTTTTGCACTGTTTTTCATTCGATAGAAGTTTAGCACATTTGATGCAGTTACATAGGGTTTAAAGATGTTTCAATTATTTGGTTGGCTGATTTTCCACATTAATTTGCATGTAATGTATTTATATACTGTGGCCCAGATATTCAAAAGGGTTGTGCATGGCATATCTGAAATGTGTAGTATGGTATAAGCTGCATGCCCATTGGCTCACGCTGTGGACCAATGGACGTACAGCCCTACTGACGGTGTCAGTCGGCGGGCCGGGGGTGGCAGGTGGTGGGTGCTGCCACCCACCGCTGACTGGGGGAAGCGGGGCAGTGGGATTCAGTGGGAGGGTGGGGTGGGGGTCCACTGGACTACCAGGGATAGTGATGGATAAATTTATTTACTTAGCCCACGATCGGGCTTGCAAGTCCACTGGACCACCAGGGATAGTGATGGATATTTTTATTTACTTAGCCCACGATCGGGCAGGCAGGTCCACTGGACACCAGGGATAGTGATGGATATTATTTATTTACTTAGCCCGCGATCAGGCGGGCAGGTCCACTGGACCACCAGGTATTTATGATTTTCTCTTTTGTACTGCAGCCCGCAATCGGGCTGTGGAGCACATTGCTGGCTGCAGGGGGCGTCGGTCCCCGACAGCTGCTGCCTGGCAGGGCGCCAGGCGCAAGTCATCGGGGATCGGCGCACCTGCATGCAATGGTTGCGAGATATGCAATACCATTTCTGTCTTGCATACATTATGGCCCCATTTGCATGTCAAGTTTTGAATATCGCGGTTACGCTGTGCATAGCGCAATGGAACTCTTCAGCACATCCCCATGCTCCACTCTGGCCACTTGCGCTGGTGCAGTGCCACTGCACCATACACACTGCGGGTGGCCAGGGTGCAATATTCAATGATGCTGTGCCATGGTGCAGCTCCGTTGAATATCGTACAGTCCAGACCCCTGCGTAGCCAAGTTGCGTTGTGCCCAAGCTTGCGCCACAGCCTGGCACAGTTTGAATATCTGGGCTTGTAGGTTTTAGTTCACTTGTTTTTCACTGTATTTTGTCGCACTGTTTTTCACATTTTCATATAGGTTTTGTTTTTGCAATTTTTCACATGTACTTTTGCACATTTGACATTTCAAGTACTTGTATACTATACTGTAGGGTTTTAGTTCACTTGTGTTTCATTATATAGTTTCTCACTATTCTGCAGACTTTCATTCAGGTTTTGTTTTTGCACAGTTTTTCACATGTACCGTGGCACATTTGACATTTCAAGTTCTTGTATACTGTAGGTTTTAATTCACTTGGGTTTCATTGTGTATTTTTATCACTGTTTTAGTTCATATTTTTCTACTGTTCTCTGTTTTTGATTTCTGATCTTTTGCAGACTTTATAAACTCTTTTTCTTGAAATGTGGTCCTACTTTTAGTATTGACTTCATTTACATTTCTTGGGATGAGGGTTAACGAGAAAGACTATGTGCAGTGGGAACTTAGTCTGCATTGTGTGGTGGCAGGTAGCAGTCTCCAGGGCTCATTCATCATGTGTGTCACACCTGAGGAATATGGGTTGCAGAGCTTCAACCACCATTACACTTGAGGGATAAGGGTTGCTGCTGCCATCACTCTGGAATGATGGAGGCCACAGTGCTGCTGCCGCCGTCACACCAGAGGAATGGGAGCCCCAGTGTTGCTGCCACCATCACACCAGAGAGATGGGAACCACAGTGCTGCTGCTGCCATCACACCGGAGGGATAGAGGACACAGTGCTGCTGCTGCTGCCATCACATTGGAGGGATGGAGACCCCTGTCCTTTTAGTGCAATACTAAAAGGACAGGGGTCCATACTGGTGCTGTTGTCATACCTGAGGGATAGGGGCTGTAGTACCTCTGCTGACTTCACACCTTGTAATTATTACAGTAAATTAAAAGCTAGAAGTTTAGATGTACAACAGTAGAGGTCAAAATGCATGCTAACAGACTGGAAAAAAAGGTTACATACCGGTCACAAAGCAAACACTGGTAAAGTCAGGTTTTGCCCATGCAGACACCGGTGACAATACCAGTTTTGTCAATCTACAAAATGGAATTTGCCTTTTAACAATCATGGTAAACCAGTGTCCCTGATACTTTTGTTCATACGAACATACGAAGAAGCCAGCAGAAGAAGGCCATTTGGTCTATCAAGTCTGCTTGTATTGCAGGGTCCACAGCTTGAGCGAATGTCTCTTCCCTCCCTCCCCACAACCTCCATCCTCCCTACCCATGATCCTTACCTTCCCCCAATGTTTATCCCAGCGTCTCTTAAAGCTGCCCACTGTCTTCAACGAGATGACCTCTTCTGGCAATGCATTCCAAGTGTCCACCACCCTCTCTGTGATGAAGTGCTTTCTGACCTCCCTCCTAAACCTTTCACCCTCCAGCTTAAGACTGTGCCCCCTCATGTTATGGTTCCACTCACTTGAAGGTCCCAATCATATCCCCTCTCTCTCTCCTGTTTTCCAGGAAGTACATGTTCAGTGCCCTCAACCTCTCCTCATATGTCGTAACCTGCTGACCCACTGTCATCTTTGTAGCCCTCCTCTGGACCTTCTCCAGCAGTTTTCACAGAAGAAGGTGAGGGACAGGGACCACAGATAGGCATCAGCTACAAAGAGAGAGGTGAACACCAGTTAATTTACAGAAGGAAGAGTCCTAGAGGAGCTCACAAACCTGAGGGCAGACAAAGCAATGGGCCCAGATGGCATATATCCCAGGATATTAATGGAGCTACGGATGGAGCTAGCAGCATCACTGGCAGCCATCTTCAGTGAATCAGTCAATACAGGAGTGATTCCAGAGGACTGGAGGAGAGCACATGTAGTTCCTCTTCACAAAAGTGAAAGCAGGGAGGAAGCAAGAAACTATTGGCTGGTCAGCCCAGATCAGTAGTGGGTAAGATTATGGAGGCACTGCTTAAGGAAAGGTTTATGGAACATTTAGAATCCAAAAGAGCACAGGATCTGAAGCAGCATGGATTCACAGCAGGAAGGTCATGTTAAACAAATCTAATAGTTTTTTTTACTGGGTGACAAAGGAGGTGGATCGGGGGGGAGTGATAGATGTGACCTACCTCTGTTTCAGCAAGGCCTTCAACACCATTCCACATAGAAGACCAGTAGATAAGTTGGGGAGCCTGGGTGTGGGCCACAGGGTGGTGAACTGGGTTAGAACTGGCTTGGGGGACAGGAAGCAGAGGGTGGTGGTTAATGGAATCCAATCCGAGGAAAGGGGGGTGGACCAGTGGGGTGCTTCAGGGTCATTGCTTTTTAATGTCTTCATTAGTGACATTGCAGAAGGGCTAGAAGGGAAGGTTTGCCTATTTGCAGATGACACCAAGATCTGCAATAGGATGAACACTTCAGATGGGGTGGAGGTAGTATAGCGCAGTGGTTTAAGACTCTGAGCTAAAATCTGGTGACATCCAGCAGACCAGACCTGGGTTTGAATCCCACAGCTTCCACTTGCACACTGTGTGACTCTGAGCAAGTCACTTAACTTCTCTGTGCTCCCAGGTTGCACCTGTAAAAAAGCTTTCAGCTTAGTGTGCTAGTCCAGGTTAAACAACTAAAGAAAAAAAAAGAGGATGAGGAGGAACCTAGGAAGACTGGAAGAATTGTCAGAAGTGTGGCAACTGAGGTTCAATGTGAAGAAGTGCAAAATCATGCACTTAGGGTGCAGAAATCCTGCAGTGAGCTATAGGATGGTGGAGATTGCTGGTGATCACCAGGGAAGAAAGGGATTTGTGGATTATCATCTCAGATGATCTAAAGGTGGCCAAACAGTGTACAAAGGCTGTAGGGAGGGTCAATGACATGTTGGGGTGCATAGGTAGGGGTATAACTAGCAGAAGAAGGGAGGTGGTGATACCACTATACAAAACACTGGTGAGGCTGCACCTGTAATACTATGTACAGTTCTGGAGGGCCACATCTTAGTAAAGACATAGTCAGGGTGGAGTCAGTTCAGAGAAGGGTGACTAAGATGGGGCTTGCAACAGAAGACGTATGAGGAGAGATTGACAGACCTCAATATGTAAACACTGGAAGAGAGGAAGGTCCGTGGAGATACGATAGAGATTTTCAAGTATCTGAAGGGCTTGAAGAAGGTGCAGGTGGGTGATATCTTTCAGTATAGGATGAGTACAAGATCAAGGGGGCACAATATGAGATTGGAGGGGGTAGCTTAAGGGGCAATGTGAGGATTTTTTTTTCTTCATGGAAAGGGTGGTGAATGCATGGAACAGCCTACCCCAGGCAGTGGTGGGATTGAGTACAGTGGAGGATTCAAGCATGTATGGGATAGGCATTTGGGAACCCTAGAGGTGGGAGAGACGGGATAAAGCCGATGACTGGTTAGGGTCAGGGCATTGACACAGGTAGTGTATATGGGCTGACTAGACGGGCCTAGTGGTCTTATCTGCTGTCAAGTCTCTGTGTTTCTAGAATGGCATAATGGCAGCTGTAAGGAGGATCCCGTAGATGAGGTAGTGGATTTTTACTAATGAAAGGGTTCAAAAAGAGCTAGCAGCCCTAAAATAGACAAGGCCCCAGGGCTGGATTGGATGGATCTGAAGGTACAGTACTAAAGGAATTCCATCAGAACTAGCTGAATCCATGGTAGGGCTATTCAAAAGCTCAGTTCACATAGGGATTGTTCCAAAAGACTGGATGGTAGGGGACTCACTTCTGTTTCATGGGGGGAGGGAAGATAAAGAGTTATTGTTTAACTATAGACTTGTCAGACTTACTTTACCTCTGCTGCAGGTAAACTGATTGAGACATTAGTCAAAGATGACCTAGTTGAATACCTGGAGAAAAATGGACTCTAGGATAATAAATACTAGGGCTGTGCGAATACCTTTTTCCAACTATTCAGCGTAATAGTCTGTATTTGGGTCCCGGGTATTTGTTATTTGGCTGAAATATTCGTATTCAGCACAGCCCTAACAAAATAAAATAAAAACAGCTCCCACCTTCTTTTGCAGCCCAAAAAACAAGTGCAATAACATATTCTCCATCCCCCCACCCTCTAGCAGCAGCAGCAGCCTGCTGCTAGAGGGTGGGGTGATGGGGGATAAGTTATTGCACTTGTTTTGGGCTGCAAAGGAGGGTGGGGGTTTGATTTTATTAAGGCTGTGCAGGGGGCTGTGCCGAATATGAATGCCACCTGAATAGTCCTCTGTTCAGAAAGGGCTTCTGAATATTCGGATAGTCCATTATTCATGGTGTTTGGAAAATAATATTCAGCCCTTGCACAGCTCTACTGAACAGCATGGATTTGTGAAATGAAAACAAGACTGCCTACACTCACCACTTCCAAAGGTGTCACCATCAACTATAAAGTTTAAAGTACAATAAATAAGACTGGCACACACTCTGTTGCTGAGTATCAATAATTTATTTGAAAAACTGCTGGCCAGTCTGGATTTAGAGCCAGGAATTGCATGAAGACAGCACTAGTCAGAGTGCAAAATGACCTGCTCAGGGTAAGGAATAAAGGAGAATGATAAATTCTTGTCCTCCTGGATCTCTCATCAGCATTTGATACCATGGACGACGGGTTGCTTCTGGATCAGCTCAGTGAGTACACAGAACTCACCAGCAAGGTTATCAGCTGGTTCAAGTCCTATCTCTGGGTTGGAACCCATTTGGTAGTGTTAGGAAGATTTTCCTCACACCCAGTGGTTATCTCCTGTGGTATACCTCATTGTTTGGTCCTGTTGCCCTTGTTTAAAGTTTACATGCTACCCCTTGGAAAGTTATTAAACATTATGGGCTTCATTTTTATTGCTATGCAGATGATACCCATTTGTATATGTCTTTTGCTCCCAGGACACAGGGTGCTGTTGAAGTGCTTAATAAGTACTTGGCCAAGATTCAAGACAGGATGTCATCGAGCTGGCTGTGACTGAACCCTGAGAAAACTGAAGTCCTAGTGACTGAGCCAGTTCATTGCAGGTGTGGCAGCTACTGGGAGAGAGACCGGGCTTTGGCTTTGTCCCCCTGCACTTTCAGCTGCTTCTAAGGTGAAGAATCTCTGAGTCATACTGGAGAAATGCCTGACACTGGAGGCTCCAGTGTTGGCTGCAGTCCAAAGTGGCTTTTTCCATCTGTGGAATAGCCTCCAGATTAGACCCTTTGTCCCTCCCGGTGACCTGGCCACACTGGTACATGCATTTGTGACCTCCAGGCTAGACTACTGTAATGTTCTCTACCTTGGGGTTGGCAGGGATACACTGCAGTGCCTGCAGCTGCTGCAGAACGCAGCTGCCTGGTTACTTACAGGACTATTTAGATTGTACAATATTTCACCGGCATTGCTTTTATTTTTGAAATTCAATACACTTTATTGAGTTTAAATAAACAACTACCAATCAACAAACAAACAACAATCTGACAATAACTACCATAACAACTACAATAATAACACTTAAAACAACCCCCTGCCCCAACCACCCCACCCCCCAACAGAGAACATTAGCTGTTACAAGAAAATCTACCTAGAAAATAAAGCAACAGCACAACAAAAGGAGAAAAGGGTCCACATTATGCTACTAATAGAGGAAAACTTATACACCATAGATAGCAGAAATCCAAAAGAAATAAACATTAAGTCTGTGCTAATACTCCGCTTCAAGAAAAGAATAAAGGGAAAATAAGGTATATACTTCAACCCATTTCTTATTAAATTCAGCTATCTTGTTACAAAGACTAGCTATCATCTTCTCAAGGCAGAGGTTACTCAGTAACTCAATAAGCCATTCAGTGTACAGTATGTCTGATTGGCCCTTCCAGTGACGAAGCACCACTCTTTTAACCAAAAGAGCAATCATGGACAGGTGATATTTACGCTCTGTGACCAGAACCCTGGAATAATCATCCACAAGGCAAATTTCAGGCATAAAGTGGTCTGCTAGACTGAGAAGAGGATCTGTCTTAAGTTTTATTGTGGGACACAAGGAGGTAATTTTGGGACAATCCCAAAATATGTGGAATAAGGACCCCTCAGCTTGGCTACATCTAGTGCAAAGAGGGAAAGAAAGCTGCCCCATCTGATATAATCTAGCAGGTGTAAAGTATATAGTCAGTGTCAGTGGCTCAGCAGGTAGCACACTCGCCTCTGAGGCCAGAAGATCAGAGGGCTGAGTTATATCCCTACACCAGGCACTTGAGTTAAATCCTAATACTGACACTGCTGTGCAGCATTGGGGGGGGGGTGCTACACTCCTGAGGTACCGTCTTTCAGATAAGACGTTAAACCAAGGTCCCATCTGCCTGTTCTGGTGGATGTTAAAGATCCCATAGCACTTCCTGAAAAGATTAAGGGAGTTCATTAAAGGGAAAAATCAAATGATACAATACAAATCAAAGGTATCCATTCAGGTCCATAACAAATAAATCAGGTTAATCATGGGGTTACAGAACATGAACAATAACACTGAATACAAGAAAAGAAATACCGAAAACAACAGTATTAACTTCATTCTGTAATCATCAGTACTACCTTTCAGGATTTAACAGTTACCTAACAAACTGAATTGTTGTCTATGTCAAGTAATGGATACATCCGTATCAGTTATCCTGGCCATGTTTCTCCAGTGAGCATGTAAATTATTCTGTGTAAGCAGTCTAGCACCTTTGGTATATATGTCATTAAGTTCATATCTGATTTTAGCAAGAAGTTCAGTATGAGTAATATGTTTTTGTTGTAACGTAAATAGTGATCTGGAATTCCAAATGAACCATTTAATAACTATTAAGAGAATATGTAATGAGCTTGCATTCTATCTGAGAGCATCACCCATGTAATGTCCATACATTATAACTTCATAAGTAATACTGTAGTCTTCAACCAATGTACATTCCATTCTGTGGCTAATAATGCCCAGAACCCTTGAACATATGAGCAATCAAAGAATAAATGCTGGATTGTCTCTAGTTTTTCAAAGCACTGTTGCCTACTGCAGAATATATCCTCTAGCTGCTTGTGTTTGTAATTGGATTTTACATTGATCTTCTCATGGCAGCTTAACCAGTGGAGGGCCCACATTCTATTTTGAATCCTACTTTCTTTAACTAAGAGGGTTAGGGAGGGCATGTAAGCTGCAGGACAGTTTGGAAAAGTTAGTAATTCACTAAAAGAACTACCTTGTATCCACATGTATGTTTCCTTTCTAGTTATAGTGATTACCATTGTACTGGTGCCTTTCCTCTACTTTAGTTTCTGGAATGTATCCCTGACATATTCTGGGGTGACTATTGACCTTTTAAGGATTCTCAGTCTTCCATGCTCCCACTGAGCCAGCCATTGTGAGCAACTGTCTAACAAGAGGGTAGCCCATTCTTGATCCTCAAAAACCAATAGTGGTTTAATATTAGTATACAGAAAAATACTCAAAAAGAAAACTATGGGGTTTATCATCCCCAGTCCCCCTTGTTTAATAGCCAAGTATGTTATGTTTCTTTTAATGGAGTTTAAGCGGCTCCCCCAGACTGCTTGAAAGAAAGTACTTAGAAGTGAAGTTTCTAATGATTTAGATGGTGGATAGATGTGGCTAAGATATAAGAATACGGGTACTAAAAATGTTTTAATTAAATGAATAATTTTTTGCTTACTGTATTTCCATTTGTTCTATCCTGTTACCATTTGTTTCTCCTTTTTATTTTACTGTCCCAATTTAGTGTGTCATCATCATCTAAACCATACAGTATACCTAGAATATTCATTGGTTCTGATGTTACCTTAATTCCACTAATGCTGCTTAGTCCCTGATCAGGGTTTTCTAGATATTTACCATGCATTTCTCAACATTTAGATGTACATCCTTGTAGATTCCATGAAGGTTGCACATCTGAATGGCCTCAAAGACTGATTTTGGGTCCTGTACTAGGATGCATAGATCATCACCATATGCTATTGCTGCCAGCTGAAGATTCTTATCTGCTAGGGCAATATGTTGAATTTGTTTAGATTTATTTAAAATCTGTAGAAGGGGTTCGATACAAAAAACTAAAAGAAGGGGGCTCGAGGGCACCCCTGTCATATTCCTTTTCCTATCCTGATCATGGTTCCCTTCCAACCTTGCAACATTGGAGTTATTGTTGTAGTTTTATATAGGCACTGTATCCATTTTATAAATTTTCTTGTGGTATACCATAGTGAGTCAGTACCACCCATAAAAAATCATGAAGAACCAAATAAAAAGTTTTTTGCTGGTCTAGTGAGATGACTATTCCAGCTGCTTTCTTTATCTTGCCATGCTCAAATAATTCCTGTAACAAGATTAGGTGATCTGTAATCTTCCTATCTGGGGCCGAGCATGTTTGAGCTAGGGAAATTAGATATTCAGTCATCCTCAGTAATCTGGTGGTCAATATTTTGGTGAGTATTTTGAAATCAGTATTCAGAAGCGAAATAGGCCTCCAGTTCTGAATATTGCTTTTATCTCCTTTTTAAATAGAAATATTACTAGTCCACTAGTTATTCTAAGGGAGGGGAAATGTGTTCAAAGTATACAAAAGAATACCTGTGCAAGTTCCAGTAGTAGTTTGTGACCAGTGTACTTACATAGTTCATTGGTCAGGCCATCACCACCAGGAGATTTATTATTCACTAAAGTGTTTCAAGCTTGAAGCATTTCATCTGGATGGATATCTTCCATAAGGCTTTCAGCATGTTCTGTCATGCATCTAGGGTTCTTTAAATCATGTAACAGACCATCATATTTGTGTACCTGTGTGTGATTTGTTGAAAACAATTCCTGTGTGTGGTTGTCAACAATCCTTCTGATGTCTGGTAGTTCGGAACATAGAACTTGGTTTTCATCCCTTAAAACTACCATTTGTTTTTGCGTGGCATTTTTATTGCACATTTCAAAGGGGCAGGTATATTCTTTCTTTCCTTGTGTGGAGAATCTATGCCAATTTTGAAGATTCTGAGCCTGTACTAGTTGAAATACTGCCATTTGTTGTTTTATGTTTTGTATTTAGGAAACAAAAGTTTGGCCTGTTAAGTGGGACAGTGATAACAGTTTCTGCAACTGGACTCTATTTTGTAGATACTGATGGTATTCAGTGCTTCTTTTATTTTTATTATATGATTTAATGAGATGAGACAGGTCCATGACAGTATCTTCCCACCACAACGGGGGACCATCGTATAAGACAAATACAGATTTTCTAGCTTCAACAAAATAGTTTATCTCCTGTGTAATTTCTGGAGATTCTAACAATGAGGAGCTGAATTTCCAAGTCCCTGGTCCATAATGGGGGTGGGTTTTATTACCGATTTTAAGGCTTATAATCCTGTGATCCAAGAATTCTGAGACTAATACCCATTTGTGTGTAATGTTAAGAGATGATGTGAGGAAAAAGTAATCTAGTCGGGTAGCTAATTAACCTTTGTAGAATGCTGGTTCAGTATATCCTGATGTACAATGGTGTGTCTTTTAGATTTGCTACCTGGACCATATTTCTTAGAAATGTCATATTACAAAAAACCTTCTTTGTTTTAGTGTTTCTGCCTCTATCGGTTAGGGATATGTAAGCAATAATACCCAACATGGTGGGCGGTATTGTGCTATACCGGACCGCCCAGAGGCGTAATGCGGCGTCGGGCCTTATAGCCCCTTGAAGGTCCGGTATAGCACAATACCGCCCACCATGGAGGGTATTATTGCGCTTAGAAAATGGGCTGCTAAGAAAAAAAAAACATTAAAAAATAATAAGGTTTACGTTGTTATATTCTTTAAGTTTTAGTGTGTGTAGGTATAGGTTTAGAAAAAAAATCCACAGTTCCTGGTTTTCCCACTAGATGGTGCTGCAAGTGTATACTGTCCCTGTTTGCCTCGGTGCTGGTTTCCTTCTTTCTTGATCCAATCGGGTGTCCTGTTTTTTTAGTAAAGTAATCTCTGCCGGAAGCAGTATTATTAATTTTCTTTTAGATTTTTACTGTTGTGCGATGCGGACAGTTCTAATCATGAACTGCACCCAGGACAGAAGATCGGGAGCTGCAGAGCCAAGGAAGTCAAGCGAGCAAAAAAAAAACAAACAAATGTAAGCACACACAACTTTTTTTTTTCTGTTGCGAGGAAAACACAAGTATTAGCGTGTCTCAGTTCGCGACCAGTTGGCTGTGCAGTGGAGCTGACTGGAAACGGTTGGCAGCAGGGCTCAGACTCGAAGAAAAATAATTTGCGAGATTGCGGTTTAAAGTTTCTCTGCAATGGAGCTGTGTGTGTGTGTGTGTGTGATGGGAGGGAGCCTGGGGTGTACCATTGGTCCGATCTCCTCACTATCGCCGGAGAGGCTACATTTTCATGACACAATTGAGATGAGAAGTGCTGGCTTTTGCGGTCATGAAGATGGTAGTTGGTGGTAAATTTCCGTGACAAATGGTGGAAACAGCTGGTGGGGTCTGAGCCGTGGGAGAAATAGCAAACATTGCTTTTATCTATTTTCTGTGTACAGTGCTGTTTTTTCAATTATTTTGTGGTGCCTGCTCTAAGGACTTAGTTTGTGAGTGTGTGTGGTGGGGAGGCTCTCGCTAAGGGATTTAAAAAATGGCGGCAGTTTGAAATTACATGCCCAATTCTTCAGCCAATGAGGAAGTTGGGTACTGGGCACAAGGATACTTTTCTGGCTATCAGACAGGTTTGGGCTGGGGCTTTTTATTTGGTGGGCATCTATTGTCTGATAGATGCCCACCTAAATAAGTGTCTCAGCCAATCAGAAAAGAGAATTGTATGTGCCCATTTTCTAAGCTACAATTGAAGTCACCTCATAGAATCATATTCTGTGAGGAGTGTAAATAGGGCTGAATAATTTGAAAAAGTACTGTCCTTTCAGCCTTCGTTTGAGCTGCATACATATTCAATATAGTGTATAGAACCCCTTGGATTCTTATTTCCACCATAAGTGCTCTTCCTGGGGATAAATCAAGGAGTTTCACTACCTGAAACTGAACCCCTGAGAAAAGGATTGCTAAACCTGAACATGTATCTGGGCCTATGGACCAGTATGATGTCCCAACATGCCATAACTGCATGGCCTCCTTAATATCATTTAGTGTATGCAGTCTCATATCTTGCAGCAAAATCATCCCACTCTCAAATGATTTAATGTGAGATAACACAGCTTGCCTTTTTCCATGATTTTTGACACTGTTAACATTGAGGGAGTATAGTGCTAAATCAACATTCATGTGAGCAGAAAAATAAACAAACTCTGGCCAGAGCTGAAAGGGCTGCATGTGTTGGCGTAGGATGGGGGTTACAGAGGGAGGGTTTGGTGGGGAGGATATCTATAATTGGGAATGTTGGGATGTCATGCAAGAACCTCCCTGTCCAGTCCAGGACTAGGGTATCCTCAGGGACTTACCATTTACTGGTAGTCTGCAACACCACCTGGACACGCACTGGGACAGCACTTGAGATGAGCAGAAAGGACCTCAGTCAGCATCCTATCCAAAGGATGAAGCACCCTGATATGTCATCATCTCCCTAATACTGCATCTGGGTGCCAGCATTTAAGGCATGAGCCAAAGTCCCAGGATGGGACTAGAACACATGACCTTTTGATCCAGAGCCACATGTGCTAACAACTGAGTCATACTTACATGCTCAAAGGAAAGGAGTTGGGTTTTATATAGGTAATTTCATACACATTGTATCCCAAAGCACTTTACAAGCCACAAACTGATGTGGTAGCCATTAAGAACAAAGTGAGGTTAAAGAGGCCCTGACCCCATGGGACAACTTTAGAAAAATGTAATATTTAAACATAATCCATTTTATATTTCATGTCTCTTTCTGTAATTCTCACCTTTATTTCTTCATTACTAAAGACATCTGCATGGTAACAGGATTTGTGCCCTATCTGCTGTGGCTCCTTGCCTGCACCTAACAACACAGTTCTGTTTATGACATCACATGCTGTAGTGATAATTATGATGTCATAAACTGGAATTATGATGTCAGGTGCACACAAATTGCAAAGAGTAGATGAAGTCTACAGGACAGTGATCCTGTTTCGTGAAACTGTCTTCAGCAATAATGAAAAACAGGGGTGATAATTGCAGAAAATTATCCCTCACTCTGTCCTCACTCTGTGATCATTAAAGAACTGGAGGCTCGCCCATGCAGCCCTAAAAATGGGGTTGGAAATCAGTATATATATATATATATATATATATACATATATATGTATATATATATATATATATATATATATATATATATATATATATATATATATATATATATATATATGTGTGTATAATAAAGAATGCATTTATTTATTTATTTATTTGAGAGTTTTACCAGTAAGGCATACTGAACGAGGTACTGCTAAATTCCAGATGCATCCTGGAGGGAAGGGAGAATTGGTATATACAGCAACATACACACGGCTTATAAAATACTTACGCAGCATCATACACAAGGATTATAAAGTTCAATACAGGGTACAGGAGATATGGGAAAACAGAGATAAGTAAAGTACTAACATGACCAGTGGAACTACAATTAAGCTATGCAAAAGGAGTGGGTATATAAAGCACACGAAGTTCTCATACAGAGAGCACTAGAAGAACACATATGGTATTAGGAATGCGCTTCAGGCCAGTTTACTCCTGGAACTAGTGTGAGGGCCTAGGTCTTAGCTCATACGCTGTGCCATAGTGCGGTAAAAGTTAAGGGTGAGAGGTGGGATAATTGGCATCACGGCAGAGCTGACTGCAAGTGCAGGTAGGGGAGAAAAGTGATTTGAGATGGTTGAGCTGCTCATTTATGTGAGGATCCTTAAAGTTATATTATTTTGTTGTGACATAGGGCAATATAATAAGAAATAATATGCCCTGTATTGTGTAACCATTTAGTGTGATTAGTGCTTGTGTTTAAATAAATTGCACTTGAAGGGCTTAGCTGGTAATACAACTTTTAGCTGTACCCCTATTCTGTAGCTGTTCAAAATGACTAAGAATGTATGAATAAAGAAAAGAAAAGAAAAGAGAGACTTATTTGCCCTATTAACCTCCTTGTCTGCAAAGCAAAGCTGTGGTCAGCAGCGTAGGAAAGCCGTACAAATACAGGCAGTTATAAGAGTGTCTCGGGGCAAGGCGGCACTTGTACATTTCAGCTGCCCACCCGAGACAAAACCAAAAGTATTTTTCTTTGACAGGTTGCTCTGGTCACACTACATGTGAACCGAGCATTTTAAAAGGAGAAAGGTATTTTGCCTTCAAAAGAGGGAAAGGTTTCTAACTGCCGCAGTACCTCTCAGGGCAGGACGGTACTTGTACATTTCAGCTGCCTGCCCAAGAAGAAAATAAAAAGTGAAAGTGTTGTTGTTTTCTGCTCAGTTCACGCTGCAAGTGAACCGAGCATTGCAAAGTAAAGGAGCTTTTGCTTTGCAAAGCAGGCAGACTGCTTCTTTGAAATTAAAAGGACCATGTTAGCTTTGAGGTTTCGCTGAACTTCAGCGATTGAGGGGGCAGGGTTACAGCTGATAAGGTACACCGGGGATGGGATAGACTAGTGATGGGCAGAGAAAGGGCGGGGAGGAGCTGTTTGGATAGCAGAAGAGCACGGGCACCAGAGAGGGGGCAGGGTTGTGATGGGTGGAGAGAACATGTTTTTTTTTTAATGAAGGAAAATATGCAGAGTCCTCACTTTGTGATCGTTAAAGGATTGCAGGCTCTGCCCATGCAGCCCTAAAAAAGGGGGAAAAGGTTAAATAAATCATGGGGGCTGCTTTACTGAACTCCTAGTTTGTCTGACATTTTTCAATTTAACTTTGTCTTTAGTTGGGGGATGAATTGTAGCAGAAGGGGTAATCAGCTCTGTGGTGGGGGGATCTTCCCTGTCTGAGCTGCCATCTTGCATTGATGAGAGAACTGAAGATTCATCTGATTCATTGCCTGAAGTTTCTAGAGTGTCTGTAAGGGCCTCAAATCTATTTGCTACAAGGATTCCTGTTGTTTTTAACACTTTGGGTTTAGGCTGGGATCAAGCCTACCTTCTCCTTGTGGCCCGCCTAGACTTCCCTGCTTCTGAGTCTACCTGGGCTGAGGGGGGCATCTCCAGTACTGGAGTTGTCTCTCCTTGTGGCTCCCTGGGTTTATCAGCTTGTTCTGTTTGAGGGGGATTCTGTGGGGCCTGGTTCTGGTAACCACTAATAATAGGAGTTTGTTCCCTCTGACCCCTTTTGTCCATTTCTGCTGGCTGCACCCTTCCTACTTCATCTTCCCTAGTGGGGAGGGGGAAGGTTCTTCTCCTAGTTCTCTGTGCAATGGCTATTAATAATCACTGCTCCTCACCATCTGACTAACTGGGCTGGTTATGGGCAGCACAGGGACATGTATGATATGAGTTCCCATTTGTGTCACACAAATTATAAAGCTGCTCATTTCGGCAATGACCACTCGTATGCCCCAAGTCTCCACACAATGTACATTTCAATTTATCGCAAAATGAGCTTATGTGTCCAGTTTCCCCACATCGGTAGCAAGCTTTAGGCTGTCCCTGATAAAACAGAACCCCTCTATCATGTTCAATGATAAAGCTATTCAGTAAGTGTTGCAACCCAGTCTCTGTGGTATGTAGAACAGTCCTCACCCTCCACCCCAAAGTCCATATCTTCTCATCATCAAAGATTGCCTCTGAATTTCCCCAAACTGTGCATCTTTGCCAAACCAGTACAGAAGGTCAGTCACACTGACCTACTCATTTCGGAAGATTATGGTTATGGTTCTATTGGTTGGTTTCATCAAGGGAATTGCCTCAAAAGGTGACCATAAGGGCATTGTCTTCAAGTTATGATAAAGTTCCCAAAATGTCTGCAAATCACTGTTAAATTTTAAACTAACATCAAAGGTTTGGTCGGCAGAAACCTGTGTAAGTGCATATATTTCAGCTACAGTATAGTTCATGGAGGTTTTCAATAATGTTCTAGCAACAAACAGGCGGTCATGAAATACCTCTAGGCCTCCTTTGTAAATTAATTGGACCGCATTGTGTCTTTTAGCTGGGTATACTGGTTCTCTGAAAAAAGATGCATAAGATCTGTTCCTCTTGTCATGCTGGTGTCTGTCCTGCTCAGTGGTGTCTGAAGTATTTGCCTGCGGTGCATCCTGATGTGGCCTGGCGTCTTCTGGTGCTGGCTCCAAGGGTTGGGCTTGGAATATTTCTTTCTCAGTTGCAGTGGTGGGGGTGTTTATGTCAAGCTGTGGGTTCTGCGTAAGCTGTAAGATTTCTGGGATGTGGAGCGGAGACATTTCAATATAGAAACATAGACTTTGATGTCAGATAAGGACCGCTTGGCCCACCTAGTCTGCCCATTTCCCTACCTAGAGGATAAGCTGAAGATCCTATTTAACCAACAGCCTATTTCTTCTTACCCCCCAAAAAAATTGCCTTATGTCTGTCCCATGCATTCTTGAATTCTCCCACAGTTTTAGACCCTACAACCTCCTCAGGAAGGCTGTTCCACGTGTCTACCACCCTCTCTGTGAAAAAATACTTCCTCATATTGCCCATATCCACATATCCACGGGATTCACAGGTACTAGTGCAATAGGGTCTGATATATTAGTCTTAGCTTCCCCTTTGGAATGTACATATCTTTCCCTGTTACTTGTACAGGAGAGGAACCAGACACCCACTGCCCACTTACAGTTTGTTCCCAGCCAGCACCCTGCATAGTAGACTGAACTGACCACTCAGTAGTTGTTGTCTCCATTCTGCTAGGGTTACCATTTAGACCAGGAGCCCCTACGCCTGTCTGTGCCATTCCCACTGCAAACCCATTTTTACAGTTTGCATTATTGTTAGCTTTGCTCTTATTCCCATCAAACACAAATAGAGAAGCATGAAATGTACTTGTCATAAAATTGTGTCACTGTTTAGCAGACCGCTGTTCTGTGGGTGACTCATTCCTTTGATCCAGTGTTACTGCTATTCGTCCAGGTGCACCTGCGGTTTACAGCTGAGCCTGCTGTCAGTTGCTAGGGAGTGACACCGGTGTTTACAGCCTCCATCGGGTTTGTCATGGTTCTAGCCAAAGGAATTGCTTTGCGGAGTTATGTCTGCTTTAAAAGAAAGTCTTGCTTCTCCTGCATTAGCTGGGCTTCCAAATCCTTAGTTACATCAAAAGATTTTCCTTCTGGACAATAGAGGTTTCCTTGTGCCATAAGTGAGTAATATTTCCTTCCATTCCTCATCCATTTTTTTTTTCTGTCTGTAGGATTTGTATGGGTCTCCGGTGCTCCCTGCAAAGTATTTGGAGTGTTGAAAAAGCTCTCAGTCTCTGGAGACTGCAAGCAGTGGAGGAGCCCATCTCCACTACCTCCTGCACATCCATCTCAGTCAAAGTTTCAGAGAGAGTGGCCATCTTGGCCAGAGTGCCAGGATGTAAAGGTTCCCCTAATGGTGAGTAGGGAAATTTTTTATTGTCAAAAGAATATAATGCTCACATACTGTACCTTTGTTGCATATACAAAAACAAATCATGTGACTTTGTACAAAAGGAAACACCCCATTCAACAGTGACATGCAGGTTTGGAAAATACATCTTTCTACCCTTTTTCCTTATCCAATACTTACATATATTGTGAATACTTTATTTGGCTATGTCTGGGTGCCACTTTGCCCTTGTCTTCAAGACACCCCTTCAAAAAGTATTATAGGTAAGGCCCTTCTCCAGTTTTCTACCAATGAGGGAGGCAACGCAGCTTTTTCCTTTAAGTAAATTAGAACTATCTCTCATGTGATTTTCTCCATAAGCCCTGCCAGTGGTACCAATTTTTGCTGCAACACATATTGGCATCTATTTTGCCACACACACCATTTTATTACAGCTAAGACTACTCTTACAGTCCCTGGATAAAAATGCTCCATTCTGGGGTGAATTTCCCACACACTAGCTCTGTGTATGACATACTCTCAATATAAGCCTTGCCCATTTCTGAGCCAATGATCCCCATAACTGTACAACATAAGGACATTCAAAAAACAAATGCTGCATGGTTTCGATGTGAAGTATACAGTACTCCCTAATGCAGATTCTTGCCTCCGTTGCTCTATGAGCATGGTTGCCTCTTACATTTAGTTTACCATGTCAGCACATCCAAATGGTGTTCCATATCTTTCTAGGTATTCTGGCTTCTGTGAGTTGGCTTGTCAGGCATCTTACTTCAATACTGGTGAGTAGGGGAATTTTGGGGGGAAATAGGAAAAGTATAATTCATCTTCTATTCTTGTATCATCATATATTTTCTTCCACAACATTATAGTACCATTTAAACATTTTCATCCCAGTCTTCTTTTTTCTTTTTTCCTTTATCCGTCACCAATACCTCCTTCTACACCTCAAAGTCCTTGCATTCTATCTTCACTCCTTTCTCCTTTTTTCTTGTCATCTGTCCACACCCCACTTTTTTCTTATGCCCTTCACCTTCATGTTCTTTGCTTTATGGTCCATCTTCTACCCTTTCTCTCTTTTTAATCCTCCTTTCTTCATACCATAATCCACTGTGTACACCCTTTCCATAATGTAGATTCCACTTGCCTTGATTTTTTCTTCACATCCATCTCATATACTTGCTGTATTGACACTGACACATTCCTAAATATTTCTTCATACATCACAGTCTGTTGCTGTACCACCAGTTTGCATCTTGCTTGCCCAATATAATATTTCCAAATTGCCAGAAAAACTTGAACTGTTTCTTTATGATATTTATTCAGTCTTTATGAATGTAGCCAGCACCAACTCCTGATATGTCAGAGACATCAGCTACGGCATTTTCTATTCTTGTGTACCTTTGCTCCATAATGTTTTACTATATCCACACTCCCAAAACAATGTTCCTGAGTTTCTAGAATTTGATTACACTCTAATCTAGGGCAATATCTCTCATCTACCGGTTTATGTTTTTTATTGCCTTTCACATTCAGTCTGTCATGCACTGTAAGCCACACCAAATCCCACATAAAAGCTGGTAATCGATTATTAGTCAGTTGAGATAAAGCTTCCAGATATATTGTTAATCGGACAGTAAGGTAATTGAAATTCTTCTCCTGCTGCCTTTACCCATATGATTTCATAAATTTCTTGTCTGCTGCTAATTTTTATTTCATCATAAAGGACTTTCCATTTAATCAATTTCCACATCATCATTCTTACCTGACTCCCTAGCATTGCTCTCCTTGCTAGCAATCTTCCTGTTCCTTGTATCCATGCTGTAGTACATACTCCTACCCATTCTTTTACAAATTCCTGCCATTGTTTTTCTCTGTTGTTTGAATGTACCACCTATTGTGATATAAAAAATACTATAAAAAATGCTAAAGGATTAACCATTCCTAGACCACCTTCTTTAATAGGTCTATAAGTTATATCTCTTTTAACAGGGTTTAGCCGACTTTCCCACAGTGTCTTCAAAAAAACTCTGAATAGTCTGGTTTCCAACTGAGCTGGGGGGGGGGAATATAACTTATATATAAAAAAATTGGTACCAATATTTTTTTTTCAACAATACCCTTTTCTTTTTTGATAATTGTTTGTGTATCCAATTACTAGAAAAGTTTTTGGCTTGTGTAAGTTTCTGTTCCCAGTTTATCATAGCTAGGTCACCTGGTCCCCATTGTATTCCTAGAACTGTAACAGGGTCCCTTACCATTGGGATTCCCACATAACTTACTCTCTGATTCACCTGACTTCCCATCTATGTCCCTTTACTTTTTTCTGGGTTAATTTTGGAGCCAGGCAGTCTTGAAAATACTTGACACTATTCAACTATTTCCTTTTCCTCTGTCTATTCTCCTATTGCAATAACCTCATTATCCGCATATGCCAATATCGTAACTGGGGTTTTGTTATTGTTACAGATATCCTACAAATGTTGGGCTTCCTCATAAATGAATGCAAAAAAGGATCAACACAAAACATGTACAAAAGGGGACTTAGTGGGCATCCCTATCTCGCTCTTCTTGGTATTTGACAAATCTCACCTTCCCTCCATTTATTCTGGGTTGAACTGTAGCAGTATCATAAACAATATGTAGCCAAGACACAAATTCATGTGGAATCTCCAAAATACTCTAACACATCAAACAAATATTCATGAGAGGCAGAATCAAAAGTTCTCTGTTGGTCAAGACACAGCAACAAACCTTATTCTGTTCCAGTCTGGTATCTATGAAATATTTCCCTTAACACACTTAAATTATCTTGAATCCCTCTCCCTGGGACCATACATGTCTGAGCTGTTCTTATCCATGTTTCTGCCACCTGAGTTAATCTGTTTGCCAGTATTTTTCCAAAGATCTTTATATCTCCATTTAATAAGCTAATGGATCTCCAATTTGTCAGCTTCTGCCTATCCCCTTTTTTGTACAAAAAAATAAAATCTGCCAAAGTCATTGATAATGGCATTTTCTGTTTCACCATAATTTTATTAAATAATCTTGTTAATTCGAGCACGAATTCTACCTTAAATTTCTTATAAAACTCAGGGGTAAGCGCATCCCCTTCCAACACTGTACCATTTTTTAGGGCTGTTATAGTCTTCTGTACTTCATCTTCTATAATTGGCCATATCATTTCCTCCTTTTGTTCTTGAGTTAAAGGGTGTATCTGCAATTTCCCTAAATATTCCTTATGGCCCTTTATCAGTGATGCTTTCCCCACCGTATTTTGTAGAAAATTATTAACAACCTATAGAATCCCCCTCTTTTCTTTCTGGATGTATCCTGATGCATCCGCTAACTCCAGAATTACCTTTTCTTCCACCCTTTTTGGGAATCCTTGAGGGTATCAAAAGTTTGTTTTTTACTTGCTGTCCCAAATATCAATTCTTGTTGGAGTGTCTTTGCTCTATTGTACTGAATACCAAGCATTTCCTTTTTATTTGTGTGATTTGTTTGCTATAGTCGTGCTTCAGTGTTTCAGTCCTAGATATAAGTGTATGTAATTGTTTCCTTGGAGTTAAATAATTCACATATGTATCCACCGACTGTTTCTGTGCTTTTTTTTTTTTGAGAAAAGGATTTAAACTCTTTTTCTGAATCTTCCCACCATTCACCTACTGAATTGTACAGACATATTATGGATTTCCTTGCTTTTCATAATAACTTCCCTTCATAAGACATATTCTCTTATTCTAAAAAAGCAGCATTTAACCTACATGGGATCTTCCCAAAATTCATCAATTCACTTAATTTACTCTCAATCTCTAACCCTCTATGATCAGTAAACCTCCAGTCATGCATTGTAGCTGTTATTACTGCCAAATTATGTGCGATCAGAAAAAATCTGTTTGAGTAAGACATGTTTACTATATGAAAAACCTCTTTGGGCTTGATGTTCTCTATAAGCATCTTTCAACTTTGCTTTTCCCATAATATTCTGAAGTGTATTGGTATCACAGTACAACTTCTGGGTTTTAGTACCTCTATCTGTCTGTTGTAGTCTGCAATTAAAATCCCCCCCATATCACTTTCCTTGAGGTACATAAAAAAGGCTGAAAATTCCCAAACAACTCTATTCACTTTGTTTTCATCTGGGGGCATATGAATTAATCACTCTAAACCTGGACCCATTCAGCAGAACATCCAAAAGTAAGGTCCTGCCTGGCTCTAACTCAATTAGTCTAGAAACCTTGAGTTGCTGGTTCAAAAATAAAATCCCTACGCTGTCACACAGTTCTAACCCCGTGACCAAAAAGATGACCATTTGTTCCAAAGTTTGGCGGCATTTGCCACTTCAGCCAAAATTTGTAATCTTGTGTCTTGCATACATATCCTATCTACTGGGTGTTGCTGTAATGCTGGTAGACTCATTAGCCTCCTTTTATAACTCTTAATGCTGTTTACATTAACCGTGATAATTTTCAAGCTTGCCATAAAAAGTAGTAGTTGATGTATCCCATAAAACCAGTCCTTTTTCCTTTATCATCTGCGAGATCTCGTCATCCATTTTTTTTCACCATATCTCCTTGACCCTGATCTTCTAGTCCTGATGATGGATCTTTTGTAGAAGGTGTTATTAATAAAGAGTCTGAATCCAGACTTTTGTCCTCTGAATCTGCTGGCATAGGTTCCACTGGCAAGGCTCTGTATTTGTTTATCACCGCCAGTTTTTGTTTTCCTTTTATAAGTTTCCATTCTTTCTCTTTTGGTTCTGATCATTTTTCTCCTTTTGCTCGTGGTCTTTTAGAATATTTTACTTGAATAAATTCTGGTTCTTCTACCACTATGGGGGGGAGGTGGCATTGAGCTGGATTGTTCTATATCCTGAGCCCGAAAGCTTGATCTGTTGACTTCTCCCTTCCCCTCTTTACCTTGCACTTCCTTCTCTCTTTCTGGTTGCCCTTCAATTTTTGATGCCACAATATTGGTCTTTTGGTGAAGAGTCCCCTCTTCTGTCTCTCCTTTCTGCATGCCTTCTGTGTGTTGCCCTGGCGTGATCCCTTTGTTCAGTCCTTCTTCAGTTTGCCCTTCTTGCCCCTCTCCTTCTATAGTATTCACAGTCTCTCTCCCTTCTAAATGTTTCTCTTTAACAAGCTCTTTCATGCATTTTTCAGAGGCTATTGCACCGCTTTTCTTCTGGACTTGGATAATAACTGCTTCATGAGATTTACTGTCTTCTCCAATATGTGAAGCCCGCGGGCATTTTACATAGGAATGCCCTTTTCCCTCACATAGGTTGCACCGAAATGGGTTTATGCATGCTGTAGCTACATGGTCTGTATCCAAACAATGTGTGCAGTGTGGAGTGTCACACGCATTACTGAAGTGTAACCTTGATCCACACCTGTGGCAAGACTTGGGCTGTCCTGGATAAAACAGGGAACCCCTGTCCCTTCCCAAATAAAAGCAGCTTGGGAGATGTATTATCCCATTGTTAGACTAATCTGTTTGCATTTAACACTCCACCCTCTGGTCCAAATCTGTTCAGAGTCCATGATAGTTGTAGGTTGCTCCAGGACTTCACAACGTTTTTTTCAATTAAAATAGTATATCTGTCATCTGCACTCCTTCATTTTTGAACAAAATCAGAATAGTTCTAACTGCTGGTTTTGTAATGGGGATGGCTACAAAAGGAGACCATAATGGAGTTTCCTTCAGATCATTCTATTTACCCCAGAACCTATCCAAGGCATCCACTGTCTTAAAACTAACATCATAGTTGCACTCATCTGTATGGATCAGGGCAAAAATTTCTGAAGCATAACATTTTAGAGTTCTTTAACAATACTCTCCCCACATAGACCCTATTGGGGATGTCTCCAGACCTTCTTTTTACATTAATCTGATGGCATTTTCCAGGTGCAGGCTCTCCTTTATTTTTAAACAAATCTGCCATTCTTAATAATGGCTTAAAAAACTGACATTTTGCTGGATCTTACAAAGTTTGTTTCCCTAGCCCAATTGATAGAGTCTCAGTAAGGGATTGTGAAGCTAGTCCAGACTTTGGCCCTTCACTATTAAATTGGTCCCCTTTCCCCACACTTGTTCCTAGCATTTCCGTATCCACCACATTTTCTACCATTGTCTTTCCTTTAGTTAATACCCTCAGTTTAACCACCATTGAAGGTTCACTTGGACATTTAATATTCTGTCTGTCTTCAGACTTCAAACCTTTCTCCTGAGTCCCATCATCCACTTTTACAGTATCTATGGGCACACATGGTATTGCAACATTCCCCTTGTTCATTTTAACTTCATTCACCTTCGGGGATATAATAATCTTGCCTGTCTCACTAATTTCTTCATCTTTAAAAAATTGTACTTTTGGGTCCAATGGATCTGGTATTCACGAGCATTTTCACTCAGCTACCCACCCTGTGTTCAACAATGCCAAAGCTGCTGTCCATTCATCCTTGTTTTCATCATTACTTTTTGTCAGTTTAATATCCGAAATCCTGCTTTTGAGGTTACTTACCCCGAAATGCTTTCTTTGTTTTAGACCAGTCTGTTTGGGCTCATTACCTTTGCAGCCACATCCTTGATCTGACTGTACACATCTTTTGCTGTGGTTTGCGGTCACCGTCTCACTTGTTTAGGGTGTGGTAGTCTGGCATTTCTGCAGGATAGGTCCTGTGTCCTCCATCTCATCTTCTCCACGTTCAAACTGCTGTATCACTGACTTATCTTTCATGCTCAGTACTCCATCCATAGTTGTTACCTCCTCACTGGTATTCATCAGCTCCTCCTGGTAAATTGCCACAGAAATTTCCTCCACATTATGCTGTATCTCTTCTGAGAATGATGACATTGCTCCACAGTCAGGTATCTTTGTTATAATCTCCACCTCCATTAGTATCTCATTCATACTAGGCTCTCCTTGCATCACATGGTCATTTGTTTTGATCAAAGGTGAAAACAAAATGTCCTTTTCTGTCAAGGTCTTTTGTTGGGTCGGGGCTAGGGAGGAGACCATCTCCCCAACCTCCTGCATATCCTTCTCCTGCCATGAACTGGCCATCTCCAAAGCATGGCTCAGCAGCTCCCCCTACAGAAACAGTAGGGGAATTTCCCCAGTGCCCTGGCCAAATTCCCCCCATTCACTAAAAATATCACCAACAGCTTAATCTGTTTCAAGGTCAGTTGGCATTCATCTGTATTCCCCTACCCTGAGTCATGCCTGAAAATAGGCAGAATATGTCTAGTGCACTTATCCAGTCAACAAAAACTAACTAACTAAATAAATAATATATTGTGTAAAATATAAAACTAGGTAAGTCGTAATTTGTCATTTTTTTTGTGTAAAGATAAAGATCTTCCCAGATACAGTCCCAATTAAAGGTCTTAGTGGGAAACAGAGAGGACCAGTAATGTGAATGCCCAGTGTTATCTGGGAAGAGCTTAGAATACAGGGCACTTGTGATTTGGGACACTGCATATGGTTGCCATGCTAGAGTCCAAAGAGTATGGAGAAAGTCCCCTTGATCGATGGATCAGGACACTGAACCAAACTATTTAAGCACCAAATGCTGAATTTGATAAATCTTAAAAATATATTGAGCTAAATTAAGCAGCAGCAAAAGTTCCTGCCTAGTCTTAAGCTTGCCATTAAGGAGCACCCTTTTACTTACTAACTGTGGGATTTCCACATGGGTCAATATTTTCCCACCTTTTTAAAGTTAGGATTATAACATAAATACTGGGAAACGTCCCTAAGGTTATCATAACATAAGACATTACAAAATTGGCTGAGAAGCTCCACCCACCAAGTAGCAGAGAAAAGAAAGAGCAGCATGGTGCCAAGTTTGAATGCTAGCTAAGCCAAAGCTGCACTCAGCTCCCCCCAAGCTACACCGCATGATTTAGAGGAAACACTGAATGCTGAAGAGAGGGATCTTCATTGCTCTCATGCTTATGAAATGTTATCAACAAAACAATATCTAAAAATCTTTTGCCATTTGGAATAATGAATCTAAGGAAAGAAACAAAATGGCTCCATGCCCTGGTCATGAGACCAAAAACTTCTAAACATATCTCAGCTGTAACAAAAAGAGTATTGAAAGAGGTGATAAAAAGCAAAACAGACAATCCTACTGAAAGGGAGCCACAAAATTCAGAAGGATCTTCCTCAGAGTTGTGAGTTTTTCCCATTGTTCCAATTTGCACAAATGAGACCTTTACTAGGAAACAGCATGATTGCTCAAGATTTCGAGGCCAGAGGGCTCCAGCTCAAAACCCCGGACCAGCATGCTGATGAACCCCCTGAAAGCAAACAACTCCAAGCCACCAAGAGAAACTACTTTAGTGTTGCCACCTACTGCTATATCACAAACAGAACATCAAAAGGATGGCTCTACAAAGATGAAAGTTACGACCTCTAACATAAACTTTCAACAGGAGCTACAACAGAAACTGGATGATTTGGCCAGGGTAAGCGAACTTTCTTTTACTTTGAAGTCCATTTCCACTGAATTAAAAGTGGTAGAAAATGAAGCACAAAGAGAAAATGTTAAAACAAGCAATGCTATGAGGGAAAACCTTCCCGCCTTAGAATGTATACCCGCTTCACCACAGACTAATATCAGGTCTGCATTAAATTCAGAATCCGAAAAAGACTCAAACTCTGAAACAGTTAAGGAAACTCAATCAAAAGGAAATGTAAATTATGAGTCTACATCAGTGGAAGAGAGTTATGAATCAGAAGGATTCGATGAACCACCTAAATGGGTTAAAATCTTGTTAGCTAAAGTAAACCACTTATCTGCTAATATAGAGCATATGCTAATGAGGCAGGACAATCTTGAATCATATTACACTACTACCCAGTTACTAGTTAAAGAAAACAAAACTCTGAAACAAGACCTGTTGGATGTAAAGCAATCAATGACGCAGATTCAAAATGAAACTGTAATGCTCCCAAAACAAATTTTAAATGTCTAGAAAAAAGCCAGTCCAAATTACAAGACAAAAAGTTAGGTTTTGAACTTCGATCAAGAAGAAAGAATATCAGAATCATAGGTGCACCTGAACTGTGGGACAATACAAAAATCTTGAGAGAGTTGTTTAAAAATATAGCAGCCGCATTCTTGGATACTACATCAGAAAAAAATAATATGGAAATTCACAGACTACACAGAGGTTTATGATAAAGACCAGATGATACAGCCACACCAAAACCCATAATATTAAAATTTATGAGAACAGAGGATAAAAATCGGCTTATGGCTGCAGTTTATAAAAAGAGACGTATCAGCATTTCAGGAGCCCAAATCACTATTTACAATGATTTGCCACAGGAATTGCCACAGCAAAGGAAAAAATGTGATCAATTAAGATCACAACTTTGGGCAAAAAGGGTTTCGGGCTACAATGGTGATGCCAGCCAAGATGAGAGTGGTTATCAACAATGAAAGATTTACTTTTCAGATGGCTGAAGAAGCTATCAAAGAACTAAAATCCTTAATACCTGATCTTTTTTCATACATGGGATTCACTTTAAACCAACAATATAATATATAGGTGTGTGTGTGTGGGGGGGGTTGCAGCATTGACACCAATTGGGTATGCCGTGAACTGATTACATTCAAGAGCTTATTGTACAAACTTGCTGTTATAAAGAAACTTGCTTTAAGAACATAGAGAATAACATTGAAGTTGTATATGTATCTTGCCTTAGGGCAATACTTGTTGCAGGGAAGGGAGGGGGTTGGGGAAGAGTTTTGGAAATTACTGAATAATTTTCTAATTTGTGATGCTGTGCCTTTAAGATGGATACAAACCAAATGATAAAAATTGCATCTCTCAATGTGAATGGTTTGAACACTCCTATTAAAACAAATAAGATTCTAACATATCTGAAGAAAACACAAGCCCACATAATATGCTTACAGGAAACACATTTACTGGAGAAAGAAATGCAGAAATGAAAAACTAAATGGTGTAGCCACTGTTTCTATAGTGTAGGGACTAATAAAAGTAGTGGGATGGCCATATTATTTAAAAAGAACTTGGATATCAAGATATTAGATACACATAAAGACAAGGAGGGAAGAATATGTTTAGTCAACACAATATTAAACTCTCACTATATTACCATCAGCTCTGTTTATGCCCCATTTACTTATTACTCAAACTTTCTGGCTAAAATTAGCGAAGGTTTTCAAAATCTTCAGAAGAGAGATATTATTTTGGCAGGAGACTTAAATGCTGTTCTAAATCCTGCTTTAGATAAATCTACAACTCCTTCTTCAAATAATATACAATGAGCAAAAAAAGTGTTAGATTTTATGCATCTGGAATCTTTGGTGGATATTTGGAGAATTAATAAGGGGAATATTAGAGATTGTATACATTTTGATAGGAAAGTAACAACCTTTGCAAGATTAGACTATATTTTAGTATCACATACAGTAATATGGTAAAATACTGTATAAAAATAGATATTGACACTATTTGCCATTCTGACCATCCCATAGTCAGTTTAAAAATTAGGTTACTTAAGGTTGATAGACTAAACAATTTTCAGTGGACTTTTAATAACAGTCTGTTAAAAGATCCAGAATTTGTGAAATTTTTATCTCAAAAATTAAACATTTTTGGATAGATGACTATAAAGAGCAGATGAAAGTTACTGACACATGGGATGCCTTTAAAGACACAATTTGAGGTTATATAATTTCCCATGAATCAAATATGAAAAAAGTCCAGAAACAAAAAATCCTTCAAATTGATGCTAAATTAAAGACACTAGATAAGATAGTACTTGAAGAGTACAATACTTACCATTTAGAATGGGAAGAATATAGAAGCAAAAAGATGTAATCCATGCATCAGGATTTTTAAAAAATGGCTAGAGCAATAAAAAAAATTTCATCTTGACAAATCAGGGAAATTATTAGCATCCCTTTTAAGGCAGGAAAGATGGAAAAGCACAATTACTGAATTACAAGATTTAAATGGACAAATGCATTCTTCAGATAAAGATATTGCAGAGATATTTGTTACCTTTTTTCAAGAAATTTATCAGAAAAGGTTAAATACTGATCTAAAAGAAATAAAGGATTATATTCAAGCATCAAAAATCAAACCACTTCATTCTGATTTCTGTTTAATAACAGAAAAAGAAATTAGAAAACATAAACACCCTCCCAAACAACAAGTCTCCAGGCATTGACTGTTTCACAAATGAATTTCTTAAAGTCTTCAATATGTATTTAGTTCCATGGTTGGAGAAGATGGTAGGGGAAATATTAGATGAGGAAACTAACAACTTTCCCGCGTCTATGCAACAAGCTAAAGTGATTCTTATTCCCAAACCAGATCAACCCAAAAATTCTCCAGATAGCTACCGTCCAGTTGCTTTATTAAATGTTAATTATAAATTAATTGCTAAACAAATTAATAATAATAGAATGCAGGCTCAAGTACAAAACGTTATTCATTCAAATCAGTACGGGTTTATTTCAGGTTGTAAAATCTCACAAGCAAATAATAAAATTCAGGCTATTATTCAATTAGGGAACAAAAATAAACAATATGTAAACAATATATATTATGTAGTGGAAATTGACGCTACTGAAGCATTTGATCTAATTGATAGCGCATACCTATTTAAGGTATTATCTTTTTGGGGCATCCCAGCTGAAATCATTACTTTAATTAGGAAATTATATTGCCAAACCAAAGTAAAGCAATAAATAAACAGATTTTTGTCCAAAGAATTTACAATGTTAAATGGAGAATGCCAAGGATGCCCCTTATCCCCAACACTTTTTATCCACACTCTTGAACCTTTATTAAATACATTAAGAAACTGTGAAGAAATAGAAGGAGTACAAGTATTAGGTGAACAAACTATAAAGGTTTTGGGGTCAGCACAATATTTTTTATTAATGGTAATGCATCGCACAAATTAGAGCACATAACATGTAAAATGGTTCAATCTCACCCAGTCTTCTATTTCACCATCTAGGTACTCTCAAAACCATGTGGAAAGAAAGCAGATCACAGAGATGGTATAACAAACAGGTGGCGAGTATCTATGCAGCACAGGCGATGGAAGGTACAGCGCCAATGTGTGCCGAAAAAACTTTGAATTTGACTGCTGTTACTGCTAAGTCGAAACAGGCGTATACAAATGCTAAAGCACATCAAAACACAGTCAAAGGCATACCGAACAAAGCATGTCTTGAAAAAGATGCCAAACACACTCGCCATACACGCCGAATGTACCGCAAGATCTCCACATGGAAGAGAACGTCACACTGCATCACGCTTACGTATCAACCAATCAAGTTCTTCCTCAGAGCATGATGAATCTCCATCTCTCTTCCCTTTAAATAAAGCAAAACTTAAAGAGACAAATTACATTTAACTAAACAAAGCACAATTCACCATGAACATCTAACAAGTTCTAATAGAAAAATACAGGAAATATAGAAAAAACAATACAATCAACAAAATTAAAATTAATAAAGAGAACAGAGCCGAACAAGTCATGTCTTCTTATTCGTGGCCAGGGCACGTCAAGTCATAGTCACGAATACTAACTTATGTGCACCTTAAACCCATACAACAGGTGTATAAATATTACAAATAAATTATTCAGACAAACAAGTATACTATGAGTGCACAAAACACCCAAAATGGAAACAGAGCCGGAAAGTCTTATTTCCATATGTGAACAGAGCTGCAAAATGTCATATTCACATATAATTTACCTTTGTAGTGCATAATAGCTAATGCTACTATTACTATCTTTAAAGGTAACTGTGAATGGGAATGTCATCATTTAGATCGAACGGTGCAATTGTGTTAAGTTCAAAGATCCAAAACGCTTCTCTTTGTAGTAGCTTCACATTTAAATCTCCACCACAAAATCCAACATCCACCTTTTCTAAACCAAAGAATCTAAGAGTTACAGGTGACCCATATTGTACTTCCTGATAATGACGTGCTATAGCATAATCCATATTTTTTGTTCCTAATAGCCCCCTTATGTTCCCCTATCCTAAGTTTTAAAGATCTTTTCATCTGACCTACATAAGGCATGCCACACGGGCATACCAACATGTAGATTACACCTTGTGTGTTACAATTGATGAAGGACTTAATGTCATAGCTCTTCCCAGATCTCGGATGATGGAAGCATTTAACATCTGATGTATTGGAACAATGGACGCAATGTCCACATCGAAAATTGCCTTTAGGAAAAGAAGGCAACCAATTCTTGTGCACATCTGTATTTCTGTTAAGAATATATGATCTAACTAACGTATCTTTCAGATTTTGTTTCTTAGTATAGAAGATCATGGGGCGATTCCGCCCTATTTCTTTCAACCTTAGGTCCGAATTGATGACATTCCAAGGTCTGTGAATGATTTTACCAATTTTGGGTGCCAAAGAATTAAATTCTGTGACAAAAATCAGCTTGTCTTTCTCATTTTTTCCTTCCTTTCTCTGACCTGATTCCAATAATGATTCCCTGTCCCTATTTTCAACCATATGTAAACCGTTCAATAATACTTCTGGTTCATAACCTCTCACAATAAATCTATCTTTTGTTTCTTTTCTCACCTCATAGTAGAATTTTACATCAGAGCAAATTAGTTTTGCTCTGATATATTGTCCCTTCTTGATTGTATTGTTTTTTCTATATTTCCTGTATTTTTCTATTAGAACTTGTTAGATGTTCATGGTGAATTGTGCTTTGTTTAGTTAAATGTAGTTTGTCTCTTTAAGTTTTGCTTTATTTAAAGGGAAGAGAGATGGAGATTCATCATGCTCTGAGGAAGACCTTGATTGGTTGATACGTAAGCGTGATGTAGCGTGACATTCTATTCCATGTGGAGATCTTGAGATACATGTGGCGTGTATGGCGAGTGTGTTTGGCATCTTTTTCAAGACATGCTTTGTTTGGTACACCTTTGACTGTGTTTTGATGTGCTTTAGCATTTGTATACACCTGTTTCGACTTAGCAGTAACAGCAGTCGAATTTGAAGTTTTTTGGGCACACATTGGCACTATACCTTCTATCGCCTATGCTGCATAGATACTCGCCACCTGTTTGTTATACCATCTCTGTGATCTGCTTTCTTTCCACATGGTTTTGAGAGTACCTGGATGGTGAAATAGAAGACTGGGTGAGATTGAACCATTTTACATGTTATGTGCTCTAATTTGTGTGATGCATTACCATTAATAAAAAATACTGTGCTGACCCCAAAACCTTTATAGTCTGCAACTATATATAATTATCAGCTCCTGGGGTATATGTGCACTTCCCTGTTGTTGAGACCCCTATATTTCCATGTATTTTGGATATTTTTTGGTATCATTTATTAGGTGAACAAATTCAACTGTGAGCTGGATATTCAGACTAAGCCGGGCAGTGGCGCAAGCCTGAGTGCAGCGCAACTGGGCTGCGCCATGGCCAGGACCAGGCTATATTCAACAGTGATGCACCACTACTCAGCACAATTGAATATGGGATGGAGGGCACACACACTGTGCATGGCACAGTTGCACTGCACCAGTGGAAGACATAGAAAGGGAGCACGGGGATGCGCTAGCACAAGTGCAGTTGTGTCAGGTGCATCACCCATGATATTCAGCCTGAGGCATACAAATGGGGCCATCTGCATGTCATTATGGCCCCATTTGCATGCAATGCACTGGTTCTGAGTGATTTGCACCTGGTGCCCTGCCAAGCGGCTGCCATCAGAGGTTGACATACTGGTGGGTTATTACAGCCCCTCCAACTCCTGTATGCCCAGTCACGGGCATCAGTATACAGTACAGTACTATCTGTTGGTCTAGCAGTCCCCCCCATATGCCCGATTGTGGGCTATAGTAAATGGTAAGGTTTTACTTGGTGGTCTAGTGGTAACCCCCATATGCCCAATAGCAGGCTGTAGTAAATGTTATTCATATACCTGGTGGTCTACCAGTAACCCCCTCATACACCCAATTGTGGGCTGTTGTTGAAATACAGAAATACCTGGTTGTCCAGTGGTACCTTCCCCACTCACCCACAGAGGTCCCCCGGCCACCCAGCATCCCCCCCGCCATCATCAGTGGGTGGCATTCATTCACATATCTGGTCCTGTGTAGTACAGTATGATCTGCAGGCCCATTGGTCCACACTGTGGACCAATAGGCATACAGATCATACTGTACACTGTCATTCGGCAGGTGTCCGGGAGTTATGCGGGCAGGGTGCTGCCACCTGCCGATGACAGGGGGGTGCTAGGTGGCCAGGGACCTCTTTGGGTGGGTGGGGAGGGGGTACCACTGGACCACCAGGTAATTCTGTATTTCCACAACAGCCAGTGATCAGGCATAAGGGAAGGTTACCGCTAGACCACCAGGTAACATCTTAACATTTACTACAGCCCACGATCGGGCATATGGGGATTACTGCTAGGCCACCAGGTAAAAACTTAATGTTTACTACAGCCTATGATTGGGCATATGGGGGGGACTGCTAGACCACCAGGTATTTTTGTGATCTATACAGATGCCCACGATTGGGCATATGGGGTGGGGGGCCACTAGACTACCAGACGGTCAGGGTGCTTGTGGACAGTGTTCCTGCTGGGCGGGTGGCTACCCAAGGCTGGTGGCTGTTGTGTTGCACCTTGAACTACAGCTGCCTGCCTGTGGGAGGCCAGCATTTGAGCCTGTTTTTTGCTGTTCAATTTTGAGCACCAGTGTGCGACACATGTAGGGGTTGCGCCAGCATATGCACCGCAGATCCTGGGCTGAATATTGGGATGTGCCACATATGCATGGGCACGCCCCTTGCATCTACACCACATACATTACCAATGCGCCTTGGAGCATTGAGGGTTGCGCTGTGCAACTTATCCCTTTGAATATCATGCAGGGGCACATTGGGGGGTGTTGCGCATGACAAAACCCTTTTGAATATCCTGGTCTCAGCATTTTTGCTGACAACATTCTATTAATAATAAAAGTAGTAATTCATCCTTACAAGCCTTTTTGGAACAAATCTCAAAATACTCAAAAATTTCAGGCTGCCAGCTAAATAAAAATAAGTCAACCATTATGAAGAGTGCTAAAAAAAATCAGAAGTATTTTGATCAAACTGCACAAGGCTTTAGAATATAAGACTATATAAAATACTTTGGTATCTATTTAACATTAAGTTAGGAAAAAAATATAAATATAAATGACGACATGGCCAAAGAAAAAACATGTCACTATTACAAAATTGGCAAACGTCGATGTTATCTATTTGGGGTCGTATTGACAAATTAAAATAATGGCTATGCCACATTTAATATTTGTGATACAAAATATACTGGGTGCTCCTTCTATGCCATGGTTTCAGGACCTAAAAATAATATTTAGAAAGTTTATTTGGAGAGGGGGAAAACCCTGTATTGCTTGGAAATCAATGACCATTCCTAGAAAGATGGGAGCCCTGGGCTGCCCTGATCCTTTAAACTATGCAGTGGTGTATATCCTAGCTTTATTTTATCAGTGGACTTTTTTCCCCAATTTAGATGTAGACCTTTACCAAAAAGTATTTTTTTCAGAATATGGAAAGCTCAGAGACAAATGTTTTTGCTGAACTATGGTTTCAGTCTCAAATGAAGAAGACTCATTTTTTGTTTCTATTCACATGGTTTGAAATGGCCATAAAACACTTAAAAAAACCTATATCTTTGGAGTTGCCATGGCTTTATTTAAATATTGTCTGTGGATATAAGAGTGGAGAGATTTAGAAGAACGTTGATATCGATACTTTAAACAAAGGGCATATTTTTTGCTGTAAAGATCTGATAGTAGAAAATGAATTTATAAGTTATTCAACACTGTTGGGAAAAGATAGAGCAAAAGACTAAGAAAGTATTAGCTTATTTCTATAATAGAATAATTAAATCCAATAGTGCGGTGAATAATAAAACTAACAGCAAATGGAATAAAGAATCCCTAGTCTCCTTAATCACAAACAATGGGAAAAAATAAGAAGATTAGAAAACAACATTTTTGTATCAGCTAAAAACAAGTCCATCCAAAGAAATATTAACAAGAGGGCATATTATACCCCAGAGCAGATACATAAGACCAATAAATAATACTCAATTTTATGTTGGCACAATTGTGGAAATAAGGGCGACCTAACTCATTGCCTATGGACATGCCCTAAGATTTATCCTTGGTGGCAGAAAATAAATAAAACTCTTTCAGATTGATTCAAAATAGATATTCCATGCATAATTGACATATGTGTTTTCAATTTTTTCCAACTCTTAAATACAGAACCCACAAAACAAAAAATTATAGCCCTTGCAGCCATGGCATTCAAAAGACTTATATTAGCGAATTGGAATAATGAGAAGTTAGAAGAATTTAACTATCATAAATGGTGGTCTGTCTTCCATGAAACATTATTATTTGAAAAACTCCTGTTTGAACTAGAAGACGGCCATGTCGATATATATGGAACCACATGGAGAGAATTAGTGGCAAATATACTGCCTTTACAGAGTATCATATAAAACATTATGAGGACAGAAATAATATGTAAATCAATTTTCACTGAAGATGAACATTGGGAGAATATCTATAAACAGACATTATATAAATATTATACATATCTTTAGTAATTTTGCAATACTGAATGTGTGGGGGGGGGTAAATGAGGGATTTCTTTTAGTCCATGTAATATGTACATTGTATTTACGTATTGTATCATATGTACTCTAACTTACTTGATATATGTACAAGAAGAAGTCATTAATAAAAAAATATATATTAAAAAAGGCATTACAAAATTGGGCATGCACTCACAAAGACGAAGAGATAATTGAGTTTCGAAACTGGGGAGGGAACGATTTAGGGGTTACAAAAGGAAGCATTGCAGATGATAGGCTAGATTCCTTAATGAGGTGCACCACTGTAAGTATTTGGCCATGTGACTGGCCAAATGATATAGGAAACAATTTGGCAGTTTAAGGCCTCCCAGTTTCCCCTGGCAAACTACGGACCTTTCTGAACCAACTGAGGGGAAGAATTAGTCCCAATAAATGCAGGGGATAAAACACCTAAGGAAGCACATTCATTTTACTAATACTAATCCTGCCCTGGAGAGAAAGCTATAGGGAGGATCATCTATCAGGATCCTGCTGGATGGTAACAAGCAGGTCATCTAGGTTCAACTTCCTCATAAGAGCAATGTTTTAGACAAGGATTGCCCTTAAGTATTTAAGCCAGGTGGCCCAGGTAAGGCCTATGTAAACAATCTCAGAATTAAATATCCTAGAATTTAGGGGCATCACTACCATTTTATCCAGATTTAGATTATACTTTGAGAAACCACTAAATTCTTGGATAAGTGCTAGGGCTTCAGAGATGGAGGTGGTAGGATTGGAAATATGCAGCAAAATATCGTCCGCATATGCGGAGAGCCTGAGGTCAAAGGGACCAACTTGTATGCTTTTAATAAGAGGAGATGCCTTAAAGCAGAGCAATAGCAGCTCCAGATACATGTTAAAGAGTAGGGAATACAACGGGCATCCCTGTTGGGTTGTTGGGTGCCCAAACACAATGGGAAGGTTGATGAAAGCACCCCATTGCAATATATCTTTGTGCTGGGTTGCGAGTAAAGAACTTTAAGCCAGGAAACAAGCAACAAGGGGAAACCCAATATGTGTAACACCGAAAACCAAAAAGGCCAACTTACCCTGTCAAAGGCTTTTTCCTGCGTCCAAGGAGACCAAAGCCATAGGTTGGTTACCCTCCCTGGACATGGAGAAAATATGGGACAGCTTCCACAGATGGTCCATCAAAGAATGACCCCTCACAAAACCTATCTGCTCAGGGCTAACCAGACCCTTCCAAACCCGGAGTATCCTATTAGCCAAAACCTTGGCAAAGATTTTAACATCATAGTTTGTGAAGGATACAGGATGGCAGTTAAAAACTCTGTCTGGGGGTTTACCTGGTTTTGGCAAAACAACAATTATGGCTTCTAACAGGGAAGGTTCTGAAATCCCTGAATTATAAAAGTAAGTAGAGTTGTTGGAGTAGGGGAGTCAACTCATTTAGAAAAACTTTATAAAAATGTATGGAAACCCATCCAGCCCCAGGGCTTTATCTAGAGAAAGAGAAGTAACAGCATCCTGACTTTCTTGATGGGTGATACTCTACTAAGATAAGCCTGCTGGTCTTCTGGTAATCAAGGGAGGGGAATATCAGCGTGGTAATTATGAATGCCGGAAAGAGAGGGTAAGTTAGTAGAAGAACTATACAGTTGATGGGAGTAAAATTCAAATTCAGAGACTATGTCTTTGGGGGAAGTTTTGAGCGAGTCGTTCCTCGAGGAAATGGATAGGACAAGGCAGGATGTCTCCTGCTTCTGTAGACGTAGGGCAAGGAGGCTACTTGGCATTTTGCCTTAGTCTACATAATGGGAGTGGGTTTTGAGGAGGGTGTATTCAGCTTGTTCCTTCAGGCTCTCCTCATATTTATCCCTTAAAAGCATAAAAGCTGTGATGTCTTCTTCAGAGGCCTCAGGGGATAGATTTCTCTCCATGTCATAGATATGATCTAAGAGGGCACACCATTCAGCTTCCAGCTTGCATTTCCTTGTAGAAGCCAGTCTAATAAATTCTCCCCTCAATACACATTTGAGAGTGCACCATACTTTATCTACCTCAGATATAGACCCCGCATTTTGTTCCATAAAGTGGGTTATCAAGTCTTTTATCCTATTTATAACCTATTCATCCTTAAGAAGTTGTGTGTTCAACTTATGCATCATATAGTTTTGGATATTTGGTAGAAGAGTACATTCTAATCAAGTGGGAGAGTGATCAGAAAGCAACCTTGGAGTATTCCCCCCACTCAAAACTCCAGATAAGGCAGTGTGACTGATTAAGAAATAGTTCAAAGGCAAATAGAATTTTGCACTGGTGAAATAAAGGTGTACTCCCAAACTGAGGAATTAAGGATTTGACAGGGATCATGGAAGCCCACCAATTCCATTAGCTCATGGAGGGAACATGGGCAGGGGACAACCCTGTAGCTTACAACCAGATCTGTCCAGGTCAGAGGTAATGGTCAGCTTCTAGTCCCCAGCAAAAATAGTGGGAATGGAAACAAAAGGGGCTATGATGTTAGACAACTCAGAAAAGAAAATCAGGAGAGTCCTTATTTGGCCCATAAATACATCCCAAAAGGACTTCTGAGTGATCCAAAACCCCTTTTAGTAACAGATAGTGACCCTGTAGATCTACCTTGTGCATTAATTGAAATGTCACCTCCCTTGAGAACAGAATAGCTACACCCCGCTGAGTGGTGGAGTTCCCTTCTGCATACACCTGGCCCACAGCTTACCTACAGAAGAGAAGCCCTTCTGAGGCAAGCAAGTGGGTCTCCTGGGTCCCCTGGAGAGAAGCTATCTGGCAATGCAATAGTTTAAGATGATTTAAAATTTGAAGACACTGTACCCTGATGCGGGCACCTCTAATATTCCAGGTAACGTTCTTTATGCTACCCAGGTAGAACATAAATACATAGATACATAGACAGTGTTGGCAGATAAGGGCCTACGGCCCACCCAGTCTGCCCATTTGAGCTTGTAAGTTCACTTTTTGTTTTCCTAGAAGTCGGTTGCCCCTTACCCCTGACCTCCAGAATTCCTTTATGTCTATCCCATGCATTCTTAAATCCTGTGATTGTTTCGCCTCCCGCCACTTCCTCTGGCAGGGTGTTCCACTTGTCCACCACCCAAACTGTGAAGAAATTCTTCCTCATGTTTCCTCTGAATTGTCCTCTCTCTCCAACTTCATCCCATGCCCTCTAGTCCTGGAACATCTTTTTCAATTAAAAATAGTGTATTCCTGCACCCTATTCCTCCCTGTACAATACTTGTATGTCTCTATCATATCCCCTCTCTCTCTCTCCTGTCCTCCAGGGAGTACATATTCAAGTCCTTCAACCTGTCCTCATAGGACTTGTGATGCAATCCATGTACCATCTTTGTTGCCCTCTTCTGAACCTTCTACCCTGTCTATGTCCTTACGTAGGTAAGGTCTCCAGAACTGTGCACTGAACTCCAGGTGGGGCCTCACTAGTGTCTTGTATAGCGGAATTATGACCTCCCTTTTCCTGCTGGTGATGACCCTGCCTATGCATCCCAGCATCCTATTTGCTTTACCTGCTGCCTTGCCGCACCGTTTCCCTACCTTGAGGTTTTCAGAGATGATAACCCCACAATGCCTTTCCTGCTTGGTGCATGCTATATCCTCACCCCCCCCCAACTGATATATTGTGCCAGGGTTTTTGTACCCAATGTGCATTATCTTGCACTTCTTTGCATTGAATTTCAGCTGCCAAACCCCTGACCATTCTTCAAGTTTCTGCAGGTCTCTTCTCACGTTGTCTACACCCTCTAGTGTGTCTACTCTGTAACAGAGCTTTGTGTCATCAGTGAACAGGGAAATTCTGCCTTCTAGGTCCTGTGCAATGTCACTGATGAAGATGTTGAATAGGACCAGTCCCAGCACTGATCCCTGTGGTAGCCCACTGGTCACTCTTCTCTCTGTGGAGTGACAGCCATTTACCACCACCCTCTGTGTCCTGCCGCCCAGCCAGTTACCTACCTACCACACTACTGTCCTACCCACATCCATATTCCCCAGTTTGTGTAATAGTCTTCTATGTGGCACAGTGTCAAAGGCCTTGCTGAAGTCCAGATAGGCCATGTCCACTGCCCTCCCCGATCCACCTCCCTAGTCACCCAGTCAAAGAATTCAATGAGACTGGTCTGACAAGACCTACCTCTGGTGAAACCATGCTGCCTTGGGTCCTGTAGTCCACTGACAACTGGATATTCCACCAATCTCTCCTTCAGTAGTGCTTCCATGATCTTCCCCACTACTGAGGTGAGGCTGACTGGTCTGTAGTGCCACACTTCCTCTTTGTTCCCACTTTTGTATAAGGGGACTACATCTGTTGTCCTCCAGTCTTTGGGTACCTCCCCTGTTTCCAGTCATTGGCTAAACAGGATTGCCAGAGGTTCAGCCACCACCTCTCTTAGTTCTTTAAGGACCCTGGGGTGCACCCCATTTGGTCCCATTGCTTTATCAACTCTTGTTACTTCCAGTTCCTTCAGGACCCTTTCTTGAGTAAAGGGACTTGTGCCTATTTCTGTACCATTCCCACCCCTTGTACTCCCTTCAGACCCATTACCCTCCTCTTCCTCAGTAAAGACTGAGCAGAAATACCTGTTCAATATGTCAGCTTTACTGTTGTCATCCTCCATGCGGCCCCCATCCTACCGCTTCTATCTCACTATCCCTCCCTTTGCCTTTCTTTTTTTATATATGTACCTGTAAAAGGATTTGTCCCCTCTACCCACTGATTTTGCAATGTACTCATCTGTCTGAGCTTTGGCTTCCCTTACTGACCTCCCTGCCTCCCTTTGCTTCTCCTGGTACTTCTCCCTCTCCCCTTCTGCCTGTGTCTTTTTGTATTGTCTGAATGCAATCTTATTAGCTTTCTTTTTCTCTGCTACCTATTTGGAAAACCATAATGGCCTCCTCCTCCTCCTTTTCCCCTTGCTAACCTGCTTAATGCATAATTCTGTTTCTCTTGTAATCCCCATTTTAAATACTGCCCACTGTTCCTCAACCCCTGATTCTTGTCCCATTCCCCTTAATGCCTCTTTCAAGCATCTCCCCATTTTCCCAAAATCTGCCCCCTAAAATCCAGGATACGTGTTTTTGTGTGGTTTGGTTCTGCTCCTTCTGTGATTGAAACCACAGTGATTGGTGATCACTGTTCCCCAAGTGCTCCAACACTGTTAACCTCATCACACTGTCCCTGTTTGTGAACACAATGTTCAGTATTACCTTCTGCCGAGTTGGTTCCATGACCAGTTGCTTGAGGAAGGCACTTTGAAGGGAGTCCAGGATAAATCTGCTCCTAGTTGATGCTGCTGCTGGGATGCTCCAGTCCACATCTGGAATATTGAGGTCTCCAACCAGCACTACATCACCCTTGTCTGCCATCCTTTGGATGGCTAGCATCAGCTCTCTATCTGTTTCTTCCTCCTGGGCTGGTGGTCTATTGACCACACCTGTGCAGATCTCTGGCCCCATTTTCATTTCCAGCTTAACCCACAGTATCTCTCCCCAATTTTGTTCCTCCTGTATCTCTGTGGCCCTTATGTCATTTTATACATAAAGTGACACTCCTCCTCCTCTCTTCCTATCTGCCCTGTCTCTTCTGAATATGTTGTAGCCAGGTATGGCCATCTCCCAGTTGTGGTTATCATTACACCAGGTTTCTGTGACGGCCACAGTGTCCAGGTCTGACTGCACCATGACAGCCTCCAGATCCTCCATCTTGTTGCTAAGGCTCTTGGCACTGGCACACATGGCTTTCCATGATTTGACCTCCCTAGACTGTTTAGTTATTCTACTCCTGCCCCTTCCCTGGTTGTCCATTATCCCTGGTTCTCCCTGCTGTCTGCCCTTCTGTTGAATTTTGCCCTTTTCTGCCTATCCACCTCTTGGGTGCTTATCTGCATCTTTTGCACACTGCTTTGTAGAGAGATCCACTCCTTTGGTTCACTGGTTCCACTGCTAGCTGGGGGGTGGGCAATTAGGTACCCTCCTTGCTGGCCTGACACTCCCCTTGGCTAGTTTAAATGCTTGTCCATGTAGCATTTAAACTTTTCCTTTAGTGCTTGGATTCTCCTCCAGAATGAATGCAGGCCATCAGGCTTGAACAAGCCTCTATCCCTCCAGGTGGGTCCCCAGTCACCAATGAATCCAAACCCTTCCTCACAGCACTAGTTCTTCAACCATGAGTTAAAGTTCCTGGTGCATGCACCCCATGCTCTCCCATGCCTCTCACAGGAAGTACTTCTGAGAAGGTGACAGAGGTAGCCACTTGCTCGAGACCCCTCCCCAATTTCCTAAACTCTTCCTGAACTTCCTTTGGCTTCCCATTCACCAGGTCATTAGTACCTAGGTGGATAATGACATCCAGTTCACCCTCCCATCTTGCCTTCCCAACTATCCCCAGGATCTTCCTCTCATCCCTCCATACTGTGACACCTGGTAGGCACCTCACCTCCCTATCCTCCCCCTCCTGTGTTCATAGCTGGATTCCTCTTATGATGGAGTCTTCCACTAAGATTAGTTTCCTCCTCCTCCTCTGAGGTTCACTGCTCTCCCCACTGAGGTCACCTACTTGACTAACCTCCACATCCTTTACTTGCACTTCTCTAGGTACCTCTCTTTGGTTGTCCCCATTTGAAAGTGTGGTGTATCAGTTCTTGAGTGGAATAGGATCTGGGATGTGCCTCTGCCTGACCACCCTAACCCTCCGCAAGCCCACTGTCATTCAAGTGCTCCTCATTCTTGGCATTCTTTGAGGCAGCTGCATTGGACTGGGTGATATCTGGATAGGGGAACATTTGGCATAAACTGTGAGAGGACCCCTTTCAGATAAGGTAGAGTATATAAATCATGAAAAGTAAGTCTCCATCGAATAATGTCCCAAACAAATCCCAAACAAAGAGGAATCAATCCCCAGCATGCCAAGAACAAACATAATCCATCTGAGTACTTAAGAGTGGGCAAAAAGTAAATAGAAAGGTGAGACAGAGAAACCAGTCCCACTAAACTGGGTACCAGGGGTTGATCCTCATATCCCTCCCCCAAGAAGTGAAAAAACAGAAATCCCCACAGGACACAAAATGGCTAAACATATGTGCATAACCAAGTTCTAATTGCAATGTAAGTAGATAAGTTTCAGAATCTGAAAAGGGCCCCCCGGAGTTGGAAAAAGGGAAAAAACACCTCTCCCTCCCCTCCAAAAACCTGTCCCTCAACAATAACAACCCAACTATCACCACCAGTTTGAACGACTGAACTCCACTACCCCTCAGGGTCACGATGTTAACCAACACTACCCGCAGTTGTTATCCCCCTCCTCCCATCCCCAAAGCAGGTAAAAATATAAATCCACCCCCAATTCCACCAGAGAGGCACAACTTGAACAAAACCAAGTAACCATATTATGAATATTGCCCCAAATGCTTCTGTCAAATGCCAGATGCGGTAAAACAGAGGAGGGGTAGTAAAGTACCCTGAAAAATTTTAACATACTAAATCTTCAAACAACATGCAAAAGATAACATACACACAGTAGGAGAAACTGAAAACAAAACAAGAAAGAAAGCCCCCCCTAAGGTCCATCGTCCATCGGACTAATCCAGATAACAGCAAACAAAGTAATCAGTTACCAAAAACTGATTAGTTCCATCAGACTGTCTATAAAATTCCTTGCCACATCACCAATGTTGACAGGGGCAGAAAAAGTTTGTATCCTGAGGTAAAACTTGCAGGAGCTCCTAGACCATTTTCGAGGAGCCTGACCACATCCTCACAAAATCAGTTTGTGCTGAGCATACAACAGAAGAAAAAAGTAGGAGAAGTCGTTCCATTCCCCGACTAACAGTCTGATGAATCAAGTCAGCTTGCACCAATAACTGTATCCAATAAGATGGTAAGAACAGCTCCCAATATGTAGCAGTTGCTGTGTGTTAAAAACCAGATGTGCTTAAACCAACAGGGGTTCAGAGCCAACAAAGTGTCATAAATCTGCCTCCAACATGGAAAGGGGAGATTATAGAGTCCAAATGATATTGGTGCATCTGTTTCCCCAGTAAATATTCGGGATGTTAGAAATAAGCAGAAATGAGGCTTAGTGGCAACAAGAGGTAGAATTGAGGCAGTATAGTGCAGTGGTTTAAGGCTCTGAGCTGCAAATTTGGTGACATATAGCAGACCAGACCTGGGTTTGAATCCCACAGCTTCCACTTACATACTGTATGACCCTGAGCAAGTCACTTAACTTCCCTGTACTCCCAGGTCACACCTGTAAAAAAGCCTTCAGCTTAGTGTGCTACTCCTGGATAAACAACTAAATAAAAAAAAAAAAGAATCAAATGATAGCTGGCTAGGCAAATCCACTGTTAGTTCATTGAGCCAGGTCACAGAACTGAATTATATGAATTCTAAGTAAGTACAAAAAAGAAAGTCATACAGAGTTCGAGAACAGTCTCTGCAGATTGAACCAACCCCTCACAAATCCAGCAAACAGTCACTTAAATAAGTCAAGAAAAAACTTCTTTAGAGCAGAGCTCGCAGATTCATAAGTTTCAAAGCTATGCCATTTACCTTCATGGTGACCCTGTAAGGTAGAATGATAGCGGACCCGACAGTGAATTCCAGCCGCTATCAATTTGGACACCAAAGGGTGAAGTGCTGTTGTCCTTTGTCAAACGGAGTATGGCAGGTCCTGAACCACCCAAATCCTTTTCCCCTTCCATTGTAGTTCTTGGATTGTTTTGATTTTTTCCAAAATGAATTGTTTGTCAAGAAAATTCAAAAGTCTAAAGATGAGGGAATGTGGGAGAGCCATGCTGGGGTACCGGACGTAAGGATCGATGGGCCCTCTCAACAATATAGCTCAGCCCATTAGCGAAAGGGCCCACTATTTGTTCAAAGAGCTTCCGCACAAAAGGAATTGGAGATGATCCCTCTTCACCTTCTGGAAGACCGAGCACAAGGTTGTTCCACCTGGAACAACAGCTCAGAGAGCCAAGAGCTGCAAAGTTTCTTTCAACAGCGAGATGTCCTCTAGGAATTTGGCCTCAGTTAGTGCAGCCTGGGGAGAAGAGTTACCAGAGACACCATCAGCCTTCACTTTCAACTGCTTGGATGCTCTCTCCCATTCCAGAGTGGGTGGCAGAGTGTGCTTGGGGAGCAGCGTCTTCATTTCTAAATCCATCGGTAAGTGAAACTATTCAAAAGAATGTTCGAAAGATTGGTGCCACACAGAGCACCTTGAATCAGCACTTTTAGTCAGAAAAAGGTGGATTTAGGTAAATATAGTTAATAAAGAGATAGGAGCAGCAATGGGGCACATCTGTTCAGGTAGCCATCACGTGACCGCCCCCACATCAGCATTGCTTGATCAGCACTGGTTGCCAGTGAAGTGGCATATCTCATTTAAAGTAGATTTGTTGACCTACAAAAACCTATGCAGGCTGGGTCCAGACTACCGGTCTGAGTTCCAGCATCCACACATTCCCAATCACCTGCTTCACTGGGGAGGGTCTTCTGGTGGTTCCAAGGACTAGAGTGAAGACCTCTGGTGACCAGGCTTTTGAAGTAGCAGGGACCAGCCCTTTGGAATTCTTTACCCAGAGCCTTCCATGGAGGCCTTTAAGAGGGGCTTGAAAACATATCTATTCCAACAAGCATTTGTGGAACATTATTAACCTTTTACCTGAGCACATCCTAAATTGTTAACCTAGTTCTTTTGCTTATTGTGTTGTGAAAGTTATATGTTTATTTGATATTTATTCTTGTGGTTTTAAAGTGGTTGGGATAATAGTATGTATGGTTTTATGCACTGCTGTCATATTGTGATGCTCCCTGGGCCTCCAGGGAAGGACACCACAAACATATAAAGCAGGGTTTTAAATAACTCTAAAAATTGATTAGCGTTTTGCTCATAAAAGTTCTAAAACATTATGTAAATGCATGTCACTTGCCTCACTGTGTTTAACAAACATGACACTTCTAGAAAACCTATATAAATGCTTTCTATACAGTTAGTATTGTCCCAAGAAAAAAACTGCTAATCAATTATTTAAAACCCTGTAATGACTATTACTTCTACTACTTCAGAATGTTAAGGGGGGGGGGGTTGGAATGCAGTGGCAAACATGACTTTAGAATCAAAAAGTTGAGTGCAATTTTTAGAATAATGCAGGTATGAGATTTTGAAATGTCACCAGGTTGCAGCTGCAGAATGCAGCAGTGACACAATCTCAGAAAGCAGCTGGATGCATACTTTTGGAATGTGGCAGGTATGCCACAATTCATAATGTGGTGATGTTGTATGTTTGTAGAATGCGGCAGAGGTACACAATTTTGAAATGTGGGGGGCACATATTTGCTGAAGGTGGCAAGGATATGTAATTTCATAATGTGTCATGGATGCATAGGGTTGACCTGTGGTGGTGGCTTGCAATTCAAAAATGCTTGATTTCAGATTGTTGTGGCATGGACACAGACTCTCAGAATGTGGTAGTGATGCAGTTTCAGAATGTGGTAGTCACATGTAATTTCAGAAAGAGGCAGGAATGCATAATTTTAAAGTGTGACTTGGGCATGCAAAACCAGAGTGCAGTAGTGACACTTATTTTCAGAATGTGGTGGGGGACTTGCAATTTTGGAATATGGTAGGGATGCATGTTTTCAGAATGTGACAATGACAGGCAATTTTGGAATGTGGAAGTTTACACACAATTTTGGAATGTGGCAGGAAGGTACAATTTTAAAATGTGGTGGTGACACACAATTTCAGAATGTGACGGTGACGCACAATTTTGGAATGTGCCAGTGGCAAGCAGTATCAGAATGTCACAGTAATGCACAGTTTTGGAATGTGGTGGTGACATAGGGCCCGATTCCAAGACAGCTACGCCAGACATAAATGCAGTACGCCATTCCCGATGGCGCAAATATCAAGTTACACCTGCGACTTGCGACACGCGTGATTCCAAAAGAACACTTAAGTTGCAACCTGCAACCGGTATGACAAATGCAAGTAATGATGCAGTTATGCCAAAGAAAGCCTACGCCATTGTGTAATACAGCTTGTGACATGCGTAACACCAGCACCATGAAACTACTATTCCATAACAGGTGGTGTAAGGAAAGACGCCAGAGGAAGGTAACGTAAGTTAGAACAAGGAATAGCCACCATAACCAGAGCACAGGCCATAGAAACACCCCCCCCCCCACATAGCCAGACTACAGCATACCTCACAACCAGTTGGCCCGTAATGTGGAACAAATGGGCAAAATGTGGAACACCCAATCAAACATTCCCTAGGAAGCCCAGGACACTGAAAGTTGTATTTATTTATTTATTGAAATGTTTCACCAGGAAAGGCACACTGAGCAACTAGATGCTCATCTTACAGTGTGACCTGGGGGGAAGGGTTACAACTGGAGGACAAATACAGGTGGTGTGTTATGGAATTCAAATTTAGCATTGTACAGTCTTAAACACAAACATATATGATGACAGTTAGGTTACATACATTTTGGTTACATTTTTCATGGTAGTACAGCATATATTGGGTTAATTAAGAATGGATGCACTATCATACTATGCAATTAGAGACAGACATTTGACAATGAGAACATAGGAAATACACTGGCAATTAAGTGCAGTAAGAAAGGCAGAAGTGCAGCTGTTGAAGATATATGCCAGCAACTAGGCTGCTGGTCAGACCCTAGAGGGTGGGGGTAGGTGGTGGGGGCTCAGAGGAGTACTGAAGAGGGAAGGGAGACTGGGGATGAGTGGGGGAAGGGAAGGGAGTAAGGTAGGGGAGGCTTAGGGGGAAGAAGGGAGGAGGTATCAGGCGCAGTTGCAGTTTACCACATAATAGTTGGATAGGGCGGTGGGAAGAGAATGCATGGAGGAGGAGTGATGAATTTGGTGCAGAAGGTTATTCCATAGTTTAGGGAGGCAGTAGGAGAAAGTGGCTTGACCCACTGAGGTCTGTCGATGAGGGATTGACAGTAGCCGGGAGTCAGTTGATCTGAGGGCATTGGAGGGGATAGGTGGCGAAGATAGGGAGGGGGTAAGGTAGAGCGGGAATGTTCTGAGCCAAAATTTAGACATTAATTTGCACTGTGGAGAAGATGTTGGTTAGAAAGGGAGGGTAATACCAACGAGCAGTAGAGCTCGCAATGATGTGAGCGAGGTGGGGGGCATCAAGAGCAAAGCAGCAGAAACTGTTGAAGAGGGGATCCAGCCTGGATAAGGTAGACTTGGGAGCGGCACTGTAGACTACATCACAGTAGTCAAAGGTAGGTAGGATCATCTTCTGCACAGTTTCACATCTTGCAGGTGACAGGAGGCTATTGCAGTTCCTGTACAGGGCACCAAGCTTGGGGCACAGTTATTTCAGGATAGTATCAATGTGTGCAAAGAATGAGAGGTGTTGATCAAGCCAAACCCCTAGGTACCTAAAGGTAGTAGTGTCCTCAAGGGCCGTTCCATCGAGGGTGTGGAAGTTTGGGAGTGCAGTGAGCCTGGATAGTCTCTGCCTGGTGCCAAAGGTCATGGAGATTGTCTTTTTGGTGCTGAGAGAGAGAGAGAGAGAGTTGGTGAAAGTCAGCCTGAAGGCTGGTAGTCACCTCCTCTGGGGTGCGGCAGGTGTAGAATAGAACTGTGTCATCTGCATACATGTGTATGGAGGAAGATGAACAGATTAGTGGTAGTTCATCGAGAAAGATAGAAAAAAGGATTGGTCTCAGTACCAATCCCTGAGTAACAACGGTATCTATAGGGAAAGCAGGGGAGGTGGAATCAGCAATTCTGATTGATTAGGTTCTGCCTATCAGGTAGGTACTAAACCAGTTTGTGGCAGACTCTGCTAGTCCGGCTGCAGAGAGGCAGGTTAGTAGAAGAGGATGGGAGATGGTGTTGAAAGCTTTAGCTAAGTTGACACAGATGGCCAACATGATTAGACCTTTGTCCATCCCAGATAGGGTGGTGTCAGAGAGTCTTAGCAGCATGGGTAGATAGGCCATTAGAAAGTGAATAATATATGAGCTGCAGTATGTACCATAGCATGGTGCAACAATATCCTAGCACTGAATGTGGGACAAGGCTTCGCAATGTGAAACAGGAAATTGTTGAGAAGTACAATGAGGAACTGTGCCACGTAATGTGGGACAGTTGAGAGGTATGGACTGCAGACAGCAGTGTAGTGGAACACATAGCATAGTCAGCAATAGGAGCTGAACTGGGACGGCAGAGACCTGTGAGCACAGGCACCACCACCACCGCTTCCCCCCAGAACCATCATGGTGGCACCAGCAGCAGTGTGGGGGACACACTGTGGTGCAACACAGCCCTGACAACTGCATGGCACCCATGCCAATGCCACCTTGCCACCTGGGGAGGTGAAACTGGCCACCAGGTGCAGTGCGACATGAGTGGCAGCATTATAGCTGGAACAGTGCTCATGTGTGTCATACAGCAGCCATGAGGCAGGACTGCAATCATGGAGTGGCACCACAGGCACACACAGAGGACCACAGCATGCATGGATGATGGGCATGGAGTCACAGGAGGTGAAGGACACACACAGGGCAGAGGAACAACACTGTGACAATGGTGCCACCAGGTACACTACCTCTGCCATGGCCACTGATGCATGTAAACAGTGCAACCACAACAGGGACACAGCACCAGGTGGCACAGACCTGCATACATATGGCACTGAGATGCACCATTGCGTGTATGCCACTGGTGCCACCCACAGGGAACACTGCTCCCCTGAGTGGAAGAGAGACATACAGGCCCAAGGCCGCCAGACAGCCAAGACATACATGGTATTGTGGCATGTGTCCTGGACCAGGCACGGTGTGCTGCAGCACACAGGGCACCATGTGGCCATGACCACTGGTGTGCACACATGGCTGTGAGCTGCATAGCTGGCACACAGATACCGTGTGCATGGCGGGTACGCACAGGGGTGCAGGACTACCACATGTGTGACCTCACGTGCACAGTGACACACACATGCACACGTCCATGCATACCAGAGACAGACGTGCAGAGCCAGGTGTGTAAAAACAACATTTAATGAACAGTAAAGCACAGTATCGTACATGGTAAACAGTAACAACAAAAAACAACATCAACAACAGCAGGAACACAAACAACCCCCAGCCCCACCACCCACACAATACACCCATTCTGTACAGCCCACTCACACCAGCACAGGTGGACAACCCCCCCACCCCATATACACATGACCCCCCATGTACAAGGTCCTCCCAACCCCATATGTACAGTGCCCACACCAACAAACATGAACACCCAGCAGATTGCCCCACCCCATATGGACCTCACCCAGCCATGGCCCCCCACTTCCCTTCCCCTGTACACCACACACTGCCCACCAGCCCACCCAACCCACATACCCACAACAGGCTGTCCCCACCCTCCCACAGGCCCATAGCTTCCAAAGGGCCCAAGGCAATAAGGTCCACTGTCAATGGCCAAGTCCATTGTGTGCGCTGCTAGTGCCTCTGAAGCGCCGTGAGTAGGGCACCCAGGGAGACATGCAGGTGTGCCACATCTGCCATAATGGCAGACACTCGCCTGCCAGTGGCTGTCCTGGGTACAGAACACCCTGTGGCCCAGGCTGACCCCCAGGTGACCCAACGCTGGCATCCAGTTCACCTGGCTGTGGCTGGTCCATTCCACCGCCGTCGGCCTGTTGTCCATCACTGTCCATGGCCTGCATGGCCACGTCCTTCACTTGCTCATTAGGTGGGAGCCCTGTTGGCTCCTGCACCTCCTCCATCTGCTCCTCCACCACCGGCCCCGCAGCAGGCACCTCCACTGCCACTGGCCCCTCTGCAGCCTGCACCGTGTCCTCCTCCACCTCTGGCAGCTCCTCCAGACCCTGCTGCCCACTATCCATGGCGTTCGGCATCTCCACCTCCTCCTTTGCCTCCTCCTCTGATGACGACAATGGGATGGGCTGGACCCTTCGCAGCTGGTGCTGGGTGTGGTGCTGGTAGGCCTCTGCATCCACCACCTTCACATCTACCATCACCCGAAGCAGGGCCCTTTGGCAGGGCATCACTTTGCTATGCACACCTGTAAGGAAGCAAAGGTTGTGGTCAGTGCTGGTCCAGAACATGTGGCACACACACACACACACACACACACACACACACACACACACACACACGCAACACACAGCTGCCACCCCTGCCTCCATAGCATAGACACAACATATGGCAAACAGTGCATGCACCTACCAGAACTCCTGTGCCTTGCCACCTGTGGAAAGCCCTCTGTGTGCTGCTGTGCACCGTCTGGCTGTCCGTGTGGTCCCTGGTCACTGCTTCCTGCACCTGTGGGGAAGGGGAACACAGGTACATGTGTGCACCAGTGCTGGCCATGGCCTGTGTGGCAGCGTAGCACAAATGTGCAGCTAGACATTGGTATATCCACCTGCACCTGCATCCTGGACCATGCACATCTCCACGTCCCACCAGTGCACCATATCCACCAGTCGCTGCAGGAGCCCTGGGTTCCACCATGCCAGGTCCTGCCAGCAGTGCTGCAGCTGTCTCATGGTGTGGGGCATGCTGCTGCTGGCACCTAGGCTGCCCCTATTGACCTCCATGGCCTGGCACACTCCTCCACTGTGTGCCTCCTACACCCGGGCGGGAGGAGTGTCATCCCCCACTGCTGGACAAGGTTTACCAGCTGTGCTGTCTCCATTGGGGTGAAGTTGGGGGCCCTCCCACTCAAACTCAGGCTTGTGTTGTGTGGCATGCTGTCTGCTCTGTGACACCTGGCATGGGGGTGTACGGCACATGTGGTATTGATCTGCAAGGCAACATGTCACAGCACACATGTCAGTGCACAGTAGTGTGGCAACCATATTGTCACTCCCCCCTAAATGCTGCCCGGCGTGTCCGGCAGTGGACAGCAAACCATACAAGGCTGGGGTACAGTGGCAATGGGTGCAGCAGTGCACCATCCAGCGTAGCGTGCTGACTGTGCTGCACATAATGCCCTGTGGGCCATGCCCCTACCAATGGTGTACACGCTGCCACCACACACCACACACTGCATGACAGGCTGTGTGGTGCCATGCACATACAGTGTGCAATGGTGACCCACATCAGCTGCCTACACACTCTCCCCCACACTGCCACCCACCATACCCATCTGTCCACTGCCATGTTGCCATTCCCATGCACAGGAGTGCCTAGGCACATGGCCGTCCCCCACAAGACAGCAGCCTGAACTGTGTCCATGCATAGTGGCCTAGTCCAGCTGCAAGACTCCTGGCTGTCGTGTGGTGGTACACCGCATGGCACATGTTGCCCAACATTCACATAACATACTACGGCACAGCTGTGTACAATGTGAATGGCTGCTGACACCCTTACTCACTACCCTGCAGTTGGAATGTACAGCTGGATGCGCAGTGGTATACGGCTCTGTGCAGATACATCGGTGCCCAGGGTTGCAATCCTACAGCCTCCACATGCAAACAGTGTGAATCTGAGCAAGGCACCTACCTTCCCTGTGCTCCCGGTTCACACCTGTGGGAAGGCCTACAGCCTAGTGTGTCTCTCCTGGATAAACAATTGGCAATAAGGCATTAACAACCAGTATAAACAGTGACCGTTGCATATGTGGTGGTATTGCGCTGTCCTATTACCTACCACCCTTCAGGGTGTGTCTCTCCTGAACAAACAGATTGGAACACAACATTAGCAACTGTATGTAGTAAAGTCTGTTGCATATGTGTAGGTAGTGCACTGTCCAGTACTCACCAATGTGCAGAGTGTGTCCCACCTGGGCCTACAGTGTGTCAGGGATCTCTGTGGCTCCAACATGGCATGTGCTGTATAACACTGCTGCCAGATCCTCCCCATCTCACCAACGTGTTCGTGTTGTGGCCTAGGTTCTGCCTACACACGTTGCCTTGCACATGTTGCATGTACAGGCTACACGTGCAGTGCAGAGTGGTACTGCGCATATGCATCATGCACCGACACACATCGCAGATAAGCAACTACGGGCCACATGTGCGGCCTATATGCAAATGTGGCCTACGTGTAGTCATGCATATGCAACATGGGGTATGCACCTCACACAGGCACCGGATGTGTGATACATGTGATATGTCCTGTAACAGTGGTTGGAATGAGTGAGTCCACACGGATGTATGGTGCATAGTGTTTTACTTATTGCTGGTGACAAAGGACGTGACACAGTGCAGTGTAACAGTACAGTTGTGACAATCCCACACACGTACTCACACCCAGTGACAGTGTAATGCACACACACACGCATGTTGTGCTGTGAAACAGTGCCACACACCCCCACAAAGTGCGCCCACACACACACACCCACCACATGTCAGGACCCAGTGCCCTCCCAAACTGCCATGCTACCCACTGCCCACCTCCCATAGCAACTGCACAACATAGTGGCACGGCAGTGTGTCACCTGCTGCTACCACCCAGATCTCTTGCACTTGGCTGTGCTCATGCCCCATCCTGCACCCTATGTTGTGGGCTTTGCTGCCCCAGTGGTAGCACTGGCCCACCCTACTCCTGATGCATGACTCCTGGGCAAACCACTGTCCAATGGTCCCACCAGCACTGCTGGCCTCCGGGGTCTTCCGCGCCTCCCTGGGGTGTTTGGTGCATGTCCTGGCACAGTCTCTGGTTCCATATCCTGTGGCCCACTGCCTTCCATGGCCTGCTACTGTGCTGCAACCTGTGTTAACTCCTGTTGTCTGGCACTGGTCCTGTGCCCTGTGCCCAGTGTCTTCCGGCCCATGTCAATGGCGGCGGGTGTTGCTGCGGCCCTCCACCCTGGTGCAATGGCCACCTGTGGTGCCATTGGTGCTATTGTTGTGGACAGTGTTGGATGCTGTTGAACTGGTGCTGCGGGTGTTGTCGGCAAAGGGGGCTGTGGTGCCTCTGGCGCAGGTGTTGCTGGTGGTGCCGGTGGGGTCACCTGCACTGGCGTATCTGGGGATGTTGGTGGCCGTAGTGGGTGCTGCTGCTCCAGGGGTGTCAGTGGTGGTGGTAGTGGTGGGGAGGGTGTTGCTGCTGGGCCTGACACCATTGCTGTTGGTGGCAGTTGTGGTATTGCTGGTGGCAGGTGCACCACCTTTGGTGCCTGTGTGGTGGCATCCCTCAACGCTGTGCCTCACAGTTACTGGCCTCCATGTGCACCCTGTAGTATGACAGACAGTGCATCCACCTGTCTTGTCTGCTGGGACACCGACCTCTCCACAGCCATGGCCAGGTGGGTGATGGCTCTTGTCTGTGCCTGCTCACAGGCCTGGGAGATGACCATGGTGTCCACCAGGCAATCTATGGCTGCATACGTGGTGCATGTCCCTGTCTCAAGCACCCCAATCAGGGTGCGCATGTGCTCCTCCATCGCAGCATGGTGCACATCCATGCTGAGCCTGATGCAGCCCAGCATCTCTCCCTGTTGGGCATGTGCTGTTACTAGTGTCTGGCAGAACCCTGCATAGTCGGTGGGTGTCTGTGGGTGGTCCTCTTCCGGGGATGCGTGGTCCCATCCAGGGCCTCCTCCAGCCTGCAGTATGACACAGGGCTCAGGTCTGGTGCAATTTTGTCCCCTAGGCTTCCACAGCTGAGGAAGTCACGCAAGTCAAGCCCCTCCTCCTCCCACTGTTTCTCCTCCGATGCCTCATGCTCCCCCACCACTGGTGTTCTAGCTGTATCTTGCTGTGCCATATCAGCACCACCAGGGATGTGCATCGCAGTGGCCTGTCAGGTGGTCGGCTGCCTGTGTTCCTGCTCTGTGCCTGTGTCACCACTGTCCACCGGCCCTGTGTCCACTGCTGCTGCTGCTCCTGTGCCTGTGGATCTATATCAGTGCATTGGTGCTACCTCCCATGTCATGCCTACCATGCCTGGCACCATCCCCACCCCTGCATCACTGTCCCACACACTGGTGGCAGTGATGGTCATGGCCTTACCTGCCTCGGTGTCCACTGATGCTGAACCTGTGGGGGAACGACAGTGCATCAGTGCTGCAACACCATTTCATGCCTACCATGCATGCCTCCATATCCACCCCTGCATCACTGTCCCATGCACTGCAGTCAGCACTTGCCATCAGCTTACCTGCCCCTGTATCCACTGCTGCTGCACCTGTGGGGGGAACAACAGTGCATCAGTGTTGCCTCCCCCGTCTTGCTGACAATTCATGCATACCTCTCGCCTGTCCCACATTACGAGATCCGGTCCCTCATATTACTTCTAATCTGTTCTCTGTTCCACATTGCATGGCCTTGCCCCACATTCACTGTTATAATCCTACAGCAACACTCTATAGTACATGATGCATATATTATATTATTCATTATACACTGGCATGAATGAATTCTGGCATCTGACAGGTCAGTTGGCCATCACAGCAGGGATGTTATCCTGGCATGACATCCCTGCTGATCACCATGAAGATTTATTGCCACATTTGTTGTTGCCACTTGATGATTGTTTGCATCATCTCTTAGGGCAGGACAATATTGTTACACACTATCTAGAACATTCTTGAACATTATTGTTGTCTGTCTGCATTACCATGCCATTGTATGATAGGACTACTGCCCTGCAGGGTGGGTGTTATGTTGGGATAACGTCCCTTCTCGGGTGTTGGACACTCTTGGCCAGTGGCCTTGGGCCCAACCATTTGAGGTGGAATGTTATCCCAGCACAACACCCACCCTGTTGGGCTTTATTCCTTTACTTCTTAATAGACATTCTGACCATACAGCACATATTTATACAGTGTCCTGTGCTTCTTAGGGAACATTTGCTTAAGTGTTCCACATATTGCTCAGTTGTTCCACATTGTGTGGGGCATTGTTCCACATTAGAGGGACAACCGATTGTCACCCCTGCAATACTGTTCCACTCACTGTGGGCAGTGCCGGCCATCCACTTACCCATCCCTGTGTTCATCCGCGACATCTCGGTGTCAGTGGCTCAGCAGGTAGCACACTCACCTCTGTGGTCAGGAGATCAGAGGGCTGTGGGTTCAGTTCCCACATCTGGCACTTGGATTAATATCCCAATACTGACACTGTAGTGCAGCATTAAGGGGGTGCTGCACTGCTGAGGTGCCGTCTTTCGGATGAGACGTTAAACCAAGGTCCCATCTGCCTGGATTGGTGGTAGTTCAGGTGGATGCTAAAGATCCCATGGCACTTATTGAAAAAGAGAAGGTGAATTTCCATGGTGTCTTGGCCAAATTTCCCTCATTCACTAAAAATACCATCAACTGCTTAATCCGGTTTAATCTCAGTTGCTTACCATCTGTATCTCCCCCCCGGTCGCCCCTGAAAAAGGGACTTCTAGGCCCAGTAGGCTTACCGGGTCAACAAAATCTAAACAATGTGAAGATCTGTGTCCCCATGGATGCTGTGCTGGCTCATAAATGCCAGCATCCTCTCTTCATGCCCACTGAGGAGTCTCACCTCCTGTGGCCACCCCCAGCCACCTGTTCTGGGCCTCCTTGGCCTTGGCATGGCATTTGAGGTCATGTAATCACTTTTGTACATCGCCCATGGTACGCCTCACATTTGCCACAGCATTGTCCTTCTTGGCCACCTCCTCCCATGCCTCCTTCCACCTGAGACACTGATCCTGTTCCCCTCCCTTGCCCATTAGTATTTCTGGTTGGGCCTCCAGTTCATCGAGGAGAACATCAGTCTCCTCGTGTGTGAAATTCCTCTTTCATCTTTTACCCACACTAGCCACCTCTCCACTGCTACCTGCCATCTTTCCCGTACCTCCTATGCCATGTCTACATCTTGCGTACTTTTATATGGTAGTCGGGTTGTGACATGCATAATGCTATGCCGCTATTGCGGGTTAAGCCATGTCTTGCAGGTGTAACTTGCAACATGCAACTTGCAACATTTTTTACTGAGTATTCTGTGTATTACTTGCCCACTGGACGATGCAGTCACACACTGTACACTGAGCCTATGATTTGTTTGTTTTGTACCAAATCTCCTCATGTCTGATATTGAAACCTTGTATTCACTGTTCTCAAATGGACCTATGCATCAAACCTGTATATTGTGCTTACTACTGTTACTTGTATCAAATCTGTTTCATGTGTATTACTGTTAACCTGTACTCCACTGTCACCCTGCACCATGTGTTATGGCCCCGGTCCTGCCTGAAAATGGTCCCTGGGATCAGTGCACTCACCCGGTTATCAAAGTCATAAATAAACTTGCAACATGCTTAATTCAGCATTCCCCATTGTATCTAGTGATTCTCTTGGAATATGGCGCAACTCGCATGTCGCAGGGGTTTTGGTGTAACTTTACACACTGACGCACTTTGTGCCATGCTCTCCCCGCTGTCTTGGAATCGGACCCATAGTTTCCGAATGTGGCAGTGAAGCACACTTTCAGAATCTGGTGGTGACACACAGTTTTGGAATGTGGAGATGACACTTAATTTCAGAATGTAGCAGTGATGCACAATTTCAGAAGGTGGCAGTGAAACACAATTTCAAAATGTGGTAGTGATACACAGCTTCAGATTGTGGCAGTGACACAGTTTTGGGATGTGGCAGTCATGACAGTTCCGGAATGTGGCAGTGATGCACAGTTTCAGAATGTGGCGGTGGTGCAAAATTTTGGAATGTGGCAGTGACACAATTTTTGAATGTGGCCGTGATATACAGTTTCAGAATGTGGCAATGAAGTACAGTTTCAGAATGTGGTGGTGATGCACAATTTGAGAATGTGGCATTGACAATTTTGGAACATGGCTGTGACACAATTTCAGAATGTGGCATTGAAATACAACTTCAGAATGTGGTGGGGATGTGCAATTTAAGAATGTGAGGTATGCATGATTTTAGAATGCAGTTGGGATGTGATGCACAATTTTGAAATTTGGTGGGTGTGTACAATTTTGGAATGCAACATACACAAGCAGTTTCAGAATAAATGGTGTGTCTTGTCACATTCCAACACTGTGCATCCCCAATATATTCTGAAATTGCCAGTCCCTGGCAAATTCCTGTGTGTGTGTTCCTGCTGCATTGGGTCTGGCAGTATAGCCTAGAGATTAGAGTAATGAGCTGTGAATGAGCTTTGTACAGCCAGCAGATCAACGTGGGTTTAATTCACACAACCTCCACTTGCATACTGTGTGACTCTGAGCAAGTCACTTAACCTTCCCAGTGCTCCCCGATCACCCCTGAAAACAGGCGCCTGTGCCTAGTTGACCTTACCTGGTTACCGAAGAATAAAATAAAAAAATAAATACAAATTCTGTGATTGAGTGCCCCACCACATTTTGAGTTGGCACATCCTTGCCACATTCCAAGATTGCATGCTCTCCCCACCTCAGCATTTTAAAACTGTGCATCACCTTGACATTCTATACCTTGGTTCAGCACTACATTCCAAAACCACTGCCTGATGAATTCTAAAGCACAGTGCCATGCATCTGAACATTCTGAAAACACAAGCACTGCAGCCAACCTTGTCATTTTTTTTGTTTGTTTGCTTTTTATAAATGATTACTACAGCTACAGTTTCTTAAACTTTGGAGAAACAGGTCCTATAAGGTTGCTGACAGGGAGGACTAGACTGTGACTTCAGGTTATGACCTCATCAGCGGTTCTTCAATGAAACTGGCTTTTTCGAAAATGTAGTGAAATTAGGGTTACAAAATAACTTATAACTTTAAAATGAAGTGAAATAGAAATCTATTTTTCGGTATGAGATTTACCGTGGGTATGCTTATTCTAATTCTGCAATGTAGCCCATTTGGCTGGACTCCATCTTTAAGCAAAAACAGTCTAGTAGCAGTGGGCCGGCCCGGTGGCACTGAGGGTTGAGGCGCTGGATGCCACACCTCACACCACGCCAGCGACCTGGGTTCGGGATTGAGCCCGGAACATCATGGGTTGGCAGGGGAAGGAGAAGATTGAGCATCCAGAGGACAGCTCTCCTCTTCAGGGTGGGAGGGGGATCCATACTCGGTGCCCAACTGGCCCTTGGCAGAAGTCAGGGGCATGGCAGGCACAGAGTTGACGCTGGGGATGGGGAGTGGCAATGCCAGCAGCAATGCCTTGGCATATGGGTGTGCCACACCTCCTTAGGAAAGTGTGAAAATGTCTCCGGAAGCCGGGAAGACAGAGCACCTGGGGTGTGCCCCCGATATGCCCTTGGCTGCCTGACTACCCCCAATCTGATTCACTTACAGTATTGGGGTCTGCCACCCACCTCAGCCCCACTTGGGGAGCCACAGCTACATGGGGACTGGGTGGTAAGTATCGGGCAGGGTGAGCCAGGCAGTGGGATGACTCCTTGGCACTCCTGAAGGGTCGGGATCTACAGGACATAGGAGGGCTAAACAGAGATTTCAAAGAAAAAAAAAGTCTAGTAACTGAAATGCCAGGTAATATACTTAATTGACAGTAATTAGCAGAATTGGATCCATATAATGAAACTAAATATTTTCTGATACACAGTGGTAGGTGCAGGCGGCATGTGAAGGGAATTTTGCCTGTAATAATCAAACTTTATGGATGGGGCTCTGGAGCAAAATGTTGCAGTGGTTAGGTGAAGAGGATTATTGGTTTTTGAATGTGCAGGGTAGCAGGATCAACTGGATAAGATGTACTGAGAGGTAGTAGGCTCAAATAAACAATATGAAATTAAGGCAAAGCAATTTTATTGATAAAGCGCCCATTCCCTGAGGCTCAGGGCACCTAACGCACTTAAAAACTGATCTTAGAATACAATAAAATCAGAATAAAATTCAAAATACAGCACATCAGACTGACAAATGCTTCAGATTACAGGAGAAAGAGATTGGAAGTCATCACTGGAATCAATTATCTGCAATAACCAGGCTGAAGAGGTGGGTCTTCAGCCTCAGCTTAAACACATCGATCGAGGGGGCTTACTGGACTGCAGATGGAAGTGAGTTCCACAAGAATGGCCCATCAACACTAAATGTGCAGTCACCTCATGTACTGAGCCAAACCCTGGGAATGTCCAGGAGACCCCTCAAAGAGGAGAGGAGGAAGCAAGTGGAGGTCACCGGTGTCAGGAGCTCTGATGGATAGCCAGAATCCAGTCCATATAGGGCCTTATAGCTGAGCAAGTCCACCTTGAAAAGGACCCTCCACCTGGCTGGCAGCCAGTGCAGAGCACGCAGGACCAGAGTTACATGACTGGACCTTGAAAAGCCTATCAGCAACTGGGCACTGCATTCTGCACTTGTTGCAGTCTGCAGAGGGTCCCTCCCATGACCCCGAAGTATAGAGAGTTGCAGTAGTCAAGCCTAGATGTTACAAAGGCAGGTACCAGTGTCGGCAGATCCTCAGTTGGAACAAGGGGCTTGATCCTGGCGATGTGCTGCAAGTGGTAAAAAACACTTTTGACTACAGATGGCGCCTGAACTTCACAAGTCAGTCTGCTGCCCAGGATCACACCCAGATTTCACACCCTTGGGAAGCCACCAGTGGAGCAGACCCCAGGACAAGTCCTGTGCAAGCCCCTGGCAACCCATGACACCCGTGACCATGCTCAATCACTAGTACCTCTGTCTTATCCAGGTTAAGTCTCATCCATCTAGAAGCCATCCAGTCATTGGTTTTAGCCAAACAGTTATTAAGCACATCAACAGCTCCAGATGTTCTGGGTACAAAAGACTGATACAGCTGGGAATTATCTGCATAGCAGTGAAACTCCACACTTTATTGTTGAATGATCTCACCCAAGGGCTGCATGTGCATGGCAAACAGCATTGGTGACAAGATTGAGTCCTGTGTTATTCCACAAGAAAGAGACATTGAGGAGAAGGAGAAATTCCCCATCGACACCCACTGCATCCTATCCAAGAGATAGGACTCAGACCACCTGATGACAGTACCGGTGAGTCCATAAAACTTACGGATCCAATCAAGAAGCACAGCGTGGTCCACCATGTCAAATGCTGAAGAGAGATCAAGGAGCAAAAGAACTGACTTGTCTACTCTATAGCCTTGAGCAGATCATTATGCACCCTAATTAGAGCTTTTTCTGTGCTGTGTCTGGCCCAAAAACCCAACTGAAATGACTCATAGATGTCAGAAGACACAAGGCGATCCTCGGGCTGCAGTGCCACGAATTTCTCAAAAACCTTGCTCAAAAAAGACAGGTTGGAGATAGGATGGTAATTCGCCAGGATGACTGTGTTGACGTAAGGTTTCTTAAGGAGGGGTCTCACCAGCACTTCTTTCAAAGCCACTGGGAATATCTCCTCTACCATCGAGCACCTGCAATCCTGGTGAACACCAGGCCAACAGCCTCAACATATCCCATTAAGAAACATGTCAGGGCCAGGGCCAGTTTGCAATAAATGTCCTTCAACTCTGAGATCACCCTTGTCACTTCTGACACCTCCATTGCCTAAACTCCTCCCAGACAAAAGGAGTGCCTCTGAACCTCCCAGCTCCAAAACAGTGAGGCGGATGCCTCCCCGACGGGATCCCCGTCTGGACAGCTGACACTCTGTCAGCGAAAAACAGAGCAAACTCTTCACAGAAAGTGGATGAAAAAGCTTTTTTCGTCCATAAACAGGCAGCATGGAGAAGCCTGTCCACAGTTCAAAAAGTTAAGAAGGTCTATTTTTCCCTGCAACAATTTCCCTGAACAGGAATTCTGCCTTCTTACGGGAAATTGCCCCCTGGTACTTACCATAGTGGGCTCACAGGGCCAGTTTTTCAGCCTCCAGCTGGGTCTTCTGCCAGCAACACTCAAACTTCTGACCCTTGTTCATCATTGCCTTGAGATCCCCATTAGATCAAGGAGATCTCAAGTGAGAAGACATGCGTCGTATATGAACTGAAGCAATGACATCCAGCGCTTCGGAAACCACCCTGTTATAGGTGGCCACCGCCTCTCTGGTGCCAATCACACATGCTGCATGAACCCTAGATAGGTCAGTCAATGCCAGTAGTCCCTCTGGGTGCAAACCCCTTAATGATCAATAACTGACCATCTTCACAGGGGAGGACTTTCAGGGGGGGCCACAAATGTGAACTAGATGGTACAGTGATCAGACCAAGAGACCTGATCAGTCTTGAGGCTGTCAATCTCAAGACCCAGCTGGAACACCAGATTGAGTGTGTGGTTGTGCTGATGGGTTGCAGAAGCAATAGCTTGAGTCAGGCACAGTAATAGCATCAACTGGAGGAGGTCATAACCACAACACGAGGATTCATCGTTGATCCAGTCATTGAAGTCCCCCAAGACTAAACTCCTTGGGGACTCCAGCACCTGGTCAATGATGAAGTCTGCCACCTCCTACAAAAATTCTCTCTGCAACCCAGGTGGGCAGTACACAAGGAGAACTCTGCAACCTGCACCTGAACCCCCACATATGGCAACGCACTCATAGGATTGGGTATTACCAACTGGGTACACCATGAAGCCCAGGCAGTATCTAAATATGATGGTCACTCCCCCACCCCTGCAATCCTTCCTCAGGTGATGGACTACGTAGTACCTGGCAGGAATGGCAGCCTCTAAAACTGGGCTGGCATTGTCGCCCAACCAGGTTTTTGTGATGCAAGCCAGGTCGACAGAGGAAACCAAGTCTGCAAAAATAGCGGTCTTGTTCCTTATCAACCTGGCATTGCATAGCGCCACCCAAAGAGGATTGTGATGACATGGCTGGTCCTCTAGCTACCTGCCCACTCGTTCCAGTGGGAACCTTGGGTATGAAGACCAAACATATCTGGCCTCTTCCCTAGGCTCTGTTTAAACCCAGGGCATCTCCTGTACTGGACAATCTCACTGCTGATCACCACCCCCTCCTTGGCTGCCCTCTGCCATCACTGACCCACCTGCCTCCTTGTAATCCCAACTTCCCTGCAGCTCCTGGCTGCAGTAGCAGAAATTGTTAGGTCGGTAAAGGGGCAGAGGTCATGAAGCAGAGAGGCAGCACTGGTGATTCATGCTGGGCTGTGGCTCCAACACATCTTTGCCTGGGAAATCCAGTTGGATACAGAAACTCTATTTTAACCAGCCGATGGCTGACAGGCACTAGTTTTTAATGAGCACAGAAGCCAAACACACAATCCACACATGCCTCTACTCGCTCACATTAAACAAAAGATTTCATATACAAACATACACCCCAATCATACACCCCACATCTACACTACACAGAATAACCCACACTCCCACCAATAAATACAATTCACACACCCCCAACCACCACAAAGACAATTTCTGTAACTAAACAACACAGTTACTTATTCTTTTAGGAGAGCAGATTTGAGCCACAGGTAGTTTATATGAACCCAGATAAAGGGAACTGTCCAACAAATTAATCAGTTAATATAGCAAAGTGGTAACCGATGTTTAGAATACGAATCTCAAATGAATGGACTGAGTTCAAAGTGACACTCTCACCATCCCTTTGCTTATGGCCAGGAGATCAAGCTGATGATTTAAAAAACCCGACTGGTGAAAGTTCACCAAAAAGTCACTTTTTATGATAAAGTCTGGTAGCTCCTCTCACAGGCTCTGATCAAAGTCATACTATCTCACAGAGGTCACAGAAAAAATGGGGCACTCATTAGAACTTCAATGGGGCAATAAGAGTCCAGTGCATCTCTCACAGGCACAGAGCAACTCGCCAGGTAGTAGCTTGAAAGTTCGGGGACCTCACAACCCACAGGCAGAACAGACCAAGGCAGAAAGAAAGGGGGAGATTGGGGAATATTATGATTTATGACTAGCAGAAGGGTGATATTTGATTTATTTTATATATTTTATTTTATTTATTCATAGTTTTTGACTGGAAAAGGCACAGTAAGCTATGCTAGCTTGTTTCCAGATGCAGCCTGGAGGGTGGGTTGCATGGTCCTATTTTATTGACAGGGGATATATTAACCATGACATGCAGAGACTCCCCTACTTTTTTTCGATATGTCATGTGCTTTTTTACTTACAACTGGACAAGGACGAGACATGGGCAGACAGCACTTTGGTTTAACATCTTATCCAAAGAATTACACTTCAACAGTGCAGTCCCCCCTTGTACTGCACTACAGTGTCAATTATGGTTTTTATTCCAAGTGCCTGGCATCGGGTTAGAGCCCACAAACTTTAACTTTTTCATCTCCAGAGACTAGAGTGCTGTCTACTCATCCACTGACTTATTTCACTAATTGATTTCATTGCAGGAGGGTACATTAGATACAGTAAGTAAGCATTAAGCCATATCAAAGGAGTGTTCTACTGTGGAATTAATGCATGCATTAATTCTACAGTAGAACACTCCTTTGGATTGGATTAATGCACTTATAACATGGAAAGTGAAAGCTAAGTACTGTTTAGATAGAGTTTCAGTTACAATAAACGAAAGATGAACAGAAGCAATCAATTTAGTTTACAAAACATGCTTGAGATGTGTCTCTTTGAAAGGTTGTATCTCTCTAAAAATGTGCGCATGCAAGTTGCCACAACTGACATTCATTAATGTTGTGCCTGAGAAGTGCCTCACAATATATAACAGTGAATACATTTTGGCATGCAGTTGTTTTCACAAACTGAGCAGAGTTGAAGCTGGGTTCTACTGGTGTACCTCTTACTTCACTCTTGAGGTATGTGTCTTTGGGAGTTTTTTTCACTTGACATATAATTTAGTGAGTAGAGAATCTTAGTGTTTTGTTATTCATTAGACTGATACATGGTATAATATTTGTGGCTTGAACTCTCTGCCTGCTGTTATCTCTGGACAACCTTCGACATTTAAGTTTGATTCAGCTGAAAGCACACTTGAGATATTCAAGCTAATGTCACTTAAATTATGTTCTAAAGGCCTGTTTTAAACCAATGAGAATTATTCCTTTCTTTTTCTTGCTTGTTCTAAATGTTAATAATATGGGATTTTCTAAATAACTGTCATTAAGCTTCTGAAGAAGGACTTGTTGGTCCAAAAGCTAAAGCTATTTGTTCTTTTTGTAACATCCTTGGTGATCCAATAAAAGGTATCAAATAATTTGTTCTGGATTTGTTCTTACTAAGACGAATACAGCGTTATACAGTTTGTCAACATGGAAGATATCAGAATTTGTCACAAAATATGGCAGTTGCACAACATTAAGAAGAAACTAGCACGGCTAGACAGTGACATCTATTTTTTAGCACAGTGCAAAAGGAATTACATCACCCCTAAAGGTCTCTTTGGAATCCATTGAGAAACACGGATAATTCTACATATGCAAAACAACTCTATCATAGGACCTCTGAGAAACTGAGAAATCACAGGATCCATAGCTCATATGCAAAGAAAGCATTTTTGAAGAAACAGCTTGATGGAATTGTTGCCACACTGGAGAGGATGTCTGGTGAGTCGATTACAGACATCCTACATGAGATACACATGAACTACCAAAGAACCTTAAGAAAAGTAATCCTTATTAAAAACAGGAAATTAAATACCCTTCACCGTGCCATACTTCCTAACAACCATGAAGAGCAGAATAGAGTGATTGAACAACTAAATCACACAGATGGGCACCTTTCAGTTGTTCATTTGTCCAACCACACACTGACTACTGGGGAATTAAGTGTACTTTCCAAAGGCCTCACTTTCTGCCCAACAAAACCACTAGATAAAATACAGTTTTGTGGTGAAGTGGAGGAATACTTCTGCAGATTGCAACTTAAATAATATTTTTACGGCAGAGAAGAAATCACAGGCAGTGAAAAAGTTCTAAATAGTAACATTTAGTAGATAAGAAAAAGAAACAATCTGATTTTACACCCCCAGTAGCTGTATTAAGAAACTGGACAATTATATCCATTGCTTTCTCCAGAGAGTGACTGGTGAAATTCTTCAAAGGCAGAAACAAGCCCGCTACAACCTCTCTTCATTGGAATGCAGGGCTATACAAACACTGAAATCAAACCACAATATTGTCATAAAAAAAGCTGAAAAAGGTTCTGCAGTGGTGATACTGAATCCAGAAGATTACATTAAGGAAGCCAACAGAGAGCTAAGTGACCATACCTACTACAGAGAACTGGAAAGTGATCCCACAACAGAATGTAAAAGAGAACTACAGGGATTGGTTAAATCATTTCCAGACCATATTCAAAACAAAATAACTGCCCTAATCCCTGATGAACCCAAGCCTGGGACATTCTACATGCTACCTAAAATACATAAACCTGGGAACCCAGGAAGACCCATAGTCTCTGGTAATGGAACCCTGATAGAGGGGATCTCAGGTTTTGTATAAGCTATTTTAAAACCGCTGGTTATACAAAAGGACAGTTACATTCAAAACACTACTCCCTTCCTGCGTAAACCTTCTGGTTTTAAGGACTTACCACTTTTAAGAACTTGTTGGTCCAAAAGCTAAACCTATTTGTTCTTTTTGTAACATCCTCGTTGGTTCAATTAAACAGTATCAAACCATTTGTTCATACTAGGACCAATACGACATTATACAGTTTGTTTGTCACGATATATGACGCACGATTGTTATAGTAACTACAAAAAGATAAACATCAAAAATACACACTTCTGATGAAGATTTTCAATGATTTCCCCTCCATTGCTGGCTCCCATTAATGCCCTTTCACTTCATTTGTAGCTGTGCTTCATTATGGTTGCAGCTGCATAGTTTACATATGGCAAGAAAAAAGTAGAACTGCACATTCTTACTTTGAGGCACAACAGATAAAAATGAAAGGGATGAAGACTGCCAGGAAGTCTGCACTGTGTAGCATCTCATAACGGGTGAGCTCCACAAGTGGGAAATACGGAGATTCACTCAGTGGGGGGGAAGGGACTATGGAGATCCTAAGATGTAGTACAGTTTTGAGCCTGCAGGACCACAGTGCACAGTAAGTGTGATTATTTGCGCCAAAGTGACAGAGGGATATGCTGCTAGTGAGGACACTTATTGTAGGATTATGCCAGGTCCGTTGAGTGCATGGGCTGTTATCTGATCAGCACAGAAGCTTCATTTCACGGGCGTGCTCATGATAGCAAGCTATCTGTACTCTAATGGCACTTTTCATGTGGCAGTTAGAGACACTACAGTACCGTGCATTACTAGGGAACTAATGCATGGCAAATATCTTGTTTTAAACCAGTCAGACCTCTATATTTCATTTCCTCGTTCTCTGCCATGTTACAAGTATTATTTAGATAGGGTTTCGTTACAATAAAAGAAAGATGAACAGCAGAAGTCAATTCAGTTTACAAAACATACTTGAGATGTGTCTCTTTGAAAGGCTGCATCTCTCTAAGAATGTGCACATTATGCAATTGACATTCATTAATGGTGTGCCTGAGAACTGCGTCACAATATATGAGACGTATAATTGTTACATTAACTACGAAAAGATAGATAAATGTCAAAAATACACACTTCTGATGAAGATTTTCAATAATTTCCCCTCCATTGCTGGCTCCCATTAATGCCTTTTCATTTCATTCATAGCCGTGCTGCATTATGGTCGCAGTTGCATACTGTATTTTGCATATGGTGAGAAAAAATAGAGCTGCACATTCTTACTTTGAGGCACAAGAGATAAAAATGAAAGGGATACAGACTGCCAGGAAGTCTGCACTGTGCGGCATCTCCTAACGGGTGAGCTCCAAAAGGGGTAAATATGGAGATTCACTCAGTGGGGGTGGGGGGCTATGGAGTTTCTAAGATGTAGTACAGTTTTCAGCCCACAGGACCACAGTGCTTGGTAAGTGTGTTTAGTTGTGCCAAAGTGACAGAGGGACCCACTGCTAGTGGGGACACTGATCATAGGATTATGCCAGGTCTGTTGGGTGTGTGGGCTGTTATCTGAACAGCTCGGAAGCATCACTTTGTGGGCGCTCACACAATAGCAAGCTTTCTGTACTTCAATGGTGCTTTTCATGTGGCAGTTAGAGGCACTACAGTACCATGCATTACTAAGGAATTAATGCATGGCAAACATCTTGTTTTAAACCAATCAGACCTTTGTATTTTGTTTCCTCATTCTCTGCCATGTTACAAGACACATTGGAAACAGGAGCAACCAGATATTTTCAAATATGTGATAAGGGAGGGTGAAAATATGTGCTACAGGTATTGATGAAGGTTTTATATTTTGCCATGCAGGGCTAGCAGTATAAAACATATATATATAATTTACAATAGTGACAGGGGAGCTAATTAACATTTTGCAAACAAATTTACATTTTTTCACAAAATGTTTGTGAAATATGTTTGCCTTTTCATGTCACCTTTGCCTGGAAAACAAATGTTCTACAAACATTTTCTTGAAGACATCAATAAGACTGAAATACAACAGTGCCAGCCAGGATGCAAACCAGGCCAGGTACTTTGCAGTAGATTAAATGGCACAAAATACTGTATAATGAAAGAGTTTAATTATTATTGAGTTGCGCTGTTTCCTGCAGTATACAACAGCTCACTTTAGTAATATTAAAGGTTCAGTGTTGCATCCTGGCTCGCACCACAGCAGTTTTCCCTGACAGCTGGCAGCTCACTATTTCACTAATGCCAAATGAGAAGTACCTTATGTCTGCATGTTGCAGCTTTGTCCTTTGTACTTGCACAGAGGTTTTATCTGATTCCAGCATAGCTACATGTACTGTATATGATATCACCGTACAGCAAATCTAAATTGCTGGAGCACATCTGCACAATTTAGGTCATTGATGAACACACTATAAGCTGCATATGCCATTTAAACCCTCTGTGCATGTCAGTCACATTGGATTTTATCTAGTACAGTACATCACATGAGAAAAACTGCACCTTTGTCAACAGAGAGTATCATCTAACAACTTGGATATAGATGAATGCAATTAATCACAACTAGATGCAATGGGATGGATTTTCAAAGGCTTTAGATTGCTGCAAGTCCCAGCTGCACCAAAGATTTGCAGTGATCTAATGAGATTTTCCATCCCGTGCTGTAACTGAGGCACGTTAGATTGTCTTTTTATGGTCTAGCTTGTGTCAATCATGGAAACCATTTGTACAGAATGTGCACCACAGATCTGGTGTAAGCTGCTGTAAACCAGCACAGCTGTTGCACCTGCGCCTAGCCATTGAAAACCAGGCACAGATGTTGCACCTGTGCCCGGCCATTGAAAACCAGGCATAGATGTGGCAAGAGGAACTGCTGCACTGATGATGTGAAAGTGTTGTGGTGCAGGGCTTGACACAAGCTTTGTGCCACCCTTTGAAAAGCCAGCCTTATAAGTCAATCAGAACATGGCCCAGTAGGGACAGCTTTCATTTCACTTTCATTCATTGCAACCAAAACAAGCATTTGTCAATGCCGAATGTTTGCTTGCTGGCATTGGCATTGGTAGTGTAGGAGTTACAGAGCTGCATAATAGGAATGGCAGCGAAGTATTGAATTGAAGCCAACCCCACCAGCACCCTGCAGAGAGTGATAGGCTTTGGGGTGTGCCTTTGGGTTGTCAGGCATAACGGCCACGCCATCTCACCACACCCTACCCTGCAGACACCAACAAGTGTCATGGGTGCTTTGGGGTCTTTGGTCCTTATGCGCACCCCATTCCATCAGGAAATATGGTGAGAGGGGTCCTGTATAGGAGAATGGGTTAACTTTGGGGCTGAAGAGTCCAAGGCACACCTCGATGCCTCTCACTAGCTGCAGGGTGTGGAATGGTATGAGCATTACAGGCAAGAATCCCAAGTCACACCCCTGATGCCTGTCAATCTCTACAGGGTGGGGCATCATGGTTGGAAACCCTAATGCCTCAGGCATTCATTGGCATTTTCACTCCAAACATGGGTTTTTTGTGATCCTCACCTTATGAACAGTGGCAATATCAATTCATTAGCCGAAAGCTGATTTCGCACAGTGACTATGCCATTTAGCACCACAGGTGCAAAAACACATTTCGAACAGGATGTGAAAAATGACAGCTGTACTGTTCATGGGGAGGTGCAAAAAATGGCAATGTTGAAAATCTGCAGTGAAAATACTAAAAAAAATGGTGAAGTCACGAGCGTGCGTAGAAAATGCACAATGCACACCCGTAATGCAATCAGTTTGGGGATTTTTAACAGCAGATTGTCAACACAGGGATTTTGGAACCTCTGCTCATTAACAGTGTCACTGTGATTTTCTTAATCTGTCCCGAACAGTGATTTCCCACAGCGACCACGCATTTCTGTGCTGGAAGTGTGAAAACACATTTCAGCCATGGTGTAAAAAATTACAGCTGTACTGTTCATAAGGAAGTGTGGAAAAATGCCAGTGGTGAAAATCTGGACTGAAAATATTAGAAATCCATTAATTACTAAGGTGCGTGGAAACTGCACAATGGTCACTTGTAACACAGTCATTTTATGGACTTTTTCACCAAATTTTAACATAGCCATTTTAACACCTCTGCGATGAACAGTGTCACTGTGATTTTCTTAATCTGTCCCAAACATTGATTTCAAGACATGGACTGGCGCCATTGTGCGCTATATGCGCAGGAAACACATTTTGGGCGAGATGTGAAAATGGAGCAGCTGAAGCGTTTTAAATAAGGTGTGGTAAAATGGCAATGTTGAAAATCTGGAGTGAATATATTGAAAATTCACGAACTCACAAGTGTGTTTAGGAACAGCACAATGCATGCTCATAAAACAGTCATTTTTGGTAATTTTTTCACCAAATTTTCAGCATAGGGTTTTTGGGGGCCTACGTCATGAACTGTGACACTGTGGTTTTGTAAATTATTCCCAAAAGGTGGTTCCATGCAGCGACCGCGAAATCACCTTTCAGGGCCCATTAACAAAATGACAGTGACAGAATTCATGAGGTGGTGTCCCAAAAACCCCATGTTAAAAATTTGGTGAAAAAAATTCCCCCAAATGCCTGAGATATGCATCAAATTTGAAAAAATCCTATTTATTCCATTATACAGCTTACCGGCATTTCTTCAGTTCGCGGTCGGCTTTGAAGAGTGCAGATGTGTTCCCAGTCCACTGAAGATCGCCGTGACTGACTCAGAGGAAGGTATGGGTGAGGTGGGGTGTGGGAGGCAGGGTGCACAGAGGGTGTGCATGGGTGGGGGAAGGGGTCAGGACAGTCAGCGAGGGAAGGTTTTTTCTTTCAGGCTTTTCTTTTCCCCTTAGACAATGCAGGACTTGTGCCATGCTGGGGTAGGCTCCCAGCATGGCAGCTGGAAGGCTGTTTGGGGGGGAAACAGTGGAGCCGATGGGGGATTGGGCACCCCCATTGGCCATACAGACTTGTTGACACGCTGGAGTGGGCTCCCAGTGTGGCACTTGGAACTCTGTTGGGGGGAGTGCAGCAGAGCCGACAGGGGATTGGGCACCTATGTCAGCCATACAGTGTGTGCGTGGGAGGGGAGAGCATGAGCATACAACATGCATGTGTGCGTGTGTGTGTGAGGAGCGCATAAGCACACGATATCTTATCGCTGCTCATTGAAGCATAGCTCTCCCTTTGAACTGTATGGCGTTGCATTTTCAACTGCTGTCATAGACAGCTGCAGCATCCACTGGTGAACTGTGGCCTCACCTGCAAACACACTGACTGAATTGGAAGAAAGGGTGCCACACCTCTGAAAACTCGGATGATGGCACTATGTTTCTTGCACATGCGTGCAAGCAAACATAAAAACAGTTAATTGAAATTTTTACAGCAGTATGTGCACATACAGTATGTAATATATACTAAGCAAAAGATTGTATAGCAAACATTTCTAAAAACAACATGATGATACGCATTCCTTGTCAAACTGCACATCCTGTATATTGCAAGCATTAAGCATAAAGCTTAGCAAGTACAGTGCACTACTTGGATACAAACTGTTCACAGTAGAATCATAGATACAAGGTATGTGACAGCTTAAATATCAACCATTCATTAAAAAACAATTCTACGAGGGAGTCACGTGATGCTAGCTCTGTGAGTGCAGCCTGATCCGCCGGCTCCAGACGCCTACCTCTCTAAATCCCACTTTTATTTAAAATTTGTGAAGCCAGCGACTCCAGCTTATCTCAACAGGCTCCATTAAGGTTCCCGGAAAGTTTTGGTGCGGAATCGGGCGTAAATGGAGGTGGATATGTGGAAAAATACACCCAGACACACCCCGCCTGTCTCTCCAGCAAAGGCCTTGTCGAAAAAAAGCGAGGTGTCTCTGGCTGGAGCCCCTAGAGCGAGAGTGCGAATCAAGATAACGAGCCTCTGACTCTGGCACAATTCTCGCAGAATTTAAACCCTTCCGCACGGAGCTGTGTACAGTGACTGAGGAACTTAAAGCCGTGACTGTGGCTTTAGAGGACTTGTCACGCCGCTGAACACAGAGGCAAGGTTTCGCTTGAAAAAGAATGGCTAAGCAAGAACCTGAGATTGTAAACCTTAGACAAAAGTTAAATAAAATGGAGACAAAGATTGAAGACTTAGAGGGACGGAGCAGAAGGAATAACCTCGTCATTATTGGCCTCCCTGAGTGGGAAGAAGGAACGGATCCAATCTTGTTTGTCCAGCTTTTTTTTAAAGAAACTGTAGGCCCTACACCCTTCGGAGATAAATTTACAATAGAGCGGGCACATCGGGCACTACGTGCAGCTCCACCATCTGGTTCCCCCCCACGTACCTTTATAGTGCGCTTTCTGAACTACCAAGAGCGACAACTCATTCTGAATAAAGTAAAGGAGCTTAAAGAGGTTAAATGGAAGGGGGCTCCGATAAGGATCACACAAGATCTACCCTTGTCGGTCCGCCAAAGAAGAGCTGAATACCACTCAATGGTCTCTAAGTTAATACCTGCTGGTATTCGGTTTAGAATGATTTATCCGGCCAAGTTGCAAGTCTCCCTTTCTGGGCAATGGTCTACGTTCGAGGATGCTCCAGCAGCGCTAAAGGGGTTATCAGCAGCCTCCCAGAGCTTTTTAGATAATGCTAGGAGCTTCAGTCGGGTGATGAGCGCCCGTGGTCGATAACATGCTTCGGTTTTTTTACCATCTTTATAGGGGCTCGTGATCTCCCTTTAAATATTTGTCACCGATACAACTTTCTTTTTTTTCTAGGTGATGGAAGTAAGATGGGAAAATGTGTGTGCTCGTAATTAAAACTGCAGCGAATGGGTGTTTATTGAGGGGGCTCTGTGGAGTTTCGGTCCCTGAGAGGGGCGCATGCAGAGACAGGGCGAATAAGTAAGCCCCTGAGGCAGGTTAAGGTTTAAATTAAGCTGGAAGAAGATTATGGCTTTTCAAAAGTGCAGCGGGCTTGAATCAGAGGGGCCTTAGTTATGGCTTCATCAGTAATGTCCCCGTGGACTGTCTTTTGCTTCCGAGGCACCCAACTCTCCAACGGTAGATGGTACCTTTTACTTTTTGGATCTCAGTTGCATGGAGGTCTGCTCGGTGATAATCGCACGCTGTATTAAAACAGTGCACCTGGTTGGCAACTTTATCGCGGCTCAGGAATGCAGTCTCCGGGGCCTGGGCAACTTAAATACGCTACTGGTGACTATTGAGTCGGGAGAGCGTTTATTAAAGGACCTCGGATTATTGACTGGTTTTTGTTGCAGTTATTTCTATATCTCTTGAATCCTTTGCTCGAATGACTCAAGTTCAGAGTGTTACGCTGGGTCTACACGTATTGTAGAGGGAACCCCTATGTATCTAATATCCTTTTATTTTACTGTACTGAATGTATTCAAGTGCAATTGTTATGGCTCTTTAAATTCATTGGTTTGTTGGGAATTTGGTAGGGTTGTCCCCTGAGAGGGGTGCTTGGGCAAAGGTAGGAATTGATTTACTTGGGGAATGGCATGCTTTTATGCTGGACTATGCCTTCATGTTTCTTCCTTATTTTACTTTTCTTCTGTGGGTGATTAAGTAGATATATAATGGGTTATTAGGAGGATTGTTTAAAGTGGGTTAGGTATTTAAATGGTCTTGTAGGTGGGGAGGTTGGAGGGCTGGATCGGAGTTTATGGAGCTATGAATATCATGGGCCAAATGGTAGTGGGAGGGTGGGGTACTGGGGGATGGGGTATTGGGGAAGGTTAAGAGTTCTCCTAAATATAGATATTTGGCGTTGGATGGCTGGGGTGGGTCCTTGTAAGGATAGGCTGGGATTTGAGGGGGGGGTGCTAGTAGGGGGTTGGGGGGGAAAGGTTTTGGAAGATCTGCTCACCCAATGGACCTGGATGGATTTGGGAATGAAGTGATTGAGAAAGAGGCTCGATGGTTCTACGACGACTATTTTGTGAATGGGAAGTCTTTTTTGACTTTATCACGTGGAATGTTAAAGGGGTCAGACAAAAAATAAAGAGATACAAGATATTAAAGCATCTGCAATTACAAAGGGGGCAGATAATATGTTTACAAGAAACACATTTACTCGTAAAGGAGTTGAATATGCTTAGATGTCAGTTTGTTGGGCAGGTATACGGGGCTGGAAATAGCACAGCTGGAAGGGGGGTGGTGCTCTTAATTCACAAGAGTTTGGCTTTTGTTTGTGAGAATAAAATAGTGGACCCAGAAGGCCGTTACATAATTGTAATCAGGCTTTTGAACCAAACAAGACTAGTACTAGGCAGTATATATGGACCTAACGCAGATACCCCTGGGTTTTTCACAGACTTATTAAAAGTTCTGGGCCCGTTTCATCACCTTCCAATACTGCTGGGGGGTGATTGGAATTTACCATTCACTCCAGATTTAGATAAGGATAGTAAGCGAAATCAGGGTCTTTCTCCTGCGCAGAGAGCTATCAGGGATTTGTCCGACAACCTGGGTTTAAGCGATCCATGGAGGGTCTTATACCCTTCATGTAGGGAGTATACATTTGTATCAGAAGTTCATAAATCCAGATCTCGGATTGACTATTTTTTGGTGAGTCGAGAACTGCTTTCCGGTCTGGTACATAGTAGTATCATACCGGGGATCTTTTCGGACTACTCTATGGTTCGTTGCTCCCTCACTTTGGCCCCTAATACTCCCAGACAGACTATCTGGAAGTTAAATAATCAGTTACTTCACTCTATGGAAATAAGGGATTATATCGGTTGTCGGATTAAACAGTATGAGGCGGAGAATAGCCATTCAGCTGCTAGAGGTGATATACTGTGGTGCACTCTAAAGTGTGTGTTGAGGGGGGAGTTTATACAATTGGCGGTTGCAAGGAAGGAGAAGATGGAGGATAGGGCCAGGTACTTGCTGGCACAAATTAGAAATATAGAGAAGGCTCTATCAAGGAGTACTCCTGATGAGACCAGGGAGTTGATCAAATTGCGTCATGAGTATGAAGGGATATTGGGAGAGAAAGCAGAATATGCACTTAATAAGACAAAGGCATTGTATTTGGGCCAAGGTGAGAAGTCAGGGAGGCTCTTGGCAATGCGGTTGAGGGCGTCGGAGGCGTCCAGGATAGTCCAGAGTATTACGTCTCGTGTAGATGGGTCCGTTAAAATCTCGCCAACTGAAATTGTGAGGGAATTTGAAGATTATTATAAGGCTCTATATAGTCCCATGACCCCTAGACCTAGTAGGGAAGCGGTGGAGGAATATTTATCCGCTTGCAACTTGCCCCAAGTAACAGGAGATCAGAAGAGGGAGCTCTCACTTCCCATTTCTGAGGCGGAGATTTTGGATGCAATTCAAATGCTTGCAAATGACAAGGCACCTGGCCCAGACGGTTTTTCGACGAATTTTTATAAATGTTTCGCGACCCTGTTATGTTCTGGCTTACAAAGATTATTTCAGAGTATTTTGACCTCAGACACAGTAGACGGCTATCTATTTGAGGCCCTGATAGTGCTTATCCCAAAGGAAGGGAAGGAGCTAGATAAAGTTACTGGTTATAGGCCTATCTCCTGATTAATTACGATATTAAGATCCTGGCGAAGATTTTAGCGACTCGGCTGTCCAAGGTCATGCCCAGTTTAATCCATCATGATCAGGTTGGGTTTATGAATGGCAGGTTAGCTTCAGATCACCTGCGTAAATTATCTCATATCTTCTCTGTATCCATGGACTGTAAATCTCCTTGTGGTTTGATGTCGGTGGATGCAGAGAAGGCTTTTGACAGAGTGGACTGGAGGTTCCTGTCTATCGCCATGGAGAAATTTGGTTTCCCGTCTCAATTCATTAATCACGTGTTTGCTTTATATAAAGACCCCAAAGCTAAAATATATTGCAATGGTGTTTTCTCTACCATTTTTTCCCTCCATTCTGGGACTAGGCAGGGCTGTCCCCTATTGCCCCTCTTATTTAATCTATATTTAGAACCACTCCTTACTAAAATTAGATTGGATCCCGGGGTTACGGGTGTCAGAATCGGGTCACAGGAGCTGAAAATTTCAGCATATGCTGATGACATATTGTTACATGTTACCCAACCATGCAATTCAATTCCGGTAGTACTCGATATCATTGATGAGTATAGTAGATTATCTAATTACAAGATTAATGTGGAGAAAACCCAAATTTTTCCGCTTAATTCGCAAACACACAAGTCGGAAGTGTTGGAAATGGGCATGCAGTGGACCCCGCATAGTTTGAAGTACTTGGGTATTTACTTGGCCAGATCCGACTCGAAACTAGTGAAACTTAATTTGGACGCCACTAGGAATATTATTAAGCAGGACTTAAATAGGTGGGCGGTTTGCTCGCTCTCACTCTGGGGCGGATTAACATAATTAAATGAACATTCTGCCCAGGATTTTTATCCACTTAACATGCTCAATGTAATGCTGCCCTAAAATGGTTCAAAGAGTTACATTTGTCTATCTCAGATTTTATTTGAAGGGGAGAATGCCCTGTGAGGGCCTATTGCAAGCTGGCTGCCCCTAGAGAAAGAGCGGGGCTGAGACTTCCGCACTTCGGCTTATATTACTGGGCAAGTAATCTCTGTAAGTACTTGAGATGGCTAATACCCGTTAGTAAACTTGAGTCTTTGCCCTATGTTCCCTCATGGGTTAGACTGGAAATAGAGGCGATAAAAGAGGTAGGAATAGATCCAATAGCATTACTTTATTCCACTCCTAAGATACTGCCCTCTAAATTGCTCGCCACCCCAATAGTAAAGTCCCTGTGCATTCACAGGCAGTTATGTGCGAAGTTGGGTTTTATCCCGGATAGGGATAAGCATCACCCGATCTGTCATAATCCCAATTTGAAGATTGGGGGGAAAATGATATCGGCTAACTGGCTTCCCCAGCTTAAAGGATTACGGATAGAAGATTTTATTGGGGACGATCATGTCCTGCCAATAAAAGAGATTTTGGAAAGGTATAATATAGATCGTAAGCAGGTGTTCAAGTTATGTCAAATAACTCATTTATTGGCGCAGGTGAGGATCAAACTTAGAGAAGGGAGTATAAATGGCAGCTGGTTTGAATCGTTAGATCAGGTTGTATGGGAACCACATGCAGTCTCCAGAATATATAACTCACTTCTTGATCAAGTTCTTGTGGACACTGATCATAAGCCTAGATATTGGACTAGTTGTATGGAGGAGCAAGAGAGAGTTGGGATGTATTTGGAGTCATACGTATAGATATGTCAAACAGGACAGGCTGAGGGTGATGCAGTTTCATTTCCTGAACAATTTGTTTTGGACCCCCTCCAAGCTATATAAAGTTGGTCGCAGGCCTGATCAAAATTGTTTCCGGTGCCATCAGGCAGTTGGGGATTTGTATCACATTTTTTGGGAGTGCCCATCGATAAATCAGCTGTGGATGCAAATCAAGCAGAAGGTGGATCCACTGTTGGGCATTGATCAGTATTTTACCCCGGAAATCTGCTTGATTGGGGATTATTCTGGCATCAAGTATAAGGACCGCAGATATTATATGGCCCTGATCTCATGCTCGCTTAAAAAGGTAGTATTGCGATAGTGGATGACAGACACCTCAATCACTTATGTAGAGTGGTTGCAGGAGATGTTATTCAATTTGAATATGGGGAAATTAGATGTGGGAAGGGAAAATCGGCTTCATCTATATGAAAAGATATGGAGTCGTTAGACGTTATACCTTCCCAGATGAGATCGAAGCTAATAAGGTAGTTTGAAAGTGGGTCATGGGTGAGCAGATCTTCCTTCAGGGTTTAGGGTTTTAGCTCCTTAGGGGATGGGTTAGGTAGGCTGGGGAGGGTGTGGGATGGGGTGGGGAGGGTGGAAAATGTTTATCTGATTTAATCATTATGTCAATTGTTATGAAGGCACAAAATGTTTTCTGTTATGTATTTGGTGTTTGATGTGTGGTTTATCATAATAAAAGTTTGAATTAAAAAAAAAAAAACAATTCTACAATTTATAAAATTACACATTGTGGCTTATATTACATTATGTTATCAGTAATCAGCCATAGAAAATCATACAGTAAGTGGATACAAGTGGATCCCCACATAGTATTTTAAATACCTCTATAACCCTTCATGCTGAACCCCCAAGCCAATAACCTGCCCAAACTGTGCTCAGTCAACAGGATAAAACTGATTTTATACGGTATCTCTTATTTATCCTTTTACTTGTAACCCAGTGCTGTACAGACTTGGTATTATACTTTTTATTCTGGTTTTCAAATCAACCCAAGAAGTTTACTCACAGCATTTGTTAAGGTAAAAACAAATCTCATGCACATCTTCTTCCTTCTTTTGTCCAATGATTCACGATTCAACTGTTAGAACATGAGATTGTAGGGCAGATCATTATTATCATCCAATACCTTAGCTGGCAAAGCCAGGAAAAGCAAGGCAGATGAGCAGTTACTAGAATAGAAAGAGGCAGGGTGCTCTGGTGGCTGGAATATCAGTTTGAAACATAGAAATATAGAAACATAGACTTTGATGGCAGATAAGGACCACTTGGCCCATCTAGTCTGCCCATTTCCCTACCTACAGGATAGGCCGCAGATTCTAGTTAACCAACTGCCTATTTCTTCCTACCCCCCACAAGAATTGCCTTATGTCTGTCCCATGCATTCTTGAATTCTCCCACAGTTTTAGACCCCACAACCTCCTCAGGAAGGCTGTTCCATGCATCCACTACCCTGTCTGTGAAATAATACTTCCTCACATTGCCCCTGAACTGCCCCCTCCCCTCTATCTTTAAATTGTGTTCCCTTGTTCTTGCATGTCTCTTTTTCTGATAATGCTACCCTCTTGGACTTTGTTGATTCCACTGAGGTACTTAAAAGTTTCTATCATGTCCCCCCTCTCCTTTCTTTCCTCAAGGGTATACATATTAATCTCCTTTAGTCTCTCCTCATACGGCTTCTCTTGCAGACCCGGCACCATTTTAGTAGCCGTCCTCTGGACTGCCTCTATTCTGTCTATGTCCTTGCGGAGATGGGGTCTCCAGAACTGGATGCAGTACTCCAGGTGGGGTCTCACCAACTGTCTGTACAGAGGGATAACAGCTTCCTGTTTTCTGCTGCTGATGCCTCTCCCTATGCATCCCAGTATCCTCCCAGCCCTCCCTACTGCCTTCTCACATTGCTTGCTAACCTTAAGGTCATCTGATATGATTACCCCAGGTCCCTTTCCTTTTTTGTTGTTGTTACTACTGCCCCCCCACTGTGTATTCTTCCCCTGGGTTCTTGTTTCCCAGATGCATTATTTTGCACTTCTTTGCATTGAATCCTAGCTGCCATACTTCTGACCATTCCCCCAACCTTGCCAAGTCCCTTCTATCCTTTCCACACCTCCTTGTGTATCAGTTAGGGAGGAAAGAGTGCTGATTCAAACCCCACTAGAGTCAAAAGTCACCATGTGGTGATGAGCAGGAGACTCCACACCTCTCAGATGCAGAAATGGGTAAAAACAGGCCCCAGAAAAAATTAGTTGTCTACCTCAGCTGGGCTATCCTGGGTATATATGGTAACAAAAAAAAGAAAGTGAAATGTTTCCTTTTTATGTTTGCTTGCACGCATGTGCAAGAAACACAGTGCCATCATCCGAGATTTCGGAGGTGTGTCACCTCCTCCTCCAATTCAGTCAGTGTGTTGGCAGGTGTGGCCCCTATAAGCCAATGCATTCTGGAGCTGTCTATGACAAGCTCCAAATGCAGTGGCATATAGTTGAAAGGGGAGCTACGCTTCAGTGAGCAGCGATAAGATATCGCCTGCCTGCGTGCAGCTCCCCTACACACACACACACACACACACACACACAGAAAAGCACGCATATTGCGTGGCTGCCCTCCCCCGCAGCACATCGTGAGCAGCCGACGGGGGTGCCAATCCCCATCGGCTTGTGCTGCACTCCCCCAAAGCCTTCCATATGCTTGCTGGGTGCCCACCCAGCCGTGGCAACTCATAGAATAGCCGACGGGGTGCCCAATCCCCATCGGCTCCACTGTTCTCACCCCCAGTACTGGGTGCCACGCTGGGAGCCCACCCCAGCGTGGCAACTGGATCATATGGCCGATGGGGTGCCCAACTGGCCGGCTCCAGGTCCCCCCCCCTGAGTTATCTTGTGCCATGCTGGGAGCCCACCCCAGCATGGCAAACGTCCCACGTCGTCTTTTTTTTTTGTACCTGCAAAATAAAACGGTCCCACAGCTTCTCCCAGCCCTCCCACAACCCGCACCCACCCACTGCGCACACTGCCTCCCCACACCCCTCACCCTATACTACCTCCGGAGCTCGGCGCGATTTATCTTCGTGACCAGGAACACGCCTGCACTTTTCAAAGCCGACCGCGAACTGAGGAAATGCCAGTAAGCTGTATAATGGCCAGATAGGGTTTTTCAACTTTATTGAGATCTCAGGCATTTTTATTTTTGCACAAATCTTCAATGGGGTTTTGGGACCCTTCATGAATATCACTGGAAAGAGCTTAATCCCAAGGGTGATTTTTGCGCAGTGACTGTGAAATCACCCTTTGGGCCCAAATAATGCCATGACAGTGACATCATTCATGAGAAGGGTCCCAAAACCCCATGTTGAAAATTTGGTGCAAGAATTCCAAAAAATGACTGTTTTACGAGCGTGCGTTGCGCAGTTTCTACACAGGCTTGTAAGTTCGCGAATTTTCAATATTTTCACTCCAGATTTTCAACATTCCCATTTTACCACACCTTCTTATGAGTAGTACAGCTGTCATTTTTAACATCTCACCCAAAATGTGTTTTCGCCCATGTAGTGCACAATGGCACAGTCGGTGTGTGAGATCAATGTATGGGACAAATTAAGAAAATCACAGTGACACTGTTCATGAGCAGAGGTCTTAAAATGGCTATGTTGAAAATTTGGTGAAAAAATTCCTTAAAATGACTGTTTTATGAGCGTGCATTGCACAGTTCCTACGCACACTCGTAAGTTCACGAATTTTCACTATTTTCACTCCAGATTTTCAACATTGCCATTTTACCACACCTCCTTATGAGCAGTACAGCTGTCATTTTTTACATCTTGCCCAAAATGAGTTTCCACCCATGTAGCGCACAATGGTGCAGTCGATGTGCAAAATCAATGTATGGGACACATTAAGAAAATCACAGTGACACTGTTCGTGAGCAGAGCTCTTAAAATGGCTATGTTGAAAATTGGTGAAAACATTCCTAAAATGACTGTTTTGATTTCGTTTGCTGCGGTTCCTATGCATGCTCGTAAGTTTATAATTTAATATTTTCACTCAGATTTTCAACATTGCCATTTTATTACACTTCCTTAAGAACAGTACAGCTGCCATTTTTCATATGTTGCCCAAAATGTGTTTTTGCACATGTAGCGCACAATGGTGCTGATGGTGTGCAAAAGCAATGTTTAGGACAGATCAAGAAAATCACAGTTACACTGTTCATGAGCAGAGGTCTTAAAATGGCTATTTGGTGACAAAAGTCCATAAAATTACTGTGTCACGAGTGAGCATTGCGTAGTTTCCACGCACCCTTGTAACTTCATGACTTTGTAATATTTTCAGTCCAGATTTTCACCAGTGGCATTTTTCCACACTTCCTTATGAACAGTACAGCTGTCATTTTTCACAACATGGCTGGAGTGTGTTTTTACACTTTCAGCGCAGAGATGCGTGGTCGCTGTGGAAAATCATTGTTCAGCACAGATAAAGAAAATCACAATGACAATGTTCATGATCGGAGGTGCCAAAATGCCTGAGTTGACAATCTGCTGTAAAAAATCCCCAACCTAATTATATTACGGGTGTGCGTTGCACAGTTTCTATGTATGCTCGTGACTTCAACATTTTTTTTAATATTTTTACTGCAGACTTGCAACATTGTCATTTTTTACACCTCCCCATGAACAGTACAGCTGTCATTTTTTACATCCTGTTCGGAATGTTTTTGCACCTGTGGTGCTAAATGCCGTAGTCACTCTGCATAAGCAGCTTTCAGCTAACAAATTGATATTCCCTTTGTTCGTGAGGTGGGGTCACAAAAAAAAACAAGTTGAAAATTTGGAGTGAAAATACCAACGAATGCCTGAGGTATTAGGGTTTCCAACCATAATGCCCAACCCTGTAGAGAATGACAGGCATCAGGGTGTGACTTGGGATTCTTGCCTGTAATGCTCATACCATTCCACACCCTGCAGCCAGTGAGAGGCATTGAGGTATACCTTGGACTCTTGGCCCCGAAGTTCACCCATTCTCTATATCGCACCCATCTCACCATATTTCCTAATGAAATGGGTGCATAAGGACCAAAGACCCTAAGGAACACCGGACACTTGTCAGTGTCTGCAGGGTGGGGTGTGGTGAAATGTGGCCGTTATGCCTGATGACCCAAACGTACACCCCAATGCCTGTCACTCTCTGCAGGGTGGTGGTGGGGTTGGCTTCAGTTCAATACTTCACTGCCATTCCTATTACGCAGCTCTGTAACTTCAACACTACCACTGCCAATGCCAGCAAGCAAACATTTGGCATTGACAAATGCTTGTTAATTAGGGGCATAAGGTGATTAGACAGTGCAAAGAACTGCAACAGATGAGATTTTGTCAAGGCATTATGTAGGGCTCCACCTTCAGATGGGAGGCAGGTTGGAATGCCTGTTGAATGAAGAATGTCTGCCATTAGGGGAGCAAGAGGATTGATGACAGCAACCAGAAGCCCCGGTCTCCCTCTTTCTCCATCAATTTGAATTCAGAATCAGCTGCCTCCAGATTGGATGCAGTGGACCACAGTCAGGAGGGGAGAGCATTTTTGTTTGCTGTAAGTGGAGCTTTAGAGCTTATGTCCAGACCAGGTTTGGAACCTTTGAATCAAATTCTATTGCCTAGCACAGGTTTACTCTTTGCCGCTTTAGATATTGCAGGTTAGCAAAGACAGAGAGAACAAGGAATATTTAAAAAGGAAAACACACAAAACAGGGGTCTTGTGTTAAAAAGAAAGGAAGGCACTAGAAAAAGAAAGTGTGCAATGAAGCAAATTGGGGGGGGAGTTTAGAAGAGATGTTTGGAAATACTTCTTCACAGAAAGGGTGGTGGATGACTGCACCAGCTTGCTTGAGGAAGATTCCACATCATAAGGGTGATCACCGAAAGGCATAGTCATTATGGCGAGAGTACATCACCAAAATTCAATTTCGGCAATGTACACCCCCAGAGGAAAACAAAACGACACCTAGGACTCTGATTTTTAATGTCATGTGGGGGGAGCCCCCCGACCTTCCTACTTTAGGATTCTCATCTCCAGGGGGGTGCATGTCAGGGGGTTGTAAAAATGTGAAAAAAAAACCCAAAAAACTACTTGGGCAGGGCGCAATAAAACATACCTGTGCCCGGACCCTAACCCAGCATCCTGGCTACCCCAGCCCAGCACCCACCCACCACACCATGGAGCCAGCTCAGCAGCTTACTGAGGCACCACCCCTCACAAACTCTCCCTCTGCTCACTCAGCATGCTTGCTCCCCCCACACACATGTACATATAGTGACATCCAGTTGCTATTTGTGAACCCACCCCAACTGGTCACCTTCCCTACTTTCTTGCCCTGTCAACATGCACTGCAAATGGGTTGCCTTGTTTCGGTAGGTGCCCACTTGTGAGTAACACATGTCACAAGATACCCTTGAGGAGGTGTTGGGAGCAAAGCCTGTAGGGAACATCAAGCATGCATGGGTTTGGCACAGGGGCATATTAGGTAGAGGAATAGAGGAGGGACTGACACCTATAATCAACTAGCATCAGTGGTGATGGAATAGACAGGGACAAGGGGTAGACAGGATAGGCCTAAAGGTCCTTTTCTGCAGACAAAATCTATGTTTCTATGTTTAATAATTTGTTCCCCATGCTTTGTCTGAGCCTGTCAGTGTGAGTGTTTGGGAGAGCCACGATCAATCTGCAGGGTGCCTGGTGTTGCAGTATGAACTAGCACAAGACCAGGCATTTAGGTTGCAGTGTATTATGGGTACCTCCAATTGCTGCTGGTGTGGGGAGGTCCCCCTAAGCACAGCCACTTGCTCAGCCTTGGTACTGTGTTGGCGCACACAGTGCATAAAGTCTAAAAGGCAAGTATGTAGTAAAAGGAAGATGTTAGGCAAGATTGTTGCAGTTCAAGAGTCCCATGCTACTCAGCTAAATGACTAAGGTATTGGAACTCTGCCTCCCCCATTTGAGCTCACAACAATCAGTAGGTAATTTTGAGGCGAGATTTTAATACAAGATTTAATTCCAGCATGAACACCTGTCAGCCACTGGGGAGCCAGCTTTATTTTATTTACTTATTTATTTAAAATTTTGTTAACCTTGTAAGATGCACTGGGCCACATGGAAGCTTATGTCCAGATCAGGCTTGGAACCTGCTTTAAATCAGAGCCCACTGAGCTGACAGAATTGTGGGGTAGATTTCACACCAAATGGCAAGCATGTCTTGAGTGTGACCCCACCCATCCCCCCATCTGGGGCAGGATTTCTGATTTTGAAAATGTATTGTCAGCCGTTTGATTTTATTGTGAGTTTATTTTTCTCATGTTGCCGTGAAGCAATATTAAATAAATAGAAGTCTGGGAGTACTGAAATGCACACACTGCTAGGAGACTGTTTTCACACCATTATTTAGGCATGGTCTGAGTGGGAGGCAAGCCTTTTATAGATAAAAAGCTTCACCTCACTATCCACACATGTGAGATTGCAGTTACCCTACCTCCAAAGGAGGCTTACCAATTTCCCATAACTCAAACAAATGTATACAGTATATGTATCTATATATCTCTGACAGTATATCCTGCTGTGAATAAGCTTGGTACATCCAGTAGACCTGGGTTTGATTCCCACAACTTCTGCTTGCATACTGTGTAACACTGAACAAGTTACTTAACCTCTCAAGTGCTCCCAGGTCACCCCTAGGTAGGCCTTACCTAGTTACCAAAGGAAAAAAAAAATATATATATATATATATATATATATATATATATATATATATTGCAAAAACTTTGCTAATGCATCAGTTAGAGTTGAAGTGACAAAAGTAGGGAAATTAGATGTTAGGGTTGAGCCCCTAGCACCTGTCCACCCACCCCACCCACCTTCACAGACCAATAGGCATTAGGGTGTGCCTTGGGATCATCGATCCTAACTCTCACCCATTCTTGTGTAGAAAGTTGACATGGTACAGTATAGGAGAATGGGGTGAGAGTTAGGACCGATGACCCCAAGGCACACCCTGATGTCTGTTGGTCTGTGGAGGATGGTTTGGGTGTGGTAAGGTTGGGGGTGTTAGGGGCTCAACTCTAACATCTCATTTCCATACTTTATTTTGTATCATAGAAGATTTTATTGAGTTTTCTTGTTAGGTTTTGTTTCCATAGATAGTATAGCAAGCGTTACAGCTGTAAGTTGAATACACAAGTCAGTTCCGGTATTACAGTGTATATAACAACACCATAAAACAGTGCTAGAAGCAAGCTCTAAAAAACAGTTAGAAGGCAAATATAAACTTCTAAAGGGTATCTAGTAACCCTAGTCAGATGGCGGAGTACAGAGGTGGATAAGGTTTATGTTTGCACCCAAAAAGGATAACAGCAGAGTCTGCAGGTAGGCAGTATGACATATAGAGTGTTTTAGTCATCTAATAGGGGGGAGAGCTCGCAGATGACACTGGGATTTTACAAAAGTCAGATTGTAGGTATGGACTCCATTTAGCCATGTAGGGTCTCATATTGTTCCTATGTGAATGGAACAATCTCTCAAAAAGAGATAAGCGGGTTAATGCTGCATGCCAGGCTTTCCGAGTTGGCAGTTGAGGCTGGCACCAGAATCCAAGGAGGAGTCACTTGGCTTCTAGTACAGCCAATATTGCCCAGTTTTGATGTGGTCTAGGTAAACTAACCAGGGATGCAGTGTCACCCAGTAGCAACTTGGGATCAATGAGTATGACATGAGAGTCAAGTACCTTGGAGAGGTCTATGGCCACCATAGCCCAATATGTGGTAAGGTTGGGACATGTCCACAGCATATGCAAAATGTGTGCTTGAGATTGTGAGCGACTCCAACACTGACTATGTTGCAGGAAACCTCAGGTGCGCAGAAGTGCAGGGGTACTGTGCCAAAACAGTAGAATTTTTAGCTGCAAAAACGACTTAGTGTCGATGTGGGCATGATGAGTTTTTATGATACATGAGTTCCACTGACTTTTAGAGATATGAGAACTCATATAATCGATCCATTTCAACCTGCAGGATAGGGTAGCATTTGACGGTGCATCCCTCCATGTGTTATAGAAGTGGCCCATAAGGCCTTCAGATGTAGGACGAGTGTGTAAGTAGGTTAGCCACTGCCAAGTTGGGTTTGTGGTATGGCTGGTAAGGAGAGGTTGCAGGGCACTATAAAGCTGTAAGTACTGCCAGCAGTCTTTATTTGGTAGAGAGAATTTGTTTTGCAGCTGCACAAAAGGTGATAAAATGGTGGTGCCTGGCAGGGAAAGGTCTTAAACCATCTGGATACCCCGATTTTGCAAGGAAGACCAGTAGATTGGGGATTCACCAATTTGGATGAGGCAATTATTCCAAAGTGAGGCATACTGGATTTGGGGGGGGGGTTCCAGGCTTGTTTAGGTGTGTGGGACTTAAACATGAGATGTTTCCAGGTGTGGGATGTTGCTATGACTGTGGATGGAAGATACTAAGGCGGGCGTATTTGAGAGGTAAGGAATGCATACAGGGTGGTAGAGCCTGCTGGGTCAGATTCAAGCTGGACCCAGAGAGGCATGCTTATAAAGGGGGCCAAAAACCATGTAGTGGCATGGGTTGCCATACAAGCTAGGTAATAGCCCCAAAACCACGGTACATTGAGTCCACTGTGGGACCAGTGGGCTCTAAGCTTGTTCTTACTTCACCTAGGTGGCTTGTGGTCCCATAAGAAATGAGAGGTCAACTGCTCAAGAGAGACAAAACGTTTGGGCAAGAGGGGATAGCTAAGTTATTGAGGAGAAACAGGACTCAGAGGAGAAGAAGCATACATACCGCCGCCACTTTTCCTGGTAATGACAGCTGTAGATTTCTCCATCTTTCAACCTCTGAATACAGTTGTGTTAGTAAGGGGGGAAAATGAGCAGATTCAAGGGCTGCCCATTTAAATGGAAGATAAATTCCCAGATGACTGAAACCCTGTTCATCCCAAGACAGGCTGGTGCACTGAATGCAGTCTTTGGTGCAGTGTGTGCTTAGAGAGGATAGACTGGTCTTCTTCTGATTTATTTGTAAACTGGATAGTTCCACAGATGCATTCAGGATCTGAAGCACTGGGGATATCAATTGCTGGGGATTAGACAGGGTTAGAAGGAGATCATTGGCATAGGCTGCTACCAAGTAGGGGTGACCTGCTACTACAATGCCCTTAATCAGTGGTGAAGAGTCAAGTGTCCGAATAAGGGGGTCTAGGGCTAATAGGAAAATGAGAAGAGAAAGAGGACACCCTTGTCTGGTTCCTCTGTGTAGAGGAAAGGGCACAGAGATGTCCTCATTGGTGAGCATGCGAGCCATAGTGGAGCAGTAGAGCATATGCACCCATTGTTTGAAGTGTGCCCCAAATCCATAGAGGTGAAGAACCTCATGCAGGAAGTCCCATTCTATGGAGTTAAATGCTTTGGAAAAATCAATCGCCAGTGCGGCCATGGGATGGGAAGCTTTAGAAGCAAACCATTTAAGGTTGAGTAGGAGCCTAATATTGTCGGTCCCGGATTTTCCCTGCATGAAACCCGCCTGTGTGGGGTGGATGATGGATGGGAGAACAGCTATCATTCTAGTGGTGAAAGCTTTAGGCAAAATTTTTGTGTCCACTGATAACAAGGAGATTGGTCTAAAATTAGCACAATCGAACGGGTCTGTAGATTTTTTTGGAAGGAGGGTGATGAGCGCGTCTCTCATAGTAGATGGAAGAGAGCCTGCCTCATGTGATGCCTGAAGAGCTAAATGTAGTGGCAGAGAATGTCCGGACTCAAGGCTTGATACAATTCTACAGACATGTCATCTGGGCCTGGGGCTTTCCAACGAGCCATTTTCGAGAGTGCTAGCCAGAGTTCCTTGCAGGAGATGAAGGCATCTAGCTGCTCTACCTGTTTGGGAGTCAGGGTCGGAAGGGGAACTTGGCAGCAGAAACTCTGGATTTTTTTTTGCAGCTCCAAAGGAGTATTGATAGAATGGGATTGGTAGAGGGATTCATAGAATTGTCGCATGATGGTATTAACGTCTTTGTGGTTGGAGGCTATGGAGCCTGACATGGTACGTAGGCCCTGAATCCGCATTTCAGCTTGTTGTTTTCGAAGGTGAAAAGCAAGAAGCTTGCTGGATTTTTCTCCATTGGCCCAAAATGCTTGCTTTGAGCGAAGGAGAAGCCATTTAGCTTTCTAATGTAATATAGTGCTAATCTGATACTTAATGCTCACAATTTGTCTGTGTAGACTATTATCTATACAGGCCTAATAGGATACACTTTAAAGCATTTTCTAATGTAGTCAGATCTGTCTGCAACTTGGATAATGTCACTTTGTGAGCCTTATCACGGGCCACTGAAAAGGCAATGATCTGGCCACGTATAACCACCTTAAATGCCTCCCATACCATAGCCGGGCCTACACCGCATTCAGAGTTGAGTGAAAAATAATCTTTCGTGGCCTGGGTTAACGTACAGCGGAACTCTGGGTCCTTAAAGGGGATTGGATTACAGCACCAGCAGACTCCTTTGGGGCAGTGACCTGGAGGGTGTATGTAACAGATACCAGTGAATGATGAGATCGGAGCCAATATTGGAGTTTGAGAGACCCCTGGCTACCGGATCATTGGCTAGCCAGTAGTCTATACAGCTATATGTCTGGTGGGGCATGGAATAGAATGTATAATCCCTACCAGTGGGGTGGTCCCTATGCCAAACATCAATAAGGGTCCATTCATCCATTAGTTCCTGAAGAGACTGTCTGGCTTTAGGGTTCACCTGCGGGGTGTGTTGGGATTTATATAATAAAATGTCATTAACCATATTTAGGTCCCTGGCCAGAATAATAGGGAGAGGGGGGGGCCATCCGACTGCGCATCTGACAGGGCATGACTGATCTCCGGAAAAAATTCTGTGTGATCCTTATTGGAGGCATATATATTGCCCAACAATATGGAACCTTCCGGTGAGGATAATCTGGTTATCAGCCATCTACCATAGGTGTCCTTCTTCACACCCTCCACCTTCCAAGGGGAAGAGCGATGAATGAGGATAGTCATCCCTCTTGATTTGGTGACAAAAGAACTGGCCACAACCTCCCCATCCATGATTTCTTCAACCATGCGATTAATTTAGCTAGGAGATAAGTTTCTTGAAGAAGTGCAATATCGGCCTTTAAGGACTGTAAGTGCTGAAGCACTTTTGTGCACTTGACAGGGTGGTTAAGCCCTTTAACATTCCAGGATATCCAGCATATCCTTTAGGTACATGAGAGTTCGAAGCCATATTCCATCCTAACAGATATAGAGAGGTACTTACTGTGGTTCCTGAGGGAGAGCGGGGGAGAGGACATTTGTACCTGAGGAAGTGAGGAATTTGAGACAGATCACTATCAGAAATTCAAACTTTGATCCTAACAAGAGTGTAAGCATTGCCTTAGAGTCAGGAAGGGTTATTCCCTGCATAGGAGGGTCTGTAAAAGGAGTGAAAAGAGAAAAACAGATTAACAAACAGCTATATAAAGTGAACAATAAAGGCTAAGTAGCCCAACAATTTCAGCTATTAAGTTATCAAAAAGTAATACAGTCAGCAAAATAGAATACTATGAGGGAAGAGGTCAAGGCAAACAAGGGTGTATCACCACCCTTCAGCTATGCTATCTCCAACACTCAGTACTGAGGGTATTATGTGGTTAACCGGTCTGAAGCTAGCACCTCTGACTGGAAGAGTATCCGAGGGCAGATGACCTGACCCTGTGGAGTAAGGGGGGGAGTGCCAGTGGAGAACAGGATGGGTGGCAAAAAGGGAAAGAAAAAAAGGGGTATGGAAGAAAAGGGAGGTGGGGTGGTGGGTGTACCCACTTGCTAGATAGATACATACCAGCATTTTTGAGGCAGCAGGCCCAATGACAAACAAATGCTACAACTTTCCAGGGAGGCCTCAAGGGGCCCCTGTATACTGCCTCCTGGACTGGGTTATGAGTGATAAGGCATAGGAAACCCAGAAAGATTAAAGATTTAACAGACTAGCTCTATGGCTCTAGCAGAGAAAATAGCATTGCATATACAGTATATATGTTCTAAGTCTGATTCATGTGATTTGCGCTTGGCCAGCTCAGACGAGCCCGAGTGGTGTCTCCAGATTTCACGGACGTCCCCACAACAGTTGCTTCATAAGTAGCCAAACCCGGCTTAATGGGAAGAGCATTGTCCACTGCTTCTAGTAGAGAGGCATCTGGGAGATCGGCCCAGTCAGTTGTTTGCACCATATCCATAGCTTGGTATTGTTCAGAATCTAAGAGGCTCAGTGTAGAAGAGGTATCTTCCTTCTAGATCTTTGCAGGTGGACCATAGGATATTTACTGGGTGACTGTTGTGGTCCACTCCTGGGTCATTGCCAAGCCTTGGAAAAAGAATTACAAGACCTTTGAGGCATGGAAGGCTGAGTGGAGTGGGAGTGATGCAGCAGTGGTGGAAGGCTGCCAGACGATGGGGGACTTCATTGGCGAGGCACTGGTCCAGCTGTAATAGGGCCCCTTGGAGAGCGAGAAAGAGAAGAAAGGTTCCTATGTGATGGTTCTGCTTGGGAGGGTTCCCACAGCCTCCTGGGATTTGTAGCTGGAGCTTGAAGGTCTGGCCTGAATCGCTCTAACCAGCTTTCCAGCTCAGTAGGATGGTCCACAGTAATTTCTTGCCCCTCCTTAGAGAAAAACAGTCTGGTAAAGTTTTTAAAGCAGAATCTGAAGTCATTCTGATAAAGAAAATGTTTAATTGAGTCAAAGGCTTGTCTTTTTGCAGAGGTTTCTTGGGCAAAGTCATGTTATAAAGTTATTTGGGCTCCTTGCCATTTAAGTCCACCTAGATCTCTTGCTGCTTGGAGTATTCACTCTTTAGTCAAGTAGCACAAGAAATAGGCAACCACAAGCCTGGGAATGTCTGATTGTTTGTTGTAGTGAGTGGAAACAAAGTGAGGTCTCTTAACTTCTGTTGGTCCCCTTCAGTGACCTCCCAGCATTTGGGGGAGATTCTCATTTAAAAATGTCTCCATCAAGTGTCCCTCTGTGCCCTCTGGCAGCCCGATGATCCGCAAGTTATTGCAGCAATTTCTATTTTTATGGTCTTCTGCCCTCCACCAAAGGGCCTCGAGATGCTCCTCGTGTTGCTGATGGCATTGCCAAACCTGATTTTGTTGAGATTCGCAAGCTTCAGCCCTTTGCTCAGCAACGTTCATTCTATCTTGCAACTGTTTAACTTCCAAAACTGTGCCCGAGAGACAGAGAGGCTGATGTCACCCACTCTTGAGAGCAAAACTTCCAGGAGCTTTGTAATGTGCTACAAAGATTCTCCCATGGCAGCAGGTTGATCGAGCATCAGAGTGATAGAGGGTAGTGAGGAGCTATTCACCACAGCATTCATTGTGCATGTAGTTTGTTAATTTTACAGTCAGTAGTAATGGGTTAGATGAGGTCTGCTATGCACCAGGGGTTTATAGAAGTTCAGAGGTGCTATGAACCATGGGGCCTGCATGGCTAGACTAGGCCAGGATTGTGGTAGGGCTCGGCGCTGTTAAGTTATACAAATTGCGCCAAAACCCGCTGACCAAACATGCCAGCCAGCTAGCAGGATCTCACCCATGCATAAAGTTATTCTTGGGGGATAAAAACTCCATGGGATCACGGCATATAAGTGCGGATAGGCTTCAGTAGGGAGAGAGCTCTCTGGTTAGGCTGCCATCTTCTCGGTGGCTAAACCACGCCCCCCCTCATTTCCCTACTTTTCTCACTTCAACTCTAACTGATGCATTAACGAAGTTTTTTGGCAGTTTAGTTCCTCACTTTTTGAGACAGTATAATAGTATCTTTATTTTACTGTGGGAGTGCAGGGTCCTGTGGACTCTGCACTCCCATCCCTCCACAGATGCACATATGAATCTAGCTGTGGAAACACTGATCTCTGGCCCATGCACTTTCACACATTAAGTTACGAGCAGACATAGCAAAATTGCAACAAATAGTCATGACTGTGCCATCTTAAATAATTTCCACCCCAAATGTCCAACATAACCTTCTTATTACCTCACTGCATGTACCCAGTACAGAAAACTTTCAAATCCATGTTGGAATGTAATTCTGCGCAACTGTAATGCCGTTTTGTGCCACAGGTGTAGAAAAATATTTTTGGTAGGAATTGAAAAATTATAGCTGTACTATTCATGAGGTGATGTGAGAAAATGGTAATGTTGAAACTCTGGAGTGAAAATATGAAAAATTGGCGAAGTTACGAGCACACTTAGAAACTATGCACCACACGCACATAACACGGTTATTTTCTGGAATTTTTTCATCAAATTTTCAACATGGACTTTTTTGGACCTCTTCGCATGAACACTGGCACTGCAATTTTGTTAAACCATCCAGAAAGTTGATTTTGCACAGTAACTGCGCCATTCTGCGCCACAGGTGTGAAAACATGTATTGGGCGGGATGTGAAAAATGACAGCTATACTGTTCATATGGAGGTGTGAAAAAATGGCAATGTTGAAAATCTGGAGTGAAAATATAAAAAAATTGGTGAAGTTACAAGCTTGTGTAGAAACTGCACAACACACACTCATAACAAAGTAATTTTTTTTTATTTTTTCACCAAATTTGCAACATGGGCTTTTTGGGACCCCACCTCATGAACAGTGGCACTGTCATTTCATTATTCAGTCCCAAAAGGTGATTCCACACCGCAACTGTGAAATCACCTTTTGGGACCAAGTAACGAAATGACATTGCCAGTGTTCATGAGGTGGGGTCCCAAGAACCCATGTTGAAAATCTGGGGCCCAAATTCCTTGTTGAAAACCCCATTGACCGCCATTATACAGAGCATACCTTGATTCTTCAGTTTGTGGTTCGCCTTTGAAGAGTGCAGACATGTTCCAGTCCACAGAAGATGACAGCACCCAACTTCTAAAGGGTAAGGATGGTACGGGGAGGTGGGTGCACAGACGCAGGGTCAGGATGGGGGAAGGTGGTGGCGGTGCTGATAAGGGACCATTTTATTTTTTTCAGGTAAAAAAAGAAGTATGGGGACAGTTTTCTTTTTTCACAGGTTTTTTTTTTTTAAAGCACATTTTGGCACACGGGGGTGGACTCCCAGTGTGACACAGTAGTGGAGGGGGGGATACATACCGACATGGGGATTGGGCACTCCGATGTCAGCAAAAAAAGAGTATAGAGGGGCAGACTAGTCTGATGCAGGATTCTACATCAAAAATTTTGTTGCAGGATTCTGCACAGAAAAAAAGACATTGGGGACAGTTTTCTTTTTTCACAGGTTTTTCCTTTTTAAAGCACATTTCAGCACACTGGGGTGGACTCCCAGAATGTTACAGTAGTGGAGGGGGGATACATGCCAACCCGGGGATTGGGCACCCCAATGTCGATGAAAAATGAGCATAGAGGGGCAAACTAGTTCAATGTGGGAGTCTGCATCCAAAATGTCAATGCAGGATTCTGCATCGAAAAATGAGACATTGTGGGACTGCTTTCTTTTTTTCAGGTATATTAAAAAACATAAACATTTTCAGACACTGGGGTGGGCTCCCCAGCATCCAAAGCTACTTGGGTTTGAGGATGTAAAAGCCAACATGGGGATTTGGCCCCTCTAATGTTAGCACATTTCAACGTAATGAGCTATGGGCAGGGTTCTCCGACAATGGGGGTGGGCATCTCTGTGTCAGAAAAAAACCAAAAAAACAGGGGAGGGCGATCAGAAGATGGAGGCCACTAGACACCAGGGAATGAATATTTTAAAGAAGTCAGGGGGTCCACTAGACATCAGAGAAAATGGCAACAGCCAGCTTTAAGAATCCCTTTTCGCAATCCCTCTTCGACAGCCTATCTAGCGAAAAGGGATTGGCTGGCAAAAAAGGGATTGCAAAAAGGGAATTTAAAGTGCAAAAGTGCCATTATTAAATAAAAAAAAGAGCAAAGGCATGGGCAAGTAGAGGACATCCTCCCTCACCAAAACCCATGCCCTGTTTTTTAGAAAAGACGATCCTGGGGAAAGTTGAGAGGTTTTGTTTTCTCCCCTCTCTAAGGGAGAAAACAAGATGGCAGCTGATGAACAGGGACTTTTCTCTTGAAGAGGGTTTTTCTGAGATTTCCCAATCCCTCTTCACCAGCCCTTCACGACTAGGAATCCTTGATTGAAACTGTGCATCTATCCCAAAGACTGAACTGAGCATGCTCAGAACCCAAGATTTCAAAATGTAATAACTTTGGAACAGATTAATATTGTTTTACCAAACCAGTGTTGGATAAATCCTTATAACCTCTTTCTACCCTGAAAATGCCGGCTAAAATTCTAAATGGTGTGAACACAGCACAATGTCAAAAAATTACCCTAACATTTGCCCCCCCAAAAAAAAAATATATATATATATATTTAGGATGCTTCGCTGTGCAAATCCAATCAAAACGCAACTTGGCAAATCAAGAAATCTATGACCCAAAACTGTGTATTCCAAATTTTGTGCAAATCTGTTGAACGGTTGCAAAGTTATTAAAGTGCAAAATTTGGGGTTTAACATTAAACTGCCTACTCAACCCTTACTATAAGGGTGCCACCGCTCCCTTAAATGTATATACACAGATATATATATCTAGAGAGAGAGAGATAGAAGAGACACAGCATATTCATTGCAAAAAATCTATTAATGCATCAGTTAGGGTTGCTAGCACAGTGACAAAAGTATGGAAATGTGATGTTAGGGTTATACTACCACCCCACCCCACCCTCCACTCACCAACAGACGTTGGGGTGTGCCATGGGGTTGTCAGGCCCAACTCTCACCCCATTTCATGTGTAAACAAGCTGACATGCTACAGCACAGGAGAATGGGGTGAGAGTTAGCCTGATGGGCTCATGGCACACCCCAATGTCTGCTGGTGACTGGAAGGTGGGGGTGGGGTAGGGTGGTAAGAGTGTAACCCTAACATCGCATTTCCTATACTTTTGTTGCTGTGCTATCAACCCTAACTGATGCATTAATGAAGTTTTTTGCAATGAATTTCTTCTTTTGAGAAAGTGTAACTGGTAACTGGTATGTATTAGTGGAGTAGGAACCTCCGGCCCTCGCGCCCTTCACAGTGCCATTTTAGCATAATGGTATGTGTATGTGGGAGCCTGTACCCTCCGGGCCCTGCACTCCCACTTACACATAAGCACGGAGCTATACAGCAGCACCATAGTACTCCAAAGGAACCCTTGTAACATGCTTTTGGCAATATCTCCGTAACCATAGCAAGTAGGAAATAATTCTACTGTAGGTGTAATCTATGATTTCAAAACTTTTTTGTAAGTTTAGTTCACCTTTGCAGGTAGTGAAAAATCTGTATCTCAAAATGATTTCAAGATACGGACGCCGAAAGTCAATGTGGGCACCGCAATGTTAGCCTACGGGAAATGTCTCAAATTCGGAGTGCTGTAACTATGGGCCCACCTTTCCACTGTCATGGAAGGTGGCTCAGGTAGTACCAATTCCAAAAAATGCTAAGCCTAATGGAGTTTTGATTCTAAATCCTTTGGGAAAAGTTTTTGAAAGACTACTAACTAGTCAATTGAATGAATTTTTGGGAGCAGTGGTTCTTTGTGAAGAACAGCATGGTTTTCGGCGGGTAAGGGCACGTGTACAGCCTTGGTCAGGTTCACGAATGCCATCCTTAAAGTATGTAATGACGGAATGTTAACCAGGGTGGTTTTTGCGGACCTGTCCAGGGCTTTTGATTTGATAAATCATTCATTACTTAGTCAAAAGCTTGCAGCTTTTGGATTGGCTGTTTCCGCAGTTTAACTTATTTCTGTTTATTTGCAGGGGCGTTCTCAGTTTGTTTCTATTGGTTCAATTAATTCATTAGTTTGTCATACTGTATGTGAAGTACCTCAGGAGTCTATTTTTGGACCCTTGTTGTTCTCGCTGTGCATTAATCAAGTTCCTTCTATTTTTGATAAATGTAAATGTCTTTTGTATGCAGATGACTTGATATTATTTTGTCAGGGTAAGTCTTTGGAGTATATTAATCAGACCTTGGAAAATGAGTTTAAGAAGTTATGTCATTGGCTTACTAACAATTTGATGCTTTTGAATATTCATAAAACCAAAGCTATGTTGTTTGGAAGTTCTGTAAGACTTGGTGAATGTCCTCCTTTGATTATACATGGGCCCAGATATTCAAAAGGGTTGACAGTGTTGCACCATGCACAACCCACTGATGCACCCCGGCGCGATATTCAAAAGGGAAAAGTGCGCCTCACAAATCCTGTTGCGCTGGAGCACATCAGTAATGTCTGCATGAGCACAGGAGTGGGGGGCGTGCCCATGTCACATAACCTGCACAGCCGATGTTCAGCCGGGATGTAGAGTCATACATGCAAACCCCTACCTGCGCCTGCACAAAGTTAAGCCAAAAAAGAGGAACAAGTGATGGCCACCCACAGGTGAGCTGCCGCATTGCAGGGTGCAACACGGCAGCTGCCACCTGTGGGTGGCCACCCGAGTTCCTGCCACACCTGGCGGTGCCTCCCCATGCCCCATCGTGGGCCTCTGTGTAGTGAAATCCCCCCGTCCAATATCCCTGGTGGTCCAGTGGATCTCTATGTGCCAGATCACTGGCATTTGCGTAGCTGAATAAGCTCCCCTCCTATATCCCTGGTGGTCCAGTGGGCCTCTATGTGCCCAATCGCGGGCATCGGTATAGCACCCCCCCACATCCAATATCCCTGGTGGTCCAGTGGACTGATCATTGCCTGATTGCGGTCATCTGTAACTCATAAAATACCCCTACTACCTGGTGGTCTAGTGTACCCCCCCCCACCCGCCCACTGGAGCCCCACCCGCTCCCCCCGTCAGCGGTGGCGGCAGCACCCCTGCCTGCTGCTCATCGACTCGACAGTCCAGAAAGCTGACACCCATTGGTTCACAACATGAGCCAATGGGCGGTAGTCCACACCGCATAACATAGTCCAGATATGTGAATGAATCATTCACATATCTGGACTGAGTAGAACGGTATGGCTGCACGCCCATTGGCTCACGCTATGAACCAATGGGTGTGCAGCCCTACCGAGCTGTGCCAGTCGCAGGCGGGCGTGGCATTGCGGTTGTGCTGCCGTCACCGGGTTGATGGGGACTGCGGTGGGCCCAGTGGGTGGGTGGGAGGGGGGCACTAGACCACCAGGGTAGTAGGGGCATTTTATGAGTTACAGATGCCCGCAATTGGGCAGCGATTGGTCCACTGGACCACCAGGGATATTGGACATGGGGGGGTACTATACCGATGCCTGTGATCAGGCACTTAGAGGTCCACTGGACCCCCAGGGATATAGGAGGGGGGGTTTAATCATCTACACAAATGCCCACGATCGAGCACATAGAGGTCCACTGGACCACCAGGGATATTGGATGGGGGGGTTTCTTTTACACAAATGCCTGCGATTGGGCTGCAGGGGGCATCAGTCCCCGACGGCTGCTGCCTGGCAGGGTGCCAGGCGCAAGTCGTCGGGGATTGGCGCACCTGCATGCTAATGGCATGCAAATGGGGCCATAATGAGATGCAAATGGCCCCCTGTGCACCTTGCATACCTTATGGCCCCATTTGCATGTCCCCTTTTGAATATTGCAGGTGCTGTGCATGGTGCAATGGCACTTGCTGTAGTGCATCTCCATGCTCCACTCTGGCCACACTGCACTGTCTTCCACCCTCACCCACCTCCTGTATCTTCACTCCTGCCCTCGCCCCAACCAGCTCCTGTACTCCCCTTACCCCCCTGCACCACCTTCCCACCTTGATCTCCTACCCTCACTTCCCACCCACCCTCCTTCCCTTGTCTTGCTCATAGCTCAAGTCTTTGTACTGGTTATTACATGTCTGTAAGATAATGGCTATATGTTTGTAACTAAAAATGATGACTGTTGCATACACTGACATGGAACCTTTGCCTCGGCTCTAAGGTACTGTAATCCTAGATCGAAATAAATATATAAATAAAAATAAATCTTTGCCATAGGCTCTTCTCATGGCAGACAGCTCACTGCACCATGCACAGTGGGGTGGCCAGGGTACGATATTCAAAGCTGCTGTGCCATAGCTCAGATCCGTTGAATATCACCCAGGCCACACCCCTGCGCAACAAAGTTGAGCTGCGCCCAGGCTTGCGCCACAGCCTGGCGCAGTTTGAATATCTGGGCCATGATGTTCAGGGGAACTTACTTGACCAAGTGACAGAATTTAAGTATCTGGGAGTTATTTTAGACCCCTCGTTGACCTATCTTTCTCAGGTAAAATCAGTAAAAAAGGAGAGTTAATTGTAGATTAGGCCAATTATATAAATTAAAATCCTATTTGTCTTATGACTCGCATCTTAAATTGGCAAATGGTGTTTTAATGACATATATTGACTATGTTTCTTCTGTATATGTTAAACTGGGAACTAAGAAGAAGCAGATTTTGAATGTGGTTTATAACAGCATCTGCAGATTTGTTTTGGATGCTCCTTATTTAACTCATCATTGTTTTTATATTCTGTATTGCAGTGGTTGTCGCCTTAGTTTAAATATTAATTTTCTCTGGGAAAATTGGTTCATCAGGTCATTTATTGAAATGGCTTATCTCCATTATTTGATCTGGTACAGGTTTGGAAAATTCAGGCAAATTTGAGAATGTCTCAGGAGGTTATATTGGTAGTACAAGGTGCTAATAATAATTATGGATTAAGAACATTTGATCTTCAGGCTTCTTCACTAAGGAATAGGCTGCAAGTTGCACTAAGGGTAATCAAATCTTACTCAGGTTTTAAGGTAAAGTTTAGAAATTATCTGTTAGCACAGTGTAAGTGTTTATGTAATTTGTAAAATTGTACAATTGTTGTATTGATGTTGTTTGTTGTGTTTTTTATGTTCTGGGTCAGTCATGAAAAAGGGCTTTGGCCCAGAGTCCTAACCCGGTTAACAAATAAAAATGAAATGAAAAAATGAAATTGAATGTTTTGGGACCAAACCACCAACAGGCACATCTTTGGGAGCAGGGCTTGCCACCCTGCCAATTTCAGCCCAAAAGCCCTAACTGTTTTGCTTCAGTGGGATGGCAAAGATTTGTTGTTTTTGGGCAAAGTACTGTCGCAAATTGCGACAGTTTTGCAAAAATAGGCACAACACTTTAGTGATTTGAAAAAAGTGTCACAGCCATTTCTGTCACAATTTGCAACACTACTGGTGCTCCAATTTTTAAAAAGGCATTTCTTGGGGGGGGGGTGGTCCTCCAAGGAAGATAGGGCTGTGATCCTCACGACCTGACTAGGTAAACACAACAGTCAATGTTTAACTAGGGGGTCCCACATTTAAATGCCAGGCACTTTTCTCTCTCACTAACTGAAAACAAGATGGTCACCACACAAAAGTAAAAGGGCCATTTGCCACAGTAAAATGTAGTGGTAGCCACTTTTGAGAGACACATATATTTTTATCACATTGACTGTAATGGGAAACTTGTTTTTTGAAAGAAAAAACTGACTTTTGGTGTGTTTCTTTGCTCATGCCCACAGCCTACATGATTTGTCTGTTTGATCTGAAATCTTCCGGGAAGATGAAGTCTGGGTCTCCGATGTGCCTTTCAAAGATTTGGTGTAAAAATATTAAACCGTGCAAAAGTTATTCAAAAAACAAATTTCCCATTATAGTCAATGGGGGAAAATACATGTGTCTCACGAAAGTTTCGCAAATGCACTTTTACTTTCATGCTTCAGCAATTTTGTTTTCAGTTAGTGAGAGAGAAAAAGGCCTGGCATTTAAATTTGGGACCCTCTAGGTAAACACTGACTGTTGGGTTTATCTAATCAGGTCCTGAGGATACAGGCCCTATCTTTTTTTGGGGGTAACCCCTCCCCCTTAAAAAATTACATTTTAAACATCGGGGGGGAAAACGTTTGCAAATTATGAAAGAAACTGCCAAAATACTTTTGTGCTACTTTCTGCGAAACTTTTGTGATTTGCGAAAGTATTTGCAAAAAACTGCAAATCTTTGTCATCCTCCTGCAACAAAACAGTTAGGTCTTTTGGGCTGAAATTTACAGGGTGGCAAGCCCCGGTCACATAGATGTGTCTTTTGGTGGTTTGGTGCCAACACATTAAAGGGGCAAAAAGTTACAGTGTTCCAAAGTTGAGAAATTTCCCATAGAATAACATTGCAATGTCCGTTACACCTTTCGGTGCCCATATCTCAAAAACAAAGCAAGATATGGAGTGTTTCGCTACTGGCAGGTTAGCTCAGCTTTAGCTGAGCTAACCTGCAGAAACAAGTTTGGAAATCATAAATGACACCTGCAGTGGAATTTTGTTCCTACTTGCTACGGCTACAGAGATATTGGCAAACACATGTTCCGAGGGTGCCTTTTCAGTGCATTTTGGTGCCCATCTCTCAGAAATGATGCAAGATATGGGTTTGGCCAATCTATCTCACACGAAGTACTCACTCTCATGATTACACCAGCACTGGAATTTCTTTCATAGCTGCTATAGTTGTGTTACAAGGGTTTCTTGCCCTATAGAGCTGCTGTATTTATTTATTTATTTTATTTATTTAGTGATTCAGAAAAGACTTTTGAGCACAAGCTCTTTTACAAAGGTTCCACATGATAGATTGCAAAACAAAGAATAGGAGAAAGCAAAGGTACATTACAATGAATGATACAGCTTGCATTCAGAACTAACAGAATAACTCAAAACATAGGTACAAGTTAAAATAACAAGAAAAACACTTTATGAGGGTGAGGGGGGATAAGCAGCCACAAGGTGCCTTGCCAGTAGTTCAGAGGGACAGGGATTGCTGGAAGTGGGGTGAAGAAACGAGGTATGAGAGCGAGGTAGGTACTGCAGTGGAGGTGAAGGGTGGGGGAACAAGGGCAACAAGATATAGGGAGAAATGGGGGTGAGGGAAGGATGAGCAGAGAAGACATGCTAGAGTAAATGGTGGGGCGTGAGGGGGCATGATCAGGCAGCTTGCATTAGTAGTGCATGGCTCCTAGTTATGTATAAGTGGGAGCGCAGGGCCCGGAAGGCATGTGCTCCCACATGCGCATACCATTATGCCAAAAATGGACAATGTGAAAGGAGCGCAGGCCCTGAGGACCTGTGCTCCCACTAACACATACCACTTACATTACACTCTCTTAAAAAGAAGGGAAATTAGTTACAAAAAACTCCGTTAATGCATCAGTTAATGATAATACAGTAGTACAGAAAGAAAAGTCTGGAAATGTGCTGTTAGGGTTCAAAACCCTAACTCCACATTAACCACCCCACACACATACACACAGATACAGACACATGCAAGACTGTAAGACACTATACCACTCAGTCACATCTGTAACCACAATAATCACAACACTGTACTTATTTCACATATCACTATGTAATGAAAAAACAAATATAGTATCATCAACTCTATACTGCCAGCACATTATGATGACACATTATTGCTGGCATACAGTACAAGTCACATTAAACTGTTCCATCTATGAGTTGGTTTAGCATTGTTTTTTTTGAGTTGGCAATGCATTGCCAACTCATATTGAATTATTTGTCAATGCTTAACCAGCTGAAGATCAATGTTTGCAGAATGTTTTTGCAACTCATTTGGAATGCATCTGCAGTTCAGTCACAGTGCAATGCAAAGCTGCATTATAACTCTTAAGAAACAGTTTGTGTAAGGCTTTGTCCTAGATCTAGCAACACTTAGGCAAATCAGTCAGAAATGCTACAGCAACTCATTGGAGAAACAGTTTATTGTGACTTGTACTGTATCTTCTTCATACAATGAGACTGAGGCCCAGATATTCAAAACTGAGTGCGGCGTACTAACCATTTGCGCAGGATTAGTGCAGGACTGCCATATTCAAAGAGGGAGATAGCATGCGCTAAATGCAATAGCGCCAAGCTAAAATATAATGTATGCAAGGGGCAAAGTGGAGGGGTGGGAACCTGCATATGGGTGCAATGGGATATTCAGAGACATAGTGCTGAGCAATGCACCATTGCGCGGCGCTTAGCTCAGCACTACCTACCGCCTATAAAAGGGAGGCCTAAACCCAGGGCAATCCACAGAGGAGGGAGTGGCCAGACCAGGAAGTGTAACACAATGGCTTTCTTTAGCAATGCTGTAGTGCTGCACCTGATGGAGCAGGCTGTGGAGGAGGATGAAAGAGAACAGGCCCAACAAGGCCCATTACCTAGATGAAGGAGGAGATATGCTGCACACAGATGGTACCGGCCCAGAGTCTCCTTTCAGATCCTGCCAGATGACCACATCGTTGGCCAGTACAGGTTGGACAGGGGAATGTTGAGGCAGCTATGTGAACTCCTACATGAGGAGCTGCAGCCAAACACCAGGCGCAGCCACGCCATGTCAGTCGAGGAAAAGGTGATGGCAGCGATGTGCATCCTAGCCACTGGGACATTTCAGCACCCAACAGGGGACACCATTGGGATATCGCAGTCTGCCACATCATGCCTCCTGACCCAGTTCCTTGATGCTCTCCTGCCACATGCTGGTGAGTTCATTGTATTCCCCAGCACGGCAGCAGAGTGCACAGCAACCATGCAGCAATTCCATCAAGTTGCACACCTACCCGCTGTACTTGATGCCATTGACTGCACCCATGTCCCCATCCATGCACCACCTGGTGATGTTAGTGACCTGTACATGAACAGGAAGGGCTTCCACTCCATTAATTGCCAAGTGGTGTGTGATGCGACAGGGCGCATTAGCAATGTCTTTGCACAGTACCCTGGCAGTGCCCACAATGCCTTCATCTGGCACCAGTCCAAGCTGTGCTGGGCATTTGAGAAGGGCAGGATTCCAAGTGGGCATCTAGTCGATGAGTATGGGCAGCTACAACAGGGTGATAGCACAGGGGAGGGGGGATAGGCAAGGGTAGCCGTGGGGGGGCAGAGAGCAATGGCTCAGAACAGCAGTGGGCACTGTGCAGGACAGCAACACTAACACCTGATTTATCTCCACAGGGGACAGTGCCTATCTCCTACTACCCTGGCTGCTGACACCAGTATCTTGGCCAGCAACAGTGGCTGAGGAACAGTACAATAAGGCACATGCTGCTACAAGGAACATCATAGAGAGGATCTTTGGGATGCTTAAGATGCGGTACCGTTGCATAGACCAGTCAGGCGGTGCCTTACAGTATAGCCCTCAGAGGGTATGCTGTATCATCCTGGCCTGTTGTATGCTACACAACATGGCACTGAACCGTGCAATACGTACACCTGAACCTGAGGTACATTCTGACAGTGAGCCAGAGCCAGGGGTAAGGGGGATATTAGAGCAACTCGAGCGGTGGGATCCATGCATGGCCCGCTGGGCCATAGAGCACAGGAGCAGCATCATCGAGACACTTAACCAGGATGGACGGTGAGTACAGATAACACAGACAAATAATATGGTGTCAACAGTACATTTAATGGTAGTGCATATACAGTACAGTGAAATCAGTGTAATATATGCGCATATGCAGGTGCTGTACACGTTGCCAGTGTGGTGATGTGATGTGATGCAGTGCATATGATGTATGTGGTGTGTGTGTGATGTGTGTGGGCCACCAGCATACCTCTCAACTGTAACACGGTATAAGGAACAGTACTACAGTTACGTCACTGCAGCTGTCTATTCCAGAGTGTGAGGACCTGTCCCACACTCAGTGGCAACACTGTAAAGAAAATCCCCATCGTAGACGATGCCAACAAAAACAGGCAATTAAGAACAGACGGCCTGAACAAATATGCAAAGAATGTAACAGTCCAGTTAGCTGCTGAGGGAATGCAGTGAGAAAGAGGTCCACATTCTGCTCAGTAGTATCACATCCTGAGATGCACTGCTGTATGGTCGGGGGACAAAAGGGTGAGAGGTATGGCCACCACCCAGGTGCACACAAGAAACAGCAATGTAGATATGTGATGACATGGGCTGTGACATGGGAGTGAACAAGGGCCATGGAGGACTGTGTTTGTGCAGGGGACACGGAATGTAGCTGTGTGCATAGGCATGCAGGTGAGGGAGACAGGACCACAGCACTCATGTGGTGGAGCACATCAGCTGTGCCTGCCGCCGCGCACATGACACACACCCTGTGTACAGGGCAAACTGCTGGGCATGCTACGTGCTGACGACATTGTTGGGGTGGATTGAGGTGAGGCTGGGAGGGCAGGCTATTCCTGGCCATGCCTTGAGGTCTGCACAGGAGTGGAGGGAGGGCGGCCACGGTGCCATGCATGTCCTGTGGATGAATGGGAAGTAGGGGTTGAGGAGGTTGCGCCCACTCTCTGCGCATCCCTGCCATGCTGCTGCCCATGTGAGGCATGGCTGTGCTGGTGTCTGGGTGCACCCTGCAGTGCTGTGGTGATAGTGTCCTGCAGCACCACAGCATGGGCCTGCACAGCAGCAGTTAGGCCACCAAAGCCATGCTCAATGGTGGCGAGAACACAGGCCATCCTCTCCTCAGACCGCTGCTCAGCACAGGCAAGACCAGTGCTCACTGTCTCCCGCAGCTGTGACAGTTCATGCCACAGCTCCCTACAGAGATTATGCAGGTCCTGCTGGGCTGCATGCTGTGAGGCCAAGGCCTCCTGGAGCATGGGCCGTGCACCCTGGCCATCTTGTGCAGGTGCAGCATCAGCATCCTGCACCTGTGGCAGGGGTTGTGGCTGGCACTGGGCAGTGTGTTGTGGATGTGAAGAGACCTGTGGGGGCAGCTGGTGGTGCATTGGCCACTGCAACCATGGCCTCACAGGTGACTGAGCATGCTGCTGGACCGGCCCTGTGGTCAGTGCCCTGTGGGACATGTCCAGTGGGCAAGACTGCTCAGGCAGGGGAATATTAGCTGTGGGCTGATAGGTGTCATGTGACTGAGTACCCCTTGTCCCCAAGTCAGGCATGGTGCCATCCCCCACTGCACCAAAACCTCTGGTGTCACTAGCCGCACACAGAACCGGCATGTCGGGTTCCTCCCCTGCATCCTCTGAGCCGTGGTCACTTGTGACAGTCAGGATCACCACCTGCTCCCCACTCAGATCCTCCACCTGGGCATACTCAGGTGGATTCAGGGACTCCAGGAAGGCTGTATCCTCCTCTTCTGATGTTCCTGCATATGCCAGTGCCTCATAACATCTGTGAGCGGACATAATGCTGACCATCATGGACACTGCCAGTATAGCTGTGGCTGCCATGACTGGTGTGGAAGGGCGCACCTCTGCTGTGTATGAATCCTCCATCTCCCGTATAACTGTGCCTGGCCTCACCTAGGACATAGCCTGCTGGGCATGTAATGCTGAAATGGAAGAGACGTATGTCAGTCGCTGCTACACTGACCAGCCCACCCACCCCCACACCACTCCCAACAATGCCACATGCACCCCCAGCAATGTGTGCCCTCCAGCATGCCCATGCAGACCCCAGTGTGCATCCCATGCAGTTGCATCCTGTGTCCTAGGAGCCCCTGCACCATGGCACACATGCACTCACATGTGCCTGCCAGCAGATGTCCACCACTGTGCAACCCCAACACCACCCTTGCAATGGAACATACCCATGTGGGCCCTATGCATGCACCATGACAGTAGTGATGTGTGCCTCTGTCCCCATGGTGTTTCTGTCCACTGAGTGGTGGATACATGCCACAAACTTACCTGCTGTGGGTGGTGTGAGTGATGTCTCACACCCACCGCCTTCAACCCCACCGACTGCCACTGGCTGCAGGGTAGAGGCTACTATGGCCATCAATGGGTCCCAGTCCCACTGCTCCAGTGGTTGTGGTCCCCCACTGGTCTGCAGCCTGTCCCGGATCTGCTGTGCCTTCTCCTCCTTTGACCTGTGCAGCAGGTCATTCCACCATTTCCAGACAGCATCAGTGCTACGGCCACGACCACCTATGGCATTTACTGCTGTGGCAATCTCCTCCCACATCAGCTGAACAGTGGCATTTGTCAACTTGTTACGGCATAGGACCATCTCCCACTCCTTCACTGCATGTACCAGGGCACGCAGCTCATCTCCAGAAAATATGTGGTCCCTGAGCCGCTCCTGTCCTGCAACCTCACCTGTGTGGGGCAGAAGGCAGGGAAAGGGTTATACAGAGCTGTGAACAAACATTGCACTGCTGTAACAGTATCATATGGCCATGATGCAACATACAGCTGCTATACATGTCCCCAACCCCTGAGGAATGCCAACAGGACATGCATGATGCACCTCAGTGTTGTGGAGTCCTGCAGGCCAGTACATGTGGAAGCCAGCTGTGTGTGTGCAGCACACAGTTGTGCTGCCCATGCTGCTGCCTGTGGCATGTGAGAGGTGGCCTGGCTGCACATGTTGGCATGGACATTGGTGCTCTGCAAGGCAATCACAAGGCCTACAGCCACAGATGGTGTCTAATGTGCACATGTGTGGGACTGTGCAGCCATGGCTGTAAATGCCTGACTCATGGTGCCCACCGGCACATCCAGTGCCATGCTGGGCCTGTGCACACTCAACACCATGGAACACATGCTGTGGAAGCATGGCTTGACTCCCAACAACAGGGCTAGATGGCTGACCAGGACACACGTTCCGCTAGGGGTGAGGCCTAGGCACCATTGCATGTGCCAGAGCATGTATCGGTGCAGCTGTATTGCACACACATACAGGCGTGGTGTGGGTATAAGTGATCCTGGCACAGCGGTGTACAAGGCCTGTGTCAGATCCATCATGTGTCACAGTAGTGGATACTGCACAACAATATAACTGGGGTACTGCACCCCCAGCATGTGTGTCAACGCATGTCACACAATGGCCTGGATGTGCACACTGTAGATGGACCAGCCTGTCATGGGGTAGACACCCTGGACCACAACAACATTGGTACTGCCCCTGCCCCTGGCTGCACAGCGCTGTGCACAGACAGACAGCAGCCAGGCTGCAGTGTACCAACACTATTAACTGCATGAGTACTGTCTGCTGTGACCCACATGCACACATCACACAGCACAATACAGGCGTTGGGGTTGGCCGTCTGTGATGCAGATGTCAGTCGGCGACATGGGTGACAACACGGGTATCTGTGGCAGTCGCCCATTGGAGTACATGTACCCTGCAGTCACAGTGGACTACTGACACACTCCAGAGTACATCCTTCACACTGCTGATCACATTCCACTGCCATCTGCAGCACCACAGCATGCAGTCAGTCAAGCATGGCCTGCGCAATGTGCGTTGGACAGTGCATAATGCTGGTGGGGCACCACTACCCACACAGGAGCAGCCAAGAGGGTCAGTGGGCCACCCAGGTCCCCCCAACACCACCGTGTACATGCCCAGCCACACTGCACCAGTCAGGCATCAGCTGCAGTTCCAAGGCCATTACCAGTACTCCACTGTTGGACGGTTCACAGATACCATAGCCTGCCACATATGGGCAATATAGGAGCAATATGTGCATGGCAGGGATGATACAGCCACACATGTGGTAGTGCTACACCTGGAATCAGGTCCTATCCTGTCAGACAGGTAGGTGGCTGGCATGGTCTGGGTCAGCCTATCGTCCATGCAGAACAGGACTATAAAGTATGGGTAGCCCTGATTACCCACTGTCATCCAGCAGATTACAACCCTGGCATCCCAGTGGTGTGATGTCAAAACCATATGAAATCATCTCAGCTATGTCTTAGCAGTGGGTTAATAAAACAGACTGCCACTGTTAGTTGGTATTCTACACACCTGGAATGTGCTTGGAAGCCTCAGTACAGTAGTCCTATAACAGTCCAGTTGTCACAGTGTACTGTCACTGAGTCTAGCAATCTCCATATCTGATAGGGGTTAATACTGGTACTATGCTGGCCACAGTCATTAGGTCCATGTATCCCAATACTGTGTGTACAGTGCCTACACATTCATGTGGCTGTACTGCAGAATCAATACTGAGGTAAGGCCCACTTACACATGTTTGGGGGGGATTCCCATGATGAGTCCCAACCACTATACCTGACAATGCCTGATGTACAGGTGATAACCATGCTGTAATCACCTCTTGTGGTTGCTAGGGCAATTGTAAACCTCTTGAGCTGCACTCTCGAGGTTTACTGATGTCCTAGCAACCACTCGAGGCATTTAAACCATGATTATCACCTGCATATCAGGCAGTATCCTTCTATTACATCACACAGATTGCACACAGTACTATACACTAGTACTAATAGTGGTTCAGCAGGTAGCACAGATGCCCTAAGGCCGGGAGATCAGAAGGCTGTGAGTTCTAGCCCCACACAAGGCTCTTGGGTTAATATCCTAGAAGTGACACTGCAGTGCAGCATGAGGGGGGTGCTGCACTCCTGAGGTGCTGTCTGTCGGATGAGATGTTAGACCGAGGTTCCATCTGCCTGTTCTGGTGGTAGGTCAGGAGGATGTAAAAGATCCCATAGCACATCTCAAAATGTGCAGGGAAATATCCACAGTGCCGTGGCCATGTTTTCCCCCATTCACAAGAATACCACAAGTGGTATAATCTGTTTCAAAGACATTTGGCATTCACCTGTATCTCCTTCCCCCTGGGTTGTGGCTGAAACAGGCAGGATTTGTCTACAGCACATACCCGATCAGCAAACACTATAATAAGCAATACATATGACAAGCAGAGCAGCGCTATGCACAACCAGTGTGCCCTGCCAGGTCGGGGTTCTGATTCCCATGGACCTCATGAGCTGTGCTCTCTGTGTCATAGGGCCTCAGAATCCTTCTATGGCAGAACACACTGGTGCTGCAGAGTTGCTCATCCAGTATCCCCTATGTGCTGCTGCAGTAATGCTGTCATTATGATGTTCTGCTGAAGTACTGATGTCACCACTGCTGCAGGAATGCATGGCTTGCTGGCGCAGTGTTACCGTCCTCACAGTACCGCAATAGTGTCAGTAGTCTCGAACCGCTTGAGACATCACATGTCGGAGTCAACAGAGTGCAGAGTAACACACTGCACACATGTGACATACAACATCTATACAATATATCACATACATGATGCCACAGTTATACATGACCTGTGTTCTGCCACCTCGAGCATCTGTGATCTCGAGGTCACTGGGACTGAGAACCCCTCTGTGGCAGTACATAAGGATTGTGCAGACCGGACCGTACAACAGGCAGAGTAGACATGTGTTAGAGCTCTGACCTGGATGTCTGCCATCATCCAGTGCTATCAAGACACGCATACGTGACATGGGGATGCCCAAATGTAGTCAGCATGGTGACTACACAGAACATTCATGAACGGCAGCCTCATCCAGGGCACAGTCAGTTAGCAGTCATCTGTATCCCCCTCGTCCAGGTCCATAACTCTCAACTGTACCACAATACGAGGCACGTTCCTCATTGTACGTCACAACAGCACGCTGTTCAACATTGTGAGGAGTTGTCCCACATTCAGTGGTAACACTGTAAGGCACTATTCCATAGCAAATGATGCAGAACATATATAGATCAATTACTAACTGACGTCCAGAATATAAATGCAAATAGTTTAACAGTGTTCTGGGCCTCTGAGATGAAGTTTGATTACGTGCTCCACATTTTGCCCATGTGTTCCACATATTGAGAGGCAATGTTCCACATTTGAGGGACATAAGGTTGGGACGTATGGCCAGGTTATGCCTGGCACTAGGCACCCAGTCAGCATAAACCACATCACAAACCCACTGCTATGTCCCTGGAAATGTATCTCTCTGTCCACCCACATGCAGTACATACTTGCCTGGCTCTGTGATTGTTCCAGTGACATCCTGTGCTGCAGCAGTAATCCCACAACAACATGTATTACTGATAAGCAACACAGGTGGGGCACTGTTAGCCCTTATATAGCACAGCTGGGCAAACAAGCCTGTTAAGCATGCTAATGGGCCATTAAAGATATGCTAAACTCCATGTTTGCACCATGCATACACAATGACCATCATTTGCATATGCCTTTTGAATATGGCAGATGATAGCGCCGGGCAAAGTGTTTAGTGCCGGGCAAACCATATAGTACCCGGCTATCTCGGCTATGCTTAGTGCAGCGCTGTTGCAATAGCGCGATGCTAGGGCTGATTAGTGCAGGTACAGCGCATGCATGGGTTGGGGCAATCTGCACTAGACTGGCTGCTTTGTTGTGCCTTAGCGCTGCACTAACCTTGTTAGTGCATTGCCACTGTGCATGCCTGGTACGTCTTCACCGGGGTCATGGCAGGGTCATGCATGCACATTGCACACACTTCCGGGTAGCGCAGTGCTATCACATAGTTCTGCGCAGGGCTAGGTTGAACTGTTTGGGATTGTCAGGGTGTGTGGGCCATCAGCTGCCAGTATAGCAATACCTTTCCCTCTTCTTGTGTCAGCCATGTCTGGGAGATGTAGGCAAAGGGCAGTGATGGACCATGACAGGTGCTGGGATGAAATGGAGATGGCCAACCTTGTGGAGCTCACACAACAGTGCCATAGGTGCCCGTTCGGAGAGGTCTGGGAGGGTGACCACCCCTGTAGCCAGGTCTGGACTTCAATTACCCATCGCCTCACAACACTCATGGGAATACCATGTGATGGGGAGAGGTGCCACCACCGATATGTGGACCTCAGACGCAGGCAGCGCCTGCTGCTGGAACGATGCTGGATGATGATTCAGGAGGGGACTGTGCCTGTGCCAGGTATATGATGCATCTCACCATGGTGATGTCATGGGGGGTGGGGATGCATGTTGGGTGGTGTGCTTGTGTGCGTGTGTGTGTGTGTGTGTGTGCCATGGCCCATTAACATACCATCTGAGGAGGCTGTGTTGCTATGCTGGTGGGGTTTGGCACATACCTACCATGCTATTACTGTTGTGCAACTTGTGTAATGATATGTGACACAGGTCCATCTTGGACATGAGTTTCTGTCCCAATGAAGTATTTCCATTTGTTACCTGTACAATAGTACACTTTTACTACTACTACTACTATATGTTGGTCTTCTGCCATGAGGACCTCCATTCAGGAGTGTGTGGACTGTATGGGCCAGGAGGACGTAGCATCTTGGGAGTGTTGTCTACAATGTCCTGCACTGTGGTGACACACTGCCCCATACCACCTACTGTGGTGGCATGGACCCACGACACCTGGCCCCCTGCCAGATCCACTGTGTTCTGCCGTGCTGTCAGGGGGCTGCATGCAGCTGTGCCTACTTTGTACATCCACAGTGTGTAGTTGGGTGTGTTGTCTCAGCTAACCTCCCAACCATTTCTCACCCACTTGTGGTACATTGCCTCTTACAATGTGGCATAAGTGGGTCAGCTGTGGAACACTTACACATAGCTTCCCCTACACTGCTCAGAACAGTGTCACAATGTTTGCAGTTATGTTCCAGAGGTCTGTTATTCATTGTATGGTATGTGGTTTGCATCATTTACTATGGCTCTGTGCTTTCATATGTGTCCACTGCATGTGGGTCGAGTCCTCACAATGTGGTAAAGGGAGCTTCTGTGGCATACACTGAGGAGCGCTCCTCAGAATGTGGTACTGTTGAGAGGTATGTGTCTGGGTGTGGTGCACTCCACCACCACTGCTGTGTCTGTGCCATGACACTGGCCAGTGGCTCATGCGACAGATCCATGGCATTGGTGCCCTGCTGTGCTGCGCACTGTCATGGGTGTGGGCAGCATATGCATTGTACTCAGTTGTATACGGTCATGCTGTGTGCATGCTGAGTTTGTTTCCTGCTTGTGGTATGTGTTGTTTAGTTACCCCAGTCATGCATTATTCATCCTCCAATCTCCACGCTCTTCACCCTTTTTGCCCTCCTCCCCTCCCATTTTCCACCTGCCAGCGCTGTCGGGTGCTTGGTATTGTACGTAGGAGGGTTTGGGGTGGGTGTGGCGAGGGACATGGACACAGTAGGATGAATGAACGGACCTTTCATATAGGGTCAGTTAAGTCCAGAAGATGCCCTGGGGCGAAATGGAGCCTGGAACGTGGAGATCCATGTCTAGTCCCCATAACCAAGGGCACCACCTGTTTGGATGGACAAGTAGTCGGGACGGCTTCAGAGCCTTGTCCAATTCGAGCAGTGTTGTGCAATGCCAGATCTATTAAAAACAAATCTGCTGTTATTTCTGACTTTTATTGGGACAGCAGATCTGGCTTGCATCACCGAGATCTGGCTGGATGGAAATGCTGGCTCCATTTTGGAGGCGACCATTCCAGCTGGGTACTCGGAGATTCATCGCCAGAGATTGGATCGTGGGGGGGGAGTAGCGGTCTGTTTTAAGACCAGGTTGGGGCTCATGGGTGTACCAGTTGAGGAAGCTGAATCCTTTGAGTGTACCGTAGTAGCTGGTGTGGGTTGCAGGATAGCCCTCGTCTACCATCCACCAGGAGACCAGAAGTGATTCCTGTAGGAAGTGGCAGACTTTGTCGTCGATATGGCATTGGAGTCACCCAGATTGATGGTTCTGGATGACTTCAATGCCTGGGTCGATGACGAACTCTCAGCCTTTGGTCAACACTTCCTCCAGTTGATGACATCACTGGACCTCACACAGATTGTTTCTTCAGCTACTCCTAATCACGGTCACTCTTTGGATCTAGTTTTTCTCCTGGGGATTGAGGCCACTGATTTGGTGGTGGAACCTGTCAGTTGGTCTGATCACCACACTGTGGGCTTCAATTTTTGTGCTCCCCCTTTGTAGGTCTGCCCCTGTGGAGATGGTTCGATACCGTCCCTTACGGGATGTGTGTCCTGAAGATCTGATTGCGGTATTGAACCTCTCAGAGTTTCCTGTTGCCAGCTTGGGTCCGGAGTGTATGGTCTTGGCTTATAATCAGGCCATTTCCTCAGCCCTTGACTCAATTGATCCTGTCCGTGTTCATCCCCTCTGTCTTCGCCCTCGGGCCCCATGGTTTGATGGGTCCTTGAGGGAGTTGCGACATGTGGGACAATAGTTAGAGCGTTGTTGGAGGAAATCTGCCCTAGAAGTCGACCGCCTTAGTTTGGAGGAGCATTACAGGCTCTACCAATCAGAGATCTCCCATAAGAAGGCAGAATTCCAGTCCAGGGAGATTGCTGTTGCTCAGAATCGACCAGCTCAGTTCTTTGGAACTGTGAACAGGTTGTGCAATCCAGCCCGTCTCCAGCTCCGTCGAGCCTTTTCACAAAAGGAGTGTGAAGAGATTGCTCAATTCTTTGGAAATAAGGTTGCCGACATCAGATCAGAGATCCACCTGACACATTCTAAGGAGGAAGCTGTTGGTCGGCATTTGGCCATGGAACTCCCGGCCTCCTGGAGTTCCTTTGACCTGCCGATGTTCGAGGATATTATGCGGATCATCCAGGTGATGCGCCCTACATGCTCTAGTTTAGATCCGAATCCAACCTCCCTGATTTTGGGTTGTGTTGAGATTGTGGGCCCGTTTCTGGTGCAATAATCTGGTGCTCCTTAGAACTGGGTGAGTTTCCTAGCTCCCTAAAGGAAGCTGTGGTGACTCCCCTTTTGAAGAAGACTTCTCTGGACCCAGACATTTTTGCCAACTACAGACCTATCTCTAACCTTCCTTTTATTGGGAAGGTTATTGAGAAGGTAGTGCAAACTAGCTGGAGGACCATTTGACCATCCATAGTATCTATGAACCTCTCCAGTCTGGTTTTCGTAAGAGGCACAGTACCGAGACTGATCCGGTTCGGGTGCTCAATGATCTCTTGATGGCGAGAGATCGGAGAAACTGCTCTATCTTGGTTCTCCTTGATCTCTCTCTTCAGCCTTTGATGCTCTAGACCATGGGGTTTGATCGAGCGTTTGGGGTCCATCTGCAGACTGTCTAGTACAGTGCTCAGATGGTTTTCATCTTTTTTATCTGGGAGAATACAGAGAGTTGTGTTGGGGATTTTTTCCTCTGACCCTTTCCCTCTGCAGTGTGGTGTCCCCCAGGACTCAGTGTTTCCGCCATGTTGTTTGCAGTGTACATGCTGCCCCTCGGAGACATTGTAAGACAGTATGGGCTGAGGTTTCACTGTTATGCTGATGATACCCAGCTCTACCTGTCTTTTGCCCCCGACCAGGTTAGTGCTTTCCCGGTATTTAATAGCTGCCTCGCTGAAATCCATGACTGGATGAATTCGGGCTGGTTAAAGTTGAACCGAGTAAGACCGAGTTTGTGGTTGTGGACCCGGGTCATGGGATAGAGGGGTTGGGGTCTGGCCAACCCTCTGGCTTACTGCTAGGGGGGGACTAGATCCTTACCTCTGAACGGGTGCGTAACCTGGGAGTGGTACTTGTCGACGGGCTGACCCTTCATCATCAGGTGTCAGTAGTCATTAAGTCTGCATTTACCATCTTAGGAACATTGCCAGGGTGAAGCACCTTGTTCTGTCCAGCGATTTACCTGTGTTGGTACACGCCTTTGTGACCTCATGCCTTGACTACTGCAACTCCCTGTACCTGGGTCTCCCTTGGGTTGATATCCACCGCTTGCAGCTAGTGCAGAACGCTGCTGCGAGGTTGTTGACAGGGGTATCTAGAAGGACACACATTATCCCTGTGCTGCACAATCTGCACTGGCTGCCTATACAGTGGCAGATCACCGTTAAAGTAGGTCTTCTGACCTTTAAAGCCCTGCATGGACTTGGCCCCGACTACTTGAAAGAGCTTCTGATTCCTTACCGCCCTGTAAGACAGCTCTGTTCAGCTGACGAGGGGTTGCTGGAGGTTTCGAGGATTATATTGAAGTCTTCTGGGGCCAGGGCTTTTGTGTTTGTGGCCCCAACCCCTCTGGAATTCTCTGCCTCACCAGCTTAGGGAATGCACGACCATGGAGTCCTTTAAGTGGGACTTTAAGACCTATTTGTGGAATATGGCTTTTATGATTTGAGGTTGCTGAGATTACTGATTTTATATGTGTATTTTCTGATTTTATCATTCATTTGTGCAGTGCCTTGGTGCTTGAAAGGTGCTTAATAAATAACGTTTTTTTTTTATTTTATATATTAGGTCATATTCCGCATGCCTTTCTGTCATCAATGTCATTCTATCTGTAGCCTTTGGGTTGTTGTATGCCACTGGGTCATGCCTGTGTGTCCACATCTGTTGTTGAGGAGTTCAGTACTTGTGTTCCCTCATTATGGGTTAGGGGACTCCTCTGCTTACAGTCTGCCTTGTTTGTGAGGGGTACCATCCAGAGGGGCTGTGTACATATGATGGAGTGGGGGCTATTGCAGCTTGTGTGTACAGGATGTCATTGTCAGGCTCCACTCCTGCACACATTGATCATGCACTGTGCAGTCTGCAGTGACCTGTGTCATGCTTGGCATGGCTTGGGTGGTGCACTGTGCCTGGGTGCCAGTTATGCGTGTGTTGTGCCATGCCACTAGGGTCCAGGGTGGTCTTTAGCGTACCATGTGGCTGACATTGTGGCAATGCTGCTGTATCTTCTTCCCACTGCAGAATGCAGAAACCATGCCAGAGACAGGAGGGGTGAGCAGCAGGCCGACCAGAGGCCAACCATGGACAAGAGGAGGGTTCCATCAATGGCGCAGCATGCCGCAGAGAGCAGTGATGGGGATAGGAGTGTGTTGCATGAGTACTGTGTGCCATTGTGCATTTCTACTATGTGTCTATGTCACCACTGCAGGCATTGGAGTGCTGTGTCTAGTGTTGTGGTACAGTCGCCTAGGTCATCCAGGCCTGATGTGAATTAGCTGTGTTGCATTTGGATTCCAGGGTGCTCACTTAGAGGGACCCTTTAGCCATTGTGGCTACAATATGTACAGCCACATGGGGCTACAGGGTTCACACCTGACTATGTGCTGGATGGAGAAGACACTGGATGCTTGACACCAGTGGCACCATTCAGCGCACCCATGACCGTTACATCAGTGGGGTCTGATGTGCTGGCTGCGTGCATTTGTGTTGTCTTCCATGCCTCCAGGCCCTTGCCTTCTGCTGCGTGGCCTGTGACATGGCTGGCTCTGTGTCTGGTCTACTGCTGCCATTACTGCCATGTGCACTGCTATCTGTCTTGTACTGTCATGTGCAACATGTTGCTGTTATGTCCACCTTTGTGGCAGGATGCAGCAGGTCTGTGCATGGCCGTCAGCCATTCATTATGCCTGGAACTGGGGAATTACTGAGGCAGCCTGCTGTGCTGGCTGTTTCTGCTGCTGCTACTGTCCTGTCTGCCATGGCATCACTGTTCTGCACTTCTCATGGCATGTTTCATTCACAGTACCATGTATAGTGTGTCAGTGTCTATGCAGAACATGTTGTTGGTGTCTGCCAGGGCTATTCACGCTATGGCAAACAGGGGGCTACAGCATCATGTGGTGCCTGTATCTCCCTACCAGTGTATTGTCATTGTAGTGTGGCCACTGGAATGTTATTGTGTGCCCTTGTCTGACCTCCGTGGCATACATGCACAGGGGCTATTGGGGGGGCTCTGGGCATATGGTGCCACACGGGCCTGTGTGGCTGTGCACATCATGTGTGTCTGTTGCAGCATGGGAGTAGGCAGGCATCCTCCAAGCACTCCATGGTGTGCTATTTTATTTCTGGGAGGGGTAGCAAATAGGCTCTGAACTGCTTCCTTTTTCCATGAAGACTAACAAAGACAATGTTGCATCTTTCTGTGATTTCATTCATTCATTGGAGTCTACACTAGGAGGACTGGTCACTAAGACTGTCTTTGTATCCCATGGACAATACAACTGTACAGGCTGTGGGCTGGTATGTGGGTGTCTTAGGAAGCAATGCATGGCATTTTTATTTCCCCATGGAGGGCAACGCCCATTGTCATAAGTTTCATAAGTTGTATTTATTATGCCAATGGTGGCAACAAACACAGTCCTGGTGTATGTTTGTATTTTGTCTGGCTACACTCTGGGGTGGAGTAGCTCATCCTAACAACAGGGATAGGGGTAGCAGCATGCCCACTTGGTGTGCAGATGTGACCTTCCTGGCTACACCCCTGCCTGTTGGCTCCAGCTGTGTTGTGGAGGCTATTGCTCCCTATAGGGTGGCATCCCTCAGTCCCTGCAGTGCATGGTGTTTGTGCATAAGTTATGCGGGTGTGCTGCAGGGGTTGTTCTGTGGTAGCATGGTGTGCTGGGTGTCAGACCCTGTGGCAGATGCTGCTCCCACAAGTGGGGGTGTGTGCCTTGCCATGCCTTGGCCACCAGGATGGCACTGTCCTGTGCATATTATTGGCCTACTGCTGCCCTGCCACTAGTGGACCATTGGTTGTGTCCCTGTTTCACATGTGTGTGTCTTCTTGCATGTACGCCTTCAAGGTGCTGCCGCTTTGGGTGGTGGTACAGCCCCATGGCATGCTCTTCACCGGTGTGGGCTCCTCATCCTTCTGTTGTGGTAATGGGTGTGGGTGGGCATTGGCACTTTCCCTGGTTGTGTACTGCTTGGGTACCTGTCCCACAGTCCCTACTTTACTGTTGCCAGTGTCATTGTCCTCTGTGGTCATTGGGTCTATGTGGTCCATGTTGAGTCTCTGTCTGTGTCACTTGCCACTGTTCCGCACTTTTGTCATTCACCCACCTGTTCAAGGCTTCCTGACATCATTTGTACAGCTGCTGTGTTATAGCATTGTGCATGGTGGTTTGGCTGAGTCTGTACAGTTCTTGTGGGGGGTGCAGCAGTGAGGGTGGGCCACTGTTGGGGGGGTGTACTGGACAGGCAGGTCTGGTTACACTCCTGGTTGTGGCTGTGGCACCTTCTCCAGTGGGTGTCATCTGTGTTGTGTATCATAGCTGTGTGACTGTGGGCAGCATGTCCCAACATGTGTCATCCCATGCGCATGTCATTCAGTGTCCACTTGTCATTCGAATCTCAGGGGGTGGCTGTCTGTTTGCACTGTTACAGTTTGTACGCCACTGTGCTGGCTGGATTCCACTGTGTTAGGTTTCTCAGCATACATCTATGCATGTCCATGTACATTGGGGTGTTGCATGCTGCCTGTTACATACTGCCTTGCCCTGCAGGCACATGTCAGTGTGCATTGTGGTTTGTTCTGTACTGGCACATGGGCATGGTTGTTGGGGCATGCTGTCCACCATGTGGTGGTACATGGTGCCTTTGTGTCATCGTCATGTCCTGATATGGTCCCCCTTTCTCCTGTAGGTCCATGTCGGGCATCACTGTGGGTCACCCGTCCAGAGGAGGCTGAAGGCAGGGATGAGCTGTGAGGAGGGTGGTGCGGCAACAGCGCATGCTAATAGAACAGCAGGCTGTGTTGATTGCTGAAACAAGACAGGTTGCAGCCATCCTGGAGGAACATCTGCATGCACCTGCCCAAACCTAACTCCTACCTCCCATTCTGTTATCCTGCTTCCTGTTCCTGGCCCACTGTCCCTAGGCCTATTACTGCCATCCTGTTTCCCTCCATTGCTTCCTGTGTCCGCATTCCTCTCCCTTCCACATTCTTTCCCCATTCCACTGTAAATATTGTACATAATTGCCTTTTTGCACTATTACTGTTGTTTTCCCATTGTTTTCAGTCCCTTTGTTAAGCCTGCCCGTTTCCCTTTCATTATGTTTGTCTTGTACCCCATTATTGCATACTGTATTCTGCTATGTTTTGCTTTGTTTTTCTGTACATTTGTTCCTGTTGCCTTTGTGCCTTACCTGTTCCCTTTTTGAATTATACTTTGTTATGCTTGACATTCCTGTGTCCTGTGTCTTTTCGGGGGGACTCAGGATTTGACAGTGTTCTGTGATATTCTGGTTTCACTTGTGGGTCCAGGTTATTCCATGCCATTCACTAGTACTGCAGTTGTGTCTGGCATGGCTATTTTTCTTTCCTGTGTTCCTGGACAGCTGCTTACACCTCTACACTTTGTTTCTGTGGGTGTTTGCACTGCATCTTTCTGAATGCTATATTCAGTGCTGTCTTATCTGCTATATTCAGTGCTGTCGTATTTGCTATATTCAGTGCTGTCTTAATCCTGGGCAATTTTTGCCCTGCACTCCTGGGCCTGTTTGTCCGGCTTCCTTAGCTTGCTATATTCAGCTGGTTTTGCACTGGACTATTTCCTTTTGAATATAGCTATGTTTTTGCTCTAGGCAAAGTTTGCTCACTGGGCAGTGCTAATTTAGCCCCGGGGCAAAGTTTTGAATATCTGGCCCTGAGTCTGTACACATTTTCAAAATACTGACTTTTATGTGTCACTGTTCAACAATTGGGTTGCTGCAGGCTACCACATGGGCATGTGGTAGCAGGAAAGATAGAGATGACACATACTACATTTAAGATACTGCTCAGGTAAAAAACTAGCACCATCACATGTTGTTATATGGCTGCATTACCTGGAAATATTCATTAGCAGCATGTTATTGTTAGCTTTGGATGTTACAACTGTTGCTTTCGCATGTTACTTGTAAACTGTACTACAAATAGTTACTTTTATTATTACTGCCATTTGTTATTAGGACTGACTCACTCTATCAGAAAAATAAATGCAAACATCCAATGATGGTTGGTAAGCTTATATTAACTCTTATTTCCAAGAAACTAGCAGTGGGTAACATACTGTGTGTTTCATCACTTCTTCATTATTGAAATATAGGCATCTGCTTTAATCTTGTTATTGCCATTTGTAACACAAAAATGCTTACTGTGGGGCATCACCCATGGCTGCCCAGCATGCGTGTCCACCAGCAAGGCATGATGACGGCGGCAGAACTCATACAGTTGGTGACCCATGATGATGGATGTATCTTGCAGTACATTTAGAGAGTTGTATGTTACTTCTGTTACCTGATGCTGGTTAGCTCTGATTGGTTGTGTTGCCTTGGCCCTTCCCCTGCTTGTATATGTATGTGTGTATGTATGGGGGAATGCGGAGTTAGGGTTTTGAACCCTAACGGCACATTTCCAAACTTTTGTCACTGTTCTATTAACCCTAACTGATGCATTAACTGAGTTTTTTGCAACGTGTATATACATATATATATTTCACGAGTATATATATATATGTATGTATATATATATAAATTCTTTGCAAAAAACTGTGTTAATGCAACAGGTTTTTTTTTACAGCAACAAAAGCGAGGAAATTCGATGTTAGGGTTTTCAACCCTAACTCTGACTCCCCCCCCACTGCCACATATACACACACACACAGACATAGACACACACCCACAGACCATACAACTGTGGGGGCAGTACAAGGCAAGACAACCAATCATATATAGACACCATAACACAACAGAAATAACATACAACTTCTTAAACATACCACAACAGGCATCCATCATCATGTATGACCAACTGTATCCCTTCTCCTACTATCCCAGTCTGTTGTGTGCCTAGAGCAAGATGCACCAGAAGCATATTAGATAGAGCTACCAAAACATCTGCTTCATCACTCATATGGTGCTGTTTAAGATAAATGGCAAATTTGCTGGGAATGTGGGCCAATGTTGTTATGGACAAATATGAAGTAGGTGGTAATACATGGGTTTGCTACTTGTATTATGGTGCTATGCAGAAATGGGAAAGTTGGTGACAATATGGGGCTATGCCGTTATGCACAAATGGGCAAGTTGGTATAGCATAGCAACTAAGAGGGCCTCACACTCTCACCAATACATGAGATGTACTTCTTATATCATACTGTTATGCAGAAATGGGTAATTTTGGAAAGCTGATGCAAGTGGAGTAGGCCGAAAGCTCCTGTGTTCTCACCAACTCATGTGTTTGTCTATTTTTATCATGATGACATGCAAAACTCAAGAATTTGGTGGGAAGATTCGGCTATGCTGCTACGTGGAAATGGTTAAGATGCTGGGGCTTTGTTCCCAGTAATGCATCTGTCTTAGCAGTTATGTTAAAGTGTTACACAAAAACAGGCAAGTTGGTGGAGTCATGGGTATGCTGTTATGCAGAAATGGTAAAGTTCATGGTAGCATAGTGTTATGCTCTTATATAGAAATGGACAAGTTACTAGGGGCTGAGTACCATGTCCTTAATCCAAGTATTTAAGTATTTGTATTATTGTGTCATCCACAAATTGGCAAGTAGGCTGACACATCACGCTGCCCTGTAATGCACAAATGGCCAACTTGGTGATACCATGTGGCTATAGTCTTATGCAGTAATGAGTAACTTAGTGGAGGTGTGCGATATGCTCTCATGCAGAAATGCTGAGATTGATAGTAGCACAGTGCAATGGTTTTATGCAGAAATTGACAAGTTGGTAACACAGCAGTAGGCCAAAGGGCTCTAAACTTCCAACAATACATGTGCATTACTATCAGTAATATGCTGTTATGTAGAAGGCTATGCACATATAGGAGACTGGGATGGCAGAAGTGATACAGTTGGTCATACATGTTGTGGTATGTTTAAGAAGTTGTATGTTATTTCTGTTGCGTTATGGTGTCTTTCTGTAATTGGTTGTCCTGCCTTGTACTGCCTCCTCCATAGTTGTGTGTTCTGTGTGTGTGTCTATGTCTGTGTGTATGTGTGCCTGTGGGGGGGGGGGAGTTGGAGTAGGGTTGAAAACCCTAACATTGAATTTCCTCCTTTTGTCGCTGTAAAAAAACCTAACTGTTGCATTAACACAGTTTTTTGCAAAGAATTTCCTGACTTTTTGAGAAAGAAATAACAAGCATTTGTCAATGCCGAATGTTGCTTGCTTCTATGTGCTGTTTAGGTATTTGGAAGTCATTGGAGTGCAAATATTGAAAATTTGCGAACTTACGAGCGTGCGTAGGAACTGCGCAACGCACGCTCGTAAAACAGTCATTGTTAGGAAATTTTTCACAAAATGTTCAACATAGCCATTTTAAGACCTCTGCTCATGAACAGTGTCTGTGTGATTTTGTTAATGTGTCCCATACATTGAGTTTGCACACCGACTGCGCCATTGTGCACTACATGGGCAGAAACACGTTTTGGGCAGGATGTGAAAAATGACAGCTGTACTGCTCATAAGGAGGTGTGGTAAAATGTCAATGTTGAAAATCTGGAGTGGAAATATTGAAAATTCGCAAACCTACGAGCGTGCGTGGGAACTGTGCAACACACACTCGTAAAACAGTCATTTTTAGGAATTCTTTCACCAAATTTTCAACATTGCCATTTTAAGATCTCTGCTTATGAACAGTGACACTGTGATTTTCTTAATGTGTCCCATACACTGAGTTCGCACACCGACTGCACCATTGTGCGCTACATGGGTAGAAACATGTTTTGGGCAGGATGTGAAAAAATGACAACTATACTGCTCATGAGGAGGTGTGGTAAAATGGCAATGTTGAAAATCTGGAGTGAAAATATTGAAAATTTGTGAACTTACGAGCCTGCATAGGAACTGCGCTACGCACGTTCGTAAAACAGTCATTTTTAGGAATTTTTCATGTTCAACATAGCCATTTTAGACCTCTGCTCATGAGCAGTGTCACTGTGATTTTCTTAATTTGTCCCGTACATTGATTTCCAGCACCGACTGCGCCATTCTGCGCTACAAGGTGGAAACACATTTTGGGTGAGATGTGAAAATGACAGCTATACTACTCATAAGAAGGTGTGGTAAAATGGCAATGTTGAAAATCTGGAGTGAAAATATTGAAATTTCGCGAACTTATGAGCCTGCGTAGGAACTGCGCAACGCACGCTCGTAAAGCAGTCATTTTTTGGAATTTTTGGACCAAATTTTCAACATGGGGTTTTTGGGACCCCTTCTCATCATCGTGGCAGTATTCAGACCCAAAGGGTGATTTCACAGTCACTGCGTGAAATCATCCTTCGGGCCCAAATAACGCCATGACAGTGACATCATTCATGAGAAGGGGTCCTAAAAACCCCATGTTGAAAATTTGGTGCCAAAATTCCCAAAAATGCCTGAGATATGCAATAAAGTTGAACCCCCCTCCATCTAGCCCATTATACAGCTTACCGGCATTTCCTCAGTTCACGGTCGGCTTTGAAGAGTGCAGACGTGTTCCCGGTCCACCTAAGATCATCGCGCCAGAGTCCAGAGGTAAGTATGGGGTGATGGGGGGTGTGGGGAGGCTGGGTGCGGGTTGTGGGAGGGTGGAGGCGGCAGGAGACTTTTGTTTTATAGGTTAAAAAAGGCGTGCGTGGGACATTTGCCATGCTGGGGTGGGCTCCCAGTGTGGCACAAGGATGAGGCCATTCAGCCAATGAGAGTTAGGCACCCCGTTGTAAGGACTGATTGCCATGCTGGGGTGGGCTCCCAGCATGGCTGCTCTGAGGTGGGGAGCAGCGCAGCTCAGCTGGTGGGATTGGGCACCCGTTGGCTAACAGTATGTGCGGGGCATGCGCGCCTTCGCGTGGGGAGAGCTATGTTTTATTGGTGCTCACTGAAACGTAGCTCTCTTTTCAATCAGATGTACTGCATTTTGGAGCATGTCATAGACAGCTCCAAAATGCATTGGCTTACAGGGGCCGTGCTGCCAGCTCACTGACTGAATTTGAGGAGGAGGTGACACACCTCCGAAATCTCCGATGATGGCACTATGTTTCTTGCACATGCGTGCAAGCAACATAAAAATGGGTGATTCTCTTACCACACTACATCTAAACAAGTTTGTCAAACCTTTATACAAGAGACATTCAGAACAATGCCTCACTCAAGTTATCACCCCACCCCTGCATAACAGCTACAGCATCCTAAGTCAAGAGTCATAGCCCAACTAAGACCATGAACATCAACAGTATTTATTTATTTAGTTGTTTAACCAGGAGTAGCACACTAAGCTGAAAGCTTTTTTACAGGTGTGACCTGGGAGTACAGGGAAGTTAAGTGACTTGCTCAGGGTCACACAGTATGCAAGCGGAAGCTGTGGGATTCAAACCCAGGTCTGGTCTGCTGGATGTCACCAGATTTGCAGCTCAGAGCGTTAAACCACTGCACTATACTGCCTGAGTATATCTTCCTGATACCAACTGTGCAGTAGGTATTATACTCATGAGTTGCATGTCATCAGCCATGCAATGCCCTCACACCCTCAAACCAGTAATGGCACGCTTAGTGCACACTAAGAGCCAAATTAAGGCCATACACATTAATGGTATACCTTCGTCATGGGACCTGCATAGAACTCCGAACAGTGAGGACTTACATTACCTGAGCCAGGCAATCTCACCCCCAAAAAAACATGTAGTACATGGTCAGTACAAAGCCACAACTGAACTAAAGCCATGTACATCAGCAGCATATGTCTGTGATACCAACTGTGGAGAAGTCATGACTCTCATGAGTTGCATAGTCTCAGGCAGGCAACGTCACCAACCCTGACAGGCCAATAATTGCATAATGAGTACAGCCCTACAAGACAACTGAAGTCATGTACATCAATGGTATGTGTCCCTCATACCATCTCTTGGAAAGTTAGAACACTGATGAGTTGCGTGGTCTCAGCCAGACAATGCCCCCCCAAAGAGGTACTGTATACTCAGTGCAGAGCCATAGCTCAACTGAGTACATGAATATCAATGTTGTACCTCTGTGATACCAATTGTACACAGGTTATGACACTCATTGGTTGTAGAACCTCAGCCTGGCAATGCCCCCCCCCTAATAAAAAACCAGGTACTGTATCCTGAGTGCACAGCAACAGGGCAACTAACAACATGAACATCAACAGTATACCTCTGTGATACCAACTGCACACTAGTTATGACACTCATGAGTTGCATAGCCTAAGGCACACAATACCCCTCCACCACCCAAACATGTTTTGGATCCTGAATCCAGAGCCATAGCATAACTAAGGCCATGAACATCAACCGAATACCTCTGTGATACCAGCTGCAGACTATTTATGACACTCATCACCTGCATGGCCTGAGCCAGGTAACCCCCCCCAAAAAAAACAGGTACTGCATCGCTAGTGGAGAGCCACACCTAACTAAACCCATGGACATGGATGGCATACCTGTCTGATATCAACTGCATAATAGTAACGACAGTCATCAGTTGCACAGGCTGACACAGGCAATATTCCCACCCCCCTGATCATGTACTGGATGTTGAGTACACAGACATAGCCCAAGTAAGCCCATTATATGTACACTATACCCCTTAGATACAAACTGCAGACTAGTTGTAACACTGATGAGGTAAATTGCATTAGCAAGGAAATACCCCCACAAGGAGATGTACTCAATGATAAGTGCACAGCCACAGACCAAATATACCCATGAACGTCAATGGTATAGCAGTGTGATTGCACCTATACACCTGTTAAAACACAGAGTACTTATATGGTCTCACCCACACAATACCCCACCCCTCCCAAAACTAGGTACTTAATGTTCGCTACAGAGCCGCAAGTAAACTGAGGCTGTGAACATCAATAGTATATATTATCAGTATCAGCTGCACACATGGTAGGACACTCAGTAGTTGCATGGCACCAATCAGTGAATGCCCCCATACATGTGCAGATCACTTAGTGTATCTTGCGTACGCAGCTAAAGTAAACAAAAAGGTTTTTGACATATACAAGATACATTACTGATACCAGTTGCACTTGTTAGGACAGTGGCAAGTTGCATACACTGACCCAAACTATGCACCCAAGCACCAAAAATCAGGCACAAGATCATAGGTGTAGAGAGAGATGGCAACTAAACTGCACTTTCTTATAGCAGTTGCACACATATATTTTTAACAAGGAATCAAACACATCATTGTAAAAGAATAATATTTAATAAAATAATTATTGTATAAAAAATAGAAAAATTATATGTACTTTTTTAATATAAAAATGCAAAAATAAATAAATGTGTTTCTTCACACGGGGTAAGGGGAAGGAATAATAAAACATTAATAAAAATAAAAGTAGTTAAATTAAAAAAAGTGTTACTTCGCACTTCTAGTGGGGGGACACAAGCAAAAAAAAAATAGACTACTAAATATTTACAAACAATGGTCAGGAGTGACAAGGAGGTGCTGGCTGTTCAGGCTGTTGCGTCTTGGGGAAAGGATGAGGAGGAGGAAGTGGAAAACTGTGCAGGAGTGGGTGCAGTTTGGTGTCCCTCATCTACAGCTGGTGGTGGTGTTGTGGGAGGGGCACCTTCGAGGGGCTCTTGCTGAGGAGCTCTGGAGGGATGGTCATCCTGTAGATGCTGCAGATCCTGATGAAGCAGGTGGTGGATAGCTTCCATGGCCTCCAGCTGGTTCTCAGCCTGCCGCACGGGTGGCTACTAAGGCCGCATGCCCTACATACCCATGACGCTGCAGCAAATCAATGATCTCCCCCTCTTGAGCAATTATCTCCTCCCCTTGACCAATGATATCATTTAGTTTTACTGCAGTATCATGGGTGTACTGGGCTGCAGCCCTGTTGCCACCCTGCACGGCCTCGAGCAGCTGGCTGACAGTGTCACTTATCTTGTTCAGAACAGCAATCTGCCCTGTGGACACAAAAATGACAAGTGACATGTCAGTGAAGTAAGATGTTCTCTACTTTTCTGGTAATATACTCTACTGAAGTGTTTTTTTTTTGTTTTCTTTATTAATGATAGAGGAGATGTATTAACATATATGGAACATCAGTATACCTCTGTTTATTTTATTGTACTGTCATTTAAATCTGCTGCTGACACATTTGCCCCCCCCAAGTACTGTGCTCTGCCACTCCTTGCAGCAGAATGTGCTAGTCTAAACCCCACAGTAGCTGTCAATAAATGCTGTTTCTTGTAAGACCTCAGGACCATGTGTATGCCGGCATGTGCAACAGCTGGATAACGATGAAAGACAACTACGCCTCCCAGCCAAGTACCCTGGTATCCCATCATCTCCCTGCACCTCAGCATGTTCTAACAAGCTGAAGAGATCTTTAATATATAGTAGAACTCAAATGTAAAACTACAGTCACAGAAGCTACGTATGAATGCTAGAGTACTGTTGTTATAATAATGCTATTTTTGCAGTATTGTCTGATTTCTTTCCAACTCATCAGATTTCTCAAGCTCAGAGAAGACAGTTCAAATAAATCGATTGTAACAGAAGTGTATCACAGATATCCCTGATCTTCATACACTAACTCTGCTTCAACAGTGAATTTGACATCAAGCAACATGAACGCTAGTATTACAGATTGTTGTTATCTGCAGAACTACTATCTGGGATACCTGTTAACAAAAGTACTGCAAAATGAAACAAATAAAGTAGCTGTTGCTAAATTTATTTTCATACAATACAACATCAAAATATTGTAGATTCATTGGTCATACCCAACAACAAGAGTTTTATTAATCCTGCAGTATATTCACAGTCAAAGGTAAAAATAACTATATAAACTAAGAAAAGATTTGAAAAGCGAACAACAGCAAAATGCTTGCACACCCCCATGTCAGATACATACCAAGATACTGTGAGCGAAACTAGATTTTTATACACAGTGCACTTCAGGGGGCCAATCTTTCTCAGCCATAGTAATTTTCCAGAGACCTCATACTCAGAACGGGATGTCTGTTAAAAATGGTGTTGCAACTGTTAATGTCTCTGAATTGGAGGTCTCAAATATCAGGTCTTGCAGAATATCATTAACATCTGACCACCAAAAGGTTGACTGCAGTATAACGGTATGTAATGCAACAGTCCAGCTGTGAGTTGGCAGCTGCCCATCAAGAACATCATTCACAAGGACACATTGAACCTTGATCTCCACCCACCCATACGCTAGAATATGCACCATATGTTGTTGCAAGTGTCAAAAAGTAGCAGAAATTACATTTTACTTTCACAGAGATGCACAAAACATTAAATATGTATAGAAGCTACACAGAATGCTGGGTCGTAGGGTAGGAGGATGATCCAGTGTCCCAACGGATGCTCTCCTCCTCCTAGCATGGGTCGCTGAGGTGCTTTGAGCATCTCATGCGCCAGCGCCAGTGGAAGCACAACCATCAGGGCACTAGGTGGCTCTCTGTAGCTGGGATGAGGAGGACATTGTGGGCATTTGACAATGGTGTGCATCAGCACACTGCCTGTTCAGATGTCAGTCCTCTTATAACGTTATAATGTAGCTTAGGGTTATGAAGCCACTTCTGTGTTAAACTCAAAATTTTGTACATTAATAACTTTGGACCCATTCAACGGCTATGCATTTGTACTGAAATTCTAATTCCTGGTCTGCAACGCTTGGGGCCTAACTTGTGTGCAGCTGGTACCAGTGAAGTATACCAACGACGTCCATGGCTGTATTTGGGCTGGGGCTCTCCACTCATGATACAGTACCTGGTCTAGGGGTAGGGGGTTGGGAGATTGCCTGCATGATGCTGTGCAACTGCTCAGTGTCCAACCTTCTATGCAGCTGATATCAGTAAAGCATACTGATGATGTGCATAGATTTAGCTGGGCTGTGGTCTACACTCAGGATGCAGTATCTGATGTGGGGGGAACATTGCCTGGCTGAGGCTGTGCAACTGCTCAGTGTCGTAACTTGTATGCAGGTGGTATCAGTAAGGTATACCGATGATGTTCATGGGTTTACTTGAGCTGTGCCTCTGCACTCAGGATGCAGTACCTGAAGTGGAGAGTGGGGAGGGGCAATGCCTGGCTGAGGCCGTGCAACTGCTCAGTGTCCTAACTTGTGTCCAGTTGGTATTAGTGTGGTGTACCAATGATGTCCATGTCTTTCATTGGGCTGTAGCTCTGCACTCAGGATCCAGTATGTGGTCTGTGGGGGAAGGGGGATTGCCTGGCTGAGACCGTGCAACTGCGCAATGTCCTAACTTCTGTCCAGCTGGTATTAGTGACATATACCAATGATCTCCATGTCTTTAGTTGGGCTATAGACCTGCAGTCAGTATGCAATACCTGATCTACAAGGGGGGGCATTGCCTGGCTGAGGCCATGCTACTGGTCAGTGGCCTAACTTCTGAGCAGGTGGGATCACAGAGGTATACTGATGATGTCCATGGCTTTAGTTGGCCTGTGGCTCTGCACTCAGGATGTAGTGCCTGGCCTGGGGGGGGTGGCATTTCCTGGCTGAGGCCATGCAACTGCTCAGTGCCCTAACTTGTGTACACATAGCATCAGTCAGGTATACCGATGATGTACATTCCTTTAGTTGGGCTGTAGCTCTGTATTCAGGATGCAGTACCTAGTCTTCAGGGAAGGGGGGGCATTGTGTGGCTGAGGCTGTGCAACTGCACTGTGTCCTAACTTGTGTCCAGCTGGTATCAGTCAGGTATACTGATGATGTCTATGGCATTATTTGGGTTGTGACTGTGTCTGGACATCAGTACTCTGTAGAACAAAGAAAGCCTGGCAGTATAGGGGCATACACTGTGGCAGCCATTACAGAATTGGTCATTCTGAAGAAGTGGACCAAGTGGGCAGTAATGAGGGATAAAAAGAAAGCAAAAAAATCATAGAAGCTACTTACGTTCCTCAGCTGGAGGCCCAGCTGGACCTGCAGCACCCGGTGGATGGCCCGCTGCTGGAGAGTCTGCTGTCTCCTCGACAGAGGGGTCAATCTCAACAACATCAATCCCCTCTGTGGGTTCTGTTCCTCCAGAAGCACCCTTCATAGATGGTTCATCCTCTATAAAAAACATAGTAAAAGACAAAACATTACTTGTATGTTTATGTTACTATGAGTATGTATACCTCTGTACTACCAATTGTACTTAATTGTTAATTCTGAGGAGTCCAATAGCATCTACCAGGGAATTCCCAATCCACTGTACCCCTCCTCCCTGAATCAGAGCAGTTACTGGATCCTGAGTCAACAGGCAGAGGTTAAATAAAGATGTGTACATCAATGGTATTCCTGCCCTGCTGGTAGCTACACACAAGGTAAGATGATGAGGAATTTGAAGGCCTCATCGAGACAAGGTCTCACCCATTGTTGCCATTGGACCAACTAGTTGTAAAGCATCTACCACAGAATACTCCCGGTGGACTCCCGCCCACAATCTCCTTGGATTAAGTATTGTATCACCAATAGACAGGTACATGGAAACTAAGGCAGTGGACATCAGTAGCATCCTTTCCTGACTGCAACTATACAGTAAGCATGACACTCAGGGGCTGCATGCTGAGTACAGAAAGACACCAGAACTAAGTGTGTGGATAGAGATGTAATAGCTTGTTGATGCAGGTTGCACATATACTATCACAGTGACAAGCTGTACTGTGACAGGGAGGCAATATGGCCTCTTACAGTACAACAACTACTGTATCTTGACTGTTCAGGCACAGGCAATGTAAACATGTGGACATCAATAGTAGAAGTATATCATACCTCATACAGACAAGCTGTGACACTCAGTGGTTTTAGGGACTCTAACTGATGATAACCCCCCTACATCAGAGGGTGGGGGGGAAGATCATTATTGCAGAGTAACAGGTGAAGTAAACCAGCATATATCAATCTCTAAGGTCACTGATACCAGGCACAGACAGGTTTGGACAGTGAACAGTTTGACACACTTAACAAGACAAACATGCCACATGCAAACAAGAGACACTGGATACTGATTTGAGAGTCACTCAGTAAGTAAATATCTTGATAAAAAACAGTATGCCTGAGCCAGCCCGGTGGCGCTGAGGGTTGAGGCAATGAACTCCACACCTCACGCTGCACTGGTGATCCGGATCTGGACTCAGGTCAGCGGGGGCCAGTGGGGAGAGGGAGGATTGAGAGTACAAACGGATGCTCTCCTCCCCTGGGGAGGGTTACCAGGGGATGCCTAGTGGATCCTACGTTCTGAGAGAGCTGGTGAAAGCACAAGCTCTCCAGGGTCCTGGTGGCTCCATTCACTAGAGTCTGGGAGGGGGGACACTGTCAGGTGCTTCAGATGAGGCGTGCGTCAATGTCACTTTTCTGGACGTACGTCCTTGCCCCAGTGTTGCAGGGGGTCGGGACAGGGAACAACAGAAAAACTGGAAAAATCCCTCAGTGAGCCTAGATAACAGGTGCTCAAAAGCCATCCAGAGTACAGGACTCACAGACACATCCCCACTGTGCTAGGTGCTCCACAGAGGCATCAGAGGGAGATAAGGAGTAACCTGGGTACTCTAGGGGACAGACACCATGCAAGTGGACTCAGGGGGGTTAAGCAATGAAAGAACGAGTAAAACACTGAGGGGGTACAGGAGGGGTATACATGGAGCAAGTAATTGCTCCAAAGTAAAAAACAAACAAACAAAAAACAGTATGCCAGTGTGACAAATGTTACATATATGTAATATAGTAACTACTTGAAGTGGCTCACACAGGGAATGCTTTTACCCCACCCCACACACACACAGACGTTTACTCATACCACTTTACACATAAGTCATGACAGTAAGGATTTCCCTGGCAATTGTCCCATCTTGTGACAGTACACACTGAAGCCTCATTGGAGAGTCAGACAGTAAATAAATATGTGAATATTGCTGGTACAATTCTCTAATATCAGTTGCACATGTTCTAGGACTGTATGAAGTGAAACTGCATCATACTAGCAATGCCTGTAACCAATTATCTACTCTCTCTAGAACACATATTACATACTAAGTATGCAGCCACAGGCTAGCTAAAGATCTGTACATGAATGGAATACACCCGTGATAGGCCTGCCTACAATGTACAGGGGTGAGTAATGTAAAAGACTCACTGAGACTATGGCCCCCCCACACCCCACTCAGGCCAATGAAAACAGTAACAATGAATACAGCAGCTCTGTTATAGCAAGTCCACACAACTAACAACACTGACGACTTGCATGATGTCATCCTTCAATGGTGTCACATCCCGAGAACAGCTACTAGATCCTGAATGCACAGCCACGGACTAAGTAAAGCTGTACATATTGAATACACACCTCTTTCAGATCAGCTGTACACATATCAGGTAAGTAACAAGTTGTACTGTCTCAGTGAGACAATGTGCCCCCTCCCCAGAGCAGTTTATCAGACTTCAATATACTGAAGAGTTTCACAGTGTGACCCAGGCAATATAGCCTACTCCCATGCAAAATTTACTATATCATTACTTTATTCCTGCAGCTCACATTAAACTATGGATGGGTTCAGTGGACAGTGGCTGCTACACCATGAAGATTGGACATAACATGCAGAGTACAGACCCATATCAAAAATAAAACTCTTAACATTAAGATAATATTTTGAATAACATGAGGCACCACTAGTAACAAAATAAATTACCTGTACAGTCTGTGTCACACAGTATCATTAAAACACGTAACACTACATTCTGGACATTTACTTAAAAGACAGTTGTCAGTACATCATTGTAACTCACCAGCAGAATCGAGCACCAGGAGCTGCTCGATTGGAGCCCCTCATACCACACCTTCTGGGAGTGGCATGAGCTGTACACGTTGGGAGGAAGCAGGGGCACTTGGTGTAGTGGCTGAGTGAGGAAAAAAGAAACAGTGAATATTGTACCATTCACTTCATTGTACTCAATATCATCATAGTACTTCTTGGAGTTCTGATGGACTATATTTTCATCTGTAACATGTCAATGTCTGAGTTGCATCACAAAGACACTGGTCTTCATATGTGACAAATAATGCCTGTCACGATAGACAGCATTTGGTTACACTGCACAGCTCAGACTCAAAATGAGGCACAACAACAGAGATGTAAGACCTCATAGACACTGTAATGAATGGCACACCCAATACTACCCACCCTCCACAGTACAATTTCCAGGTACTGAATCAGCAGTGTGAAAAAATAGAAATACAATTTAAAATAGTGAAGGATAATTCCCCTCAATATCAGTTTTTGAATACAATAGTTTGTCCTCCTGCATGACCTATTCAGCTCAGTAGCACTAGCGACTATGTAGGCTAAACTGCTAAATTTGTAAAAAACAGATCAAATGCAGTAATACCACTCAATTGTACACTATTTAGTGTGTTTTTCTAACAAAAATAAATAAGAACGTCAACCACTGTCTGCTAGCAATGAATACAACAAGTAACAAGACCCTTGATGGTGTGGATGACACCAGGATGTAGCCATACTTCCTGTGATCTTGGAACCTTGGGCGTATGCTGGTGCCAAAGAACACATCAGGATGGCTAAATCTTGACATCAGACAGACCCTTTGTTGATGCAGACTACCTGTTTCTACGTGTTGACAATCAGTTCAACAGACCAAAACAATAACCATTAACAAATCATGTGGCAAAATTTCAAAATCTGTAAGTACTAACTGGCTTAATATATGGTATTTAGATATTGCTATACTTAATAATAGTCTCATTATGTTTAAATCTCATAACATCGTTACCTTGTTATGGAACAATCTCTGCTCTGTCTGCTAATGGGATGCTGAGTTGCATATTATACAATGATGTGTGATAATTCTATAACCTCATTGGTCAAAACATGTTACAAGACTGTGGGTAAATCCTGCATTACACACGGCTGAGGAAATGCATTTATGAAACAACATAATTTAACACATTGAATAGATGGGTCCATTGTATAATCACAATAAGGCACTCCAGGGTGTGTGTTATTCGTGGTTTACCCACATCTTGTGTGGCTAAGTCACTCAGCTGCACCTCATGACACTCCACACAAGACGTGGGTGAATTAAGCAATATACCCTGACAGGGTGTGGGTATACTAGAGGATTTATCACGGCTGGTGTGGTTCGGTCGAGCGGCGAGGACTTCTTCCCCACCAGTAGTGATAAATCCTCCAGTATACCCACTCTTGGAGGGGCTATATTGCGATTATACAAAGGCCCCGCTTGTTTTTTTCACAAAAAAAAACATTAAAACGTCCGTTTGTTTTAAAAGTTGCTGCTCGTTTGTTTTTCACTGCAGCTGTACTGCTCAGATTTTTTTGCAAGTTCTGCGCATGTGCTGGAGGATCACAGATTTCAACTGCCACTGTTCCGAATTTTTTTCAGCTTCTTTGCCTTGGAGAGAATGAACCGCATTTTCTTTTTTTTTTTTCTTTCCGGTGCTTCGTTTTTTCGGAATGGTGCGACAGTTTTTCTGAACTTTTCAGGCTACTGACAGACTATTGGATGTGGGGTAAGGACAAGGTAATCTCGCTGTCGTCTGTGTTTGGCAGTGGTGTGTTTGCGAGGAACGGAGGGATTTGCCAGGGAGTTTCTGATATGGCTGAGTGGTGGCTGGCACCTTTTCCAGTGGGTACTCTGGAGGATTTACAATGCTGGAAAGGTGCCAGCCAATCAAAATGCAGGATTCTTTCTTTTTTTTGTCCATTTTATAATGACCAATAACCCACACCCAGTTGTGCCCTATTGCTTAATAATTGCAGCATACTAATCTTTCAGTGTGTGAAATATCATATCACCTAATGTAATATTTGCAATCATTTTTCAACATAGAGAGATTGTTACTTGATATATTGAACTGCTGTACCAGATTACTTGTACAAGGAACTGCATGATGGGTAGTGTAGTTATTGTGGGGGATGTCAACATGCCAGGAGTGGACTGGAGTACCCCAACAACCAGCAATAGTAGTGATCATGTCCTCCTGGAGGCCTTGTAGGACAGCTTCCTGATGCAAATGGTCAGTGAACCAACTAGGTTAGAGAATACCCTAGACCTTCTGCTGTGAGAAGAGCTGTTTGAGACACAACTTACCATGTAAGAGCCACTGTCAGGGACTGACTGCCACTCACTATGGCTCATATTGCATATGAGGATGGAAGCAGTGAACTGTGGCACAAGGGTGCTCCTCTTCAGGATGCACAACTTTGCAAACATAGAGGAATTAGTGAAAGGGTATCTGACCAAAATACAACCCAGTATGCACACTAACCAGAGGTGAAAGTTCATAAAGCTGTGCATAGGAGAGGCAACTAGAACCTGCAGGAAGACCCAGAGGGGAAGTGTGGGACAGATTAGCAGCTGCAAAATAATGACTGCTAGCTGTACATTCAACCAGGCCTGATAGACCTCTAATGCCTTATCTGCTGTCAAATTTAATATGTTCATGTTTTGTATATATAACATTGTAAACATGTTAACGTAACTTAACATCATGTCTTCTAAATGTTATCTGTTTCCATAGGAGTACACAAATCTTATAACGTAGCTTTTAAGGATGTAAACAAATGTTTAAGTCTGTCTGTCAGTTCAAAATCATCCCTGTCACTAAACTGCCAGTCTCCATTTGATGGCAGTTGAAACTGCATTGTCACTGAGAGCTAGATCACCATATGAGAGCTCCCAGGACAATCACTGAGGCTATGATGAACTGGAAAATAAGACTAAAACATTTGTATACATCATTAACAGATACATTTAAAGAGATGTCTACTGACATACCAACAAATACCATTTAGAAGATATGAGGGTTGGCATTTCGTTTAGCACCATTAGTAAAATATAGTTACAAGCATGATGACAGTCACCAAACTCTGGCTTCCCTGCCTCCTCCCACATAGCGTAAGCTATGTCATACCACTCCTGCACACTCCTGTGCACTCCTGCGCATATCACCTGCTGCAGCCTTAGATTTAAAAATGGTCTGGTGGGTGATCTTCCACTTCCTCCTGCATTCATCTGTAGATTGTGTGATGTTCTCTCTCCCCAAAGCACGGCTAACCTGCATAAAAAGATAGAAAAGAAAGTACAGTGAATCATTTTGTAATAGTTAAATATGTAGATTCAGGAATACACAATAACAGCTGTTAACAATTAAGTGTTACAGAATGTCTTTCACATGTGTAGAGTATAAAATATCCACATGCAAGGTTTATCACCAGTTTAATTTTTTGATGTCTATTAACTCTGCTTGCATGTGCAAGTACAAGCAGTTTTCTACACCGGAACATCACCTATATGTTTCTATTCTGTTGACACTATCTGTTCCCTGTGCAATTCTGTGTTTGACCAAATAAACATTTGTAGTGGGTACCACCTCTGAAGTTAACACATAACACTGACGTGGTATGAAGTTCCATACATTAAATGTTCATTATGTATATGTTCTATCTTATAATAGTGAGTGTGACTGCATACAACCCAGTCTCCCTCCACCTCATAATTGCAAACACCACATCTGTGCCTGACTTGTTAGATGTCTTCAAGAGAGAAAGTGCCACACAATCTTGCATCTAACAACAAAGCTTCCAGTGAGCACAAGTGGTCAGAACTGACATACGCAACAGCTACTAACTGACAGCAAATATGTGCCGCTATCATAGCATAGTTCTTGTACTTGTAACACTCTTAATAGTAGCACACTGTACTGTTCTAAGTGAAACATGTGTCTGTGGCTTCTCATGAGCCTTAAAAAGAGCTATATATATATATATATATATATATTCATGAAATACATTAATACAACATTCTACTACTGTTTAACTCCTTCTCTTTGCACACCTTAACATAATGAAATCTACTACCAGTGCCATATGTTTTATTAAAATGTACTACAATGCCATATTCCCACAGGTATCATCATTGTACCATGCTTAACACTAAAAAAAGGAAAAGTATTCTCTCAATTTAAATCAATGCCTTACCTTACCCCAGGTGTGTGTGAGGCTAAGGTTTGTTGCCCTCATAACAAACCTGGGGTTGGTGTGGTCTTTAACATCTTGAACCAAGGCAGTACCACCCTGTCACTCCAAGACTTAGGCATTTTTCAGTCTGTGTAAAACAAAAAGTATTTCTTTAGAAACATTTAATATAAGATATATTGTGATGAGAGTATCTGACATCCGTATGTCTCTCTTTACACTCAATACAGTATGTAATTGCCAACCATTGAATTGGCAAATTGAAACCTCTGCATTATTCAAACAATGCAATGTCCCCCCCCAACTCCCTGAGTGGCACACACAGAACAGCAACATGTAAGACACAAAGTTTCTTACTATATATATGTATATATATATATATATATGTATGTTAATACAGTATCCATGTTTGTGACACAGTAGGAAATCAATGGGTTAAGTATTCAGTGAGTTGCCCTGGTTGACAAGGATTTGTTTTAGGTAGTGGCAACCATCTCTAAATCAGATGTATACAACCAAGTCTCATCTTGTCAGAGCACAAGGATTTCTTCCTCCACCTCACAAAGATGTACCAATCAATGCCACAACTGTTACCTGATTCATATATAGTGGTAGTGAAGAGGATGTTGTATTGATACCTGCTGCAGTGTCATTTAAAAAACAAGTACAAGCTCTATCACCAATGTAGTGAATATGTGCTTCCAAAACATAAGTACAGTGCCTCCAGAGTTATCTCTCTCTTCTGCCACAAGCATGCAACCCCAGTGTGCACACCAGGATGATAGCATGCATTGTCTTCAACTCTATGAACTGTCACCAGATAGCCAACAGTACTATAGTGGCTGCCACTCACTGTGGTGCCATGTGATTACATGCTTTTGCTTTCTTCATACCTGCCTTGACCACAACACACTACTGAACAAACCTGTGGTGCAATCGTAGTAGCCAATGTTGCCTGTTGTGCCCACAACTGCTAACATATTTTAAACATTAGTGTTTTAATAGAATTGCAGCAACCACCCCCCTCACACTGTTGTCTTTAGCTGAGACAGCACTACCTCTAAAAAAACAGACTGACAATTATACAATTGTTATAGTACTTAAATCATCATTCAATGTGGCATCATTGTGTACTGAGCTGTTGATTATGTAAACAACACTAAAAACATGATTACTTACTTTTGAGTTGTTAGAAGACAAAATAGACAGAATTTCTGTATAATTGTGTGCAGTCTGTTGAAACAAATTTACATAAACTATTAGAAAACTGTCAATAGCCAGAGAAAGCTATCAATATCTGTGGCATATTTCACTGATATAAACTCCACGTATGATAGGACACTCATGAGTTGTACAACACCAGGCAGGTAATCCCCCCCAATGTAATAGTTATTGGACTGTGACTTGAAACCCAGAGCCCGAGTAGAGTCGTGCACATCAGCAGTATACCTCCATGATGGCAAGTGTACACATCTTGGAACACTTAGTACCTGCATAGCATTAGTCACCCTATAGCTCCCTTCCCTAGAACAGGTAATAACTGCCAAATGCAGAACCACACCTGAACAACAGTAATGTAGAAATATAGAACAGTTACCTCATTCCAGTTGCATGTAATTTAGAACAGTGAGCAGTTCCACAGCTTCAAGCAGCCAACAGCCCACCCCCCCAGAGTAGCTACTGTATCCTCAGTATAGACCCAAACCACAATCAAAGCTGTAGACATGAATGGTATACCTCCTCACAAGCACCTGCACACATACCACAACACTTAGTAGTTACACACCAGTATTGACAAATACCCCCATCACCCAAATAAATACATTCTATATCCTGAGTGCAGACCAGAGTACAACTAAAGCCATACACATTAACATAATAATTCCTTCATACAAGCTGCACACAAGGTAGAATACTGAGGAGTTAGTAGATGTACAGTAGCATCCAGGCAATGCTTCCCCAATATGTACTAGCTCTTGACTGCAGACAGCAAGCTGACTGAACCCACTGACATAAATAGTATAACTGCATCACTTTTTTTATTGCACTTCTGTTTGTCCACTACTGCAGCGCCTTACCAATGTGGGCATCCACCCACCTCCCCTGCGCAAAGGCAGCGATGCAGGCTCACTCACATGATGGGGGTTGGGGGGTCTGGCACAGCCATAACCAATATGCTGAAGGGCTCCCCTGTCCCTAACAGCTGGACCGGTGCCGACCCACCTCCACCATGATTCCACAACACTCCTCCCCACATGGCTGGGCGCAGCCATAAACCTGCTCGGTTCCGTCAAGCCTTTTTCCATTTTATCCCCAATAGGAGCATGGATGTGAAATGGCATCCATGCATGAACATGCAGATGTCCACCTTGCCCCCCCTTTCTAGATACTCGCATGTCCACAGTACCACCAAGCATCCCCAGAGACTGACAAACCGAGGTCTGTATCCCACTCTTTCCCCCAGTAGTGGTACAGCAGTCATCATCTGGTGAATCTCAGTCCTCCCCTATTAACCCCAAATGGTATGGGGTCATTCCCAAACCCAGGTCTCCAGTGTGTATCAAGCTGTGGTGCCCATCGAGTCAAGCCTCAGTGCCACTAGGCCAGCATAACTGCATCATAGCAACTCCGCAGGAGTCAGAACACTGAAGAGTTACATGTCCTTAGCCAAAGAATGTCACCGACTCCCCAGAATAAACCCATACTGCATCCTCAGTAGAGACTCATGGGCCAACAAAAGTTGTGAGTTGTAGCAGTACACATGTCTTAAACCAGGTGAACACATGTAACAAAACTGAGCAGTTGCACAGCCACAGCCAACCAATCCCTGCCCCCCCAGAATGGGTATTACATCCTGAGTGCAGACCGACATCCCAAGCAACTCATAAACATCAATGTTATACCTCTCTGATAGCTATAACAGGCACTGGATGTTGACTGGACACACACACTCTAAGCTATAGACAATGCATGTGTGTATTGTAAGTTGTTTTACTTTTTGACCAGTGAAATTGGCTCATAGAGGAGCCATTTTTGTCACTGCCTATGGCATGTACTTGACAGATACTGTAGTACAGGAACACAATCACAGAAGTGCAAAGATGCCATTTCGAAGGTCCCCAACAAAAATATTGTTACATGTGCTTGAGAGATGCACACCATCTTTTAAATACAGCCAATGTCTGTCATATGTAATTTGGGGGTGACAAATAGTGTGCATTCCCATGGTATGCAGGAATCCAGATATTTATATGTTTACCTTTCTCCATGATCTTTTAAGTGCAGGACAGTAATCCTCACCTTTCCAGATCATTCGCTGTGTAATGTCTGAATACAGAATTTTACAACCTGGTAACATACAGATAAGATGCTGCAAGTCAAACTGTTCAGCTTCTATTAAATCAATCGCCCTTTTATTCCCCAAATCATTACCTCTGAGATGGATAAGGATTATGTCTGGTTGTGGGTGTGTTTCCAGCAAGTGGTACGTGGTTGGCAAGAGCTGCTCCTATTTCATGCCACCCTTCCCAAACCAAGACACTGAGCAGTCAGGTAGGTGCGAGTCATTGCCAAAATGACTACCTCTACTGAAAACTGTTACCCTTCTCACCAGACTTGATCCCACAATCCATGCACTCACTCTTGATGTTTCTGCCATGCTGAGTAAGAAACCTGTAAAAACTCAGATGAAGAAATATCAGAAATGTGTCTGTCTGACTACCAAGCACTGCCATGCCTAATCAGCAGAATGAGTAGTACTGATTTCTATCTGTAAGATAAATGCAGTGAGAAATAATCACAACTAATATTCTGATCCCAGATTGGATAATACAGGCAAAAAGATTTAGTTATGTCTATAATGGCTGTTTCTATTGGTGTTTTGTTTATTAAACATTATTTTTGTTTTGGTGGGAGAATACTGCCTGGTCATTGGCCTCACTTAATCACTTGCCAACACTAGCCATTTCCACTGTATGAAGTTAGTAGTTATTTTGGTCAGTGAAGCTCAACTTCCTCTCTTTCTCAGCTAGCAGCTTGAGTGGTGAGTAGAAGCATACCTATGTACCTCACAGACACAGTTTTCAATAGTTTAAAAATCAGCTATTTGTTTTCATTCTGTTACTGTACTATTATTACAGCTGTAATTATTCAGTGGTTAGTATATGTTTTCTGAGAATTAGTGATATTATCTATTTGACCTACAACTAAGTTTAAAATGGTCTCTGATTACACTTACACAGTTAATACCATCTTAGCATAGCAAGCAGAGGGTGTAACTCCCAGTTAGCATTGTACATAGAGTAAACTAAGTACTTCTTAAAACAATTTGTTGTGCTGGTCTCACAGAACAATTCATCTACTGGAACAAAGTGTAGTAGAAACAAAATGCACTAGATTTGCTCTTTCTGCAAGAAGGCTTAAATGTTGGCAAACTGTCACAAGCAATGGTTAATTTGGGGGTAGTATGACCATGGTGACATGATTATTTGCTCTGGGATACTCTTTATATAAATAGCAGAAACAGTCAAACAGAATAACAATTAAACCTTTAAATTTAACTTCTTCCAGCAAGAGATAGCTAAACACTGGTAAAAACAGCATGAATCATAGCACAGTGCTTGCAATGCTGTTAAAAACCCTATAGATTGTTTCCATGTAGCTTATTAGTAAATTGGCATGTTTAAAAATTCAGTACTTACAATTCTACCCCTGGAGCTGCTGTTGCTTGTCTCACAGTGTCAAAATGGCCGCTGAACTGTTATTCTTTGATTGTATTGGTTGAGAAAAGTCACATGGTGAAGTTAGCCATTTCTTTGTTTGTGAGACAGCAAAATCTTTAATCGCGACTCGCATTGTTCGTGAAGATCGACCGTGAACGTGCAAAATCTTTGATCATGAGAATAACATGAGATTTCCATAATGGACCCTGTGCAGTTTAAAAACTGGAATTATTGTAATACTTTTTAACAAAGTGAGCAGTCATGAGTGTCTATTACTTATCAGACATCAATATGACAATAAAAAACATTTTTAAAAAATGTGAAAAAATTTAACAATATTCTAGTGAATTTTGATCGCGAGCAGGCACATTCTTTGATCAAGACTTGGTTTGACAGTGAGGATCGTCCATGACCATGCAAATTCTTTGATCGTGAGAATAATGCGAGATTTGAATTGCCAAAGAGAATAAATTGAAAACTAACATATTTTTTCACTAGTTTTGAATGCACTGTGTAGCCATATGTGTTTGTATTACTCAGAACACCTGGATGTGGCAGTAAAAATTAGTCTCCAACATTTTTTAACATATGTGCAGTAGTTTTTATTCTTTGATCGCGAGCAAGCAAAATCTTTGATCGTGGCTTGGTTTGACCATGAGGATCGTTCGCCACCTTGCAAATTCTTTGACAGTGAGAATAACGTGAGATTTGAATTGTGGAAGATGAGTAGTATAAAAGATATATGTTTTTAACTAGTTTTTAATGCAGCATGAACCCATATGTGTTTTTATTACTTAGAATTTTTGGATGTGACAGAAATAATTATTTTTCAGTGTTTTTTAAAATGTAATAGTAGTTTTAATTCTTTGATCGCGACTTGGGTTGATCACAAGGATCATTCATGAGCTTGCAAATGTTTTGATCGCGAGAATAACGTAAGATTTGAACTGCTGCAGATGAGAACTTTAAGAAAATCTGTTTTTTTCATATATTTTCAACACACCATATAGCCATATGTATTTTTATTGCTTAGAAGAATTGTCTACCACAGTAATTATAATTAGCAAATGTCAAGTACCATTTTATTGTATTTTCATGATCTTTGATTACGAGCGCAAAAATTCTTTGATTTTTGGCCCGCTTTGATCATGAGGATCGTTCATAAGCCAGCAGATTCTTTGGTTGTGACAAAAAAGGTGAAATCTGGCATGAAGAACTCATGTAACTTTGTGAAACTTGAGTTTCTTACTCAGTTCAACATCTCCTTTATGGTACTACATACTGAAATTGGTCAACATAGGTAATATACTGCCTTCCAGATGCTATAAAGAGCTCCAGCTGCACCATCATGATTAATTATACCCCTGTGCATTATGTTCATTGGGTAACAGTACCCACCCTATCACGCTATAATTATTTCCTTAGCTATCTTATTTTTTCTAAACAGTCAGTTTGCAAATTGCATACCAGGGCTCCAATTCTAGAACATTTTGCAAGTTGCTGCCAGAGACAACTGGGGCCAAACGTTGTTGCGACATACACCCTGCAGCCTATTCTGGAAGAGGTAGAGTCTGCATATCTAACTCCTGCAGCTTGTGACATGTGTAAAGGTACACCAACCAATGACCATACCTGAGAAGCATGTCACAAGTCACAGCCCCCCCAGCAAGTATAAGTCACCCACTCAAAACTCCGCAAGGCAGCTGTGTCCCCACCCACAAACCAGTCCCTCACTCAAAGTAAATGCCAAAAATGACTGATTAGTCAATAACCCCAAGATGCCTGGCACTCTAGTAGCCCTTGCCCAGTCATTCATTTCAGATCACATCTATACAGTAAGGACTCGTGTAGTGCTCAGTCAGCAGCTGATTGTCCAGGAGAGAGGTGGAATGTGCCACTCACTGGCTAGCAATCAGGGTGGCAGGAACATGTGGGTAGACCATGACTGCTATGTAGGGAGAGGTACTGGCATTAGACTACCAAGCATCGCAGGGTAATGTTATTATGCACCATTTGCAGCAGTTAGTTTGTTATAGTTACTAGTGTAGGTGGGGGTGGAGAGGACAGCTGCACTGCATGGTACTAGTGTTGTGGGGTCAGAGAATGATGTCTGTGGGCTGCCTTCAACTGCATTGAGGTTTTGGGGGTTCTGGGAGCTGGGGATGCAAGATGCCCAGCTAGGCACATCTGCCATGGTGGATTGCATGTGGTGTGGTGCTTCTGGGGTGCCCTGTGTAGCACTGACAACACTGTTATGGGCATGGCATGGGAATCCTGGAGTATGAACAGTAGGTAACCAGATCCCCCCCAAAGGATGTATGTAGACTTACACCACCTAAATACTGGTGTTACTTACATTGCTGTTTCTCCTCTGTGGGTTCATCCACAATCCCAACATTGCACACTTTGTTGATGCACTAGTGGAATAAGCTGCAACTCCTGCAGTAAAACCCATAATGCCATGTCACAGCAGGTTTAATGACATAATAGCTGCCATAACTACTGTTTGGCACAACTGGCCTGCAACATGTCGAAGGTCACATTGTACAATTCCACTACTTGCAACTGTGTTGTAAGCAGCTACTTGTGCCACTCTACTTGGCACAAGTGCTGTTACGACAACCGTTACTCTCTAGAATCTGACCCAATGTTCAGATAACACTATAGTACTCAGAATTATTGAAACTGCTAACACACTGTGATTCACATTATTGCATTTAACAAATACAACTTTTCATTGCATTACATGCTGTTAATGACTTTTGTAGTATGTACTTCTTATGAACCTATAGCACATAACTCTTATACATGACTTCTGAGTCAGAAGTACTAATACTTGCTGTTTTCTTTTCTCTTTCTTAGAAGACTGCAACAGACAACAAATTGAACACATGATTGAGATCTTCCATGATGACCATTTCCTGTAAAGTCAAAGGACACATTAAAAGTGCTAGGTGTACTGGTGGTTCACTGTCATGCCATGTAAACAGTAAAGGTGTAAGATGTCAGCAGAAGAAGAAGACAATTTCTTCTGTTACATGTAGACATATCATGAGACATACACATGTGAACAAAGACAACACCTCCCCTAGTAATGTAAAAATCAGTAGATGTTCTAAAGGTGCTGTGCGGGCACAACATCCAGCACTGTCATCAGCAAGGCATACATCTGTGAGACACAAAACAAATTCTGGACATGTGACTTCTGCTACTACACAGCACAGCAAGGCAAATTTTTTTCAGAAAACTTGTCCATTGAGCTAGAATTGATTGTGTGATCTCTAGTATAGTGAGATGCAAAGGGAACAAACTCCATGGTAAAGTTGCAGTAATGAAGTTGCGATTGAGAGTAAGACAATTTGTTAATGTGGCTCTTGCAATTTGTTCCCAGTTATGGGCTGAAATGATGTCAGCTATTGATAAATTAAGTTTAAAGATTGAGGAGATGAGAAATAAACTATTGTCTTTTGAACACTTGAACAGAGAAAATATCTCTGTGCTGTTTCCAGGAGACTGGTTTCACTCAGAATATTCAGAAGCATTCTTCTGGGAAGAGACATACCATGTACACAATAGAAATGTCAGTTTAACAATTGATGAATATGTTAAACTTCAGAATGTTTTAGTTGTCTCACATGAAAGCCTTGACTTTAACGATGAGACTGCAGTTGAACAGGTTACAAGCAACCCAAAGTCATCAGCTAAGAAGTGGCCATGTGACACCACATGCTATGTCAAGGAAGAATCAGTCAGGTCTATTGAAACTTTCCTGTCAGCATTTCCTGCCACAAAGAGATCTGTACAACATAGACTGATTCACACCATTGACAAGTGTGCGATTCGGCCTCACACAGGCCTAATGGGGCATTCACTTGCATGCTTAGAGAGCATCAGTTGTGACAGTGAGTTCCATCACTTTCGCATGGTAGCAGTGCATCACTCAAATTTATACAAAGACTATATTGAGTGAGATTTGTTGTCCAAGACTATATGCACTTTCAAGCATTACTCGATAATGGAGATGTAGAAGGACTTGTGGAGTTCATCAAATAGTTGCAAACAACCCATAGATTGAGGTCTAATGCTGCTGTTGATGAACATGCAAATACGATGTACATATCAGTAGTGCAAGAAGCTCAGTTTCTGAAGAATTTTGGTTGTGAGTTTGCTAAATTTGAAATTAGCATGACACAAAAATTCAATGTGATTTGTGTATCATGTGAGCACCTGTTCTATAAAGATCAATGTGTCAAGATAGACCTGCAGAACATTTCATGCTGGAATGTTATGTGGGGGCGCCTTCATGCATGTCTTCTATTAAAGACAGACTTTGCAGAAGTTGGAACTGTGTCACTGTGTACTTACTGTTGTAACAAGATTAAGAGTGGCACTTTACCTCCTCGCTCTGTACTTAATAAAATGGAAGTTGAAGTAACTTGTACTGAGAGAGCAGTCTTGAACTTGTTTGAACAAATTCTAATACAGACCATGAAGCCATTTCAAACAGTTATCAGGCTAAATACAAGAATGCGAGACCTACCAAACAAAGAACTGATAAGGTCTCTGAAGGGCTCTGGTGTATATTTGCCTTTGTCTTTGCAAGAAAATGTTAACACTATTTCTCAGGATAATAGTGCAGTCATCTTGGTGAATGGTGCCTCAACTAAGGCAAAAACAACATGGCAGAACATAGTCAATGTTGAGAAGGTGAAGCATGCTTTGCGATACCTAAGGGAGCATAATGTTTTTTATGCTGACATTGACATTGACATATTGGCTGGTCCGTCTACAGGAAATGCTGTGGAAAACTCTGAAAAAGCAATATTGGAGAAGGGGGAGTAGGTAGTAACAACAACAAAAATGGGAAGGTACCTGGGGGTAATCATATCAGATGACCTTAAGGTTAGCAAGCAATGTGAGAAGGCAGTAGGGAGGGCTGGGTGATACTGGGATGTATAGGGAGAGGCATCACCAGCAGAAAACAGGAAATTGTTATACCTCTGTACAGACAGTTGGTGAGACCCATCTGGTGTACTGTGTCCAGTTCTGGAGACCCCATCTCTTCAAGGACATAGACAGGATAGTGGCAGTCCAGAGGAGGGCAACTAAAATAGTGCAGGGTCTGCAAGAGAAGCCATATGAGGAGAGACTAAAAGAGTTTAATATGTATACCCTTGAGGAAAGGAGGAAGAGGGGGGACATGATTAAAACTTTTAAATACCTCAGTGGAATCACAAAGTTCAAGAGGGTAGCATCTTTCAGAAAAAGAGATGTGCAAGAACAAGGGGACACAATTTGAAGATAGAAGGGGGACGGCTCAGGGGCAATGTGAGGAAGTATTTTTTCACAGAGAGGATAATGGACACATGGAACCGCCTTCCTGAGGAGGTTGTGGGGTCTAAAACTGTAGGAGAATTCAAGAATGCATGGGACAGACATAAGGCAATTCTTGTGGGGGGTAGGAAGAAATAGGCTGTTGGTTAACTAGGATCTGCAGCTTATCCAGTAGGTAGGGAAATGGGCAGACTAGGTGGGCCAAGCGGTCCTTATCTGCCATCAAAGTCTATGTTTCTATGTTTCTAAGGTTGATACTGCATCTGTACAGAATGTCTATGAGCAATTCACCATATACCCATTGCATGGGAAGGATCCAGTGATGGATAACATTGAATTGTATCAAATGAAGCAAAGTGAAGGGCAATCCTGTAAGTATATGGGAGGCTAGTCTAGAGGCTCATTGTTTTCCTGATCTGTTTCCATTTGGCTCAGGTGGCTAATTAGATGAGCGAGAAGTTCGTATCCCAGAAGCTGACTATAGGACCTCAAGAGTTCTACATAAGGATGGCAAGTTTCATAGAAACATTGCATACCTCTTCCACCTTCTTTGGGAAAGTGAACTTAGTGTTCTATCTGCTATTATTGCTCATACATTGATACTTGGTACTGAGTTCACTAATATGACATCTGCACAGTTATTAAATAAGTTGCAGAGCAAAGATGAAACACTACAAGTCAGTCTTTCTTCCATTTTGTCCAGCATGCGTGGTACTAAAGAATATTGGTACAGTCGACACTCTGAGGTGATGTGTATGCTGACAGAGTTTGGACCAGTGATATGGTTTGTGACACTGAGTTGTGCTGAATACTATTGGGATGATCTGCTTGATCTTCTCAGATGGACAAACTCTGATGATGAGAGCATACAAAGTATAACTCTCAGTGAACTATGCTCATTTGATCCAGTAACTGTTTCACATTACTTCCACCACCGGTTCCAGGCTCTTTTGAAGTTCATACTGTCTAAGTCAAATCCTGCTCTTGGAGTAGTTGAGCACTGCTTCTGGAGGGTTGAGTACCAAGATCATGGAGCACCACACATACACATGTTGCTGTGGATAAAAGATGCCCCAAGTATTGGTGACAGTGAGACAACTGAAATCCTAAGCTTCATATTGAAGTATGTCACATGTCAGATTCCAGACAAGTATGACAGTGCAACACTTTGGGAGCTGGTTCAGAAATTCCAATTACACCTGTGCGGCAAGTACTGTTGTAGGAAAGTGAAGAACAAGGGATAATGGTACACTTAGTGCCGTTTTGGTTTCCCAAGATGAGCTTGCCTGGATGTTTGTTTGAATGATGTCTTTTCTGTCATGCGACACCACTTGAAGGCAAAATCAACAAAGCGAGTGTATGAACCACCTCGCAGGGAATCAGAAGTCTATATCAATGGCTATAGCCCTTCTCTTCTGTTGATGTGGCAGGAAAACATTGATGTTCAGTTTGTTGCTGATAATTCAATGGCTTTGGTGAGGTATGTCACATCATACACCACTAAGCATGAGCAGACAAACCTGCAAGAAATGTGGGAAGAGTTGTCTAACTGCGATAGGTCAATGTCTTCTAGACTATGGTCACTGGGACTTAAGACTCTGCCACACCATGAGTGTGGCACCTATGAAACAAGTGACTGCCTTACAGGTGTATGTCTATATGGGAAGTCAGACTTCATTCATTTTTTGAATGTGAACTACAAGCAGAACAGATGTCGCGTTCTTAAGAGCTGTGAAGAGATTGAGGATCTGGCTGCTACAAGAAGAACATCCACAAATATTCTGAAGAGCAATTTAATTGACAACTACTAACCACAGCACCACAGTGCTATGGACAATCCGTGTCTCTTTGAAGTTGCTCAGTGGTATGATTATAAGTGGGGTGTTTCTTCTGACCCAGAGAAGAGCATATATAAAGTCATTGGGTTTGATGGCTCACTTGTGAAAAAGCAAAAACCATGGCTAACTGACCACTGCAAACTCAGCTTGAATACAACAGAAAGCAAAGAGCATTACTATTTTGCTCTATTATTTCTGTTCAAGCCTTGGAGATCAGAGTCTGAATTGAAAGGATTATCTGACACATATGAATAAAAGTTCATGGTAAGTTATGATACTTTTAAGAGTCATGTCTCTGACACTTACATTGAGAGACTCGAAATGGAAATAAATTAGCTGGAGAAAGCTAAGCAAATTCTGAATGATGATACCCTAGTAACAACACAGGATATGGTTGATGTTGAGGGAGAAGGAACTCTTGGTGTCACCCTTTCTCCTAATGACCCAGCTGTGCTGATATCAGAGGTAAAGGGTGCAATGCAACAAAGTATGCAGTTAGATTCAGCTACAAACATTGTTAAGAACTTGAACTCACATCAAAAAGTTGTGTATCACTCTGTGATACATAGTGTGCAACATGCTGTTCAGTACAGTACCAGACACTGTGTTTGTGAGGAGCACACACCAGTGAGGATACTTGTTAGTGGTGCTGCTGGAACTGGAAAAAGTTTCTTAATTGAGGCTATAAGCAGAGGTATTCATGACCTTACTAACTCTGCAACTTCAGTTATTGTCACTGCCCCTACAGGTTTGGTAGCGTATAACATAGTTGATGTCATGCTTCATAGGCTGTTCATGTTGCCAGTTGAGCATGGCAAGATTGGTGATTACAGAAAATTGTCATTTGACATTGCCTCTGAACTGAGGTCAATGTTTGACAAGATGCATTTGCTGATAATAGATGAAATCAGTATGGTTTCAAATGTTCTCCTTACATATGTCCTCCTACATCTACAGGAGATACTTTGTACCGATGATGACATACCATTTGGTGGCAAGAATATTCTTCTTCTTGGGGATCTCCTGCAGCTGGCTCCTGTGAATGGTAAGCATGTTTTCTGTACTCTTTCCGTTGAAGAGGTAAAGAAAACCATTGGATGCATAGGTGGTGTCAATCTGTGGGAGTTCTTCTCATATGTTGAACTGTTACAGATATGAGGCAGCAAGGTGACATGTCTTACAAAGCATTGCTTGATGAGGCTCGCATTGGTGCATTGTCAGCCATTCAAGTTGAAATGCTAAGATAGGGCATGATCGCTAGAAATAATGCTCCTATTCAGGATGCTTGTGATATCTTTGCACATGTACAGAAATCTGGGGTACATGTTGTATGTCTATTCAATGCAGAGTTCAATGAGATCATGATGCAGAAAGAACAGGAACCTATTGTGACTCTCACATACATAGATATACTAGATGGTGTAAAGACAAAGAACCTCTGTGTGCAAGAAATAAGGCAATGGTTACCCCAAAGGGCATTTGGCTGGGAAGCTAAGTTACAAAGAAATACAAAATCACACACACCGCCACAATGCGAAGCATCATGGGATGCATATAGAAATCACCACAGAATATTCTACAGGTTCAACTTTAAGCAGAAATGCATGGTGCCAAAAGGCCTCTCACACAGTTTGCAAAGGATGCCAACAGAAGACTTAGACGTGTTTCGTCCTACAAGGGCTCATCAGTATGCCTTGTCTGTTTGACACCCCAGTGAAATGAACCAGCTACCCTGAGATGGACTATCTGGGTTATATTGTGGCAAACCCAATTAAAACAAAAAACTATTAAAAGACAAAGAACCTCTGTGTGCAAGCACTGAGGCAATGATGTAAGTCTATCACGAACAATGGTATCAAAAATGGTTGAGCGGCTCAAAGAGCTCACAAGTGATGTGTCACGTACCGCTGGCTTGGAAGCTGTGATACCACTGTGTAGGAATGCACACATCATGCTTCACAGAAACATTGACTTTGCATTATTTGGTCTTGTGAACGGAGCCATGGGGTACATCCATGAGTTCCAGTATAGTGTGCAGAAGACAACTGTGGAGTTTGTGGTTGTTAAGTTTGACAACTGTGAAACTCCTTGACCAATAGACAGAGTTATAGTCACATTTGAAACATAGAAACATAGACTTTGACGGCAGATAAGGACCGCTAAGCCCATCTAGTCTACCCATTTCCCTACCTACAGGATAGGCCGCAGATCCTAGTTAACCAACAGCCTATATCTTCCTGCCCCCCACAAGAATTGCCTTATGTCTGTCCCATGCATTCTTGAATTCTCCCACAGTTTTAGACCCCACAACTTCCTCAGGAAGGCTGTTCCATGCATCCACTACCCTCTCTGTGAAATAATACTTCCTCACATTGCCCCTGAACTGCCGTTCTCCTTCTATCTTTAAATTGTGTCCCCTTGTTCTTGCAAGTCTCTTTTCTGAAAGATGCTACCCTCTTGGACTTTGTTGATTCCCTTGAGGTACTTGAAAGTTTCTATCATGTCCCTCTCTCCCTTCTTTCCTCAAGGGTATACATATTAAGCTCCTTTAGTCTCTCCTCATCTGCTTCTCTTGCAGACCCTGCACCATTTTAGTTGCCCTCCCTCTGGACTGCCTCTATCCTGTCTATGTCCTTGCGGAGATGGGGTCTCCAGAACTGGACACAGTATTCCAGATGGGGTCTCACCAACTGTCTGTACAGAGGGATAACAACTTCCTGTTTTCTGCTGCTGATGCCTCTCCCTATACATCCCAGTATCACTCCGGGCCCTCCCTACTGCCTTCTCACACTGCTTGCTAACCTTAAGGTCATCTGATATGATTACCCCCAGGTCCCTTTCCTGTTTTGTTGTTGTTACTGCCTCCCCACCCATTGTGTATTCTTCCCCTGGGTTCTTGTTTCCCAGCTGCATTATTTTGCACTTTTTTGCATTGAATCCTAGCTGCCATACGTCTGACCATTCCTCCAACCTTGCCAAGTCCCTTTTCATCCTTTCCACACCTCCTTGTGTATCATCCCTGTTGCAGATCTTTGTGTCATCTGCAAAAGGCATACTTTTCTTCCAGTCCTCTGCAATGTCACTGATGAAGACATTAAAAGGACTGGACCCAATACTGAACCTCCGGTACCCCACTAGTAACCCCCTTTCATCAGAGTGGACTCCATTTACAATTACCTTCTGTGTCCTGTTGTCCAGCCAATGTTTTACCAGTCACCACCCTGGGACCCACTCCCAGGCTGGTTAATTTGACTAATAATCTTTGTGAGGGACTGTGTCAAATACCTTGCTAAAGTCTAGGTAGACCATGTCCACAGCCCCTCCTTGGTCTACTACTTTGGTCACCCAGTCAAAGAAATCTATTAGATTTGTCTGACATGACCTTCCATGAGTGAACCCATGCTGCCTTGGATCCTGTGCTCCACTGACCTCTAGGTACTCAACTATTCTTTCCTTCAGAAGTGACTCCATCACTTTCCCTACCACAGAGGTCAGACTGACAGGTCTATAGTTTCCTGCCTCTGTCTTGGTCCCATTTTGTGAAGGGACTCACATCCGCCTTCCTCCAGTCCTCAGGTACCACCCATCCTCCCATGATTTATTAAAAGAGTAGCCAGTGGTTTCACTAGTTCCTTCCTTAATTCTTTAAGAATTCTGGGGTGAATTTCATCAGGACCGATTGCTTTGTCCGCCTTCAGTTTTAGGAGTTCTTGCAGAACCCTTTCTTCTGTGAAAGGACTGGGATCGACCCCCATCAAGAGTGCTTCTGTTAATTGGATTAGGCACTTCCCTCCTCTTTGTGAATACTGAGCAGAAATATTCGTTCAGTATTCCTGCTTTTCACTGTCCCCTCTGCCCACCCACTTCTCATTCTATTCAGCCTCACTATCCCTCCTTTGTCTTTTCACGCTTGCTGATGTACCTATAAAAGGTTTTATCCTCCTTCTTAACTGAGTTGGCAATCTTTTCCTCAGTTTGAGCCTTTTCTATTCTGACTTCCCTCCTGCTTCTTTCTGCCTTAACTGTTAGCAGCTCTGTCCTGCTCCTTCTATGTTTTCTTATACTTCGGAATGCTATCTTTTTCTTCCTGACTTTCACAGCCACCTCTCTTGAGAACCATAGTGGCTTTTTCTTTCATTTTGATTTGTTTATTTGCTTCACACAAAAGGCTTGTTGCCTCTGTGATGGCAGTTTGATAATTCCCATTGTTGCTCCATACCTCCTTCTAGCCTGTTTGCTAGTGCTTTCTGAGGCACTCTCCCATCTTTGCCAAAGTCAGCCTCCTAAGTCCAGTACCCTCACTTTTGTATGGTTGACTCTGTAGCTGAGTTTAACGTGAACCACACTGTTTGATGGTCACTTGTCCCCAGATGGCAACCCACTTCTAGATCTGAGATCCTCTCACTGCCCGTTTGAGAGCACGAGGTCTAAGATTGCTCCCTCATGAGTGAGTTCTGAAAACTAGCTGTCTAATGCCTGCCACCTGTAGGGCATCAAGAATGGCCCTGCTCTTGGATGTGGCTGCAGCAAATGTGCTCCAGTTAACATCTGGCATATTCAGGTCTCCCATCAACAGTATCTCCCCTTTCTCTGCCATTCTAAGAATGCCTTCCATCATATCCTTGTCCATTCCTTCCCCCTGACATGGGGGTCTGTACACAACCCCTGTGTGGATTGTGTTGCCCTTTCCAGTCTCCAAGGTGACCCACAGTGCCTCTTCTCCTCCCTGTTTACTCTTTTGTTCAGTTGCTTTTATCCCTTTCTTTACATAGAGAGCTACTCCTCCCCCTCTTCTCCCCTGCCTGTCTCTTCTGTAGGTTATGTACCCTGGTATGTTAACATCCCAGTCATGGTTCTCTGTGTACCATGTTTCTGTGACTGCTACAAAATCCAGGCATCCCTCTTCCATTAAGGCCACCAGCTCAGGAAGCTTGTTGCCCAGACTACGGGCATTGGTACTCATTACCCTCCATTTCCTGATGGCCTTACCCCCTTTTGCCCCATCCCTATCCTTCTTGCCTTTGTAATTTTCTCCATTTACCCCTGCCCTTCTCCCTATCGACACCTCCATGTTGGTGTTTGCCACACTTACTACCGTGATTGTTTTGGGGAGCTAGGATTTTCCTGCTCCTTTCCAGTGCCTCCCCCCTTGGCTAGTTTAAAAGCTTGCCAATGAAGCATTTAAACCTATCACCTAGGATCCTGGTTCCCTCCTGGACAGATGCAGCCCATCATGCCAGTATAGGCTTGCATCACTCCAGGTGGACCCCGTCCCCAATGAAGCTAAATCCTGAGCTCCACACCGTTTTCAACCACTGATTGAATCCCATGGTATGGAACACCCTAGCCTGTCCTATGCCATAGATGGGTAGCACCTCCGAGAAGGTTACCGTGCATGCTACTTGACTAAGTCCCCTCCCCAATTCCACAAACTCTTCCTGCACTTCTCTAATCCCTTTCTTAGCCAGGTCATTTGTCCCTAGGTGGACAATGACATCGAGCTCCCTCCCCTGTGCAGCTGCTCCGGCAATCCTGAGGATTCGCTTCCTGTCCCTCCAAGCCATGGTGCCAGGTAGGCACCTTACCTCCCTCTCCCCTTCCTTGCCCAGTTCTACCTTCCTAACAATGGAGTCCCCACCAGGAGTTGTTTTCTTCCTGCAGGATCCCCCTGCCACCTCCTGTGGGTCTCCCTTGTGGAGGTTCCAGCATCCTCCTGGTCTCCACTGTGGGTGCCTCCAGAGGAACCACACTTCACCAGAATTGCATAGGGATTGTGGAGAGGTACAACTGGAGAGATGCGCCTCTGTTACACCACCCTCACCCTCCCTGAGCCCACTGTGGTCCAACCGCTCCTCTTTCTTGGCAACCTCTGAGGCAACGGCAGTGGCACTGGTGGTCCCTGGATGGAAGAGGAGGTCCCACAAATCCTGGCCAACTCAGCCTGGAGATAAGCAACCTCCTTCCTCAGCCCAGAGAGGTGCCTGAGCTTGTCAAAGATGTATATGTGACAAGGAAACAATTTCCATTGTGTGCTGCTTTTGCAGTATCTATACACAAGTCACAAGGGCTGAACCTTGATAGTGCCATTGTAGATATAGGCACTGGTATACTCAAGGATTGGATGTCTTATGTTGCTTTGTTTCGTGTGAGGCGCTTGTTTGGACTACACATAGTGAATCTTGCAGAAAGTAAGATATGTGCCGATACAAAATGCATTGTTGAGTACAATAGATTACGTATATTGTACCAACCAAATGCTCCTTTGTTACCATTTCCCAGATATGCATCAGGAACAGATGTCCCAATGCATGAAGGGTGCAAATTAAAGAGAAAGCACACTAAGACTCCACAGTTGTCACCTCACCATTCTATTAGTAAGCGGTATCTCCATCAACAACTAGCATCTCCACCTGTGAAGAAATGCATCGGGGTTCACACACTGCCGTTATTTGACAACAGCACAGGAGTAAATTGCTATGCCAATACTACAATGCAGGCACTTCTCCACATCCCTAAGTTTGCTGATGTCTTGAACTCATGTCAGTCAACACCTCTCTCTGAAGCATTAAAGAGAGTCATTAGAGGCAGTCAAGAGCAGTTGCCCAGTTTACAAAGCTTGACTCCTCTATGACTAACTCTTGCAAATTATGCAAGGCAATCAGTGTTTGCTGACAATGCACAACAAGATGCCACAGAGTTCATGATAAAATGATAAATAGATTAGCAGATGATGGTACTGATCTGCACCAACACTTTAAATCTGACCATATGTTCAAGTATACCTGTTTGTCATGTGGCCACAAAGAATCACGAGCAACTCAGGACATGCTGTGGTTTTCTGTTTATGTCCCTGAACAGAGATCTGTGAAGTTTTGTAAGTTGTTTGAAAATGCAGAAACCGGTTGGCTATGCCGAAGATGTGGTCATTCTTGTATTTGCTCTGTGAGAGTTACATCTTCCAGTTCATACATAATGGTTGTATTGCAGCGTTTTAACTCTCAAGGCATGAACATCACAACACCAATTTCTCACTTCATCGCTGGAAGAACTATGTTCTCAGGAAGTCAATTTGACACTCATGCAATTATCTTCCATCAGAGCCTATTCCTTCACTCTGGACACTATGTCACTTGGCGAAGGTTCAGAAAGGGATGGGTGGAGTGCAATGATACTGTATTCACTATGAAAGAAAGATTACCAAGGAATCTGAAATATGCATACGTCATCATTCTCTGTTGCACCAATGTTGCACAATATGTGGAGGAGTGATCCTATCTGATCACAGCAGCTTACTTAACCAGCATCTTTGCAACAATAGCATTGTGTGTGTATATTCTGGCTAGATGCCATTTTCTTTCCACCAGTTTACATATTTATTTTCATTTGATAGAAGAAGTAACACCTTTCACCTAAAACTACCACTGTGCAAAACCACTCATGGTGATCTATGTGTTTTACTTCTTGTACACCATCAGTACAGTCCACGTGAATTACTCAGCTTTCCCTACCATTGCAGAAGAGAGCCACAACAGTACACCAATGTAACAGACTGTAGTAAGCAATGACTTGTCTATCTCACTGTTATTCTGATATTTTGGATTCAAAACAATATTGTTTTCATCATTTATTGAAATACAATTTCTAGAAACATTTGTATTGTAATATTGATCATTTGCAATGTTGATGTACTTACTACAATGACTGCTGTGTTACTGCTCAAGTAGACTTGAGGGTATTGAGCTATAATCATTAGACACTCAGTGAGCCATATCTCTTTGCAGGTGTCTCAGTTAATCTTGTATGTTTTTTCACATGTCACTGTATTCATTTGTTTCACAGTGCCATTTTACATGGTGATGACAAAATCAGTAATATAGTAACATGCTTATCAGAGTTGTAAGCACTGTTCTCCATATACTCTGTGAAGAACTATACTTGTTTGAACACTACACATCAGGTTAATTTCTGACTCCTTTTCCTGTTGTTGTCTACATTCTTGACCTTGACTATGATACTTACTGAATTGACTTCCGTCAAATCCAAGCAGACTCGATGGTGTTGTATAGTACACACATCAGTTAGTGAGTTATGTCTTGGCAGATGTAGTTATTTGGCTTACGTTCATAGCATGACTTTCTACATGATAATGTCATCTGTTAGCACTGAACTGCATTTGTTGAACAGTATCTGACAGTATTATCTGTCACTGTTCTTGGAGTATATTACCAACACTGGCTATGACAAAATCTACCAACATAATGCGACTCAGATTTGTAGATATGTATATAGTGCAGAACTGCAGATTGAACCTATGTTTCTTACATTGATTCTCAGCTATTTCTGTTTGTTGACAAAAAAAAAAGAAAAATTTCGCATGCATTTGTTCATTAACTGTCCCAAAACTGTTGTATCCATGCATTTAATGTTACTGCATTTCATTAAGTGCTACTGTTGATATTGTTCATAGCTGAACATACAGATGTATATATGTGGTTATCTGGCCTATATCCACTGTATGTATGCATTTCTATATATCTTTGCAGATGTGTGCAACTGATAATTCAACAGATAATGTCAAAAATGATTGTGTACTTCTGTTCTACAATGCAAATTATTGGTATGCTCCTGCTTTTATGGAATTGTCCATATTTTGGAGGTCAGATGAGGAATTTTTCCCAGTTCCACAAATGAGTAACAGTTCAAAAAATGTATTGATTTGGAGATGAACCAATCTTTTCAGCATGAGTGAGAAAATAGCTGTTATATGTGCTATCTTCACCACAGCATGATATTGGCAATAATTTCTCAAATTATTTACTAGTTTACTAATCTAGTAACACTACAACCAATGGCTATATATGTTCCTGCCATTGTATGATATAACATAAACTTGCTCTTTCTATATATATATATATATATATATATATATATATACACACATATATATATACTGCTAATGTTATCAGTGTCTCTTCCCTTTTCAAAACCAAACGCATTGGTGTATACTACATAATCTTTCTGATACAGACATACTGTGCTACTTACCTCTCTTCATTTTTCTGTTTTTCTCTTCTTGATATTGGTTGGTCCACTTTCAAATAAATAACCACTAACAAACTAAAAACAGTCTTTAAAGATATCAACAGATGACTTAAAAAGTACAAAGATGTTCAAATAGAATATAGAAAAATGTATTCTAGATTACTAATATACAATAAATACATAAAGGCAAACAAAACTTAATGTCTATTGACATGCAAGTCAAACTGTCTAATCATATGTACAATATTGCTACTTACTTTTAACACTGTTGACATGATCTACACATGTGGCTTTTCTATAAAACAATATATTCATGTGCTCATGAGAACCACTAAATGTTTCTTACTGTCTCATGCGCATATACAGTGAATAACTAAATGTAATAAAATTCTAAATTGAAAAAAATTCTAATTTTGTTCTAATGACTTGTCTTAAATAGGTGCCAAATGGTGATACCCACATGTGCAATAATTTGTTATTCTTGATTATCTAAATGTGTAACTGTGTAGCCAATTTCATTAATGCAATAGTGTCAATGGACACATTATCAATACTACTTAGCAATAGATGTAAACAAAATTAAAGTCATTCACTACATCTTCTGTTACATAAACGTTCATATGTTATCACTTACTCATTCTATATAAAACCTAAATTGAATAAGTAATACGCAGCAAAATGTAACAGTGTAGATTTATTTTGTGAAATACCAAAAATCACAAAACACACAAAAATGATTAAGAATATATACGAAGAACTGTTTTTTTGCCCATCCCAGAAGCAACCGAACAATTTGGCCTAAAGATATTTAAATACTTAAATAATAAAAGTAATGTAAAACCTTATGCTATGTCTCTTGAGTATTATTTAAATACAATTGATGTGACAGAGGTATAGTGTCGATCTCCATGTCTTTTATTGGGCTGTGACTGTGCACTAAGGACCCACTACCTGCTCGAGGTGGTGCCACAGGCATCACCTGCCTCAGCCTGTGCAACCCTTCACTTTAATAACTACTCTGTATTTGGTATATACATGTATACCATTGAAGATCATGCTGTCACTTTAGCTGTAGCTCTGCACTCAGTATCCTCTGCCTGGTCTGGGGAGAGGAGAAGCGGCTGTGCTTGTGGTGTGAGGTTGCTAGGATGAGGCTGTGGAACTCCTCAGAGTTCTAACTTGTATGCAGCTGACATGAAGTAGGATTAGAGTTCATATCCATGCCTTTAGTTGGGCTGTGGATTTGTATTCAAAATCCAATTCTTGGTCTGAGAGGGTTCGGACACTGGCTGGTTGAGGTTGTGCAACTGCTCACTGTTCTAACTTTTCTACACCTAGTATGAGGCAGGTATACTGTTCATGTCCATCTCTTTATTTTGGCTGTGGGTCTGCACTCAGCATGCAATTCATGCTCTGTGGGTGGGAGATACAGTGGGGGCATTGCTTGACTCACTTCATGCACCTGATGAGTCTAGTAAATACCCTGCACATAGCATCACATAGGCATATCATAGATGTTCATAGACTGACTTGGGCTATGGCTCTACACTCAGCATTCAGTACCTCTTTGTGGCAGGGGACTATTGCCTGGCTCAGCCAGTGCAACTCTTCACTGTTCTAAGCTGTATACAACTCATAAGAGGTAACTATACTATTTATGTATATGGCTTTATTTGGGCTGTGCCTCTGCACTCAGCATCCAATTCCTGGCCTGGGAGCATTGCCTAGCTGATACAGTGCAACTCATAACTATTGTTACTAGTATGCACTCAGTATTACAAAGCTATACCATTCATGTTGATAACCTTACTTCGGCTGTGCCTCACCACTTAGCATCCAGCACCTCTTCATGACAAGGTTGGTGCAGGCATTCTGTGCCTGAAGCCGAGCAACCCTTCTCTGTTCTACCTTGTGTGCAGCTAGAACAAAGAAGGTATACCATTTATGTTGACATGTTTGCTTGGGCTGTGACTCTCTACTCAGCATCCAATTCCTGGTCTCACAGGTTGTGGGCATTCCCTGGCTGAGGCCGTGCAACCCATGAATGTAGTAATGAGTATGCACTTGCAATCACAGAGATATATCATTCATGTTAATGACCTTACTTAGGCTGTAGCTCTGTACTCAGCATCCCGTGCCTCTTCTGTGGGAGGTAGTATCGTGTGGCTCAGCCCGTACAACTCCTCAGTGTTCTAAGTTGTGTGCAGCTCATATGATGGAGGTATACCATTTATTTCCATGTCTTTATTTGGCCTGTGGGTCTGCATTCAGCATTCAATTCCTGGTTTGTGTTGGGTGTGAGTGGAAGCATTGCATGGCTGAAGCCACACAACTCCTCAGTGTCCTACCTTCTGTGCATCTGGCATGAGGGAGGTATAACATTTATGTCTATGTGTTTATTTGGCCTGTGACTTGGCACTAACCATCCAATCCCTGCTTTAGGTAGGTGATGAGTATTGCTTGGCTGAGGCCATGCAAGTCATGAGTGTAGTAACTACTGTGCAGATGGCATTGCAGAACTATACTGCTGATCTTTATAGACTTAGTTGAGCTGTAGCTCCACACTCAGCATCATGCACCTCTTCAGTGCAGAGGGTAGAGGGGCAGTGCTTGGCTGAGCCTATTCAAATCATCACTATTCTAATCTGTGTGCAGTTCATTAGATGCAGGCATACCATTTATAACCATGGTTTAATTTGGGCTGTGGTCTCCATTAAGCATCCAATTCCTGGTCTGGTGGAGTGGAGGCATTCCCTGTGTGAGACCATACAACTCATAAATATCATAACTAGAATACAGCTAGTATCAAAGAGGTATACTGTTCATGTTAATGACCTTATTTGAGTTGTAGCTCTGCATTCAGCATCCAGTGCCTCTTTTGGGGGGTGTGACGGGGGGGGGGGATTCTGTGTCTGAAGCTGTGCAACTCCTCACTGTTCTAACTTGTGTGCAGCTGATATGAAGAAGGTATACCATTAATGTCAATGTTTTTATTTGTGCTGTGACTCTCTAATCAGCATCCAGTTCCTGGTCTGATGGGTTCAGGGCATTCCTTGGCTGATGCCATACAACTGTTTAATGTACTGATGAGTATGCACTTGCTATCACAGAGGAATACAATTAATGTTAATGACCCTCCTTGGGCAGTAGCTCTGTACTCAGCATCCAGTGCCTCTTGGGTGGGGAGGGGGGTGGAGGATTATCTGGCTGAGTCCATGCAACTCCTCAGTGTTCTAAGTTGTGTGCAGCTGGCATAAGGCAGGTATACCATTTATTTCCATGTCTTTATTTGGCCTGAGGGTCTGCATTCAGCATCCAATTCCTGCTGTGGGGAAGGGGTGGGTGGAGGACATTACCTGATTCACTCCATGCAACTCATAAGTGTACTAATGACTATGCAGTTGTTATCACAGAGGTATACCATTCATGTTAATGACCTTAGTTGGCTGTAGCTCAGCATTCAGCATCCACTATCTCTCGGTGTGGAGGAGTGAGAAGAGACATTGCATAGCTGAAGACCCGAGAAAGATAGAAAAGTAGAAAGTTGCCAAGTTGGTGCGAGGGCCCCACGCTCCCACCAACTTGCAAGTTTCTGGCTACATTACACATCTAACAGGTAAAAGCTACATTGAAAGCAGCAAGACCAGGTACTGTACAAATTTCAAGCCACTACCACAACAAAAAAATGCTGTTTGCAGAATGTGAAATATGCAATGCAATATCTCCACAAAAAATATTTTCTCCAACACATCGACACCAAAGTTTGCATCTGCAGGACATGGTGTAAACACCCTCAAAATTTCAAGAAAAATGACCAAACTGTTTCCAAGATATTTAAGGTCAAAGATTGTGAAAATTGGATTATTTATTCCATTTTAAAATTTGGCCATCTTGTTCCTCCCTTGCAATGAAAGATGGCAATCAAAGAATCTCATGACCAAAGAATTTGCAGGCTCATGATCAAACAATTTGTAAGCTCACGATCAAAGAATAAAAAATGGTGAAACTCTAGTTTTAGGCAGAAGTTAATGAAATCACCACCATGTGTCAGTAGAACAAAGCCCCCTGAACAAAACCCACCCTCATTTGTGTTCGTAGCCCTCCCCTGGACTAAGAAATTTGAATTTTTCAAATGGCCATCTGGTCATCACTTTGTGATCAAAGATGGCAGTCAAAGAACCTCGTGATCAAAGAATATGCAGCCTCGCGATCAAACAAATTGGAGGCTCGTAGTCAAAGAATAAAAAATGGTGACATTCAGGTTTTAGGTAGAAGTTCATGAAACCACCACCATATTGCAATAGAATGAAGCCCCCTGAACAATACCCACCTTAATTTGTATTCCTAGACCACCCCGGCCTGAGTAATTTAAATTTTTCAATGGGCCATCCCATTGCTTTCTCACGACCAAAGATTGCGGTTGAAGAACCTGGCGGTCAAAGAATTTGCAGGCTTGTGATCAAAGAAATTGTAGCCTCGTGATCAAAGAATAAAAAATGGAGAAACTCGAGTTTTAGGCAGAAAATGATTAAACCACCACCATGCCTCAATAGAACAAACCCCCTAAACAAACCCCACCCTCAGCTGTATTCCTAGACCATCCCAGCCTGAATAATTTGAATGTTTCAATGGGCCATCTCATCCATCCTCATGATCAAAGATCATGGTAGAAGAATCTGGCAGTCAAAGAATTTGCAGGCTCATGATCAAAGATAGTTCGCGAGCCATGATCAAAGAATAAAAAATGTTGTAACTCTATTTTTTGACCATTTCATATGAAACCAAAGGCATGGGTCTATAGATCGAAGCCTCCTGATTAAAACCCATGTAGGGTTTACTTCAGGAGTGACCCCTGAGCAGAGATATTACATTTTTTCTGACAGAATTTTAAAAACAAGATGGCGGACCTCGCGATCAAAGACTTCTCGGGGACAAAGATTCTTTGACCGCGAGGCTGCAAATTCTTCAATCACCAGGTGGGACCAGATGGCCAGAACCCCATTCTTTGTTAGCAAAACAACCATATAAATTTTCCTTTGACTTATAATGGGAACTTAAAAGTGGCATAACTTTTGAATGCCTTAATATTTTGTCACCAAATGAAATGCAACATGTTCGGCCAGCTAAGCTCTTTCAGATAAGCCATCTTACAGAGTGGCATGTCAAACAATGGCAGCACAGGGCCACAGACAATATCCCAAAAACTGCCTCCAAAACTGGATAATTTCGCATTTTCAACATTTTTATGTGCAAAGACTGAACTTCCGACCAATACAAAATTTGGCAGATCAAGAAATCTATCATGCCCCACTAAGCATGCCAAATTTCAGGCAAATCCGTTAATTGGGTCCAAAGTTATTAACTCACAAAAATTTGACTTTAACATAGAAGTGCCTTCTTAACCCTAACTATAGTGGCGTGATCATGCCACTATAATATATATAAGGGATATGCAATGGAAGCAAGTGTAATAAATGATTTATCTGCACAAGAGCAGTTTGACCTCGGGTAACCTCACAAGTGGCGTAAGTGCAGATAAATAATTTATTACACAAGTTTTCCGCTACATATTCCATTTATGCAATTCTTTTGCTTTTGTAGGGGGCATTTGTTAGTCAAAAAAGTGAATAAAAATGGAATTTTCTGCCATTTTTTGCTGATTATAGAAAATCTAAAAGTAATCTAGAAATTAAACACCTCTCGTTTTGTAGATATTTTTATGCTGAACAACTTTTGTGCTCAAAATACCATAATATATTTTTGTTTTTAAGTTATTTGCATTTGTTTGATGAAACAGTACACAAAAATGGAATATGTTGCTGTTTTTCACTAATTCTGTAGAAACTAAAAAGTATCTATAAATGAAACACCACTCATTTTGTAGATATTTCTGTGCTGAACATTTTTCGTGCTCACATTATTATGCTATCATTTTTCATAGTAAAGTTATTCACATTTGTTTTAAAAAAGTGAACAAAAAATTATTTTCTTCTTTTTTTTGCTAATTATAAAAAATCTATAAGGTATCTATAAATGAAACACAACTCAGTTTGTAGATAATTTTGTGCTGAACAATTTTTGTGCTCACAGTACCATGCTATCTTTTTTCATTTTAAAGTTATTCACATTTGAATATGGTTCATGTGTATAAATGAGTAACTGTGTGGATAAATGAGCAACTGTGTGGATAAATTTCATTTATCCACACAGTTGCTCAGATAAACAGGTTTATCACACTCCATTTATGTCCACCCCTATTGCATATATATATATATATATATATATATACACACATATATATATATATATAGATAGATAGATAGATATAGATAGATATTTATATATATATTATACTGATGCAGTCATGCCTGTATATTAGGATTGAGTAAGCACTTTCATGATAAACTCCAGCTTTTGCACCTTAATAATGTTGCCCCCCATTTAACCAATCTATATGAAATTTGGAAAACACAGCCTTTGTGCCAGGATCTCTTAATCCTGAAAATGGCATGTACATCAATTTGGTTCCATGTCATATCAGTAAAGAAAGAACAGTACTGTATAATGCCAAAATCAAACACAGCATGTGTGTCACACAGCAACCACAACAAGAGCAACCACAGGAACACACTGCATGGGACACTTTTTCAAGCATTTTATGTGAGGGGCTTTGCCCACTGCACCCCCCTTAGTTTAGATAATCAACTCCGAGGGGGGCCTGACATTGATGTAGGGAGGTAATTCTGCAAGGGGCTATTGGGGGGGGGGACATTGAACCATAGTATGCAATCCAGGGATTGGCAGACAGAAAAAAATAAACAGTTAAACACACAAAATGGGAAAATAGATATGCACGCACCCAGCAAGCTCCAAACCCACGTCCTCTCACACAGCATGTAGTGACTCAAGCCACAGCACCAAGCAGCCAGCTGGGAACAGCCCACCCAACCACATCCCATATCCTTTAGCCCTATAGCTACCTCTACCATTTGCCGTACTACTCACTCGCTATTCTTTTTCTGTCACTGGAGCTCATACAATGCCTCGCTATCCTGTTGTAGTAGCTCATCTGACAGACTGTCAAATTGAGTCACTCATACTGAGTCGCTCAATTTAACTCATCCATATCACCAGACACCCATCATTTCAGTGGGGGCAAAGTTACAGAGGTGCACAAAATGTAAAAGTCTACATTTTTGAAAATTGTAAGATTTTTTGCCATCTGATAACTAAAAAAAATAGGAGGCTTTGAAATCTGAAACTTCCAGATTTGATAGAGTTTGGTCTAAGGTGTGTGCTTTTGTTGTTTATAGGTCCAAATGCTCAGTGGTTTTTAAATTATTTAAGAAAAATGTTCAGATTCTGAGCATGCACGGTTAAAAAACTCAACGTTCTATTCATAACCGAATTTCTGTGACAACAGCTGTTTGCGCTGTACAACACAGCTGTCATTTACTAACAAATGACAGCTGTGTCGTATAGTTCAACCCTTACTGTGTTGTGACTAGTGGGTCAAAGATGGGGCTACTGTCATTATAGCCCTACCATCCCTTTTTTTAATGAATTATATTTTATTGAGATTACAAAAAGCATTACAAAGTCATAATAACAAATAACAACACTATTGTACAGGAAAAACACAAGAAAACAGAAAACCATCAAACCCCAAAAAGGAAAATCAAACCACCACCCTCCTCAATCCACCCTATCCCTCCCTAACCCATGGCGGAAAGCTCAATAAAATTATTTAGCTTCTAAGATGTGTAAGAGAAGTATTTAAAGGAAGGTGTAATTAGTCTTAGAGTAAAACAAAGCTTCAAATAACATAAGGAAGGGGGGAACCCGTCCAAAGTCACCTAGGCCGTATAAGGGTGTGCAACTTGCTCCATTTCATTTTATAACTAGTTAATTTATTATTAATGCTAGCTATCATTTTTTCAATACAAAGAATGTTGAGGAGCTCCTGCAACCATTCCACATGTGAAAGTGGGGATTGATCTAACCAGTGGCGAAGCACCAGTCTTTTAACTGAGATCAAAATTATAGCCATCGTAAATCTCCTTTCTTTAACTGCAACTTGGCTATAATCTATCAGACAGACCTCCGGAGTAAAGTGCGCTTCAATACCCAAGAATGGATCAGCTCTACTTTTGATTAACTCCCACAATGAAGCTATCTTAATACACTTCCAGAAAATGTGACATAGAGTATCATCTGCCTTTCTGCACCTCATACATCTTGGTGATTGTACCCGACCCATTCTATAATGTTTAACAGGCATAAAATAAAGAGTATTCAAGATATAAAACTGTGTGAGGCACAATCGGTACTGGGTTATGTAGACATATAGGTCAGACCAGATTTTAGGCCGATTAAAATTTGATGGTATCAAAGCTGTTGCCCAATAGGGGGACTCACCAGCAATGCCAGAATATATTTTTGGGAAAAGGAGCAAATACAATTTAAATACCATTTGAAGTTGCAATTCTGTATCTGCTAAAGTTTGCAGGAACTCCTCACAATTAACTTCTCCAATAGCTGAACCAAAATATTGCAGTAAATAATGATGAAACTAAGGCACTTTAAATATCACCCTGGTATTCATATGAAAAAATGGAATGATAGACTGACAAGTTCACAAGGACCCATCATGGAGCAAGCTGCTTACTTTCAACCCTTCTAAGTGAGGCATCCAAGCTTCCTTGATCATGTTACCTCCAATTTTGATGTTGGGGTTTCTTAAAATAGGCTGAGCTACATCCTGAGAAGAATTGTAATGCACTGCAGAGCACAGTTGCACATGAACCCAGACTGAGTTTCCAACAACAGTGTCCCTATGAAACAGTGGCAGAGATCTCAGGGGAGAAAACATAAGGGCCATTGAAGTAATACCAACATTGTTGATTAGTTCCCTTTCTATTTGAAACCCAGTAGGAAGATAGGTCGAAGACTCGCCAACCGATGTGGTCTTTATTTATTTATTTACGAGATTTACCAGGAAAGCATACTGAGCAACATGCTCGATTCCAGATGCGACCTGGGGGCCGAGACTCACTTACATGTTAGCAATGCTTAGACAGTACAGAGTTGTGCAAGGATAGCCATTTTAGATATTTGCTGCAATGACTAGCAAAATAGAAAGTTTGGGAGACTAAGACACCCACTCTGTTTAGGAGTGGCTAATTTCTGGTAGGTCCTCCTAGGAGTTTTGCCTAACCAGATGAATTCTGCCATTAACCTATGTTTTTTTTTGAAACCACGAAGACGGAAGCCAGAGGTCTAATAAATTAACAGGGTAAAAAGGACAGGGGAGAATATTCATTTTGATATTTATTCAGCCCCAGAGAGTTAATGGAAGCCCCCTCCATCTCTTTAGGTCTTGCTTCAAGACATCCAACAGATCATCTAAATTTCGCTTTTTGAGTTTGGATGAATTCCGCAATAAGTAAATTCCTAAGTATTTAATCTGCTTGGTTATCAGGCCTGTCCAAAAGGCACAATGTCAGTTTTAAAGAGCCTAGAGTTAGGGTGTTAAGATGGAACTGGAAGACTAGGTTTGCTGGCCAAAGCACCTAGCTTCACCTGAGCTATTTCTTTCTAGGCTGTTTGAAAGGACAGAGCAAAGAACCTTACCAGACCAAGGGACAGGATTAAGACTTCTTTTGGCTAGGCAGATTTACTGTGTGTTGTTGTTTTTATTTTGTACTCACCGGGATTGTTACTGTTTGTTGCTAACATTTTATTGCTTTATTTTTCCTTGATTCAGACTGTTGTTGCTGGTATAACTTCTGCTGCATTATTACAGGGTGTGCCTGCAGGTGTGTGCTAACATATTACTACTGTAATCTTCTGATTCAAATTGTCTTTTGCAAGGTATATCTTCTGTTACTGCTTTATTTTTCTCTGTAGCAAAGTGTTTCTTACAGGGTATAACTTCTCTGAAATTATTACAGGTAGTGCTTTACAGGTTTTACAGTTGTATCTATCATTAGGATAAGCTTTCAGGGTTACTGCATTTGTTGCTGAAAGATTGTTTCTGCTCTTACCTCCTTGTTTCTTTCATCCGTGGTTCTTTTTTTTTTGGCAGGGGAAGGGCCCAGCCACCCACCCCCATCCCCAACCACCCCACACTACACTCCTTTTATAGGTTAGCACAATCATGACATTTCCTGTAGCAAAGCAGTAAGGGGCGGATCAGTGGGGTATCTACACGGTGACCTCATTTACAGGGGCACTAGTAATTTAACTTGTTATAACAAGTTATACAAAAACAAACAAAACACAAAATCAAAGTTTTGCTTGCATTTTCTTCCTTCTAATTACTCTGACCAGGTAATAAACCCAACAAATTAACTGGAATGGATATCATTAACTGCAGGTACTGCAGAGCACTTTTCAGAAAGATAGTTTTACAGGATTTAGGACACTGTCGTACATGCTGGGCCATTGGACATCTTAGGGCTCAGCTCCAGGTAGCATGTGCAGAGATTGCACACCTCAAAATTCATATTCAAGAGGAAATATATTATAAGAACCACCCGTCATTTCCCCAACATCCAACTGAACCACCTCGAATGCAGAGGGTAGTTGGTCTGGGAGTTTGGCAGGTGGTTAGGAGGGGCAAATTGGGTGCCCCATCACTCGGTGCTCTCCAACATATTACCTCCACAAACCATATTAAAACTATAAACACGTATCTGCCTCTGTCTCTGAAATCAAACAAAGGGGCAGAGGACACTGCAGAGCAGGACACTGCAGCACAGGATCTAGCACAACAAAACTCACCCAAAACAGGAACCAAAAGAAAAAAAGCAAAAAGGAAATCCAAAAAATTTCTGATCATAGGAGACTCCATGATTCGGGGAGTAGATACGTATCTCTAGCCAGGGGTAATGGTCAGATGTCTCCCCGGTACATCAACTTGGAGAGACACTGACCACATTGCTAAAATTGTTCAGGAAGCAGGGGAAAACATTGATGTCCTGGTACACATAGGGACTAATGATCTTGCCAGCTGGTCAGTTGTGGAGACCAAGGAACACCTGACCATGCTGGGTGACAAACTATCATCCATTTTGTCCAGCATCTCCTTCTCTGAGATCCTGCCAGTCTGGAAGAGGGGGGCAGATGGATGGAAGGTCAGAAAAGGGGAGCTAGGGGAGCTAAACATGTGGCTCAAGGGCTGGTGCCATGAAAAAGGACACAAATTTGTAGGGAACTGACAACAGTTTTGGGAGCAAAAGTTCTTTAAAGGTAGGGTGGAGTGGCCCTGTATGTCAATGAAAATATCAAAGCTACAGAGATTCAGAAGACAAAGAACCTCTGTGTACAAGCACTGAGTCAATGGTAACCCAAAGGGCATTTGGCTGGGAAGCCAAGTTTTAAAGAAATACAAAATCACGCATGTCCCCACAATGCAAAGCATCATGAGCTGCATATGTAAATCACCACAAAATATTATGCTGGTTCAACTTTAAGCAGAACGCTGCATATGTAAATCACCACAAAATATTACGCTGGTTCAACTTTAAGCTGGCTTAACTTTCTGCTTAAAGTTGAAACAGCATAATATTTTGTGGTGATTTACATATGCAGCCCATGATACTTTGCATTGTGGGGACATGAGAAATTCAGAATACACATAAGGAGCCAGAAGAATTGTGAGTCACCCTGGGAAAAAGGAAATGGGAGAGCCATAAGAACTTGGGTTGTCTACAGGCCCCCCAGACCAGGGGAAGGACATAGACACATTACTGTTAGAAGATATACAAAACATGACAGCTAAAGGGTAGGTTCTGATAATGGGAGACTTCAACATGCCAGATACAGATTGGTCAATACCAGCAGAAACATCTGCCAGAACTTAACACATGGTGGATTCCCTGCAAGGGGAGGGCATCAAACAACTGGTAACATAACCCACAAGAGACAGGGCTATCCTAGATCTAGTACTGACTAACAGGGAAAGGATCACTGATCTCCAGGTAGAAGGTAACCTGGGGGCCAGTGACCATCACATGGTATGGTTCAGTTTGGGCACTACAACTAAATCATCCCATTCCAAGGCAAAAATATGGGACTTCAGAGGAGCTGATTTTAATAAGATGGCCAACAGAGTTAAACTAGCCCTGGCAAAAAGAAATACAGGCGAGGGGGTACAGGCAAAGTGGGCAAGCATAAAGGATGCAATACTTGAAGCAACATCCCATTGTGTTTGAGAGAAAAGGAAGTGCAAAAGAAGAAGGAAACCACTTTGGTTCTCAAAAACAGTAGCAGAAAAGGTCAGAACCAAAAGGCTGGCCTTCAGGAAATATGAGGGAACGCAGAGGGATGAAGATAGGGAGGCATACCAAACTTCCCTAAGGGAAGCAGGGAAGGCAATAAGGCAGGCAAAGGTCCAAACTGAGGAAACACTAGCACAGACAGTAAAATAAGGTGACAAGACTTTCTATAGATATATTAATGAAAGAAAAAAGTCCAGAGGGGGTATTGCTAAGATCAAAGGAGATAATGGTGCATGTGAGGAGGAGGACCATGTAAAAGCATCTAACCTAAATAGATACTTCTGCTCAAGTCCCTTCACAAAAGAAAGAGTCCTACAAAAGCTTGATAAGCTCAGTGTGGACAAGGCAATGGGACCTGATGGCATACATCCCAGAGTATTAAATGAGCTAAGGGTGGAACTAGCTGAATCATTATCAGAACCGTTTAGTGAGTCTCTCAGCACCGTAGAGGTCCCAGAAGACTGGTGAAGGGCTCATGTGATCCCACTTCACAAAAGTGGTAGCAGGGAGGAGGCAGGGAACTACAGACCAGTCAGTCTTACCTCAGAAATGGGCAAGATTATGGAGGCACTCCTTAAGGAAAGGATAGTGCAACATCTGGAATCCATAGGAGCACAGGATCCAAGACAACATTGGTTTACAAAAGGAAGGTCCTGTCAAACTAATCTCATAGATTTCTTTGACCTGGGTAACCAGAGTGGTGGACCAAGGGGGAGCAGTTGATGTCGCCTACCTTGACTTCAGCAAAGCTTTCGATACTGTTCCTCATAGAAGATTGATTAACAAGCTGGGTAGGCTCGGGGTGGGTCAGAAGTTGGTCAACTAGGTGGCAAACTGGTTGATGGGCAGAAAACAGAGAGTGGTGGTAAACGGTATACAGTCAGAAGAGATGCAAGTCACAAGTGGGTTACCTCAGGGATCAGTCCTGGAGCCAGTCCTCTTCAATATCTTCATCAGTGACATTGCAGATGGACTGGAGGGTGTGGTTTGTCTGTTTGCAGATGACACAAAGATCTGCAACAGAGTAGATGTTCCAGATGGGGTGGGCAGAATGAGAAGAGATCTGGATAAACTAGCAAAATGGTCAGAAAAGTGGCAACTGGTCGTTTAATGCAAAGAAGTGCAAGATCATGCACATTGGAAAGAGAAACTCTGAAGCCACCTATAGGCTGGGAGGGGAGTTGCTGGCAGTCACAAGGGAAGAAAGAGACTTGGGCATCATCATCACCAATGGCCTGAAATCATCCAAGCAGACCACTAAAGCAGTGGGTAAGGCTAGGGGGATGTTAGGGTGTATTAGTAGGGGTATCACAAGTCAGAAGAGGGAGGTAATAATCCCTCCTTAGAAGACACTGGTTAGGCCTCATCTGGAGTACTGCGTGCAGTGCTGGATGTCACACCTTCACAAGGACATTAACCAAATTGAGGCAGTCCAGAGAAGGGCAACAAAAATGGTGCAGGGACTGCATCAGAAAATATATGAGGACAGATTAACAGAGCTCAATATGTATACCCTAGAGTAAAGGAGGGAGAGAGGTGATATGATTGAAACATTCAAACACCTTAAGGGCATTAACAAGGTGAAAGAGTCTAACATGTTTCAATATAAGAAAAATAGCAGGACAAGAGGACACAGTATAAGATTAGAGGGAGGCCAATTAAGGGGTAATGTGAGGAAGTTCTTTTTCACAGAAAGGGTGGTGGGTGCATGCAACAGCCTACCTCAGGAAGTGGTGGATATGAATACAGTGCAGGGCTTCAAACAGGCATGGGATATGTATGAATAAGAGAGGCCATTGACAGAGCAAAGGCCGATGGCGCAATTATAAGGTAGAAAAAGAAATGGGCAGACTGGATGGGCTTTGTGGTCCTTATCTGCCATCAACTTCTATGTTTCCATGTTTCTATGTAAGAGGCATAACCACTGATTTCTCTAAATTAAGTTTGTAGTTCGAGAATTTACTAAATTCTGTTATGATGGACAAGGGTCCGAGGGCTAGTGTTTCTGTGCCCTCCCCAGCCCCTTCTCCGACTGCTGCTGGCACCGAAATCAAAGTACAGGGTCTGAAGGCTAGTGTTTCTGTGACCCCCCCCAGCCCCTTCTCCAACTGCCGCTGCTGCAGAAATCAAAGTGCAGGGTCCGAGGGCTAGTGTTTCTGTGCCCTCCCCAGCCCCTCCTCTGACTGCCTCTGCCACAAAATCAAAGTGCAGGTATGGTCTAGGATGAGGGGGATGTTAGGGTGTATTAGTAGGGGTATCACAAGTCAGAACAGGGAGGTAATAATCCCTCTTTAGAAGACACTGGTTAGGCCTCATCTGGAGTACTGCGTGCAGAGCTGGATGTCACACCTTCAAAAGGTCCGGTCCTCTTCAATGTCTTTATAAGCGACATTGCAGAAGGACTGGAAGGAAAAGTATGTCTCTTTGCAGATGACACTAAGATCTGCAACAGAGTTGATGCACAGGGTGAGGTGGAAAGGATGAGAAGGGACTTGGCAAGGTTAGAGGAATGGTCAAATGTATGGCAGCTTAGATTCAATGCTAAGAAGTGCAAGGTAATGTACCTGGAAACAAAACCCAGGGAAGAGTACACAACGGGGGTGAGATACTAACAACAACAAGAATGGAAAGGGACCTGGGGTAGTCATATCAGATGACCTAAAGGTGGGCAAGCAATGTGAGAGGGCAGCAAGGAGGGCTGGGGGGATACTGGGATGCATAGGGAGAGGCATCACCATTAGAAAACAGGAAGTTATTATCCCTCTGTACAGACAGCTGGTGAGACCCCATCTGGAGTACTGTGTGCAGTTCTGGAGACCCAATCTCCGCAAAGACATAGACAGGATGGAAGCTGTCCAGAGGAGGGCACTAAAATGGTGCAGGGTCTGCACCGGAAGACATATGAAGAGAGACTTAAGGAGCTTAATATGTATAGCCTCGAGGAAAGGAGGGAGAGGGGGGACATGATAGAAACTTTCAAGTACCTCAAGGGAATCAACAAAGTCCAAGAGGGTAGCATCTTTCAAAAAAAGAGGTGTGCAAGAACAAGAGGGCACAATTTGAAGAGAGAGGGGGCGGCTCAGAGGTAATTTAAGGAAGTATTTTTTCACAGAGAGGGTTGTGGATGCATGGAACGGCCTTCCGGAGGAGGTTGTGGAGTCAAAATCAGTGGTGGAATTCAAGCATGCATGGGATAGTCATAAGGCAATTCTGGGGGGTTGGGGTAGGAAGAAGTAGGCTGCTGGTTAACTAGGATATGCAGCTTATCCAGTAGGTAGGAAAATGGGCAGACTGGCTGGGCCAAGCGGTCCTTATCTGCTGTCAAATTCTATGTTTCTATGTTTCTATGATCTCCCAGTGCACGGAGCAGAGTGATTTGAACCTGGCACCTTTTTCTAGTGCTAAACCTGGACTCACTCTGTATAATTAATGTCATAAGGACTGTTGTCCTTCCTCGCTCCTTCTTCGGCTTGAATTTTTTGGACTGGATATCACCTCAGTATTTTCTTTTTTTGTTTGTTTTTTACGTGTTTTGTTTTTCTTTTAACTCTTTACTATTTCATTTTGTCCATCTGCCCTTTCTGATACCAGATTGTTAGGAAGCTGCCACACTGACTGTTAGCTCTGTAGCATTTTAATTCTACCTGTTGTGAGAGTTAGTTGTATATTGCCTTATTTATTCAGTTTTCTGCTCTTTCTAGCCCCTATCTCTTACCTGCTGTTCACCCCTGCTCCATCCCCTACCCTGTATTTGGCTCGCTCCTTTAACTCCTCCCCTTGCCTAACCACTTAGGCTACTATATTAAATTGATTCTCTCTCCTCTCTCTCTCTTTCAGGGTCCAAGGGCTAGTGTTTCTGTGCCCTTCCCAGACCCTTTCTCCGACTGCCGCTGCCGCCAAAATCAAAGTGCAGGTATGGACTAGGATGATCTCCCAGTGCACGGAGCAGAGCAATTTGAACTTGGTGCCTTTTTCTAGTGCTGAACCCAAACTGACTCTGTATAATTAATGTTATAAGGACTGTTGTACTTCCTTGCTCCTTCTTGGGCTTGGATTTTTTCGTCCGCCCCCTCCCCCACCTCCTCTTATTACTAAATATTCCTTTACTCTGCCCTTAACTGTCTTTGATTGGCATTACAGAATTAAAGAAATAAGATACATTCTGTGTAGTTCTGCTCCAAATGACTACTGTTGTTTGCTTTGTGCTACTGAGACTGCTGCCCTGTCCTTACTCTTTGGAAGCTTATTCCCCAATCAACATCATGCAACCTCCCCTTTTCTTAATAATACTACAGCTACCCTTCTGCTCCATTATTGCCCTGGAATATCTTACCTCTCTTCCTGTTGCTTCAGTAGCCCCTGATACCAATCCGAGGGATTTTACTTTGTCCAATCTGCTACCTCTTTCTCGTTGGCCCCTGGGCCCTGTTCTGCTTCATAGCCCTAAACTGATTTTCCACCTTATTAGAAATCTAATATGCCCTAAATGCCGCTCTTATGCTAGGACCTTTTTTACCTTCTCAATCACTGCTACCTGGGCTGTGTTCCTCTCCCTAGCCCTATCAGGTGATGTGGAGCCTAACCCTGGTCCCATGACAACTGTGCCATCTCACAGTCTGGACGGTTCCCCAGCTGGACCACACTCTAGTGGTCTAAAGATTTTCCACCTACATATAAGAAGCCTGTTGGCAAATCACGTGGAGCTAGTAGCATGGACTGCCACCCATGGGGCCTGATCTCCTTGCTATTACTGAATCCTGGCTCAAGCCTTCTCATCCTGACACTCTGTGTACCCTTCCCTCCCGGTTATAACATACTCAGGGTTGATCGGCCCTCATCCAGAAGGGGTGGCGGCCTAGCACTATTTGCCAAAATCTACTTAAAGTTAACCTTAATGCCTTGCCCCTCATTTGTGTCCTGTGAGGTACTTCATGCACTACTTCTGTTGGGAGAATCCAAGAAACTGCACATTGTCTGTGCCTACATGCCCCTTGTTTCCTGCAAACTAGGGCTCAAGGAATTCCTGGCCTTCCTACCCCCGGTCACCAAAAATAATGAAGTGATATGCCTTGGTGACTTCAATCAGGACTGGCTCAGACCTAACTCACCTTTCCTTGACTCCAATATTAGTAAGGATAACCTTTCTCAGCTAGTCACAGAGCCTACAAGACATGTCAGTAATGGAAATAGTCACACACTCCTTGACTGGATTCTTACAAATAGACCAGATAGAATATCCTCTGTCACTGTGCTACCAGACTCTATTAGTGACCATTCACCCATCACCTGTATTTGGGATGCCTGCTCCCCCTCGTACCCACCCAAAATCATCACCATGTCTGATTTCTCTGCCCTCAACACCACAGCTTTTCTTACTGATCTTCGGCATGTCGACTGGGCTCCCCTATACACCACAGACAACATTGACTTGGCTGTCGATTACTTCACCAACACTCTGTGCTCTCTGCAGACCAAGCACATTCCATTCATTTGGTGCAGGGTATGGGGACAGCCCACCAAATGGCTAACTTGACCACTTCTTCACCAGCTTAAGTTGTGGGATAAGCTCTGGACCAGATGGAAAGCATCCTCACTTCATTCTGATTTTATTGCTTATCGAACCCTGCGAAACTCATGTAAGAAAGAGATCTGTACTTCTAAAAGTAACTTATAGAGGACTCCTCCATTCCTCCTCTAGTGACCCAAAAAGGTACTGGGCACAAATAAACCATATAATGGGCCATAGTTCCTCACAAACCCCGATAGACATGCAATAGACAACATCTCCTGCAACAACCCATACACAATTGCTAACAATTTCAATTCACTCTTCACCTCCCTCCACAACCCCCCCACTGATGTACCCACCCACATCGATCCTACCAACTCTGGCCCCCACTTTACCCATCCCCCCTTGGTTCTCCGCCAGGTCACAAGGGTGGACATGTTACATGTCCTCAACAAGATGTCCCCTCAAGGGAACACAGGCCCTGATGGGCTGGAACCTAGAATCCTCAAGCATCCCTTCTTGCCACCCCTATTACACGCTTGTTCAACCTCTCCCTCAGCTCTGGGTCCATGCCTGTCTTGTGGAAAAAGGCCAGGGTTATCCCCATCTCAAGAAGGGTGACCCTAAAAACCCAATGAATTACCGCCCCATTGCTCTCCTACCAACCCTCAGTAAACTTCTGGAGAAGCTTATCCATCATTAGGTGGCCGACTATATAGCCAGCTCTAACCAGCAATCCCCTGCTCAGCACGGCTTTAGGAAGGGCGACAGCCCTCTTACAATTCACTAGTGACATCCAAACAAACATGGACAGAGGTCATCTTACTGGGGCCATTTTTATTGACATGTCTAAGGCCTTTGACTCAGTCAACCACCCCCTGTTCTTACATCAACTGGGTTCACTTGGCGCTTCCCAGTCTACCATTGCCTGTTTTTCCAGCTGTCTGCACAACCGCTCCCAGTCTGTTACTTACCAGAAAGTTCTCTCTGCCTCTACTCCATTACGTTCTGACATCCCGCAATGTTCCATTCTCGGGCCCCTGCAATTTTCTTTGTTCATAAATAACCTCCCTACCATGCCAACTCACTGTCATTCCTTACATTATGCCTATGATTTGGTACTTTATGTTTCCTCCAGCTCAATCAAATAAATAAGCTCCCGGCTCTCATTTGACCTGCATTAAATCCAAAAGTGGCTTACCTCCCTCCCACCACTTGGTACTGAACATGGCCAAGACCCAGGCTATGATCTTTGAGCTCCATAGGAAATTTGGTGCCCCCCCCGTCTCTACAGGTATCATGCCTTGATGGCTCCCCGGTAGATGTCACCCACTCTTTCAAATACCTGGGGGATCACACTGGATCTATTTCTTAGTTTCTCCCTGAATGTCACTGCATCCTGCAAATCTGTCAACTCTAAAACTGGACTGGCCTACTGGGTCCAGCATTTCTTGACCCCTGCTGCCAGGATCTCTGTTGCCCAAGGTCTACTGCTCCACGGCCTTTCCTACACTCTACCAGTCTTCGCAATGGCACAGGCTAATCTCCTTCAAACATGGGATGTGGCCTACAACAATATTTGTAGATTCGCTCTGTCTGCTCACTGCCCTAAGCATCACTGCACATTGTACTCTGATCTTCGCTGGTTGTCCCCTTCTTCCCGTTGATCCTATTCTATAGGTTGCCTAACTGACAAAATAATTTGTGCTTCTCTTCCCTCTTCTCTAGCTGCTATGCTCACCCCTGCTTACTGCTCCTGCTCCATCAGGTCCTCAACCCTAGCTCTATTCTCCGTTCCCAAATGCTTCACTAGGATGGGTGAACTTGCATTCTCCACATTCGTCCCAATTCCCACCTTGCTTTCAGGAAGGCCCTTTCCAACCACCTCACTACCCATGACACTTGCAAATGCCCTTAACAGTTTAGTTCGTGGTCACTAACTCTCCTTTGCACTTATAACCTCTTTAACTACCTCTCTCTCCCCTGCCCTTCTTTGCCATCTTTAAGCACTTACTGTAGGTTTGTTATTTGCCTCCTAGCTAGACCTAGCCTAAAGTGCTCTTCTGCACATTTACTTACTCCTGCTGTTTATGGCCCGTTTGTTACCTTATATTGTATGACTGTATAATCCTCCTATGTGCTATGTAACCCGCACCTCTGTAATTTGTATGTGTGACTGCAATGTTTTACTACTCCATGTATTTTGACTTGTACTATCTCAGGTCATGCCTGAAAATAGGCAGTATTGTTTAGTGTGCTTACCCGGTTCCCAAAAGCAAATAAATAAATAAATGCTGCATGGATAGACTTTGGGGGATGTGTCATATGCAGCAAAATATCATCTACATACACAGATAATTTAAGGTTCCCAGACCTCAAGTGTACCCCACACAGATCTTGGTTATATTTAAGTTTCAAAAGAAGAGATTCTAAGTATAAAATAAATAATAAAGGGGAAGAAAGGGCAGCCTTGCTGAGACCCAGAATGTAACAAAAAAGAGGAAGAGAATGCTCCATTACAATAAAATTTAGCCCTAGGACAGGAATAGATAATTTAACCCAACATAAAAAAAGAGGGTTGGAATCCAAAGCTTCTAATGTTGACATAAAAAAGGGACAATTAACTCTGTCAAACACTTTCTCTATGTCCAGGGACACCTGAGCAGTGGGAATATTTGAATCCCTGGAGGTGGAGAAGATATGAGATATTTTGTGTAAGTGATCAACAGAAGAGTATTTTTTCACAAACCCTACATAGCCCCACCATCCTGACTGTGCCTTAAAATAAGCTGTTATCTGCACACCGGGGGCCCTAATCCCAGGTAGTAGTGCGCAAAATTAAAAAATGTCACCCAGCAAAATATTTTGCATAATCCCTGCATTATGAGAAATATTTAATGTGTGCAAAATGTGAAATCCTGCCCCCCCGGCGAAATGTGGAATTGCACCCATGAAATGCTAATTTTTTCACCCACAGGTGAAATTCCTCATTTGAGACAGACCCGGGGGGGAGTAAAAGCTTGATAAAAAAAAGTGTTCCCCCCTCCCAAAGACCCTTCCCATCCCTGGTATCTAGTGGTCCTACCCCCAGTCCACAATAGGAAGAATCCCCCCCACCGAGATTCAGCCCTATCCCCATCCAGATAATTTAAAATATAAATACATTTCCCTGGTGTATAGCGGACTCACCCCCTGGCCAATTGCTGGCCAAATAAAGAATGCACCCCCGACCCCAAGATTCACACCTGTGCCCCCTCCTGAGCTCATTAAATAATAAAAAAAAAGCCTTTCCCTGGTATCTAGTGGACCCCCCATCCCCACCCTGTCTGGCAGTATACAGTAACCCCACCCCACAGACCCTATTACCCTGTGGGCCACCCATATAGCCCTCTACTAAGATCCACAGCTGGCAGCCTGGCTGAGCTCTTCACAAATGAGCCTGACTGTGAGTGAGCCCCGTTCAATGAATGAGCTCATATGGGGGTATGGAGGAGTGTGTGGTGAAGTGCAGTTACTGTATGCTACCGGACAAGGTAGAGGGTTTGGGGATCCACTAGACACCAGGGAAAGATTTTTACTAATGAACTATGAGGGGAGCCGTAGAATCAGGTGGGGGTACATTCTTTCATTTGACCGCAATTGGCCGGGGGGCCACTAGACACCAGGGAAATTTATTATGTGGATGGGGAACATGGCTGAATCTCAGCAGGGGAAGGGATTCTTCCTATTGTGGGCTGGGGGTGGGACCACTAGACACCAGGGATGTGGGGGTCTTTGGAATGGGGAAAACACTTTTTTCATTTTTTTTAAATATGCTTGAAATTCTGCATTTCACACTGCCAAAATTCTGCCGAAATGAGTGAATTTCACAACATATTTCACAGGGCAAAATTCTCTATTTTGGTGGAAAAATAAAATGTTGCTGCATCTCTAATCCCCAATGGCAGTGTAGTTATTTATTTAATTTATTTATTTATGTATTTATTTATTTACTATATAATCTGACACCAGGATGACCACCAGTGGTTTTGGATGCCACCCCCTAGCCTGCTGTTTTAGCAGTACTTGCTGACATCGGATACCCAATCTCTGTATCAGCATTTGTAAGCCCTCCCACAGCAGTGTGGGACACTGAGGAGCCCACCCCAGTGTCCTGAAACAGTTAATTGTTTTCCTAACTTCCTGCTACCATCCCCCAATGTCTCTTTTTCTAAAACCTGAAATAAAGAAAATGGTCCCTTGTCATCCCCCCAGCACCCTCCCCATCCCAACGCTCCTACTGAGCACCCACACAGATCCCTTACCCTATACTTACCACCAGAAGTTAAATGCTGTCATCCTCTGTGGACTGAGACATAGTCAAACTGTGAAATGAGGAATAAAGGTAAGTGCCATATTATGTATTTCAAGGATGTTTTGAACTTATGTTCATAACTTTGCCATTTTTAGGAATTAGTTCACCAGATATTCAACATGGCCTTTTTGGGACCCCACCTCATGAACGCTGGCAGTATAATTTCATTAATCATGCCTGGAATGTGATTTCACTGCCACTGTGTGAAATCACCTTTTGGGACTGAATGACAAAATTTCACAGTGTTCATGAGGTGGGTCCCCAAAAAGGCATGTTGAAAATTTTATGAAAAATTCCTAAATATGGCCCTGTTAATAGTTGCTCATTGACATTTTCTACACAAGCATAACTTGATAAGTTAAATATTTTGACTCACTTTTCTATAGTCATTTTTTCACACCACCCCATAAACAGTACAGCTGTTAGTTTTTGCATCCTATCCAAAATGTGTTTTTGCACCTGTGATGTGGAATGACATTTTGGCATGTATTTGAAAATTTTCACCTACAGGGTTTATGAGGTGGGGTTATAAAAAGACTATGCTTGAAAGTTTGGGGTCAAAATATTGAAAAACAAAGGATTTATTAAGTAACATTGTTTGCATGGACATCCGTTGCACCACTGGGGAACACGCTGCCTTACCGTGCCAGTGAGCTGAGTTCAGGTATGAACTCAGTGAGTCAGTTTAATGGGACAAGGCTGATGGAGAAGGTGCTGCAGCATGCAGCACCAGCCCCAGCCTGGGCAAAGACAGAGTAGTGTTTTGGGGCAGATGTCACACCCTGTGGTGGATCAGGGAACCTCACCCACAAAGTATCAACATGTGTGCCAGGACCTGATAGGCCCATGCACTAGGTTAGGACTGTCTCCAATATTGTATTTATCTCATTCGGTGCCTGTGCAAATGAGAATACAATTCCACTATCAGAAAAAGAAGGGAAATTCTTTACAAAAAAACGTTGTCAATGCAGACATTAGGATTGTAGAACACAATGCGCACAAAGAAGAGAAATGAAAAACATTAGGGATTTCAGTTTCTGGAGTACTGGTGAATCAGTGTTGGGATCTTACTTGGGGTTGTCAACCCTAATGCCCACCCCCCCTCACCTGATCAGACAAGGTCAGATGTGATGTCTTCACAAAGGGCCTGTAGGGCCTTGTAGGAAGAAAGCTCCAACAGATTATGTTGGCCATACTGTATCACTATGAGGCACTAGGCTGGAGCTGTATCTTGTGCTTCAGACAGGAGGGTGTGGACTGGGGGAAGGGGTGGTCATTAGAGTCGACAACCCCTAGTAAGACTCCACCACTGATTCTTCAACACTCTGAGCACTCAAATCCCTAATGTTTTTCATTTCACTTCTTTGTCTGCTTTGCATTCTACAACCCTAATGTCTGCATTAATGTAGTATTTGGCAAAGAATATATACTACAGGGGTATGGTTGTGAACCTATAGTTAGGCTTAAAACTTCACTTGTATGTTAAATGCCAGCCAGAACAAACCCCTGGCACCATCTCTATTATTACGCTCAATATATGCAGCCTCCTTCACAAAACTGATGCCCTCCAAATCTTTACCAGCCAACATAGGCCAGACATCCTAGCAGTAGTAGAAACCTGGCTCTCCCCATCTGTCCCAGATCAGGCTATCACCCTCCCTGGCTACAACATGCTTAGGCTCGACCAGACCACACAGAGGGGTGGCAGCTGTGCCCTGTCAGGAGATCTAAACATCACTTTCAGGTTCTTGGCAATATTGAGAATGCAAGTAATCATAGACACGTTGCATACGAGTAATAAACTTATTTATTACTACCAAAAAGGATAAAATCACAGTTGCTCTAAGCAGTTCTTACCAATATGAACCAGGAGCCAGTACTAAGTGTTCCCTATACCTCAAGGTTTCTTTGTGTCTCTTGGGATCTCTGAGGTACAAGACTAGTGTCTCACATTATATACCTATGATAATTACTATGGTTACTGTAAGATAGAAAAATTTCTAGTTACAGAGATGAGACCTATTGGCCATATTAGAGGTGGCTCCATGGTCCAAGATAACATTATACAATTTTGTATAGCCATCAGTTTGTGAACAAAAGAGTTCTTATACAGAGTCTTATAAAACTCAGTGTAGTAGTACAAATCACCAAAGAGTGGCAATGCCGACTTACATATCATAATTACTCCAAGGACACAGGTGCCTTGGCATCTTACAAGTAAGAAATACACAGAAAATACATAAAAGAATAAATGTGTTAGCAAGTAAAGTGTATTACAACAATATGCATTCATATCTTGACATCTACTCTTGTACGGTTGATATCCTTAGCCCTATATGTTAGTATAACATGTACTTAAGTGCTAGCTGTCTATGGTGTACCTCTGAGGGTACCAATTAGGGTGCAGGGACCTTGTGTAACATTCCCCCCTCTTGTTGCCTCCAAGGGCAACACAGGCAAATCTAGGGAAAGGCCAGGGAGCAGTGGTCATTTACAAACCCAACGTGTAAGCTTTGTAAAGGAACTCAAGCTACTCAGGGTGTTGGCGCAATGTGCGCCATAGGCAGCGCAAAGCATAATAATCAAAATAAAGATTAAAAATGCTTGTATAATAACAAAACCTTTAAAAGTAATCTCTAACCAGTTGTTAGTCAATGTATCATTCATGTTACCATCATTAATCAATGAGAGGATAGCTTAATTGGCCTTGAAGATATTATTGCTGATGTGGATGAGGTGTGTGTCTTTCCTGTCTAAAAGTGATTTTAAAGTAAGTGTCAGCAGATCTATGTGTACATTAAAATATGGTAAGTATTCAGACAGTGTGAGCAGATAATCAGGATTACCATCAATGATGTCTGCATCTATGAGAGGGACGGGGGTTATGACGGTATGTCCAATGACAGTCTTCTGGCAGGGACAAAACAGAAATTGGGGTAATCAATAACACATGTCACAGATCCATAAGTATAGCTTTTAAAGTTAGTTATCACACAGTACTCCCCATCAGAATTATACTGAGAGTGAACAGTAGGGAGTCTCCACTTTTGCAACTGGACAGGGCAGGTGTAGGCCATCTTTGAAATCCGTGTTAGCAGGCAATGAACCTCCTCACGATACGATTGGTAGAGCTTATCCAGAGCAAAAGTTGATTCCAAGGAATCAGTGCCATTCTTGGTGATGTCATCAGCCATGGTAAAAGTCCAATCAATGCTATCTGAAGAATAACCACAAACAGGCTGAATAACATCAAATACATCACATTGGCACAAGTAAATATATTGCTTCTTCGTACAGCAGTCCATGTGTGGAGCCACCCAGCCGTCCAGGAAAGGATGGAAAACCAGTAGAGGTGGTAGATCCAGACATTCTCTGTAGATGTCATCGTCCAAATGCCTGATAGAATAAACCAGTGCAAGCTTGTCGAGCAAAGCTGTAGTGGGATCAAAACGTGGTAAAGAGACAGTAAAAGAAACAAACATGATATATGTATTTGAACACTTCTTAGTAGTGAAACAAGGACCAGTATTAGAGTGTCTGGTCACAAACCCCAAGTTCCTAGCTGTAGATAGAGGAATAGTTAAAGCTTGTTACATACACGTAGTAATACAGCCAGGGGTTTTACATAGTGGACAATACCATTTGGAAATGCGTCTGTCATGTATGATGTCAGGGACCCTTCCAGATTCTAGATCACGGAAGAGATTGTTGATGGTAGTGATGATGTATGAGCCATAGGCAGAGCAAAGTATTTCTCTAGCAATGTATTGTTTATCTGCTTCTTTATTGTTTTGTTGTATGAGTGCGTTAATCTTATCTGTTGAATCAGTGAATGCCTTAGCAATGTCGTGCATGTTGTATACAGTGTATCTTTCTTCTTGACTAAGGCCATCCACACCATGCAATAATGGGGATAGTACATTGTTAACAAAGCCAGTGGAGAATTTGACAGAATGAGCTTTGATAGCAGCAATGTCTGCTTTATTCCAAATAGACATAGCCATACCAAAAAGGCCTATGACAGTACCTGTTGCACCTGTAACATCAGAACTGTCAACTTCATGTGTCTTACCTTTATGAGTTTGATCATCAGGAGTGGGTCTTTTCCTGAAGTTGCCTCTATGTTCAGTAGAATGGACCCTGGCAATAGGGTCTTGAGTATGACTCTGAAATGCAGCTAAAATATCAAGCAATAATAAACTATAAAATGCTGATGTATTAGTATTGTGACACATACCAAATTCTTTCATATTCCAGTATGTAAGATTAAACAAAACACGTATATGCATACATTGTAAGTTATTAATCAATGAACCTGGGAGGGCAGTGGCTGTTAGACCACTACGGGGGCCAGGGGTATGCTTTGGGCATTCCAAAAGCTGTTTATCAGTGGGTGGTAACACAGAGAGATACATGGCTGCAGAAGCCATGTGGTGTACAGCACAAAATTTTCGGGCAGAATCCTTAGGTAAAGAATTACAGTACGAAGGATCAATTAAAGCAGTAATGTTGTACTAACCAGAATGTCTTAATGCAGTTTGCAACAAGGACAGAGAACCATTTGGGGATAATTTAGCATTGGGCCAACCCTCGAAAGTTCCTTTGGAGAGTTTGGCCACAGGGAGAATTTGTCCTTGTGATGTGGTTTGCCACTCAATCTGAAGGGTAGATTTATCAGGAGCAATAACAGAGGCAGTGAGGTAAACATCGGAACCTTCCTGGACAGTGATCAAACTGTCTGGTATATTGATGGAAACTCCCTCTGTTGGAGGTGCTGGAGGATCGAGGTGTCATAGGAGGTTTGGTACCATGCCTTGGATGCAAGAGATAACTCCTGAGATGAGGAGATATTGGAACAAGATAATCATCCTGTCAGGGTATCTGAAAAGCAAAATCAGACATTAGTAAGTTAGTACTATTCCGCCCAATGGGGTGAGAAAAAGTAATTAAGCTCCTTTATACAGTTTCAGCTGGTTTGCATGTAACCATTTGTCAGTCAACTTATTGTTATGCAGGAGTCTAACCTGATAGACTGCTGGACTGAGCTTGTTGACAAAGGGGTATGGGCCTTCCTACTTACTGGAGAAGGAATGGGTGGGATGTGCAAATCAGAGTACCATTACCTGATCTCCAACCTGCCAATCCACTTCTTGTGTGTCTTTGTCAAACTGTATTTTGGATTGTTGCTGGGCCTTGCCCATGCAGTTGGCAGCATACAAGTGTGTGTGTATGAGGTCTTTTCTGAGTTTTTCCACATATTGGTCTACAGACACATAGTCTGCAGAGGGGGTGTGCAGGTCAAACAACAGGTGTTCAGGTAATCTCATCTGACTTCCAGTCATCACCTCAAAGGGTCTAAGCTGGATAGTGGCTGAGGGTGTACCCCTAATCGCCATAAGGAATAATGGCAGTAGAGAATCCTAGGTTTGGGGATTGTCCTCAATGAGTTTGGAAAGCATTTGCTTAATCCATCTGTTGGCTCTTTCTACTGACCTGAGGATTGGAAGTGGTATGGTATGTGGAACTTCTGTTGAACTCCAAGGAGTTCAAGGGATTCTTTCATCAACTCACCTGTGAAACTGGTTCCTTTGTCAGAGTCTACCTTGAGAGGTAGGCCCCACCTGGAGAAAATCTGTTCCACCAGGATTTTGGCAGTGTTCTTTGCAGTGCATGTCTTAGTGGGGAAAGCTTCAACCCACTTAGAAAAGAGATCAGTTACCACAAGAGCATACTTATAATTTGGCTGGTGTTGGTCAGAGGGCCAATAAAATCAATCTGTATGGCATGCCAAGGGCCAGAGTGTTGTTGTGGTAAGAGTTTGACATTTTGTTTGGTAGGGATGGGGTTATTTTGTGCACAAATGAGACAAATGTCTATGTACTGTTTAACATCTTTGGTGACACCAGGCCACCAGGCGGTGGTCTTAAGCCTTTGAAGGGTATTTTCCACTCCCTGGTGTCCACCAGTGGGTGTATCATGCACTTGGTGCAAGAATTTGGATCTCATATGTCTGGGGACCACCCACAACTTGGTGATGGGATCATCTGGTTGGTACCAGATGAGCTTGTCATCTGGTGACAAGTGTAACTTACCTTCATGCCTCCGGTAGGGATTATGTATGGGGAGTCTTTCTTCGGTACTCTTGTCAAGGAACCTGGACACTTCTTTGAGTTCAGTATCAATATGTTGGGCTCCTGAGAGGTCCAAGGGGGGGGAAGGGTTCAGGTTTCTTCCTGATTGCTGCAATCTGTACAGCCACATTGGCCTCTGGATGGTCCATCATCTAGATGTCCCCCCATTGGAACCCCTTCCTTGGCAAGGGTGTCTGCTGTGTCACTGAAGGCATGGTAGGGGTCATGGAGAGAATGAGCTTTGACTTTATGTACATCGAGTTTGTGTGCAAATTTTTGTGCCAGTGAATGTATGTATATTACCAGTTACTTGTACTTCACTGGGCTGCCATCAGAGGAGAGGAAGGAGTTCTTCTGCCAGAAAGGAAGACATTCTGTAAGAGAACAACAAACCCAGTTAGAGTCTGTAAAGATAATAGTATCCTCGGTCCCATGTTGGATGAACTTGAGGGCACAGGCCACCGCTGCCATCTCTGCACATTGTGATGATGCTACACTACAGCGCTTAGATATTTTAACAGTGTTCCCGTAAGGGTAAATCATCAGAATACCCATCCCTGCGATTTGTTCTCCCTGATGGTGGGATGCTGAACCATCAGTAAAGACGCAACACAAAGAGGTATTATCAAGTAGTTGTGACGTGGCAGGGAAGAAAGGACCTGGATCTGGAAGATCAGGTGACTGCAGTGTACAGTCATGGGATTCTCCTTGGGAAAAGGAGTCCATGAGCCAGCATAGATGGAATTTTTGTCGGTTGTACCTGTATGTCTCCATCCTGGAGAAGAAGCGACCAGTGTGTCAGTCTGGTGTTGGAAACTGACCCATCCTTCACTCTGTCTGAGAGCAGAAAGGTAGTTGGGGCGCGATTGGTGTTGATCAGTGGAGAGTACCCAATGATATACAGGTAGTGCTTGACAGCCCAGTAGGTGGTCAGAAGGTTCCTTTCACAAAGACCGTACTTCTGTTTCACTGGGGTCAAGAGCTGTGATGTGTATGCAATGGGTCTCAGGGTGCCATGAACCTTCTGGGCCAGCACTGCTGACATGGCAATGTCAGAGGTGGCACATTCCAGATGGAATGGTAGTACTGGATTGGGGTTGACCAGAGCTGGGGCGGAGGCCAAGACCTGCTTCAGTGACGTCACAGCCTGGGTGTGTATAGGGCCTCAAGTCCATGGGATGTCCTTTTTGAGTAACTCATACAGAGGAGCAGCTTTCTGAGCAAAATCACAAATAAAATCTCTTGAATAATTCACCATACCTAGAAACCTTCGAAGAGTTGCCACGCTGGTAGGCAATGGCAAGTCCTGCAATCCCTGTACCTTCTTCCAGGTAGGACTTCGACCTTGGTCAGTTATTGTCAGACCTAGAAAGAGTACTTCTTTCTGACATAGTTGTGCTTTTGCTAGATTGCATTTCAAGCCTGCTCTCTGGATGAGTGTCAGTAGTTCGTCTAAGAGATCCAGATGTTGTTCCTGTGTGGCTGTTGCCAAAAACAGGTCATCCACATATTGCAAGAGACATTGGGGAGTAGAGAAACTCTCAAGGGTGTCTATCATATGCAGATGGAACAGGGATGGGCTATTATGGAATCCTTGCGTCAAGCAAGTCCACATGTACTGTCTTCCTTCAAGTGAAGGCAAACTTATATTGACTCTTAAGGGCCAATGGTAATGACCAAAAGCCATTGGAAATGTCGAGAGCACTGAACCATTTCAGGTCAAGGGTCAAGAGTCATAGCACATCAGGTGATGATGCCACAGTTGGGGAACAACTGGGGGTGACCTGATTCAGTTTCCTGTAGTCGATAGTAAGTCTTCAGGTGCCTGTGGGTTTTTTTCACGGGCCACACTGGGGAGTTGGCAGTGGAAACACAAGTTCTGATTACTCCTTGCTTGAGGAGTGACTTGATTGTTTCTCTAAGAGAAGGCAAGGCCTCACTTGGAAAAGGGTATTGCCTTTGCCTCTCATATGCTGGGCCTGGCACTTCGATGACAGTGTGCATTCTACCACAGTCATGTTTGTTAATTGCAAAGGCCTCCAAATGTCATTGCAAAATGGGGAGAAGCTTTGGGAAAAGTTCATGGGTTTTGAACAAATCTATGACATACTCCTTGTCATTGGCAGATATTGTTGCCACATCATGTGAATCAGGAATCAAAATGGTACGACATTGACCCCGAATCTGTATCAGTAGCATGTTAGCTAGATCCACCACACAGCCGTGTGGTGCGAGGAAGTCAATCCCTATGATACTAGAATAATCATGCATTATCATTAGTTGGAAAGTGTGTGAGGCCTTTAGATGGCCTAGCTCTACCGGTAGGAGTAGAGAACGGTATGCAGGTAGCCTAGTACCATCAACTCCTGACATGTTGGTCCTCCGTCCAGTGGACCAAGGGGATGTGTCTGGATGCTCATCATGTAATACAGATACAGCTGCACCTGTATCTAGCAAGACTACTAGTAGGCAGCCCCTGACCTCAGCCTCAGTGCAGGCCTTCCGTTTGTATCCAAGACTAGCTTGTTTACAATCCAGACTGGGGCCTGTAATTGTCAATCTGTACTGCTGGGAGCATGGAGAGGTTGGGCCTGACTCTTGTGAATCACTTCACCATGCTGCACTGATACTATATAGGGAAGAACTTCTGGGTTCAGGCCCGTATGAGCCTGGAGGCCGGTACTACCAGTATCCCCATGACCTGTTGGGGTCTGGGTCACCAGTTGTACTGCTGCAAGGGCCTGTGCGGGAACAGCATCCGCTACAGAGTGCACTTGTCCCAAGAGCTCTCAGAATTTCCATTTTTCTTCGGCTATCTCCCTATATGAAGGGCCAGTTCTTTGTTGTTGTGGTTTACCTTAACCCTTATGCTTTTTATTCTTATGCCAATTCCAGTTCCCACCCCATTGCTGTTGCTGTTGTAGTTGTTGTTGATGGGTCTGTTGGGGGTGTTGGTTATCAGCTGGAGGGGCTTGCTGATTTTGGGCCTGTTGGTGTTGGTCCTGCCCTTCCACAGTGTAGTGCCTCGTGGCCTCTGAAGCAGGCTCCATGGTGGCCACTTTCTTGGAACCGGAGCCCAGATCACAGATGTAGAGTTGGTAAACTCTCTTGGTTTTCTGAAGGATGTCAACAAACCTATCCGTATTGAGGTAGGTGGTTGGCTCTACATTTTCTCGTACTGCTGGAATCATGTTCCTAAGGAACAGGGTCTTATATTCAATAAGATCTACATCCTCAGCTTCTTGTGCCAAGTGTTTTCCTGCTCAGTAGGCCATCCAAAGTCTCTGGTGGTAAGTTGCTGGACTTTCCTTTGCATTCTGTTTTACAGGGTATGCAAGCATCACTCCTACTACACCTGGGCTGTGAGCAGAAATGAGCTCAGCTGCAACCTCGTCAAAAGTGGCGTTCCCATCCTGGCGGATGACATCAGGGAGTTTGGCCCACAAACTAGGATCGATGGTTTGATGTAGTATTTGGACCTGGTATTCTGCAGCGAGGCTAAGCATCTCACATTTGGAAAGCACCTTTTCTAAGTGACAGCTGAGGTTGTCGGACGGATTCATCTGACCGATACTGTCAGTTATTTGCTGAACAGAGTAGGCCATTTGTAGGGGATTACTGGGTCGATCAGGCAGAGGTAGATTGTTTTGGGTGCTGTCTAGTGCGGCCTGAGCTGCAGCCTCAGCTGCACTGTGGGCAATACCCTCCTGAGTGCCAGCGTTCTGCTGCCTAATCTGGGTTTTAAAAGCCCGCTTACTTCTCTCAGGAAGAGGTACATTGCCTATCACAGTTTCAATCATTGTTTCTATCTCTTGCCTATCTTCCACATTAACAATGTCTATCGGTGGTGCCGTTGGGACCAGGCCTGGGCCTGCTCCCCCCCATCAGGGGGGCCTCCATGTTGGTGTCTCCCATGATGGGCGTCACAACGTCGATGACGTATGACATGATGAGGGTGTAGTGGGGACCCGCCATGTTGTGGATGGCTAGGTGGGGTATCTGGGCCATAGTAGGGGTGTGACTGGAGTTGTATTGAGAGATGTCATCATCTGATAACTCCCCTTCAGATGGCATATGTAAGGCAGGGGTTACACCTTCCATTGCCTTAACATGTCCAGCAAGAACCTCCCACTGATGGCACAGTTTCGCCATCTTGGTTTTACATTCAGCATGACTCACAGTTGCAACATCAACCTCATCTTGCTTTTGCTTTTGCAACACTCTATATGCGGCACTCAATTTGTGATTGTCCCTAGTAGCCACTTCTAAGTCATTACGTACTGGTTTATCTCATCCTGTAGCTCTCCCATCTCCTCACTTAACTGAGCATTTGCAGCACTTAGCAAATCATTCATATGCAATGCCTGTCCCTTATCCTGTTTCAAACTTTCACACTCCTGCTTCAACATACAAAGTTCCTGTTCTCCAGCTTGAGCTGAATGATGCAAAAGTGAATCCTTTTCATTCCGTAGAATTTGGAGTTCAGACTCCAAGTTCTGCTGCAGGCTAACACATTCTGTTTCCTGCAAACCCATCTGTTGCTTAAGAGATGAAATTTGCAGATCAAGGGTTCGAAACCTCACTTCAGAGGCTTCCAGAGCAGCATAGATAGCCGTGACCATCGACCCTTTAGCCTGACGCTTATTGGCTGATTGTCTCATCTCCGTGTACTGGGTTGAAATCCCCAGTATAGGGTTTTCAGATTGACTTGCGTCCTGCACGAAGTCAGCCCATCCTCCATGGGAGGTAAGGAAGTTCGAGTCATCGAGTCTCAGTTCTGCGCAGATATTTGATACAGTGGCCATTCTGTGGGAAGGAACGAAAAATCAAACTGTGAAAAAGGTGCCGTGCTGTGTATCGATCCACAGCAAAAGCACTTTATACATAGCCAGGCTACTGTAAAAGTTGTAGACTTACAAATCAAAGCTGTTATAGAGTGAGTCGAGTTGGCATCGGTCACACCCGATAGGATGACAGCCAGACTTTGTAAGTGACTACAAATTGGTTTAAAAAAACAGGAGAGGTGATGCAGGAATGTACACCTACTGTCCCCGTGGGAAAAGGGAAAAGTTATAGCAACAAATGAAAACTTAAAAACACCAAATATAGACTGCACTTTGTCAGGAGGTCTAAACCTCACTTTCAGGTTCTTGGCAATATTGGGAATGCAAGTAATCACAGACACGTTGCATAAGAGTAATAAACTTGTTTATTACTACCAAAAAGGATAAAATCACAGTTGCCCTAAGCAGTTCTTACCAATACGAACCGGGAGCCAGTGCTAAGCATTCCCTATACCTCGAGGTTTCTTTGTGTCTCTTGGGGTCTCCGAGGTACAAGACTAGTGCATCACATTATATATCTATGATAATTACTATGGTTACTGTAAGATAGAAACATTTCTAGTTACAGAGATGAGCCCTGTTGGCTAAATTAGAGGTGGCTCCATGGTCCAAGATAACATTATACAATTTTGTATAGTCATCAGTTTGTGAACAAAAAGAGTTCTTATACAGAGTCTTACATAACTCAGTGTAGTAGTACAAATCACCAAAAGGTGGCAATGCCGACTTACATATCATAATTACTCCAAGGACACAGGTGCCTTGGCATCTTACAAGTAAGAAATGCACAGAAAATACATAAAAGAATATATGTATTAGCAAGTAAAGTGTATTACAACAATGTGCATTCATGTCCTGACATCTACTCTTGTACGGTAGATGCCCTTAGCCCTATATGTTAGTATAACATGTACGTAAGTGCTAGCTGTCTACGGTGTACCTCAGAAGGTGCAAATTAGGGTGCAGGGACCTCGTGTAACAGCCCTATACCACAAAGACTCCATCCTGGGGCACCAAATCAACACAGCCCCACTGTTGACTACGGTGCAGATTCTCCCCATCAGAGTCCTCCTTGGTGCCCACAACAAAGCCCTCACTGTCGTTACAGTGTACATACCACTGAAAGAACAATGTAATGGTCTCTCAGCCATCCTGGATTTCACACACTTACTCCCATCTGACGCTGAAACTGTACTGCTAGGAGACTTTAACATAAACTGGCCTGCTGCTGAAGCAGGAGCATTTAGGGACTCTGTTGCAGCTGCAGACCTCTCTCAGATGGTAGAGTCACCAACTAGAAAGAAGTATAAAACAGGCTCCAGCACCATCCTGGACTGGATCCTAACCAGCCACCCTGCCTGGATCTCCAAAACCACTGTCCTCCCAGACACACTCAGTGACTACTCCCCAGTCAGGTGTCTCTGGTCTAATAAATTCATCAAACCACCTCCAAAAACTGTCACCAGCAAGCTTGTACCCTGTGGGAAATTAATTTATCTCAAGGCGCACCTCCTCCAACAAGACTGGACACCGGTTCACTCAGCTACAAATGTGAACATGGCTCTGGACCACTTTATCAATATCTTTAATGAAGCATGCAACATTTTTGCTCCTATTATAAGGCAGAAGGTTAAAGCACTCCGTAACCCCTGGATCACCGGAGACCTTCTTAGGCAACTACAGGAAAGAGATCACCTTTGGTCACTCGCCAGAGCCTCTGGGAAACACGCTGACATCACCAACTACAAACGTGCAAGAAATGACTGCACTAAAGCAATTCGGGATAAGAAATCAGCCTATTACAAGAATGCCCTCACCAACTCCTGGGGAAAGGGAAGAGATTTCTGGAAAAACATAGAAGAAATCACTGGGCAGCAGATAAAATATACCCTTTCAGTTCTCAGTGTGAATGGAGATATAACGCTTGACCCAAAACTTATAGCTGACACCTTCAACAACACCTTCACTGACCTTAGCTCAGTACTCCCTCCTGACTTTTAAGTCCAGAACCAGCAGTGATTCCCTGGACCTCAAACTTATATCCCTCACTCTTGATGAATTGCTTTATCCACTGACGAAGGTTTTCAATCTCTCCCTCAGCCTTAGCCAATTCCCCGAAAAAATGGAAACTAGCCACCGTAACCCCCATCCATAAAAGTGATGCCAAAACTGCTCCTGAGAACTTCCGACCCATCTCCATCCTCTCTCCTCTCTCCTCTATCTAGAGCCCTGGAGCGTATTGTCACTCAACCAGCTGACTGATTACTTTGACAAACACAACCTGCTGAGCAGGCAGCAACATGGCTTCAGAAAGAATCATAGCACCTCCACAGCACTGCTCAAATTTACTGGCACCATCCACCACTCCCTGGATAAAGGGCATCTAATTGGCACAACTTTCATCGACCTAACAAAAGTCTTCGATACTGTCCACCATGGCCTTCTGCTAGCCCAGCTCCGGAATTTGGGTCTCTCTCCTAACTTGGTAACTTGGTTCAAAAGCTACCTAGACAACCGGTCCCAAAGAGTTAAAATCTCCAACACCCTTTCCAATCCCAGACCAGTCCACTCAGGTGTCCCACAGGGCTCCATCCTAGGCCCCCTCCTTTTCAGCCTGTCCCTAAACTCGCTTCCAGAGACCTGTTCCCAGCAGCTCATTCTCTATGCGGATGATGCAGTCATCCTGGCCTCCCACCAGGATCCCCAACAACTGCAAAATAACCTTCAACATGGCTTCACTTCAGTCGAAGGATGGTTCCTAAAACACAAACTTATCCTAAACCAGAAAAAAACAAAATCCATGATCTTTAGCATCTCACATCACGAATTCAAACAGTTCCACCTCACCATCAAAACTAAGCAAGGAGTCACACTCGAACAAGTACAATCCTTTAAATATCTTGGCATCACCCTTAACTCCCACCTCTCTTACACTGCCCACATAAATACCGTGGCTAAAGCAGCTAACATCAGGATGGGCCTGCTGTTCTGACACAGGAAACACCTAACCTCTGAAGTTTTAACAGTTGCCTTCCAGAGCTCCATCATTAGCATAATCGATTATGGATTAGTTATCTATGGCTCGGCCACTGCCTCCTACCTTAAGCGGATTTCTACCACCCTCAATAAGGCCTGCAGTCTCACCACTGGATCTCACCATCTTACCCACATCTGCGACTTTTACTCTCTATCGGGGTGGCTACCGCTAAATAATCATATTAAATATCAAATCTGCATCACAGCGAAAAGAATAATGATGGGCAATTCCCCTCCTGGAGCCTGCTCTCTCATCAGTCTCAAGACCAACAACTGCAACACCAGGAAATCCAGACCACACCTGCTGCAAATCCCACACTGTCGGACATCCCAAGGCCAAAGGTCCTTTTCTTATTGGGCACCTAGCTGGGTAAATAATCTCAATAGTGACATCACGACCCTGGCAACTGTGGGTGTTTTCAAGACCAAACTCTGCCAAGCTCTTCTGGCCTCTAACTCTTGTGACTGCTATTAACCAATCCCTCCTTGAACTGACTCCCCATTTACCCTACCTCCTAGCACTTACGCCTCCTCTGCCCAACTTATGCTCTTATCCTATCCTCCTCTTGACAAAACTGCCCTGGCTGCCACTTATACCCCCCTATTACCTCCCACACTCCCACTCCCACCTCCCCCTTTGTGTCCATCTAGATCTCAATGTTACCCTTCCCCATGCCTCTCCTGACCTCTGTGTACCATCTTTGTGTTTGATCACTTGTAAACCTTGTATTTTTCATGTCAAAACCTACTTTGTTAATGATTGCTTTGCACTATTATTGTAACTCCAAGACTGTACACCCTGATGGGGAACCTTTGTAAAAAAGCCTCGGCTCAAAGGTAATTGTAATCCTAGATTTGAATAAACAATAAATGTAAAAGTTTATACTCTAATAACTTCACAACAATTCAACCAATTTGCATGGAATTCTGCATGCACTGTTAGAGACCAAACATCTCTTGATGTGCTAAGTTTCATTCCAGTTGGATGTGTGGGTGTGGAGATACAAAGTGTCACAAAATGTGAAAATTACTGTTTATTGTTTAATTCTTTGTCATGCTGCTGAGCAAAAACAGTTTGGGATTTTGGTCTGAAATGTTCAGGGTGGAAAGGTTGTGGGTGACAGATGTGCCTTTTGAAGATTTGGTGGAAAAATATTAATCTGTTCAAATGTTATTATATTTTTAAAATGTCCTATTATTTTCAATGGGAAAGTTAAATGTGAACCTCAAAACAGGATTCTGTGTTGCAAATGGGCAAGCCTGAGTCACAAATGGGTAATCCTATTTACAAATTGGGAATCTTTCTTCTTGCTGCTGCCATTTTGTTTTTCAGTTAGCAAGGAAAAAAAAAGTAAATAATTCAAAATAATAATGTGTTGAGTAAAAAACAACATGTGTTCTAATTGTGTCCCCCTGGGCTGGATTCTGCACTTATGTGTTGAACACATGTCCTAGAATTTCTTTTTTTTAACATTATAAATCATTTTTTCTGACTAGTGATATGAAGAAAGATTCTTTTTTGTATCATGAGTCATGAAAAAGGATCCTTTTTCATGATAGCAAACCCTTTCCCTGGTGTCTAGTGGCACCCCAGCCCTTAGTTTGTGTACACATTGTTTTGGTGATGTGTGATGGCAACCCCCACCCTCAGATCACTGTCCCCATTGTTGCCCTACTGTGTAGTGGTGCTCCTCACATCCAATCATTGGCCACGTTTACCTTTTATTCACACAGCTACCAGTTGCATACTGTGTGACCCTAAGCAATTAAGTTAATTTCCTTGTGTTCCCAGGTCAGACCTCGAAACAAGCTTCGGCTTATGTGCCTTTCCTGGTTAAACCTTTTCCTCTTTCTCTCTTTCCCTAGTGTGTGCTGGCACCCCACCCTCCAATCACCATCCCTATTGTTTCCCTGGTGTCTAGTGGCACCTGCACCCTCCAACTGCTGTTCCCTTTCTTTGCCTCATGTCTAGTGGCACCCCCGCTCTCCTATCCATGTCCCCATAAGTTTGTAGTTTTCCCTTGTGCCTAGTGGTACCCCCACCCTCTGATAGGTGTCCCCATTTAAACTTTTACTTTCCCTGGTGTCTAGGGGCTCTCCTCCCTCCAATAGGCATCCAGACTGAAATACAAAAAAATAGTTCCTCAATGTCTTTTTTATAAAACCTATAAAAAAAACTGTCAATTGGCAATTCCCCCAACCCCCATCCTGACCTCCTGCTCAGCACCCACCACCCCACAGCCCCCCATACCCCCACACACCCTCACTCACCTGAACAGCTCCGTGGGTGAAGATCCACTCTGCAATCAAAGGCATGTCTTGCGCCAGCCCACCAGCGCAATGGTTGGATTTCTGCTTGTGCACAGTGACCCGGTTTGGGAACAGACTCGGGTGGCTGGAGGGCCGGCCGAGGGAGAAGGATGGAGCATCCTATGGACTGGTCTCCCTCTCTGAGGGGAGGGTGAGGATACCATCTGGTGCTTGACGGACCCCTGGCAGAGGCCAGGGGTTCTGCAGCTACTGATGCTCAACAGATTTCAGGAGGTGGGGCAGACACAAGATGTCATTGCATGTCCCTGCCTCTTGTGGGGACAAAAGGGGAAGAAAAACTCCCTGCTTCTGCCACCTCAATGACACCCACTCTGGCTCCATCGGCACTCAGGCTTACTCCCGCCTCTCCCACGTTTGTGGCACCCTTGGCCCAGAGCGCCATGACCCCACCCTGGGGGGTAAGCCAGGGGGTCTAGGAAGGATGGCTAAAGTGAGTAGTCACAGCTGGAGTCTGTGACCAGGCAGATGATCTCGGCAGTAATTGGAAGCAGGGGCCACAAATTGAAAATAAAAAAAAAAAAAGAAAAGACATGTCTTGCTGCTGGAACCAGCTACTCTAATATGAGAAACTAAGGTAAATACAATTCAATGTATTTCAGTGGGGTTTTAAACTTTGATGCATATATTGTCCATTTTTGCATATTTTGACACCAAATTTTCAACATGGTCCTTTGGGGACCCCACCTCATGGACAAAGCCACAGGAATTTTGCAAATCCATCCCAAAAGGTAATTTCATGATCACTTGGCAAAATCAAATTTTGGACATGATATGAAAATGTTCACTGCCTTTGTTCATGAAGTGGGGTCATAAGAAGGCTATGTTGAAAATTTGGGGTCAAAATATGTAAATTGCAAAGTTATGCACATGCGCTTAAATTTCACTACGCTCACTCGTACCTATGGTAATTGTAAATATTTTCACCCCAAATTTTCAACATAGACTTTTTTTTTTACATCCCCTCCTGAATGTGATAGCTGTTATTTTTCATATCCTGGCCAAAATGTCTTTTTTCACCTCTGACGTGGAATGACGTTGCAGTGGAGTGGAATAATGTTTCGACGGGAATCTGAAAATTGTCATCCCAGCATTCATGAGGTGGGGTAATAACAAGGCTATGCTGACAATCTGGTTGCTGTTTTGGCTGAAATGCTTCACCAGCAACATATACGCATCTATGGAGGAATTGGAGTTCAGGGACTGGAAGGCACTGCGCTCCCAGAGTCAAATGAGGATAGGATTATACTGTCTCAAAAAGTATGTACATTCTTTGCAAAAAAGCCCTCCATTAATGCATCAGTTAGTGTGAAACTGTCAAAAGCAAGGAAATGTTGCATTAGGGTTTCCATCCTAACACCCCACCCCCACCCTGCAGGCAGCAACAGAAGTGGGGTGTGCCTTGGGGTTGTCAACCCTAATGCTCACCCCATTCTCATATACTGTACCTGTCTCCATTTACTTACACATGGAATGGGGTGAGCGTACACCCCATTCCTGTTGCTGTCTGTAGGGTGGTGGTGGGGTGTTTCCCTACTTTTGTTGCATTGACCCTACCTGATGCATCAAAGGATTTTTTTGCAAAGAATATATAGATATACGTATAACTTAAGGACAAATACCCAGTAACCACACATCAATAGGGGAGAAACCTACCCCAAAGTCGCACTGAAGAGATGTGACTGGCTCTCCCATAGGATGTAGTGCAATGTTAAACAAGTCTATACAGTACATAGTATACTGTAATAAAAAAAAAAATAACAGAATTAGTTGGCTTGTCTTCATGGCAAGTGCTGGTGTCTTTATTGGTGGATGGGAGCATTAATGGCAAGCAGTATCATGGCTTGCAACAAGGCCCTTCTGTACAATTTCAGGTGTCATTACATTTAAACTAAAATATAAAGAAAGAAAAGGAGGAAGAAAAAAAGTAATATTTTGTATCACTGGTTCATATTGCAGTCCCCTGCATTGTCTTGCATAGACCAGGTGAGTGGCCCAACTATGGTTTTCATTTTTAAGTTGTTTTCTCAGATGTCGAGATGTTCAAGATGCCCCCCTCCATTCTTCTTTCCTGGTGTTGCCGCAACAGCATGCAGCTTTTCTGGCAGCCCCCTCCCAATGCTTTCTAAACTGCGCTACAGCTTTCAGTAGCTCCCTGATGGCCTCTACTCCACTCTTTCCCTTGCAGAGCATCAGCAGCTCATGGTACCCTATGCCCTCCCTTCATGCTAACCGCACGTTGGCCCTTGAATTGAGGCTGCTGGAAAAGCTATAGTAGTCAAGGTCATAATGGCCCAGACCCAGCAGATGGAATCATCCCTCAGCTGAGCCGAACCTGGAGACACCCAGCACAAGTGGAGTGTCAAGCTCCACCCCACAATTATATGAGCACAGCTGAGCTGGTGGGGTTTCATTTGTCAAAAAAGACAACAACAGATTGAACAGGGAACATGTGGACATGTTTGCCACCCTTCAACTGGGTCAAAGAGCTATAAGAAAAGGAAAAGAAGCAGAAGGGAAAGTTCCAAAGGAAGAAGATCAGGATCAGTATGACATCTGAAAACTGGTTGGTGGAGTTTCAGGTGTTCATCAGCATGATCTGCCAGGTTACCCCAGAAAAGAACCTTGGCCTTTGGAACTATAGGCATAAGAAAGCATGGCCTGGCTACAGTCTGATGAGGAGTTTTGGTGCCAGATGCAGACCACCCCTCCAAAGAATGAGGGGTGCCCATACAAAAAACCAGCTAGCAAATACCCAAGGTTTCCCTTTTCAATAATGAATAACTAACTAAAAAGCTGAGCATTAAATTTGATCATTGGTTGAGGGGTTTTACTCAACTGAGGCATAATCTTTTCTATCTAGTTATTAGTAGGGAAATTAATTAAATCAGACTTTGAAAAATACTGTAGTTATGGACTGACTGAATTTTCAACCTAAACATAATTGTGTTTTTTGCTTAAAAAATATCTCAGTTGTTAATTACTTGAGAATCAAAACCTAGAAAATTTTCCAGTTGTTAATTACTTGAGATTTTAACTTAGATTTGTTGTACTTTTTTGCTGTTTCCATCTCTCCAGCATATGAGAAAAGTAGTTTGCAGGGAAAGCAGTATTGTACTATAGTATGCAAGGAGAGAAGAAATATCCAAATAGTTTGTTTTTTGTGCATCTCTCGAAACCATATGCAATATGCATACACTCAAGCCTCATTTTCAGAGCAAAACATTATGGGTACACAATTCCTTGTACAAGTCAAGCTGACAAGGCTTTGACAGAACAGATATCATCATTTAAAAAGGCTTAGACATCTGATCCTGTATAGACCGAAAATGGCAAAGACAGACATTTGATTCATCCGCTTTGAGACTCCTCAGTGAACTGTAGTCATTCTCTAAACCAAGTATTGCATCAAAACTCCAGTGCACACAAGCCCAGCCTACTGGGTTCTTTTCCTGCACACAAGCTCAGCACACTGAGTGCCCCTCATGTACATAAGCTCAGCTCACTGGGTCCCCTCCTACACCCAAGCCCATGCCCAGCCCTTTGTGTCCACTCCTGCACCCAAGCCTAGCCCACTGAGTCTCTTCCTGCACATAAGCCCAACTCACTTGGTCCCCTCTTGTACACATGCCCAGCCCTATGGGTTCCATCCTGTACACAAGCCTAGTCCACTGGGTCTCCTCCTGTCCCAAATCCCAGCCCTTTGGGTCTCCCTCCTGATTATAAGACCTGCTTAATGGGTCCCCTGCTGTATGCAAGTCCAGCTTCCTGGGTCCCCTCCTGTACACAAGCCCAGTTTACTGGCTCCCTTCCTAATCACAGGCCCAGACCACTGCACACAAATACAGACCAGTAGACCTCCTCCTGCAAACAAGCTCAGTCCACTGTGTCTCCTCCTGCACCCAAGCCCAGCATTTTGGGTCCCCTCTTCTATTCCAGTCCAACCCAATGGGCCCCCTGGCACCCAAGCCCAGACCATTAGGGCACCTCCTATACATAAGCTCAGCCCACTGGGTCCCATCCTACTCCCAAGTCCAGTTCACTGGGTTTCCTCCTGTACATAAATGGAGCCAACTAGATTCCCCTTCTGCACTCAAGACAGCCTGCTATGTCCATATCCTGTAAAAGTGCTCAGCTCACTAGATCCTCTTCTGTATACAAGACCAGCTTGTTGGATTCCTTCCTACACCTAAGCCCAGCCCACTGGGTTTCCTCCTCTACACAAGTCCAGCCCACTTGATCCCCCTCTTGTGCACAAGCCCATCCCACTGAGTCTCCTCCTACACCTAAGCTCAGCCAGTTGAGTCCAGGTCCCCATCCCACAAGAGAGTACAGCCATCTGGGACTCCCTTCTGCTCAAAATTCTAGCTCTCTGGGTTCCCTCTTGTACTCAAGCCAAACCCACTGTGTCCTTTCCTGCACACAAACCCAGTACTCTGGTTCACCTCCTGCAATTAAGCCCTGCACTCTGGGACCCCCTCCTTCACCCAATCCCAGCCCACTGGGTCCCCTCATGCTCTCATGCCTAGTCCTATGGATCAACCTCCTGCACACAAGCCCAGCCCACTTTCTCCCATTCTGTAACCAAGCCCTGCCTAATGTGTCTCCCCTTACACTGATGCCCAGCCCAGTGGATCCCCCTTGGCACCTGACCCCAGGCCACTGGGTCCTTCTTTTACCCAAGCACAGCCCAGTTGATCTTCCCTAAAATAAAACCCAGTGGTTACCCCCTGCACATACATCCAGTGGGTCAACTGATCAGCTGTTTTAATTATGAGCAAGTGCACAAGTGCATTTGTTCAGAAGAAGGTGGCTGGCCATAGGGGAGGGTGGGATGGATCAGTCAACTTCTTCATCTTTATAGTAACTACTCACTGACTTTTGAGTGTTGGGAGAAGGTTGAGAGTGGGAGGAGTGTATTGCCATGGTTGGGAGGGAGTCATATTTGATTTACAGTAGTGAAAATAAGTCCTGTGAGGTGGCATCTGGCTGTGGAGGCTGGTGAGTTGTGCCAGTCACCCATCATGGAAGATTTTTTTAAAATATATTTATTTATTTATTGAGTCAATCAGATTTACAACCTTTAAGTCAAAGACTCATTTACAAAGGCTCCTCCTCAGAGTATAATACATCAGTATGCATGCAGTATACAATAATACAGAAGTGGTCAAAAGAAACAGTACTTGACCAGTACATACAAAGGGGGGGGTGAGACCTGTACAATTGGCTAGCTGTAAAAGTTCATCTAAGGAGTTTGTACATGACAGCAGACAGTATAAGGAGATAAGGAGAGAGGTCTGAGCATTTAGTTGCAATACAGGCCCAACTAAGGGGCTTGTACGTGCCATAATGCAAGCAGTTGGGATATCGACTTTGTCATAACACAGTCTGTTTTTTTTTTTGAGCATAGACAACAGTGGGATACAGAGCACTATGGCCCAAGCTTGCTCCATGTAATAAGGGTGATACTGATGGTTTATGTGCACCTGCTGGAATCTACATCCCAGCACTAATTCAGTGATAGGATCAATCAGGCAGGGCTGGCCAGTATCAGATTTGGCAGGTATTGGAGGTGCTGTGCATCAACCAAGTTTAGTTGGAGCACTGGCAGTGGCAGTGGAGAGTATGTGGTTTTTGAGGGAAATTTTGAAAGGGCCTAGTTTGGTGACAAAGGTAATGGCTGTGGGGAGTTGATTGTACCATAGTGGGGCTCTGTAGGAGAAGGACCTTTTGGCCAGTGAGGTCACAACCCTGGGAACAGCCCATATCAGTTTATTTGCTGAGCTGGTATTTGCTGAGGCATGAGCACAGCAGTGGGAGGCAGAGACACCAAGGGGGGTTAGCCCTAGCTGAATTTTTTTGGTGAGGAGACTTGTTTGGTACTGAACTCTTTCATCTAAAGTGAGAATGTTAGGGCATACAGGGTGCAGCTGTGGGTACGCCAGTCAACACCGGCGAGGAGTCTGCAGGCTTTGTTGATGGCTAAGTGGATTTTATTTAGAGCTGTGTGGTCAGCTGCTGCATATATAGTTAGTCCATAATCAACAAGAGAGAGAGAGAACTGAGGAGGTGACAGCAAGGTTAAGTGCCTCTGGCAGTAGGCAGTCTCTATGACGATACAGTAGTCCTGTGCAAATATTTATGGCGGATGAAAGGTTATTGATGTGTGGGTGGAAGGAGAGTCTAGGATCAAATGTAATTTGTGGGTACAGACCTGTTCCAGTGGGAGGAAGGCTTTGGAGAAGATTTTTAGTTGGGCATCGCAGATCTTGCTCTGTCGGTGGGCAAAGAGCATGGACTTTGTCTTTTTTACATTGACCACTAGTTTGTGGTCAGTAAACCAGTTCTCAATGTGGTTGAAGGCAAGTTGCAGGGAGGACTGTAGCATTGTGGGATCTGGATGGGAAGTGAACAGTACCGTGTCATCTGCGTAGAGCAGGAGATTACTTGGGCAGGATATTGGCAGGGTGTTCAGGAAAATGATGAATAATAAAGGACCATGGATGGAACCCTGGGGGACTCCAGAGCAGACAGGCAGAGTAGATGAGACAGTGTTGTTTATCTTCATGCTTTGGGACCTATCTGAGAGGTAACTTGTAAACCATGAGATGGGCCCATGGGACAGCCCGGTTAGGCGGACAGTGTTTGGGAGCAAGGAGTGAGAGACTGTATCGAACTCTTTCGACTAGTCTATAAATACAGCTCCTGCTAGGTGTTTCCTATCTAGGGCATTGTGCAGTGAGTTATAGAACTCTGTGAGGGTGGTTGTTGTGCTATGCCCTGCTATAAAGCCGTGTTGTTCTCTGCATAGTATGTTGTGCGTAAGTAGGTAGTCAGTGAGCTGGGTAGCAACGATTTTTTCCAGAGCCTTAGAGAGTGGTGGAAGAATGGAGATGGGCTGGTTATTATTGGGTGAGGTAAGGTCACCACTCTTCAGTATTGGCATGATGGCAGCCATCTTCTAGTCGGTTGGAAACTGACCCAGACAAACAGAGAGGTTAAGGAGCCAATTTAATGGAAATTGTGGGTGCTGGGTGTGAAGGATTCTAACAGAGGGTGGGTGAACTGGGGATGTTTATCTTACAGGATATAGGGTGGGGGCTGTTTCTTTCTTTTTTTTTTTTTGTCAATATTGTATTTTCCAAATACATTAGGAAGGAATAGTGCATTGTTTGTGACATTTGGAAAATACTATTTGTTACTCACACACCCCTAGTAGCTTGCTTTTTTTGGATTAAAAGAGTATAAATGAGTAGATCCTTTAAGGACATGGCAGAAAGAAAGAAAGAAAGAAAGAAAGAAAGAAAGAAAGATCTTTATATATTTTGGGTTGTCTAAGAGAAGAGCTTACTACAAAGGGTCCGATGCATGTCACTTGAATTTCTGCAATGGTTTTAGACACTGAATACAAATCTACTCTGTTGTCTCTGTAAAATACACTCAAGAATAACTCCCATCATGCATCAGGTGTTTCCTGACTTCTCTTACAAAAATTTATTCGGAATACCATTGTAGTAGTAAGTAGTAGTAGTAGTAGTAGTAAATCATTTTTTTTTCATGTACGAATAATTGGATACATTCAATTGAGCAATGCTCATTTTCAATGAAGTTCCATATTACATTAAAAAAAAAGGTTCCACATCAAATAACATAACACCGGTCACTAGTACAACACGTATGATTAAGACAATTAACAATACAATAATAAATAAAAGAAAAGGAAAAAAGAAAAATTAAAATAAAAACAGTCAATCACATTATACAATACATACTTTTAAAGTGCTAACAATTATTACATGTTGTGGTATTATTTAGAACAGATGTACACCATTTCCTTAGTTCACTTTTATTATAACTGGTTCTATTACTTCTCAAATCTGAAGGAGATTTATTCCATAAGCTAATTCCTCTAGCAAGTACAGATGATCTTCCAATGTTCAAATTACATTTAATTGGGACAAATTGAATTCCAGCAGAGGCCCTTAAGCTTTCCTTTGTTTTCCTAACCTCAAAAAGGTCAATAATATAATTAGGTACTTCCCTATACCAAACCTTAATCATAAATTGTAACAAATGTACTGTAAGTCTCTTCTCACTACAGGTCTAAGCCAATTTAATTCCCTAAAGAGTATACACCTATGAGTTCTGTGGGGGTCATCCAATACAAAGTGAGCTAACCTACAGAAAACTGAATCCACTCTACCTATATGCTTTTCAATAGCCCCACCATAAAGCAAGTCACCATAATCAATCACTGGGAGTAGGAGAGAGTTAACCACACTCAATCGGACCTCTCTAGTCATGAAGTTTTTATATTTATATAAGGCACCCAACTTCCTATTTGTATTTTTTATAAGGGAGTCTATATAAATATCCCAACCTAGGCATGGATCTAACCAAACACCGAGGTATTTGTATGAATCCACCTGCTTAATGGCAATGCCATCCACAGTATTGATTTCCAAATGTAGATCTTGTTTTTTATTATTATTATTTTTAAACAAAAGTGACTGTGTTTTATTAGCATTTAAGATAAGATGGTTCATCTTAAAGAAATCCTGTACTTCATCAAAAGTCAATTGCAGCCTCATATTGATCAACTCTAGAGTATCTCCCTCAACATATAATATGGTGTCATCTGCGTACATATGACACCAGGCGACCGTTGATGCAATTTTAAGTTCATTCATATAGATGTTAAATAACGAAGGCCCCAAGATCGAACCCTGCGGTACACCATTTTTCACCTCCAGTACATTAGATTTATAAGAACCCACTTCTACAAATTGGCTACGACCCGTTAAATAGGAAGAGAACCACTTAACTGACTGAGGGGACAAGCCGATCCCGCTGAGTCTGGACAGGAGCACCCGATGGTTAAGGGTGTCAAATGCCTTTGAAAGATCTATAAACAAGGCTCCTATCATGAACCTCCTGTCCAGACTCAGCTGGAGATCACTTACAACCCTTGTCAGAGCTGTTTGTGTACTGGGATGTGCCCTAAAACCCGATTGAAAAGATGTCAATTTATTATTATCCTCAAGAAATCTTTTCAGCTGGCAAGATACAATCTTTTCAAATATTTTGGAAATTTGAGATAAGAGCGAGATGGGCCGGTAGTTGCCCAGCTCGTTCTTATTACCAGATTTAAATATAGGTCTAACCTTTGCAATCTTCCATCCATCAGGAAATTCCCCACTTTCAATAGATAAATTAAAAATATAGGCCAAGGGATATGCCACGCAAGGTGCTGCATATTTTAACAATCTAGGTGGGATCTCGTCTGATCCTTTCGCTTTAGAGGTGTCTAGTTTCAAAAGTTCAGAACGTATCTCTTCCGGGGAAATATGGGCAAAATCAAAGCCACCTATATCTCTGTCATCTATACTGGTATCTATAGGATTTGACTTCAAGGTCTCATTTTGGTCCCAATAAGCCCCATCTAAGGAGCTTGGTAAGGCCACCTTAGAAAAATAGTCATTAAAAGCATCAACCATTCCTTTTCCCAAAGGCAGTACAATACCATCCTTCTTTATTTTGTTTACACAAGTCTGTTTATTTTTCCCCATTAAATTCAAAATAATTCCCCAGAACCTCCTTGAATTCTTTTTATGATTAACCTCCAATTTAGAGCAAACAAACTGTTGTTTAGTAACCTTAATTTTAGTAGTATATAAATTTCGAGCCTGTCTATAAGAAACCCAATCCTGATTTAACATTGTTTTTTTTTTGCTTTCTTCCATTTTTTATTCCTATGGTTCCTAATTTTATATAACTCTGGGGAAAACCAAGCATTACCTTCATTTTTTGACATTTTTGATTTCAGGGGTGCATGTTTATAACAAATGTACATGAACTCACTTAGGAAAAATTCCCAGTCAGCTGATGATGTAGGTATCAATTCCAGTCTATTCCAGTTTATATTTTTAACATCAATCATGAAGCTAATATAATCAAATTTTTTGAAGCATCTCCAAAATATTTTTGACTCAGCAGCAAATTTGACTATATTATTTCTAATCGAATAAATAACTTGATGGTCTGAAAAAGATTCTGGAAGGACTCCTGCCTTAGAATAAAACTGGGGACAATTTGTAAACATCATATCCAAGAATGTAGATCTCTTAGGATCTCTGTGATTGATTCTGGTTGGTTCCAGGATTAACTGAGTCAATCCCAGTCCAATCTGGAAATCAACCAGTTCATGATTCACATCAACAGTCAGCCTATCAACATTAAAGTCTCCAGTTATAAATAATTCATGGGAATCTCAAAAACCAAACAAAAACTCATATAAATCTGAAAAGACCTGTACTGTAACCTTAGGTGGTTTATATAGCCCTATTAACAATAAAGGTTTTCGAAAGGGTACCTCTATCTCCAGTGCCAACACTTCCAATCCGTTACTAGGAAAGGGATAATTTACCTCATGCACAGTTAAATTACAATCAATATAAACGATAATTCCTCCCCCCCTTTTTTGTCCTGTCCCTTCTAAATAGTTGGAAACTTTCCAAATCAATAGATGTATTCTGGGTTCTACCATCCAACCAGGTTTGACTTCTTTAACCCAATTCCTAACTTCGTCAAACTTGTTTCTCAAACTCCTAATGTTTAAGTGAGTAATAATTATAGATCCTTGTTTCACATTAATTTCTTTTTCATCATATAGCATATTAGAAGGACCTTGGTTTGGATGTACATCACCTCAAGTTAACAAACAACACACAAGTTTAATAAAAACACCCCTTAAATTCAATTTTTGTATTTTTTTGTGAAACAGGCCTTTACAAGGTCTATTTCCCAAAAGAAACAAAGACTGTGGAGCAATTTTCACCAAGTAAACTCTAAAGAATGTATTAAAGCATACATTAGGTAGAATTTCAGATGAAATGTAGATGTTCTGGGAAATATTCAGTAGAAGGATGATACTGAAGATCAGTCAATGTTCCTGTATAACTATGTGCAGACTGTAACACACTAAACATGTTAATTCCAAACAAACACATTAAAATATTTAAAACAATCATTTTGCAGGATCCTCCCATTAACATTCCAATTGCTGAAGTTTAGCCAACGACCAAAAGCATACAGCAACCAGGAAAGAAAGCAGTAATGTAAAACTAGTCAACATAAACTAAAGCTAGAATACTTACAGTCCTTCCAGGGAGCTGCAATACTTGGGTCAGTAAGCAAAGCACAATAAAACTTTTTCTATTTAAATATCACACCTAGAAATATCCCGCAAAACTAAAACAACTTTTTAGTCCTAGGTACAATCAACAACCCCTCAGTGTGTTTCTCTGCCGACGCCACTCACACTTGCGCTACGCACTTGCACTTGTAGGCAGTGCAGATATTTAAAGTTAGCGCCAGCTCCTCCTGTTTGCTGATGTACAGCTACTGGCCCACCTCCAAGCCCCCACACCAGCTGATTTAGTAGCCCAGTGATTACAATACGGGCAGGAGAAAGCAGTCAATAAACAGCGTGTGCAGGATAACAGTTCAGTGCAAATAGGCAGTCAGTAATAATGTATGATGAGGCAAAAATACTTAAGTTCAGCTGCTGGCAAAATGCTGTAACAAGCCCCCGACCATCTGCACTCATCCTCCGCTTGATGTTATGGCATGGAGGAGTCTGCTCGCGCTTGTAGGCAATGCAGATATTTAAGGTTAGTGTCAGCTCCTCCTGTTTGCTGACGTACAGCTACTGGCCCGCCTCCGAGCCCCCACACCAGCTGATTTAGTAGCCCAGTGATTACAATACGGGCAGGAGAAAGCAGTCAATAAACAGCGTGTGCAGGATAACGGTTCAGTGCAAATAGGCAGTCAGTAATAATGTATGATGAGGCAAAAATACTTATGTTCAGCTGCTGGCAAAATACTGTAACAAGCCCCTGACCATCTGCACTTGTCCTGTGCTTGATGTTATGGTGTGGAGGAGTCTACCTGTTCTTTACCATGGTACTACCACTACGATTTCCAATGTTGTACCATTGTGGGTTTCATAAATGGTATTACAGTGAATTTGTTCTAATTGCATTGTGATACCATTGTAAACATTGTGATACCATGCAGACAGTGGTAGTTCACTGGTAACACCACATCTGCTGGTACCACAGTGGTAAACAATGTGCACCATTGTGATACCACTGTTTGTTGGTATCACAGTGGTTTGTTCCTATTCCAGTGTGATACCATTGTGTCCACTGTGATACCATTGACACACAGTGGTAGCACAATGGCAAAAACTCATGCAGTGGTAACACAATGCCAAATACCAATGCGATACCACTGCAATTGGTATCACAATGGATTTGTTTCACTTTCATTGCATTACCATTGTCACCACCGTGGTACCACAATGGGAGCACTTGCAGTGATAATACAATGGTATCATTCAATGCCTTATGCTGGTGGTATCACAATGATCATGCAGCATGGTATCACAATGGCATGCATGGGTCTCTGGTATCACACTGACCACACTGTAGTGGAAAACCCAATGGTGGAGTGAATCAAAACAATTATTAAGGCACATCCAGCAAGATCAGATGTCCATACATCTTTAATGTAGGTGCCATCCAACATTAGCTAATCACCAGCTGTACATCAGAAATCCCATCAAAGTAATCCATACACCAGTCATGCCCCATCTATGCTACACAGTGTCCACCTAGCCCCTCAACATGGTGCCATCTCAGTGCAGGAACCCTCCTTGTTCACATGGTGAGCACATAGTGACCCTGTGAGACACCTCTTTTTCCTACAAAAGTGAAAACAATAAAATAAATGGCCTTGACTCTACCTGTTTCTAGATGTTGGGGAAAGGGTCTTACTGGGAGTGCAGACAGTTTCAGTCCATCCTTGCATTGCCACCATGGACTGCATTATAACCCATTAAATTGGCATTAAACACTCCCATTAAATGTCCATTACATTTTCCCATAAAATTCCCAATAATCGGTACGTACGTAATGACCCAAATTACACTGTAAAGTCTATCTAATCATCAATATGTCATTAAATTGGATGGGTTATTCAAGCATATTTTTGCCTTTAAATTGGGTTTTATGTGATAAGGGCAAGTCTATAAGACTGCAGACCACATAACATGACTCAACAGCCACCCTATGTCAAAAGGGCAAACTGCACAGCACCAACCATCGCAAATAGCGACAGTTGCTTACTTAATTGGAAATCAAAACTATGAACATGTTTTTCTTGACAGCCCCCTACACCCCCCAAAATATAGATTGTAAACTCCAGGAGGAGCGGACATAGAAGAAAACAGAAACTCCCCCAGAAAGCAAAATAGCTGCCTACACCAGGATCTAACCCTGGCACCATTGGCTCTAGGGGGCAGTAGCTCAAGCCACTACACCACATGGCAAACTTAGCAGATCTTGGCCAAACTGGTCTACTTATCTCCTTTCTTGCAAGTGTAGCATGTGTCCCTCAGTGCTACACTTGCTGTAATCATTTGGTGCTCTTTTTCTCCACTCGCTCTAAAGGTGAGCGGTATTATTGGGTTGATCATATTGAGCCACTCAATAATACTTGCTCACGTTACATGATACCATAAACTGTTAATGGGCATCACAATTTAATGGTAATTTTAATAGTTGAGTAGCCATTAAGCGAATGGTCATTAATATCTGTTAATGGCCATCATTCTAATGGTCGAGCAGCCATTAATTTTAGTGGCCATTAATTACTTTTAATGGACATTATTTTAACTGTCAAGAGCAGCAATTAATTTTAGTGGGCATTAATATCTTTTAATGGCTATCAAAAGCACCATTAAAATACTGATTAAAACTCCCATTAAAAATCAGTCATTGTTGAATTACTCAATTAATGCCCACTAAAATGTGGGCCTAAATTAATGGCTACATTAATGGGCTCTAACCCAATAAAACATACCATTACTATCCCATTAATTGGTACATAAATAATGGCACCATTACATTTTGATCACCATTTTGATGGCCATTTTTCTTTTAATGGCATTTTTTTTTATGTTTTATTTATTTCTTTTAATGGCATTTTTGTATTTTAATGGCCCATTAATCGTGCACAATGTCAGCATGACCCATATGTATTTTAATGGCGTATTATTCATGCACAGTGCCAGCATGCAGGACACCATTAAGTTTGTTTCTGAATGAGCTTAATTACTGTGACCCATAAACACATATGTATAGCAGAACCCATCAGCATGCAATTTACTCAAATAGCTCAATTAACAATATTTTTGTTGTAATTAAAAATACAAATGCAGCAATGCATCATAAGTTTTTTCAGTTTTCATTTTATTGCATTTCATAAGCAAATTCATATGGCCATAGAAATGGTCAACATCACATATTACACTTTATAAAATTATAAAATTGTAAAACACGCATTAAAAGCACAAATATGGAGTCACTTGTTATTAATTCTGTAGTCACCTACTGGTACATAGGCTGGGTACATGCTCCAAATGTAACACTGAAAATGCCAGCAACTTAATAATAACTACTGGTAACAGCTGAGTACACTGAGAGTGTGTTCCAGAGATACAAATTAAGTGCTTTATAAGTACTCCTGAATCACCTCCAATGAAGTACCGTCTCAGATGACACACTCATTCATTACTTCAGAAAAGCACATTTAGATTGTGTTCCAAAAATGCTAATTAAGTGCCTTACAATTACTTTTAATATACTTCAATTGAGTGCCATGCTGGTGTCCCAAGTTCAAGAGTAAGATCAGGCCATTAGAGGTCAGCTGGTATGAGAGAGGACTAAATATCCAGAGGACTGCTCTCCTTTCCCTGGGAGGAGGGACAGGTTGTGACACTTCTAGACTGCTGCAATGTGGGAGCTGGGGGTTGGTTGGGGTTGGAGAGGATTGAGTGATCAGAGGACTGCTCTCATCTGTCTGGGAGCAGGGACAAGCTGCACCACTCCTAGAATGCCACCATGTGGAGTTCAGGAGTCAGCCAGGGATGGAAGAGGATTTAGTGTCCAAAGGACTGCTCTCCTTTCCTTTCCTGGGGGAGGAGGGACAAGCTGAACCACTCCTAGACTGCCACCACATGAAGGTGTGGCATCAGGGCAACAAGTCCATCTCCTTGAAGGACATCTATCAGTAGATGTGTGGAGCACGCATGCCTCTACATGCACACTTGTGTCACTGCACACAGCCTAGACAAGGGGGGGGGAGTGAAACTGCCTGGGTATGGAATAATGAAGCCTGACCTGCACTGCCACGCAGGACCACTTCTACTGGATTGTGCTCGGGGGTGGGGACAGATCCTCTCTTCTTCTAGCACCCACCAGGATGGGGACCTGCTAATTATAACTGAATGCTTGATTATTTGAATGCTGTGCCCATTATTTGACTATTTTCAGCATTGACACTGGGAGGAGGGGTGATACAGAGCCAACCCAACTGAAATGAAACCACATTCTGCGTGCTCTGTAACCACTCATTCCAAAAAAAAAAAAAGGTACATCTTGACATCCTTCTTGAACCTTCCCAAACAGTTGTCAGGGAGTTACCCGAGTACCTGTGCTACTACTTATTGTGAAAAACTCACTGTAATCATTACTAAAAGGATTGCTTTCCTGTATCTGGATGAGCCAATAGTAGGTGGACTTGAAAGATATAATCTGGGTACCTGTAAAATAAATTTAAAAAAAGGGAGTCACAAAAGATCTGTAGTTCTACAAAGAAAAATTAGGAATAAACCAAAAAAAGGAAATCAGTACTCATGTAATAAAAGTGGCAGGAGATAGGGTCATTTGGTCAGATTTGAGAAATCAAAGAAAGTCTGCAATTGAGTTTAGTTTAAACTGCAGCTCATGCAAATCTTTCCTCATGGCAGGCAGCTCTTGACAAGGAGCTGTTTGCTCAAGGACCTTAAAGCAGTCACCATTTGAATTTCTTTACCCAAAGAGTATTTTAAATATTTAACCTACAAATGCCATCTGCAACACTTACTAGTTTCCCTGAGCTGCTAACCACCCCCTGCACCCCACCACTAAAAACTGCATTATGATGACACAAAGCCGGGTTACAATTATACTACAGTACAATCCATTTAACTGGGATGCTGTTTAGTGGGATGTTCATTTAGGTCAGGATGTTTCACTGGTAACCTGTTCTGTCAACATGTTAATAATGCGCAGCTGTTTTGGATAGGTGGGAGTGCCCTTCCTCTTACAGGGACATTCCAGACCTCACATTGGGTTGCTGGAACTCTCAGTCTGTCAGTGTAGTGTGATGAATGAGTGCTGAAATGGTCTACAAGTACAGTGAGATTTCCCTTTCTCAGAGAGTTAAGGTGTTGGAGGCTTTGCAAAAACATAGAAACATAGAAGTTGACGACAGGTAAGGACAGCAAGTCCCATCCAGTCTGCCCATTTTTTCTACCTTATGAATGTGCTATAGGCCTGTACTCTGTCAATGGCCTATCTATTCATACTCATCTGTATTGCTCTCTATCCCATACCTGTTTGAAGCCCTGTACTGTATTCATATCCACCACTTCCTGAGGTAGGCTGTTCCATGCATCCACCGCCCTTTCTGTGAAAAAGAACTTCCTCACATTACCCCTTAATTGGCCTCCCTCTAATCTCATGCTGGGTCCTCTTGTCCTTCTATTTTTCTATACTTATATCTATTTATTTATTTATTGAATACAATCGGAATTACAATCCTTTGAGTCACAGACTCTTTTGCAAAGGCTCCACGTCATTAAATATTGATATTAAAACATGTTAGACTCTTTCACCTTGTTAATACCCTTAAGATGTTTGAATGTTTTGATCATATCACCTCTCTCCCTCCTTTGCTCTAGGGTATACATATTGAGCTCCGTTAATCTGTCCTTATATGTTTTCTGATGCAGTCCCTATACAATCAATTTTGGTTACCCTTCTCTGGACTACTTCCATTTTGTTAATGTCCTTGTGTAGGTGCGGCCTCCAGTACTGCACGCAGTACTCGAGATGGGGCCTAAACAGTGTCTTGTAAACAGGGATTATTACCTTCCTCTTATGACTTGCAATACCCCTACTAATACACCTCTACATCCCACTAGCCTTACCTACTGCGTTAGTGGTCTGCTTGGATGATTTCAGGTCATCTGTGATAATGATGCCCAAGTCTCTTTCTTCCCTTCTGATTGCCCGAAACTCCCTTCCTACCCTATAGGTGGCTTCAGGGTTTCTCTTCCCTATGTGCATGGTCCTGCACTTCTTTGCGTTAAACCCCTGTTGCCACTCTTCTGACCATTTTGCCAATTTATCCAGATCTCTTCTCATTCTGCCCACCCCATCTGGATCATCTACTCTGTTGCAGAGTTTGGTGTCTTCTGCAAACATGCAAATCTTACCCTCTAGTCCATCTGTGATGTCACTGATGAAGATATTGAAGAGGACTGGCCTCAGGACTGATCCCTGAGGTACCCTACTTGTGACTTGCATCTCTTCTGACTGTATACCATTTACCACCACACTCTGTTTTCTGCTGCCAACCAGTTTGCCACCCAGTTGACCAAATTCTGACCCACCCCAAGCCTACCCAGCTTATTAAACAATCTTCTATGTGGAACAGTATTGAAATGCTTTGCTGAAGTCAAGGTAGGCAACATCAGCTGCACCCCCTTGGTCCACCATTCTAGTTACCCAGTCAAAGAAATCTATGAGATTAGTTTGACAGAACCTTCCTGTTGTAAACCAATGCTGTCTTGGATCCCGTGCTCCAATGGATTACAGGTGTTGCACTATCCTTTCCTTAAGGATTGCCTCCATAATCTTGCCCACTACTGAGGTAAGACTGACTGGTCTGTAGCGCCCTGCCTCCTCCCTACTACCACTCTTGTGGAGCGGGATCACATGAGCCCTTCTCCAGTCTTCTGGGACCTCTCCTGTGCTCAGAGACTCACTAAACAGTTCTGATAATGGCTCTGCTAGTTCCACCATTAGCTCCTTTAGTTCCCTGGGATGTATGCCATCAGGTCCCATTGCATTGTCCACCCTGAGCTTAGTGAGCTTTTGTAGGACACTTTCTTTTGTGAAGGTACTTGTGCACATCTCCCTTCCCCCGAGTCATTGGTGCTGAGCTGTGGGCCCTGTCCTGCCTTCTCCTCAGTAAATAGTTGAGCAGAAGTATCTATTGAGGATATATACTTTTCCTTGGTCCTCCTCCACACACTCCCCCTTATCCCCTTTGATCTTAGCAATATCCCCTCTGGACTTTCTCCTTTCACTAATGTATCTATAGAAAGTCTTATCCCCTTCATTTACTGTTTGTGCTAGTGTTTCCTCAGTTTGGGCCTTTGCCTGCCTTACTGCATTCCCTGCTTCCATTAGGGAAGTTTGGTATGCCTCCCTATCTTTGTCCAGCTGCATTCCCTTATATTCCCTGAAGGCCAGCCTTTTGGCTCTGATCTTTTCTGCTACTGTTTTTGAGAACCAAAGTCGTTTCCTCCTTCTTTTGCTCTTGTTTTTCTCTTTAACACAATGGGATGTTGCTTCAAGTATTGCATCCTTAATGCCTGTCCACTTTGCCTGCACCCCCTCACCTATATTTCTTCTTGCCAGGGCTAGCTTAACTCTGTTGGCCGTCTTATCAAAGTCAGCTCCTCTGAAGTCCCAAAGTTTTGCCTTGGAATGGGATGATGTAGCTCTACTGGCCAAATTGAACCATACCATGTGATGGTCACTTGCCTCCAGGTGACCTTCTACCTGGAGATCTGTGATCCTTTTTCCCATTAATCAGTATTAGATCTAGGATATCCCTATCTCTTGTGGGTTGTTGTACCAGTTGTTTGAGGCACTCCCCCTGCAGGGATCCACTATGTGTCTAGCTCTAGCTGATGTTTCTGCTGGTATTGACCAACCTGTATCTGGCATGTTGAAGTCTCCCATTATCAGAACCTCCCCTTTAGCTGTCATGTTTTGTATATCTTCTAATAGTAATGTGTCTATGTCCTTCCCCTGGTCTAGAGGCCTGTAGACAGCCCCAGTTTGTATGGCTGTCCCATTTCCTGTTTCCAGGGTGACCCACAGTTCTTCTGGCTCCTTATGTGTATTCTGAATTTCTGTGGCTTAGATATTTTTATTGACATAAAGGGCCACTCTCCCCTTCCCTTTTAGCACCTCGGTCTCTTCTGAACAGTACATAGCCTGGTACTGACGTCTCACAAGTGTGGTTACTGGTGAACTATATCTCACTAATGGCTACTATGTCCAGTTTAGACTCTGTCATTATTGCCTGCTGGTCTGGGATCTTGTTTTCCAGACTGCGGGTATTTGTGTACATGATTTTCCATTGGCCAGATTGTGGTACATTAGTTGTTGGGTGAGATCCAACATTTCCCCTGTGTGTCGTATGGGGAGCCAGACCTTTTTCTTTACCTGGTGATGCAAATGAACTACAAACATGATGAACTCCTGTTTGATCATTAGCTGGGGGGGAGAGAGAGGTGTTCTTCCCATTAGATGTATTGGGTGCTGCACCCCCTCCCCATTTGCTACTTTAAATATTCTGCAAAGATGTCAAACTTTTGCCCTAATACACTGACTTCCTCCTTAGTCAGATGCAGTCCATTGAATTTAAAGAACTTTTGCTCCCAAAACTGTTGCCAGTTACCTACAAATTTGTGTCCTTTTTTCTAGTACCAGCCCTTAAGTCAGATGTTTAGCTCCCTATCTCCCCTTTTCTGACCTTCTGTCCATCTGCACCCCCTCTCCCAGACTGGCAGGATCTCAGAGAAGGACTACAAAAACACAAATCAGGCACTCCTACCACAAAGAACTTGTCCAGAAAGGGAAGCATTTTAAAAACTTTTAAAATGCTTCCCTTTCTTGGACAAGTTCCTTTGTGGTGGTGAGTGCCTGGATTTGTGTTTTTGATTTCAAGTTTTCCATGGCACCCCATCCTAATACGATCTCCATTTGGTTTTGTATCTTAGAAAAGGAGTAGCTGGATGAAATGGATGACAATTTGTCTCCCAGCCTGGTCAGGTGTTCCTTGGTCTTAACAACTGACCAGCTGGTGAGATCATTAATCCCTATGTGTACCAGGATGTCAATGTTTTCTCCTGCTTCCTGTACAATTTTAACAATGTGGTCAGTGTCTCTCCATGCTGATGTACCTGGGAGACATCTAGCTATTACCCTCACCTGGCGGTAGGTATCAGCTCCCTGAATCATGGAGCCTCCTATGATCAGAAGTGTTTCGGATTTCCTTTTTGCTTTTTTGTTTTGGTCCCTGTTTTGGGTGAGTTTTGTTGTTGCTAGCTGTCATCTGCCCCTTTGTTTGATTTCAGAGATAGAGGCAGATATCTGTTTGTAGTTTTTATATGGTTTGTGGAGGTGATAATGTTGGAGAGCATTCAGTGATGGGGCACCTGATTTGCCCCTCCTAACCACCTGCCAACCTCCCAAACCAACTACCCTCTATGGTCTAGGTGCTTCAATTGGATGTTCAGGAAATGGTGAAAGGTTCTTCTAATATATTTTCTCCTGAATATGTGCTTTGAGGTGCACAATCTCTGCCCATGCTGCCTGGACCTGAGCCCTTAGATCTTCAATGGTCCAGCATATAGGACAGTGTCCTAAATCCTGTATAACTGCCCTTTTGAAAAGTGTCCCACAATACTTGCAGTTAATAATATCCATTCTAGATGGGTTGCTGGGTTTATAACCTGGTCCAAGTAATTAGAAAGAGGAAAATGAAAGCAAAAGTTTTATTATTGTTTTGTTTGTTTGTTTTTGTATAACTTGTTATAACAAGTTAAGTTACTTGTGCCCCTGTAAACGAAGTCATTGTGTTGATACCCCTCTGATCCTCCATTTCCTGCTTTGCTACAGGAAATGTCATGACTCCAATACTCTACTAAAGCAGTGTAGCATGGGGTGGTTAGGGATAGTGGTGGGTGCCTGGGCCCTTCCCTGCCGAAAAAGAGCAACCACAGATGAAAGAAACAAGGAGAAAAGAGAAGAAAAAATCAAACAATAACAAATGCTGTAGCCCTGAAAGCTTAGCCTAATGATAGACAAAACAGTAAAACCTATAAAGCACCACCTGTAATAATTTCACAGAAGATGTACCCCGCAAAAAAACACTTTGCTACAGAGAAAAATGAAGCAGTAACAGAAGATATACCTTGCAAAAAACAGTTTGAATCAGAGAAGATTACAACAGTAATCTGTAAGCACAAAACAGTAACAAACCTGTAGGCACACCCTGTAATAATGCAGCAGAAAGTATATCCTGCAACAGCAGTTTGCATCAGAGAACAATAAAGCAGTAAAATGTTAGCAAAAAACAGTAACAAACCCTGTGAGTACAAAAGAAAATAATAACACACAGTAAATCTGCCTAGCCAAAAGAATGTTCCTTGCTCTGTCCTTACAAGAAAACCTAGAAGAAAAGAGCTCTGGTGAAGCTAGGTGCCTTTGCCAGAAAACCTAGTCTTCCAAAAGCTTCACTTTTCAGTGTTGGCACAGAGCTTGCTATCAGTAAAAGGGAGGAGGGGGTGCAATAGCCAAAACCACAATCCAATCCTCTGAGAGTGGCAAGTAAATGCAAGACCAGAGAAAAAGAGAGAGGGTAAGATGTAGAGGTGTAAGATGCTCTGCTTATATGGTTCAACAGCACACCTCAGCAGAGGTGTCCATCTTTCTGACCCATTGATAGACAAAAAGGCAAATGAACTGGCTACACAACTGAGGCACGACAGCTTTGAATCCACAGATGGCTGGTTAACCAGATGAAGAAACAGAAATGGCAAAGTTTGCAAAAAAAGAGCAGGGTCAGCATGATGATGCCAACACAGAAGCTGCCACAGATTGGGTTTCCAGTTTTGTCAACACTGTTACAAGAGTGCACTTCAACTAATGTGTACAATGCAGATGAAACTAAGCTTTATTACAGGGGTTATCTTCATTGGGGGCATGTACACAAAGAAGCTGAACTGTTAGGAGGAAAAGAAAGCAAAGAACTGAGTGTCCATTCTGTGGTGTGCAAATATGGATGGCAGTGATAAACGCACCATGTCTCTAATCTGCAAGAGCAAACACCCCAGATGCCTTCCTAATGATCTGTCAACACTACTAGTCTCCTATTACAGCTCCTCAAATGGGTGGATGACAACACTGATTTTCATGGACTGGCTGAATGCATGAGAGAGAAAGAGCAGAAACAAAAATGGCATCACATTATGTTGTTTTTAAGATGACAGCTCTGCTCAACCCTCTGAAACATTGTTGGAATGTACCTCCACATCAAAAATCTATGCCCTCAAATGAATCAATTGGGCCAAAGATTGAAGTGCAAAATGAAATTTAATGCAAAGTCAAATTTATGAAGATCAACTGCGGCTGCCAGGTGGCACACCTGATGTTAATTAAATTTAATTTTGCACTGCTACGATTGGTGCAAATGATTAAGTGGAGTGTATACTTTTTTGTTTTTGTTATGAGTTTGGCTAGTCACCAGTTTGTGCACAGAGAGCCTGGTTCCTTGAGCCCACTTGCCATTTCTGCCTAACCTCCACATCAAAACTGTGCTCCTGCCACCAAACATAATGTGCTTGATCCTGTCCATGGATATGGGAGTGACAAGGAACCTCAAAGGTCACTACAGAGCCCTGATGCCTATACATATTGTTGGTGTGACTGACAAGGGAGGTTCAGCACAAGCTTCAGTAACTGCCAAGGTAGTTAACATACCAGATGCAATTAATGTTCATGACTGCTAAAGTCTAACAGTCTGTTACACCAAAGATTATCAGTAACTGTTTTAAGAAGCAAACTTCACAACTGATCAAAATGCTAGAAATGAGCCCTTGGAAAGTAACCAATCTCAGACTGACATTCTGGATGACACTGTCAGACTGGAGTTTATGACAGCCCCATGACCACCACAGTTTCCCTGCCTTGGACTTCTCTGATCCCTGACTTCCATGGCAATGCCATGAACTACCCTAGTGCCACCTTGCCCCCTTCCCCATTATCTTGGCCACCCTGTAGGGCCAATGATCTTTTGTTTACAATGTAGTAATGTTCTTTCTTCCAAGGGATTCTTCAGCATTATTGACAGAGGCAGTTTGCCAGCTGGGTTCAGCTGCCCCGCAGAGGAGATGTCAATATAAATAAGCAGGAACATTGGCCAATCAGAAGAAAGAGAGAGAGAGAGAGAGAGAGAGAGAGAACTTCCGGTGGTGCCATGGAGCACTAACAATGCGGTTTAGGAGAGCTCCCTCCACGCTTTAATAATTCCTATCTCGATAATGGACTTTCAGCCGTCAAAACCAGAAAAGAACTACAGTTAAATATTCCTCAACCAATACAGAACAAACTTAATGAACAGAATTACTTAAAATCACTTTTGGATTTTAAAGACAGATGACGATCCAGGAGATAGTGGGCTGTCCGATGAGAAGGCACTGATGGCCAACACGGAGGAATCTAAACACACTCAGCATAGCAAAAATCTCCCTAACAAAACTCCATCAGAATCCATTTTGCAAGCTATAGAGTAATTTAGATCAGAAATGAAAGATGCAATATGGGACCTGAGAACAGATCTGAGGATTCTCCAGGGCAGTTTGGATGAAACAGACATCCAAATGTCCTCCAACTTGGACCGCCTCGATGCTATAGAAGCTTCAGTAAAAGAATTAGCTCCAACCAAATTATCAATTATGTGTTGACAAGAGGATGCAGAAAATAGAGGTAGAAGAAAGAATTTAAGATTTTACGGGATACCAGAAAATGAAGAGGGTTCCAATAGATAGGCCTTCCTGGATCACTTCCTCTGCACCACACTAGACTTGGGACCTGATTTCCCTATAGACGTTGAGAGGGCACATTGAGCTTTAGGCCCAGACCTGCACCCGGGGCTCACCTGAGATCAGTAATTGCATGCTTTCTTAACTATTCAGTGAAAGAATCTCTTCTTCAGAAAGCATGGTCACCAAAGGTGATCCATTATGAAAAGAAACATATCTTTGTGGACAATGACTATGTGCCCACCACTCAGTGGCTCCGAAAAGAGTATATTCTCCTGTTCCCATGCCTACAAGCAAATAAACTCAAGTTCAAAGCCGCATACCCGGCCAAACTTGTGGTCACCTTTCCCATAGGCCCTCAGATGTATACCTCTGCAGAAGAAGCAAAGAACAATTTAATTTCCAGAGGACTACTCAGAGAATAAGACCTGCAGGGGATGGTAAAAGGGAATCGGCACTCTGTTAGAGATCCTAAGACCACAGCAACAAAAGACAGAATATAGAATCCTCCCCAGAGCCTGTCCCTGGGTGAGATCCTCAAAGACATTCAGCAATTCCGTTCGAACACTACTCTACATTAAATTTTTATTCTGAAGAGTGGACTTCCCGAAGGGGGACTCTGACTGGAGGACATACCTCAGGCGGATGCTTGCAGGATGTGGATGGAGGGTCTGGGCTATGGGGGTGGATATTGGGCCTGGAGGGCATCTATGACTTCGGTCTCCCGGTCTCTCAACTCTATCATATGGAAGAGAAAAGAAACATCAATAATAATACTATCTGAGTGCATCTATAACAGGGAAAATAACAAATACATTTCTCCCAATTTGGCCTTGAGTCTCTTAGTGGTGGACCAAGTCAGTCAGGCCGGAAGCCTCGATGAAATGTTTGGAGTGAGAGTCTATGGTCTGGCTTTACGGCGGTGCCCATCCCCACCCCTCAGCCTTTCCCCCAACCACAGCATGCGCGTCCAACAGTGAATGCGAGGTGAGTACTTCCTTCTCATGGGTCAGCTTGAATTAGACCCATGGGCTTTGGATTCATTCCTAGATCTATGTTGCATTTGTTAATTCTGAGCAATGGAGGGGACTTGACTCAGGAGAGGAATAGAACTATATGGTTTATTTGATTGTTTTTTTACACTGGGCTGACAGCATCCCTTGTGAGTCGGGGGTTTATTTTCTTCTTGTAGAACTACCTGAAAGGGACTATATGAAGCTTGGATTTTTCTTTGGAGAACTGAAGGACAATTTGAAATACTCTAATATTGAATCATCATAGGATATTTGGGATAATTATGGGGACTTGATATAAACAGAGAATTGCGGATAGATTCTGGGTAATGGTGAGGGGGTAGTGGGTCTCGGAAATTAGGGGTCAAGCTGGGGGGTAGAATGGGGAGTGAACTTGGATCTGAATATGGGGAGAGATATCTGAAGGGGGGAACAGTTCTGGGTGGAAAGCATTAAATGTTCATCAAGGGGTGACAGGGATAGACACCTCCAAGCCCTCGAAGAGGGCTCCTGACCCCGGATAGGGGGAAATATATAAAGATGGAGCTGGCAATGGGGAATAATTAGGGATTCTATAAAATGTGGCATGAGGGAAGGTTCCAAGAAATCATATTTAGCTGAACTGGGGGGGGGAGGTCTGTAGCCAATATTAAGGGGGCCTCCTGCCTTCAGAGGGCGAGGACCCATGATACCACCACTATTGGCTAGTTTATCATTCTTTGGTTTGATAGCCATGCTACAAGAGGGCTTTGGCCTCCTTGGGGACAATCTTCCGATAAGGTATGGGGGGGCATACCCCAGCTCCTCAGGGACCATCCAGAATGGACCCCAGGGGAGCAAATGGAAGGGGCATATTGATCCCACTTCCAACCTGGAAGTCACACAAGTTATCTGTTTAAAGGGGAACTGTTGGAACTTTAGCTTCTCAGTTTGAGGAGGAGCTACAAGGGAAATGAGAGGCGTAAAATCTAAGGGGAATTCAATATATGTAAACTTTTCCAATATGGCCACTGTTTGGCCAATTTTTTGTTTTAGTCTTTCTTATAAAAGAAAAAAAAGAGACACACACACCAAGGTACTAAACAGTGTTTATCTGGGATGGTAGAGGGAAATCTTTTATGGGAGGCTGGGATCTCCTGATATCTTTACAGGTACATCCTTCCCTGGTCCACTGTCTTCAGTCTTCTATGTTGACAGGGCCGAATTGGAGAATGGCTATACACTGGGGGCCTTGTTCAGATGTCCAGGCTGTTTTTCTGGGTGATCCCCTTCCTCTTCTTACCCCAAATCAAGATGGCAGTGAACATTGTAAAACATGTTTCCACAGACTGTAAATGGACTCCATAACCCTGTAAAAAGAACTCGCTTAATGCGATTTCTGAATAAGCAGAAGGCTGATCTCTATTTATTACAGGAAACTCATCTATCTGAGGGAGAACATCAGAAACTAAAATGGGGTCACTGATATAAGGTTTACGCATCTTCCCATTCCAGTGGTCAGAGAAGGGGGACGGCTGTATTGGTGCCCGCTTCCACTCCTCTGGAGATTCAGAACACTTTTTTTGGTACCCAGGGGAAATACACAATATTAACAGGTACCCTTTATTCCCAGGAGGTAACACTAGTTAGTGTGTACCTACTGCCTCAGTCTATCCTCCCAACGATTCTTTCTTTTCTCCAAAAGGTAGTGGACTCCTTGCAAGGCATTTTGATAATGGGTGGAGACATTGATGTAGCCCTTTCACCCCAGCTAGACACTTCTGCCCCATGGGCATACAGATCATCAAGTGCCCTAAAATACTTAAGGGGAATGTGGATTCATCTGGCCATAGAGGATGTCTGGAGGGGGCTTTTTCCCTTGTCCCCGGGCTGTTCCTTTTACTCGGCACACCATCAGACCTATTCCCGACTTGATTATTTTTTCACAACATGTGAGCAATTTTCTTTAATTCAGTACATGACTCTGGAACATCACATTTTATTCGACCACCACCCATTAATTTTAAAAATAAATTTGGGCAAATCCCCAAAATCAAAATGATGGTGTTTCAACCCCGTGTTATTACAAGACCCAGAATATTTAGAGTATATGAAATCCAGAATCCAACAAGTCCTGAAAGATAATGATTATGAAGAAACTTCTGACCCCATACAATGGGACACCCTAAAGGCAGTCATTAGTGGGGAAATGATAGCTTATTCATCCTGCAAAAAATGAAAATTAGAGGCTTCAAATAATTTTTTGGTGAAACAATACAGTCTTACCAACTTCTATATAGGGAAGGGGATAGGGTGTTACAATGAAAATTAGGGAAACAAAAAAAGAAATACAAAAAATATTGGATTTAAAGGTACTGGAATCCTTAACATAACTAAAGCAATCTAATTATGAGGGAGAACCCAGGGGAACACGTCTGCTGGCTCATAATCTTCAAGCTGATAGACGAACAGCAATTATTTTAAAAATTAAGCATCTGGTCTCAAAGAAAGTTTCTCATACAGAAGACCATATTCACACTGCTTTTTTTTCTTTCTACCAAGCCTTATATACAGCCCCTCCCCCGACCACTGAATTTAATGGTAGGGCACAATTTTTATCTGGCCTTTACATTCCAAATTTATCATACTCCAAGCATTTGACCTTAGAAACCCCTTTAAGTCCTACTAAGATCCATATTCATATCCAGGCTTTGAAGCTCTTGAAATGCCCCAGCCCAGATGGCTACACGGCTGAATGGTATAAGAATTTCTCAGGTCTCCTTCTTCCTACCTTACTATCTACCTATAGGGCTGTGGCTGAGGGTGAATCTCCTCCTACTTTCTGGAGTTATGCAATATTGTGACCTCTCCCTAAACCGAATAAAGATATTACAGATACAGACTCATATCATCCAATCTCTATTTTAAATGTAGATAATAAACTTTTTATGGTTATCTGGGCCTCTAGAATGGAACTATTTCTTCCTACCCTTATTCATTCAGATCACTCAGGCTTTATTAAACACCGTAGCACTACAGACAACATCAGATGAACCATGTTACTTTTAGAATATATCCATTCTAGATAGATTCCATTGGTAATACTTAGCCTAGATGCCAAAAAGGCTTTTAATAAGGTTTCATGGCAGCTCCTTTGGGATATTCTTGAAATGTTTTCATTCCCCAACTCTTTCCTTAAATGGATGTAAAATGTATATTCTTGACCCAAGGTCTATGTCAGCATTAATGGCGCCCTGTCACCCCCAATACAATTACAACAGGGAACTCACCAAGATTTTCCTCTCTTTCCCTTTCTATTTGCCCTTTATATGGAACAGTTAGCGGTGGCCCCAAGGATGGATCCTCATACTGAAGGTAAACCCCTGGGAAAGAAGGCCTACAAGGTTTCTCTATTTACGGATGATGTCCTCCTTACTGTCTTATCCCCAGAACAATCTATACCCACCGTATGGGATATCCTTTGGACATTTGAGAGAGTAGAAAACTTTAAAGTGAACATAACTAAAATGGAGGTATTGATATTATATTCCCAACCGTCTCAGTCCCTGAGTAGTTCCTTCCCCTAAGATGGCGATGAACTAAAAACAAATATCTTGGGAACCATATTCCTCTAAATTTAGACCATCTGGAATGAGTTAATTATGAACCTTTATCACTTCTCATTCAGGAAGATCTAATTAGATGGGGCGGTTAAAACTCACCTTTTTTCAACAAATAGAAACTATTTGTATGAATATTCTTCCTCGACTATTACATATATTTCAAAACATCCCGGTCTTCCCAGCGGACTTCTACTTTAAGTGTTGGAACAAATGAATATCCAACTTCATCTGGGATGGCCTGAGGCTGAGGGTTCACTCTTCTCTACTTCATCTTCTTTCGTTGGCCCAGGGTGCAGTTAACCTACCTAACTTAAAGTTTATGCAACCACTGCATTTTTAAAACTTTTTTTTCTCTGGTTGTCTCCCACCTACTTCATGGAAAGAAACAGAATTTACAAGAAAAGATTTACATGACATTAAAAAATTGCATTTGCCTTAATGAGATGGATCCTCCCCCCATCGCAATTTTAGTAAATTCACACCCCAAATATTAAACTTCTGGTACAACCTGAAGCAAAAAAAAGCCCTGCAACAAATCTTTTATACATTACTAGCAGAAGATTAAAGTTTCTGCCCCGCTGCACTAGACACTTCCTTTGCTTTGGGGCAAAGGGTGGGACTTAATTACTATCATCAAGTTATTACTGACTCAGGTATTATATACTCGTTAATGATTTACAAAGGAAATTCTGCTATATCCAGGTGAGAAACTTTATTTTAAGACAGAGAGAGCTTTCTGCTATCCGCCTGACTCCCTTGCCTGCCTTATAAGGCCTGTTTAGAGATACACTTGAGGGACATCCTTGCGGGAAACCTATAGGCCATTTATATAAAACCATACAAGATTATCTAGGTGACTCCTCCTATAGGGTACTACAAGCTTGGAACAAGGATCTTGAAATAGACATCCCTTATCTTTTATGGTGAGATGTAACTTTAAAGGCAATTAAAATAACCTCTACAAATATATAGAGGGAATTTGCTTGGAAATGCTGTTTTAGAGTTTTTTTGCTCCCCAGCGGTTTTAGTAAAATATCTCCCTGCCCCTTATGGCCGCTGTTGGAGAGAGTGTAATTGCCCACTGGCAGATCTGGGTCACATCTTTTGGTTCTGCCCCAAGTTGATGCCATTTTTGGTGTACCCTACAGGAGGAACTATGGGAATGTCTGGGGGTGGGGCTTGAATTGACCACAGCAATGGTTGTTTTGTCTATATACCCAACACATAGACTATCCTGGCACCATACCCTACTTCCACTTTATTTGCTGGCAGCAAAAAAAGAAAAAAAACATAACCCATAAATGGATGTCTATTAAAATACCTACAGTTTCAGACTGGCACCAAATTGTCCTAGTCATATATAGGCTTGAAAGTCTTACAGCGAGATTACATAACAAAAACAGACAGCGTTCGGGCAAAATGGCAAAAATGGGTGTTTTACTTCACCCAAATAGACCCAGATTTTGTTCCCTAGAAAAGAGGAAGGGGAGCGGACTCATCAAACTGCGGGGGGGGGGCAAATGACCAGATTTTTACTCCTGTAAAGGTATAAGTGGACTGGGAAAATGGGAGAGGGGGCACTGTTGAATCTCATCCAGGATTCCTTTTCTGTTGAGGATCGGTCACCTGCTTGGTAAATGAATAATATCTGTAATCCCCACTATCTATTCTAACAGTACCTGGTAACTGACACATAAGTGCAATCTTTATTACTTGATTGTTTTCTTTTTATGTCTCAATATATTATTACTGAGATGTATATGTAACTGCCATGTATTATTTTATCTCTTTCAATAAAAATGAAATTTAAAAAAGGAAAAAGAAGAGAGAGAGAGAGAGGAGTGCTGCCTGCAGTCAACCAGAGGGACCTCAGAACTGTTTCAACGCTGAAAAAAAGGAAAAAAATTGTGCCCAGAAAAAAAAACACTTTAACATAAGAACTGCAAATTTGTCATGTTAGACAAATCTAATTGATTTCTTTGACTGGGTGACCAAAGCAGGGAGGGGCTGTAAACATGACTTACCTAGACTTTAGCAAGACATTTGACACAGTCCCGCACAAAAGATTAATAAATAAATTAGTCAGCCTGGGAGTGGGTCCCGGGGTGGTAGCCTGGGGAAAACACTTGCTGAACAACAGGACACAGAAGGTAATAGTAAATGGAGTCCACAGTGAAGAAAGGGGGGGTTACTAATGGGGTACCGCAGGGTTCAGTACCGGGGCCAGTCCTTTTTAATGTCTTTATAAGTGACACTGCAGAGGGACTGGAAGGAAAAGTATGTCTCTTTTGCAGATGACACAAAGATCTGCAACAGGGTTAATACGCAAGGTGGGGTGGAAAGGATTAAAAGGGACTTGGTAAGGTTGGATGAATGGTCAAATGTATGGCAGCTTAAATTCAATACAAAGAAGTGCAAAGTAATGCACCTGGGAAACAAAAACCCAGTGGAAGAGTACACAATGGGGGGTGAGATACTGACAACAACAAAAATAGAAAGGGACCTGGGGGTAATTATATCAGATAGAAACATAGAAACATAGAAGTTGACGGCAGATAAGGACCACAAGGCCCACCCAGTCTGCCCATTTCTTTTTCTACCTTGTAAATGTGCCATTGGCCTTTGCTCTGTCAATGGCCTATCTATTCATACTCATCTGTATAGTTTCCTTATGCCTATCCCATGCCTGTTTGAAGCCCTGTGCTGGATTCATGTCGACCACTTCCTGAGGTAGGCCGTTCTATACATCCACCACCCTTTCTGTGAAAAAGAGCTTCCTCACATTACCCCTTAAATGGCCTCCCTCTAATCTTATGCTGTGTCCTCTTGTCCTGCTATTCTTCTTATATTGAAACATATTAGACTATTTCACCTTGTTAATTCCCTTAAGGTGTTTGAATGTTTCAATCATATCACCTCTCTCCCTCCTTTGCTCTAGGGTATACATACTGAGCTCCGTTAATCTGTCCTCATATGTTCTCTGATGCAGTCCCTGCACCATTTTGGTTGCCCTTCTCTGGACTGCCTCAATTTGGTTAATGTCCTTGTGAAGGTGTGGCCTCTAGTACTGCACGCATTACTCCAGATGGGGCCTAAACAGTGTCTTGTAAAGAGGGATTATTACCTCCCTCATCCGACTTGTGATACCCCTACTAATTCACCCCAACATCCCCCTAGCCTTACCTACTGCTTTAGTGGTCTGCTTGGGTGATTTCAGGTCATCGGTGATGATGATGCCAAGTCTCTTTCTTCCCTTGTGACTGCCAGCAACTCCCCTCCCAGCCTATACGTGGCTTCAGGGGTTCCCTTCCCTATGTGCATGATCTTGCATTTCTTTGCATTAAACCCCAGTTGCCATGCTTCCCATTTGGTAGTTTATCCAGATCTCTTCTCACTCTGCCCACCCCATCTGGATCATCTACTCTGTTGCAGATCTTGGTGTCATCTGCAAACAGACAAACCTTACCCTCCAATCCATCTGCAGTGTCACTGATGAAGATATTGAAGAGGACTGGCACCAGGACTGATACCTGAGGTACCCCATTGGTGACTTGCATCTCTTTTGACTGTATACCATTTACCACCACTCTATGTTTTCTGCCCGTCAACCAGTTTGCCACCCAGTTGATCAATTTCTGACCCACCCTGAGCCTACCCAGCTTATTAATCAATCTTCTATGTGGAACAATATCGAAAGCTTTGCTGAAGTCAAGGTAGGCGACATCAACTGCTCTTCCTTGGTCCACCACTCTGGTAACCCAGTCAAAGAAATCTATGAGATTAGTTTGACAGGACTTTCCTTTTGTAAACCCATGCTGTCTTGGATCCTGTGCTCCTATGAATTCCAGGTGTTGTACTAACCTTTCCATAAGGAGTGTCTCCATAATCTTGCCCACTACTGAGGCAAGACTGACTGGTCTGTAGTTCCCTGCCTCCTTCCTGCTACTACTCTTGTGGAGCAGGATCACATGAGCCCTTCTCCAGTCTTCTGGGACATCTCCTGTGCTCAGAGACTCACTAAACAGTTTTGATAATGGCTCTGCTACTTCCACCCTTAGCTCCTTTAGTACCCTGGCATATATGCCATCAGGTCCCATTGCCTTGTCTACCCTGAGCTTATCGAGCTCTTGTAGGACCCTTTCTTTTGAGAAGGAACTAGTGCTCACCTCCCTCCCCTTCCCCGTGTCCATGGTGCTGAGCTGTGGGCCCTGTCCTACCTTCTCTTAAGTAAACACTGAGCAGTAGTATCTATTTAGGATAGATGCTTTTACATGGTCCTCTTCCTCACACGCCCCCTTATCTCATTTGATCTTAGCAATACCCCCTCTGGACTTTCTCCTTTCACTAATGTATCTATAGAAAGTCTTGCCACCCTCTTTTACTGTTTGTGCTAGTGTTTCCTCAGTTTGGGCCTTTGCCTGCCTTACTGCCTTCCCTGCTTCCATTAGGGAAGTTTGGTATGCTTCCATATCTTCATCCCATTGTGTTCCATTATATTTCCTGAAGGCCAGCCTTTTGGCTCTGACCTTTTCTGCTACTGTGTTTGAGAACCAAAGTGGTTTCCTCCTTCTTTTGCTCTTGCTTTTCTCTCTAACACAATGGGGTGTTGCTTCAAGTATTGCATCCTTTATGCTTACCCACTTTGCCTGTACCCCTCACCTTTATTTCTTTTTGTCAGGGCTAGCTTTACTCTCTTGGCCATTTTATCAAAGTCAACTCCTCTAAAGTCCCACATTTTGCCTTGGAATGGGATGATTTAGTTGTAGTGGCCAAACTGAGCCATTCCATGTGATGGTCACTGGCCCCCAGGTGACCTTCTACCTGGAGATCTGTGAGCCTTTCCTGTTAGTACTAGATCTAGGATAGCCCTGTCTCTTGTGTGTTGTTGTACCAGTTGTTTAAGTCCCTCCCCCTGCAGGGAATCCACCATGTGTTTAGTTCTGGCAGATGTTCCTGCTGGCATTGACCAATCTGTATCTGGCATGTTGAAGTCTCCCATTATCAGGACCTCCCCTTTAGCTGTCATGTTTTGTATATATTCTAACAGTAATGTGTCTATGTCCTCCCCTGGTCTGGGGGGCCTGTAGACAACTCCAGTTCTTATTGCTGCCCCATTTCCTGTTTCCATGGTGACCCACAGTTCTTCTGACTCCTTATGTGTATTCTGAATTTTTATACCTTTTATATTTTCATTGACCTAAAGGTGGGCCAACAATGTGAGAAGGCAGTAAGGAGGGCTGGGGAGATACTGGGATGCATAGGGAGAGGCATCACCAGTAGAAAACAAGAAGTTGTTGGCCTTCTGTATAGACAGTTGGTAAGACCACATCTGGAGTACTATGCTGAAGGGAGAGAGGGGATATGATAGAGACATACAAGTATCTTACAGGAAGAACAGGGTGCAGGAATACACTATTTTTAATCGAAAAAGATGTTCCAGGACTAGAGGGCATGGGATGAAGTTGGAGGGAGGATGATTCAGAGGAAACATGAGGAAGAATTTCTTCACAGAACGGGTGGTGGACAAGTGGAACACCCTGTCAGAGGAAGTGGTGTGGGCTGAAACAATCATGGGATTTAAGAATGCATGGGATAGACATAAAGGAATTCTGGAGGTCAGGGGTAAGGGGCAACAGACTTCTAGGAGAACATAAACTGGACTCACAAGCTCAAATGGGCAGACTGGGTGGTCCATAGGCCCTTATCTGCTGACACTGTCTATGTATCTATGTATCTATGTATCTATGTACAATTCTGGAGACCCCATCTTCACAAAGACATAGACATTGTGGAGGCTGTCCAGAGGAGGGCAACCAAAATGGTGCAGGGTCTGCACCAGAAGACATATGAAGAAAGACTAAAGGAGCTTAAGATGTATAGTCTCCAGGAAAGGAGGGAGAGGGGGGACATGATAGAAACTTTCAAATACTTCAAGGGAATCAACTAAGTCCAAGAGGGTAGCATCTTTCAGAAAAAGAGATGTGCAAAAACAAGGGGGCACAATTTGAAGATGGGGGTGGCTCAGAGGTAATGTGAGGAAGTATTTCTTCACAGAGAGAGTTGTAGATGCATGGAACAGCCTTCCTGAGGAAGTCATAGCATCAAAAACAGTGGGGAATTCATGAATGCATGGGACAGACATAAGGCAATTCTTGTGGGGGGTAGGAGGAAGTAGGCTGTTGGTTAACTAGAATCTGCAGCTTATCCATTAGGTAGAGAAATGGGCAGACTAGGTGGGCCAAGCGGTCCTTATCTGCCATCAAATTATATGTTTCTATGTTTCATACCCCTATTGTGAAACAAGTAAAACAGAAAAAACACTGAAACTAGACCAAATTGGCTAAGACAAAATAGCAGAGCCCCCACACAGACAAGTTTCACAGGGAAGAAAGGGTGGAAATGTCAATAATGTTGAAGAATCCCTTGTAAGAAAGAATATAACTATGGTGAGTAATTTTTTTCTTCTCACCCCAGGAATTCTTCAGTATCTATTGACAAAAGCAGACTACAAAGCAATACGGTTGGGAGGCAGGCACAGAAAAGAAGGAAAGAAGATCTGTAACACCGCTTTGCCAAATTTAGCATCTGATGTGGAATGCACATCCAAGCAGTAGTGCTTTGTGAATGTGTGTACAGATTTCCAAGTGGCTACTTTGCAAACATCAAGCAAAGGGACATCCTTGGCGACTGCCACTGTGGCAGAGGTGCCCCCAGTAGAGTGGGCCCTGAGGGGGCTATTTGCCAACTTTGCTGTAACAGAACTGGATACAAAAGAATCCAATGGGTGGTTCTCTTGGTGGCAGGTCTTCATTTGGCTACCTCACCAAAGGTAAGAAAAAGCTGAGTATTGGATCCTCTGAACTGCTTAGTGTGTTCCACATAGTGGTGTAGAACTCTTTTCACATCCAGACTGTGAAGGAACTCCCACCCTGAGATTTTCTGCATCCTTCCACCAGTCTAGGGCTCAAAGGAGGGTACTTGTGACTGCCACTAGCTTTGCCAAGGAATGCTTTTTCTGAGACTAGTGAGACCCGAGGTGATACTGAATGTCCCTAATCTGGAATCTGGCACCTGGGACTACTGCGGTCATTGAGGCCATGTGACTGAGCAGTCTGAGGAAGTGTCTGGCTGGTCTTGGCTGGCCTAGAGAGAAGGAATGTAACAGACTGAGGAAGTTCTGGATTCTGTCTGCAGGGAGGAAAGTCTTTCCTTGTAAAACATTGAACTCTGTCCCTATGAAATGAAAGACTTGGGCTGGTTGAAAGTGGGATTTTCTTAGTTGATAATGAAGCCCAGAGACTGTAGAGTATCTTTTGTCTGGTTCAGGGCTTCTGCCACTGCCTGTGGAGAGTTGACCATGATCAGCTAATTGTCCAGGTAGGGGAAGATGGAAATCTCTTGTCTTCTGAGGTGAGCTGCAACCACTGCCAGGCATTTGGTGAAAACCTTGGGAGCAGAAGTAAGCCCAAAAGGCATGGCTGCAAACTGGTTGTGTCCTGAAGGCAGCTTGAATATGAGGAATTTTCTGTGGGACTGCCTGATAGGGATGTGGAAATAGGTGGTCTTCAGATCTAGGGAGACTAGCCAGTCCCCTTGCTTGAGAAAATGAATGACTTGATTTAAGGTTACCATTTTGAACTTTGGTTTCAGGAGGTGCTTGTTCAGGTACCTTAGGTCCAGGATAGGTTGCCACTCCCCATTTTTCTTCAGAGTAAGGAAGTACCTGAAGTAGAGGCCCTTTCCCCACTGGGAAAAGGACACAACTTCCACAGCTTTGGCCTCCAAAAGACTCTTCACCTCTATCTCCAACAGCAATTTTTCTGTTGGGGTTAGTGGTTTTGAGAACTTGGGGCCATGAAGGACAGGACATTTTTTGAACTAGATAGACAGGCCCTGACCCACCACCTCCAGCTCCCACTTGTCTGTGGTGATGAGTTGCCAATGAAGGCAGTAGTGGGACAGCCTACCCCTGACTGTGAATGGGAAGGTGACCAAAAAGGAGTCAGGAGGACTGTTATCTGGATTGAGCAGAGGTGACAGTGGTAGAAGTGGCTTTCCTCTGTCCCCTCCTACCTCTTCCCCTGAAAAACCCTCTCATATGGGAGAAATCCATGGGCACTGGCATGGGGTAGAATGCCCTGGGAAAATAACCCCTGCCCCCCTTGCCTTGAGGTTTCTGGCAGGTAGAGGGCTTCTCTTTGGCAGAGTTACTCTTGTAGGTAGTTTTGTACTCATCCATTCTTTTCATATAAGCCTCAGTTTGTTCCCTGAAAAGGGAATTTTTCTCACAAGGGAAATCCATAGCTTGTAGCTGGGTATCCTGAGTGAGGTTAGTAGTCCTCAACCAAGTAAATAACCTGAATTAAATGGCCTGTGCCATAACCCTCAAGGCTGTGTCATTATTATCCCCAGCCATGTGAAACTGGTACTTAGTAGCTTCTATAGCCTGCTTAACAGTTTCAGTGACATCCCTGAACTTAGTGTCTCCCCCATGTTGCACTATTGCCAGGATATATTTCAATAATGATCTCTGATATCTAGTTACATATGCCATGTAAGTGGACAAGTGCAACAGCAAAGAAGCAGTAGTATAGAATTTCTTACCCATGGAATCCAACTTTCTTGATTCTTTCTCTGCAGGTTGAGCAGACAGTGGCACATTAGCTTTGTCACAGGCTGCCACCTGTACCACCCCTTTGTGGTCTGAATGTGTGTAGAGAAAATCAGCAGTTTGCTTGCCATGCTGGTATTTCTTCTCAATCCTTCTGTCAGCCACTAAGACTGAGGAAGGGATCTGCAGAATTTTGAAAGTTGTTCTTTTTAAAGTACTATCTATGGTCAAAATCAGTTTCTTTGAAGGAGTATGATCCATCATCTCTATATAGTCTTCCTCCATATCTTGATTGGTGTCATCCTGATGAGGAAGTTCCAGGGTGTTCACCATCTGCTTAACAAAAGAAAAATGGGAAGACACTTCATCATTATCATCAGGTAAATTCTCACCTGTGACCCTCTGGGTCTAAAGAATCACCCTAAGGAATTTTTTCATCATCCTCTCCCTCATAATGAAATCCCTGGGAATACTCAGAAGTATGGAGAGAAGTAGTAGGCCCCAAAGGAACCGAGAAAATATTGCCAATGGATTGTAAAGTCTGATATAAATGACACGCTTTATCCATTTCATTTGCAGAGGGCATGTCAGTATCAACCACTGATGTCTCCCTGTGCCTTTTGGAGGGGAGGGGTAGCAATGTGTTTATCTTTCTTAGTCTTTTTAGCAGGGACTGAGTCAGAACCCTGCTCACTTTGTCTTTTAGAGGCTTGGCTAGAATTTTTACTTTTATCAGACTTATTTTCATTAGGGTCCTTAGAGGACTTGTCTATATTTTTATGTTGGCTTGAGAGACCCCCATCAGTGCCTTTAGAGGAGGGGGAGGCAGACTGGGTGGCCATGCTACAATGTGTTTTGCCAACCACAAAAGAAAATTATGTCCAATTAGAGAGGGAGTCTTTTATTCACAATACTGGAAAAGAATGACAGTAACCACCTCCACACCTCTTGCCAACAAAAGTCCACTGCATAACAAAGAGGTTTCCCTTGAAACTCTCCCTACAATGTATAATACTTTAAGTTATTTTAAAACGTGGTTCCCAAAACAAAAACGCAAGTGTGGGAAAAAATATCACCCAAACGCGAATAAAACAGACAAAATCTGCAGAAACCACTGAAATAATACACTAAATAAAATGTACTAATTGTGGGAGAAGAAACCGCAGGTTTAGTGTGAGCGCAGAAAATTGTTGCCTCAGAGAAAAAAGTGCCAAAGTGGGAAAATGTTAAAAACAAATCCATAGATGCAGGGAACCAGTCACAACCATGGAAAAATAGTAAAAATGTAATAAACACCTGAAAGAATGTAAAGGCATCACTCAAAGGTAGGAAAAACCTCATTGGAGGGTCTCAAAAGAGAGAGAGCTCTGGGGCAGTGTTGCCAGGTCAGAGGAGAAAAAGTTCTGAGGTCCCTCAGGCTGACTGCAGGTGGCACTTCTCCCTCTCCCCTCTGCCTCTCCCCCCCCAATTGGCCAATGTTCCTACTCATTTACAGTACATTGACTCCTCTCCGGGGCAGCTGAACCGAGCTGGCACACTGCTTCTGTCAACAGATGCTGAAGAACTCCTGGGGTGAAAAAATGTAAATTTTCATTAAAAATAACAAGTTACACCAACTTTGGGGGAAAACCACTTCATGTTGAGTCAAATTTTTGCACAAAATAAGCAGATTGTACCTCAAGTTTTGGAAAACCTGATTTTAAGATTGTGCCAAAACTGGAGATTTTTAAAAATGGACAATCATTGGCTGTAACCCTGGCCTTGCTTCTGGACCACACCACCTCCCTTCAGCAAGATATTTGACACTGTGGTGCATGATAATGTTTTGGTCAATGCACATCAGTGCCATATACTGTACAAGAGACATGCACTGGTTGACTGTTAATTGCTTGGGGTCAGTAGCAGAGGAGTGTGATTGATGGGCTCTACTTAGAGTGAAATCCCTCAAGAATTAGTACTGGTGCCACTTCTGTTTAACCTTTTCATTAATGACCTGGAAGTTGGGGTCTTTAGCAGATTGATTAACTTGCGGTCAACATAAATCCTGTCGCTGTGATGCTGGTTGATGAAAGTGTTGTCGAACCAGCATCGTAGATCTGTGGGGAAGGTTAAGGAGAAAAAGATAGCATTCAGGAAGTATAAGGAAACACAGAAGGATCAGGACAGAGAACGGTACCAGTTAAAGCAGAAGGAAGTAGGGAAGGCAGTCAGAATAGCAAAAGGCCCAAACCAAGGAAAAGATAGCCAACTCAGTTAAGAAGAGGGATAAAATCTTTTATAGGTACATTAGGGAGCAAAGAAGAATCAAGGGAGGGATAATGAGGCTTAATAAAGGGGAGGGTTGGGGGCAGAGGGTGACAGTGAAAACGCAGGGATACTGAATGGATATATCTGCTCAGTATTCACAAAAGAAGAAGAGGGGGAGGTACCTAATCCATTCAATAGAAGCACTCTGGATGGGGGGGGGTTGATACCAGTCCATTCACAGAAGAAATGGTTCTGAAAGAACTCCTAAAACTGAAGGTGGACAAAGTAATGGGGCCCGATGGGATTCACCCCAGAATTCTTGAAGAACTAAGGGGAGAACTAGTGATACCTCTGACTACCCTTTTCAACAAATCATGGGAGAATGGTGTGGCGCCTAAGGACTGGAGGAGGGCGGATGTGATTCTCCTTCACAAAAGTGTGAAAAAGGCAGAGGCAGGAAACTACAGACCTGTTAGTTTGACCTCAGTGGTAGGGAAAATGATGGAACCACTTCTGAAAGAAAGAATTGTTGAGTACCTAGAGGCCAGCAAGGCTCAGGACCCAAGGCAGCATGGATTCACAGAGGGAAGGTCATGTCAGATAAATCTAATAGATGTCTATGACTGGGTGACCAAAGTAGTAGACCAGGGAGGGACTGTGGACATGGCCTGCTTAGACTTTAGCAAGGTATTTGACACAGTCCCACACAAAAGATTAATAAACAATTAGGCAGCCTGGGAGTGGGTCCCAGGGTGGTAGCCTGGGCAAAAAATTGGCTGAACAACAGGACACAGAGGGGGGTTACTAGCGGGGTACCGCAGGGTTCAGCACTGGGTCCGGTCCTTTTTAATGTTTTTGTAAATGACATTGCAGAAGGACTGGAAGGAAAAGTATGCCTCTTTAAAGATCTGCATGCAGGGGTAGATACACAAGGGGGGTGGAAAGGATGAGAAGGGACTTGACAAGGTTGGAGGAATGGTCAAAATCAAGCAATGTGACAAGGCAGCAAGGAGGGCTGGTGGGATATTGGAATGTATAGGAAGAGGCATCATCAGTAGAAAACAGGAAGTTGTTATCCCTCTGCACAGACAGTTGGTGAAACCCCATCTGGAGTACTGTGTGCAGTTCTGGAGATCCCATCTCTGCAAGGACATAGACAGGATGGAGGCAGTCCAAAGGAGGGCAACTTAAATGGTGCAGGGTCTGCACCAGAAGCCATACAACAGGACACTAAAGGAGCTTAATATGTATACCCTTGAGGAAAGGAGGGAGAGGAGGGACATGATAGAAACTTTCAAGTACCTTAAGGGAATCAACAAAGTCCAGGAGGGTAGCATCTTTCAGAAAAAGAGATGTGCAAGAAAAAGAGGACACAATCTGAATATGGGGGGACGGCTTAAGGGCAATGTTAAGAAGTGTTTTTTCATGCAGAGGGTGGTGGACACATGGAACCGCCTTCCTGAGGAGGTAGTGGGGTCAAAGACAATGGGGGAATTCAAGAATGCATGGGACAGACATAAGGGAATTCTGGTGGGGAGTAGGAGGAGGTAGTCTGTTGGTTAACTAGAATCTGTAGCTTATCCATTAGGTAGGGAAATGGGAAGACTAGGTGGGCCAAGCAGTCCTTATCTGCCATCAAATTCTAAGTTTCTATGTTCTGTGTTTCTATGGGTAATGTCTCTTACCTGGCAGATCCAAGTTGGGGACTCCGCACCATGGGATTCAATGACTGGTTGAAAAGCTGGTGCAGCACTCAGAGATTTGGCTTCATTGAGGACTGGGGCTCCACCTGGAGGGATGCAGGCCTATACTGGCATGATGGTCTGCATCTGTCCAGAAGGAGAACCAGGATCCTAGGTGATAGGTTTAAATACTTCATTGGCAAGCATTTAAACTAGCCAAGGGGGATGCACTGAAAATAAGTAGGGAAACCCTGGCCCCCCCAAAGAAAATCAGGGTAGATAGTGAGGTAAACACCAAGATAGGGCAGTTGATAGGGAGAAAGGCAGGGGTAAATGAAGAAAAAGACAAAGGCAATAAGGACAGGGATGGGGCAAAAAGAAATAAGGCCATAAAAAAAATGGAGGGTAATGAATTCCAATTCCTGTAGTCTAGGTAAAAAGCTCCCCAAAATGGTGACCTTGATGGAAGAGGGATGCCTGGATATTGTGGCAGTCACAGAAACATGGTACACAGAGAACCATGACTGGGATGTCAACATACCAGGGTACACATTCTACAGGAGAGACTGGGAGGGTAGAAAAGGAGGAGTAGCTCTCTATGTAAGGAAAGGGATCAAAGTAACAGAACTAAAGGGTAAACAGGGAGGAGGAGGAGGAGGAGGAGGCACTGTGGGTCACCCTGGAGACTGAAAATGGCACCACAATCTGCACAAGGGTTGTATACAGACCCCCATCTCAGGGGAGGAAAAGGACAAGGAAATGATAGAAGACTTCCATAGGATGGCATAAAAAGGGGAGGTATTGCTGATGGGGGACCTGAATTTGCCAGCTGTTAACTGGAGCACCTTTGCTCCAGCCACATTCAAGAGCTGAGCCATTCTTAATGCCCTACAGAGGGCGTGCCTCAGACAGCTAGTTTTGGAACCCAGTCAGGAGTGAGCAATCTTAGACCTGGTACTCTCAAATGGGGACAGAGAGAGGATTTCAGATCTAGAAGTGGGTAACCATCTGGAAACAAGCGACCACCAAACAGTGTGGTTCACAATAAAATTATATGTAGAGTCAAGCCACACAAAAGTTATGGTACTGGACTTCAGGAGGGCTGATTTTGTTAAAATTGGAGAGTGCCTCAGAAAAGCACTAGCAAACAGGCAAGAAGGTCGGGTGGTGCAACAATTGGGAAACATCAAAACCGCCATCACAGAAGCAATAAGCCTTTGTGTAAAGCAAATAAACAAATCAAAATGAAAGGAAAAAACAATATGGTTCTCAAAAGAAGTGGCGGGGAAGGTTAGGGAGAAAAAGATAGCATTCAGGAAGTATAAGGAAACACAGAAGGAGCAGGACAGAGAACTGTACCAGTTAAAGCAGAAGGAAGCAGGGAAGGCAGTAAGAATAGCAAAGACCCAAACTGAAGAAAAGATAGCCAACTCAGTTAAGGAGGGGGATAAAACCTTTTATAAATACATTAGGGAGCAAAGAAAGACTACGGCAGGGATACTGAGGCTGAATAAAGAGGAATGTGGTTGGGCAGAGAGTGACAGTGAAAAAGTAGGGATATTGAACTAATACTTCTGCTCAGTATTCACAAAGGAAGAACAGGGAAAGATACCCAATACAGTCAATAGAAGCACTCTGGATAGGGGATTGATATTAATCCTTTCACAGAAGAAAGTGTTCTGAAAGAACTCCTAAAACTAAAGGTGAATAAAGCAATGGGTCCTGATGGGATTCACCCCAGAATTCTAAAAGAACTAAGGGAAGAACTAGTAACACCATTGCCTACCCTTTTTAATAAATCATGGGAGAATGGTGTGGGACCTGAGGACTGGAGGAGGGCAGATGTGATTCCCCTTCACAAAAATGGGAGCAAGACAGAGGCAGGAAACTACAGACCTGTTAGTTTGACCTCAGTGGTAGAGAAAATGATGGAATCACTTGTGAAGGAAAGAATTGTTGAGTACCTAGAGGCCAGTGGGGCACTTGACCCAAGGCAGCATGGATTCACAGTGGGAAGGTCATGTCAGACAAATCTGATAGATGTTTTTGACTGGGTGACCAAAGTAGTAGACCAGGGTGGAGCTGTGGACATGGCCTACCTAGACTTTAGCAAAGCATTTGACACAGTCCCATACAAAAGATTAATAAACAAATTAGCAAGCCTGGGAGTGGGTCCCAGGGTGGTAGCCTGGGGAAAACACTGGCTGGACAGCAGGAAACAGGGTAATAGTAAATGGAGTCCACAATGAAGAAAGGGGGTTTACTAGTGTAGTACTGCATAGTTCAGTACTGGGGCCAGTCCTTTTTAATGTCTTTATAAGTGACATTGCAGAAGGACTAGAAGGAAAAATATGTTTCTTTGCAGATGACATGAAGATCTGCAACAGGACTGATATGCAAGGTGGGATGGAAAGGATGAAAAGGGACTTGGCAAGGTCAGAGGAATGGTCAAATGTTTAGCAGCTTAGATTCAACACAAAGAAGTGCAAAGTAATGCACCTGGGAAACAAAAACCCAGGGGAAGAGTACACAATGGGGGTTGAGATACTAACAACAACAAAAATGGAAAGGGACCTGGGGTAGTTTATCAGATGACCTAAGGTGGGCCAGCAATGTGGAAGGCAGTAAGGAGGGCTGGAGGATACTGGGATGCATAGGAGAGATATCACCAGTAGAAAACAGGAAGTTGTTGTCCTCTGTACAGACAGTTAGTAAGACCACATCTGGAGTACTATGTACAGTTCTGGAGACCCCATCTCCGCAAAAACATAGACAGGGTGGAGGATGTCCAGAGGAGGGCAACCAAAATGGTGCAGGGTTTGTACCAGAAGACATATGAAGAAAGACTAAAGGAGCTTAAGATGTATAGCCTCGAGGAAATGAGGGAAAGGGGGACATGATAGAAACTTTCAAATACCTCAAGGGAGGAGGTCACGTGATGCAGTGCAGCTAGAGGCAGCATTTTCGCGGAGCTCCCAATATCCACCTGCTTTAAACTATTTTCAACCTACAAAATCGACATCTAATGTCCTGATTTGCATCTGGAGTACGGATAACACTCCTCTGTACTTGGCAGCATTTTGCTTTGTGCATATTAATGCACTCAGAAGACGACTGAGATGGAAGCGGAGGTGAGGATTGCAGGCATGAAGCATACTCCACCATCCACACCTGAAAAATCTTCTAAAAAATCTAAAAACCAGAATTCAGGATCCGCAGCTAAATTACCCCCTTCCAAATGTTTCACCAGCTCCTCTTACTGAGGATCATTTCCTTCAAGAGCTCATACCATTTAAAGAAACACTGGATGACATCTCTACCGAGCTGAAATCGCTAAGGATAGATCTCAGCACCCTAACCACCACAATGGGAGATCTGGAGGCAAGAACTACCTCTTTGGAGACCTGGAAGGAGAAGATAGACCCAGAGATTATTAATCTCAGACAGCAGATCAGTAAACTGCAACTTAAAATGGAGGATTTAGAAGGAAGGACCCGAAGAAACAATCTGGTGATTCTGGGCCTCCCCGAGACCGAGGAGGACCCCGATATCATTCTCTTTCTCCAGAAGTTTCTGAGCAAAGTTGTTGAGCCTTCCCCTCTCAATCCACAATATCATATTGAACGTGCTCATCGCTCTGTCAGACCGAAACCTACAGCTGGAGCACCGCCTAGGCCCATCATTATAAAATTTCTAAGTTTCTTGGAAAAGCAACATGTATTATTAAAGGTAAGAGAATTGCAAGCAACTTTATGGAGCGGTTCCAAGCTATGTATTACTCAAGATCTTCCCTTAGAGACGAGGCAAAAATGCTCAGTGTTCCATTCTACAGTCAGCAAGTTGATCGCAGCGGGTATTCGTTACAAAATGAACTATCCTGCCAAGCTACAAGTAGCCATTGATGGTTCTTGGCACTCCTATGAATCCCCAGAGAAAGCTGCATCGGATCTCTCTCTCAGGTTACCTAACTTGTTCAGACTGGGCTGAATCTCTGAAGAAGCGCCAATAAGTTACCTCCTGTTCCAAGCTACATTTCTGGACTCTAACCTTTTGTTGTTGTTTTCTCTCTTCTTTTCTCATCTGGTTTTTCTGGTGGTGGTGGGGGCTATGGGGTAGACCATTGCATGGCATGGTAAGCCGGGTCTACGCGATGGCTTGTGAGGCCTACTGATTAGTGGGGGGGGGACCTCGGGGTGTGGTGGTGGTTTCTACATGACGCAGGACTGGTTGGACCACTTGGTCCCTCTAGTACCTATTGCTCCCCCGGTCCCATGCTTTCCCGTTCAGGTAATTAGTTTTAGTGAACTTTTATAAGCAGTTTAGCTAGGAGAGGCCACTAGGCAATCTTCGAATATCCGTAGATAAGTGTGGATGATGGAGTTAGAGATGCCTTTTGAGAGGGGGGTGATAGACTAGGCTGCTAATAGGCAATGAGGACTGTGGGCCACTATTGTGAACATTCCAGAGGGGGGGGATTGAAAGATGCCAATATGGCTCTGCTTGATGCCTAACAAACTCATATATTCGGAGGCATGACCCCTTACCACGAACAGGTTTTGATTGCGGCGAAGCCTGAAGTTGGCCCCCAGGGCTGGAGGGACTGACTGTGACTCTCATCACTGCCATTGGGGTTTCAGGGATTTATACCCCTAGCCAACCCAGCCTTAAACTCATCCTTGTTGTGTAGCACGGTCACTTTCCTGAGGGGTTAGGGGGACTAGACGGTAGTTGGTCAGTGAGTGTTATGGGGTGACCCAGTCAGTCATCATTCTGGCCAGAGATCATCTTTCTCATGGCGGAGACTGGAATCCTGGGGGTCCCTGGGGGTTTTCACTCTCAATCAAGACCTGGTTGCATCGCGCTCGGCAGTAATGGTGCACCCTCTGAATAGATTTATTATACATACTCCACATGTGCTATTCCACTCCTTCTCAAGCTATGAGTGTTTGACATGGCTATGGTTCAGAAAATTTCGAGACTCCGGTCAGGTTCTCAATTTCCCAGGCCTTTTTGTAGGGCTCACTTAGGCTCCTCAAGGGGGGGAAGCTCCGCGGGGAACCGGCCCTGGAGGGACTGCTAAACGCACCAAGGAGAGGGGGGGAATGCATCATAGATGGGGGACATTTCAGTCAGGAAGTTCTCAGCACTCATGGGGCGATAGCTCTAGATTCAGTAGTCGACACTTCCTTATTGTACTGGTTCAGGATTATTGCCTGGATCTCCCACCAAGAGGATGCTTTTGGGGCTTTGTTCCCCAACCCAAGTATTAATACTCTCAGTATCTCTCAGGAGACAGCCAGGAGAACACTTGTACATAGTTTGAGGGATGGGGAGAGGAGAGGGGGGATAGGGTTCTCTTTCCTAGTTTTGGGTCTGGCAAGGCGCATCACATTTGGAATCTATACTGCTCCAGCTATTCTCTATCGGTTTTGAGGGAGGGGGTAGAGGGGCGGGTATGGTTGGATGATTGTTTATGGGGGGAGGGGGGAGGGCAGGATGTGCCTACTAGGGTGGCCTATTTTCCATGTTTATATATCCTACTGTTGTCTTGTTTACTTGACAATGAGTGTTACAGCACTTAAAATTGCAACATGGAACATAAGCGGTGTCAGAGACCTAACTAAAAGGTATCAGGTTCTCAAAAACTGTGCTCTCCAGAATGTGGATATTCTTTTGATGCAAGAAACCCATTTGCTCTCATCAGAAGTCAATGGGCTTTGCCGGCAGGGTTATGCCCAGGTTTTTGCTTCAGGTGGGTCGTCCTCTAGTAGGGGAGTTGCCATTCTGGTAAAGAAGCATATTCCCTTTCTGGCAGAAGAACTTTTAATGGACCATGAGGGCAGATTCATTATTGTGAAAGGTTTGTAATATAATGTGAAGATAATATTAGGGGCGATCTATGCCCCAGTAGGTGGGGACCCAGATTTTCTCATGGCCTTGGCTGAAAAGCTGAGCGGACTCTTACCCTCAATGTTAATAATCGGGGGGGATTGGAATATCGCTCCCCCGCAAGATCTGGATAAATCCTATAGACCTCTGAAACCACTTTCCTTTTCACAGCTGGCCTTCAGGAACTTTATGGACCTACTAGGCTTGTGTGACCAATGGCGCTTACTTAATCCCACAAGACAACTTTTTTCTTTTTATTCTCAGGTACACACGACGTGGTCCAGAATCGACCTAATTTTGGTCAGCAATAATCTTTTGTCTGGAGTACTCCAGTCTGGTATTGAGCCTATTGTGGTATCAGATCACTCAGTGGCATGGATTCTGGTCTCCCTGAACCCGCAGGTGCAAAGAGACACTTCCTGGAAACTAAACACCCAGCTTTTAAAGGATAAGCATATAGTTTCCCATATTAGATCTCTAATCACCTCATTTATGGAGACCAACTCAGGTTCAATTGAGAGGGAGGACTTGTTTTGGTGCTCCCTTAAATGCTTCATCAGGGGTGAATTTATCAAACTCGCATCCAGAAGGAAAAAGCAGAGGGAGGCTAAGATCATGTCATTGTCGAATCAAATTAGGTTGGCGGAGAATAAGTTATCCTCCTCATCTTCCCAAGCTGATCTAGAAGCCCTAATGAAACTTAGAAATGAGTATTCAGATTGGATAAGAGATAAGGCAGAGTATGCCCTCCTAAAAACCAAGGCCCATTATCTCGAGCAAAGGGAGAAATCGGGTAAGATGTTAGCTCTTCGCTTGAGGGAGGTAGAGGGATCGAGATGGATTCCCTCTTTATTATCCTCTGATGGTTCCCTTAAAACCTCTCCCAGGGATATTTCTCGAGTTTTTGAGTAATTTCATAAGGAACTGTATGGCAGTGGTTCCTTTCACCTCTCTCATTCCCTTGTGGACCAGTTTCTGGAGGGCCTTCCCCTTCTCTCCCTGCAAACACACCAAGAAGAGGCTCTGATTGCTCCTATCATGGTAGTGGAGGTGGAGGCGGTGATATGGGAATTCACTCCTGACAAAGCTCCAGGGCTTGACAGTTTTCCTTCCAATTTTTATAAAGCTTTCAGTAAAGAACTTGCCCCCCTCCTAACGAAATTGTTCGAGTACATGTTTATCTCTGATACCCTGGATCCTTCCCTGCTAGAGGCCACTATCGTTTTGATACTGAAACCAGACAAGTCTCTGATGGACCCTGCTAGTTATTGACCAATCTCACTACTAAATTATGACATTAAAATTCTAACGAAAATCCTATCCCTTAGACTCAAATGGGTCTGGCTCAACTTGCTAAGTCCTGAACAAGTAGGGTTTGTACAGGGCAGATCCTCAATGGACCACTTGAGCACTCTCTCACATATTTGTCAGGCCGCCCAGGACTCCCAGGCTCCTATGGCTTTGGTATCATTAGATGCGGAGAAAGCCTTCAATAGAGTCCACTAGGAATTTTTCTGGATTATATTGGAGAGAATGGGCTTCCTGGAGATCTTTATTCAATGGATCAAGTCAGTCTACCAATCTCCTACTGCCAGAATTTAGTGTATCAGAATTGTCTCTTCTCGATTCCCGTTATTTACCGGCACTCGGCAGAGTTGTCCCTTGTCACCTTTCTTGTTTAATTTATACTTGGAGCCTCTCCTTCTCAGTATCAAGACTTCTCCCCTGGTCACAGGATGTTTCATTCAGCAGCAGCCTCTGGTTCTTTCGGCCTATGCTGATGATATCCTTTTACATTTGACTAACCCTGAATCGTCTCTAACACACATATTACATATTATTGCCTGGTTTGGCCAGGTGGCTAACTACAAGCTGAATTTAGCTAAATCAATCATATTCCCGCTGAACGTTAATACACTTCAGGTTAGCTTCTCCCAGTTTGGCATGACATGGGCCCCTTCGTCCTTTAAATATTTAGGTATTTACCTTACTAAGGACCTTGAAGTTTTTAGGAAACTCAAGCTGGACGACTTATTGACTAAAATACAACATGACCTTCAGAGATGGTCTGCTCTTCCTCTATCTCTGTGGGGTCATATTAATATTGTTAAGATGAATGTTTTGCCTCGGGTTTTTTACCCACTCAGCCTAATGAATATCTATTTACCGATGTCCTATTTCCATCACTTTCATTGGTCTATCTCTAAGTTTATCCGGCAGGGTAAGCAGCCCAGGAAAGCCTCTTTAAAACTCAATTTACCTAAAGAAAAGGGGGGGCCCCGCCTTCCCAATTTTATGCTATACTACTGGGCAAGACACATGTCGAAAACTGGGAGGTGGTATGACCTGAGGGCGGATGACTATGTACCAATCTGGCTACAACTCGAGAAAAAGATTTTAACCGAGTATGGTCTTCCCCCATCCAGAATTTTCTACTATAATCTATCCACATTGCCTCCCCTTCTACAGGGTGGCGTAATTGGTACCTCCATTAAGGTGCTAAATCAATGCTGGAATTTTTTCAATCTCTCTCTCCTAGGAAAGACACTACCCAACCTCTTACCCTAAATTTAAACATTAAGATTGGTGGTCTCCCACTTTCCTTAGACTGGCTTCCTCAGCTGAGGGATTGCTGTGTTGATGACTTATTCCTGTATAATTCTCTTCTATCCTCGGGAGAGGTGCTGACCAAATATAATATCCCTTAGAAGCATATATTTAAAGTGTTCCAGTTAAGACATCTAGTGGCATCCAGTTTTGGGTCCAGTTCCACACTGTCTCAAGTTAAGCCCTTTCTAGACCAGATACATGAACAGGCAAGCAAGGCTCATAGTATTTCCAAGCTTTATCCCTTCCTACTGGACACTAAATTCCCTGACCCCCTGATTGGCTCCAAATGTTGGTCATGTCTTCTGCCAGAAACCCCTCTGGTTTGGGATCAGATTTGGACAGACACGTATCGGTATCTCTCTCAGGATAGGCATAAACTCACTCAATACCATATATTGAATAACATGTATTACACCCCAGTCAAGTTGGTTAAATTAGATAGATTACCTTCAACTCTTTGCACAAAGTGCGGCATGGTGGAAGGGAACCTGGTACATATTTTTTGGCACTGTAAAAAAGTGGCTCCGTTATGGCGAACCGTCCAGTCTAACCTAGACCCTCTTTTGGGCCTAGGTGATCTATTTACTATAGAAGTATGTATTTTAGGGTTGTTTTTCAATATACAGGTTATGGAGCATAGATTCCATATGGCTTTAATTTCTATAGTTGTTAAAAGATTGGTCCTTAGGCACTGGATGGACCAACTGGTCATATCGTATGCAGAATGGATCAGTGAAATTTCTCTCTGCTTTCAGACTGAAAGATTAATAGCAAGCTCCCGGAATTGTTTGGCTTCATTTGAGTGGAAATGGGGTAAATTGTATGCTCTTTATTTAAACTAATGTCTTGATGGGTACACCTCTGGCTACCTAGGCAGCTTCTAGTTCAATGGGTATTCCTTTTATATATAAGGTACATCATAATGCATGTTACACGTAGCTAGATTAGTTTTCCCCTTTTTAAGAAGGCACATCCTGGGGTGGGAAGGATGGGGGTTAAGGAATATGGGTTGGGGGGAAGGGGGGTTTCTCATTGTTTATCAGAATCAGGGATTCCTGCAGATTTCCATATATCTTTACACTGTAGCTATTAAGTATTTAATGTCATCTGTCATGGTGTGTAATCCCTGTACTACTTGCTTATACTTCACATCTTTCTATAAACTAATAAAGAAATATAATTAAAAAAAAATACCTCAAGGGAATCAACAAAGTCCAAGAGGGTAGCATCTTTCAGAAAAAGAGATGTGCAAGAACAAGGGGACACAATTTGAAGACAGAGGGGGAACGGCTCAGAGGTAATGTGAGGAAGCATTTATTCACAGAGAGGGTTGTGGATGCATGAACAGCCTTCCTGAGGAGGATGTAGAGTCAAAAACAGTGGGGGAATTCAAGAATGCATGGGACAGACATAAGGCAATTCTTGTGGGGGGTAGGAGGAAGTAGGCTGTTGGTTAACTAGGATCTGCAGCTTATCTGTTAGGTAGAGAAATGGGCAGAATAAGTGGACCAAGCGGTCCTTATCTGCTAACAGATTCTATGTTTCTATGTTTCTGATCCTTGAAGGCTGATTTGGACTAATGGCTGAAAAAGAAAAATAATAACTTTAAGAGGACACAAAGGACCAAATGGGGGACTTAATCTATATGTAAAAAAATCAAAATTAAAAAAAAATCATATACTTATCTATAAGGTAAGGTGTGCTGTCTCACTAGACCTGTAAAAGGAAAAAGAAGAGAATCAAGGAATGCTTGCAACACAGATTTTGAATTTTAGCATACTCTGCTATGGTGCCAGAGGCATGGGTTAAAGTCTTGACTTGGGGGTGGAAATGAAGATGTCCTCTGTCACTGCACCCCACACACAGAATGCAGAGCCCTGTTACCATACCTCATGTACACAAAAGCAGGACTTTGTTGCCATGCTCCATACAGAGATAATGGGCTCTGCCACTATGCCCTACACAGTGTTCAGGGCTCTGCGTTGCCATAATACACACACACACACACACACACAGACTCAGGCCTTGTGGTCTATCAAGTCTGCTCAAGTGCACAGCTGGTGCCCCTAGATTGCAATTGCCCCACCCATTTCTCCCCCTCCGGCAATTTCTCATCACTACTTACACAGACCCCCCCCCTTGCCCTGTCCCATGCTCTTTTAAAAGAACCCACCATCTTACATGGTATCATCTTCTCCAGTAGGGTATTCCATTTTGCCACCACCATTCTGTGAAATAATGCCTCCTCATCTCTCTCCTAAATCTGCCCCCTCCAATCTTAGTCCATGACCTCTTGTGTCCCTTCCCCTCCACAGCTTAAATAGCCCATCTGTGTCAGTTTTGTCGAACCCCTTCAGATACCTGAACATTTCAATCATATCTTCTGTCTCCATCCTCTTTTTCAGGGTGTACAAACTCAGATGCCTCAGTCAGTCCTTGTAGGGTATGTCCTCCATCCCATGTATCATTTTTGTCGCCCTACATTGCACTCCCTCTAACAGCCTGATAGCCTTCTTCAGATATGGCCACCAGTACTGTACGCAGTACACCAAGTGTGGCTTGACACATACACACACTGCAGTACAGGGCTCCATCCTTGCCCTCCCCCAGTAGAAGGCTCAGTCATTGCCCACAAAACAGTTGGCTCCATTGCTGCACCCCCTTCCCATACAGTGCAGGGCTCCATTGTCCCCCTAAGCAGATGTTTTGCTATCTTCCCTCCCCCAAATAAAAATAAGAAGCCTTGTTAGCCCTATGTAGTCCCCCCCTCCTTATACCACCACATGCAGATTCATACATTTTTCAAAGTGGGAGGGGGGATATTGTCATGGGGTGGGAATACCTCTTTCTTGTACAGAAACTATTCTCCTTTATCAGGTACTGCTTATTAGTTTGCTGCTTCAGAGCTTGACTGGACCACAGCATGCAACTACTAGTATTTGATTTCTCACACACCTGCCCCAAACAGCTCCAGCCACCCTTGCAAGCCACCGCTTCCCAGCCTTTCACATCAAAGCTTCTCTCAGCACAACCCTGTATGTATTCCTTCCTCTTGCACACTTCACTGACAAGCATTCTCTCCCCTACTTTAAGACCCATTTCCCTTAATCGGCTTCTTCCTTTTGTTTCACTCATAGATGCCAGTCTTCTTACTTTGCACACTTCCTCTCAGCCACATACGGAGGTTGTAAAGCAAAGAAAATGTCAAGTACCTGGTTTATCGTAAAGGGCCTTCCTCTGTCAGAAAATATCTGTTCTTGCTGCTCCCATTTCAAGCTCTTTTCAAGTGGTGCTTCTGCTGCTCTGCCATTCAAACTGTTTCCAAAGGCTGAACTGAGCACAACCGGAAATGCTGTTCTAATGCCATCTTTTCTGGTTGTGTGCGCAACGTGCCTGAAAGTACAATGCAGCAGGGGAAATGGCAGTTATTTCTCCTCGTAACTTGACATAAGAAAAAGTCCATAAATGGGCAGAGGTGACGGAGTCAACAGCATTTGTAAATGGGTATGGCCAGAGTGAGGATGACTATAGCCATGAAGTCTAATAAGTACTTTATTTATTTATGTTTTTCCATGGAGGGGAGTGGTGCAAGAGAATGCTTTCTACTGTAATTTAAACCCCCCAACTTCCACGCTTCACAAATGGCAGATGTCATGTTGGCCTGGCCTCGCTGCAGCATTACTAAATACATTGCAGAGCAGGTAATTAATGGCTTTATCTTTAACCAATTGCAGACAGTTAAAATCAGAGTTTACTACCTTTTGAAATATTTTTGTAATTATTTTGTTCCTTATGTCTAAAGACATAAAAGCGTAATAGCAACTGATAGAATGCACAACCTACCACAACATACACATACTGTGGATGAGACAACTAGAAATGTTTATTTTTTTCACACAGACCTGATGATAATCCATTCATGTGAGATAAAAATGAAAATAATTTGCACAATATATAAAACCCATCTCTAAAAAACAAATTGAGTAGAATGTTTAATGAGGGACTAAACCAAGGTGGAATTGCTGTTTGATTTATTTCAAAAGAGTGTACAAGGTACTATAACTTTAAAGGACAGTATTCAATCTTTTTTTAATATCAGTTTATATTGTGTAGAAAAAGAATCCTGTCCACTCTGAGAAAATGGATTAAAGTCCTCAAAATGTTTGTGTAACAGCCATTATTTTGTCAACATTTCTAAATAAATCAAATTAGTAGCTATTTTTGGTGAGTTAGTATTTCCAAATCAAGGTGTGAATTCAAGTTTAGACTTTTTGTGTAACAGATTTTTCCCACACATAATTTTTGCTTTAAGGACAGGGTTGGGAATTGGACAGGACCTAATGCTTTATTTTAAGGTTCGGTCTTTGGCCCAGTTCTGTTTTCCATCTTCCTCAATGAACTGCCCTCGGCCTGCCCTCACACTTCCAGCCACATGTATGCGGACGATACAGTACTGTATGCCTCTGGCCCATCCTCTGAGGTGGTTAACAGACTTCAGCGAGATTTCAACAGTGTGCAGAACTGGTTTCACTCAAATCAGCTTTTCCTCAACCCTAAGATAACTGTCTCCCTAACGTTTCGTACATGACAAAAACTCTCCCTTCTTACCTCCATCCCCACTTTCCACGCTATTGATGGGACCCCCCTGGAGGCCTGTATCTCTTGCAGATACCTCGGGGTTTGGTTGGTTCAGCACCTTAGCTTCAGTGTGCACATGGATGCTACCCTCAAAAAACTGTACCCCATGCTGGGCGCTTTATACCACAACAGAAGTTGCATCCCCCTGCCAAACCACAAGGTAATTCTACAAAAAATGATCCTCTCTATACTGGACTACGGGGACGTAGTCTATAGTGCCACTCCCAAGTCTTCCTTAGCCAGGCTAGATCCACTTTTTCACTCTTGCTGTTGCTTTGCCCTCGACTGCCCTCCTACAACCCATGACTGCGACCTCTACAGGGCCTTAGCACTCCCGTCATTCCAGGATTGCAGACTGTCCCACTGTGCCAGAATTGCAGTGAAATTCTGGGCACAGGCCCTCCCCCTTACCTCATGGCTACACTGGCAGCTCTACCCCACCCGCATACTTGTTCCAGAACATCAAACCCCGGCTTCTCCATATCCCACACATGTCCACTGCTACAGGCCAGGCTGCTTTTAGATACCGCATACCTAAACTATGGAACTCCCTGCCGACTGACATTAGGCATGCCACCAGTACTCAGCGTCTAAACTCCCTCCTCAAGACTCATCTCTCGTCCACCTGCATCTATGTCTAGCACCGCTTAAGACCCGGTATCTCGGTGCGATCCAATTCTGCCCATCTCCAGTGTGATGGACTAAGACACTTTACTTTGTGGCATCAGACCACTACCCACCTGCTATAAGCAGAAGGTCATGATAATCTAGACCTTCCACATCCCATGCCACAGGCTATATGTTTGTGATGTGGATTTTGTTTGTTTATTCTAGGTAGGGCAAATACTGCTGTAAATACCACTATATTTTCTTTGTTTATTCCATAGCATGAGTGCTACTTGTATATTGCACTGTATTTTCTACTATATTTCTCCTCTTCTCACTCCCCCAGGTCACATCTGGAATCAAGCAGTACTCTGCTCAGCATGTCTGCCTGGTAAAACTCTTAAATAAATAAATACATTTCAGGACAGTGTGACAGAGAGGTACGATTTATTATTCCCAAACCCTGGATGGTGATAGTGGGGGGGAGGGTGTGAATTACTATTCCCAACTCCTGGGAGGATGAGAGTCGGGGGGGCCGATCTAGTACTGGTGGGGGGGGGAGAACATCCGCACTGTCTTCTCTCCTTGTCACCATTTTTACTGAGGCTATTTTATTTATTTATTTAGTTATTTCAAAAGTGTCACCAGGAGAGACATACTGAGCCATAAACAACTTGTTTCCAGAAGCATCCTGGGTGATAAATACATATATCCATACAACATAAAAATATTTACAGGGAATGTACACTCATATTAAGGCACACTTTTATACAATATATCATAAATTAAACATTGAGTAATATACATAGAATGCACAAGAGCATGTACATAAGCATTATTTACAGAAAATGCAGCAACAGCAATAAGTAACATTTGTCTACAAGAATTGGGGATGAACCAGGTTAGTGCAAGTGGCTAAGGGTAATTTAGCAAAGGGTGAAGAGCAGAGAGGGGGAGACAGGAGACGGTAGATCATACCTAATACTCTTCAGGTGATGCTACCACTGGCTAGAAGCTGCAACACTGGAGTTAGGATTTGTAAGAAAGCGAGTTGTGCTCACAACAGAGGGAGGTGAACCTTACAATTTACAATTGTCTTTTGTTTGTAGCAGATTCATTAGGAAAGTTAATGTTCTTCAGGTGGAGGCTACTTCTAACTGAAAGGTGAAATAAGGAACTTAGAATTGTCAGAAAAGGCAGTCTTTCAATCAACAGAGGGAGGTGGACCTTGCTTTACTTTTGTTACAGTTGTTAAGATTTTCAGTGCAGGAAGAGTTTAAACCCAGAGGGACTGAATGCTGTTTACTGTGTCTGTCCTTGTGCAGAGCTGACGTGTTTTGGGGCTGACTGCTTTCAGAGCACAAGTCACCAGGCTGTTTTGGGGCTGGGGAGGTTTACCTGTGTCTGACTTGGATGTTTGGATTTTTCTGTGTTTGATTAGCAGGGTATTTTCTCTGTCAAATTGTCGTGTAGGGCATCTTGCTGACAGGAAGGCACTCATTGCAGTGGTAGGTCAGAGCTTTCAGCTGATTGTTTTATGAGGGTACAGTTTAGAGGAGGCAAAGGACACCACAGGGAAAGGAAGCAACTCCTGGTGGGGGACTCAATTATTAGGGGGATAGAACTTGGGGGAGTAGGGAAAACTGAAGTAAGGTGTCTGTCTGGTGCCATGGCTTGGAGGGACAGGAAGCGCATCCTTAGAATCACGAGAACAGTTGCATGGGAGTCTGAGCTGGACATCATTGTTCACCTAGGGACAAATGACTTGGCTCATCATGAGATTAGAGCAATGCAGAAGGACTTTGTAGAGCTGGGGAGGGGCCTAAGACAAGTAGCACACACAGTATCCGTCTCAGAGGTGCTGCCTGTTAGTGGCATGGGTGAGGCGAGGGTACTTTGCACCATCCAGTTTAATGAATGGTTGAAAAAATGGTGTGGAGCCAGAGGTTTGGCTTCATTAGGGACTGGGGTTCCACCTGGAGGGACACCAGCCTATACTAGCAGGATGGTCTGCATCTGTCCAGGAAGGGAACAAGTCTTTTGGGCAATCAGTTTAAATGCTTCATTGGCAAGCTTTTAAACTAGTCATGGGGGAAGGCACTGATAAGCAGCAGGAAAATCCCAGCCTCTCCCTACAAAACAGGGTACTAAATGAGAAAAAGACCAAGGTAGAAAGGTCAGTGGGGGATGCTGCTACAGAAGGTTAAGTCATCAAAAAATGGAGATCAATGAGTACCAATGCCTGTAGTCTGGGTAACAAGCTTCCTGAATTAGTGGCCTTGATGGAGGAGGAACATCTGGATATTGTGGCAGTCACAGAAACATGGTACACACAGAACCATGACTGGGACATAAACATACCAGGATACACTATCTACAGGAGGGACATGGAGGGTAAAAGTGGAGGAGGAGTAGCTCTCTACATAAGGGAAGGAATCAAAGCAACAGAACAAAAGGGTAAACAGGGAGGAGAAGAAGCACTGTGGGTCAATTTGGAGACAGGCAATGGCACCACAAGCCGCACAGGGGTTGTATACAGACCCCCCTCTCAGGGGGAGGAAATGGACAGGGAAATGATAGAAAGTATACTTAGAATGGCATAAAAAGGGAGATATTGCTGATGAGTGAACTGAATATGCCAGATGTTAACTGGAGTGCAGTTGCAGCAGCCACGTCTAAGAGTGGGGTTATTCTAGATACCCCACAGGGGGCATGCCTTAGACAACTAGTTTTGGAACCCACTCAAGAGGGAGCAATCTTAGACCTGGTTCTCTCAAATGGAGATGGAGAGAGGATCGCAGGTGTAGAAGTGGGTAGCCATCTGGGAACTAGCTACCATTGAACAGTATGGTTCACAATAAACACAGCAATAGAGTCAAGTCATACAAAGGCAAAAGTACTGGACTTCAGGAGGGCTGACTTTGCCAAAATGGGTGAGTGCCTAAGGAATGCACTAGCAAATGGGCAGGAAGCAGGGTGGAAGAACAATGGGGAATAATAAAAACTGCCATCACAGAGGTAACAAACCTTTGTGTGAAGCAAATAAACTAAACTAAATGATGTAAGAAACCACTATGGTTCTCAAAGGAGGTGGCAGTGAAGGTTCAAGAGAAAAAGAAAGTATTCAGGAGGTACAAGGAATCACAGAAGAAGCAGGACAGAGAATTGTATCAGTTAAAGCAAAAGGAAGCTGGGACGGCAGTCAGAACAGCAAAGGCCCGAACTGAGGAAAAGATAGCCAACTCAGTTAAGAAGGGGGATAAAACCTTTTTAGGTACATCAGGGAGGGATAGTGAGGCTTAATAAAGGGGAGGGGGTGGGCAGAGGGTGACTGTGAAAAGGCAGAGATACTAAACAAATATTTTTGCTCAGTATTTACAAATGAAAAGGGGGAGGTACCTAAAACAAACAATGGAAACACTCTGGATACAGAAGTTGATACCAGCCCATTTACAGAAGAAAAGGTTCTGAAAGAACTCTTAAAACTTAAGGTGGACACAGCAATGGGGCATGATGGGATTCATCCCAGAATTCTAAAAGAACTAAGGGTAGAACTAGTGACACCACTGACTACCCTCTTTAACAAATGATGGGAGGATGGGGTGGTACCTGAGGACTGGACAAGGGCAGATGTGATTCCCCTTCACAAAAGTGGGAGCAGGGCAGAAGCAGGAAACTACAGACCTGTTAGTTTAACCTCAGTGATAGGGAAAATGATGGAATCACTTCTGAAGGAAAGAATTGTTGAGCACCTAGAGGCCAGAGGGGCACAGGACCCAAGGCAGCATGGATTCACAGCAGGAAGGTCATGCCAGATGAATCTAACAGATTTTTTTGACTGGGTGACTAAAGTAGTCAATGGGGGAGGGGCTGTGGACATGGCCTACCTAGACTTTAGCAAGGCATCTGACACAGTCCCACACAAAAGATTAATATACAAGTTAGCCAGCCTGGCAGTGGGTCCCAAGATGATTGCCTGGGTAAAGAATTGGCTGGAGAATAGGACACAGAGGGTAACAGTAAATGAAGTCAACTATGAAGAAAGGGGAGGTTACTAGTGAAGTACTGCAGGGTTCAGCATTAGGACCAGTCCTCTTCAATGACTTTATAAGAGACATTGCAGAGGGACTAGAAAGGAAAAGTATGTCTCTTTGCAGATGACACAAAGATCTGCAACAGAGTTGATGCACAAGGTGGGGTGGAAAGGATGAGAAGGGACTTGGCAAGGTTAGAGGAATGGGCAAATGTATGGCAGCTTAGAGTCAATGCTAAGACGTGCAAGGTAATGCACCTGGGAAACAAAAACCCAGGGGAAGAGTACACAGTGGGGGGTGAGATACTAACAACAATAATAATGGAAAGGGACCTGGGGGTAGTCATATCAGATGACTTAAAGGTGGGCAAGCAATGTGAGAGGGCAGTAAGGAGGGCTGGGGGATACTGGGATGCATAGGGAGAGGCATCACCAGTAGAAAACAGGAAGTTGTTATACCTCTGTACAGACAGCTGGTGAGACCGCATCTGGAGTACTGTGTGCAGTTCTGGAGACCCAGTCTCCGCAAGGACATAGATAGGATGGAAGCTGTCCAGAGGAGAGCAATTAAAATGGTGCAGGGTCTGCACCGGAATACATATGAAGAGAGACTAAAGGAGCTTAATATGTATAGCCTCGAGTAAAGGAGGGAGAGGGTGAACATGATAGAAACTTTCAAGTACCTCAAGGAAATCAACAAAGTCCAAGAGGGTAGCATCTTTCAAAAAAAGAGGTGTGTAAGAACAAGGGGGCACAATTTGAAGATAGAGGGAGGCGGCTCAGAGGTAATGTAAGAAAGTATTTTTTCACAGAGAGGGTTGTGGATGAATGGAACAGCCTTCCGGAGGAGGTTGTGGAGTCAAAAACAGTGGTTGAATTCAAGCATGCATGGGACAGTCATAAGGCAATTCTAGGGGGTTGGGGTAGAAAGAAGTAGGCTGCTGGTTAACTATGATCTGCAGCTTATCCATTAGGTAGGGAAATGGGCAGACTGGGTGGGCCAAGTGGTCCTTATCTGTCGTCAAATTCTGTTTCTATGTTTTAGGAAGGAAACAAGGGAGGTCCAGAATTAGGGTGAGTAGGTAGAGGAGGGAGACAATGGGGGGAAGGAGAAGGAGAAGGAGAAGGGGGAGATATGTAGTATGAGAGTCAGGGGGGTTGGGGAGAGAAGGGGTGTAGAGTCTGGAAGAGGACAGATGGGGGCATTAACATGGGGGAGTCAGGGACAGTTACAGGAGAGGGCAGAGTAATAGCGTATAAGACTGGAGAAAGAGCGGATAGAGGTAGTAGGATGAATAGGTCCAGGGAGGGAGTTCCAGAATTTGGGAAGGCAGAAAGAGAAAGCAGCTTGCCCAGCCAAGATCCACCTGGATGGGAGAGTTAGAGAGCAGAGGATAGAGCTATGGAGAGAGCAGGAGGGGTTTGAAGGGAAGGAGAGAAGAGACACAAGGTAGGATGGGAGGGATCCCAGCCAGTACTTAGCAATAAGGGAGGAGCAATGAACAAGCTATGTGGCTTCAAGGGAGGGAAAGAAGAGAGAGATGTAGAGGTGGCAGTGGTGGGTCTAGGGAGAGGACAATTCAGGTCAAACCTACAGAAGGAGTGGAAGAGTGGATCTAGTCTGGCCAGGGTAGATTTGGGAGCACTGGCATAGATAGTGTCACCGTTGTCAAAGAGGGGAAGAATCATTCTCTGCATAATGGCTCTGTGGGCCGGCAGAGGGATGCACCCTCAGCTCCTACACAGTGCACCAAGTTTAGGGTGAAGCTTTTTGTGTAAGTAGTCCACATGAAAAGAGAAGTCTAGGTGACTGTCAAGCCAAACTCCTAGGTACTTGAAAGTTGTGATGTTTTCAAGGCTAGTCCCGTCCAGAGTGTGGAAGGAGGGCAGGGCTGGCAGTTTAGAGAGTTTTTGGCTGGTACCAAAAGTCATAGACAGTTTTTTCACAGCTGGATACTGATGAAAGCCAGTTGGAGTCTGCTTGTCAGGTCTGGTATGGAGGAGCCTAAGGCAAATATGACAGTGTGAGCAGCTTACATGTGTATGGATGCAGACGTACATGCAGACGGGAGGGAATTTAGAAAGATGGTGAAGAGTACGGGTCTGAACACTGAGTCTTGGGGGATGCCAGTGTGCATACGGAGGGGCGGGGACAGGGAGTTGCCAATTTTGACAGCTTGAGTTCTGTCCATGAGAAAGGAAGGGAACCAATCTGTGGCTCGAGTAGAGAGCCCAGCAGCAGAGAGCTGGGCTAGGAGGAAGGCATGGGCTACAGTGTTGAAGGCTGTGGCCAGATCGATGAAGTTAGCAGAGGCAACCAGGCCCTGGTCCATACCTGTCAGGATGGCATCAGTGAGCCTTAGGAGGGAAGTAGATGTGGAGTGAGATTTATGGATACCATACTGGAAAGGGGTGAGAAAGGAAGAGGAGTCAAGAAATGCGGAGAGTTGAGAGAGTACCACATGCTCTTAGAGTTTAGCACTGGTAGGGAGAAAAGAAATAGAGCAGTAGTTGCCCAGAGCTGAGGGCCCACGATCCTTAGGGAAGGGAATGACAGTGTCTGATTTGCAGGAAGAGGAAACTGAAGCCAGAGAGAAAGAGAGGTTGAGAAGTAGAGCAATAGGATGGAAATAGAGGCAGAGAGGTGCAAGAGCTTTGAGTCCAGACCTTTTGGATTTGTGCCCTTTGTAGGGTTTAGAGCAAGTAGGGCTTTAGGAGTTTACCAGGTGAAACAGTGGAGAAAGAGAAGGAGGAGGGTAGAGGGTGCTGAGAGGAGGAGAGATTAATAGAAAAATAGAATTTGCCTGCAGATTAGGATGGTTTGGCCTATCCAGTCAGCCCATTTCTCCCCCCCTACACTATTACTGCAGACCATGCCCAATCTACAGCTCTTTCTCCACCACCCTCTTCCTTTCCATTATGATTTCTTTGTGCTTATCCCATGCATTCTTGAACCCCACCACTGTTTTTTGCTTCCACCACCTCAGCTGAAAGGCCATTCCAGGGGTATGCACCACTGACAGCGAAAAGTCGACAGCGACCATCACTACAGCTACTACAACGCTAGGTCACTGTAGTGTTGGCGCTAGACCCTGGCACTGTATTCTGGGGGTTTTACACCCCTTCCCCTGATCAGCTCCAACTCAGATGAGTATATTTAGTGGGGGGGGGCACAGCCCCCCATGTGGGGTGTTCAAGGGCAAAGTCCCCCAAAGAAAAACATGTTTCTAAGTCAGAAACCGTATGCCGACATTACGGTTTCACTGTACGGTCATTCAACAAGTTTGTTGACGACCGGTCGTGGATCCATTCCAGGAATCCACCACTCTTTAAAGTACTTCCTCACATCTCTCCTGAATCACCCACCACACACACATGCACACACCAGCTTCATAGCATGCCCCCTTGTTCTTGACCACCTTTTCTTCTGAAAAATACTTTTTTCTACCTTATTTACCCACTGTGAGGTATTTAGAGGTCTTTATCATATCTCTCCTCTCCCCTCATGTGTTCCAGGATGTACATATTGATGTCCTTACTCTGTCCTCAGAGGGATTTTGATGCAGACCCTACACCATTTTAGTTGACCTCCTCTGGACCACCTCCACTTTGTCTATGCCCTTCTGCAGATGTGGTCTCCAGAACTGGACACAATACTCCAAGTGGGGTCTTCTCAGCGACTGATACAGAGGCAACACTACCACCCTCTTTCTTCCAATGATACCCTTCCTTATGCACCCCAGCATCCCATTTACCTTCCTAGCAGCCTTGTCACACTGCCTGGCCACCTTTAGGTTATCCAGCATGATTATCCCCAGGTCTCTTTCATGCTTGGTGATCATCAACACTGTTACATGAGGTCCCTGCACCCTTATTGGTACCCCCAGAGGTACACCGTAGACAGCTAGTATTTAGGTATATATTATACTAACATATAGGGCATTGGGCATCTACTGTATAAGAGTACATGTTAGAATATGTATGCACATTATTGTTATACACTTTGCTTTCTAATACACATATGTATTTCTTGCTTACAAATGCTAGGACAACTGTGTCCTTGTAATGATGATGATATATAAGTTGGCATTGCCATCTTTTGGTGATTTGTATTATTACACTAATACATGTATAACTGAGCTTTCTTTGTCTTTACAAAGTGATGACTACTATAAAATTGTATAATGTTATCTTGGACTGTGGCGCCACCTCTAATTTAGCCAATAGGGCTCATCTCTGTAACTGAAAATGTTTCTATCTTACGGTAACCATAGTAATTATCATTGGTATATAATATAAGACACTACGTCTTATACCTCGGAGATCCCTGGAGACACAAAGAAACCTTGAGGTATAGAGAATGCTTAGCATTGGCTCCCAGTTCGTATTTGGTAAGAACTGCTTAGGGCAACTGTGAGTTATCCTTTGGTAGTAATAAACAAGTTTATTACTCTTATGCGATGTGTTTGTGATTCCTTGCATTCTCATTATTGCCAAGAACCTGAGAGTGAGGTTTAGACCTCCTGACAACACCACTCCACCCATTTTGTACTTCACCCCTGGGTTTCTGTGCCCTAACTGCATTGTTTTGCACTTTTTCACATTGACACCCGGCTACCATACCATTGACCGCTCCTCTAGTATTCTCAGGTCTGCGCTCATCCTCCCCCCTCCTCCCCTGGAGTGTCAACCCTATTGCAGATTTTTGCGTCATCCCCAAAGAGGCAGACCTTCCCTTCCAGCTCCTCTGCAATGTCACTTATGAAGGCATTAAACAGGAACAGTCCCAGCACTGATCCTTGAGGCACCCTATATGGGTTGGTCCAGGGACATCTCCCTGCAACAGAATTAACACAGCAGCTCAGCTGAGAAGTGGCTTTCCTTAGCATGGTATACTCGATTTTGCTGCAGGTGGGGCAAGATTTGTTAGAGATCATGACCCCATGCCCCCCTTACACTGTCATATCCACCAACCCCATGCAAGTCATCACACCAATAGACCTTATAACATCATGTACCCTGTCACACCTCACAATACCATACCTCCATGAATGCTGTCTTCCTATACCACCATGCACGATGTCACACCTCACGATTCCATACCCTCATGCATGCTGTCACATCCAACTACTGACCACGTGCCCCCATTCATGCTGTCAGACCCAATGACCACATACACTATCACACCAATCATCTCCATGCACCCTGTCAAACCCACTGACTTAGGCCACCATGCACGCTATCACACCTCACAACCCTATGCCTCTCCATGCATGCTGCCATACAAACTGACTCCATAACACAATGCCCGCTGTCACACATCATGATTCTATAACCCCATGTGTGCTGTCACACCCACCAATCCCATGCATGCTGTTACACCCACTTCCACATGCACATGATCTGCTGAAAATAAACAGCATGCATGGGCAGTGAGATCAGAGCATACTTTTTAGGAACTATTATTGTAACCTACCCTGCCACATGGCAGATTAAATAGAACTAGAAAGAAGACTAGAATGGCAAAGCCCCTCAATGTTTCCAGGTGCGAGTACATTGAGCCGGTGCCATGTTGTCGATGACAATAAGAACCAAAAGTGATAATTATCTGTTGCATGACTGTTGCAAACCCTTACATGGGCTGGTTGAATCACAACTTCTGCTTTTTTTATGTGCTTTCTAGTTGTGTGGGCCTGCAGATGACAAGCTGATGTGTGGGCTGTGAATCCTGGATGAAGTCCATGAGACCCCTGCTTGCTTGCCTCCCTCCCTCAGGGCCACAGAGTGAGCTCCCTGTTTGAAAAGCAACAGCATGTGCATAGACACCAGAATAATATTAAATACAATGATTATACTTTTTGAGTGCATTCCTTGCCCAACTGTTGCAATAAAGCCACTTGTACTTCCTGCTGTATTTTACTTACAGTCAGAGATACAGCAGCAGCCTCTCTCTCACTCACAATACCTCCACTCTGTTGTTGCACCTGCTCCTCAGCCTCTCCCAATGTGCCTGCCATACTTTAGGCTGAGTCTGTTCTCCCTGATACTACCTAATCTGCCCCCGCATGCCAGCAACAGCTCTACTCTTCCCTATCCTGCCCCCCAGAGCCCAACCTCTTTCCTGCTGGACAAATTCTGTGTTGTTGCCCTGGACCCAGGTGCCAGTCCATAGCCTGCAAGCCCTCTCAGAGGCAGCATTCCAGCATAAACAAGGGGTCATGATCAGCATGTTATACTATTCAACCCGCTCAGTACACCTGGAGCAGCAACACATAGCACCTCTTCCAGTGGGTGTCTCAGTCACCTGGCATTATGCCATCCCGTTCTTCAAAAGGGTCACAGACAAAGCTTGCCTACTACCCAGACCATGTTTTACCACAAGGGGTTACCTCTGCCCATGGTGGAAAATCAGCTTCTGCTGGCCTTTATCAATAAGAAATGCCATACCTTCTGAACCTGGGAAGATAACTTAAAGCTGGGAGGGCGGCAAAGACTTACCATCCTTAATAAATTACTCAGGGCTGTCCCCACACATTTATGTTGGCACTGTGAAGGAAAGAACCTTAAACTGACAGGTTTGCTTTAGTTCAAAAAACTTTTCTTCCTACAGGGTTAGGAAATGCCATGTGAGAACCTGAATACACCCATATTTTACTTGTTGCAGTCCTGCTGGTTCTGACATTCTGATTCCTGATGTTCCTCTGCAAATGCAGTAACAAGATTTGTGAGTCATGGGTATAGGCAATACAAAGGATGTAGGAGACAGGCAAGGCACAGTCATGGCTGCATCATTACAGCTTGCCCACCTAGCACATAAAAGAGATCTCTTACTTGGGTCCTGAGGAGTCTGGGATAGGTGTCTCAGAGTGATATCCAATCGTACCTGTGGGGAAAAAAATAGCCAAGGGGTCACAAAGGATTCATAGTTCTTCAAGAACAAAATGTTACAAACAGGGAAAGTTAAACATAAGCAGTACTTATCTTATATGTAGGGAGTCTGTGCCCTGTCAGACTGTGGTCAATGTCCTCTGAGACCTGTAGAAATAAAGGGAAAAAAAAGATTAGTATAAGGAAAGAAATAAATGCAAGAGTAGAGACAGAGTTCCAGAGAGGTACAATAATTACAGGGAGAGCATAGATATTATATACACGAGTCGGGTGATCCCTAGTTCAAATCCCACCACTGTCACCGGCCCAGGATATGACCTTGGGGATGTCACATGATCTCCCAGCTTTAAAACTGGGTTAAAAATGTCTGTCATTGTGAACTGGTCAGGGGAGTTGCCAGGCCATAGTCCTAAAGTGTAGGCCTTCATTTTGATGCAATAATTTTAACATAATAGGCCTTAATTCTGTGCCCATGGATACTTCCTGACCTGCACAGCATATACAGTATCAATACATGGGCCTTCAAGGGTGGGTGGATGAAAATAACTGATACCACACATGCCCCAGCCTCCATCCCAGGGTCAATGAGCAAGGGCACACCAGTGGTCAACACCAGACTCAGTTCCAGTGGAGTCGGCAGTGTACATGGCACCAAACACTGACAGCAGTACAAGTGGCTCAGTGTGGAATCCGCAGTGCATTTGGCACAGCAAGTGGTGGCATTGTGCATAGAACACCAAGCTGGCAGCTGTGAAAGTGGCACCATGCAGTGATGACAGTGTACATGGCACAATACAGTTGGCAGTGCATGTGGCAATGCAGTGATAACAATACAAGAGTCACTGTGCAGTGTTGGCAGAGCATGTGACATAGCACAGAGTCAGCAGAGCATATGGCACTGAAAAGAGATGGTGGTGCACATGGCACAGCACAGTGGTGGCAGTGTGTGTGAAACAGCAAGGTGGTAGCAGTCCACATGACACTGTGATGAGGGGAGTGCATTTGGCACAGAGTGAAGCCAGCAGTACTAGCCTTATCAGTTGAGGGCTACAGAGGGAAAATATTGACTCTAATGGATGAACTACAGACTGACAGTTGTTATGACTATTGGTAGGCAATAGTTCATCCTGAAAAGTCAAGGTTTACCCATTAAATATCCTGACAATTCTGATCCAACCCCCACCCTCATCATCCAGTGCCTGAATCAGCCTCCTCCCCCACTGTTAAACACCCTACTCTCTGCTAGATCACCCTTCCAGGCACCAGACCATCATCCATGCAACTGGACAACCCTTTTAGCCCCAGCCTCTCCCATGATGAGCAACCTCACTGGAGCTAGAGCACCACACAGCCTCCAGACCAGGCTCTTGCCCTGCAAACCACCATCCCTGCATCTGGATCAGCCTCCAACCACATGGCAAACAACCTCCATGTAGCTGGATCACCTTCCCAAGCCTACCCTCCAACAGACCACAGTCTCTGCAAAGCAGAAATTAGTGTTGGAGACTTGATTAGTGGCCTTTGCTAATTAAACTGAAAAATTATTAGCAAATGGTCCTAGCTGATTAGCAGTGGGGCATCCAGAATGTGGGGGAAGGGAGTTAAAATAGTGAAACATAGTGCCATTCATATATTCCAGGCCCTGCAGTCCTGGAGAAATCAAATAGCACTGACTTCTAATCAAATCTGAAACTGACTCACATTTGCCAGTTTTTGATTCGCAAATTGTGATGCGAGTCCACTTGTTTTATGACTTGCTCTGTATCTGTTCCCCCAAGCCCCTGGAGCAGCAGTCCCCCATCCAACCACTCTACATAGAGCTGAACACACCACAAGCCCAGTTTCAGCCTCCCCCAGCCAACCAACAACCGTGCAGCTGGACCTCTCTTTCATCCCTGTACTACACCTCCACCAACCACCCTTCCTGCAGCTGCCTCATCATTTCATGCCCTGGACCAGCCTCCCCAGCAGACAACCCTCCCTGCAGCTGGACACCCTGGGACCATTGTTCCTGCCTATGGAACAGACTCCCCCAGCTGAGCTCCCTCCCTGGAGCTGGGCACTCAGATGATCACCCTTCCCTGGAGCTAGAACCCACCCTTCCTCCAGAGCAGAACCTCCCCCAGACCACCTTCCCTTCAACTAGAACCCCTCACCAGATCGCCCTTCCGCAACCATGGACCCCCATTTCTTAATATAGTGTAAATAAATGTGAGATACTAACGTACAAAACATACTCCAAAATTCAAACTGAGTACAGCACCTTTAAAATAAACAGCTACATGGAATCAAAGAATGATTAAAAAAGGCATGCTATTCAGAAACAGAAAAATTACTCAAGAAATTCTTCCATACAAAAAAGAAAGATTTCAATAATCAGCAGTCTTCAGAAAAAGAAAAGAAAACAAAATGAACAAAACAAACAAACAAACAAACAAGCAAGCATACTGATCCCTGCATTACTATTTAAATATAAAAGATTTATATATGCTAAAGTGTTAATTGAATACAATAGCAAATGCAAAAAAAAACCCACTGCTTTTCCACCCCACCTTGAATCACTTTACAAACAAACAGGATATGCATCAAATATAATTCCTCCACAAGTACTGCATATGAGATATTTTCATAAACAACAGTCAGCAGCTTTAGAAACACCAAAAAAAACAAGCACAAGGGTCCCAGCATTACTATTTAATAGAACGGATTAACATAAGCAAATGTTTTAAACAAATACAATATCAAATGCAAAAAAACTTCCCCTCCTCTACACATATTCAAACATTTAAATATATGCAGTAAATACATCTTTCTTTATCAATCTGCAGGTTGCTCCAGATTTTTCAGATAAAAACTGTAAAGTCTTCTCTCTAAACAGGGTATTGTACCTGCAAAATGTGTGAATCCAGCTAATCCATGCAAATCTCCCAGCCCTGAGCTGTTTAACTGGCAATTCAAGTACAGAGAAGGTCCAAGAAGACACATGAGTAATTAAGTCACATGCATCTCTTGATGCTTCAAAATAATTTTGGGAGTTGTAGTTTTTCTTACTGTATGGCTATATGTTTAAAGTGAAAGAAACATAATAAAAATCTGACATATAACTTGCATAATTATTCGATTCTTCCTGGAGGATAAGAACCTTTTTAATGTATGTGTTCTGTTCCACAATAAAATTGAGTTAAAAAAGCCAGTTTTACAAGATGCACTAATTATTACAGCTTGAAGTGAGAAAGAAATAATGTGACCCACTTGGATTTGAACCCAGGCCTGTGATTTAAAATTGTTTAGCAGTGGCTAATAATGCATTAAGAAAAAACATCTGGTTGTCCTAATTATTACTGAAAATTAAATGGGGGAAGGGTAAATGATCATTATAGGAGGGCTGTATTAGAGAACTCACTTTTTTAACCACTTATTTACCAAGGATAGTCAAAATGAGGCATTCCTTTTTCGACGAGCTCTTACAGGAGCTGTATGGAAAGCCTTTTTCAATTCCCGATCTGTCCATGCTTTTGATTGGCTATGACAAGCAGGCAGTTATGCATTTATCTCTGCATAATGCCCACTGAAGATAAAGTATCGGTGCCAGAGTGTCCCATAACATAAAGATATCACTGTGCCAGTTTAGAACATTGTCCTCATATTCACAAGGTAGCACCAGCACTAACGTGGTTTGCACCAGCACTATCTGGGTTTGCACTTGCACTTGGGGCAGGGCCATATTCAAAGGCCCATGTGGAGCCTCCTAAGTCAGCAGTGACCAGGCACTAAAATGCTTCCTTTGCAAAAGAGAAGGTCCCCACATGCATATTAAGGCAGTGGCATTATCAAAGATTTGTGGCAGTGGTAAACAGCCCCCAAAGTGGCACTGTATCACCACTGAAATCCAGCTCTAAATGGGGCATTAATGCTGCACCCACACCACGAAGGCTGGGCGGCTTTACTGCAGCTGCCCACTCCCAGTCTTCCGTTCCCATCACTGTCAATGCTCTCTTGTAGTCTAGAGTGTCCCCCACAATCACTCATTCCCATCACTCTCAGTGCTCCCTGGTGGTCTACTGTGTCCTCAATCACCCATTCCCATCACCATCAATGCTCTCTGATGGCTAGTGGTACCCCATCACATGTTCTGACACCTACAAGGTATCAGTGATGATCCAGTAACACCCCACCTGATCTGCCTTCTCACACACCACTTCCCAACACCCCCCCACCAGGTTGACCAGAGATCATCGCAGCTTGATATGGTGATCAGCACAGCCATCCTTTCATGTCCTCAGCTGGCCACCATATGAGCTGTCAGCAAGTGTTATACAGTATGCACACCCACTGACAACTTATTTGGCAGCTGGCTAAGAAGGTGAGAGGAGGGTTAGACTCGGGGGAGCATTGATGGTGATGGGAGCGGGTGAGCAGAGGGGTACCACTAGCCACTGGGACTTCCAGAACAGTGTCAATAGTGCTAAGGGGCTGCTGCACCCCATGTAAATGAACCAATAATGGGCTTGCAAATTAGCACCCTGCATGCTCAATGGACTCATTTACATGTTGGGGCTGAATATTGCCCACAGGGGTCTTGGCGCCATCCGGTGTTGGGCAAGGCTAGTCCCTGTGGGCAATATATGGCACAGGTCCATGCTGGCAACACTACTGCACTTACTCCTGCAACAATACAACCCAATATTCAGTCAGATAGCGACATGCACTATTCAACTGAATATTGCAGCTTCTAGGTTGGGGACAAGTGCAGCGGAAGCATTTGCACGATGCTTGTGCATCTATTTGAATATCGGAGCCATTGTGTTTTAAAAGGACACCTTTTTAAAATAAATTTACCACCCCTAAAGCTCCACTGCTCATCTTGTAATCTTCTCTCTTAATTTTTTACTCTGATAGAGCAAATTTGGCATCATTTTCCTTTTTTACATCAGGAATTTTTGGCATATTTTAAACTGTACTCTATCCCCCCCTCACCAGTCTGCCCACCCATTCAGCTGCTACACTGAGTACACGGCTGAAATGATGTATATTCACTGCTGGTTTTCAGAGTAGGCAGCAAGGACCAGGAAATATTATTTCTTTTAAAGGCAAACTCCAATAACGCGGTAATTGCAACAGCTGCTGCAGAAATGCCCGTTTAGGGCTTTTAGCATGAAAGTTATTTTTTTATTTACCTGCTGCCTGGAAAGTTTATTTACAAAGATCTGCTCCATGCATAATGGCTGCAGTGCCCCAGGTGGACATTTGACGCACCCCAGATGGCTTCCACCATGAAGGTTATGCTAATGAGAGCTACCAACGTGTTATGCTAATGAGGGCTACCAACATTGCCATTTGTTGGTAGCCCTCACTAGCAGAACCTTTGCGGTGGAAGCCACCCAGGGTGCTCAAGATGTCCGCCCGGGGCTCTGCAGCCATTATGCATGGAGTGGATCTTTGTAATTAAACTTCCCGGGCAGCAGGTAAATAAAAAAATTACTTTTATGCTAAAATCTCTAATTAGGCATTTCTGCAGCAGCTGCTGCAGTTACCGTGGTTATTAGAGTTTCCCTTTAAATAACATAGTTCCAGTCCTCAGTGCAGGCAGCAAAGACTATAAAAACTGATGGAGAATGGCTGAGACTCATAACAAGGGACAAACCCATTAAAGCTAATAATAAAATAAAAAAGTCAAACCATGCACACAGTCCCTCCTTGTCTTTAGAGCAGGCAGGGAGGACCAGAAATCTTTTGTGCGGGACTGTGTCAAATGTCTTGCTAAAGTCTAGGTAGGCCATGTCCACAGCCCCTCTCTGGTCTACTACTTTGGTCACCCTGTCAAAGAAATCAATTAGATTTGTCTGACATGACCTTCCCGCTGTGACTCCATGCTGCCTTGCATCCTGTGCCCCACTGGCCATTAGGTACTCAACAATTCTTTCCTTCAGAAGTGATTCCATCATTTTCCCTACCACTGAGGTCAAACTGACAGGTCTGTAGTTTCCTGCCTCTGTCTTGCTCCCACTTTTGTGAAGGGGAATCACAACCGCCCCCCTCCAGTCCTCAGGTTCCACCCCATCCTCCCATGATTTATTAAAAAGGGTAGTCAGTGGTGTTACTAGTTCTTACCTTAGTTCTTTTAGAATTCTGGGGTGAATCCCATCAGGCCCCACTGCTTTATCCACCTTCAGTTTTAAGAATTCTTTCAGAACTCTTTCTTCTGTTAAAGGACTAATATCAACCCCCCTATCCAGAATGCTTCTATTGACCGGATTAGGTATTTCCCCCCTGCTTTTCCATTGTGAATACTGAGCAGAAGTATTCATTCAGTATCCCTGCTTTTTCGTTGTCCCTCTCTGCCCACCCACCATCCATTCTATTCAGTATCACTATCCCTCCCTTTGTCTTTCTACACTCCCTGATATACCTATAAAGGGTTTTATTCCCCTTCTTAACTGAGTTGGCTATATTTTCCTCAGTTTGAGCCTTTGTTATTCTGACTGCCCTCCCTGCTTCCTTCTGCCTTAACTGGTACAGTTCTCTGTCTTGCTCCTTCTGTGTTTCCTTATACCCTAACATACTAACATACTAAAATGCCAGCAGAATAGGCCTAACGGTCTTCGTGCCTGCTCGTTTGGTCAGTCCCCAACCTGGGTGCTGACCTTGCTGTCCCTCGCCTTCTCTGGCTCTCCCTTCCCAGTTCTGGATATTCTTGCTGCATTGGATTTGCTTCCAGAACCCTTTCCCTGTACCTGTCCCACCCTCTTGAACCCCTCCACTGTCTCTGCCTCCACCAGCCCCTAGGCAGTGCATTCCATGGCTCCACCACCCTCTCAGTGAAGTAGCACCTCCTCCTTTCTCCCCTGAATCTTCCCCCCTCCAGCTTCCAGCCATGCCCTCTAGTGGCCCCTTCCTCCTTCCTTCGAAGCACCCCGACTGTTCCTCCCCTATTTACCCTCTTCATGTACCTAAAGACATCTATCATGTCCCCCGGGTCCCTTCTCTCTTCCAATGTGTACATATTTAGCTCTTCGAGCCTCTCCTCATAGGTCCTGTCCCCCAAGCCCCAAATCATTTTGGTTGCCCTCCTCTGGACCCTCTCCAGGAGGTTAATGTCCCGCTTTAAGTGTGGCCTCCAAAACTGCATGCAGTACTCAAGGTGCGGCCTCACCAAGCAGTTATACAGAGGGAGTATCACTTCCCTCCTTCTGGAGGTGATCCCCCTAGCGATGCATCCCAGCATCCTGTTGGCCTTGGCTGCTGCCATCCTACAAGTCTCAGAGTTGTGCTATCTGTTTCTCCTTAACCTTCTCTGCCACCTCTTTTGAGAACCATTGTGGCTTTTTCTTTCATTTTGATTTGTTTATTTGCTTCACACAAAGGCTTATTGCCTCTACAATGGCAGTTTTGATATTTCCCCAATTTTGCTCCACCCCTGCTTCTAGCCTGTTTGCTAGTGCTTTTCTAAGGCACTCTCCCATCTTGTCAAAGTCAACCCTCCTGAAGTTCAGAACCCTCATTTTTGTATGGCTTGACTCTGTAGCTGAGTTTATCATGAACCACACTGTTTGGTGTTCACTTATTCCCAAATGGCTACCCACTTCTAAATCTGAGATTCTCTCACTCTCCCAGTTTGAGAGTATGAGGTCTAAGATTGCTTCCTCATGAGTAGGTTCCAAAACTAGCTGTCTGAGGCATGCCACCTGTAGGGCATCGAGAATGGCCCTATTTTTGGATGTGGCTACAGCAAAGGTGCTCCAGTTGACATCCAGCATATTGAGGTCCCCCATCGAGAGTATCTCCCCTTTCTCTACCATCCTAAGTATTCCTTCTATCATATCCTTGTCCATTCCCTCCTCCTGACATGGGGGTCTGTATACAACCCCTATGCAGACTGTGGTGCCATTTTCAGTCTCTAAGGTGACCCACAGTGCCTCCTTTCCTACCTGTTTACTCTTTTGTTCAGTTGCTTTTATTCCTTCCCTTACATAGAGAGCTACTCCACCCCCTCTTCTCCCCTCCCTGTCTCTCCTGTAGGTTGTGTACCCTGATATGTTGACATCCCAGTCATGGTTCTCTGTGTACCATGTTTCTGTGACTGTCACAATATCCAGGCATCCTCTTCCATCAAGGCCACCATTTCAGGGAGCTTTTGGAGTCCACTCTGAAGAAAGGGGTTACTAGTGGGTGCCACAGGTTTAATATTAGGACCAGTCCTCTTCAATGTCTTTGTGCTACATTGCAGAGGGACTGGAAGGAAAAGTATGTCTCTTTGCAGATGACACAAAGATCTGCAACAGAGTTGATGCACAAGGTGGGGTGGAAAGGATGAGAAGGGACTTGGCAAGGTTAGAGGAATGGTCAAATGTATGTCAGCTTAGATTTAATGTTAAGAAGTGCAATGTAATGCACCTGGGAAACAAAAACCCAGGGGAAGAGTACACAATGGGGGTGATACTAACAACAACAAAAATGGAAACGGACCTGGGGGTAGTCATATCAGATGACTTAAAGGTGGGCAAGCAATGTGAGAGGGCAGTAAGGAGGGCTGGGGGGATACTGGGATGCATAGGGAGAGGCATCATCAGTAGAAAACAGGAAGTTGTTATCCCTCTGTACAGACAGCTGGTGAGACCCCATCTGGAGTACTGTGTACAGTTCTGGAGACCCAATCTCTGCAAGGACATAGACAAGATGGAAGCTGTCCAGAGGAAGGCAACTAAAATGGTGCAGGGTCTGCATCAGAAGTCATATGAAGAGAGACTAAAAGAGTTTAATATGTATAGCCTTTAGGAAAGGAGGGAGAGGGGGGACATTATAGAAAATTTCAAGTATCTCAAGGGAATCAACAAAGTCCAAGAGAGTAGCATCTTTCAAAAAAAGAGGTGTGCAAGAACAAGGGGGCACAATTTGAAGATAGAGGGGCGGCTCAGAGGTAATGTAAGGAAGTATTTTTTCACAGAGAGGGTTGTGGATAGATGGAACGGCCTTCCGTAGGAGGTTGTGGAGTCAAAAACAGTGGTTGAATTCAAGCATGCATGGGACAGTCATAAGGCAATTCTAGGGGTTGGGGGTAGAAAGAAGTAGGCTGCTGGTTAACTAGGACCTGCAGCTTATCCATTAGGTAGGGAAATGGGCAGACTGGGTGGGTCAAGTGGTCCTTATCTGCCATCAAATTCTATGTTTCTATGTTTTTATATAGACTATGGGCATTGGTACTCATTACCCTCCATTTTTTTATGGCTTTATTTCTTTTTGCCCCATCCCTGTCCCTACTGCCTTTGTCTATTTCTCCATTCACCCCTGCCCTTCTCCCCATCGACTGCTCTATTTTGATGTTTACCTCACTAATTACTCTGATTTTTTTGGGGGGGCAAGGATTTTCTCTCCTTCTCTTCATTCCCCCCCCAGGCTGGTTTAAATGCTTGCCACTGAAGCATTTAAACCTATCACCTAGGATCCTGGTTCCCCTCCAGGATAGATGTAGATCATCGTGCCTGTATAGGCCTGCATCCCTCCAGGTGGAGCCCCAGTCTCCAATGAAGCCAAATCCCTGAGCTCTGCACCAGCTTTTCAACCAGTCATTGAATCCCATGGTGCAGAGTGCCCTAGCCTCATCCCTGCCATAGACAGGTAGCACTTCCCAGAAAGTTACCATGTGTTCTACTTATCTAAGGCCCCTCCCCAACTCCACAAACTCCTGTTGCACTGCTCTGATCCCATTCTCAGCCAGGTCATTCATCCCTAAGTGGATAATGACATCCAGTTCCCTCCCCTGTGCCACTGCTCCCAAGATCCTGAGGATTTGTTTCCTGTCCCTCCAAGTCTTGGTGCCAGGCAGGCACTTTACCTCCCTTTCCCCTTCCTCCTCCAGTCCTACCCCCCAACAATTGAGTCCCCCACCAGGAGCTGTTTCCTTCCCTTGTGGGGTCCTGGGCCACCCTCCTGTGGATCTCCATTGTGAAGGTTCCCAGCATCCTCCTTGGTCATCACTGCAGGTGCCTCCATAGAGGAATCACACTTCACCAGAGTGGTGAATGAATTGTGGAGAAGCACAACTGGACAGCTGCACCTCTGTTCCACCACCCTCACCTCCATGAGCCCACCATGGTCCAACCACTCCTCTTTCTTGGCAACCTCTGAGGTAGTGGTGGTGGCCTGGGTGGTACCTGGGTGAGGGAGCAGGTTTCCTGAATCCTTGCCAGGTCAGCATGGAGATGAACAACCTCCTCCCTCAGACCAGAGAGGTGCCTACAAATAGGGCAGCAACGTAGTCTCCAGAATGACTCCCGGAAGACTGCTGCTTCACAGCCAGTGCATTGCACCACTCCCCACATGTCTGTGTCCCTTCCAGTTACAGATGCTTTTTTGGTTTTTGTTCTTGTTTTAGTGTGTGCAAGCTTGTGAGTGTCTCTACCTCCTGTCCAGTGTGCTGTGCCTTTAAGGATATGAACAGGTGTATGTTTTTAGCAGTTTTGAGGAAGTGATGTCAGAGATCCTGCTATAAAGGAAGTTATGCATTTGGGGTGGGTGGGGTGAGGGGAAGGGTGGGTGGGAGTACACCTATGCTGTCCAGAAACAATCACCTACAACTCTTACCCTCCACCCCGGGGAGTGCCTTCCTTCCTTTCAGACACCTATTTCACAAGGTTAAGTAACAGGTCTAGTCACAATTGACTGCAAATATCTCCCAACTACAGTTCCTCCCTGGCAAATTAAAGGTAAAAACTAAGAAAAGTCCACCCAAAACAGAATTAATACTTGTTACTTACACAGGTCCAAAAAGTAATAATTCAGTTCAGTGTAGTCTAAACAATAACCTCCTTGATTCAAGGAAGCTGTGGCTGCTTTCTCACTCTCCCTGTCTTCAATGTGAGAAGGATACTGCAACACCTCTGAGACAAAAAACCGTTTCAGCAAAAAATAAATAAATAAAATAGGGGCAAACAGTAATTTTGCTTAGCCTATTGATAAAAATTCACAAACATTTAAGCACCACCTATAATAATTTTACAGAAGATATGCCCTGTAAGAAATACTTTGCTACAGAGAAAAATAAAGCAGTAACAGAAGATATACCTTGCAAAAGACAATTTGAATCAGAAGATTACAGCAGTAATCTGTTAGCACACACCTGTAGGCACACCTTGCAATAATGCAGCAGAAGGTATACCCAGCAACAGTAATTTGAATCAGAGAAAAATAAAGCAATAAAATGTTAGCAATAAACAGTAACAATCCCTGTGAGTACAAAATAAAAACAACAACACACGTAAATCTGCCTAGCCAAACATCTTAATCCTTTCCCTTACTCTGGTAAGGTTCTTTGTTCTGTCCTTTCAAACAAGCTAGAAGGAAAGAGCTCAGGTGAAGCTAGGTGCCTTGGCCAGCAAACCTAGCTTTCCACCCCCAGTAAACTCAATTATCCAGAAATTAAAAGCCTGGTTAAATAAATAAGTTTTTAAACCTTTTTTAAAGGTATCCACCAAGGGTGCCTCCCATAGCTGTTTAGATAGTAGATTCCATAGGGTAGGTGCAGACACCGAGAACACTCGATCACCTGAGTGGCGCAACCTCACCCTAGAAATGTCCAGGAGACAACCCTAGGTGGAACGGAGAGCCCTGGATGGGTGGTGAGGCACAAGGAGATCTTGCAGGTAGACTGGTCCCCCTTCATGTAGGGCTTTATAGGTCAGTAACCTGATCTTGAAGATAATCCTCTACCTAACTGGCAGCCAGTGCAGTTCGCAGAGGACTGGTGTGATATGACCTTATCTATGCACACCTGTCAATAATCTTGCTGTCACGTTCTGCACTAGCTGCAGTCAGTGGAGGTTACCTCCAGATAGCCCTAGGTACAGGGCATTACAGTAATCCAGTCTGGATGTTACAAAAGCATGTACTAGTGAGACTAGGTCCTAGAGGGGTAACAGGTTCCAAATCCGGGCAATGTTCCCCAGATGATAAAATCCACTCTTAGCAATGGCTGACACCTGAGCATCAAGTGTCAAGCCGCTGTCAAGGATCACACCCAGATTCTTCACCCATTTGGATGGGATCAGCCGCACCCCCCCAGTACAAGACTAAGTGGTCTCCACAGACCCAAACCCTCCACGATGACCTGGATCCACCACCAGCACCTCTGTCTTGTCTGGGTTGAGTCTTAGCCAGTTATAGGACATCCAAGTCTGGATCTCAGACAGGCAGTTGTTAAATACAGAGTCCACCATCTGGTTACTTGGTGCACAGGACAAGTATAGCTGGGTATTATCTGCACAGCAGTGAAAACCCAGCCCATACCACCTGATAATGTCTCCTACTGGCAGCATGTACACTGTGAACAATATGGGCAACAAGACCGACCCCTGTGGAACACCACAGGTAAGAGGCTTCGGGCTAGTTGAGGCCAACCCCATCACTACCCTCTGCACTCTACCTTGTAGGTATGATCTGAACCATTTGATGACCTTACTGGACAAGCTGCACCAGAACCACAGTCGGACAAGTAGCACCTCATGGTCCACAGTTTTAAATGCCACTGAGAGATCCAGGGGGACCAAGATGGAAGATCTCTCCTATCTCTCACCATTGGGAGATCATTAAGCACCTTCCCCAGGGCAGTCTCTGTACTATGCCCAGCCCTAAACCTGGACTGGAAAATCTCATAGGTGGAGGAGGAGGAAGTAAGAAGTTCCTCAAGCTGACTTGCCACCACTTTTTCTATAACCTTCCCTTAAAATGGGAGGTTAGAGACAGGCCTGTAGTTGGTGAGACAGTCCAGGTCCAGTGAGGTTTTATTTAATAGGGGTCTAACAAAGGCCTCTTTCAGGGCCAATGGGAAGACCCCATTCCTCAAGGAACTCTGGACAATCTCAGCAACAACAGGTGCAATCAGGTCCATACATCCAACCAAAAGTTGTGTTGGACCTGGGTCCAGATCACAATGTGTTGGCTTCAGACTCAAGACAACCTTTACCACCTCCTCCACCCCAACTGAATCAAATTCAGCCCAGACAGGAGAAGTGTTCTGCAACACCTCAGAGTGGACCCCACAATCCCTTTGAGTGACAGAGGAAGAAATCTCAGCTCTGATGGTGGACATTTTGTCTGCAAAAAACAGAGCAAACTCCTCACACCTAGTGCTTGAACCTGCTCCCCCTACATGGAGGTAGGCTGGATGTAATAACCCATCCACCATGCAGAAGAACTGAGCCAGTCTGTTCCCTACTGCAGTAATCTCCCTTGGCAGTATAGCCTAGAGGTTAGAGCAATGAGGTGTGAACAAACTTGGTACATCCAGCTGACCAAACCTCAGTTTGATTCTCATAACCTCTACTTGCATACCGTGTGACTCTAAGCAAGTCACTTAACTGCTCAGTGCTCCCAGGTCACCTCTGAAAACAGGCACTTGTGCCTAGTGAGCCTTACCTGGTTACCAAAGACTGAAATAAAATAAAAAAATAAAAATAAAAAATATCTACCTTCTTACAAGAGATTGCCCCCTGATAATCTTTATAACGGGACATCAGGGCCAATTTGTCCCCCATCAGGCCAGATCTCCTCCACCATTTCTCTAACCTCTGACCTTAATCTTTAACTCCCTGAGTTTCCCATCAAACCAGGGAGGTCTCCTATGAGTAGGTAAGGGTTGGACATGAATGGGTGCAATTGAATCAAAAGTGGCTGTGATGGCACCATTATATGCCACCACCACCTCCTCCTCCATTCCAATTGCAGAAGCAGTACCCACACATGATAGGTACAGCACTGCCAGAAACCCTGATTGGGACAAGCCCCACAAAGTGCGGTACTGGACCATTTCCACAGAGGCAAGGGCTTCAGGGGGGCCCAAACCTGAACCTCATGGTGCTGTGATCTGACCAAACAATGGGATCAACTCTAAGGTCAGTTGTCTCAAGACCTAATGAAAACACAAAGTCCAGTGTGTGGCAGCATGAGTGGGTCACTGAAGTAACATTTTGCACCAGGCCCAGTCCCTCAATACTCCTTAGGAGATCATTACCAAATATGGAGAGCCCATCATCTACCCAGGCATTGAAATCCCCAAGAATTAGCCATCTCAGGGACTCCAGCACCAGACCTGTGACAAGCTCCCCTATCTCCCTCAAAAATTCAACCTCCCTACTTGGGGGCAATAGAGCAGGAGGATCCTATAACCTGTGCCATGACCCCCCCAACATGACAACACATTCAAAGTACTTGGTGGGACCCATAGGTAGTACCGTAAGACCCAGGTCAGATTTAAAACAAATGGCCACCCCCCCAGCTCTGCAATCCTTCCTTGGGCTATGTATCACAGAGTACCAGGCTGGAACTGCTGCCTCCAAAATGGGAGCAGCATTTTCATCCAGCCAGGTCTCCGTGATACAAGTCAGGTCTACTGAGGAAATCAAGTCGTCCATTACGGCAGTCTTGTTCCTCATCAACCTGGCATTGCATAGCACAGCCTGAGTAGGATGGAGGGGGATTGCTGGATCAGCTACCTGCCCACTAATTTCCTTGGAGCCCTTGGGTATGGGCACCAAACAAGGAGGACCCCTCTATAGTGGCTATTTCACCTCAGGGCATCTCCTCAGCTTCACCAACCATATCCATGACTCTCTGACAGCCACCCGGAATGGTCCCCTTCCAGAACCCCCTTCAAGCAATTCCTAGAGCCCGATGTCACACTTGGACAGCTCTTTCTGATCCCTGCATCATTTTTTTGTAAATATAAAAAAAGTGTGATGGACTGTGTCAAGATAAAATGCTGTCTTGCTGAAACCCCTCCAGAGATAAGGTCAAAGGACAGGAGGTATTTTAAACTGCAGGTTTTTAAAATTCAATGACCTTGTCAATTTGCTTTGATCCCAGGAAATAAAATTAGCCATTCATGACGTCCTCAGGGAAATCCTTTGATCTGCACTAGGTGTCATAAAGAAAAGAGCATGCCTGTGTTTTGGGTGTCTCCCAAAGATAACCAGTAGCTACATCGAAGGGTCTTTGATGTTTGGGCCAAGCAGGACCCAGACTAATTTGGAAGGTCCAATAACCATTCCATGGAAGCCCTTGAATTACATCAAAGAGACTTTTGATGTATGTGTGAAGCAACAGCACAGACCGGTTTTGACCAGTCAACATGAGAAGAGAAGATTTATTTTGTCATCTTTTATTTTTTTAATATCTTAGTAGGACAGCCTGTGTTATAAAATATTCATTTTTATAGACCAAGGTGGAGTTTGGTGACCTCAGAGAGAAGGCCGGCTCAGGACTGTTTTTAAACCTACTGAGCAAACCTTAGGACACACATTCATATTTCTGACTGAGAAAAGGAGGAACATCAAAGCACTGAAAGATTAAGAAAGTAAGAATACATTAGCTGAGTTCAGTCTGAGTGTTATTAGTTGTAGGAATTTGCACTTTAAACCTGTTTTGTTTTAAGGCTGTATGTGTTGGGATATTTTGTTCTGTATTTTACTGTTTTCCTATTTTATCTAATTTAAAGTAAAGATATATATTTTAAAAACATAAACTGCCTGATGTGCCTTGAAACTTCTTTTTATATAAATGGAGTTTGGAAAGGTTATAGTTGGCACTGTGTATGAGCTTATTGTAATACCAAACTGGGAAACGGATAGAGTTCTCAAAGGTCTTGCATATAGTTCTAAGGGTTCATTTTATAATACCTGATTAGGTGCCCATAGGCAAAGATATCTGGTCCCCCAAAGATAGAATTATCTGAACCTGATAATTGGGTATGCTAGCAAGAGGTTATCAGTTTGAATCCCTCCAGAACTTGAGACTATGGTGACTCGAACCCAAAAAACAGACAAGAGGGTTACCTTGTACTGTTAACTGTCCACAGATCCTACACTCAGAGGTTGGCACTTTGGGAGTAGAGGGCTGACCAGCTGAGCAAATCTGTGATGCCCGACATCTCCCAAAGATCTCTAAAGGGAGTGATGGGAGCTCAAATGGGTGGAGGTTCCGAAGGAGGGCCGACGAGTAGCTGCGCCTTCACAAGTTCTTTCCCAGGCACATATCTTAAAATATAAAATACTCCCAAACAAATAATAACAAAACCGTCCCCCCCCCACAATAAAAAAACACTCCACCCAAAATACACCCCGACAAGAATATCAAATATTAACTAAGGTCACTTCAATAAAATAATTCACTGTTGGTCCACAAAAACTGAAAAATAGTCTATATAATCACAGAGTCTCTGCAAAGTCATGAAGAACAAGGGCTCCCATCACCTCCTTTGTTGACTAATGTCCACTCACTGTAGCCCTTTTACTGCTACAGCTTAGAAATGATTATTTAAATACTAATGAAATAAGACCCTCTCACAGCCTTCTAAATAAATACAGTATCTCCTCGACAGGTTCAGCATCAACTTATAGGAATGACAGATCCTAGGGGAGGAAGAGATTCAGAACTCACAGTCAATAAGGGCAGTCACAAAGCCACCAACACCATCCAGCCGAGATCTTAACAAAACTTCCACCATCACAAACAGTCACTGGGCTCCAGAAAACATGGATCACATGGCCATCCGACTCTCTCAAAGTCATCCCAGCCCCACAGCAGGCACCCAGCCTGAGTGTCCCCCAAGCAGCGCCGCTGCTGAATACCCGACCTCTGCCAAGCAGCTCTCAGCAGCCCCCAAGGCAACCAGCAAGTGCCTGCCTTCTGGACAGCACTACCCGATCCCCCTAGGGCAACAACCCGAGCTAAGTACCCACCCTGCAGCAGGTGACCAAGTCCATCTTCTCTGACACAGCAGGCCCACATAAATCCTTCCTGGAGCAACAAATCTCCTTCTCCCTCCTGCTCAGCAGCCCAGGTCAGTTCAAACCAAGCAACCAGTGTAGTCCAGTGACCCCATGCCAGTCACTCCCTCACCGGGTGAAGCGGGCGCAGTGAGGACACCAGTTCAAAACTCCTCCTGATAACTCCTCCAGTAACAACCTAGCACCAGGTCCAATCCCATACACGCCGGAGAAGGCCAACAGATGCAGTCAACAGGACCAGTCTGAGGAGCTGAAAAATGAAGACAGAACAAAACTAACCAAGGTCGATAAAACTACTATGCCAAAACAGAAACCCCAACCACTGATGAGATAAAATTGCAGGATAATTAAACAAAAGTCCCACAAAGTCCAAAAATTAAAACTGATAGGAGCTGACAGTGAGCCATCTTAATGTGACTTAGCAACAACAACTTAAATAAACTTAAAAATAAATTACAAACGCCTTAAATAAAATGGACACTAAACAGCATCAGACAGCTGGCCCAGCATGGTCTAGCATTGCCACCAGCATATCAGCTACACACAATAAATAAACACATAGTAGCCTTCTTTACTGCAGCCCACTAAGTAGACTATCTCTACTCGCCCAGATAATGGATTATCCATAAAGTTTATTGGCACATACTTGTTGTTTAATGGCTATGAATGTATTTGCCACCAATGTGGCATTTGCTAATGGTAGGAAATGCTCATTGTAAAGATTTAATGGGTATACATTCTGCCATTACAAATGGCCTTTATTGAGATTTAATAGAAATAATAAAACAATAAATATTTAATGGGTTCTATTCATCATTTGTTAATGAGGTATCTTAGGAATTTAATGCAGTAAGCAAACAATACTTTCAAAACTAATACCAATTTAATGACAAAAAACTAAAGCCATTAAAAACATTGCAACACGTTTTAATGGTAAGAATTAACGGGTTTGACTAGATTTAATGGAAAATTAATGGAAACTAATGGCATTTTAATGTATCTGAAAGGATTAATGTACACTGAAAGAATTAAGGGCACTGGGGGGAGATAAGTCACTGGGTCCAGATGGCATTCACCATAGGGTACTAAAGGAACTAGCTGAGATCCTGGCAGAACCATTGGCTGACTTGTTCAATAACTCCTTGGACACAGGGATTGGGGGATGGCCCATGTGGTACCCATTCACAAGGGTGGACCCAAGGACGAACCCGGCAACTACTGACCAGTGAGTCTCACATCACTTTTGGGTAAACTGATGGAGATGATCCTAAAGGACAGGCTGGAGACCTTTTTACAGAACAATGGTCTCCATGACAATCAGCAGCATGGATTTGTTATGGGAAGATCCTGCCAGACAAACCTAATTGAGTACTACGACTGGGTCACAAGGGAGCTGGACAAAGACCATGAGGTAAATGTCCTGTATTTGGATTTCAGCAAGGCCTTTGATTCTATGCCACATGGGAGGCTGGGAAGCTGGAATATATAGGGATTGGGAACAAAGATGGTAAACTGGATCAGCACCTGGCTGAAAGGTAGGCAGCAAAGGGTGATGGTGGGGGGGGGCTCTCAGCACCGAGGGATTTGATGAGTGGGGTGCAACAGGGATCAGTGTTGGGAATGGTGTTTTTTTGGATTTTCATTGCTGATATCTTCCACAGGGTCTGGAGCAAGATCAGTCTCTTTGCGGATGATACAAAGATGGGAGCAGTGGTGGATGACATCGAGGAATGGAAGGGGCTGCAGGAGGGCCAGACCAAACTATAGGAATGGTTGGAGGCATGGCAGTTGGGGTTTAATGCCAAAAAGTGCAAGGTTTTGCACTTCGGGGTGAAGAACCAGGGGAGGAATTATCAGCTTGGGGGGTACAGCTGGAACGCACTGGGGAGGAGAATGATCTAGGCGTGCTCATAACAGGGGGTATGAACAACTCAGCTCAGTGCAGAAAGGTGGCAGCTAAAGCCAACAGAACACTGGGGTGCATAGCGAGGAGAATCTCATCTAGGAATAGGGAGGTGATCCTGCCCCTCTAGAGGTCACTGGTCAGGCCGCACCTGGAATACTGCATGTAGTTCTGTTGCTCATTCCTGAAGAAGGACATCAGATTGTTGGAGGATGTACAGCATATTCTGACAAAGATGATCCGGGGTTTAGAGAGATACTCTTTTGAGGAGAGGCTGGGCGAGCTGAATATGTATTCCCTGGTAGAGAGGAGGGATGAGGGCACATGATCAAAATCTTTAAATACCTAAAGGGGATAAACAAGACTAGTACAGAAGGGAATTTTCAGATCAGAAGGGTAGGGTCATGAGGGGGTGCCAGCTGAGATTGGAGGGGGGAAGATTCAGGGGGGAAGTCAGGAGACAGTATTTCACAGAGAGGGTGGTGGACAAGTGGAATGCTCTGCCTGAGGAGGTAGCAGCCTATAGCATGGTAGATGGCTTTAAGAGGGGGATGGGACAGAGCGAGGGGGATAATTATGAAGAGGGGAAGGGTGTGTGGGGCAGCTGCAAGGTGAAGGGCTAGCTGCACAATCGAGCAGACTAGACAGACCATGAGGTCTGTATCTGCTGCCATTTTCATATGTTTGTATGTCTGTATTTTGTGTGCTGTAGTGTTTAGATTCCACACAAAACAATTGTTCAAGTTCTGGTTGTATATAGTAGAATTGGACTTGAGAAGGGATAATATCCTGTTTTGCTTTCCTGTAAATATATTTTCTGCTGGAAAACAATGGGAATAGTGTACTTTATATTGAAACAGTAATACAAAAGAAGACTTCTGCACAATTTGGGTCACACATCTGTTTCAGTTTCTCATGAGGAAAACTGGGAAAGACAGCTGATTGTAGTCTTCAGGTATGATTCAGTGCATATTCAAAAACTGTACTTTTGAAGAGCATTGTAGCTCTGTTTTTAACCTTCATTTTATAACAATTTTCTCTTAAACAAATAATCAGTTGAATACTTCTTAGAATTTAATATTCTGTGAGGTAGTATTCTTCTGATGATGATTAAAGCTGATTAAAAATTACTAAAGTTAGTCTTCAAAGACAAATTATTGACTGCTTTAATACAAAATGTAATATTCGACTTTGGTGAGGAGTAATTTATCTTAGCAATGCATTATAGAACAGAGTATAATGAGATTAATACTGCCACCACTGTGCTATCACATTAGCCCAGGGTTGCTGTGAGAGGTACCAAATCATGAGATGTCAAAATAATGCACTACCATGGTGCTACCATTATGCTGGTGTTTGGGGAAACTGACAAAATCTCAAAATTATGTGATGCCATTGTATTACCTGTGGGGTGGGTGGGTGGGTGCATGTGTGTGAGAGAGAAAATGGTAAAAATGCCATAGGGATACCATTGTGCCAGTACACTACCTGTGCACCAAAGAAAATCAATATTTTCCCTACCACTGTGATGCCAGAGTACCACTGGGTAGTACCATTGTGGATTTTTCAGCTTACCACAGTATTGCCATTGTTATACCACTGTATTTCCATTGTGACAAATTCGGTAAGGATACCACACTGCCTTGATACTGTGTTTTTGAATCTGGCAGTTACTTTCACATTCAGACTGAATGGATTAGGTTTTCCCTTGACTTAAATGTGTCTCTGCTAGATAAGAAGTTTTAAATTAGATCTTATTTTCTCACTGAAATGTCAAATTATGCAGTTTTTATCCGATTTGGAGTGCAGTAAGTACATGGCAGAATTGAATTCAAGCAGACTGAAAATATTTGTGTGACTGCATCTGTCTGTCAAATGGATGGGGTGGCAAGATATAGGGCCCGATTTTCAAAGCCGCCTGCGTCAGACGTAACTTACCACAAAGTAGGGTCCCACATCTGATGCAGCTGCGGCAAGGACACAAGTACAGTTGCTATTTTAGAATGCTTGCTACTTGCAGCAAACCTTCTGAAATAGCCACAACATGTGATTGTGCACCAGGAAGCGGGGGGCAGTGGGAGACTTGAGCACAGGGCAGGGAGGAAGGCGGAAGCTGAGGTGCCCCAAGGAGTGGAAAGCCCAGAATCGGAGACAGTAATAAAAGAAACAAGTGTGCAGATTAAAAAAGAAGCAACAAGAGTTAGAAGCATTTATTTAGAAATATTCTTCCAGCCACTGAGTAGTTTACTGCATCACATTCCATTTTGCACCTTTCTGATTGGCTAACTCCGGGTATAGTGCCCCCCCCATGCTCCCTGATCTCACCCAAGTATGAGTAGAAAAATTCCCTGGTCTTAGCACACCCTGGTGACCTAGTGGAGCCCCCACCTTCCCCATCCCATTTGACATCACCTGACCTCCCCACTCCCCCTCATTGACAGCAATAGGAACCTGTGACTCGCGGAACCCTCCACACACCACTACAGCCAGCTGCAGAATACTTTCTCAAGTACTGCATACTGTACACGCCACAGGATGTTGTTGCTGTCAGTGAGGGAGGGGAGTGGGGAGGTTGGGTGATGTCAAAAGGGGTGGGGAGGGAAGGGGAGTGTGGGGGCTCCACTAGACCACCAGGGAATGTTTGCGCTTATACCAGGTGAGATCGGGGATTGGGGGTGGGTGTGCTAAGACTGGGGAATTTTACTATTCATACTTGGAGGAGATCAGGGAACATGGAAGGCACTATACCACATGTATGTTAATGACACTGGGGGAACAGCAGGGAAGAGGGGTACTAGACTACCAGGGAATGCAAGTTAATTACCGGAGCTGCTAAAAAACATATATTATAATACTTCTGCATACCGCCATGCCACTGCTGGTGATTGCCCTGACACCCCACCTGCTGCCTCAGGTGCCCCTAGTGCACACCTCCTGCTGCCTGTACAACAGCAATCCACTGGCACAACCCAGTTAGACCACCTCCTTGCTGGTCTAACTGGTGTCCCTTCCTGTGTCCATGTTGGGGCTTTGAATATCCCAGAAAAGGGGATGTTGCAGCCCCGTTATGGCGCAAGTGCCCTTGCATCCTGGTGCACCTAGTTGTGTGGCACAACCTGATGTGCAGGGGGCTTTGCCGCAGCTGCATCCAAACTGGACACAGGCTGCTTTTAAAAATTGTGTTTGATACAAGTCAGGACGCAAGTCACCACTTGTGTCAAACTCTTTAGATGCAAACCCCTTGTATCCCTCTAAGCCCTTTAAAAATTGGGCCCATAGTATCAGTGTTTTGTCAATGTATTTTTATTTTTTTACCAGAAGCAAAGAATCTTAAATGTGGTTGTCTCAAATTACCAACCAAAATGTGTGTCCTTTTTGATTAAAATATTAAAAATACTAACTGCAGTAATTATCCAAAGCTTGCATGTGCAGTAGAATAGCATTTGTAAATAATACACTGGGTTTTGTGTGATAACATTAACTCTGGAACACCGAGTCTGGAATCATGAAGGAATTACACTGAGGATGCAAATGGTAACATTTCTTTTTTTGGAAGGGGGGCTTTGCCCCTTGTACCCACCTTATTTAAATAACCAACTCCAAGGTCCTAGCACCTTGGGTGGGGGTAATACTTACATCACCATTTTGTCCTCACTATAATTCCCTCGCCTTCTTTTCCTTTCACCATTCTGGAGTTGCCCACATTAAGTGCTACCATAACACTGTATTGAAGGGAACACATTGGAGTTAATCATATGTGTTTGATAACTAAATAACTTGTGTACTTATCAGTGAACATTAGTTTCAAACACCATGAAGTCTTGCTATATTAGGACTTATTGCAGTTAGCCACTGCACTTGAACTGCCCCGGAGAGGAAAGAGTTAACTCCAGAGAATCTGGAGTTCTAAAGCGCGAGGGCGCTATACCAAAGCTCTATCTGGGCAGTTTCAAATGAAACTGTCAGATTCTTTACTCCGCTTCACTGAACAGTCGCTCCGGAGATCAGCTCCTTCAGCTCGGTCGGTCAAGTGAGTATTTTCGGTTCATTTGAACCGCCAAAAAGTAATTATTTTACCGCATTTCGGTTAAAGCTCTATCTGGTAAACCGTAAGTACAAAATCAAAAGTCTGTGTGGAAATTTAGTTATCGGTTCGGTTTTGAACCGATCGGTTTGCTTATTTTAACGTTTTAAAGTTTTGGGCTTTTAGAGTGTGGTACCCAGTTCTTATCGGTTCTAAAAAAACCTTGATTTTAAATAGGGTTTTTTCAAATACCTGTGAAACGGTTAGGAACCGATAAGGGTGTCTTGCCTGGCACGGCCATAAAAAGGGCAAGTTTTTGGTTAGGCTGGCATTATGTCTGGGAAACCCAAAAAGGAAAACCGGGCCCACTGGGTTTCAACACTGTGATGCTGTGGGGAAGCCTTTGCCAAGGCTGTCCCACACACCACTTGTGTTTATTGTCTGGGGGCTGACCACCTCCTGTCAGACTGCCAGGTGTTTAAAATTTCTCTGCAGCCACCCTGAAAAGAGATAGGGCCGGCTCAGGGAACTATTGGCCAAAAAGTCCGCTGACCCGGATGGCCAGCCCGGTCCAGTACCCACTGGACCAGAGGGAGTGCCCTCTGACCAGGGCTAGACTTCCTCGGGCAAAAGGATGGTTCAGAGGAACCAGTTTAAAAAAAAAAAAAAAAGAAATAAGAATATGACAGAGAAATCAGTAGGTTTGGAGTCCAAGATTGTCTCTCCAACTGCTGCAGGAGTAGTTAAGCCATACAGATTGTCCAGTCACTGTTTCTAGGTCCTGTCGAACCATCTACAGTTGGTAAAAGGTGGCTCGTTCAGTTCCAGTGGTTCAGGTTTATGATGTTGAGGAATTGTTATGAACCACAGGAGTGGGAGGAGGAAAATTGATCAATACATGTGTGGCTGGTAGGGTCTGGACGTGCCCACTTAAGCGGACATTTCTCCAGACAGACTTTTAGAATCTCCTCCTATTCTGTCTGAGTCCCTTTCTCAGTTTATATTTTACAAAAGCTTGCAGAATCCCCCAGCTTCCTTTAGAGAGGCTATGGATGAGTAAAAGGGAGCCTGATTATGTAGGAATGATGGGCTAGGAGGTTGTCTTTCCTTTGCATAAGTCATTTAGGAAGTAAACAACTAAGATTTTATAAGATTCTTCTTTCTGTCCCTCCTGTAAGATAAAAAATGGACAGAAGGTGTATTTCATCAGGCTCTGTTACAGACTTCCTCACTGAGCAGTGTAGTCATGTAGGTGTGGTACAAGCTGCAGCCTGTGTCAAGGCTAGTCCCTGGCCTCACATCCTCCTGAATAGGATTCCAGGAGGATTGATGCCATGTAGAAAAACAGTATATGGCAGCTTCTGTGGGACTCAGACAGGCAAGTTGTATGGCTTATGTGGCTAGATTTCGGAAATCTAGGTGGGACGCAGTATTGCAGTTAGCCAAGCAGGCCCATGGCCAGCTGGCTAGCGGGTTGGAACAGGTGGCTGCTAATGGCACTGAAGCCTCTAAGTTCAAGTTCATACTGCTGTTGGTGTTAATCTTGTTTTCTCTAGGGTCATGACCACTTCTGTAGCTTTCCGTAGGTTGGCATGGCTCAGATGCACTAATCTGTCCCAAGATACTCTGTCAAAGTCTATGGATTTGTTTCTTGTTGTGGGTAATTCTCTGTTTGAGGAACAAACAGAAAGCTATATGAAAAACATGGATGATTACCTACAAAAGTGCCCAGGTAGAGGCTCAGGCCTCCTCTGCTTTCACCAGAGGGGTCTCTTCAGAGGCAGAGATAGACAGGGCACAAGTAAACGTCCCCCCTCCCCTTAGCCTAAGACTATTGCCAAGCAGGCACCCTGATGGGGTGCCCAGGGCCATCTCCCTATACCAGTGGGCAGGTTGGTTTTTATTTCAGCCAGAACTGTGTGTCCCTAACTCGGACAAGTGGGTTCTGAAGTAATAGGTCTGGTTCTCAGCTTCAAACAGTTTCAAAGATGAGAGCCAGACAGGTCCACTACAAATCCTTCGAATCCTTGCTTTGGGAGCAGAGGTTTCTTCTCCTCTGAACTGCAAAGCAGTAGAAAGGGTCCCTCCTTGCCACCGGGGCAAGGGGCTGTGCTCATGATACTTTCTTAACCTAAAGAAGGCAGGAGATTGGCGGCCCATCTCAGATTTAAGGTACCTGAACAAGCATCTTTTGAAAACAAAGTTAAAAATGTTAACTCTGGCTGAGGCCAGGGGACTGGCTAGCTTTCCTGGACCTCAAGGATGCCTATTTTTTTTTTTTTCATGTCTTGATCAGGCCTTCTCACCGAAAGTACCTCAGGTTACCCTCAGGCCACTACCAGTTCAGGGCAATGCCCTTCGGCCTTACCTCTGCGCCAAGGGTATTCAAGAAATTCTAGCTGTGGTAGTGGCTCTTTTAAGAAGGCAAGGGATTGCTTTGTTTCCTTTCCTGGATGACTGGCTCTTAGTGGGTCAGTCTCCAGATCAAGTAAAATCCCACTTGCAAGTCACCCAGCAGCTTCTCACCTTTCTGGGATTCCTGCTGAATTTACCAAAGTCAGTTCTCGAACCAGTTCAGGTACTAACTTTCATAGGTGCAGAGTTGAACACAAAGTTAGCCAGGGCATTTCTCCCCTCTAAAAGGGTAGGCAGTCTCTTGCCCTGGCATCTTCCATTACTCTCGAGTCTCTTGACCAGCAAAGCATTTGCTACAACTACTAGGGCACATGGCTGCTTCCACAGCTGTAGTGCAGGGAGCAAGATTCCAGATGAGGGACATTCAGTTCCATCTGAGGGCCTATTGGTCCCAAAGGAGGGATTCCCTTTCCAAATTGGTTCTAGTGACCCAATCCCTGATCCTGGCCTTACACTGTGGCAGGATCAAAGCAATCTAAAACTAGGGGTCCTCTTCATTCCCTCACCACGGATGCTCCTGTGTTAGGGTGAGGAGCTCGCTTAGGCGACCTGTCCACTAGGGAGTGTGTGGTCTCCTAGGAATCTCTGCTCCACATCAATTTTGGAACTCAGAGCTGTCTTCTAGCTCTTAGAGTTTTCAGCTTCTGTCCAGAACAAGGTAGTTCAAGTCAGGACAGACAACACCACAATAATGTGGTACATCAACAGGCAGGCGCACTCGGTCATCAGCCTTGTGCACAAGCAATGAAGTGGTGGTCTCTGGCTTACTCCCTGAACACCTCCCTGATAGCAGTTCACCTCCCAGGAAGGACAATGCCCTGGCAGATGCCTCAACAGGATTCTCAGGGCCATCACGATTGGGCTCTGAATCCTCAGGTGCTGGTTCAGTCCTTGCCAGATGGGGCTCATTTTCAGATAGATCTTTCGCAGCCCCAGATAACCACTAACTTTCTCTGTTTTGTTGAGGCCTCCAGTGCTGGGATCAGCCCACCTGGATGCTTTTCACTTGGATTGGAAAGGAAGTTTCTGTTCACCTTTCCTCCCTTTCCCTTTCTTTCAGGGTACTAGTAAAAATCAGATCTCAGCCTTGCAAAGCGATTCTGATTGTTCCAAGCTGGGCCAGACAGCCCTGGTACCCATTGTCTCTGTCTTTGACAGTCCACCCTACCCTGAGCTTGCCCAGAGTCACAACTTACTGGCCTTTGCACAAGGGAGAGTGTGGTATCGAACCTCAAATTCCTCCTTCTCAAGGCAGCTCTTGAGGAGTTAGAATTTGCTGATTTACACCTTTTCAAGGTGTCGCGGATATTTTAAAGGCTTCAAGGAAGCTTTTTCACTGGCGCCACTTACAATTCTAAGTGGAACAGGTTTTCAGTCTGGTGCGCTGAGAAGCAGATTATACCACAGTCTGCTTATCTGCCCATTTTCTGGACTTTTTGGTCCATTTTAAATTCTTTAGGTCTTAGGCCAGCTATCTTAAGGGTTCCTTTGGCAGCTGTCTCTGTTTTTTTCTGCAAGCAGGGAAGCCTGCTTCCTTTTCTTCTCAACCTGTGTTTCCCAAGTTTTTAAGGGGTTGCTTCACACCAACCCTCCTTTTTCGGGAACCAGCTCCTGCATGGAGCCCGAATGTTTGCATTGCTCAGTTAATGCAAATCCCTTTGGACCTCTGTCCCCAGCAGAGCTCAAGCTTCTCACTTGGAAAATGTTTTTTTCTGGTGGTTTCACTTCTGCCAGGCGCATAAGTGAACTACAGGCCCTGGCAGTGGAAGAAGATTTTTCTCTCCCCACAGGGATAAGACAGTCCCTAGGACTAACACAGGGTTTGTCCCTAAGTGGTTTCAGGTTTCCACCTGAACCAATCCATCTCTCTCCCAGGATTTTTTCACTGAGCATTCTTCCTCAGGTGAGAGGAGACTGCATGCTGGGATGTCAAAGAGCCTTATGCTACTATTTGTAACGCACCAAGGGTCACAGGTTTGAATCCTCCAACTCTTTCCTTACCTAGGGCAAGGTTGGCAAGGAACCTGCCACTAAGAGGACAATTGCAAGGTGGATTGTCTCTTGTATCCATTTTTGTTATCAAAGACTAGGTAGGAGAGCCCCCTCAGGACTGAGGGCTCCTCCACCAGGTGTACAGCTGCATCTCTAGCGGCTGCTAGAGATATTCCCATTCTGGAAATCTGTCGAGCTGTTACTTGGAAGACAGTTCACACTTTTACCAAGCATTATTCCTGGATTTCAGTCCAGGAGAGATGCTAGTTTTAGCACAGCTGTGCTTCAGAGCCTATTTCCTAAGTAGGTTCTGACCCTCCTCCATGGAGGTACTGCTGTGTAATCTGCTATAAGTCCTAATATAGCAAGACTTCATGGTGTTTGAAGAAAAATTACTCACCTTAGTAATTGCTTTTCTTCTCATGGAGTCTTGCTATAATAAGACCACCCAACCTGCCCCTCTCAGAACTTCTACTGGGGTGGGGGTGGCAAATTAGTGCAAGCACTGTGTTATGCCATTGTAGTTCTTCCCTTCACCCTCTTTTATTTAGGGTTAGGGAACTAGGGTTTTCTGGTTGAGTGATTTGTTGGCCCCCTTCTTGGACTTGAGTCTTTGGGGGAAGGGGGGGTTCCTAATAGTGCTTGTCAGGGGGGAAAACTAATAATACCATTATTCATTCTTATTATTGTTATTGTTGTTTCTATTGTTGTTTCTATTGTTGTTATTACTACTAGTAGGTAGCCATTTGCCTAGTGTAGAGCTTTCCACACAGACTTGCTTAGTGTTAGCTTCGTAAAGATCTGACAGTTTCATTTGAAACTGCCCAGATAGAGCTTTGGTATAGTGCCCTTGCGCTTTAGAACTCCAGATTCTCTGGAGTTAACTCTTTCCTCTCCGGGGCAGTTCAAGTGCAGTGGCTAACTGCAATAAGTCCTAATATAGCAAGACTCCATGAGAAGAAAAGCAATTACTAAGGTGAGTAATTTTTTCTTCTGTGCTATACTGTATTCACTGTCAGATTATTTGTCTCAGAATGTGACTCTCATAATTGTCTCCTGATATATTTTATGTACTGTATGTAAGTCTCTGCTGTTCCCAAGAATTTGACTGTTGTTTCTATTTTGAGTCAATGTGCATGAAAGGGAGAGCTCTGGATGTAGAGAATTGGCCAGTATTAATTAACAAACAACAAAAAAAACTTTGCTTTAGTTCAAGTCACTATGCCAGTGGAGGGGATGCTTGTGCCCTGGATCACTTTTGGGGGAGAGGGGTTCTGGATCCATTGGACAGTATTGTTTTAAAAAGGGCAGAATATGATGTGTCATTTCTTGTCAGAGTGTGTGTGTGTGTCTGTTTGCTTCTGTTGGTGGTGTCTCTGGATCATTCAGACAATATTAATTAAAAAAAAAGAATTTGATTTCTTTTGCCATTTACAGCACTTACAGTGTGTGTATGTGTGTGTGTGTGGGGGGGGCTGTATGTGTGCCTTGGAATGCTTTTGCTGGGAGGCTGGTCTCTGAATTGTTCAGACTGCATTGATTAAAAAAAACTGAATTTGACTTTTGTGTCACTGCCAGCCAGTGTGCATGTATGGGGGTGATTGGCTCTGGATTGTTGTTGATGTGTGGTGTTATGGATCACTGTTGGTGTGCATGAAGTGGAGGGGGGGTTAGTATCCATATCCTGCTTTGCATGTCAGCAGCATTCTGCTTCATAATGTTAGTGCAATCGTGTCTATGAGTTGGACATCACAAGCTTTACACTCAGGCTGCAGAAGTGTGGTAGAGTTTGGCTCTCATTCCATTATGCCAAAATGCTGTTCTGCTCAGTGTACCCGAAAATGGGTGCAGGTGGAATGTTTCCTTGTGGTCTAGCACGACACTCTGCCAAGTTGCCAGTGTGCTAGAAAAAGGGTGTTGAGTGTTCTGTTGTTGACCAGCATCTCCAGCATTTCAGCGTGCTGCCTGTGTAGCAACATGCTTGAAAAGGTGGGTTATACTCCTAAGCAAGTAATTAGTGTTTGGTGTGTTGAATGTGAACATGTAATTTTATTTATGTTGCATCCAGCATACAGTACATAAAGGGAGAATGCTCTGGATCACTGCATTTGAATATTTTATTTTGTTAATGTTGCTGCCAGTGTGCTGGGGGGCATACTTTTATTATGCAGCCAGCATATGTAAAGAATTAGCATTTACTGTATAAATCGCTTTTGATACACATTCAATGTCAAAGCACTTCACAAGCAATGAGAAACTGGTAGTGTAGTGACTGTAAATGTGTAGTGGCAGCCAGTTCACACATCAATACCTGCATAAGTGTTAGTTTTAACTCTGTACAGCGCTTTGGTTTTTGAATAGCGCTTAAAAAATAAAATCTTACTTACTTCAGAGCCTTGGACAATTGCATTAGCCAGTTCTATAGGAATGGGAATGCAGGCCAGGACTCTGTGGAAAATCCCCTATGACGGTGAAAAGTGCCTTTGGTTCTTTTGCTTCCAGCTGGACACCCACCAGGCTAGCCCCAGAGGTAGGAGGACAGGACCAGAGTTTAACACCTTAATCAAAATACCCCACATCCCCTGACAGTACATCATCCCCCTAGTACTACACTTGGATGCTGACATTTACAGTATGGTATGATCCCAATCCCTGTGTGGGTCTAGAACCTGAGACTTCTGGCCCAGAGGCAGATGTGCTACCAAATGAGCCATGCCGATACCCTGAAAGTGTGTCTCAACTTGGGGGGGGGGGTCATGTACTGGATCTCCAAATTTGAATATATAATGTAGTTAATACTGCTATTGGTGCATGTGAAAAGATTGGTGTGCGTGCTCCAGACTAAACATCAATAAAATAAACTGACCTTAAGTGTGTGTATGTGTGAGTGAATTTTATACAACAGTTTCATTTTTTACCATCAATGGTGATGATTAATAATACTTTTGTATATCTGATTCTGTGCCAAGTGTTTTGTTGAAACCAGGACCAGACCACAACAGTAAAAACTGGAATTCCTGGTTTGGAAAGATCAGCCAGTGTGGCACAACATGCACGGTCTGGCCATTCTGGGTGTTCTGGATTTCAGCACTAGGTTAATGAAGACAATGGGGGTCCTCCAAAGTGTTTAAAAGGTGCCTGATCCCCAACCCAGCATTCCTCTACTGAACTGTCCACACACTGCACTTTCTAGACACTTCTAGCCCCAGAACCAATCTCTGACCTCCAGCCAGTCATGATCCTTGCAGCTAAACCACTATTCCAGCCTCCAGTCCCCAGCTAACCACCATTCCTAAAGCTGGAAATCCCTTGCAGGACCATACTCCATTCCACCAGCTGACCACCCATATGGCCGCCATACCAGTCTACCCTCCCTAGACTGACAACCTGGGTACTTAGATGACCTCCATCTGTATCTCCATGCCTGCTCTAGGGACAGACTGGGACTGGCCATCCTTGGGGCAGGAATGCCCACCCTGGGGCCAGAATGCCTGCCTTGGTGGCTGGAATGCCCACCCTCTGTGTTTCAGTAACTACCCTGATGGCCAGAATGCCCACTCAGTGGGGAAGACTGACCACCCTAGGTATCAGAATGCCTATCCTAGAGCAGTAGTACCTTACAAGAGGGGTAGAATATCCACTTGGGATGCCAGAATGGCCTCAGTAGGACTAGAATACCCACTCAGAGTAGAGCTACAGTATGTCCACTATCTCTCACATCAGCTGGTGTCCACAGTGATTGAGGTCATCATGTCTTTTACACAACCAATGAGCCGCACCAACTTTATAAAAGCACAAAGTGAAAGAAGATACAACATGAATATAATACCCCATGCAGTCAAGCAATTGGTGCTTAAGCACTGGAAGGATTCTACTATTATTTCTTACTATGAATGGCTGAATGTACTCTTATTCAATCTGAGAACTGAAAAAATGATTGCATCTCTTAGACATACCCCAGCATCTTTTGACAAGAAATGGAGTAAAATCTATACGTTGTACTCCCTACAGAAAAAATAATCTCTCTGGGTCTGCTTTGGTTTAGATACTAATCTCACAGTAAAGCCACTCTGTTTAGATTAATGACTGTCATAGATGTATTCAAGGCCTTAAGATTTATGATATGTCCTTGAGAGTAGGGTGGGAAGGGTTAGAAGTCGAGGAGAGGGTGGGTGGGGGTTAGTTAAAATATACTTGGCCGATGTAACCTCAAGACTCCTGTCTGTATTACCACTGTAATTGTATACCTGTACAATTCCTTGTAATACCTGTATGGATATAGAAGACAAATAATAAAGTTTATTGAATTTCAAAAAATAAAAGCACAAAGTGGTATCTAGTCATTATTTGTGATATTGCTCATTTCAGTATAACAGCACAGGTGAAAAGGCAGGGGAAGGCACTGTTATTAATAGTGTTGGTATGCAATTCAATGATGTGACCTATAAAGTGTCTCCATAGTACCCCTACCACCCAGCACACAAGGCACAGATATCCCACAACCACAAGAAGTACTTTAAGTACTTTTACAAGAGGTTTCTACCTTATGAACTGGAACATCTATTAATGCAAGAGGCACAGTTGTGTGGTGTACAGGGCCTCCAAACATTGGAAAGTTCGGGAATCGGGCTATGGAGGGAGTATCCTCCACATACCAGGAAGGAAACAATTGCCACCAATTGACATAGGGCTGCTGGACCACCAGTTTAGACCATAGAGGAATATTTAAAATTCAGACTCGATAGTCACAGAAAGCATGCACAAAGGTACAGGTCTTTGGGGGGTTGTGTTGATGACTGTGGCAGTAGTTCCAGGTGCCTGCTGCATGAATCTTGTCATGCAAAGTACGCAGCTGGTACCATGCCATATTCCCAACCCTGCTGCAGTTATAATCCACCATGTTAGTGGTTGCACAGACTGTATGCTGCCACTCACATCTAAATCTGCTGGATCACAGTACCAAGGGCAAATAAGATGCAGCAGTAGGCAAGAGGGGGTTCTAATACCCTTATACAAGTCACTGGTGAGGCTGCAACTGTAGTATGGGGTATGATACTGGTGTCTACATCTCAAAAAGGACATTAGACTGCTAGAGGTGGTCCAGAAGAAAGCAACAAAGATGTTCATGGGTCAGAAGGGTAAGGCATACAAGGAGAGATTGAAGGCACTGAACATGTACTCCCTGGAGGAGAGATGGTAGAGAGGGGACATAATAGACACCTTCAAGAACTTGAAAGGGATAAATAGGGTGGATAGGGAGGGTATCTTTAGTCTTCAGCTGGAGGGGTTAAGAGGGAGGTTAGGAAGCACTTCTTCATGGAGAGGGTGTTGCCCAGTTGGAATGTGCTACCAGAAGAGGGGGCTTGTTAAAGACAGTGGGTAGCTTCAAGAAAGTCTAGGATAGACATAAGGGGAAGGTAAGGGTCATGGGTGGGGTGGATGTAAAGGATGGGTGAAGTGGGAAGGTTCCACTATCGGAACGTGTGAGCATTCCGGCACCGGGCAATTAAGGCACCAGTCAGCAATGTTGCTGATCACTTTTTTTCTGGGAGGCTGCACCCCCCCCCACACACCCACTTAAGGATTCCTACTCCAGGGGCTGACCTCGGGAAGGGGGTGGCGAATCCTGCATTTGGCACCCTGATAGCCCGACACCAAAATGCCAGTGTTCTAAGCATCATAAGGGGAGTAGGGAGAGGGGCAGGGCCAGTAGCACAGGTGGTGGACACTATAGTACAAGCATACTAGCCAGATCAAATGGCCTTATTCTGCTGGCTTCTTTGTAGGTTCATATATTAGTCATTTGCATAATGAAGGCTTGCAGAGCTAGTGTTTGAACACCCATTTGAGGGGTGTGGGTCATCATCAGGGCACTGAAAAATTGCACCAACAATATTATTGCAAAATCTGCAATTTTTACCATTCCCTGCAAAAACTGGAATGTTCTGCAATTTCTTGCAATTTTTGAGTTTTTACCTCAGCTTGTATGAGAGGTAGTAACATTTTCAACAAAAGACTCAAATATATTGTTGACAATTTTGCATGCAGACTTGGGTTTGGCCAAAACAATGTAGTGCAAGGTGGGGAAGGTTTTTGTGTGACACTGCTTTCATTGAATCCTTGTCTGGTTTTGTTTCAGAATCCACTGGCAAGCTTAAGTACAATTTAAACACTTAACATTTGATTTGTGTTGATGCAATGTATCAGAAAACGTTTTGTTGCCACAGAGGCCAAACCAATAGTTGTGAGAAAAGGTGAAAATGATCCTATTCACCTAAATGAGGCGTTAACTATGAAGTCTTTTTGTAAGTGGTATGGCAGTATTTTTCCTTGGGAACATAATTTCATTAAAATTAGTTTTGATTCATCTGAGGATTTTGGATGATCCTGCTGGTTAGAAACTTGAATAGGCTAGTTGGTTTCAGTGATCCCGCTCTTAGCAATCTACACCATAGGTACTCACATGCAAAGACTACAATAACATTTTGACTAAAGTCTGAAAACAAAGCTATGAAACACATGAATGCATCTGAACATTTATCTTTTAAATAAGCAAAATCATTGCAGCCAGAGTAAAACAAAAGTAAATTACAGGGTACTCTGACTACTGTGTGATACAGTGAAAACATATTTGTATGATTTAATATTTTATTACGTGATTTTAAAAAATATTGTACAGTACCTACAGTGCAAATTATGAACAGTAAACATTTTAACAATATAATTTTTTTTAACTAAAACTCAGTTATCCACCAATCTATCTGCTTATTTTTTTTTTTTGTACCAAAGTGGACAAATAATTGACAGAGCGCTGTAAATAGTTGTTGACAAGGCTTCAGTATTCCATATCTAGAAACAAAACAAAATCTGTTGAGTCTGGATTTATTTAATATTGATGTGCTGTGGCTCACAAAATAGAACATACTTAGCACCGCATGAGGCAGATGTTTTAAATTTTGAAAGATAGGCAACACATCGATCAGTGTAGAAGTCATTTTATGAACACGTTTAAAACATATTCAAGCATCTGTTTATGCTGCCTAATATATGCTGCAGAACACAATAAAATATTTATGTGGAGCACTCAGGGTGCAAAGTAAAACTTCTGCAATTTCCTCACAATTTTTGCAAAACATTTCCACAATTTTGGTTAACTTTTTTCCCCAATTTTCCAGTGACCAATCACAAGTGTGACCTTGAGGGGCTGGTTCGAAAGGTATCATCAATGATGCAGGAGCTGGTCTCAAACACTTCACCAAAAACAAATGAAGTAAAGATTCTTCTTCAGATAAACCATTTATTCATGTTGAACATATGAATTACATAGAAACATAGAAACATTGAATTTGATGGCAGATAAGGACCGCTTGGCCCACATAGTCTGCCCATTTTCCTGCCTAATGGATAAGCTGCAGATCCTAGTTAACCAAAAGCCTACCACTCCAAACATACACCCACAGTACTACCTCTACGTTTCGAGCCACTCTGGCTCTTTGTCAAACATAGACTTTGACAGCAGATAAGGACCGCTTGGCCTACCTAGTCTACCCATTTTCCTACCTACTGGATAAGCTGCAGATCCTAGTTAACCAACAGCCTATTTCTTCTTATCCCCTCCTACAAGAATTGCTTTATGTCTGTCCCATGCATTCTTGAACTCTCCCACAGTTTTAGACCTCACAACCTCCTCAGGATGGTGGTTTCATGCATCCACCACCCTCTCTGTGAAAAAATACTTCCTCACATTGCCCCTAAGCCATCCCACCTCTATCTTCAAATTGTGTCCCCTTGTTCTTACATATCTCTTTTCCTGAAAATGCTACACTCTTGGACTTTGTTGATTCCACTGCGGTACTTAAAAGTTTCTATCATGTCCCCCTCTCCCTCCTTTCCTCAAAGATATACATATTAAGCTCCTTTAGTCTCCTCATATGGCTTCTCTTGCAGGCCCTGCAGAATTTTAGTTCCTCTTCTCTGGACTGCCTCCATCCTGTCTATGTCCTTGGAGAGATGCGGTCTCCAGAACTGGATACAGTACTCCAGATGAGATCTCACCATCTGTCTGTACAGAGGGATAACAACTTTCTGTTTTCTGCTGCTGATGCCTCTCCCTATACATCCCAGTATCCCCCAGCCCTCCCTACTGCCTTCTCACATTGCTTGCTAACCTTAAGGTCATCTGATATGATTACCCTGAGGACCCTTTCCATTTTTGTTGTTGTTACTAACTCCTCATCCATTGTGTACTCTTCCCCTGGGTTTTTGTTTCCCAGGTGCATTATTTTGCACTTCTTTGCATCAAATCTAAGCTGCAATACTTCTGACCATTCCTCCAATCTTGCCAAGTCCATTCTCATCCTTTCCACCCTCCCCTTGTGTATCAACCCTATTGCAAATCTTTGTGTCATCTGCAAAGAGGCATACTTTTCCTTCCATTCCCTCTGCAGTGTCACTTATAAACATACTAAAAAGGACTGGACCCAGTACTGAACCCAGTGGTACCCCACTAGTAACCCCCTTTTATTCAGAGTAGACTCCGTTTAGTATTACCCTCTGTGTACTGTTGTCCAGCCAATGTTTTACCCAGGCTACCAGCCTGGGACCCACTCCCAGGCTTGCTAATTTCTTTATTAATCTTTTGTGTGGGACTGTGTCAGATGCCTTGCTAAAGTCTAGGTAGGCCATGTCTACAGCCCCTCCCTGATCTACTACTTTGGTCACCCAGTCAAAGAAATTGATTAGATTCGTCTGACATGACCTTACCACTGTGAATCCATGCTGCCTTGGGTCCTGTGTTCCACTGGCCTCTAGGTACTCAACAATTCTTTCCTTCAGAAGTGATTCCATCATTTTCCCTACCACAGAGGTCAAACTGACAGGTCTTTAGTTTCCTGCATCTGTCTTGCTCCTACTTTTGTGAAAGGGAATCACATCCACACTCCTCCAGTCCTCAGGTACCACACCATCCTCCCATGATTTGTGAAAAAGGGTAGTCAGTGGTGTCACTAGTTCTTTCCTTAATTCTTTTAGAATTCTGGGGTGAATCCTGTTAGGCCCAATTGCTTTGTCCACCTTCAGTTTTATGAGTTCTTTGAGAACCCTTTCTTCTGTGAAAGGACTGGGATCAACCCCCATATCCAGAGTACTTCTGTTAATCGGATTAGGTACCTCCACCTCCTCTTTTGTGAATACTGAGCAGAAGTATTCATTCAGTATCCCTGCTTTTTCACTGCCCCTCTCTGTCCACCCACAATCCATTCTATTCAGCCTCACTATCCCTCCCTTTGTCTTTCTACACCCCCTAATGTACCTTTAAAAGGTTTTATCCCCCTTCTTAACCGAGTTGGCTATCTTTTCCTCAGTTTGGGCCTTTGCTATTGTGACTGCCTTCCCTGCTTCCTTCTGCCTTAACTGGTACAGTTCTCTGTCCTGCTTCTTCTGTGTTTCCTTATACTTCCTAAATGCTATCTTTTTCTCCCCTAACTTTCCCTGCCACCTCTTTTGAGATCCATAGTGGCTTTTTCTTTCATTCTGATTTGTTTATTTACTTCACACAAAGGCTTGTTGCCTCTGTGATGGCAGTTTTGATGTTTTCCCATTGTTGCTCCACCCCTCCTTCTTGCCTGTTTGCTAGTGCTTTTCTATGGCACTCTCCCATTTTGACAAAGTCAGTCCTCCTGAAGTCCAGTACCCTCATAGCTTGACTCTGCAGTTGAGTTCATCATGAACCACACTGTTTGGTGGTTACTTGTTCCCAAATGCCTACCCACTTCTAGATCTGAGATCCTTACACTGTCCCCATTTGAGAGTATGAGGTATAAGATTGCTCCCTCCTGAGTGGGTTCCAACACAAGCTGTCTGAGGCATGCCCCCTGTAGGGCATCGAGAATGGCCCTGCTCTTGGATGTGACTGCAGCAATGGTGCTCATGCTCCAGTTAACATCTGGCATATTCAGATCCCCCATCAACAATATCTCCCCTTTTTCTGCCATTTTAAGGATGCCTTCTATCATATCTTTGTCCATTTCCTCTCCTTGTGATGGGGGTCTATATACAACCCCTGTGCGGATTGTGGTGCCGTTTCCAGTCTCTAAGGTGAGTCACAGTGCCTCCTTTTCTCCCTGTTTACTCTTTTGTTCCATTGCTTTTATTCCTTCCCTTACATAGAGAGCTACTCCTCCCCCTCTTCTACCCTCCGTCTCTCCTGTAGGTTGTGTACCCTGGTATGTTAACATCCCAGTCATGCTAACATACTAAAATGCCAGCAGAATAGGCCTAACGGTCTTTTGCGTCTGCTCATTTGGTCAGCCCCCACCCTGGGAGCTGACCTTGCTGTCCCCTTCACCTTATCTGGCTTCTCCCTTCCCAGTTCCAGATATTCTCACTGCATTGGATTTTGCTTCCATAACCCTTCCCCTGTACCTGTCCCACCCCTTCTTGGACCCCTCCACTGTCTCTGCCTTCACCAGCACCCTAGGCAGCGCATTCCATGGCTCCACCATCCTCTCAGTGAAGTAGCACCTCCTCCTTTCTCCCCTGAATCTTGCCCCCTCCAGCTTCCACCCATGTCCTCTAGTGGCCCCTTTCTCCTTCCTTTGAAGCACCCCAACTGCTCCTCCCCATTTACCCCCTTCATGTACCTGAAGACCTCTATCATGTCCCCCCGGTCCCTTCTCTCTTCCAATGTGTACATATTTAGCTCTTCGAGCCTCTCCCCATAGGTCCTGTCCCCCAAGCCCCAAATCATTTTGGTTGCCCATGTTTCTGTGACTGCCACAATATCAAGGCATCCCTCTTCCCTCAGTGCCACCAGTTCAGGGAGCTTGTTGCCCAGACTATAGGCATTGGTACTCATTACCCTCCGTTTCTTGATGACCTTACTCCTTTTTGCCCCATCTTTGTCCTTACTGCCTTTGTCGTTTTCTCCATTTACCCTTGTACATGAGTTCAAATGGCTAGTGTTTAAATAGTCCCCAGAACACATGATCACATAATACTTAATCAATTACATATTCTAAATCTTTAATATATAACAGTTGCACTCACACAGTAAAAGGCATGAACTCATTCCACTACATCCACATCGGAGGGTGAGGAAAGAGTTTTAAAAGCCTGTCAGCAATATCGATTGTGCAAACAACTGATTTAGCTAAAGATCATATTTCTAATTTGCTTCATAGCTGTGAAGCATAATTATGTTGTGACAAATCCAATTCATACATACAAATAATAAATAAAAAGGTTGTAAACCTTGTGTAAAGTTACATAAAAAACCTGCATGGTTCTATAACTGGAAATATGAGCTTCATATCTAAGAAATGAGCACCGATGTCCTAACCTCTGTATATTTTTTCACAAAAGCAGATATTGAAGGAGCCTACAAGGCATCGCAGGAGGTGCGGCTTTGTCTGGGGGCAGGTGGGGGAAGTAGCCACCCACTAGGGGTGGAGAGGGGCAGGAAGGTGGGAGGCTCCCATGGGGAAGGTAGTACAAGACTTGTGGAGGAGCTTAGCCTTTAAGAAAGGCCACAGAGGAGAGGTTTGTTTTCTATTTCACTGCTCCCGGGTTTTGAAGAAAACTACTTTTTCCAGGAGGGGTATTCAAGATTTTCCTAGAGGTAAGCAGTGGCCTATACAGGATTGGTAATGTGTTAATTTGTTTATAGTAGGTATATCATTTTGGTAGCAAATGGGAGCAAGTGGTGTGGAGGGATGCCATGGGCAATGTGGTGTGGGGACATTGTGGGGGATAAGAGAGCAACTAATTGGGAGGGGATTGTTAAACCCTCCAAGGAGCACCTCCATTGTAAAGCAGCAGTAATTGTAATGCATTGTTCAAGTTGCAGCTAGTTGTATTTGGTCCTTTTACAGAGCTGTTTGTCGTTGGTGCCCCCCCAAGTCTGTATAAGCATTTACTCCATTGTGCTTAGCAGAGAGGTGTGGGCCCCCTAATTGGTGGTTTTAACAGTGAGGCATCCGGGCACGGTATCCCTTCCAGTTGCTGCAGCATAGGTTCAGAAGTCTGACCGCTTGGTCGGAGGTCCACCATGAAACAAGCGCTGATGTTTTTGTTCAGGAGGAGCCTGATCTGGTTTTCAGTGGGGTTGTGAAGTGGCAGCCTATGTCAAAAGAGGGTGTTCCGTGGCTCGGCGGTAGTTGATTGGTTCCTGGCAGAGTTCCACCATTGGGGAGCAACAGGGTGGCCGGTGGTGCAGTTAGCATGCATAGGCCATGTGGGCAGGTCACCTTGCACCTCCCTCCTCCCTCCTTTTCCCCCCTCAGTGTGAGTAGCTTGAGGAGGGCAAGGAGCTGAGCCCCTTGTGGTGCTGTAGATGCCAAGTGGCTGTTCAGGGTCATAGTCAGGATCTGAGGGCCATGGGGCCAGATTTCTACTACTGATCTTCCTCAAGAATTTTGGCATTACGGGGCATTGTTTTCAGCCTGGTGGGATCAGAATGCAGTGGCTTATATCAGGCTCTGTGGCAGGTTCTTGGTTGCCCACAGGGCTTCCGTTGGGGAGCAGCAATGCTGCCAGTGGCACAGTCAGTTTGCGGAGACCACATGGTATACCTTGCACTTCCTCCCTCCCTCTGGGGGTGGGTGCTTGCTGAGTTCACAAGGGGACTGACCCAGCGACTGGACTACAGAGACCACCAAGCCCTCCAGAACCAGGCTGTGGTTGATGAGCAGGCAGCTGGGAGGCTTTCAGGCAGAAAAGAAGAACTGAGAGGAATAGGACAGCAAAACAAGGTATGGGGAAGGAGAGAGGAAAACTGAGGCAGATGGGTGCAAAATGGGATGCTTAATGGGAGTTAATGAAGAACAGTGCAACCAGAGGAGCCAGAAAGAGTCGATGAGTAGGAGAGTAGGTGTAGCAGCCTGCCCTCAGGCTGCAAGGTGGGAGCAGAGTGAGCAAGGCAGCAAAGGAGGCCCAGAACATGAGACAGAAGACTGCCAACATGGAGAACGCCACATGGGCCACCAGGGGTGATGGGGGGGAGAGATAGAGAGAGAGAAACATACACAGAGCTAGTGGCCAAAGAGGGGAGAAGACTGCAAGGAACAAGTGGCAGAAACGACGCAGAATGAGCTAGGGGTGGGGAAGCAAAGCTATGAGGAGAGGAGAAGCTGAGAGCGAGGAGGAGTGGAGCTGCAATGAGAAATGAATCCTGGAACAGTCCAGGAGGAGTGGCCTTTTAAGGCCTGATGGGGGAGTGATGTTGTTGTTCTGCCCATTGAACCTCAGGCTTAAAGCCTTCCCATTGTTCCTTCCCCCAGCTGACCCAGCCTCATTATACTTGGACAATTCTTTCAGGCTGCAGACCAGCCTACCCTTGCCAGCTGACCAACCTCTTGGCAGCAGGATCACCCTTTCAGTCCCCGAACCAGCCTCCTATCCTTAGTTGACCTTCAACTCAGCAGCTTAATCACTCAGCCCTTGGACCAGCCTCTCATATGACCAGCCTTCCTGTAGCTGGACCTCCCTTGCAGGCCCCATTTTAGCCTGCTCTTCCCAGATGGCCAGCTTTCCATGAGCAGGATCACCCTACCAGCACCTTGGCAGCCTTCCACCCCTAGCCGAGCTTCATCCCAGTGATTGGACCACTTCTCAAAACCCAGGACCAGACTCTCCTTCCTATCTGACCAGTCTTATTTCACCTGGGCCACCACATGCACCAGATCAGGCCCCCTCCTGACTAGCTTTCTTTCGCCTAGGCCACCATTCCAGCCCCCAGAATAGGATGGGGATCTAGTGTGAGGATAAACACGTTATTCTTACTCTAGGTCTGACCACCCTGTGGGTATCGAAAATATTTGGCCAAATTTATCTTTGCAGGCACTGCATATGTATATTATAATATTCACTATAAAAATACCGTTTTATCAGTGATTTTAATTGGAAATTTTGAGAACCCACAGCACTCAAGCCCCTGCAGATCTGGAATTCTTTCAGTGAATCCTGATACAGTACATGCTAAGGAGCAAATTGTGACTACCAGCTCCCCAGATCATTCACAGGAATAGGGGCCACCTCTGTTGCACTCGAGTGCATATCTGGGAGAGGGTAATTTAATTTTGCATCAGAATGACACAGAACATGTTTTGGAAAATAGTGAGGAATTAATTATTCTTAACTAGTAACTGCATTGCACATTTGGAATAGGTATAATTCTCAACTAATACCAAACAAGTTGAGTGTTGATTAAAAATAACTGAGCCATTTATTTATTTATTTATTTAAGAGATTTACCAGGCAGGCATGTTGGGCAGGGGCCGCTCGTTTCCAGATGCGGCCTGGGGTTACACAGAAAATACAGCAGGAAATGTACAAAACAGAGTAATACAACATGTCCAGCAATAGTGCCAGAGCAGGCATAAATTTGTTTCACAATTGTTACTGCAAGGGTGGACCGCCACCGTAGAGTAAATACAGTAAGAGAACAGACAGGTAAATTGACATTAAAACAGTGCTAAGGCTGTCAAGACACATCAAGGTGCCCGTTGGATGAGGGTCTGGGCTGCTGGTAGCAGTTACATGTGCCTGAGAGGTAGTCATGGAGGAGAGGTTTTAGCAGCCTAGGGGCAGTGGTCAGCCTGATGCGAGCAGGCAGGTCATTCCAAAGTTTGGGCAGGCAGTATTTGAAAGCAGATTGGCCCTTTGAGGTGTGCATGAAGGGGATTTTGAATAGTCTGGAGTCGGATCATCTGAGCATCTGAGGGAATAAGCCGGGGGGGGGGTTGTGCCGTCAGAGCGGAGCATTAAATAATTTCAACTAATAATAAATAAATGTCAAACTAATAATTAATAAGGATTAGTTAATTCTTAAGTAGGAGACAGATTAACAATTGACTAACTGGAGAAAAGATAAATAATTAGTTAGCAGTTGGTTATTCTACAATGGGTTAGCAATTAACTCATTTGCATGTGAAAATTTCAACCAAAACAAAACCAATGAATAGTTGAAAATGTGTTATTTGTTAGTGATTTGAGTCAGTTGAGCATTAGTCCTATTTTTTTTTTTTTATAGGTGGTGGGCATGCCATCTATGGTAGATGCTAGGCTTAGCACTGAAGTACATCATGAAGACAGCTGTCTGCCCAAAAAATTACCTCAGCCTCAGGATAGAACAGAAAAGGACACTTGGATGATGCTATAGGTACAACAAAGGATCATATAAGAAAACTTGTTGAAAGTATAGACACACAGTACATGGGACATTGCCATACCCACTCCCTTGCACAGTGCATGTCAGGGAAGCTCAGTTAAGGTGGAAGGGGGGCTCCCAGCCCTTTTAGCAGAAGTACCCTAAGTCAGGACACACTGATACGTGTACGAAAGTTTGAACCATAGTTGGAGCTTTGTGTGGACCGCGGAGCTGCTGAGTACCTGACACAAGGTTTTCCAGAAGGTTTTAAGATCCTATACAACAGCCCATGAAAAGGTTAGAGAGCAGAACTGCCAGAACAGACCATATTTTGTCTGAACAGGGCCAGTCCCAGCTCCATTACTGGAGCTTCGCCCCATGGTTGGACAGCAGTGTTGCAGCTGCCGATCATTTTCAGATGCCCAGACTGCCTCAGTACCAAGCTGCTGCCCCTGAACAAGTCCAGTCCCAGTTCCATTACCAGAGCTTCACCCCACGGTCAGACAGCAGTGTTGCAGCCTCCGACAACTTCCAGATGCCTGGACTACCTCAGTACCAAGCTGCTGCCCCTGAACAGAGCCAGCCCCAGCCCCATTACCGGAGCTTCGCTCCATGGTTAGACGGCAGTGTTGCAGCCGCCGACCACTTCCAGATGCCCAGACTACCTCAGTACCAAGTTGCTTCCCCTGAACAGGGTCAGCCCCAGCTCCATTACTGGAGTTTTGCCCCATGGTTGGAAAGCAGTGTTGCAGCCACCGACCACTTCCAGATACTCAGACTACTTCAGTACTAAGCTGCTGCCCCTGAACAGGGCCAGCCCCAGATCCATTACCAGAGCTTTGTCCCATGGTCGGATGGCAGTGTTGCAGCCACCGACCTCTTCCAGACACCTGGACTATCTCAGTACCCAGCTGCTGCCCATGAAAAGGGCCAGCTCCAGCTCCAGCTCCATTGCCGGAGCTTCGCCCCATGGTCAGACAACAGTGTTGCAGCCGCCGACCTCTTCCAGACACCTGGACTACCTCAGTATCAAGCTGCTGCCCCTAAACAGGGCCAGCCCCAGCTCCATTACTGGAGATTCTCCCCATGGTCGGACAGCAGTGTTACAGCAGCTGGCCACTTCCAGATGCCTGGACTACCTCAGTACCAAGCTGCTGTCCTTGAACAGGGACAGCCCCAGCTCCATTTCCTGATCTTCGCCTCACGGTTGGACGGCAGTGTTGCAGCTGCCGACCACTTCCAGATGCCTGGACTACCTCAGTACCAAGGTATGGCAACTGAACAGCCAACCAGATCATGGGCACTTTCCTGACATGAGCCCCAACTGGTCCTCAGAACAAGCCTTTCCTTTCTGCCACTTGGCCCTGTATACTGCTGTCCCCGAGCTAATCTCTGCTCATTTTTTTTTTTTACAAAAAATACTTTTATGTGAAATGCCAGTATTTTATCTGATTGTACTGTGACTCAAAAATGTTTTATAAGTGATTACAGCTCCTTAAAGATAAGCTAATTTGTTTTTCACTGTTCACTGCCACTCTTGTCACCTAAATCTTAATCCCCCCTTTTGTCTTGCTAATTCTTGACCCCCGCTGCTCTGTCTGACCTTTTTTTATGCTAGCCCTTAAATTCTGCCATCTTTTTCTCACCAGCTGCTGCCCCTGAACAGGGCCAGCCCCAGCTCCATTACCAGAGTTTTGCCCCATTGTCGGACAGCAGTGTTGCAACTGCTGACCACTTCCAGATGCCCGGACTACCTCAGTACCACGGTACAGCAACTGAACAGCCAACTGGATCATGGGCACTTTGCTGAAACGAGCCCCGATTGGTCCTCAGAACAAGTCTTTCTTTTCTGCCACTTGGCTCTGTATACTGCTGTCCCCAATCTAATCTCTGCTCGGTTTTTGTCCCACCCCCACCACCCCCTCCTACGCCCCTTTTAAATACACCTTAGAACCACCCTTTCTGGTGATCTGCCCTTCTATTGGTCCAAGTCAGCCATGCATTTGTACAATTCTTTTGAGAATTACTATACATCGAGCAATCGTTTGGAGCAACTGGTCTGCTAATTTCGTCCTGCCTTTGTATTTCAGAAAACCGGCCCCGCCCCCTTAGTATCAAACCTTGGTTATGATATATAACTTTCCTCTTGCCTATATACTTGTGGTGCCATGGCACACTCTGTTTATCTTGGCCTTCTGTTATTAATAACCAACACATCTTATGTTTACTACCAAACGATGAACTAGGTTTGGGCCCATTCTTGGAAATGCCTACTCCTATCTATACTGCCCCGCTGTACTGCAATTCCTCATATCTAGCATGCCCCCCTCCCTTTACCTTCATTCCTCATTCCGACCCCTCCCTTTACCTTCATTCCTCATTCCTCCCCCCTCCATTTCCTACTCCCATCACCCATGTCGATCTGAGCACTTTCCCTTGTTTCAATATACTGTTGCATCAGCATTTTCCTGCAGAACTTTAAACCGTTATCTCCGACATCGTATCGCGGAAGGTCCCAAAGGAAAAAAGCGTTCCTATCCCACACAAGTTCATTGAAGAAACTGCTTTTCTTGCTCCACCCCTGTTCGGGCAATGTGGAGTTAAATCTGGGTTCCCCATTACCATTTACCTCACCCACGGAATTAGCGGCCGCATCTGGACTGAAATTAATGCTGGTTAATATTTTAAGCTTTACCAAAAAATTTGATCAGTTACAAGTATGGGCTGCACACACTGAGCCAGATCTTATTGTTATTACTGAGTCATGGCTCAAAAAGACCAGTACTGACCAACAAGTTACTCTCCTGGGCTACAATCTGCATAGGGCTGATAGGAACACCAGGGGGGTGGAGTGGCAATCTATGCTAAAACTAAGTATACTGTAAGTGATATCTACTGTAAATCAAAACCAAAGGAATATGAGCTAGAATCCCTTAAGTTGCACCTCCCGTCTACTGAACGCATCATTGTTATTGGTGGCTATAGGCAACCAGGTGGTGGTACTGATATCCTTGACATTCTTAAAGCCTTAACCATCTCTACCAACTCTGAAACTATAGTCCTAGGGGATTTTAATATGGACTGGCTCACCCCTAAATAGTGCAATCTGAAATCCTTCTGTGACAAAGTTGACCTTGCCCAGCTAGTTAACAAACCTACCAGGGTCAATACTTTAAACATTGCCAATAGCTCACTCCTTGATGTTATATTAACTACACATCCCCACAAAATCCTACATTCTGCAGTCTTCCACAATGGCATGAGTGACCATGGGGTTGTAATTTGCTCAAGATTGTAAGCAAAAGCTAGCCATCAGCCCAAGCTCATAACAAAGCGGTCCTATCGCAAGTTCAGTACATCAAAATACTTGTCTGACTTAAGCAAGGTCAGATGGCAAGACCTCTACCTCACTAAAACAACCAAAGTGGCCATTGCGGTCCTTAATGACAACTTTACTGCCCTGGCTAACAAGCATGCCCCTTTGGTCAAGGTTAGAATGAGCAAAACCTCCAACCCTTGGTTTACAACAGATCTTAAGGCCTCACTCTTAAACCGTGACAAACTCTGGGTGAAAGCTAGACATACTAAGTGCCCAGCAGACTGGCAGGCATTTAGAGCAGCTAGGAATGCCTGTGTCAAATGCATTCACTCAGCTTAAGCAAACTATTATCTTTCCACCCTTGAATAGGCAAAAGGGAATTCCCATAAAATCTGGAGGACACTTAAGTCTATTGAAGGTCGGCCTGCTGCCCTGTCTACTCCATCTAAGATCCTCAGCAATGGTAGGATTGTGGAGAGTAACTACCAAATCCTTGAAGAAATTAACTCTCATTTTGTTATAGCTGGCCTAGCCTTTGAATCCTCACCATAAGCAGGCCGTGTTAATAACCAAGACAGCAGTAACATCGCTCCCCAAACCTCGACTTGCCCCTTCCAGCTGCTCCCTCTCAACTTTAAAGATGTTGAAGATTCGCTCCTTTAATTAGATACAAAGAAAAGTTCCAGTGATGATGAATAGAACCATTTTTCCTAAAACTAGACTACCTCCATCTCACTGTCCCATTCTTCACATATTCAGTATTTCTAGTTCCACTGCCACAGTTCCCTCTTGTTGGAAATCAGCCCACATCCTTCCCTTATTTAAATCAGGGGACCCATGTGACCTAAATAATTACAGGCCCATCTCAATCTTGCCCATCCTCTCTAAAATCTTTGAAAAACTGATCTATACTAAGTTAAAGCACCATATTGAAACTATCTCACTCCTCAACCCAGCACAATCTGCCTTTTGGCACAATCATAGCAGTAACTGCATTGGCTAAAGTCACCAATGACTGGGTCTCTGCTGTGGATACTAAGAAAATCACTGGTGCTATATTCTTAGATCTTAGCAAAGCATTTGACACAGTTGACCACAACTTAATAGTTAGTAGCCTTACTAAAATAGGTGCTACCCCACTTACCACCCAGTGTTTACCAGCTACCTAACTGGAAGGACCCAGAAAGTCAAAGCTGATGGCCTTTTTCAGCCTCCCTGCTGATTGCCAGGGAAGTTCCACAAGGCTCCATCTTAGGCCCTATCCTCTTTTCCCTATACATCAATAATCTAGACACACACATAACCAACTCCACTCGGCATTTCTTTGCAGATGATACAGTACTGTATACATTGTGCTCAACACTCTCTAAAGTGAGGGATGTATTACAAGCTGATTTTGACCAGCTAGAAATTAATCTTATTAATGCTGAACTCCTCCTCAATACCAAGAAAACTAAGGCCATGATCCTCAGTCTTAATTCCTCTTTGACCTCTTCCACTGACCCCCCCCAAAGACTTTGTTGTCACCTCCTTAGGAGAACCCTTGGAAGTCATCTCCAAATTCAAATATCTTGGTATTTGGTTAGATAACAAACTCTCCTTCAATGACCATCTTTAGGACCTGTCAAGGAGGCTAAAAGCCAGGCTTGGTTTCTTCTTTTGTAACAGGTCTGTCTTTCCGTTAGATACTAGAATCAGGCTTGTTCAAGCCACATTCCTCCCTCTATTTGACTACGGAGATTTAATTTATACTTCGTCAGCTGTCACAAACCTAAAAAAATTGAACGTCCTCTATCATTGTGCTCTACGGTTCATTACAAACTTACCCTACTGAACCTACCACTATGATCTGTATACAGCTGTTGGTTGGACGTCACTTTCAATTAGATGTACGCTTCATATGGGTATCTGGACTCTCAAGATAATCCTGAATAAGCTCCCAAGCTAACATCCCTCATCCATATTTCCAACAGTGCCTACTCTCTTAGGAAAACTGACTTCATCCTCCTTGATGTACCTAGGACTTGCACTTTCTTTGGCAAACGTGCCATATCAACTTTCTGGAATCCAGCTCTCTGGAATCAGCTCCAATCCACATTGAAACTGTCCAGCATTGTCTCTGTCAACTTCTTCAAAGGGCCGGCTGCATCTAAAATAAAAGACACTTGTAGCTGTTTCTAAACCTTATCACCGCTATTACTCCTCTCCACGCCTCGCAACTATTTGGAACTAGTTCCAGTTCAGAAGTATTCTTCTTGCACTTGCCCCTGACCACTAGTCCAAAATGTCCTCCATGGGTATACTAGAAGATGTCTCTAGCCACTCCCTCTACTGTCCCTTGCCCTTTAGTCTTCCATTTCCTATTCCCTCTTACTCCCACCTACCCCATTCCTGTTACCCCTACCCTAACTTTATCTTGTTATCCCATACTCTAACTCCATTTCTACTTTTCCTTTCCCGTCTCAATTACATCAAATTCAACCTACTTCCTCTAGCTCCCTCCTGCTCCTCCACACTTTTATTTTCTTACTTTATGGCTGTAAACTCCTCATACACATTCGTCTCTTCATTCTCATTCCTTTTTTTTCCTTCACTCCAGGCTTATTACCTATCTTGTTACTTCCTAATTAAGCATTATGTACCACATCTCCCAAAACTGTACTTAATTACTGTGATATTGTTATTTGAAGTTGTTGTTATGCAGTGTGCACTTGTCTGCTTATATATCTCAGGACCTTCTTGTGAATGAACTTGCTCAACGGAGCTATTGCCTGCAATAAACTTGAATTTGTCTAAGCAAAACTCTAAAATGAGAAGGTGTTAGGTAGGGATAGTGGCCCCTTCATTCCCCATTCATGGGCCTGCATGTATCCTCCACTGGCTTGGTCACAAAAAAAACATGAGTTAATTCAAAATAATTAATCACCTTTCATATCCAGAAGAGTACTCTGTCAATGACAACACAGTGACACATCCTCATGCATCATTTGACAGTGTAGTGGATGCGGTGCGAGAGGTTCCATGTGATAACGGCAGTCACGGAAAGGCGATCGCCTTTAGGGCGAGTGTACATCTCCAAAAATCAATTTTGGCAATGTACAATCCCAGTGCACAGCAAAAGAGAGCCAGAGACTTTTTTTTATGCCGGGGATTGTGCCCCCCACACCCCCCACTAAAAAAATTCTCAACCCCAGGGGGGGTGCATGTCGGAGGGGGGGTGCAAATCCCCGAAAAACAAAAAAAAAAGTCCAGGCACAACAAACTGAACGCTCTACCGGAACCAAACCTAGCACCCTTGCAACTGTAGCCTGCCACCCACCCACCATGCCACAGGGCCAGCTCAGCAGCCCACTGCTGCAATACACCTCACAAACCCTCCTACCCCTTCCACCCATCACACGGCGTGCTCGCCCCCCACATGTGTGTGTACATATAGCGACATCCTATCACTATATTCGTGGACCCCCCATCTGGCCATCCTCCCAGCCTGGTAGCCCTGTGGACAGGCGCCGCAATTGAGTCACCCTTTTTGAAAGTACTCAATATCGGTCACCATTGTTACAGGCTACCATGTGAGAGGTTGGCCTGGGTATCTTGATGGCTAAAGCAGACACAGAGATGGTACTTAAAGCTGTTGCCAAAATTTCCAACAGATAGCCAACTCCTGAGGATGAAGTCTGAATAAATATATTATGTTGACAACTGCATGCCAATGAGTTGCGTGGTACCTTGAGTAGTGTTTGTGCAATTTAACACATTTCCACACTGTGTGGTAGCCATGAAAGCTGGCAGAACATGGATAATCAACTACTTGAATTATTTTGTGTTCATCTGTGCAGCACATTCAACTGACCATGGAGTCCTCCTGTGTGACTTTCTGGAGGTTGCAGAGTTTGATGTCTCTGGCTGCAGAAATGATGGTGGTCCACTGCACAATCTTATTTTTCCTGGACATTGAAACTGAGTCTCAGGTGGTGGAGTTGTCCTTCTCCACTAAGAAAGTGTGGGCCCTCTGGGAGCTACTGGGCAGAGTGGAGGTTATCAAGAAGGAGCTTACAACAACTCCTTGGCCACCTGAACTTTGCCTGTAAAGCCATCTTACTGTGGAAGTCTGACCTTAGGCATTTTAGCCGGGCAGGTCAGGGGTGCATTATACACCACAGAGTGTGCATTACATTGAGCATGTTGCATGATACTCACAGTATGGCATGCTTTCTTGACCCACTATGCTGGGTGCTCATTTGGCCAGCAATGAAGAGTTAGAGCTCTACAAGGATACATCTGGTGGCCTTGGGCTTGGGGCATACTTGCAGGATCTCAGTGCACATCGCAGTGGCATGCAACCAGGTTAAATGCAGGCTTCTAAATGATGTCACCATGTTGGAGTTTTTCCCTATAGTTGTGGCAATGCTGATGTGGGGTTGCTGGCCCTGTAACAAAATAGTAATCTTTAGAACAGACAACAAATGGGTAGTGCCCACAGTTAATAGATGGAGGCAAAGGGTCCACTAGAGGACTAAACTTAATCTGGGTATATAGTCTGATACAATATTTTTGAATAGGTTACTCAGAAACTGCTGCTGGAACCACCATGTACCTATTAACTTCTTGTCCTCAGAGTAGGGATCACACCATCAGGACCAAAAAAAGACTGGAGCTCAGCCGTAGGGTTATATTTCAAAGATTTACAGAAGATACATAACAGCAGTGCACTTCCCACACCAGTCAAATGTTTTGACAAAGTGCACAACGTGAAAACATTTGGCTGGAGTGGAAAGTGCACTGCTTTTATGTACAGTAGCTTCAATGCATCTTTGAAATATAATCCTACAGCTGAGTTCAAGACTTTTCTGATTCTGATGGTGTGAGCCCTATTGCAAGGATGAGAAGTATGTAGTATGATCACCATCGACATACTTTTTCTTTTTTTTAGAAGTGTCTCTAGTAAACTTACGTACACATACCATTATCCTTTTTACATAAATTATTTTGAGAAATAAATGGAACTGGCATACTTCTGCCTTGCTCTCGGTGTGGGATTTAATATGCCCTGTTAATGTCTGAAAAGGAATTAGCACTTTGGGGACTGTGCTCCTTTGAAAATTATGGGTACTCTGTTACCATTGTCGTAATATTGGTTCCAAGACATTATGGAAAAGTCTGTTAAATGAGCTTTATAATTTGAAATGTTGCAAAGTTTTAATTTGCCCACAAAGTTAGCGTGAATTTGCAGAAATTCACACTTCACACATTTTGCAAATTTCACTGTGGACACACTAAATTCACCACACAATTTTTTCTTAAAAAAAAACAACATGAAACTTAAACAAACCTTCCTTCCACCCACTGTGCTGTAATACCACCCCCTCCCATCTCAAAAATGATTTACTTAACATGTGCCCTCCAATCCCCCAGCACCCTCCCTCCCCACCCTAGTGAATTACAGAGATGTAATAAAGTTTAAAGTTGGAGATGGACAACTCCAAGACAGTTCATCTAAACTAAAGTTCAGTCAACACCCTACCCTTCCTACCACCCATTCACTAAACACAATCCCTTGTGTTCCACCACCTGATTCCCACTGAGTAAGTCATCATAAGCACCTCCACCCAACCCCCCCAGTCCTTACCACCCTCCTCCCCCACATGCAAAAAAAAACTGCAAAAAAGAAATCAGTCTCCCAGTGCAGAATATTTGCTCTGTTTAGTGTCCATTTCTGTAGTGGTGTGAATTAGTGAATGGTGATTTCTTTGCACCTAGTAAAACCAGATTCGTTGAAGATTCTGCCAATCAGGTTTTACTGAGAGTAAAGATGTCACCAGTCATTCATTCATTCGTGCCAGTACCTAGATGGATACTTAACAGAGCAGACACTCTGCATCAGGGGACTGTTTTCTTTATTACAGGTGTTTCTGGGTTCTAGTGGTGGAAGAGGGTGGGGAGGACCAGAGGGTGGTTGGGCATGGGGGCTAATGATGAATTACTCAGTGGGATATGGGTGAGGGGTGGTGGGGGAGTGTGTTTGGTGTGCAGGTTGTGTGTTTCATGTGATGACAGCTAAAAAATAAGAGCAAACAGCACAACGACAACTACAAATCGTTGAAAAGCAAAACGGCGATCAGCACAATAGTGCCTCACAGAAACACCAACCGGCACTCACTTTATCCATAGGGGTGATTTCCAATTACTTTTTATGCGGGGGGCTATGCCCCACACACCACCCTTGCAGAGAGCTTCACCCCTCACATCCCCCTGATTATTAAATAATCAACTCTGGGGAGATTGATAATGGAAAAAAATAATTAACTCTAACTCAAAGAATAAATAAAACTCCTATAGCCTGTCCTGAACCCAGAGCTACTGCACACACTGGCGGCACTCTTACCCTGTACACCATGCTGCTGGTTTGATTCTGCCTTCACAGTTTCCTGCCTACATATGTCAGTACCTCGGTCCCTACCTTGTTCATCCCTTCCAAAACATCGCCATTACTCCCAGTTGGTGTTTAGTCCATATCGTTCAATCTGGACTCGCCCTTAATGTATCGCTCATATTGACTCACTCATGTTCACTCGCTGTTATGATGGGTTACCATCAGGGGAAGGGTAGCTATTAACTGAACTGTAATTCAGACTAACTGTCTCAGAGTTGTCGAACTCCAACTTTTTTTTTTAGACTTAACTTATTAAATGCAAATGACAATACAGACAGAGATAAACAAAATATGTTCATGACAAAGTCTTCATGGTGTATGAAGACCAGGGACTACAACAAATCATAGCAATCCAAACTGTATTGCAATGAGAATATTAAGGAGGGTATAACATGAAGAACAATTTGATCCTAAAGAGTAAACCACAATGTATCAATATTCCATGTGGAAACATTACAAAAGGAAGAGGGTAAAGTTTGCATTAAAACCATGTAGAAGGCAATATACTGTAACAAGACCGGTATATTTGGGAAAACTATGAAAATTCCTGAGACTAGTAACCCTCAGTCAAGAAAGCAGTAGAAGGGTGTGTAATTTCTCCCATTTCTTTTGATAATACTTCAGAGTGTCTAAGGCTGGCTATTGATTTTTCCATCCATAATACAAAAAGAATTTTCTTGTGCCACTCCCTATAGAAGGGTGTAGTTTGGTCTGTCTTATGTCACAGGATAACCAATTCAGCAACAGCCGTAATGAGGGCCATGTGGTGCCTTTGTAAGTCAAGTAAATTATCAATACTTATACTCAACAAACATAGTTCCAGGATGAAAGTGCTAGCAAGCACTCAGCAATCAGCAGAGGATCTAGCTGATTTTTTATCTGCTGCCATAAAGGCTGGAATTTAGAATAATTCCATAGAATATGTTTTAGAGATAGAACTTCAGTACTGCATTTTATATATGTGGGACTGGAGACTATATTCAACTTGTGGAGCTTCTGTATAGTAAAATATAAATTGTTAACTATCTTGTATTGCATGAGGTATCATTTATCTATTTTAACATATCTGTGAACATAATCCCATAGAGGGGTCACTCAAGGGTGTCCACCTGGGTGGGAAACTCGTGCAGCCAGTAAGAACATCTTGGTTTAAATTTGTCCGACAGGGATTTATATAGGATGGAAATTGAATGCTCACATGTAGGTAAGCTAGCCAAAGTATGGTAATCAGTACCGTCAGAAAAAAATCCAAGGACAGGGGCCAAGTGCAGCTTTTAATATGTGGGTTAATTGTAGAAAGGAAAAGATGCTATCCTGATTAAGGCTATTATCTTGGAAACAGTCGAATAATAAAAAATTGTCATTCTGAATAAAATAAGCTAATTGGTCAAGGTTCGCTTGAGACAAGAAGAAACCAGGAATAGGTTTATGACCTAATTTAAAGTTAGGATTAAAGGGACTCTGTCTCTTTAAAATTGTTATTATGATTTGTCAAAGTGTTGATGTGCTTGCTTATACAGTGAAAAACACAGTTTTTACTGAATAACTTTATTTTTATTGGTTTTGATTCCATTTGAGTGGTCCGCTGTTTGTTTGTTTACAATCTCTCTTGTGTGTGCATCCTCGCTAGCTTTTATGTGTGTGTTGCGTGCATGATTCATGCACATCCTGTCAGTCTTTCTCACGATGGTAGTTTTCTTTATTTAAACAGCACAGCAGAGGTATAGCCTTCCCTGATTCCTTTTTATTTATTTATTTTGTTGTTGTTTTTTTTTTTTTGTCATTGAATGGCAGTGAAATTCTAGTAATGGTGTGATTTTCAACGTTGTTTAGATTGTATAGATTGGATGCCAGTAAATACTATCATTTGTTTTTTAAGTCAGTTTACACATACATATTTTAATTTGGTCATCACTCATGTCTGCTATACTACCCTTTGATGTATCGGGTAGTAGACTGTTTGATCCAGTGGCATCTCATTGTAAATAGCAATCACGTGAATGATAACATGGACAAGACAGTTTCCTAAGTGATTGAATCAGGAGATCTGGTTTTACTTTTTAAACATGTTGATCGGTGGGCCCCCCTCCCCAACCTCTTTCTCCTACGATACGTAGGAGTACGTTTTAGTAATAAATATCATTTTGATTTGCTTCATTGCTGGTTCCCTCAGACACTTAGTTGCAGTATGCAGTCTGATGTAGTCCAAAACTATGCAAGTAAATCCTCACCTAGCAAATAAAGATTCTGTAGAACTAATAACCACTGACTCGAAATACTTTCTCCTGTCATATTGGAGCGGGTGAAGATTTGAACAAATGTGCATTCTGCTGTACAAATCTTGCAGACAAAATGTTAAAATGCACCAAAATGTGAAATAATTTATTTGTTGTTTAAATTACTGCACATGCCTTGGGTGAGGCTACTTTCTCTGCTGCTTATCTACTACTGTGAGTAAACATGAAAAGCGCCATTGCATTTTTTCAGTAGTCCTTGTGATATGTAATTTTCTCTTTTCAAAAAGGGCTCACGTGTCCTTAGTGTTCATATTTGTGGGGGAATCATTACGGTGTTAGCATGCACCTCAAATTTTTGTTCTAGTGTTTGTGACGAGGAAGTGCCTATTCAGATTCACATTTGCTCTAAAGCTTTAGTGAGTTTTTTTTAAACAAAAATCAAATCATGCCCATTCTTGTTTCCTGTACAATCTTTGCCAACCATGTGTCAATGAATTGATTTCACATGCACAATGCTGACCCACAATTTTGGCACATAATCATATGTGAAAGGAGTCAAACGCTAAGTGTAGTGACTCATCATGAGAGAATTTCCAGGTGCATCTGTATCACTGTTTACCAGGAACAAATGTTAGAATAAGCAACTTGCCATAAAAAAGCAGGAGGCATGAAGAACACCAGTAGTATTACTAGTTCTCCTGCTCCACACTCTAATTTGCCCACCCAAAACACACACCTCACATGACCAACATGTACATTATGTATAGTTCACAATGAGTAATGTTTTAAGTTGATCAGCTGCTTTTTTCAGTTGAGACATAATGCAAGGTATGTTAAGAATTTGATGCAAGATAAGGACCGCTTGGCCCACCTAGACTGCCCATATCCATACCTAATGGATAAGCCGCATAATCTATATGAGGCCTCTCCACGTGTTGTCAGTTTTAATTGGCATATTAGTGAAAAATAATTATGTTTAATACATAATAATTGCTCTGTGTGATAACGTCATACAAAGAATGGTGAAGTTCAGTAATGCATCAGTTTGTTTGGTATCACTTGTCAAACCCTCTTTGCTGTCTGTACCCTTCATGCCTGCTTCAACTGTATCTACTTGCAAATGATGTTCCTTCAAGTTCCTCCTGATGTGGGTGGGGGGTGTGTGTTCCTAAGTGTTGTTAGCCTTCAGTCTATCCAGCTTTGACAATTTTGTAATATCTCCTGATGAGGCACCTCCAATTTTCACTCAGGGCCATGGTTCCTTCCGCAGACAGATACACAATATCATCTTATATAGGCTCTCATCTGTCCTGGTTGGATCCCTTTCATCTATGAAGCCAAAATCCTCCTGTATGTAGTCCAGAAGTAAAATGTATGCATAGAAAGTGGATTTCATGCATTAGGGCTGTGCCACCATCTGTCAGGATGCCACAGTAAAAATATGTTGTGGTGCCCTACCTCCACACTAATAAGTATCCATAGTTTGACCAACCCCATCCCTTGCTGGAACCATAATCAAGTATCTGAAAGATGTAATTTGTCACCGCTCCTTCTGGGGACACAAGAAACAAGATCCTATGATTTGATTATTGTGTCATGTTGCTTCTTTGATCTGAACCCCCATCCCTTCATCCCCTCCCCACAGTCACCATGCAAAATTGGAGATAGAATCTTCTTTCTGTCACTCCAGACAGACAGACACAATTTCAAATGGTTTAGCAATTTTCCAAAACAAGTTCAAAGTTTATCTTTGGTAAAATGTTTTATCAAAGCTGACATCTGAGGTAGTAGGACCTACTGCAACCGCATCTCTTGTACCCCCTCAGTCATGACCCTGGCATGCATGGAATCAGATATAGTCATGGTAAGCAAGGTTTTGTCATTTAAACAAGGTAGTGACAGGCCTAGATGAAAAATATAAATACTGATGTGTGGTTATATCTGGCTGGCAAGTATGGTATTCAGATGTTCAAGTATGCACTGAGATTTTACAGTCATAGTTTGTTGGTACTTCTCTTCCGCTAGTGTGTATGTGTTGAATATGCAACATTCCTTATATATATATATGTGTGTGTGTGTGTATTTCATCAGTCAATGGCCATGGGTACATCAGTAATGATAGCCTTTCTTGTTGCTTGTATTACAAATTGTCACTATTACTAGATTTGGTACAATAGTTTTATGTGGTTTCTCTCAGCCATGTATACACTGAAAAGGAACCATGGACAGGCTTTATCTAATTCTGCAAAAAAAACTTAAGAAGGCAGTTAGAGATTCTGCATGTGGAAAATGTAGAATTTCTATAGGTTCAGAAATTGATGGGAGGCTTCAGTTAAAGAAGGATCTTTGTATGAGTCATCACTATGTGGTCGGGAAACATCTTCTAGATGTGAGTATTGCTTAATATTTAAACTATTCATTTTATTAAACCAAATTGGATTGTGATTTACATCAAATCTGTGATAATTTCTTTGTATTGCAGGCACTATAATCAGATGATGGAAATAGCAGATGACAGTGGTTTGCCATATACCCCACAGTTACAGTCTATGCCCCAGAAATCTGACATTTGTAATAATGACCGATTTATTGCAGCCGATACTATGGATATAAAATTTGAGACATTAACGGCCTCATCACCTGCTTATGCCAGGTACATTTTTCTCTCACAAAACATCTTACTAAGTTTGCCAATGTTAAATTATTTATTTATTTACTGTGTTTTCTTTTGATATTTATTACTGACAACATATTTTCATTTTTTTTTATTTCTTATTGTGATTTTTAATTTCTAGCAAGTCAATTGAATCTAGTCATAATTCAAGTCGATGCTGGTGCAGTTAGTACAGCTTCAAAAATTGCAAGCTATTTTGGCTGTACATACAGAAAGGATGGAGATAACAATTCTTTTTTTATATTTAGACCCATTAGAGTATGTATTGCCTACGTTTTGTGCACACATTTACTGCTGTGTGTCTACTTAAGTTATTTTAATGTACATTGTGAAAGAGAAGGAAATTGCTGCCTCTTATGATACAGATGTTGGGTGTGTAAATGTTTTTAAATCAGTTAATTCTTACCCAGAAGTCCTTTAGCATCAGTGACCTTAACAGTTAGCTAGCTTGGTGGAACTGCCCTGGAGGTATGCCTTTAAGAGAATTTAAATGAGCTGGAATACTACATGCAGCTCTGGTGCCTATTCCTAATGAAGGACATCAGATTGATGGAGGGTGTACAGTGTTGTGCGACAACAATGATCCAGGGATTAGAGGGATTTTCTTATGATGAGAGGCTGGGAAAGCTGAACATGTGTTCCTTGAAGGAGAGGAGGGTTAGGGTGACATGATCAAAATCTTTAAATACCTAAAGGGGATAATCAAGACCAGTATAAATGGGATTTTCCAGAGCAGAAGGGGAGGGACATGAGGGGATACCGTATGAGATTGGATGGTGATGGGAAGATTCAGGAGGGAGGTCAGAAAACAATATTTTACATTGAGGGTGGTGATCAGGTGGAATGCTCTGCCTGAGGAGATAGTAGCTTGTATCATGGTATACCACTTTAAGATGGGATGGGACAGATTGGGGGGTGAAATTATGAAGAGTGGAGGAAGTGGGGTGGGCAGCTGAAAAAGGAAACACTGTTAAACCAGGATTAGCACACTAAGTCAAAGCTTGTTTCCAGATGCGTCCAGGGAGCACAAGGATGTTAAGTGACTTGCTCAGGATCACACAATATGCACCTAGGCGGCTATGGGATTCAAACTCAGGTTTCCAGATATGCAGCTCATGGCCTTAACCCACTGTGCTATGTTGCCTCAATGTTAGGAGCTTGAAGCACAATTGAACAGTCTAGCTAGGTCCTTATTCCCATACCTGCTGATGTTTTCACATGTTTGTATGACTGTTTAATCTCACTTACTTTTCCTTTGTCATTCTGTATAGAGCATATGCACTATGGCCATGTTCAGCACCTTTTATGCTGAGTTTGGTATTTGAATCATATTAACATATGGAATTGCCAGCAGAAAAAGGCACACACGTCTATCAGGTCTGCCCAATTGTGCAGCTCTTAGTTTCATATCAGTACAGCTGCCCCACCTCCACCCAAACTGCTGTCTTCCTCCTCATTTTTGGTCCATCCCCCTTTGTGTTTTTGACTGTACTAACATGTCCTTGACTCTATCCCAATCCAGCTTAAAGCTATCCACTGTCCTTTGAGTGATTAACTCCTCCGGCAGTGCATTCCAACCTGACACCACTCTCTCTGTGAAGTAGTGCCTCTTCATTTCCCTCCTAATCCTTCCAACTTCAGACTGTGCCCCCTAGTGACCCTTCCCCCCTTTAAGCAGAACAATGGCAACTCCCCTAGTCCCATGAAAATTTTGTTGTAGCCCTGTGCTGTATCCCTTCCAGTAATCTCACATCCTTCAACCTGACCAATGTGGACTGGAACATACCATCCACAACATGGGCTAAGAGTCAGGTGATCCTGGAAGGACTGCAGAGTGGGTTCCTGTCTCAGGGTGTCAGTGAACCAACAAGAGCTGAGACAACTCTTGATCTGGTGCTCACAAATAGGTAGCATGTACAGGGAGCCACTCGGTGGAAGTGACCATTGCACAGTGTGGTTCCAGTTGGATATGGGCAGGGAATGCATACCAACAAAGACCAAAATCTTGGATTTCAGAAGTGCAGACTTCAGGAAAATGGGTGAGGTTCAAAGAAGTCATCTGGTTGGCATCAGAGCTGATATGAGGGTGGACCAAAGGTGCAAGAAAGCAACAGCAAAGGCAAATAAGATGCTGGGATGCATAGCTAGTGGGATCAGTAGTAGGAGAGAGGAGGTTACCCTGCCCTTGTACCGGTCACTGGTGAGGCCGCATATAGAGTATGGAGTTCAGTTCTGGTTCCCACACCTCAAAAAGGACATTGACCTGCTGGAAAAGATCCAGAGAAGGACTACAAAGATGGTAGCCAGTCAGCAGGGCAAGGCATATGAGGAGAGGTTGAGGGCACTGAACATGTACTCCCTGGAAGACAGGAGAGAGGGAGAGGGGAGATGATTGGGATCTTCAAGTACTTGAAAGGGACAACTAAGGTTGATAAGGACAGTCTCTTTAAGCTGAGTGGCAACAATATCATGAGGGGGCACAGTCTTAAGCTGGAGGGTGGGATGTATAGAAGGGAGGTCAGGAAACACTTCTTCACAGAGACGGTGGTGGACACTTGGAATGCGCTGCTGGAAGAGGTCATCTTATTGAATACAGCGGGCAGCTTTAAGAGAGGCTTTGACAGGCATAGAGGGAAGGTAAGTATCATGGGTAGAGAAGATGGGAGGAGTGGGAGGAGGCAGGGACATTAGCTCAGGCTGTAGACCCTGCAATACGAGCAGACTTGATAGGCCAAATAGCCTTCTTCTGCTGGCTTCTTCGTATGTTCATGTTTGTATTCTTTTAGAGGTATGGGCACCAGTGCAGCGTGACTATTACCCCCAGGTCCCTTTCCTCCTCTGAAGCCATTAGCAGCACTGCCGCCCAGCTAGTAGCTGTGCATGACCTTGCACTTCTTTGTGTTAGCATGCACCACAACTCACATTTTGTCACTGAAATTAGGGACATGGACACTCAAAATGAGAGACACTAATCTACATGAAGATCAGGACACATCATGAAACATGGAGATACAGTACCTAAAAACAGAATGGAAACTATTGCACTAGCACCTGAGAATGAATTTATACCATTAAGCATGTTTCCCATTTAGGTAGGGCAGAGTTGGGGCCCACCTCCCACCTCCGCCCCCACCTAATATTTCTGCCTAGATTGTTCCTATGTTGTGGCAATAATTGCCGTAAATTTGAATTTAATTTTTTGATCAATAAGTGCCCACCTGTCCTGTGTGTTCACAAGCTGCAGGTAGACTCCTGACTCAACTGTGCCTGTATTGTGTTGTCCACTCTCTTCACCTATTAGCAGTGGCAAAATCACTATCCCCTGCTCCCAGTCCCATGCCCTTTTAAAGCTATTCACAGATTTATATGATACCACCCATTCTTGTAGTGCATTCCATGTTGCTACCACCCTCTCTGTGAAATAGTGTTTCCTCAGTGATCCCAAACTTAACCACACAGCCAGTATTCTCTCCCTGTGTTCTTTGCCCTGAAGTGCATACCTTATACTTCTTTGCATTGAGCCCCAGCTTCCAACCATCTGACCAATCCTCCAGCTTGCTTAGGTCCCCCTGCAGCTGCTTCCAACCCTTCTCTCCATCCACCACTGCTCCCATTTAATGTTGTCTGCAAACAGACTTTCCTTGCGCATTTGAGATATTTTTTTTCTCATTGCATTCATTACTTGTAAATGAGACAGTATACAACACATCATACACTAGTTCTGCATTCCACAGGTTACCCAAGAAGTGCAAAGACGATATGATGGCACTAGCTCATAATAGGTATGCATGTAATCACTGCTTGCACTAAATTTCATGATTATTATTAGAACTGTTTAAGTTCACTTAACAATTTCATGTCAGCAATCAGCCTTATTTTTTTATGTTTTTTGTATGATAGCAAGAAGGCATGACCAGGGGTTAGATTAGCAATCAGTTTATCACATACTAGTGGTAATATGGCACTCAACTGTGACTCGTGCCACACAACACCCCTAGGAGGTGATTATCATACTGTTAATCAAACCCATTGTAATGCACTACCACTTAAAAATATGTGTCCTTCACTCTTGATGTTCATATGCTGTCATATCAACAACTCGAGTGAAACACAGCTTTTATTTTTTTATTTTGTGTGCAATACTTGAAGCAACATCCCATTGTGTTAGACAGAAAAGGAAGAGCAAGAGAAGAAAGAAACCACTTTGATTCTCAAATACAGTAGCAGAAAATGTCAGAGCCAAAAGGCTGGCCTTCAGGAAATATAAGGGAACACAGCGGGATGAAGATAGGGAGGCATACCAAACTGCCCTAAGGGAAGCAGGGAAGGCAGTAAGGCAAGTAAAGTCCCAAACTGAGGAAACACTAGCACACACAGTAAAAGAAGGTGACAAAACCTTCTATAGATACATTAGTGAAAGGAGAAAGTCCAGAGGGGGTATTGCTAAGCTCAAAGGAGAAAAGCGGGCATGTGAGGAGGAGGACTCTGTAAAAGCATCTATCCTAAATAGATACTTCTGCTCAGTATTTACTGAAGAGAAGGCAGGACAGGGCCCACAGCTCAGCACCATGGACACAGGGTGGAGGGAGGTGAGCACTACTCCCTTCACAAAAGAAAGGGTCCTACAAGAGCTCGCTAAGCTGAGGGTGGACAAGGCAACGGGACCTGATGGCATACATCTCAGGGTACTTAAGAAGCTAAGGGTGGAACTAGCAGAGCCATTAGCAGAACTGTTTAGTGAGTCTCTGAGCACAGGAGAGATCCCAGAAGAGTGGAGAAGGGCTCATGTGATCCTGCTCCACAAGAGTGGTAGCAGGGAGGAGGCAGGGAACTACAGATCAGCCAGTCTTACCTCAGTAATGGGCAAGATTATGGAGGCACTTCTTAAGGAAAGGATAGTGCAACACCTGGAATCCATAGGGGCACAGGATCCAAGACAGCATGGGTTTACAAAAGGAAGGTCCTGTCAAACTGATCTCATAGATTTCTTTGACTGGGTAACCAGAGTGGTGGACCAAGGGGGAGCAGTTGATGTCGCCTACCTTAACTTCAGCAAAGCTTTCGACACTGTTCCACATAGAAGATTGATAAATAAGCTGGGTAGGCTTGGGGTGGGTCAGAAGTTGGTCAACTGGGTGGCAAACTGGTTGATGGCAGAAAACAGAGAGTAGTGGTAAATGGTATACAGTCAAAAGAGATGCAAGTCACAAGTGGGGTACCTCAGGGATCAGTCCTGGGGCCAGTCTTCTTCAATAACTTCATTAGTGACATTGCAGATGGACTAGAGGGTAAGGCTTGTCTGTTTGCAGATGGCACCAAGATCTGCAACAGAGTAGATGATCCAGATGGGGTGAGCAGAATGAGAAGAGATCTGGATAAACTAGCAAAATGACCAGAAGAGTGGCAACTGGGATTTAATGCAAAGAAGTGCAAGATCATGCACATGGGGAAGAGAAACCCTGACGCCACCTATGGGCTGGGAGCAGAGTTGCTGGCAGTCACAAAGGAACAAAGAGAGTTGGGCATCATCATCACTGATGACCTAAAATCATCCAAGCAGACCTCTAAAGCAGTGGGTAAGGCTAGGGGGATGTTAGGGTGTATTAGTAGGGGTATCACAAGTCATAAGAGGGAGGCAATAATCCCTCTTTACAAGACACTGGTTAGGCCCCATCTGGAGTACTGTGTGCAGTACAGGAGGCCACACCTTCACAAGGACATTAACCAAATTGAGGCAGTCCAGAGAAGGGCAACCAAAAATGGTACAGGGACCGCATCAGAAGACATATGAGGACAGATTAACGGAGCTCAGTATGTATACCCTTGAGCAAAGGAGGGAGAGAGGTGATATGATTGAAACTTTCAAACACCTTAAGGGCATTAACAAGGTGAAAGAGTCTAACATGTTTAAATATAAGAAAAATAGCAGGACAAGAGGACACAGGAAGAGATTAGAGGGAGGCCGATTAAGGGGGAATGTGAGGAAATTCTTTTTCACAGAAAGAGTGGTGGATGCATGGAACAGCCTACCTCAGGAAGTGGTGGCTATGAATACAGTACAGGGCATCAAACAGGCATGGGATAGGCATAAGGGAGCAATACAGATGAGTAGGAATAGATAGGTCACTGACAGAGCAAAGGCCGATGGCACATTTATAAGGTAGAAAAAGAAATGGGTAGACTGGATGGGCCTTGCGATCCTTATCTGCCATCAACCTCTATGTTTCTATACTTGACCATTCATTTACAAAGTACATCAGTAAGGCAATTAGTTTTTTCTTAAATCCTACTTCACCAACTTGCTAACATACATCACATTGTTGTCAGTGATATAGATGGCAATGACCTCACTACATCAGAAAGATCTTACAGCAACCAAGAAATGACAGACTCCATTGTTGACCAGAAAACATTAATTGTGTATGAGGACTTTCTGAAGTCTCTGATAAATTCACCAATACCGAATCACTGTGAGATATGTGGAGACTTGTTTACAATATTATCAAGAGAAATTACTCTTCTGCTTATTTTATTTCATTTCATGGGTAATTATACTGAACATTATACCTCCAGTCATGTGATTCATTTGATATTGTGGTTGATAATATAATCTGAAGTTAGACCTTATTGAAATTATATATTAAATTTAGTGTGAAGAAAATTGAGAATGAGTAGAAAAATAGAATACTGGATGGGCAACAGATGGCTGTGATTAACTGTGAATTTGGAAACAATGGGGTAGACCATTTTGTATGTTATGTTGAATGAAACTTCTGACTCTTATTTAGTATTTCTGGAGCCACAGAATTTTTATATGTGTATTGCAGAAACATCAGAAAACGTTTTTATTATTTTTACTACGAGGATGGCAAGAGACTATGGGAGGTTGGATTGTACATGATATTTATCTTGTTCTGCAGTTGGTGGTGGTGTGGTGGTGGTGGTGGTGGGTTTAAGTTGAAAGGAATATCTCATTGGGGGGCAACACAAATGAACTGTGTATAAAGGAAGGACTACTTTACTTCATTTTATTTTATGTTTTAAATTGTTGTTTAAATACCATGTAAAAATTGATCAGGTACCCAATTTTATAAGTGCAATAATACCAGACAGGGCAGGCTTTATTGGAAAATACTGGACCTTCCAGTTATTTTAAGGCCCTCTGCCTGTGGTGTCGGGCCTCATTATGTCCATGAACAGTCCGGTATTTCCCAGTAAAGCCCACCCTGTCTGGTATTATTGCTTACAATTTAAACTATTTATAATTTTTTCCATAGGTTTGTGCTACTGGACACGTTGGCAAAACCTGGTGTAGTCAGCCAGTTCTACCTCATGGATTCCACACTGGAGATCTTCTTATTGCCAGCAGCATAATATTGTCAGGAAACAATTTTCACAAAGTGGCCTTGATGGCAAGGTTTATGAAGCTGTCTTTCCCTTGCGATTCATCATTGTTTCGTTTGCAGAGGATGTACATTGTCCCAACTATTGAGCGTTTTTGGAATGAACATCAGTCATCTTTGATGCATGATTTATATGGGAAACAACTAGTTATTCTTGGTACAGTATTAACATACAAACATAGAGCCATATTCACAAAAGGCAACTGTGGATGCAAGGCAACTTGCGTCAAGAAAAATCGTGCAAGTAGCACTTGCGTCCTGAGTTGCATCCTGGTGGGATTCACAAAGGCAGCCTGTGACATGCTGCAGGCTGCCTACACCCAACTGCACCAATGCACAGTAAATCCCCTTGTAACACAGCGTCAAGGGGTTTATGGCAGCATTTACACCCTATTCAGGTAGGGTGGCTGCTATGTCCATGAATCGGGATTCAGAGACAACCACCAGTGAACATCTGTCAAAGACCATTTATGCCAACAAAAAGCTGGTCTAAGTGGTCTTTGCCATTCACTGGAGGATGCCACTGTGCCCCAGCTCCACATCCCCTGTGGGTTACAGCCCCCCCCCATAGGTCCCAGGCATGGCACGCACTGTGGCAGGATGGGTGTGTGGAACACCTCCAATGCCCAGACCCCCACACACACACATATTGAGAGCCCCTCATGCCCTGGGGCAAGATCCCCCCTTCACTCACAAAACTCCCTGGTAGTCTAGTGGCCCCCCACCCGACAGTGCAAGACCCCCCACACACACCCAGTATCCTGCTGATGACTGGCACAGCCCTCCGCTCACCACCACAGCCAGCTGCCGACTCACCCACTGGTGTGTGTGTGTGTGTGTGTGTGTGTGTGTGTGTGTGTGTGTTGGGAGAGCTGGCACCACTTGGAGGGGGGTGGGGGATCACTGGGCCACCAGGGCAGTTAAGGGTGTTGTTATATGGGGGGGCATCCATGTCAAGGGAGCTTGGGGCTGGGGCCCACACCTTACGGGGATTGGAGGTGGGCATGGGGGTACCATGGCTCTCCTCAGCTGGCGCATCTGCCGCCTACCCTGTCCTGCGACCTGCAGCATACCTGGGAGCTGCGTCCTACCTGGCACAGCTACCGCAAGTCACAGGACGCAGACCCCTGGACCTGCTCCAATACTGAATCGGGTGCAAGGCCCAGATCACAGGGATGGTCAGTGCAAGCTGCCATTGTCACAGCTCGCGGAGGACCTTTGTGAATCCAGTCCATAGACTTTGATGGCAAATAAGGACCACTTGGGCCACCTAGTCTGGCCATTTCCCTACCTACTGGATAAGCTGCAGATCCTAGTTAACCAACAGCCTATTTATCCCCCCCACAAGAATTGCCTTATGTCTGTCCCATGCATTATTGAATTCCTCCACTGTTTTTGACCCCATAACCTCCTCAAGAAGGCCATTCCATGTTCCCACTACCCTTTCTGTGTCCTCATCTGTACTGTTTCCATCTTGTTTATGTCCTTGTGGAGATGGGGTATCCAGAATTGAATTCAGTACTCCAGATGGGGTCTCACTTGCCCCCATGGGCAGCAGTCACAATTCAGCCATAGCACCTCTATGGTGCAAGGAGCCTGATCCACCCAACCCCCAAAGAGATAGATAAGGTGCCACTTGCCCCCACAGGCGGCGGTCACAATCCAGCCATAGCACCTCTACAGTGCAAGAAGCTTGATCTACCCGCCCCCCAAAAAGATAGACAAGGTGCCATTTGCCCCCATGGGCAGTAGTCACGATCCAGCCATAGCACCTTTATGGTGGAAGGAGCCTGATCCACCCACCCCCCAAAGAGATAGATAAGGTACGATGCTTGAAAAATTGCCATGGTTTCTCTGGGCTGTGTGAACGCTGAACCGGATCAACACTTGCAATTTGCTCTTTTCAATTTCAGCACCTTCTCAGGGTAGCGCTATTTGCTCCATGCCTGTGTAGAGCTCCCTGATTGGCTGGTCTCACTTGCCTGAGGCCAGAGCTCCCGAGACGTGTGGCTTAATGTAAGCCTGCATCCTTGTACTCGGCTCCTAATTTATATATTTTAATTTAGCCTGTTCTGCTCGGCCTGTGTAAATTAACTTACCATTCCCCCCCGCTGCAGTTTCTCTCCAACTGTATGTGCACTGATTCAGTGCTAGCTCTGCAAACTTCCCCTTGATTTCGTCCCACCCCTCCTCCCCCTCCCAGGCCTCCTATAAATGCACACAGTCTCCTCCCACTCCCATCTGATGTTTCAATTTATTGGTTACTTACTGTCAACAACTGTAATTCCTCCCATCCCCTTTTGCAACTAAGGCTGCTAGCAGCTTTATCTTATGCTGTCTTGCTGAAGCATACCATTTTGGTACTTTAGGTTTGCTTGTTGTTCACTATCCTATCCTGTCTTGCTGAGGTATCCCATTTTGATATTTTATGCTTACTTATTGCTCACCATCATATCTTGTCTTGCTAAGGCAGTTGATTTAGGTCAGATGATCTCTCTAGTACTTAGTCTGCTCCAGAGTAGTAGCTAAGAAATTTGCCTCAAAGCCTCTCTGCCCCTAGTACTACTCTATAGTCAGGTGAACTCTTTTCTTATTTAGCCTGACAAGGAGCTCTACTTAATGATTACTGCTTCAGGCTCCACTGCCTATAGTACTATTCTGCAGGGATTGAGAAATTCTCCTCCATTGAGAATCCCTTCTCTTGCCAGCACTTGTAGTGCACATTGGGTGATAGTCTCATAATGAGAGCATATTACCTGCTTCTATGCTTGTCTTTGCTCATCTTATATGTATTGGACCCGAACGTGAATCAAAAAATAACTCCTGGTGTGGAGAATGGCTCCCTTTTTACATTGTCCAACCGGGACTTTTCCTATCAAGTAGAAGAACTTGTATGTGCTCTAACTTCCCCTAGCCCGCTGCTGGTCCTTCACGTGCACCGGCATACAGGAACTGTCCTAGAACCTGCCCACAGGGGTACACCACCTTCTGCATACTCACCTCTACTCCCATTGACTCTCTCGGTCAGGGTATTATTGTATGCAGCATCAGGCAAACTGGGAACTAGCCTCACAACTCCCTTTACTGCCGCAGACAAATTACGTAACTGAAAGAAGATTCGGCCACCTACACTTCTCCTAGGACTCTGCAGGAAACTCCTGTTCCTGCTTTTACTATGCTCAGGAAATGTTGCACTTAATCCAGGCCCTCTGGCACCCATGGAATCCCCCAGCAGAGCTACAAAGCCTCAAGGGGCTTACATTCTTGCATGTTAATGTATGTAGCCTATTAAAAAAAAATCACTTCAGTTCAGGCCTGGTTATGTCATACTGCTCCAGATGTTCTGGTGATTACGGAGTCCTGGTTCTGACCAGCGAACAGTAACAACGAAGTTAACATCCCCTCCTACTCTTTGTTCAGAGTCGACAGGCAAACCCGAGGTCGTGGGGTAGCTATTTACATCAAGTATAAATTCCCTGCCTCCACAATTGACTCAACCTCTGTCCCAAAAGAATTCAAAAGCTTGTCATTAAAGATTGAAATTGCTACTGGTGTCTCATTATGTATAATAGGATGCTACAGACTTCCATCAGCTGGACTACAGTTGTTAAAGCATCTCGGAAACATCCTGGGTTCGGCATCTTCAGAGTATATCATATTAGGGGACTTCAACTTAGACTGGCTCTCCAGTGCATCCACCTCACTCAAAATGCTCTGTGATTCCCTTAGGTTGTCACAGCTAATAAACAAATCTACTCGTCCTAACAAGCTCAACCCTAATAACAGTACTCTCTTGGATATCATTTTAGTTAACAAACCTCATTTATTCTCCCATGTTGACGCCTTTTCTCTGATATTAGTGACCATTGCTTCATCGCGCGTGTAAGGATCCATTCCCAAATCCACAACTGCACCAAAATTCCTCCTTAAAGGTGCATACGAACTTTGATTCCAGGGTATATCAGAGCCATGGACTCCATGCGATTGCAGGACTTCTATATAGCCAAGTCCCTGACTACGGCTTATGATATTTTCTCAGAAATTGTGCTAGGTTTACCTTTTGTATGTATATGGAAAACTTAATAAAGTATATTAAATAAAAAAAAAAAGAAAGAAATTGTGCTAGGGGCCCTCAACAAGTATGCTCCTATAGTAAAAGTTTGTGATAGAAACAAATCCTGTCGGTGGTTTACGGAAGACCTGAAAGATGTTTTGTGGAGAAGGGATGTACTCTGGAGAACTGCTAGGAAAACTAATTTAATAAATGACTGGAATTCTTTCCGGAGGTCAAGGAACCTCTGCACCAAAATGGTCAGAGAAGTCAAAACTAATTTCTACCGCTCTCAGCTGGAGAGCTCCTCAAGAAATGCCTCCAAATTCTGGAGGACGATCAAAGACATTGAAGGTCACACCACTGTTAATTCCCTACCAACTGAATTATTGCTCGACAATACTATCACCTCCGACAGACCGTCTATTCTCGACACTCTCAATAATCATGTTGCCACTGCAGGGCTAGCCTTTGACTCCTCACCTGCAAATATCCTCCGCCAACAACTTTTATTGGATACACAAGAAAAACCCATCCCCAGTCCATCCTTCTCTCTGCAGCCTACCTCCCTGAAAGAAGTCAAAGATCTTCTCCTTCAGTTGGACACTAGGAAAAGTGCTGGGGCCGACCTCATTAACCCGTACTTCTTAAAGGTCGACTACCATGTCCTCGCAGTCCCAATTACTCATCTCTTCAACTTATTCTTGTCCCAGGATGACCTAGTGCCAATTTTTAAAAATGCACTTATGGTCCCTTTGTTTAAGTCAGGAGATCCTAGTGACCTCAATAACTACAGGCCAATCTTCCTACTTCCAATCCTGTCAAAAATGCTGGAGAAAATAGTGAACTCTCAGCTACGGAAGTTCCTGGAATCAGAAAAATTGCTCAACCCGTTACAATCTGGTTTTAGAGCACAGCACAGTACAATCTCTGCTCTAGCAAAGGTGCAAACGACTGGCAGCTTGAATTAGACAAAAAAAACTTTGTCTGCGCAATTTTCTTGGACCTAAGCTAGGCGTTCAATACCGTTGATCACAGACTGCTTTTGTCGTCCCTTCAGAACATTGGTTTGGATTTCTTATCCCTTAAATGGTTCTCCAACTACCTCTCGGGACAACTTCAATAAGTAAAGGCAGAAGGGGATGTTTCTCCACCAAAACCCCTATTGAGGGGTGTACCGCAAGCCTCCATTCTTGATCCCTTGCTCGGGCTAAAGCATTTATATTAACAATGTAGATGCCCCATCAAAAGAAGCTACAAATACATCTATTCGCAGATGATACGGTACTCTATGCTAGTAGCCCCACCCCTGATGAGGCCCGTAAAGCCCTTCAAAATTAATTTAATCTGCTGCAACATCAGCTTATAAACCAGAAACTGCTCTTAAATGCAAACAGAAAACAAAGCAATGTTCCTCTCGCCGCTTCACAATGCAACAAATCCTGCAATTGCTGGGACACTCCCGCAGAGCACTACCATTCTAGGTGAGCAGTTGGACTATGTACCAAAGTTCAAGTACCTGGGGGTCTGGTTAGACCATAGACTTACTTTCACAGATCACTTAGAAGAACTGGCAAAGAAACTTAGATGTTCTTTAGGATTAATAATCTCCACACAAGAGACGTTAAATTGAAACTGGTTCAAACTACTTTTCTTTCCCAATTGGATTACGCAAATTTTCTATATAGTCAGGGACCTGCAGGTATACCCTAGCCAAACTAGATACGCTTTATCACAGAGCCATAAGATTTATCACGGGTCTTCCTTACTCAACCCACCACTGTGCATTGTACACGACAGTGGGATGGTAATCTCTTGCTTACAGACGGCAAAAAAATGCTGCGGTTTGGACATACAAAGCTATCTCAAATAAACTGTCCCAGTATATCGCTGTCTGTTTAGCTTTTTGCAGTCTGGGGAAGTATGCCCTGAGAAGCACCTCATATATCTACCTTTATGTTTACAAAGCAAAATCTCGCATTGGCAGAGCAGCCATCAGCTTTGTGCTCCGTCAACTGTGGAACAAGCTGCAAAAAACTTTAAAATTAACTCACCCCATCAGCCTAGTAGCTTTTAAATCTCTATACCTACATCCTAATAAGGAGTTCTGTGCCTGTCTACCCTAAATAGTGACTCCTATAAGCCCAAGTACATTCTAATTACTACTGTTAAAAGACTGATCACATCTATAATTGACTCTTCCCTCTCCCCTTTTTCTGTCCCCCCCATATCTGTCCCTTCCACATTCCTTTCACCCTGGTTCCAGCTCTAAATTCTCCATACCGTATCACTATATATCTTTTTATGTTGGAGCACTTGCGCAGCCAACATCGTGGGACAGTGCAGCTTTGGAGGTGGGGTCATTGTTGGACGAATGCAGGGCACGCACCAGTAGGTGCATCCCTCATTCCCCAATCAGCCTGCATGTCGGCACCACACCATGCATGCATAATATGTCAAGCACATCTAGGAAAAGGTCTGCTGCAATCCGAGCAAAGCTCGTCATATGCAGTGGACCCTTTCTACGTGCTCGCCGACATTATAGAGCATGGTTGGCCGAGCAGCCGCCCAACTACTGTCGACTTTGGGGGTGCCCAATCCCCCTTTTGGTTAACTCCCCCCTGCTTTCTTTGTGTGCCAAAGGGGGAGCCCAATCCCTGTCAGCATAACCCCCCCCAATTGTTGAATGCTGAAGGGGTGCCCAATCCGCCTCAGCTCACCCTCCCTACTTTCTTTGTGTGCAGACGGGGATGCCCAATCCCCGTCGGCATTACTTCCTCATCCCCCCATGTTGTGTACCAATGAGGGTGCCCAGTCCCTCGTCAGCTACAGACACCCCTCCTCAAACAGTTAGATGGCACGCTGTGAGCCCACCCCAGCATGCTAAATCCTCTGCAAAAAAAAACCTGTCCCGCAATGTTTTTTTTTTCTTTCCTGTAAAATGAAAACGGTCCCTCATTGTCTCGATGCCCCTCCCCCCAACCGCACCCACTCTCTGCGCACCCTGTCTTCTCTCAGCCCCCATCACCCCATACTTACCTGCAGAGTCCGGCACGATGATCTTCGGTGGACCGGGAACATGTCTGCACTCTTCAAAGCCGACTGCGAACTGAAGAAATGTCGGTAAGCTGTATAATGGAATGAATAGGGGTTTTCAACTTTAATGCATATCTCGGGCATTTTTGTGAATTTTGGCCCCAAATTTTCTACATGGGGTTTTTGGGACCCCTTCTCATGAATACTTGCACTGTCATGGTGTTATTCAGTCCTGAAAGGTGATTTCACAGTCATTGCATGGAATCACCTTTCAGGACAGAGTAATGAAATGACAGTGCCACTGTTCATGAGAGGGGCTCTCAAAAAGCCTATGTTACAAGTTAGTGGGAAAATCCAAAAAATGGCTGTTTTACGAGCGTGCGTAGCAACTGAGCAACACAGGCTCGTAAGTTAGCGTATTCATACTATTTTCATGCCAGATTCTCAGCATTGCCATTTTACCACACCTTCTTGTGAACCGTACAGCTGTCCTTTTTCACATCCTGGCCGAAATGTGTTTTCACACTTCCAGCGCAGAATAGCACGATTGCTGTGCAAAGTCAGTGTTCGGGACACATTATGAAAATGACAGTGACACTGTTCATAAGCTAAAATGCCTGTGTTGAAAATTTGGTGACAATACTCTATAAAATGACTGTGTTACGAGTGTGCATTGCGCAGTTTGCACGCACGCTAGTAAGTTCGCAAACATAATATTTTCACTCCACATTTTCAACAGTGCCATTGTTTTACACCTCCTAATGAACAGTACAGCTGTCATTTTTCACATCCTGACCAAAATCTGTTTTTGCAGTTCTGGCGCACAATAGTGCGGTTGCTGTGGAAAGCCCGTGTTTGACACACATTATGAAAATGGCAGTGACACTGTTCATTAGCAGATGTCCTAAAATGCCTATGTTGAAAATTTATGGACAAAAGTCAATAAAATGAGTGTTTTACAAGCGCGTGTTGTGCAGTTTGCATGCACGCTCGTGACTTTGAGAATTTGTAATACTTTCACTCCAGCAGTTCATCATTGGCATTTTTCCATACCTCCTTATGAACAGTACAGCTGGCTGAAATGTGTTTTCGCACGTCCTGTGCAGAATTGCACAGTCACTGTGTGAAATCACTTTTCCGGACACTTTGAGGAAATGACAGTGACATTATTCATCAGCAGAGGTCCTAAAATGCCTATGTTGAAAATTTGGTGGTGAAGGTTCAGACAATGACTGTGTTTCAAGCGTGCATTGCGCAGTTTCCACACACCCTTGTAATTTCGCCAGTCTGCAATATTTTCATGCCACATTTTCACCACTGGTATTTGTGCACACCTCATTATCAACAGTCCAGCTGCCATTTTCCACAGCCTGCCCAAAACGCGTTTCCGCAGCTCTGCCGCACAGTGGCATACTCGCTGTGCAAAATCACCTTTTGGGACACATTAACAAACTCACAGCGCTATGCCTCTCCACCTCCACCACTGCCAATGCCAGCGTGACAACATTCGGCATTGACAAATGCTTGTTGTATTAGGTTTTATTTGTGTTCAGTGCACCTGATATGTATATTTCTTTACTTATGTGAAAAATTGTGTCCTACTCAAAACTAGCTGTATCTTCTGTTCCAAACATATACTACTGCCAATGCTACCTGCTGATACTTTGTATATACTGTATTATTGTATCTCACTTTATTTTTGTTATTATTATTTTCTTGTGTGTTGCATAGAAACATAGACTTTGACGGCAGATAAGAACCACTTGGCCCACCCAGTCTGCCTATTTCCCCTACCTATTGGATAAGCTGCAGATTCTAGTTAACCAACAGCCTACTTCCTGCAACCACCCACTATAATTGCCTTACGTCTGTCCCATGCATGTTTGAATTCCCCCCACTGTTTTAGACCCCACAACCTCTCCAGGAAGGCAGTTCCATGCATCCACCACTCTCTCCACGAAAAAAGATTTCCTCACATTACCCCTGAGTCATCCCCACTCTAACTTTAAATTGTGCCCCCTTGTTCTTCCACATCTCTTTTTTCTGAAAGATGCTACCCTCCTGGACTTTGTTGATTCCCTTGAGGTACTTAAAAGTTTCTATCATGTCCCCCCATCCCTCCTTTCATCCAGGGTATACATATTAAGCTCTCTCAGTCTCTCTTCATGTACATTGTCCCTTGTTCCTGTTGACAAACCCAGGTCCACCTCGAAAATGAGCTTGCTCAATGGTGCTCGCCTGGTTAAATAAAGACTTTGATTGATTGATCACCAACTGCCAGTACAGAGGGATAACAACTTTCTGTTTTTCACTGGTGATGCCTCTCCCTATACATCCAAGGACCCTTCCCCCCCAACAATCCTACTGCCTTTTCACATTGCTTGCTAACCTTTATGTCATCTGATATGATTACTCCAATGTCCCTCTCCATTTTTGTTGTTACTATCCCCCCCACCCCCCATCGTGTACTCTTCCCCTGGGTTTTTGTTTCCAAGGTGCATTGCTTTGTGCTTCTTTTCATTGAGTCCAAGTTGCCATACTTCTGACCATTCCTCTAACCTTGCCAAGTCACTCTCATCCTCTCCACACCACACCCAATGCTTCATCTCTGTTGCAGACATATGTGTCACCTGCAAAGAGGCATACTTTTCCTCCTAGTCCCTCTGCATTGTCACCTACAAAGACATTAAAACAGACTGGACCCAGTACTGAACCCTGCAGTACCCCACTAGTAACTGCCCTTTATTCAAAATGGACTCCATTTACTATTAGCTTCTGTGTCCTGTTGACAAAGTCAGCCCTTCTGAAGTCAAGTAACCTCACCTTTGGTTCCAACACTAGCTTTATGAGGCATGCCCCCTTGTAGGGCGTCAAGAATGGCTCTGCTCTTGGGCCAACAGCCTGTCTCACAGTGAGCAGATGTTTAACATTATTTTCCATGCCTTTTAACCATGTCATTTTGAACATTCCTTTCATTGTTATTTGTTAACATTAAAATCAATGCTATTATTTTCCCAGCTATTTTTGAGAATATTTAATCAACTTCTGATGTACCGAACAAGGACATTAATTTTGTCACACATATTGATGTAGATGTGGAAGGATGGATAGTCCAGGGCATTCAGCAAAGTATTGCACTTATGCAACCATGGAATTGGACACAAAGAAAATCATTTCACTGACTGTTGTAGACAAACGTCAGTCTGGATTGAAATCCACAAACATGGGGAAAGTCACTTTTAAGAAGTCTATAGAATTTCTACTAGACAGTGACATTCACATTCAAGAAGTAGTAACAGATGCGCATATACAAATTGCTCATATGATGCGTAAGTTGTTGTGACAGTTTAGCAATTAATCATATACTCTTCATAAATATGTACAGTTAGGTCCATTATGAATACTGTTTATATTTATAGGTAAAGAATACAATGAAATTAAACACGTATTTGACATATGACGTGGTGCTAAGACTTTACAGAAGAAACTTATCCAGGAATGTTCGATAAGTATTTTTTTGCAAGTTAATTACAACTTTATTTATAATGTATAGGAGTCCTTGTTATTAACAATGATTCATTCACAAAACTGGACTGTCATATACCGTATGGGCTGCACGCCCATTGGCTCTTAGTCTGCACGCAATGGGCTTGACAGCTATACCGGCTGTCAGTCGGCCAGGCCAGGCGGCAGGCGTGGTGGATGCTGCCGCCGCCCGCTGCTGGGGAGGGGTGGTGGGGCTTCGTGGGTGGGTAGGGTGGGGGTCAATAGCCACCAGGCTATGTTCGGGGTGTTTTAAAGATACGCCCGCGATCGGGCAATTCGTCCACTGGACCACCAGGAATATGAACGGGAGGGGTTAAAGATACCGCCCCGATTGGGCAATTCGTCCACTGGACCACCAGGGAATATGAAGGGGGCCACATTGATGCCCGTGATCGGGCTGGTGGGGGGGGACACTATGCCCGTGATCGGGCTGCAGGGGGCGTCAGTCCCCGGCGGCTGCTGCCTGGCAGGGGGCCAGGCGCAAGTCCTCAGGGATCGGCGCACCTACATGCTAATGGCATGCAAATTGGGCTATAATGACATGCAAATGGCCCCCCTGCGCCTTGCATGTATTATAGCCCCATTTGCATGTCACCTTTTGAATATCGTGGATTTGCGCATGGCGCACTGGTACTTGCGCCACCGCAAGTTGACTGCTCCACTCTGTCAACTTGATCTTGCGCAAGTTCCACTGCTCCATGCACAGTGGCTGTGGCTGGGGAGCGATATTCAAAGGAGTTGCTCAATAGCGCAACTCCTTTGAATATCGCCCGGGACACACCCCTGCGCATCTATTTTGCACAGCGCAAGGACTTGCGCCTTTGAATGGTGCAGTTTGAATATCCAGCCCAAAGGGTGTAAAGTTTTGATAAAATGGTGCACAGAAATTGAGAATCATTTCTGGTACTGTTGTGAGACATCATCTAACTACGAAGAATTCCAAGTATGTACTCTCATAGCATAATAAATCTAACCTTCCCAATCAGTACCCTTTACTTTATATTGATTATTAACAGTGGTGTGATCTTCCTAGATATGAATATCAGATGAACAAACCGTATTTTTAATCTATGTAAATATTTCTTTGATCATGTAAGCTATTACTTTTTAATTAGTCATTAGCAGTGATAAATTATGTTTATCAATTGGTACAATATTCTGAATCAGATGATTGTTTCCATAGGGAAAATGGGTAGGAATGCTGCAGCATGTGACTAACAAACATGAATGGTTGCTTGGACACAGTGTGACTCCAGCTCGTTGTGAACATGGTCCCATAGGAACTGATGAGGATAAACCATGGCTAGAACCCAGATCCACTGCTCACCATGAACTTAGGAGACTGGTTCTAGACAATAGATTTCTCAATACTGTCAATCATTATTTGTCAAACCGGTACATTTGTAAATTCTGTTTGGTAGGGCAAGTTGTATTAACAGTCAATCACAGTACACAGTTCATAGTCAGAGAAGATCATCTAACAGCTGAAAGGCAATCAGGTGACTTAAGGACATGGATTGCAGGTTGTGAGCGGTCTGTTAAAGGGAACCATTAAGAAGTACTATTGGCTGGCCTGCCGGTGCAGCGGTTGGATTTCCATCTGTGACACCAGTGACCTGGGTTCAGGAATGGACTCGGGCTGCTGGAGGGCAAGCCAGGGGAGAAGGAAATGAGCGTCCCATGATGGCTCACCTTCTCAGGGGGGAGAGTGGATATGCGGCTCGGTGCCTGCTGACTCCTGGTGGAGGCTGAGAGCACAGCAGAATGTCAGCTCCAATACACTAGGCAGTGACAGACATCAGCGTATGCCTTGAAGTCAGTGACACGTCACTCTCAGGGAGCAAAGCATAAAAAAATGGCGCTGGGCCGATCGGGTGACGGCCCTCCAGAACCCTCACCACCGGGCTCCTGGACCTCAATATGCCATCCCAGCAGCACCCCAGGATCATTGGTTGGCTGCCAGGCCATTCCCCTACGGAGGTAACAGACCCGCCCAGTGAAGGGATACACTGGGGTTACCTGGGGTTGGCTGTGATGTGGGTCGGTAGGGGTCAGGAGAAGCCACAGTGGGGAATTTCATGTGGGGGCCTGAAAGAAAGACTGGCCAGGTGTGGGAGGAGTCAAAAAAAAAAAAGAAGTACTATTTCATAGAGAGGGTAGTGGATGTCTGGAGAAGGCACCCGGAGGAGTTGGTTGGAGAAACAACAGCAGGGGTGTTCAAAATAGCATGGGATAGACACAAAGGTTTATTGAAGGTGTGTGGGGGTGGGAGGGTGGTTGTTGAAAGACATGCCCTATCAGATAACTATTTAAAGTGGGCAGACTAGGTAGGTATTTATTAATGTACCTGTGTATATCAGAGATAAATGACAAAGAAGGATATTTTATATAAAAATGAAATAATATTTAATTCAATTGTTCCGTTTTGACCATCAGGAGTACTGCAGAACTGGAGCAGTTTCAGCAACACATTCTAATGTATGCTTCAAAACGTCATGAGTACACCTTTCTTTGTATACAGAGCAAGAAATATGTTGGCAGCAGTTGATCACAACCATAATGTTAAAAGACCAACTTTAAAAAGCAAAAATGGAGAACCAATGTTAGTATTCATTTTAGGATTTAGCTAAATGACTCAATACTCAAAGAGCTGCTTACGCCTAAAAGAAAACTTAGAAAGATGTAACAATTAGGTACAAATCAGCTTGCATTCCAAGTATATTCTATAGATTTCTCCACCCCCATCTTTTATTACAGAGGAAATGTACACAAATATGTGATCTTTGTCATGTCTGTTATGACCTCAGGTGGGGAGAAAGCAACAGGAGCAGTTGAATTCTTCAGCAGCAGAGATCTTGTGTTCATGCAGCTGGCCTCAGTAATAAATAAAGGGGAGGAAAAATACAAAGCTAATGTGAGATAAAAAGCATCTCCTGAATTCCCTCCTGAATGGATGCCAGTGCTGTAAGCAGTTTTCCAGGTACTGCCTGACCAGTGAACTGTAAAATGGAATGATCCCCTCTCTGTTCCTGAAAGATATTCCCATCGCTATGCACACGTCCTATCCCTACCACCTTATCAGAGAACTCCCTGCTCCTTACCTGGCAACAGAGAAAACAAAGGTTCTGGCTCAACTTCAGGCCTGAGTGTGTGTCTTTGTCTGTATGCCAGTTGAGTTCTGAAGAATGTTGAATAAGCAATAAGCCATGGCTGGGTGTTGGTAGTACTGAAATACCCCAACACCCAGAGGCTGAAGGGACTCGATCTGCGGTCTTGTACCCAACTACAACTCTGGGAGTGTGGATATCTCAGTACTACTCAGCCATGTCTTATTGCATAAATATTTACTGTTCAAGAGAGTGAATCGATATTGATTGATGTGTTAAATAAAAAAGCATGCAACAGTTCTGATATGCACAACCTCAGTTCTAACGATCTCTAGCTTACTGATAAATTATAGTGTCTCAACTATTATTTCATTCTTTCTAGATATCGAAGAAAATTTAACAAAAAGTCAAATTGTTTGACAGTTGTGTAGAAAAGGACTAAGAAAATGTACACCTACATTCCAAGAAAGATGAAAATGGTTTTGAAAAACGCCTACAAATAAAAGAAAAACTTACATCTAGAGCCTTGATTAATGCAGATGATCCAGTACTAATTCAGAGGACAATTGCTAGTTTACCACCTCCAGACACTAAGGAACTGGTAACAGAACACATGTCAAGATTCAAAAGAAATAATGTAATATGCTGTCGAACAATAGCAAAATAACAAGCATCAGTTTTTGGACTTCTGACAAAATCGTGCCATGACACGTTACAGTTAGAGCTCTAAGTTTCCACTGATTTGAAATACTCACATAATACTGTCATAGTAACGGAAACAGATGTGGATTGTTTTAATTTGCATTTATTCATGTACTCTGTAACCTAATCGTATTCATTACTAATAACAGTATTCTAAGTAGAATTATTTTTATTTTACACAGTGTAATAACAATTTCATATGCATGCAGTTTATATTTTGAAAATTATTTTGTCAAATTTATAGAATTAGTTGTAAGATTTCTTTTGTTTGATATAATTTGTACTTGATGAAACATTTCAATATTAATATTTTAATTGTTTAATTTAATCTCATAAATGCATTCAAAATATACCACTTTAACCCTGAAACATTTGAACTTCAAAAACATTAATTAAAAAAAAGATTCAAACTTTGAACTGCATGTATTTAATTTAAATTATGCAAGCCTAGAACTAATAATTCCAGTGTAATGACCATAGCAGTCCGGATTGGAGTCTCTGATCCGCCACATGCAGCAACTTGGTATTGGTAGACGGATGGCTTATCAAAGATGTCCATGTCTCCATAAACTATACTGCCTGTATCCCATGCAGCGACAAGCTCTACTGAGGTCTTGGTCGACTGGAAGGGTGAACACATCTTGTCTATATAGTATTGCCAGAGTGAGTACACCAGGGCCAATAATGAGTTGTATAAATTCCTGCAAGTGAAAATTAGATAAATTATTACAAAACAATTTACAATATTAGTAAAAAAATATATATACGGTGTGTGTGTATATTTATATATGAAGCTGGGAGCGGTGGTGGATGTGGGGGGGAGGTGGCCCTGAAGAGAACCTAAATGCTCTGGAGAGGTGGTCTAGGAAGTGGAGTCTGAGATTAAATCCAGGAAAATGCAGGATTCCGTGTCTGGTGCCAGAAACCCGGGCCAAGTGTATACCATTGGAGGATGGGGAATGCTACAAGTATCAATTGCTCAGAGGGACCTGGGGGTGGTGGTGGATGCAAAAATGGACAACTCTGAGACCTGTAGGAGGGCAGTGGTCAGAGTCAATATGATGCTGTGATGCATCGCTAGTGGGATTACCTCCAGAAGGAGGGATGTCATACTCACTCTATATAACTGCTTAATTAGGCCATACCTTGAGTACTGTGTACAGTTCTGGAGGAGGGGATGGACGAGGGACATGATAGAGGTCTTCAGGTACATGAAGGGGATACATAGGGGAGGCTCAGTTTGTGTGCTTCATAAGAAGGAGGGGGGCAACAAGAGGGCACTGGTGGAAGCTAGAGAGGGGTGAGACTCAAGGGGGAAATGAGGAGGTGCTATTTCACTGAGATGGTGATGGAACCATGGAATGTGCTGCCCAGGGGACTGGTGGTGGCAGAGACTGTGGAGGGGTTAAACAGGGATCAGGACAGGTATAGGGGTAGGGCTGTGCTGACAAAGTCCAATACAGGGGGAATATATTGGACTGGGAATGGAGAATCATGGGGTGAGTGAGTGGGTGGGTGGGTGGGTGGGGGGTCAGCAGGGGCTGACCAAATGAGCAGACACGAAACACCATTAGGTCTACTCTTCTGGCATCTTATTACGCTTCTGTAACCTCATAAGTGGGCAAAGTAATGGAATCGAGACTGAAGTGAAGGCTTGTGAAGTGCCTAGTTACCAGCAAAATAATTTATATAATGCAGCATGGATTCACATAGTGGATGTATTGCTATACAAACATGATCGAATTATTTGATTGGATTCATGGGCCTTACTTAAAAATATGACTCCCACATTGAATTATCCACTCCGATCTAATTATCAGGTCACTGAACCAATGCAATCTATCAGATTTTTTTTTTTACCATTACATCCATGTCAAAAAAATCCATGTTAATTCAGATATTGTAAGAAAATAGATTCAATATATTCCAGAATCACTACTGTAGGTAGTTATTTTCAGTAATAGTAATTACTGTTGAGCATGAGTCAGTTGACCCTTTAAATATTGCTGCTTTCAAATGATTGAAATTTAGGGAATAGTAGGGTAGCAGAAGATGTAGAATGGTATCAAAGGCCTTCCTGTAGTCAAGGTATGCCACTTCCACATCCCACAACAGCACTTAATCACTGTCTTTGAAAACCAGTTGAAAACTTCAATAATGGTAGGATGGCTTAATCACTCCCCCAATAAAACAATGTTTACTTGAATCATGTATACTGTTGGTGGAAAGATGTTTCAATAGTATTTATTACAATAATGATTCCATGATATTACCATATAATGATTTCAGAATGATCAGTATGAGCAAGTTATATTACATCAATAATAAGTCAGTATAAGTTAAAATAAGCAAAAATATTTACCGGCAGTGTTGAAGTACAAGCTTCTGGGAAATGCCCACAACATACCTTCTCGATTTCCGTTGGCATTTCCTGACACCTGGTACAGACACACCATTCAGGTTTTTTGGGGAAATTTGCAGGAGGTTCCTTAATTATATCAGGTGATCTCCCCTCTATTATGTTCAGTATAAGTCCAGGGTTTGGACTGCAAATTCAAGGCACTGTGACCGAAGAGATGGAACATCCATATTATTTATCCTGTCCTGTACATAAATACAAATAACGTGAACATCAATGGCTATTTCAGACAGCGAGTCATATGCATTAAGCAATGCACTCAAACCACCATCAAATAAACCTGGTCACCCCTCCCCCACCACCCACCTTGTTCAATGCCACATCCATTGCCCACTCCCCAGTAAGGCTATTATACTGAGATTCAATACCCAACCACACCCTGCAATGAACACAGGCACCAATTAGCAGAGGTCGTGAATGGTGCAACCATCGCCACAACAATGACAAAACACACCATGACCAGTCTCAGTCCTCATACCTGACACAATGTACCTCCCTACGGGAGGGCCAGTAATCCATCCTGAAACATACTACTCCAGCTGTAATACTGCATCTTACCTGGACTCAATACCAATCCCAGTACAATCTACCCAATTATTTATGCAATAAGGCATGACCAGGGGTTGGATTAACAGTCTGTCAATCACCCCCTAGGAGTGTAATGTGGAACAATGCTCAGCCGAGTGCCATATTGCCCTTAGGGGATGATTGACTGTTAATCTAACTCCTGGGAGTGCCTTATTGATAGTACAAAAATTGTTCCAAAAGAACAGTGTTGAAAGTATACTTTTGAATGTTTTCCTCATTGAGAGGGAGATCACTAATAAAACAGTTCTCCTAACAACATATTAAGAATGCTGGTACAAAATCAGAATGCATCATTCCAGTCATTCAGCAATAATATAGGATGGAATGCTGACAGGAACAATCCATATGCCATTGTGATCAGGCTGTACAAGTAACTTTAACTTCATTATAATGTATGGTAGAACGTTGTTATAGGTAGAAATCTACCTTTTTATAACAACGTTTTACCATCGATGTGACATCACGATATTGTTAACCCATCAATGGTATGTCACATCGATGGGTTAACAACCGGGAACAGTCAGGGCATGCGCGCAGCTGGATTGGACGGCCTTGTAACGGCCGCAGCGGTGAGGGCAGAGCAGTGGGGACATGAAAAAACATCAGTAAGGATCTGCTTTCTTTTCTAAAAAAACTAACTGGTACCATACACTATAAAAGCTAATGTATGGTACATCAATGGGTAACCGTTTTGTTAACCAATCTCGAGGTTGCCATGGTGACCTAAACCTTTTGAGCTTCACTCTTTGAGGTTTACATGGTCGCCCTAGTAACCTCTCAATGGTTAACAAACTGGTTAACCATCAATGACCATACATTATCCTCTATGTTCTCCCAGGTTGCACCTGTAACCAAGCTTCAGCATAGTGTGTCTCTCCTGGTTAAAAATAAATAAATAAAAATAAATAATAATAGTGTGTCTCTCCTGGTTTAACAAATATATATATATATACACACATATATATATATATATATATATATATATATATATATATATATATACACATATATATAAAATCCACTGGGGTGTCAAACAAACGAGGCATACTGATGAGTCCTGGTAGGACGAAACACGTGTCTATGTCTTCTGTTAGCACCCTTTGCAAACTGCGTGAGAGGCCTTTCGGCACCATGCAATTCTGCTTAAAGTTGGACCAGCATAACATTCTGTGGTGATTTGCATATGCAGCCCATGATGCTTTGCATTGTGGAGGCATGTGTGATTTTGTATTTTCTTGAAACTTGGCCTCCCAGCCAAATGCCCTTTGGGGTAATCCTTGCCTCAGTGTTTGCGCACAGAGGTTCTTTGTCTTTTACATATATATATATATATATATATATAAAATTATATTTACCAGTATTGAGGTATGCCATTCCTTAATACGTTCATTGAAGAACCCACGAGTGGATGAAATACTAGAAATCCTGCCATGACCAATACCAAGACGTCATCCACGAAATGAAGCATGACATCCCCTTCTACTACGTCGCACTCTCCCATGACCTCACCCATGTGCATGGGTATCACAAGATGTGAGAGATAGATTATTGATATGTGGTTGATCATCGGCATCCTCAGATTTATTTGATGTATCAGACGATGCATTCTGAAAAATATATATACATGGAAATTCACAAGTACATTAACTATTTATTATAAATGTAACTGAACTTAACATACTACAAAGCCAGCAGATTAGGCCATATGGTCTCTTGACTCTGCTCGATGGTCAGTACCTTCACAGGGCACTGCTAGTTGCCCCCCTCCCTCCCTACAAGGATCCCCATTTCCCAACAGGGCTCCGGGATACACCCTCCCTCTATCTATACCTATCCCAGCCTTTCTTGAACCCCTCCACAGTAGTAGCAGCCACCAACTCCCAGGCAGTGCATTCCAGGGATCCACTACACTTTCAGTGAAGTAGTGCCCCTGGTTCCCCCCCAAACTCCCCCGTCAAGCTTCACTGAGTGTCCCCTAGTGACCTCCACCTGCTACAGTTGAAAGACTCCCACAAGACTTACACTATTCATTACTTTGAGATATTTGACTACCTCTATCATATACCCCCTGTTCCTTCTTTCCTCCCAAGAGTACAGGTTGAGCACCCCCAGTCTCTCCTCATAGGCCTCACAGGGTCTTTCCCCTAGCCCCAGAACCATCCTGGTCACTCTCATCTGCACCCTTTTCAGTAACACAATGTCCCTCTTTCAGTAGGGATGGTAAAACTGCAAACAGTATTGAAGGTGTGTTGGCCCCAGTGCTGTTTGGGGATGCACCTAATGTGAGCAATTAACAGTTCCACACTATAAAGGCAGTAGAAATGACCAACAAAATGCTCGAGTGCATTGCAAGGGGCACTGCCTCTAGAAGAAGGGAGGTTATTCTACCGTTACACAGATCATTGATTATACCCCACCTGCAATACTTTGTGCAGCACTGGTGTCCATACCTACAAAAGGACATTAGGATGCTGGATGGGGTGCAGCATAGGCAAATCAAGTCAAAAGGATATTTATTACTAAAACTTACTCCTACGTATCGTAGGAGAATGGGGGTGGGGGGGACCACCGATCGGCTTGTTTAAAAAGTAAAACCAGATCTCATTAAATTACTTATGAAACTGCTGTGCCAATGTTGTTATGCACTTGACTGCTATTTACAATGAGATACCCTGTGTAACAGCTATTAATTGTGAGAGCTGTAGTCCCAAGAAAAGGGACAAGAACACAGAACAACCATTCTAAAACTCGCAGTACTAAACACATATGAAACGAGATTGAATCTTTTTACTGAGGTATTTGAAATACGGATGATGAAACAAATAAGAAACTTCCTCAGGCTCAGACATTGTATATGTTGCTCGCTGAACAATGACATTTTCTGACAGAAATATTGTGTAAAATTTGGCACACTGAATTGTCAACTAGGAATGTCTATGTCACTAACTGATTTGACAGGCGCACATCCGTAGCTGCTTACAAGCTCGTATTCTAGTTCAATATGGCTGTGCTTGCTGTATGACATGCATGTACACCACATAGTGTGTGAGTGCAGAGATTCATGAGCACGAAATGGCGGATGAGAAAAATCAGTTTAGCGAGGGCAGAACAGAGTACAATATATGACAAAATGATAAATATTACAGAAAGTTTGTTTCATGTGACAGTGCTATGGTCATGAGTAACTCTTATAATGCAGAATGAACTAACTGCAAACAACCTAGCTTTTAACATTATTACTTATTTATGTATGTATTTAGTTGTTAACCAGGTGGGTACACTGGTCCTAGCAACCATATTCAGGCATGACCCGGGCCATCAAGATGGTACAGTATAGTGAACCATAAAAACACATACTTTACAAGAGGTGAACAGCATGGAATGATACAGTTGATTACCATGTCAGGGTGCACACCAGTCAGCAATCAATAATTCCAGGAGTACCAGTACAAACAGACTACTGACATGGCAAGGTTAGGAGACTGATGCCTGACAATACATAAAGCAATGTACACAGTGAATGGAAAATATAATAAAGTGTCCAGCTGGGCATTAAAAGAACAGACCGAGAACACACCTTGATGTCTGTGTCAAAGGGTGCACATGCAGGCAATAGTAGAAGCAAGGGCATTTTTTAAAGTGTGATTTGAAAAGGGAGTTTGAGTCTAGAGAGTGGAGGGAAATTGATAAGCCACTTCAGAGCCTAGGAGCATCAGTGAAGAAGGACTTTTGTCCCATACAGGTGACAGCCTGGGGATGTTCTAGGAGAAGGTGTAAGGAGAACCTAAGGCTGCAGGAGCCAGACCTGGACTTGAGGAGGACTGACAGAGGGGAGGACTACTTCTCCCAAAGTTATTGTCAAACAGGCAGCATAATACTTAAATACTTATTTATGCCTGGTTTGTGGGCCAGCCAGCCAAAAGTCTGGTACAGGGAACAATGATGAGTGGTGTAAGGGTACAATGATGGAAACCTACAGATGCTGTTGTAAATTGTGTGGAGTCTGGACAGGTTGGAAGATGAGGTTTGGGTGTAAATAGGGCAGTAGTGGTCCAGAAGTGGAGTAGCACACCATGGGTAAGGTTTTGCTGCAATTCACCATGGCAAGGGGATGGGAGTTGGTATATCCAGAATAGGACACTTTTGGGAGGTGGGAGGAGGTGTAGCTGTGTAAGGGTGCAACCATGGATGCAATTTCCAGTGCTTTTCATAGGTGAATTGAACAAATCTTTCCAGCAAACTACACAAATTGCCTAATTAGCTCACTAATTGGCCATTCACATAGATTCGCAACACAAATTTGGTCAAGTCAATGGGTGAATAATGATATGAATTGCAGTTGAGAGCAAAGCAAAACTGCCAAAATTCATGAGTTTCAATATGTTGTGGATTTTGACAACTTTGCCCATTTCTATTTAAAATAGGTGAGAAGTGGTCTCAAAATTGATCGTTAGTTCTGTAAGAAGTTTAACTTTTTGGAATACTTGATTAATTTACCCATTATACAGTATGTGGCACAATATTTAATTATTTTATTTATTTATGATTTTGTTAACCGGGAAGGTGCACTGATCCGAGGGACCATTTTCAGGCATGACCCGTGCCACGTAAGGTGGCACAGAGTAGAAACATCAGAATAACAAGAACATAACAAGAGCAGGTAATACATAGTGAAAGGTTACAGTTGTTACATTTGGCAATTCATGGCGGCAGTAGTTGAGGGACAACAAATAACAAAGCAAAGTGAGGCTCATGGTGATACAGTTTCAGTAAATAAGAGAAACTATTTGGCCCTACTCCTGGAACCTATGGGGAGGGGGGCTAGTCCTTATAGCAGTGGCAAGTGGCTACCAACAGGAGCCAGTCTTTGAGGTGAGTCTTGAACTGGTGGTGGATGTTTATGGTGCGCAGTTCAGTGGGCAGCTGGTTCCATATTGTGGGGGCTGCTACAGACAGAGCTCTAGCGCCCATGTTCGTGGCTACCCTGGGGATTTTCAGGGAGGGGATACTGGAGGAGCGTAGGCAGCAGTGTGAGGTTTGGAAAGCAAGAAGGGGATCAAGAGGGGATTTCTGGCCAATACAGATGGTAGAATCAATGAAATTGTACAGTGCAAAGTCAAAGCATGCTTGTAGTGGCAGCCACTCCAGTGTAGTGTAGAGTGTACAGTGATGTGTGGAGAAAGGGGCCAGCAGGAAGAAGTGGCAGGCACTGTTGTATGCTACTGGCAATTTTGCCATGGTGGATGTGGAGGTTCTGGAGTAGATAGGAGAGCAGTAGTCCAGGATAGGTAGCAGGTTTCCCTGGATGATGGCATGGTAGGCCTCAAGGATGAGGTATTGCCGGTATCTGTAGGCAGCCCCTAGTTTTTGGTGAAATCTTAGAACCAGGGAGTTTATGTGCTCTGTAAAGGAAAGGGAGAGGCCAAGCACAGCTCCTAGATATTTGAAATGTTTGACGCCAGGGGACGTAATGATTAGGGGGAGTTAGATTTGCATTTCGTTAGGAAGGGCTTAGATCCGAACAACATTGTTTTTGTTTTATTACAGCTGCATGGGCAGAGCCCTGCAGACGTTTTGCATGTAGAAAAGGGCTGACATCATGTTTTCTGTCCGTGAAACTGTTTTTCCTCCACCTGACCCTCCCCCAAGAAGCAATCCACCCATGTTGTCCCTATGGACTGCAGCACTGCATTATATCACAGTGGGTGTTTTTTTTTTTTATGGGTGTTTTTTTACATGTTTCTGCATCCCTGCCATTTCTGTCCCCTCCCCTTAACTGCAATGTGATGGCATTTAGTTATGATGCAGATTTGTACATTTTTACGGAGGGCTTTCTCTGTGGGCTATACTCCCTGGCACACATTCCATCACACACACACATACTCTCTGCTTGGCTACAGCCGGCCCGTACTACATAGCCTGCTTCAGCAGCTGAGCCGCGATGTCCTCTCCTAGCATCCGTCAATGAACTAAGTTGCAACAGCCTTAGTGGTTCGCATGCACACACACGCACACACACACACACACACACACACACACACACATTTACTGCATGTGTCTTCTACTTTCCGACTAAGTGCACTGTTCCTTCACAAAATTAAAACCCAATCATTGCATTAACCTCCCTGCTCCATCCACAACACATTAATGAAGTGCTGGAATGAATGAATGAATAAAAAAGAGTTTAAGGACCAGAGCTGAGGGCAAACAGCTCGACAAAAAACTCTGGTTTCTGCAAGTGCTCTCAGCGCACACCCAAGATTTGAGATCTCTGCCATTTCTGTCACCTCCCTGCCCCCACCCAGAACAGTGTCTCTGGATCCATTCCCCAATCCTCAGCTGTGAGATGAGAAGTTGCCACACAGTGAGTATGTCAGGGGCGCTGACAGCATCGCATGCCAAGAAACAACACATTTTCAAAAAATAAAACGCACATAATTCAGGTTTCTATCATGAGCATCATGAAGCTGCAATTACCATTGGTACCATTGGCTTTTAGCAATGAACATTTCCTCAACATTCAGGGGCAGCCTACTAGAAGCATTGAAACTAAAGTAAGTACTGCTGCCAGTGCTTATCTGCTAATGCTGTATTCTGTACTTTAAGTACTTAAGATTAGATAGTGCAACATGCAACAACGTCTGCACGGAGCCATGCAGCTTCAGAAGGAAATATTTAAATTAATTCTAAGAAATTAAAAATTACTTCTTTAATCTAGCTTCATCAGCCTTAGCCTCATATAAAAGACTCTGGCCCAGATATTCAAAAGGGTTGCACATGGCGCAACAGTGTTGCACCATGTGCAACCCACTGATGCACCCCAGCGCGATATTCAAACGGGAATTGCACCTGGCACAAATCCCGATGTGCTGGAGTGCATCAGTAATGTATACAGGCGCAGTTAGAGGGGGCGTGCCCATGCATACTCTGCACATCCCGATATTCAGCCTCGGATGTAGTGAGCCAAGCATGCACAACCCCTACTTGTGCCGCATAAAGTTGATCCAAAAAAAAAAAGGAGCAACGGCCAGTCACCCACAGGTGAACTGCCGTATTGGCAGGGCGCAACACTGCAGCTGCCACCTGTGAATGGCCACTTGAGCTCCGGCTGCACCTCTGTGGTGGCACCCCCCCCATGTCCGATCACGGGCATTGGTATGAAAAAATAGAATCCTATATCCCTGGTGGTCCAGTGGACCACTGTCAGCCCGATCAGAGGATTAAGTAAAATAATAATGATTCCTATATCCCTGGTGGTCCACGGACCCCTCCCCACCACCACTGATCCACCTGCCCACTGATCCCACCACCTGCTCCCACCCGTCCAGCAGAGGGCGGCAGCACCCACCCGCCTGCCACCCCGCCCTGACTGACACCGTCAGTAGGGCTGTATGCCCATTGGTCCACAGTTGAGCCAATGGGTCTACCGCCCATACCGTACTACACATTCCAGATCACATATCTGGAATGTGTAATCTGTTATAAACTACACTGAATCACATATCTGGAATGTGCAGTACAGTATAGCTGCCTGCCCATTGGCTTACGCCTGTGGACCAATGGGCGACAGCCCTACCAACGGTGTCAGTCGGTGGGCGCGGGCGGCAGGGGGTGAGTGCTGCCACCCGCCACTGACGGGGAGCGGGCGTGGGGACTCGTGGGCAGGTGGGGAGGGGGGTCTGCTGGACTACCAGGGATATAGGAATTTATAATTTTACTTAAGCCCACGATCATTGACAGTGGTCCACTGGACCACCAGGGTTATAGGAATCTTTATTATTTTACTTAAGCCAGCAATCGGGCTGACAGTGGTCCACTGGACCACCAGGGAAAAAAGAATCATTATTATTTTACTTAAGCCCGCGATCGGGCTGACAGCGGTCCAGTGGACCACCAGGGATATTGGATACTTTATTATTTTTCAAATGCCTGCAATCGGGCTGTGGGGCACATTGCCACGCTGCAGGGGGCATCGGTTCCTGATTGCTGCTGCCTGGCAGGGCGCCATGTGCAAGTCGCCAGGGATCGGTGCACCTGCATGCAACTGGGGCCATAATGACATGCAAATGGCCCCATTTGTGCCTTGCATACATTATGGCCCCATTTGCATGTGCACTTTTGAGTATCATGGTTGTTGCACCTAGCACAATGGAACTTGTGCTAGTGCATCCCACTGCTCCACTCTGGCCACTTGCGCTGGTGCAGTGCCACTGCACCATGTGCACTGCGGGTGGCCAGGAAGAGATATTCAATGATGCTGAGCCATGGCGCAGCTCTGTTGACTATTGCCCAGTCAACGCCCCTGAGCAGCCAAGTTGCGCTGCGCCCAGGCTTGTGCCACAGCCTGGCGCAGTTTGAATATCTGGGACTCTGTGTCAGCTATCACACTCACAACTACCCAAAAGCAAGTGAGATCATAACCTGCCTGTCCAGGTCTGTTTCCATTTTGTTTTAAATGTATTTATTCAGCTGCTTTCAGTAACAAACCCAAATGGCTTTTGTGAAAAGTAACTTGAAACAAAATGGAAAATGACCTAGAAAGGCAGGTTACAATCTGAATGAAAGCAGTCCAAAACATTTAGTGACAGTAGCACAGTATTCTGCTTTGTGGCATTTCCAAAAAAACAATAAAAACAACTCATTAGTTCTTTAATAACACTTCATCAATCTTAGTCTAATATACAAGACTCTGTGTCAGCTATCACTCGCAACTATCCAAAAGCAAGAGATCGTAACCTGCCTGTCCGGGTCTGTTTCCATTTTGTTTCAAGTGTATTTATTCAGCTGCTTTCAGTACTGAACTCAAATGGCTTTTGTGAACAGTAACTTGAAATAAAATGGAAACAGTCTGACTATCTGGGTCATGGGTATTAAATCACCACCCTTTAAAACTGGTCACAGGAGCACTGGAATGCCAGGCCAACTCCAAATCAAGAGATGTTTGGAAATGTTATGTATTTCATATTATACAATGGCAAGAAAATTTCTTACTTTCTGATTGGTCAGTATTTGCCTAACACAGTGATGTTATTGAACAATAACATCACTGTATTAAGTCCAGGCACACAGCTGACTGCACAACATTGAGTGAAATACTTCCCGCCACAAACAAGCCACAGCGAAGACAGTTCTCTGAACCCTTACATCCCCCCATATGACAGTTCTGTCCCTCATTTCACCACTCAGAGAACTTTAAAAAACTGCCAGAAGCCTACAAAATATATTTCACTTTCATGACAGTTTTGTTTTTCTATAATGGAGCAGCCTCTGTGAACTGCATGACACAGTCCGTAACTGCCAATGGTGCAGTTACTGGAAGACAGTCCGTTCCAGCAAAACACACAGCAAAATTATAATTGTGCTCAATGAAACTCACACACCGCCCCTCTATCTACACAGTGATCCTCCTAGACAGTCGACTCACGAACGACTTGGGGGGGGAAATGGCATTTACATCTCCTGCCCGATGCCAAAACAGTCTAACCGCACGCACAACAAACGAGAGGAGCACGGACTGTAACGAAGCCCGAGTACAGCATGCTGCAGTGTTTTTTTTACAAATTGTTTTTTTAAACTAACTTACTTTGCTGCCGGCTGGGGATTTGGGAAGAGGCAGGTCCATTGCAGAGGAATCAGCTATGGGGGGGCTCATGTCAGAAAACACAGGCACAGATCAGGAGGTTCCACACACAAGATCATTCAGACAGCAGGTCAGGCAGCAGCTCCACCTACTAGTAGAAAAATATAGTGAACTTCTTTTTTAAAACATATACCTCCACACATCAAAAATGGGGAAAGAAGGACAAAAGCTGTATTTTTTTTACAATTATTCTTGTCTCATTAAAAATCCAGCCATTGTATAATAGCAATAAGGCACTCCAGGGATGTGTGTTATTGTGTAATGACGTCACTCCTGGGGTGGTGGAAGCACTCGGCTTCACCTCGTGCTTCAACTCACCTCAGGAGTGACGTTCTTACACAATAACACACACCCTGTCGTGCCTTATTGCTTAAATATATGCCTTAGACTGTGTAACCCCAGGGGAAAAAAGTCAACAATCAGCTCCCTGTACACCAGGTCCTAGGAGTAGCTGGACTGCAACAGAGCAGTGAAATTCTAGATGTTAAAAAAGTAAAATAATTTAAGAATAGATGGTGTAACAACCGCAACAATGCCAGCACAGAACCTTGCAGCTTCAGAAGGAAAGCTTCTAATTATATAAAAGAAATGAAAAATTAGTTCTTTAATCTAGCTTCATACTATTTTATAATATATGTCTTAGACTGTACCAACAAGAGAAACAGAAGTCAATGAGCAGCTCCCTGTACAACAGGTTCTAGGAGTAACTGGACTGCAATGGAGCAGTGAAATACTAGATGTTAAAAAAGTAAAAGTATTTAAGATTAGATGGTGTAACATCTGCAACAATGTCTGCACAGAACCCTGCAGCTTCAGAAGGAAAGCTTTTAATTATAAATAAGAAATTAACAATTATTTCTTTAATCTAGCTTCATCAACCTTAGCCTAATATACAAGACTCAATGTCAGCTATCACACTCACAACTATCCAAAAGCAAGAGAGATCGTAACCTTCCTGTCTGGGTCTGTTTCCATTTTGTTTTACGTGTATTTATTCAGCTGCTTTCAGTAATGAACCCAAATGGCTTTTGTGAACAATAACTTGAAAGAAAATGGAAACAGACCTAGAAAAGGCAGGTTACAGTATGAATGAAAGCAGGACAAAACAGTTGGTGGCAGTAGCACAGTATTCAGCTTTGTGGCAATTTACAAAAAAAAAAAATAGACAACTGAAGTACACTAGTTACGCCAGCTGCTCACCAGTGCAGCTCTGGCTGCTTCACCCATGCTGTATACTTCCATGAATGGGACACCTCTACATGAGGCAACCGCCACCATTCAACAGCAGCCTGCCTCTCCTGAGTACTGAAGCCACTGGTTTAGAACTGGAGGGGGGCGGCTGCAGCCCCTCCAGTTTTTTGAGCAGAAGGAGATTGCCCCTGTCATGTATTTCTGTGCTGCAGAGGATCAGGTCCGTTCATGACAGTTCAGTGCCTTGTCCCTTTGATCCTGCTGCCATGCCTGCCCCGCCCCCCCAGTCCACATTAAACAAAAGATTAAAGAAATAAGCTGTCTGCCTCCCAGTCCCAGCAGAGTTGTAAAGTAGAGTACTTTACAACTCCGGAACTTCAGCTCCGGTCTCAGTGGTCTCCTTATTAATGTAAGCCCATCAGCTCTGCCCTTAACACTTGTTTCTGCGGATCACTGATGTCAGGACTTAACACCTAGCTTGTCCTGCTTCAGAGTTGCTGGCATCTCTAGGTCTGCTCTGTAGCAACACAACTGGAATTTGAATCTGCTATTTGGGTAATTATTATATTTTCATATTTAAATCAATGTCCCCACTCCCTCTGAAGTTCTGACTCGAGACTGAGAACTAGAAGCCTGCCAGGCTAGCAAGGAAGGTATAAAGGTAGCCCCCCCCCCCCATCAGACACACGTCCCTTTTATCCTAATCCTGACTGATTCCTTCCTTGCTACCCTGGCTTAATACTTTGTTGGGATTAGCAGCTTGGTTTGGTACAGACTGATGAAATTGCTGCTGCATGCACTGAGACTGGCTCTCCATTATCTGACCACACCTGATGATTTTATTTTTTAGACATATTTTATTTTATTGTGCTTTTAAAAATTTTTTATTATTTGTTAAAATATTTATTTCCCCAGTCCCCAGCTGGACCCTGCCCTGCCGGTGAGCAGTGCTGAGAGTGTGCATGACAGACAGACTTCTTTAACCCCAGACACAGCTGGTCCTTTCCCCTCCAGTAAAAACTTATAACTAATAACTGTAAACCACCACCAGTCTGCATGCCAGCCACTTTCTCACTGCTTGCTAGCCTAGTCTGAAGCCTCCAGCAGCAGAGCAGTCCACGATTGCATGTGTCTGTGTCCTGTGTATATGGGTCTATGGGAGGAAAGGACCCCTCTACCCAGGTTGTATAGGTGCAGTGAGGTGAGGGCCAACCCACAGTAGCCTCTCTCCCCCTCTCTCTCTCTCTCTCTCCACATCGCTGAGTTGGTCAAACCTGGTGGTCACAGAGGGTGGACTGTGTTCAGAGGACAGGAGTCGGAACCAGGAGAGACCAGAATGCAAGAGAAGTCACACAAGAACAACACTGAAGACCAACAGATTCCACATTGCAGCAAATCTACTCTGCTGTTGACTGTAGCAGCCAGGTAAATTAATAGATTTTAATGCCTATACCTTAAAGTTATGTTTAATGAGATCAAGCCTGTTTGGGGAAAGAAATTAGTCATTTGGGTATTTAATACTTTGGTCATGTATTAGGGGGCTGCCATTACTGGGGTTTGCTGATAGTCTTATTTTTTTGTACTAGGCAGCAGGAGAAGGTAAAATTACCTTAGCCCACAGCAGCTTGCACTAGTCTGCAGAGTCATGTCTGACTGGTGGATTTTAGTTTTCTCTCACTTTTTAATACATGTGTATCCACTGCATCAATACAAAAAGCATAAGATGTTTCCTTTTCAGAAGCAGGCAGTATAGCACATTGGTTTAAGGCTCTGAGCTGTAAATCTGAAGATCTGGGTTTGAATCCCACAGTCCCCACTTACATACTTTGTGACCCTGAGCAAGTCCCTTAACTTTCCTGCCACCACATGTACGAAAAAACACAGATCGGTCAGGATGTGAAGAATGACAGCTGTACCATCCATAGGGAGGTATGAAGAGATGGCAATGTTGAAAATGTGTAGTGGGAATATTAAAAATGCTTGCACTTCTGAGCATACGTGGAAACTACGCAACGCATGCACATAACACAGTAATTTTATGGAGTTTCATCACCAGATTTTCAACATAGGCATTCAACAACCTGTGGTCATGAACAGTGCCACTGTGATTTTGTTACTGTGTCCTGAATACTGATCTCCCACAGCAACCATGGTATTCTACGCTGGAACTGCAAAAAAAACATTTCAACCAGGATGTGAAAAATGACAGCTGTACTGTTCATAAGGAGGTGTGGGAAAATGGCAATGTTGAAAATCTGGAGTGAAAATATTACAAATGTGCAAAGTTATAAGTGTGCGTGGAAACTGCGCAACACACACGCATAACACAGTCATTTTATGGACTGTCATCACCAAATGCTCAACATAGGCATTTTAGGATCTCTGCTAATGAACAGTGTCACTGTGACTTTTGTAATGTGTCCTAAACAGTGATTTCCCACAGTGACCGTACTATTCTGTGCCGGAAGTGCAAAAACACATTTGGGCCAGGATGTGAAAAATGACAGCTGTACTGTTCATAAGGAAGTGCAGAAAAATGGCAATGTTGAAAATATGGCATGAAAATATTGCAAATGTGTGAAGTTACGAGCGTGCATGAAAAACTATGCAATGCACGCTTGTAGCACAATTAGTTTATGGACTTTTGTCACCAAATTTTCAACATAGCCATTTTAGGACCTCTGCTAATGAACAGTGTCAGTGTGATTTTCCTAATGTGTCCTGAACATGGATTTCCCACAACGACCGCACTTGTCTGCGCCAGAAGTGCAAAAACACATGTGGGCCAGGATGTGAAAAATGACAGCTGTACTGTTCATAAGGAGGTGCAGGCAAATGGCAGTGTTGGCAATCTGGAGCGAAAATATTGCAAATGTGCGAAGGTATGAGCGTGCACAGAAACTGCACAACGCACGCTCGTAACACAGTCATTTAATGAACTTTTCTCACCAATTTTCAACATAGACATTTTAGGACCTCTGCTAATGAACAGTGTCACTGTGATTTTCTTAATATGTCCCAAACATTGATTTCGCACACCAACTGTGCCATTGTGAGCCACATGCGCAGAAACACATTTTGGGCGAGATGTGAAAAAATTAAAGCTGTACTGCTCATAAGTAGGTGTGGCAAAATGGTATTGTTGAACTTCTGGACTGCAAATATAAAAAATTCACGCAATTACGAGTGTGCGTAGGAACTGCATAACACACGCTAATAAAACAGTCATTTTTAGGAATTTCTTCACCAAATTTTGAACATAGCCATTTTAAGACATCTGCCCATGAACAGTGTCACTGTGATTTTCTTAATCTGTCCCAAACATTGATTTCGCACACCGACTGTGCCACTGTGCACTACATGTGCAGAAACACATTTTAGGTGAGATGTGAAAAATAGCAGCTGTACTGATTATAAGAAGGTGTGATAAAATGGCAATGTTGAAAATCTGGAGTGCAAATGTTACAAATTTGCGAACTTACGAGCCTGCGTAGGAAATGCGAAATGCACGCTCATAAAACAGTCATTTTTAGGAATTATTTCACCAAATTTGCAACATAGGCATTTTTAGAGCCCACCTTATGAACACTGGCACTGGCATTTCATTAATCGGTCCCAAAAGGTGATTTTGCGCAGTGACTGCGAAATCACCCTTTGGGCCAGATTAACGCAATGACAGTGACAGGATTCACGAGGAGGGGTCCCAAAAAACCCATGTTGAAAATTTGATGCCAAAATTCCAAAAAATGCCTGAGATATGCAGCAAAGTTGAAAAAAAACTATTTATTACATTATACAGCTTACTGGCATTTCCTCAGTTTGCGGTCGGCTTTGAAGAGTGCAGATGTGTTCCCGGTCCACCGAAGATTGTCGTGCCAGACTCCAGAGGTAAGTATGGGGTGAGGGGGTGTGGGGAGGCAGGGTGTGCAGTGGGTGGGCGCGGGTTGGGGAGGGGGTGTGGCAGACTGCAAGGGACCGTTTTCCTTTACAGGGAAGAAAAAAAAGCAAAAAGACAATGTGGGACAGTTTTCAATTTTACAGGGGCATTTGGCATGCTGGGGTGGGCTCCCAGCATGCCAAGGGACTCTTTTTGGGAGGGCCCACTGCAGCCGACGGGGATTGGGCACTCCTGTCGGCACACAAGACAAGTGGGGGAGAAACACCATGCCGACGGGGATTGGGCACCCTGTTGGCAGGCAACAAAATTAGGGTGGGGGTTACATCATGCCAATGGGGAGTGGATTCCCCCATCGGCTGAATAAACACTTTGCGGCCACTGCCGGTGGGATTGGGGTATCCTGTCAGCCAACAAAGACGGTTTGGGGGGCACATGCTGCTGAGGGGGATTGGACACCCCTTCTGCATGGGAGGCTGCCTAATATTGTTTGTGAATGTGGCGGCAAGCTGTCCACCATGTTCACAAACAGTATTAGGCTAGCTAAACGTTCCGCCCTGCAATGACGGTCGCTCCTTCATTGCAGCACAATGACTGATGCTGCAATGATGAGGCAGCCCCTGATTGCTGCGGCGAAAATGTTACAACTTACTGCACTTTTTGGAGACCAGTGTCATCGGCACACTGTGCCTCCATTGGTCCACCGGTGCCAAGCCCCCAAATGCAGTGCCTCCCTTGGCTGTAACACTGCCAGGCCTCCACAACTCACTTCTCTCCTAAGCTGTCACATCATGTTTCGTGTGCATGTGCAAGCAAACATAAAAAGTAGTCAGGGTGGACTTTTTTTCCCCCAACATTAAAATGCAATTTGTAGCTTTTCTAACTGCTCCAGAGAACTACCAGGGGGAGTGAATGAGAGAGAGAGAGAGAGAGAGAGAGAGAGAGAGAGACAGAGAGAGACAGAGAGCTCAGCCAACCTCCTGTCTACAGTACTCTCTCCTTCCTCAACAGTACTTAAAAGTAAGGTTCTTTATTGGGCTTCCTGAAAGAATGCCACACCAAACTGTGAAAATGTTGTACCTAATTAGCTAAATACTGTATATTTTGTTTCCAATTTTGTTTACTGTATTTAAATTGTTTCTCCAACATATTAACTTTACTTTGATCACCAGCTTGTCCACTTAATAAAAATATTTATTTTTAGACTTGAGCCATAAATTAAACAGTTCATCAGCAAAATGATTGTCTTTCTGGTGGCACATAGAAAGAATGTGCACATGCAAGACTTTAATACATTAAAAGCGAATTTTGCCTGATTACTGTACTGAATTAGAACTCACTGACATTTTACCGATGATGTTTTTCTTGGTCTGTTCCTATAGGCATGTGCACTTTCTTTCTATTTGCTATTGGAGAGACAATCATTTTGTGAAGGAACTGTTTCATTTATGGCTCAAGTCTAAAAATAAATATTTTTACTAAGTGAACAACCTGATCAATGCGAAATGTACATGGTGGAGAAAGAATTTAATGAAATACAATTAACAATAAAACTAGTGGTTTATATAGTTTATAGTGGCCTCTTTGCAGATGATACAGAGATCTGTAACAGAGTTGATACACAAGGGGGGGTAGAAAGGATGAGAAGGGACTTGGCAAGGTTGGAGGAATGGTCAGATATATGGCAACTTAGATTCAGTGCAAAGAAGTGCAAAGTAATGCACCTGGGAAACAAAAACCCAGGAGAAGAGTACACAATAGCAGGGGAGGTACTAACAACAACAAAAATGGAACAGGACTTGGGGTAGTCATATCAGATGACCTAAAGGTGGGTAAGCAATGTGAGAAGTCAATAAGGAGAGCCAGGGGGATACTGGGATGCATAGGAAGGGGCATCACAAGTAGAAAAAGGGAAGTGGTTATCCCTCTGTACAGACAGTTGGTGAGACCCCATCTGGAGTACTGTGTGCAGTTTTGGAGACCTCGTCTACGCAAGGACATAGACAGGATGGAAGCAGTCCAGAGGAGGGCAACTAAAATGGTGCAGGGTCTGCATCAGAAATCATATGAAGAGAGACTGAGAGAGCTTAATATGTATACCCTTGATGAAAGGAGGGACAGGGGGACATGATAGAAATGTTCAAGTACCTCAAGGGAATCAACAAAGTCCAGGAGGGTAGCATCTTTCAGAAAAAGAGATGTGTAAGAACAAGGGGACACAATTTAAAGATAGTGGGGACAGCTCAGGGGTAATGTGAGGAAATCTTTTTTCATGGAGAGAGTGGTGGATGCGTGGAACTGCCTTCCTGGGGAGGTTGTTGGGGCTAAAACAGTGGAGGAATTCAAACATGCATGGGACAGACACAAGGCAATTGTAGTGGGGGGTGGCAGGAAGTAGGCTGTTGGTTAACTAGAATCTGCAGCTTATCCAGTAGGTAGGGAAATGGGCAGAATGGGTGGGCCAAGTGGTCCTTATCTGCAGTCAAAGTCTGTGTTTCTATGTTTCTATATGTTACACCAACGGAGAATTACTACAGGTTAAAAATAATTTGGCCAATTTCCTTAGCAGTGGTATAGACAACTCTTGTTCAAACAAAAAAATACAAAATCGCACATGCCCACACAATGCAAAGCATCATGGGCTGCATATGCAAATCACCACAGAATGTTATGCTGGTCCAACTTTAAGCAGAATTGCATGGTGCCGAAAGGCCTCTCACACAGTTTGCAAAGGGTGCTAACAGAAGACATAGACACGTGTTTCGTCCTACCAGGACTCATCAGTATGCCTCGTCTGCTTGACACCCCAGTGGAATGGACCAGCTACCCTAAGACAGTGTGCCTTGGATATGTTGTGGTGAACCCATTAAAACAAAAAACACTTAAAAGACAAAAGAACCTCTGTGCCAAACACTGAGGCAAGGGTTACCCAAAGGGCATTTGGCTGGAAGCCAATCTCAAGAAAATACAAAATACTACATGCCCACACAATGCAAAGCATCATGGGCTGCATATGAAATCACCACAGAATGTTATGCTGGTCCAACTTTAAGCAGAATTGCATGGTGCAGGCACCATGCAATTCTGCTAAGAGTGGACCACATTCTTGTTCATTGAGTGATGTAACCATAATGCCGTGTCTTGACTATGTTACGAACAACTTCAATAAACTGCTAGTAACCTGCCTCATGTTCTTGCCTGAAAGCTCTTTAAGTATTTCTTCATTCAAACAGTTTGGCATACCTCTAAAACACCCTTAATTATAAATTACAATGCCCAGGGAATCACTGTCACAAAATCCAAAGTAGCCGGCCCTTGGCACGTTGAGTTCCGCTTGTGATAGCCAGCGACCTGCGGAATGAGCCCGGGAATCTGGAGGGCCGGCCGGGAGGAGGGCTTGAGCGTCCTAGGGACTGCCTGCCCCTCTCCCGGGGAGGGGAACCAGAGCCTGGCTCTTGACTAACCTTGGGTGGAGACCCAAGGTGTAGCAAGGCCGATGGCAGAGAAAGAAGGGGGGGTGACATGCCAGATGTCGGCGCTCAGTGCTTTGATGTCAGGGGACATGGCACCTCACGAGAAAGAACACCAGAAAAAGCACCTTGCGGTCTCCCGCTAGACGGAGCACTAGGCCCCGACCCTCAATGCCCCTGCCTGCCCAGAGACAGCATCCTGATGAAAATTTCGTAGTCTCGGGGTGTATAGAGCCCCCACCCTGTACCCCGCCTGGGGGGTAAACCAAGGCTCTGTGGGGGATGGACTGCTCTGGTCTACAGGCAGGTAAGCGAGGGCTGAAAAGGCCGTAAAAAGTGACTCCCAAAGAGAGGGGGACTGCAGGGGAGAGGGGGAGTAAAAAAAAAAACAAAATCCAAAGGGACAAGTGTCAGCATTTTTGTCCCTGTGCTGATGTTTAATAACCTTCCTGTGATATAGCTCTGCTACCCAGGTTCCCTTCTTTCATCTCTTATGTGCAACCCAGCCCAGCAGAATAGGGAAAGATTAAAAATGGGCATGCTTATATTTTTTTTGTATTTGAAAGGAAGTTGTGGTTCCCTTTCTTTCAGTTTAATTCATACAACACTCAGAACAAGCTACCCAGCAGCTCACTTTGCTTATATATTTATTCTTCAGCCATGTTTACACTGCCGACTTTGCAGAGCATCAAACCATGCACACCAGCTGATGCCTTGCAAAGCTAGCAGTGTAAACACTGTCTGTAGCGCACTATGTGCCCATTAGATCATTTTTCAGATCTGAGTCAGTTGTGGGATCAGTAGCAGAGTGAGCACATTAAATGACAGTGTGAATACTTTGCTGCATTCGCTCCACTATAAAGGCCATTATTTTTCATCAAAAATGGTGACTCCACAGCCCCTTCTCACAGTGACCTGCAGCACTGTGAGGGAGGGCTATGTGAATGGAAATGGAGCGGGTGCATTGGGAAGGGAGCAGAATGGAGCAGCGCACATGGGACAGCACTGCCGCCATGTAAATACAGCTTTAAACACATTACAATAACTGCTCCCTTACAGCATAAAGCAGTCAACTATCTAGTCTAGAATTTGTCAACTTTCTGGGTTCTGAAGGTAACAATTTGCAGCTGCTTCACAGCCCTCTGCCAATCCCAAAACAATAAAACTCCCTAGGTCTACAACTTGTTAACACGTCTGCATTGATCTATCTTTATTGACTGCAAGATCTTTTATTTCTCTCTCTCTTTCTCCCCCCACCTCCATAGCTGGAATAACCATTAGACATAAAGGCAGTTGCCCAAGGTCTTAAGAATGAAAGGATCTTTCAGAGTAAGTTGATTAGTTAGTTATTCAATCAATTTATCAATCAATCTTTATTTGTAGAGTAGTGCTATTCCAGAAGACCGTAGCGCTAGTACAAAAACAGAAAAAAAAAGGTTCATGATAAAAACAACTGCTTTCTGAAGTGGAACAATAAGAAATAAGAACATAAAACACATATGAATACACACAGTGCTGGACTTTAGTTTACAGTATATTACTTGTTCTACTCGATGATGCACACAGACATGCAAAGGGCAGCACTGCATGGGTGTGTGGCATGTTGAAGGTGAAGTGCTTTGACTAAACTGTTACAGCTTTAAAATATTGTTGGAGCACATAAATCTCACTGGTGTTCAAGTTCAAGTTTATTGCAGCAATAACTCCACTGAGCAAACTCATTCACAAGGAGGTCCTGGGACATATCTTGGGAACATATACAAAGCAGCAATATAGTAAACATACATTCTTGATAAAAAGTATTAATAATGGATACAAATGTGCAAAACTGTGCAAGAAGTGTACATATACAAAGTAGCAAGCTAGAGTACACACACATACATACATACATGATACAAAGTAATATTGATGTATGTCTTCAAAAAGGAGGCAGTATTCAAACAGCTGACAAGCTTCCAATGGGTTTGCAAAGCGAGTATCAGACTGGGGCGAACACCTCTCAGGTCACCCAAAGCCAATTAAAGTTCCCTAATACAATATTATGCCTTCACACTAATAATATTATATTAGAGGACTACAATTTTCTTGGGATGAGTAGAGAGGTGATTGTCCTGGAGTGATACCTGCTCGGCAGACCCACTGGAAACTTGTGAGCTGTTTGAAAACTGTCTCCTTTTGTACCATAGAAAGGAAGGCATACACCAGAGAAATGTATATGTGCTAACAACATTTGAAAACTGTGTGAAGTTATCTCACAATGGCGATTTCAAACTGCCAGTAAAAACAGACTACTACTTTAAACCTGTCTGCTGAAAAAAGCTCCTTTTGATTTATGGATGTCATCAATCAACTAAACTAGTAACATTTAGATACTACAATGACATAAATGGATGCCATGACTGCTAACTGCAGTATGTAAGGCAAACAAATAAACTTGTCAGGTTAATTTAACAAAAATGAAAAAAAAGCAATAAAAAAACACATAAGAAAATCTACTATGCTAAATCCAATGATTTTGTATTAGTAACCCCCCCCCCCCAAATTGGCAACGCAGAAATAATTGCAAACACGTTGACACCATGGCTTATTGTGATGTGTGCAGGCTGAACAAGTATAAGGTGCTACACAGATATAATTGTTACCGAGCATTACCTCTCATTTAACAACTCAGGAATTCAAGACATTGAGTATATAGCATGCTCACTGACTACCAAAAGAGCACACTTGTCTCCTAGGGACACCTCTGCATCTCACAACCAGCATCATTTACATCAGTCTGGTTGTGAGAAAGATTATACTTTTGTTTCTTTTATGAATAAAATTACTTTTTTTCCTTTTATAAATAAAATTACCACCTAGAGAGCCCCTTCAGCTCCTTAAGATTCCACTGGAACCAAGTTTCAGTCTTCTTCTCCCATCATTTCTTTGTTTGTATTTTTTATAATAGCCTGCACTCTCAGCCAGCAAAGAAACACAGCTCTTCATCTCCTGACAGTATCATTTGCATGCCTCATTGGTAGAATGGCTGATCTGTGTGTGTATGCATGTATATATATATCAATATCAGCCTACTCTTTAGCAAGCAAAGGAGCACACCTTGCTCCTGGGGACACTTAACTATCCCAAACCACTGACTGTCATCATTTATATCAATTCAGTCAGAAGAAAGGTGCTACTTCTTTTTATCATTTAATCAAAAAAAAAGAGGAAAGACCTAATATTTTGAAACAGATTTCAGAAAAATGATTCTGCACTTACTTTGAGACACATTTTTGCGGCTCTCTTTATAATCAAAGCTGCTGATGTTGCAGTTAAAACTTTGAAAACACTGATAATTTGGTACAATTCAGTTTACATTTTAAATATATTCTATAGATTTTTCCTAGTTATCTTTTATTACAGAGGAAATTTGCATGAATATATGATCATTATCTTTTACAGTTCATCTGCCTCTATAGTTTACTCCCTACTTCAAGTCATAATAGTCAGTATCAGTGGCTCAGCAGCTCAGCAGGTAGCACACTTGCCTCTGAGGCTGGGAGATCAGAAGGCTGTCGGTTCTATCCCCACACCAAGCACTTGGGTTAATATCCCAACACTGCAGTGCAGCATGAGGGGGTACTGCACTCCTGAGGTGCTGTCTCTTAGATGAGATGTTAAACCAAAGTCCCATCTTCCTGTTCAAGTGGATGTTAAAGGTCCCATGGCACTTTTCAAAAACAGTCCTGATCTGCCTGACACCAGCATATTGCTTAAATATAACTTACCTCATGGACAAAAAAAAACATTTCTCTATAAAACTGAGCAAATAATCCCAAGACTGAACATATGCCAACCATTACTTTTTCAAGCACTGCCACCTACTGTACCTGTTAAACCTATATTACTTACCAATACTTCCACTGAAATCTACACCTCCATATCTTTTCCTAATAATGTGTCTGCCTTCCTTAGAATAGAAAATAAAACAAATCTTACTAGTTAAAAATCATTGTGCTGTTTCTCCATGTCTTCTTCACAATTCCACACAAACTCAGTAACTTCATTATGCAGTCTTGGTGGATCCGACCAGAATTTGTTAACATTGACCAGAAGGTCAATTTTCCCAGTCCATAATTAATTGGGTTTCTGGTTGGCTGTCCAACAGGCAACAGCAATTTAAAAGAAATTGCTCACTCTCCGAAGTTCAGAGTGTGACTAGTGGAGTCCCGCAGGGTTCAGTTCTTGGACCAACTTTGTTTAATATTTTTATCAGTGACCTGCAGGTTAGTTCAGACAATCTTCTTTCAAAATTTGCTGACAACACTAAGCTAGGAGGGTCTGTATTAACATCATTAAATAGGACAGCCATTAGCAATAATTTAAAAACTATTGAAGAATGGGCAGACTCTAATAGGATGTTACTTAATCCGGATAAGTGTCATGTATTACACCTTGGTAGGAAAAATCCCAAACAGATTTCGTTTTTTAAATAATATCCCCCTTCATGTGTTACTAGTAGAGCGGGATCTTGGAATCCTTGTCAACAATAAATTGTCCTCTACCGACCATTACACTAGGGTAGCCAAAATATCTAATGCATTGCTTACTCGAATTAAACGATCCTTTGTCTCTAGGACTCAGAAATGTATTATTCCCTTGTATAGAGCTCATGTAACGCCACATTCTGACTACGGTTTTCCATTTTGGAGCCCTTATTTAATTCAGAACAGGGACAGAATAGAAAGAATTCAGATGAGCGCTACCAAAATGTTTCCACATTTGTCCAAAATGGATTATTGTAGTAGACTTCAGGAAACCAGGTTACACTCACTTCAATCAAGACGAATCAGAGGTGACCTGCTTCTTTTATATAAAATTCAGAACTCTCAGGACCTAATGAACTAATGTGGTCTAAACTTCTCTAGTAGAAGGATTACCCCCACGGCTCCACAATAAACAAATTGATGTGGCTAAATCTAAAACAAATTAAAGGTTAAATTATTTTACGGTAAGAACCCCCAGACTTTGGAATGCGCTTCCTCAAGATCTGGTAGAAAGTAACTCAATTTCTTCCTTTAAAAAAGGTTTGGATTTTTGGATGGAGTCTAATAGCTCCAGGGTATAACTTTTCCCAGCATGATGGTGGGGGACAATCTCGATGGGCTATAGCCTTCTTTTGTCCTTTAAAACCAAGTAAACCAAGTAAGGAGGTTGTCAGAGAACCAGTTGTGGGCTGCGGTGTAGTTTTGTGAGAGGGCTGCACAGATGAAGGTAGGAGACTTTCTGATGGAGAAAAGCATGATGTCGTCGGCATAAAGGATTGAGTTACACTTGAGACTATCCACTGGAAGGGAGTTAATGAATAAGGAGAAAAGGAGGGGTCTCAGGATAGAGCCTTGGGGGACCCCAGTATAGACAAGCAGGGTGGGCGAGCGGGCCGGGCCAGTGCACACAAACTGAGAGAGCCCTGTAAGGTAGCTTCCAAACCAGGTGGTGGGCAACCAAGGTGATGCAATTTGGAGAGGAGGCACAAGTGACTGACCAGGCTGAAGGCTTTGGAGAGGTCAACAAAGACTGTGCCAGTTGTATTTCCACAGTCCATGTTTGTGAGGATGTGGTCAGTTAGGAATGTGAGACAGTGGTGGTGGAGTGATTCTTGTGGAAGCCGTGTTGTTGGCTACATTTTATTTATTTGTTGATTGATTTATTGAATTCTGTTGACCCAATCAGCCCACTAGGCCTAGAAGTCCCTTTTTCAGGAGTGACTTGGGGGGGGGATATAGATGGTAAGCAACTGCAATTGAACCAGATTAAGCTGTTGGTGGTATTTTTAGTGAATGTTTGAAATTTGGCCAGGACACCGGGGAAATTCCCCTACTCTTTTCATTAGAGGGCGCTGCACTTTCATTGAGAGTTGGCAGTGTGCTGGTGGACATCTGAGAGAGAGGACATGTGGGAGGCTGAGGTGCCGATTACCTCCTCAGCTTCCATCTGACAGTGTGGTCAGTATGGTGTTGGAGCAAGAAAACAACTCGAGTATTACTGGAATGGATTGTGTACCTGTAGCTGTTACTGCTTCCCGCAGTCATCTTCCGGTGGCAACTGAAGGAAGTCCTGCTCACGATGCTGCAGCAATCGAACTGCAGCTTGCTGATATGGAATGGCAGTTCCTGGTTGCAAGGAACCATCTGCTGCAGGAGCTAGGACAGCAACAGGATGATTTTCCTAGTGCACAGGAATGGGAAGTAGCACGGCCCCCTGCTGTGCATGACTGTACTGAGAAGACGCCATCTGGCACAGATTCTACACCCATGGATTCCTCCGACTTGTTACCTTGTATGTCTCCACTGAGTGCTGAACACAGGATGGATTTGAGTCAGTCTTCCTCGTCTACCGATAGCTTGGTACAGCCCTCAATACCTTCTGCAGAGTTGGCTGTGACTATTTCACCTGACCCAGGCTTGCATAGCTCTAAAGATATATTTAAGGGTTCAAATGTGGGGCTCTTTACCATTGGACTGCCGCCGAAAGAAAAGAGGGGTAGTACTGGGAGTTCTGTGGGCCTAGGCCACGACAATAAAGGTCAGAAATCCCTGACGACTATATTGGCTACTTCCTCTTCTGGTCTCTCCTCACTGGCACTGGACTTTTCGACTAAGGAGGCTGAGGCCCCTGCCACATGGGTTGCATCAGCATTGGAAGCAGCAGGGTGGGTTAAGTCTTCGGATGGTAAGCATTGGGATGCAAATATCAGTAATCTGTATGGTGTGAGGCAACAAGTACAACCCTCCTTAATGCTCCCTGGTAGTGTTACAGAATCCCTTATAACGACAGGACAGAATTCCCCAACAGATGAGGTTCAGATATCTCCTAATTCTGACCAAAATTTACTGTTACAAGATATTAGAAGGTCAGAGGGTGAGGATGCACTGCATAATGAAGTACCCCCCTTCCTTTGGTCAGCAGGCTCGAGTTGAGCAACAATCACTTACTGGTATTGGTTCCTCCTCCACAACTTCTGCTCAACAGACTTCTTCTTCAATATGGCATGATAGGGTGAATGAACAATTGTTTCCTGCTACCTTGGGATTATTATCCAAGCCTGCTGCCAGAAGGAATGCAGTTTGATTAAAATTTAGGGGGCCTATGGAGGACATCCCTAACAGACATTTTGTAGGACGTGAACTTTTGAAGGGTAGCATGAAATTTTACGCATATGAAATATATGCTTTAATATATATGCCGGGGACACTGTTTTTGATGTACGCTTTAAGCACCCTGCTGGACTAGAAAGATTTTGGAAGCAATTTCAGGCACTTAAAAACACTCCTTTATGGAAACCGTTTCTGGCTATTCCCCTGATGAAACCTGTTTCAAAGAAAATTGCTGTTTTGTTTTGTAACAAGGGGGTTAATGTTGCTGACATTACTTACTGATTGCAACAACATTGTACTGTAAAAGGACAACCTGAACTTATACATGATGATGAGCACCTCTGGACAGGGGGTTGGCGTTATTTGATAGATTTACATCTTGAAAATGGCATTACTAAATATTTACCTAACTGTTTTTTGGGGGGATGTGATAGGGGAGTATTATTTTATCCAGGTCAGCCAAGAGCTTGTTATAAATGTGGAGCCCTAGGTCATTTAAGTAATGTATGCAACCAACAAAAATGTGGTCTTTGTGGGGATTTGGGTCATGTTGGAGCTCATTGTAGAAGATCTATGAAATGTAACCTCTGTGATGAGCAAGGGCATACATTTCAGTCATGTTCTTGGGCCTCACATAATCAACCTTATCCCACTCTCCGTGCAGAACAGTATGTATATGTGGCTAATGCCCAGAAATAAAAACAAAAACTGCAGGACTCGCTCCTACAATCTAATACTTTTAACCCAGACTCTCAGCCACAGCATCTTCAGCTATGCCTTTAGAAGGACAGAAGGAGGTCCAGGGTGTGATGGGCACTTCCCAACTAGCCCCTCTCAAACCTACTACTACAGGGGTGGATACTACAAGTATTCCTGCCTCCTCGGAAACTCTTAATTCCTCTGATCTGGTTGTATCACCTTCTGAGAATACCGATCCCAGTGATTCAATGATACACCAGACCTGCACAATTAAGGAGGGTATGGAAGTCTCTTGCATGCCCCCCCCCCCGGGAGTGCAGAAGCATGTTCCTTTTTAAAGGATAATTCGATCGAAAATCAATAAATCTGGTTCAGCTTGAGGACAACTGCCTAATGAACCTGATTTAGTCCTTGTCCAGAATTATTTTGCCCCTTTACTAGACCAAGACGGTGATGAGGATGGTATGGATTCCGATATTTCCTTGGTTACTTCCTCACACACAGAATCTACTCCTGATGTAGGGAACAAGGATAAGCCTAAACCAAAAAAGTGGAAAAAAAGAAAGTAAAGGTGTTTTCAGTATTAACTAATTGATTACCTTTTTTTCTGCTTTTCTTTTTTATGGCGGAAGATATCTCCTTTCTCACTGTTAATGTTAACGGTATTAAATCTAAGGGAAAGAGACTAGTTACTTTTGCCAGCTTGAGAGAAAGTAACAGTAATGTCATATTTTTACAAGATACTAGAATACATTCATTACGGGACTTAAGGGAAGCAGAAAAAGACTGGAGGTGGGGTGCTTCCTTTTGGTCATTGGGTGAAGATGTTTGTGATGGTCTGGGTGTCTTGTTTTATAATATTACTGCTCAAGTCTTACAGGTCTTGGATATCTTTCCTGGCCGAGTCATGCTAGTGGATGTGGTAATTTCTCATTGTGTATACCACCTTATTAATATCTACGCTCCACAGTTGAAAGCAGACAGATCGATGCTTTTTCAAAGCACTGTCCCTTATTTGCACACATCCAAATTTGTATTTTGGGGAGGTGACTTTAATTGTGGTTTTGCCCCCAGAAACTGGGGAAGGAAATCACAGAAGATTTACTGTGAATCTAATTCCCTATTGAACATATTAAAAAATAATAATTTGATTGATGTGTATGACTTGCTAAGTTCAACCTCAGTACATACTTTTTTTAAGGGATCTTTATCATCTCGTATAGATTTTTGGTTTTTATCTGAAAAGGTCACTTGTTAAAGGGATATGGTGTTGCCATTAGAGACTACTGACCATGTGGTAGTTAAGATTTTGACTGGCCCCTATCAAAGGGCAATTGAGGCAGTATAGCTCAGTGGTCTAAGGCTCTGAGCTGCAAATTTGGTGACATCCAGCAGACCAGACCTGGGTTTGAATCCCACAGCTTCCACTTGCATACTGTGTGACCCTGAGCAAGTCACTTAACCTCCTTGTGCTCCCAGGTCACTCCTGTAAAAAAGCTTTCAGCTTAGTGTGCTATACCTGGTTAAACAACTAAATAAATAAAGACTCCAGATGGGACGTGCCTACTGGAAGCTGAATGTGACCTTATTGCAAGATAGCATCACTCACTCTCAGATCCACTTCTTTTTTTTTGGCATGTTCTTGCTCTTTGTTTTTTATATGACAGTCCTATAGATTGGTGGGAAGATACTAAACGCAATTTGACATTTTTATTTATACAACTTTCTAAGACTAAGGCCAGGAATGCTTATCTAACAAATTTGGGATACAGGGCCCAATATTTAAAACTGCTAGCTCAGGTCACCTCCTCATCCGGTGCTGCGTGCCAACAATTTCAGATTATTAAGAAAAAGATGATTAACTTCCTTACGGAAAGGGAGAAGAGATATATGTATCAACAGAAATATTTGGTTACTGGCACATGGAAGCAGGTCAATCTGTATGACATTTCCACGCAAGAACCTCATAGGTTTGGTATAACTGCATTATTGGATTCAGATGGGATGCTTGTACAAGATGTTAGAGGTTTATGTCGTGTTGTACAGAATTATGTAAAGGTTACATTTCATAAACCTGCCTTTGAGTTTTCCCCATCGTTTTTAAAACAAATAGTTGTTCCTTCATTGTTGTCTTCAGAAACTGAGGGTGTGATGGCTCCTATTACTGCTGAAGAAATTAAGCTGGCTATTAGTAAATTATCGGTCCATACAACGCCAGGTATAGATGACATCCCTAACTAATTTTATAAATCCTACACAGATGTATTACTTCCATGGCTGCATTCTGTGTATGCAGCTATTTGGTTAGAAAATAGGCTGGCACCTAGTATGTACAATGGAATTATGATTTTTTTTGTATAAAAAGGGAGATCCTAAAATTTTGCAAAACTGGAGGCCATTGAGTCTGCTAACTTCTGATTACAAGATTTTGGCTAATATTTTATCACAACGACTTTCCAAAGTTGCTAATAAGTTATTAATTTCCACACAAACTTGTACCGTCCCTGGTAGAAATATTACTCATAATCTTATATACCTTAGAAAACTTTCAGACCAAGGATTACAGCATAAATTGTCTGGTTATCTTTTATCATTAGATCAAGAAAAAGCATTTGATGCAATACGTCATGAACACATCTGGGCAGTATTACATCATTATGGCATCCCAGATTTGTTCCTTGAGTTACTGAACACATTATATGCAGCGGCACAGGTTACCCCTCTTACTAATGGTCACTTGGGCTTTCCTGTTCCGCTCCAGGTTGGAGTTCGATAGGGATGTCCTTTGAATCCTTTACTATTTGTGTTTGGTTTGGATCACTTATTACGCCTGATTGAAACTGATGTTAACATTTCGGCTATTGTAACTTTAGAAGGATTTACTTTTCAGAAAGTCTTATCATATGCAGATGACTGTACGTTTTCTGTAGCAGATTTAGACTCTGGCAGGAGAATCCTTATGACTCTGCAGACTTTACAGAATAGTACAAGCATTAGGATTAATTATAATAAAAGTAGCTTATTGGTGTAGGGTATGGCTTCACAGATATATTCTCATTATCCCTGTAGTTACTGGTAATCTGAAATTGCTTGGTATTTATTACGGTTCTCAAGAGGCCTTACAATTAAATTGGGATATGGTTTATGATGTAGCTCACCAAAAAGTGATGAAATGGCAGACCTGGAAGATGACAAGGAAGAAACAGGTATTTCTCCTTAAATCATACATAGCTCCAATATTTCTGTACGTCTCGCACATTTTTCCCTTACCATATAGTATGCATGTGAAAATCATGAGTCTTTTCTTTCAGCAGCTTTGGGACAGTTGACTGAACTCTGTGAAGAGAGCACATACTTACAGACCTTGGAAGTCTGGTGGACTTGGTATGATACAATCTTTTGTTTACTTTTTTGGTAATTTCTTTTATAGTTCTATTAGACCTACGTTATTAGATACTGATGAACTGGGTCATTTGTGCATGTCATTGTGAGGTCAACCCTTCTTAACTGCTTGGGGAAGGGGTAAATGGCACTCTTCAGAAAAGCAACTTCCTCTTTATGTGAGATATACTTTAAAATACATCAGAATGTGGAAAGTTGAACTTAGTTTGTTCATTTCCCCTGAGAAGAAACCTTTCTATACTTCTATTGTGACTTCTTGTTATTTCGAATAACCTTTATTTCAGGTTTCTGAGGCTATCGACACTGATTTATTATTGGCAAGCATAATAGAAACTAGAATCCCTAATAAAATGTGGGATATGATTTGGCTCTGTGCACATCAAAAACTTAATGTAAAAAAACAGTCATAAGCATAAACAGTCAGTTGAAAGACTATGTCAAGAGAAGACCTGCCAGGGACAATTTTAAACCATTCAACATTTATTTTTTGAATGTATACATACGTGGAATTTTTGGCATGCATTGGCACGCTGGTGGGGAGAACCTTTATTTTGTCAGATGAATTATGATATTTTAGTTTTAGGTCAGATCTCAATATTATGGAACAAATGGCATAGAAGTACTGTTTTTGTGATTTTGTCGAGTATTAAATGGCATATCTGGCAAGCCAGGTGTTTGAGAGTTCTTCCAAATAAGGTGATACAAAGGCAAGATTTTTTTTCAAATCCAAGATGAATTGGAAAACTCTATGAATATGAACTTCGAACTTTGGGATCTCATGTAGGTACTTCTTTATGACATGGTATTGGCTGGGTGGGATAGTATGTTTTGTTTTTCTTCTTTTTTGCAATATGTACTGTACGAAGTTGGATTTAAGTTGTATACTGAATGTTTTATGGGTTTTTTTCTGTATTCTGTTTTTGGTTCCTAATAAAAATTTCCCCTACTCTTTTTCGATAAGTGCCATGGGATCTTTAGGATCCACCTGAACTACCACCAATTCAGGCAGATGGGACCTCAGTTTAATGTCTCATCTGAATGACGGCACCTCAGAAGTGCAGCACCCCCCTCATGCTGCACTACAGTGTCAGTATTGGGATATTAACCAGATGTGGGAACTGAACCCACAGCCCTCTGATCTCCTAGCCTCAGAGGTGAGTGTGCTACCTACTGAGCCACTGACACTAGTAGGTCATATTTACTTATGCAGTCAGCACATTGGTGGTGGACGTCTTTTTCCAGTAGCTTGCTTAGGTGAGAAAGGATAGAGATCGGGTGACAGTTGTCCATGGATTGTGGGTCCCCGACTTTAAGAATGGGAATGACCTTTGCAGTTTTCCATATATCAGGCATGGAGCAAGTGGTCAGGGTGAGGATGAAAATGAACATTAGGGGGCGACAATGGCAGGGGAGCCAAGTCTATGGAAGACAGGGGATAATCTATCTGCTCCAGGGGAGCCATGGTTTGGGATGCTCTTTAGGAGTTTAGCTATGTCAGGGTGTGAGAGTATTTTGAAGAAAAAGGGGGGAGGTGGAGAGGTAGGCCCAGCAGGTGATGTCGTGGGGGCGTGCAGGGGGACAGGGTTTTTTCAGGTCATTTGGGAGTTTGCTCGGGTACATAGTGAGGTCAGAGAATGTGTCATTGATGGCCTTGGCCACTTCTTGGGGATCGGTAATGAGGCCAGCAGTAGTGTGTAGCTGTGGGACAGGCTTACTGGAGGGGGGGCTTAGTAGTGAGCCAATGGATGCTCAGAATTGTTTAGGGTCCCTGAGGTTAGTTTGCTGGAAATTGCGAAAATGTGTCTGTCTGAAAGCTTTAGCCAGATGTTTGCAAAGGTTCCTCCAATGCCTGTAATCATTCTGTAGGGTAGGGGATGGGGTTGCTTTATAGGCTAACCAGGCATGGTCTCAGTCTTTCATGAGGGTAAGGAGGTCTTTAGAGACCCATCGAGAGTAGCCACCCCTCACCCTTCTGGTGGTGACTGGAAAATGCTTGTCCTATAGAGTCAAGAGAGCTTGAGTGAGTATGGATGCTGCCTGGGTCACATTTGATTCTGAGAAAATGGCAGACCAGTCCTGTGCCTGTGCCTCAGAGAGAAGGATGGGAGTGTTTGGGCTTCTGAAATTATGGAAAGACAGGTATTAGGGTGAGGGGCTATTTAAGTCTGGATGACCAGAGAAGGTGCATAGGGGAATGATTGCTAATGGAGTCCGCCATGGTACCAGCATGCAGGACACAGTCCTCCCGGTTAGTTACAATCCAATCCAGGAGTGTCTGTGTGCACTTGTGAGGGTTCTGCCTTGTGGGAAGGTTAATAGTTTGGGCCAGGTTGTACTGTTTTAGGAGGGAGGCATAGTCAGGCTGGTGGGAACAGAGCCAGTTTAGACTGACATCACCCAAGAAAATTGAGTCTTTGTGTGGGGATCTGGAGCCCAGACCAGAAAGGAAGCTATTTAGACCCCCGGCTCTGGCTGTAGGGGAATTGTAGCAGCACCCAATGTAGAGTTTTTAGCTAGTTCCCAGGGTGAGTTTGATGAGGAGCCATTCACTGGGAGTGGTTGGGTCAGCATGGAGAACTATGTTGGCTGATAGGGGTTCTTTGATGAACAGAGCTACTCCACTCCCCTTTTTTATTGCCAGGTCTAGCCAGGTGGTGGGAGGAGTATCCAGGTAGTTGGCAGTAATGTGAGGTTTTAGCTATGTCTTGGAGAGTCCCAGTAAGTGGGGTTTGTATAGTTCAACCCATGCTTCCAGGTCCTGGTATTTGGAGGGGAGACTGCATACGTTTATATGGGTGATTTTTAGTCCTGAGGCATTTGTCCAGGTGCTGTCCGAGGGGGCTATGTGGGAATTAGGAGGCTGGGGTTGCTCTCAATGTCTCCTGCATGGAGTAGGAGGGATAGGAATGGGATGCAGGTGCAGGAGGGAATGGCAATAGAGCAGAATATGAAGGCCAGGTAGTGACCAAGTAAGTGACGTTCTGTGTTTAAGAGGAAGGAGAGGGTGACATGACCTGGGTAGGAGACTTCCCATGAATGGAGGAGTGTAGGGTGTACCGGGGGGGAGTGGGATTCCGACAGGCAGGCAAGGTACATTTGGTCCTGGGCCAGTGCTGAGGCACATACATCCGTCAGCACCAGTCACATGCAAGGGAGATCACAAACAATGTGAGCTAGGGCAGGTTCATGGTGACAGCAGATGTTGGTAGACAGAAGGTGAAAAATCTGGAGTCCAAAATGCAGGTCTAGGACAGTTTTGAGTGAGCAGTGCTGGGTGAGAACAGCAGACAAGTGAGGAAGCTTTAAGAGAAAGAGGATGATCAACAAAGGGGGTTGGGAGACAGATAGCTTTAAGCTCCAGAGCTCTGGTACTGGGAGCCAATGGGGGCAGGATAGGGTAGGGTAGGGAGGAGCTTAAGTGTATTTAAAGGTGGCCTGGGAGGGGGAGGGGGGTGGTTGAAAAATTTGGCCAGCAGAAGCAGCAGCCATGGAGGCCGGGGCCATGTATAGGCCATACCTGATACTTGTTTCTAGGGGGCCAGTGGCAGCAGGCTCCTTAGTGCAGAGAGAGGCAGTGAGTGGTGTCCAGGCATGTAGGAGGTGAACCGTGGATGGTGGTAGGTAACCCAGTGGGCTACAAGGACGCCTGTTGAAAGAGGGACAGGACAGGGATTAGTAGCACTCCAAAATGGTGGGTGTGAATATAAAATTAGGATTTAGAAGCATATAAACATAGAAATTGATGGCACAAGAGGACCGTAAGATCCAATTTAGTCTGCCCAATATGGGTAAGTACCCCCCCAATCCAGTCTGTGAAATGATACCTTTGTGCCTGTCTGTTTTTGCATCCATTTATTATTTTGACATCCACCACTTCCTGGGGCAGGCAATTCCATGGGTCAACCACCCTCTCAGTGAAGAAGAACCTCCTAACATTGCTCCTGAATTGCCCATCCTTGAGCCTCATATTGTGTCCTCTAGTTCTGATGCTTTTCTTTTCCTGAAGAATCTCCTGCACCCCTACCTTATTTATACCCTTGATATACTTGAATGCTTCAATCATGTCCCTCCTCTCCCTCCTCTGCTCCAAGGACTACATGTTGAGCTCCCTCAACCTATCCTCATATGCCATTTGATGCAGACCCTGAATAATGTTTGTGGCTCTCCTTTGCACCATCTCAATCCTACTGATGTCTTTCCTAAGGTGCAGCCTCCAGAACTGTATGCAGTACTCCTGGTGGGGGTGCACCAGTGCCCTATAAAGTGGCAGCACCACTTCCCTTCTGTGATTCATGATTCCCCTCCCTATGCAGCCCAGCATGCCACTGGCCTTTAGTACCACCTTTTTGCACTGCTTCCTCACCTTTAAGTCATCTGATATGACTCTTAGGTCTTTCTCCTGGTTGGTGCATGCCAGCCGGGCCCCACCCAAGTACTATCCCATCTTGGGGTTTCCCTTGCCTAAGTGCAAGACCTTGCACTTTTTGGCATTGAACTTCAATTGCCAGGCATCTGACCACTCCTCAAGTTTCCTCAGGTCTGATTCCATGCTCTTGACTCCTTCTGGGGTGTCCTCTGTATTGCAGATCTTGGTGTCATCTGCAAACAGACACACCTTCCCTTCCAATCCATTACCGATGTTGGCTATGAACACATTGAAAAGTAGGGGCCCCAGCAACAACCCATGAGGTACTCCACTAGTCACTTACCTCTCCATCAATACCACTCCATTTACCTGCACCCATTGTGTTCTTCCCTTCAGCCAGTTGCTCACCGAACCAATAACTTCCTTACCTACACCGATGAGGTCCAGCTTCTTTACCAGTCTTCTGTATGGAACTGAGTCAAAGACCTTACTAAAGTCCAGAGAGACCACATCCACCACTCTTATTCATCCACTGCCTTCATTCCCAGTCAAAAAAGGTCAACCAGGTTCATCTGGCATGACCTTCCAGCTATGAAACCATGCTGTTTTGGGTCCTGTTGCTCGCTGGAATCCAGATGTGCTACTATTCTTTGCTTGGGCAGTGTCTCCCTCAGTTTTCCTACCATCAATGTGAGGCTCACTGGATGGTAATTTCCAGCCTCCTCCTACTCCCTGATTTGTGAAGTGAGACCGCTGTCACCCTCATTCAGTCTTCATGCACTGTTCTGCTTTCCAATGATTTGGTGAAGAGCTCCACCAGGGGCGCTGCTATGACACTCCCCAGTCCCTTGAGAATTCTTGGGTGAATCTCATCTGGCTCCATGGCCTTGTCCACCTTTAATTTATTTAGGGCTTCCAAGACTTGCTTACGAACATACAAACCTATGAAATGCCAGCAGAAACAGGACTCGTGGTCTATCGAGTCTGCTCAATTGTGCAGCTAGCCCCTCAACTTGCAGTTGCGCCACTCTCCCCTCCTCTCCTCATAACCACCTCCCCTCACTCTGTCCCTTCATGAAGGGGCTTGAGTCTACCCCCGGTGCCTGCGTGCAGCTGCTTTGCAGGTTGGTGCCATCCCCTGCATTCTCCCTAGTGAACACAGAACTGAAATATTTATTTAGGACTTCTGCCTTCACACTGTCCTTCTCTACTAGTCCCCCTCCTGAAACAGCTAGCCATACTATTCCTCCTTTAGTCTTTCTCCTTTCTCTTATGTACCTAAAAAAGATTTAATCTCCCCCTCTAACATCCTGTGCTATCCTTAGCTCGGTGTGAGCTTCAGTTTTTATTATTTTTCCCCCTTCCCTTTGTGCAGCTATGTAAGTTTCCCTGTCTTCATCCTTGTTTAATGCCTTATATGCCTTGTAGGCCTTTCTCTCCTTCCTTACAATAGTAGCCACCTCCTTGGAGAACCAGAGGGTTTTCCTTCTTTTATTTGCCTTGTTGATCCTTCTGGAGCACTGTTCAGTTACCTCCTCGATAGCTCTTTTGAGCTTCTCCCACATTTCCTCCACCCCTCCCCCCCTCCTCCCCATGCCTGTTTCTCTGCTAGGCTGGTGCTCATTTTGGAGCAGTCTGCCTTTCTGAAGTCCAAAACTCTGATCTTGGAATGGCTGGTATTCATAGTTGTGTTGACTGGGAAACTGATGGTCGCTGTTGCCAAGATGGCACCCTACCTCAACCCTTTCTACTCTGTTGCTGTTGGTCAGAACCAAGTCCAAGACAGTTCCACCTCTGGTTGGTGAATATACAAGTTGCTTCAGCCTTGCCCCCATAGGGCCATTACAAATTCCATGCCTCTTGTTGTTGATGCTGTCTGAGAAAACCACAGTTAATGTCTGGTAAGTTAAAGTCCCCTACTATAATTGCCTCATCCCTGTCCGCCATTTAATGTATCATCTACAATGTTTCTTTGTTCCCATCTTCCCCTCTGCAATGGGGGCCTGTAGATAACTCCTAGTCTAATTGCTACCCCGTTCCCCATCTCAGCTGTTACCTACAGTGCCTCCATGTCACCTAGCGTCCCCTGGATTTCTGCAGTTTTGATTTCCTCCCAGATGTACAATGCTACCCCACTCCCCTTTTCCCCTTTCTGTCCCTCCTGTACATGTTGAATCCAGGAATGGCCATGCCCCATGCATGGCTTTCTGTAAACCAAGTTTCCATCACAGCCACTAAGTCTAGTCCATCCTCTGCTACAGTGGCCATGAGGTCAGGGATTTTGTTAGCCAGGCTTCTGGCATTAGTTACCATTCCCTTCCACATGCTACTTTCTTATAACAAGCGTGATTTCTCTCTGAAGCCCTCCTTTGTGTAGTTTCTGTAATGGAACTCCTTGGCTCCAGATCATTGAGATTACCTCTTTCCCATGTCTCTTCTGTCTTCCTTGGAGTAGTTTTCTTTTTTCCCTCCCTGTGTCCATATGTTTCTAATGCATTTCAAACATCTTTGTGGAATTTTGCAATTTGGGTCACAGACACTGTTTGTGATGCAGTGTCTTATCTCTGACCAAGTAACCTTTGATAGGGGAGGGGCATCTGCTAGCCCATGTGGCACGATGGGTGCAGGTGCCGCTTCCACACCTATTAAATGGCTGATGAAGATGTCAAATTTTTGACCGAGAGCTCATGTCCCCTCCTTTGTAAGGTGCAGGCCATCAAATCTAAATAACTCCTTTTCCCAGTTCTGCCAGTTCCTGGTGTAGCCATGCCCTTTTTCCCTGACACCAATTTTTAAGCCAGATATTAAGCTCGCTGATGTCCTTCACTCTGATTTTCTAACTGTTGGCTCCCTTTCCCCACACAGGCAGAATCTCTGAGAAGGAGACGCTGGATGAAATGAGAGGTAGTTTTTCTTCTAGTTTTGAAATATTTTGCTTGGTTTCTTCCACAGATCGACTAACTAGGTCATTTGTACCAATATGGATGAGAATGTGCGTGTCTCGCTTGGTGTTTCGCACAATTTCCACAATGAGATTTGTATCCCTCCATGCCAATGTTCCTAGGAGGCACCTGACCACAATCTCTGATGGGCTGCTCGGGTGGATGTGAGACTCTACTCCATGGACCATAGTCTCCTATTATTAGTACGTGCTTTTTGTTGTGTTCAGCCATTTTTTGGGGGTGTTTCACCCTCTATGCATTGCATGAGGGCCCTCCTCTGGCTTGTTTGCCCTGAGCGTAGGAACAGATGACAGTGGAGAGAACCTATTTGTCAAGTGGATTGGTGTTGGAATCAACTTGGACATGCTATTTGGTTAAGCTTTTTGATTTCCCACCAAGTGTTCTATGCTTTTGAGTGACCACAAGGCACATTCAGTGTTTATTTTTCTGTAACAGTCATTTTGGAAGTAGCGAAGGTGAAAGTTGGCATCATCATCATCGAGCTGTCCATGATATCATTGAAGCTGCAGAATATAAAATGGAGGACATTTACCCTCAGCCAAGGAGTAATGGATACCCAGAATGTTGGAGTCTGGTTGGAGCTTTCTATTTTGGTTACAACTGCACTGTTGAATTTTAAATTTTAATGGCACTACTGTGATACATTTATTTTATCTGCAAACCCTGAGTGTGGTATAGTTTTTTTCCTGCTTCAGTCTAGGTAGAGCCTTGGAATGTAGCAACATCGGGGAAATTATATCTGCTGGATATGCCTCATGAACCCTTCTTTTTGCCAGTCCACTAGAAAACTTGATGCAATGTTTGTACAAGATGGCATTGTCAGCTACCTGCCTCAGTGATCCATTGGTGGGCACTGAGACATGGTGTAGTAGGGGTGGGTGGAGCAGGTCCAGAGCACAGACCTACAATTGGATGACCATGCCAGTCTGCTAGTGGATTCTTGCCTATGCAGGTGGCAGTGCATGTCAAGATATGGCAGTCCTCTAGGACTGGCATGTCCCACTGCAACAAAAAAGAGATAATAATTAAAAAGGTCACTGACTGGTGCTGATGATGCCTCCAGCCTACTATAGAGGCTGCTAGGGATAAGGGCAGAAAGAGAGGGCAATGGCCCACCCTGTCCTGCTTGCCCACATACCCAGGCATATGAGTCAGGGATCAGGTGTGGAGGGGGCAACACTCACATTGTGATTGCAATGGAATGCTCCGATGGTGAGCACACTACACATACTGGGCCCAGCCCTTTGCACATGCAGACAGGTTAGTAAGCTTCTGTGGATCAAGGTCTGCACATCTAGGACAAAGGAATTAGTATACACTTCATTGCAGCTACTGTAAGTGGCACAGTGGAAGTGACACTAGCTATGAGTACTACACATGGCACTAGGGTACAACTCCTCCCAAGGAACCTTACAGTTTTGTATTCTCAGAAAAATTTCACGATGCAAATCCTAACAGGTACAAACATTTTTTTTCAGTTGGAATTTTACTTGAGTGATGATTAGATGTGCAATCAATTTTTACGGACACTATTGAAGTTTGGGCAATATCTGCAGCTTTTCGAACTGTAGTAAACTCTCTCATCTTTGCCCCAACTTTGCATGGTTGGATGGGGTCATGTACAAAGTGGAGCTATTTATTTTCCTGTGGTTCCTTCAGAAAACCTTAGGGTGGGGGAAGGGACTTGATGGGGATACTTCTGTGAATGAGCTATATGAATTCCAGGCACCTTCCTCATACAACAGGTTGTAACTTAACGTTTACTGCACACTGCCTGCTTTTATCACAACTTCAGCTCTGTTTCAAAACCCACCCAAGATTTCATCCAAACCATCACATTCTGTCATTAATGTTAATCAATACGCTGAATACCTGTTCACTGGGAACTCAAACTATATCTGGCACCTTAGTCAATATCACATCTGTGTGTGAGCTGGTACAATTTATTTAGACTTGGGACCCCATTCAGAAATTATTATGTCCTTCATTTGTCAATTCTTTAATATTATAAAAACTAGAACAGATGCTTCCACTGGTTCAAATTCTGAAAAAAATGGAAAAACTAGTGCCCTAAATCATAGCTGAAAGCACTCAGACAGAACCATCACTTTGGGTTTTATCTAACGCATTGAGGTGTGCCTAAAACTATTTTTTAAAATGAAAGTAATGACCTGTCATGCTAATAATGTCATTCTTGTTATTTCCATGTAAAAGTACTCCCTCATATAACTCTGAACTACAGAGTTTCCAGGAATAGTTCTTATGGTGCTGAGTAGAGGGGAGGACAACATGGTCAAAGCAGTGAGAGCAGGGCCAGTAGGGCTGGATTTCCAAGGGAGCCAGAAACAGTAAACTGGCAGAGAAAACATCATGCGGAGGGGGGGTCCTTTTGCAACTGCATGTTATTTCACTTGTTCAACTTCTGTAGATGGTGCCTTATTGAGACCATTTCTGTGATTTAATGCAGTCTGATCACAGTTTCTATGCACAACTGTAACAAACCATGTCAGGTGTTTGTGTAGCTTTCCTCTGTACCCAGGCCTGCCAGGAATTTGCCACCCATGTGTAAGTAAAGCAGAAAATAGCATTTCTACAGGTGTGAGGATTTTATCTCCATAACACTGAGCTGTGCATGGGACGTAGTACTGAGGCCACGTCAGACACTTTGAAAATTTAAATTGGAAGCTGGTTGATAACAATGACTATAATAGGATTGAGTTTAAGATAATGGGGGAAGCTACTGCACCAAAAATAAATAAATAAATGTTAGCACATCTAATTTAGATACTGGTTATTAAGGGAAATGTTCGTAACTACATTAATAACATGCCACTGAGTGGGAGTGCTAATACCAAGTGGGCGGACATCAAGCAAATAAACTGGAGACAGTGACTAGGCATGTCCCTCCCCATGGGTGGTGTGGACAGGAGGGCTAGATAGATGTCTTTGTTGTATCACAAAGAACTGAAGAGGAATATAATGGAGAAATAGGGGGCCTATGATAGAAGGATTCCAATGATAGTGTGAGAGAAGAAGAGCACAGGGCACTACATAAGAAATGCATGGCCAAGGCTGGTATAAAAGAAAAGAATGTGCAGGAAAACGACCTGAATAATAAATCCCTTTTAAACATAGGGAAAAAAGGACTGTCAGGAATACTTGGGGTAGTTTATCATTGTGAGGGGGTGTGGCAGGAAAAGCAGGGGCAATTAAAACTATTTTGTATCTGTATTCAGCCAGGAAATCAGGGAGCATGGCAAGCTGGGGGTGGAAGTTATATGAAAAGTTCAGACTGAGTAATAGACAGTGCTGATCATGCAAGTATTATAGTAAGTATGTAACAAGTGGGCATAAATATAAGAAAACCACAGGGTATAGATAGTAGCCACCAAAGGAAAATAGTTAAGTTTAAACTAGTTCTGGCCTGATTGCTTGATCATATCAATCATAGGGAGGCAGTATAGCATAGTGGTTTAAGGCTCTGAGCTGCAAATCTGGAGACCTGGGTTTGAATCCCACAGCCCCCACTTGCATACTGTGTGACCCTGAGCAAGTCACTTAACTTCCCTGTGCTCCCAGGTCGCACCTGTAAACTAGCTTTCAGCTTAGTGTGCCATTCCTGGTTAAACAATTGTAAACAAAAAAATACATATCTTTCAGGACTCAGGAAAAGGATCTAGAAGCAATTGTGTGCAGTAAGTTGAAGTCCCACAGGCAGTATGTGGTAACATTCAAGAATGCAAATGTCATAAATGTAGTACTGGGATGCTTAGGAGTGAGATAAGGTGCAGGTCAAGGGATGTGATCTTCCCCTGTACTTAACTTTGGTGAGACCTCACCTGCAGCACTCTGTCCAATTTTGGTTATTCCAACTCAGAATGGGCATTGAGGATAACCAGATAGTGCAGCACAGGGCCACCAATCTGATTAACTGCTTAGGAGGCAAGAGCTATAGTATAAGGAGAGATCAGACATACTCATATTATTTTGCCTAGAAGAATATAAAGGTGGACATCACCATAGAAGAATATAAAGGCAGACATCATCATAGTTTTCCAAATACTACAAGAAATAGGGTGGAGAATGCACAGATGCTTGCACTAGTAAGTGCAAGTCAAACTAGAGAAAATGCACTCAAATGGAGGAGGGGAAGAATAAGGGGGAATATTTAGAAAGTGTTACTTCACTTATCCCTTCCGTCATTATAATGCTATATTGTTATATTATTAAGCTAGGCAAGATTGTAGGAGTGTAGGATGGCTGGGTAGGTGATGGAGAGGCTGTGGGATTCTATCCTTTCAGTGGATAGTTAGATTCTGTGTGATTCTTATTGCAACTCCTGGTGGCGATTTGTGCTTTTGCACTTGGTGACATAGGTGACCATGCATCGCTATGAATTGTACCCCAGGACATTGCTTTGTGTAAGCTCATGATGGAAGCTGGTGAAAGGGGCTGGAATAAAAAAGGAAGATATTGTAGGTCACTCCAGCATGCTGGATAATGACCACCTTGGATCATCTCAAGTAAGCACATTGACTATACCACTGACTATCCACCCCAATGTTGGCCCACAGGCTTCTTCTACAGATTGTAGCAAAGGAGGACCCCTTGTAGGGACAAGCCAGAACTGAGAGGCAGAAGAACTGCCTGGGGATCCTGGAGTTGGAGGCTGGCAGCTGCAGCTGGGTTCAGTGGGCAACAGGGGCAATTTGGGACCTGAATACATGGGGTTTGGTGGGGAGTCATGTGTGGGAACAAAAAAAAAAAAAAAACAGGTTAAAGTGTTTATATTTTTTATTATGTTCGTCAATAGGTTCTCAAATCACTACATATATGTTATTTTGTTTGTTTTGAGCACTTGTTTCTTTTATTCTTTCTTTAAGTGTTTGAAAAGAAAAATGAGTGTCACCGATTGGTTGACTCTTTTAAGTGATGCCCTTTGTACACTGGCACCTGTGACAGAAATAACAAGCATGTCTTGCTGCCATTGGCATTGGTAGTGCAGGAGTTGGAGAGCTGCATAATAGGAATGGCAGTGAAGTATTGAACTGACGCCCACCACACCACCACCCTGCAGAGACTGACAGGCATTGGTGTGCCTTTGGGTCATCATCCATAATGCTCTCATCATTTTACCTCACCCTATCCTGCAGACACTGACAAGTGTCACGGTGTGCTTTGGGGTATTTGGGCCTTACGTTCACCTCATTCCATAAGAAAATACACTGAGATGGGTGCAGTATAGGAGAATGGGATGAACTTTGGGGCCAAAGACACCAAGGCACAACTCGATGCCTGTTACTGGCTGTAGGGTGGGGGTGGGGGTGGAATGGCGTGAGCATTACAGCCGACGATCCCAAGTCACACCCTGATGTCTGACACTCTCTACAGGGTGGGGCGTTATGGTTGGAAACCCTAATGCCATGGGGGTTTATTGGTATTTTCACTCCAAATTTTCAACATGGGCTTTTTGTGACCCCACCTCATGAAGAGTGGCACTATCAGTTTGTTAGCCGAAAGGCGATTTTGCACAGCAACCACGCCATTTGGCACCACAGATGTGAAAACACATTTTGTGCAAGATGTGAAAAATGGCAACTGTACTGTTCATAAGGAGGTGTAAAAATGGCAATGTTTAAAATCTGGAGTGAAAATATGAAAAACTGGTGAAGTCACGAACATGCGTAGAAACTGCACAACTCATGCCTATAACCCAATTATTTTTGGGATTTTTTTATCCACATTTTCAACATAGGCATTTTTGGACCACCCCTTATGAACAGTGGCACTGTGATTTTGTTAATCTATCATGAAAGTTGATTTCCCACAGTGACCACACAATTTGCACCATAGGTGCAAAAACACATTTCAGGCAGGATGTGAAAAATGACAGCTATATTGTTCATAAGGAGGTGTGAAAAAATGACAATATTGAAAATCTGGAGTGAAAATATAAAACATGTCTAAGTTACGAGCATGCTTGGAAACTGCACCACGACGCTCATAAGGCAGTTAATTTTTGGAATTTGTTCACCAATTTTGCAACATGGGCTTTTTGGGACCCTACCTTATGAACAGTGGCACTGTCATTTCATTAATCAGTCCCAAAAGATGATTTTGTGCAATGACCATGAAATCACCGTTTGGGACCAAGTAACAAGATGATAGTGCATGTGTTCAAGAAGTGGGGTCCCAAGAATCCCATGTTGAATTTCTGGTACCAAAATTCCCCAAAATGGTTGAGATATCCACCTCAGTTGTACCCCCCATTGTCTGCCATTCTAAAGTTTATCGCATTTTGTTCCATTCTCAGTCGGCTTTTGAAGAGTACAGATGTGTTTCCACTCCACAGAAGATCACACCACTAGCCCTCCAAGATAAGTATGGGGTGAAGAGGGTGCAGGGAAGTGTGGTGCACAGAGGGTGGGTGCAGGTTGGGGGAGGGGCCGTGGCAGGACAATGAGGGACCTTTTTTCCCCATGGTTAAAAAAAAAGAAACCAGACTTTAGGGGACTGTTTTCTTTATTTACAGGTAAAAAACAATGATTTTGGGCACACTGGGGTGGGCTCCCAGTGTGCCATGAGTTTGGGGAGGGGGACATGATGCCGATAAGGATTGGACAGTCCCGTTGGCAAAGAAAGTGTGTGTGTTTGTGTGCATGTGTGTGTGTGTGTGTGGAGATATGCCGATGGGCATTGGGCCCCCCCCCGTCAGCAAACAAATTGAACTGGGGGGACAGCCAACACTGGGATTGGGCATACCTGATGTTGGCCTTGTGGGGATTGTGTGGTGGGTGGCAAGAGCAACCATATTTATTGGACTGTTTCACTAGGAAAGGCACGTAACAGAGCCTTGTTGTCTGACGCTCCAATGAGGAAACTGCACCTCATTGTAGCGGCAGATTTCTTTCAGCTCCGTGGCTCTCTGAAACTGCTGTCATCACCAACATGCTCGCTAATTGGTTACTGAGCGGATGCACCCACTAAAGCATTCCCTGCATTCACTACAACAGTGACACATCTCTGAATGCAAGATGTTGCTTTCACATGCATGCAAAACAACATAAAAATGGCACTGTAAATGCCTAGAAGCAGTTAAGTGACAGACAGAATTAATGTGCCAGCTGCATGAACACTGATTTTAGTCCAAACATAATCTCACACTCAGTCTGAACTTTAATCATAGAAAACAGATTGGTCTTGGTGCCAAATTCATAGGTGGTTTCACCAGATTAGACTGTTTGAAGAATATGTAACATCAGCAGTATGCATCTTGGAAAGCTTAATGTTCAAGCAATTGGGCCAGGATGTGCAAAATATGGGTCTGAGGATGGTAGACAGTCTTGGTGCTGGGCTTGCAAAAATGAGCTAAATATTTTTAAAGCCATTTTAGGAGTGGCTTTCAGGGATTTTTTGCTGTACACACGCAAGAAGAAAGTTAAATGATGGAGGCGGAAGGGTTTTGAAATGCAGGCAGGAGTGTCCTATAATAACATAATTTATGGCTAGAAAGGACTCTTGGGCTATAAAGTCAGCGTCCCCTATTTTATTAGCAGATGATGAAGTAAGTGTGCTCTGAAAATATTAAGAAAATGGGTTAGAAAAACCATGCATTGTGATTGGTCAAGAACACCCTCTACCCAGGCGGGTATTTAGCAACAGAGACCAGTAAATAATTAGTCCCTGAGCTAGCCTGCCTTTTTATCAATGAAATCACTGTGCTCATAAAAATTTTGAAATCTAATATCCACCTTTGCTTTTCCCTGCTTAGCAAGCAAGAGACTGTTGCCCAGAGAGGTAAATTAAACAATAACACAAAACTTTTTTTTTTTAATTTAAAATCAACACTGTCCTGCCACTTCCCAGCCATTCACTGGATTCCCGTAATCGCCAGCACACCTTCTGCAATCTGCAATCATTTACAGCAGTAACTTCAGCTCCAGTTATAGTGTATGGCAGAAGGCATGGGGGGGGCAACAACATCTTCCTTATTCTAGGTAACTCTTTTTTTTTTATCTGTACTTTCAACGCTTCAGTTGTCATGTTGCCGTCCGATAGCACTCCCAATGGCTACCCCTTCTGAAACTGCAGTCTTGCAACTGCAGCATTGTCATGCCACCTCGCAACACTGCCATCACACCAGTTCCAAATCACCCACTGTCTCTGCCATCCCATAATCATTTACAGCCATCACTCCAGCTCCAGCTATAGTGTCCAAAAGCACATTAACAGGATGTGAGGGGTCACAGACCATGGGGTGGGGAGCAACCACAGCTTTCTTGGGGTTACTACTTCAAAGGATCAGAAACACAGCAGCGCCCCTCTACTGGTAAATATACAGTATATATATATATATATATATATATATATATATATATATATCAATAGAAGGACAACTTTGACAAAAAACAACAAAAATTATTCTCAGTTCATTCTTACTTTATTTTTTTTATTTTAGTTCTTAATTTTAATAATCTGTCACCTATAACTCATTTTCTAAGTGCAGTGATACCCTCCAGGGAGGACGGTATGGGCTATACCGAACCTTCCAGGGGCTATAAGGTACTCTGTCTGCAGTGTCGGGAAAGGGCCCTTTCTGGTTTCTGTTGTGAGCAACAGAAAAGGTAACCTTTAAAGACATTGAGGAGTCTGCCTGGAGTCAGCCATTAGTCAGCTATTCGGCCAGCCACACTGTTCCCTGGACTCCCACTCAACCTGTATGTGTCACCACAGCTTTGTTTGGACCATTCACTTGATACGCAATTCTAACCTTTATCATTTTCATTTCATTTTCATTTAATTCATTTCATTTATTGAGTAATCGGAAGTTCAACTTTTGAGCTAAAAGCTCTTTTACAAAGAGTCCTCGTCAAACAAAAGGGGGGGTGAATACGTGAATAGGGGACACAGTAGTAGCCAAAGGTCTTATGGATGGTCACCAATTAGGAGTCAATCATACATAACATAGTACTACATACATAGCAAGACATAGTCATGTCAATTATTCATAACATAGTACTACATACATAGCAAGACATAGTCATGTCAATTATTCATAACATAATACTACATACGTAGCAAGACATAGTCATATCAATTATTCATAACATAATACTACATACGTAGCAAGACATAGTCATATCAATTATTCATAACATAATACTACATACATAGAAAGACATAGTCATGTTAATTATTCATAATACTACATACATAGCAAAACATAGTCATGTTAATTATTCATAACATAATACTACAAACATAGCAAGACATAGTCATGTCAATTATTCATAACATAATACTACATACATAGCAAAACATAGTCATGTCAATTATTCATAACATAATACATACATAGCAAGATATAGTCATGTCAATCATACATAACATAGTACTACATACATAGCAAGACATAGTCATGTCAATTATTCATAACATAATAATACATACATAGCAACACATAGTCATGTCCGTCTTTCGGATGAGACGTTAAACCGAGGTCCCATCTGCCTGGATTGGTGGTAGTTCAGGTGGATGTTAAAGATCCCATGGCACTTATCGAAAAGAGTAGGGGAATTTCCCCGGTGTCCTGGCCAAATTTCCCTCATTCACTAAAAAAAATACCACCAACAGCTTAATCTGGTTCAAGGTCAGTTGGCATTCATCTGTATCCCCCTCCCCCGGGTCGTGCCTGAAAATAGGCAGGATTTGTCTAGTGCACTTACCCGGTCAACAAAAGCTAAAAAAAAAAAAAAATGTCAATTATTCATAACATAATAATACATACATAGCAAGACATAGTCATGTCAATCATACATAACATAGTACTACAAACACAGCAAGACAGTCATGTCAATTATTCATAACATAATATATACATAGCAAGAAATAGTCATGTCAATTATTCATAACATAATACTACATACATATCAAAACAGTCATGTCAATAGATTCAGAGTACATTAGTAAACATTTCCCTCGGCAGAATACATACAAAGCTCACCAGTTCAAGGTACAGTCAGAGATGTTCATTGCAGTAGCTGACACCATGTCATTAAGCTATCAGGCTCTAAGGCCTCTGTCTATCGGGAGTTAGTGAAGCTGAAAGGGAGGGAGGTGGTGAAGGCACTGTGCAAGTGGGGGTATCAAAGTAGAAAGAGTGAAGGCAGTAGGAGTAGGCAGATGGGTAATAGTTGGGGGGCGCGAGAGGGGTGGGTTGAAGAGGCAGGCGCTGAATCAGCAGTGGTGTTGGGAGAGGAGCAGGTACAAGTTCAGCAGGCAGGGCAGAAGGGGGAGTAGTGGACATCAGGAACAAAGGGGCAGTGGGAGGTGAACCCAAGCATTGCCTGCAGGTGTAGCTAGGTGATGCATCAGGGTTGGGTGAGACACATGCAGCGAACTGAAGGTGAGATAAGATTCCTGAGCTTGAACTTGAAGTGGCCAAAGCATATGAGTCTTGTGGTAGCATGAGGGAGCTCATTTAACCAAGTTGGGGCCCTTACTGTGAAGACTCATCTCCCCAGGTCAGTTCTTCTGAAAGGCACAACAAGAGCCTGCCTAGTGACACTTCTGGTTGCTTGTTTGGTGGGGAAGGGAGGAAAAGGGCTTGCAGGGAGAGAGGTGCAAGTCCTAGGAGAGCCTTCTTCCATAGAAGGCAGGAGTGAAGCTTGATGCGGTCCATAAGGGGAAACCATTTCATCCTGATGTAAAGGTCACACGTATGCGTTAAGCAGTCGGCACCTAGGACAAATCTGCAATCTTTACTGAGGGCTGTATGGAGTCTGAGCAAGCTAGTTTCAGAGGCTGTGCCATAGACCATGTTTTCATAATCCAGGATGGGTATTTCTGAGCCAGTAACCACCAGATGTCTGGCTTCGGGTGTAAGGCAGAACCTGAGCCTATACAGGGCCCCAAGTTTCTTTTTCACAGCAGAGGTGACATTGCATATGTGGTCATCAAATGAGAGGGATTTGTCTGTTGTGATTCCTAAATATCAGAATGAGGACACTTGCTCCAAGGAGGAGTCAGGGTGACAGGCCATGGCTAGGAGAGCAGTAGGTCTCCTCTTCTGGTGGCTGGCAAAGTGTATTGTCTTAGTTTTTTTGCTATTGAGCACTAGCATGCTATCTTTGAACCTGTCTTGGAGGAGGTTAACATTTTGCTGCAGATTCCTTGTTAGAGCATCCTGGCAAGTGTTGCGGGAGAATACTACCGTATCGTCAGCATAGAGAAGGATCTTAGAAGTGGGGCATGTGGCAGGGATGTTGTTCACAAAGAGGCTGAACAAAAGAGGGCCCAATATGGACCCCTGAGGGATCCTTACTATGATTTCACAGGTTTCGGAAATTGCATTGCTGATTTTTACCCTCTGAGACTGACCAGATAGGTAGCTGGAGAACCAATTCACCGCATCAGTGGACAGCCCTAAGCCATGTAACCTGTGGAGCAGCAGCAGCAGCTGATGGTCCACCAAGTCAAAAGCCTTGTTCAGGTCTATCAAGATTGCCTCGACCAGGTGGCCTTGGTCAAGGGCCTCATGCACAGTCAGTGAAGTCAGTTAGTGCAGTGTTTGTGCTATGCAACTCGTGGAAGCCATGTTGTTGGGGCAGAGTAGGTTATATTTATGCAGATGGTCTGTAAGTTGATCAACAATGATTCATTCCAGTGCTTTGGAAAGCGGGGGTAATACTGAGATAGGTCTATAATTGGACACAAGGGACCTATCACCTCCTTTGTGCACAGGCATAACCAGTATGATGTTCCAGGTAGACGGGAAGGCAGACAGGCAGAGAGGCAAGTTGATCAGCTTGGTGATGGGAACGATTACCTCAGGGAGGGCGATAGATATTAGCTTCATGTCAATACCATTGCCTCCCATCCTTGTTTTCCCCAGGACTCTTGTGAGCTATTTTCTTATATCTTTGATAGTTACTCATTTGAAGTGACAGGCTGGGCAAGATGCAGTGCTGGAGGAGGTGGGTGGGTGGTTTGGGGGAGGTGTTCCACCAGGGTAAGTAGCTGGTCTGGGTGGGCAGACTGCACTGTAGCCCGTGAATGCCTTGTTAAAGACAGTGGCCATTGTGGCTTCACTGAGGATAACCTCATCATTATGGTGTAGCATGGCGGGGGAAGGGAACTGGTCACTAGATCCAAGGAGGTTTTTAATTGAGGCCCAGAACTTCTTCCCATCACCCCAGCTTTGGGACTGCTGGTTCTTGTGGTACATAGCCTTGGCCTGCTTGATTGCCCAGGAGCTGCCTCCTTGCAATTTTGGACATCCATATCAGTCCTGTTGCCTTGGCTTGGTGCCAGAGGTGATCCCATTGCCGCATCATCTCAAAAAGTTTGGGAGTAGCCCAGTCCATACTGCCTCTCTTAATCATCTTCTTCCGGTATGGGGCAAACTTATCACCTGCTGTGTTGAAGAGGGGAAGGGGGGAGGGAACACTGTTTTACCAGGAGTAGCACGCTAAGCTGAAGCTTGTTTCTAGATGTGACCTGGGAAGACAAGGAAGTTAAGTGACTTGCTCAGGATCACACTGTATGCACCTAGGCAGCTGTGGGATTCAAACCCAGGTCTCCAGATCTGCAGCTCAGAGTCTTAACCCTCTGCATTATACTGCTTCCTAAGAGAATAAGGAAGAGCAGCAGGGCAGTATCAACAGAGGGACATGAGTCGAAGAAGCTCCAGTCAGTCCCTTTAAGGTGATTCCTAAAGCCGATCATGGCACTATTTTGGATTACTCTGTTCCTCACCATTCTCGGGGGAGGCTTGGCCTGTTTAGTTGACCACTTACAGAATTGGCAAGTGGTCGCTGAGGGTGTCAGGGAGTATATTGACAATCTTCAGCCTTTCTGTGTGTGTAGTTAGCATCCAGTCGATCAAAGTGCTAGTGCCTGTATGGAAGTTTTATCAGGGTATCAAAATCAACTGTTATTGTTTAATGTACCTGTAGTATCATTTTGTTTTTCTCTCGGTGCCTCCAGTCATATTATATAGTGGTGGTGTTGTTCTAGATGTATCCATGTTAATGTGTCTGGTCAGAGTGGGTCCACAGTCTGTTTGGTTTTCCTGGTTTACATTCAATTATCTAATTGGGTTCTCCTGCGGACCTACAGTATGCTTCACCTGTTGTCTATGGGCCACAGCCTTACTCTATCTGGTTTAAAAGATTTACTGGTGCACTAATACTGGTTGTTGCGTATTGCCTTAAGTCATGGACCTGTTCTATTACTTTGTCATCCTGTTTTGAATGTTTGTTTCATTTTATTTTATGTTCTATCATTATTTTGTGTTACAACTGATTTCTGATTACAGTCCTTGATATAAAGTTTATACTCGACTGGTTTTATTACAGTGTCTGTCTGTTGTTAGTGTACTGTTACTGGTTTCCTCACCCCATTTCCATACTGATATTCATCCTCTGCCTCCTTCACTTCCCCTTACTACTTACCTCTCCTCTATCCCTTTCCCCTTTCAAGTAGCCCCCTCCCAAACCCCTGCAACCCTTCCCACTTTCCCAACCTCTATCACCCCATTCCACCTCCCTTTCTATCATGTTTCTCCACTATTTGTCCTTCACTCTTTCCCTCTCTTCCCTTAATCTAGAGTTTCTGCATTGTGCCCTCTATTCCACTCATCATCTTTCCTCCCCTTGCTCTGTTCCTCGCTTCAGTGGGAGGAAGTTCCACTTAGTTCATCTCCTCATTATCCTCCTCCTGGGTGGCGATGCAATATGCAACCCTGGTCCCACCTCTCCCTCCCCCTAAGCCTCTGCTACATAGAAACATAGAAGCTGACAGCAGATAAGGACCGCAAGGCCCATCCAGTCTGCCCGTTTCTTTTTCTACCTTATAAATGTGACATCGGCCTTTGCTCTGTCAGTGGCCTATCTATTCATACTCATTTGCATTGCTCCCTTATGCCTATCCCATGCCCGTTTGAAGCCCTGCACTGCATTCATATCTACCACTTCCTGAAGTAAGCCGTTCCATGCACCCACCACCCTTTCTGTGAAAAAGAACTTCCTCACATTGCCCCTTAATCAGCCTCCCTCTAATCTCATGCTGTGTCCTCTTGTCCTGCTATTTTTCTTATATCGAAACATGTTAGACTCTTTCACCTTGTTAATGCCCTTAAGGTGTTTTGAATGTTTCGATCATATCACCTCTCTCCCTCCTTTGCTCAAGGGTATACATATTGAGCTCCGTTATTCTGTCCTCATATGTCTTCTGATGCAGTCCCTGCACCATTTTGGTTGCCCTTCTCTGGACTGCCTCAATTTGGTTAATGTCCTTGTGAAGGTGTGGCCTCCAGTACTGCATGCAGTACTCCAGATGGGGCCTAACCAGTGTCTTGTAAAGAGGGATTATTACCTCCCTCTTCCAACTTGTGATACCCCTACTAATACACCCTAACATCCCCCCTTGCCTTACCTACTGCTTTAGTGGTCTGCTTGGATGATTTCAGGTCATCGATGATGATAATGATGCCCAAGTCTCTTTCTTCCCTTGTGACTGCCAGCAAATCGCCTCCCAGCCTATAGGTGGCTTCAGGGTTTCTCTTCCCTATGTGCATGATCTTGCACTTCTTTGCATCAAAAACCAGTTGCCACTCTTCCGACCATTTTGCTAATTTATCCAGATCTCATCTCATTCTTCCCACCCCATCTGGATCATCTATTCTGTTGCAGATCTTGGTGTCATCTGCAAACAGACAAACCTTACCCTCCAGTCCATCTGCAATGTCACTGATGAAGATATTGAAGAGGACTGGCCCCAGGACTGATCCCTTCGGTATCCCACTTGTGACTTGCATCTCTTCTGACTGTATACCATTTATCCCCACTCTCTGTTTTCTGCCCTCCAACCAGTTTGCCACCCAGTTGACCAACTTCTGACCCACCCCAAGCCTACCCAGCTTATTAATCAATCTTCTATGTGGAACAGTATCGAAAGCTTTGCTGAAGTCAAGGTAGGCAAAATCAACTGCTCACCCTTGGTCCACCACTCTGGTTACCCAGTCAAAGAAATCTATGAGATTAGTTTGACAGGACCTTCCTTTTAGCAAACCCATGCTGTCTTGGATCCTGTGCTCTATGGTTCAGGTGTTGCACTATCCTTTCCTTAAGGAGTGCCTCCATAATCTTGTCTACTACTGAGGTAAGACTGACTGGTCTGTAGTTCCCTGCCTCCTCCCTGCTACTACTCTTGTGGAGCGGGATCACATGACCCCTTCTCCAGTCTTCTGGGACCTATCCTGTGCTCAGAGACTCACTAAACAGTCCTTAGCTCCTTTTGTACCCTGGGATGTATGCCATCAGGTCCCATTGCCTTGTCCACCCTGAGCTTATCGAGCTCTTGTAGGACCCTTTCTTTTGTGAAGGGACTAGTGCTCACCTCCCTCCCCCCTGTGTGCCTAGTCCTGAGCTGTGGGCCATGCCCTGCCTTCTCTTTAGTAAATACTGAACAGAAGTATCTATTTAGGATAGATGCTTTTACATGGTCCTCCTCCTCCTCACACACCTCCTTATCTCCTTTGATCTTAGCAATACCCCCTCTGGACTTTTTCCTTTCACTAATGTATCTATAGAAAGCCTTGTCACCTTCTTTTACTGTTCGTGCTAGTGTTTCCTCAGTTTGGACCTTTGCCTGCCTTATTGCCTTCCCTGCTTCCTTCAGGGAAGTTTGGTGTGCCTCCCTATTTTCATCCCACTGTGTTCCCTTATATTTTCTGAAAACCAATCTTTAGGCCCTGGACTTTTCTGCTACTGTTTTTGAGAACCAAAGTGGTTTCCTTCTTCTTTTGCACTTCCTTTTCTCTCTAACACAATGGGATGTTGCTTCAAGTATTGCATCCTTTATGCTTGCCCACTTTGCCTGTACCCCCTCACATGTATTTCTTTTTGCCAGGGCTAGCTTAACTCTGTTGGCCATCTTATCAAAGTCAGCTCCTCTGAAGTCCCATATTTTTGCCTTGGAATGGGATGATTTAGTTGTAGTGGCCAAATTGAACTATACCATGTGATGGTCACTGGCCCCCAGGTGACCTTCTACCTGGAGATCTGTGATCCTTTCCCTGTTAGTCAGCACTCGATCTAGGATAGCCCTGTCTCTTGTGGGTTGTTGTACCAGTTGTTTGAGGCCCTCCACATGCAGGAAATCCACCATGTGTCTAGTTCAGGCAGATGTTCCTGCTGGTATTGACCAATTTGTATCTGGCATGCTACTTCCAATGGCCTTAGCATATTTCACCTTAATGCAAGGAGCCTTCTACCCAACCTCAACGTCCTGTTTGGGTACTCCAGCACTCTCCAGAAATCCTATATATTAGTGAATCTTAACTGTCTTCTAGGAACACTGATTCCAGTTTGTCCCTTCCTGATTTCGATCTTTTCAGATAGGATAAAGAAAAACATGGTGAAAGAGTAGCCATTTATGTCTGGCAAAGCCTCTCCTGCACGCTGGATTTGGGGAGGCCTCACCCTCCTCACACTCTTCGTTAATATTTCATTCTCTTCATCTGTTTCTAATTTGGTTTCATGTAATATGGGTGACTGAATAACAGTGAGCCCATAAACGTGAAATCATTAGAGGGAGGACAGAAATGGCGACAATGCTTTTTGTTCTAATATCCTTAACTCTTCTGCTAAACTCTGGAAAGTAATCCATTCCCTATTTGACCCCCCCACCCAGTCCCATCCCCCCATCAGTTTATGGTTAACCCGTGTCTGACCCTACCTCTGTTGGTTGTTACTTCAATGAGTTTTTCACCACTTGTTCTGTACCCGCCCCCCCACTACAGACTCGCCTATGGTCTCATCCTCTCCTCTGGTTTCCATTTTCCTCCTGTCACTATACATGAAACACTGCATACCCTGTTGTCCCTCAACCTGTCAAAATCCAGTCTTGGCAGGACTGATTCCAAACACTTCCAACACTCTGCTCCTGCTATTGCAGCTCCACTTTGCCACCTGCTCAATCTCTCTCTTTCTCCTTCTGTTCCATTCCTCAGTCCTGGAAGATTGCAAAAGTCCTTTCAATGCACAAAGGAGGTGACCATTCATCTACAGGAAACATCTGCCCCATCTCCCTTCCACCTTCCCTTGCCAACTCCAAGAGAAGCTAGTCTACTCTAGACTCCAAGAGTACCTTGCCTCTTTTTATTTCCTCTCCCTTTCCAGTCTGGCTTTTGGAAACACTATTCCACTGTTTCCTCATTGCTTCATGGTCCCTGATTTTATTTTCTCTGGGATGGCTCAGGGCCACATAACAGCTACATTTTCATTGATCTGGCCAAAGCCTTACCAGTATCCTACCTGCTTCTCCAGGACAAACTGAGTTCTGCAGGCTTCTCAGTTCCTGCAGCTCAGTGGTTCCATTCCTACCTAACAGGCCATCTACAGTCAATTCAGGTTAGAGAAACATTATCAGCACTGCTCTCCATCAAGGGTGGAGCCCCACAAGGCTCCATCTTAGGCTTTATCCTGTTTTCTATTTTCCTAAATGACCTCCCTTCCATCTGTGCTAACTCACATTTACACATGTATGCAGATGACACAGTTATCTTTGCCTCCGGTCCATTAACTGCTTCTGTGGAAAACCTGCCTCAGGAGGATTTTCATAACGCCCTCTTTTGGTTTCACACCAACCATCTCCAGGGCAGCTCCATAAAAAAGTGTCCATGATCTTTGGTACCAGCCAGCAATTGGCCAGGCTATTGAGACTTCCTATTTTTGACACACTGGATGACTCCCCCCTCAAAGCTGTAAAATCCTTAAAGTACCTTAACATGTGGTCAGACAATTAGATAAAATTCTCTGCCCACATAGATGCCATCCATGAGAACCTTCATCTCAAGTTGGGTGCCCTGTACCAAAATAAAGACTGTTTTCCTCTGCTAGTCTGCTGTGAACTAGTTAACAAAATGGTGCTTCCAGATTTCAGCTATGCTGGTTGTGTTTTTGTTTCAGTCTCCTCCACTTCCATTGCCAGACTAGACACCCTATGGAATGCCTTTTGTCAGTGTGCTACAAACCCATCTCCTTGTGCACACCATTACTCCTTCTACTACCCCTTTCCATCTCCCCCAACATATTGTTGTCAGTTACACTCTTCCTCCTTTATCTCCAAATACTGGGTTGGTTCATTCACCTCCTACCTCTCATTACTTTTATCTCCATTCACAACTGGTCCATGCTCTCACTATTCCAGGAAGCACAGTACATTCTCCATCCCTCATCCTTGTTCCTCTTCTGGCCAATCTGCCTTCTCTTATTGACTTCCAACTCTCTGGAACCAGCTCCCCTCATAACTCCATCACGCAACCACCACAGGCTCCTTCAGCCATCAGGTGAAACTTGTTCCATCCCCTACCTGCTCCTGTTTCCTATAATCAGCCCTGCAGGCTGCAGATTGTAGCAACTTGAGTTCTGGGTTTTCCCATATCCGAACTTGTTGATACTTGTATGCCTGTTCATTTTTAGTTAACACTGCTAGGGCAGTGTTTCTTTGTATTTATCAAGGGCACTTAGCTTAACTTGTCTTGGCATAACTGCATTTTATAATATTGTATGACGTACCTCCATCTTTATGTTGTTAATATTTTGTGTTGTGACGGCACTTTATTGCTGTAACTTGAATTACACATAATTTGTTTCTCGTTCCTCCTTTTCCCCTCTCCACTGGGTCGCACCTGGAAATGAGTTCCAGCTCAGTGTGCCTTTCCCAGTCATCAAATGTCAAATAAATAAATACATAAATAAAAAGTTAGGAAAATAGTCAGCCATACAAAATGTTATACTTGAAGAAGGAAAAGAGACAAGTTAGAGGAATAGACATTTATCTAAATGTATGATATCATAGCATAATTATAGAAGACATGTAATGAAAGATGCAAAGACAGCACATCAAGGCAAGGCAATTTTTTTGAAAGGCTTAAGCCTGTGATTCAAGGGGCTGAAGCAACAGCCACATACCCCTGCCTCATCTATTTAAACACTTCCTTCCTGCATCATTCAGAAGCTTTTTTCTTTGGTGGCCAGAGACTCTGTTGGCCTGTCTTCTCTCTTGGGGCCTGCTGGGACTTGACCCCCCCATGTTGCTTGTGCCCTGTGCGCTGATTAGTTGTACTGGGCTCTGCTCATTGTGTTATTGTGTTTCTCCTGCTTTTGGTTAGTATTTGCTGCCTCCAGCTGCTGTGTGCTTCTTGTGTGGCTTTTTTTCTGTTCTCCTGTGTTTGTCTTTTTTGTTTTGTGTTTTCTTTTTGGGGGGCTTTCTAGTTTTCTTACAACCCTGTTGCCCTTGGTATGTATTGTGCTAATCCTGAGCTTGAGCTCTTAGGCTCCCATTTACTCTCCAGATAATAAAACCCCTTGATTCACTGCATTGTTATCTGTATGTTTCAGCTCAAGCTCCTGCTTTCCTGCCTAGCAATCCTCAGTTTTCCTGCAACTGTTATCATATGCTTCAGCTCACACTGTAGTTTCTCTGCTGTCTCCTGTGCTTCCACCCTTAATGTTTGCACCTGGTCCAGGCTCATACTGCTTGGCTAGCTGACACTCCCTGCATTTGTGATAGTCAGGCTCATTCATTGCTATTTCAGAATAGCGTCCTACCTCTTCCAGATTGCTGGCTTCACCCAGCCTCCTCATCACTAACCTGCTACTGAATCTACAGCCTTAGAATTTTACCAAACCATACTTTTTCCAAAACCTCAGCAGTTCATGTCTGACTTCAACCATACTGAAACTTTAACCATTCAATTAATTATTTTTTTTTTGGGGGGGTGCGGGTCTACCCTACCAACATTACAGTTGCTATTTGGTCTCATGGTGCTTAGCTTGTGACTTCTCAGTTATTCTAAGAGTGGGGGGGCTGTGATGTCACAGTGGGGCATTGTGGTGCCAAGTAGTAGAAGAATGCTTTTATGTAAGCTATGTGATTTTGCCCTGCTTTTTTCTTACATGGCTTTTCAGTTATCCATGCATAAACACATTAACCTCACAGCCTACACAGCTTTCGTGATATTTATTTCACTCCATTACTGCATTCAAGATGCTTCTTATTTGAATAACCTAACTCTGTTTTAATGGCATTTAAGGTATTTATGCCACTCAGATCAATTCTCTGTTTATCCTGCAACCATTGCAATCACTGCTAAACTATATTGATTCAATTAGCTAAACCTCATTAAATTCATTTCTGGCATCACAGCCTCTCACTGCTTAATAGCATCCCAGCCGATCACTACTTAATCACCTACCTTCTATGACACCATTAATTTGACTTCCTTGATGGAATTGGTTATTTATTTAATTATTGAATTTTGTTGACCTGGTAAGCCCACTGGGCCTAGAAGTCCCTATTTCAAGGATGTCCGGAGGGAGGGGGGATACAGATGGTAAGCAACTGAAATTGAACCAGATTAAGCTGTTGGTGGTATTTTTAGTGAAAGGGAGAAATTTGGTCAGGACACCGGGGAAATTCCCCTACTCATCAGTAGGGGGACCCCTTGGCTATGTGTCTTAGATGGCCAGTGTGATGGAGAGTTTGGAGGAGCAGGATGCTGTGAGTGCAGGGGAGCAGGCCTCCTTCCCTGACATGGAGATGCAAGAGGCTGTAGATGCTGCTTTAGTAGCTGCAGATTGTTTTGAGTGTTCCTCAGAAGAAGAAATGGTTTTAGAAATGCCACAAGGTGAGCAGCATCCCAAGCAGTTGGTAATTACAGAAAGGAGATCAAAGCAAGAAAAAAACGGGACTGAGAATGGGAAAAAAAATGTTTATTTTAAAGCAAAAGTCTGAGGAAGTAAAAAAACTTACTGAAACATGCGAGTCTGCAAATGTTGTAAGAGGTGACTCACTGGAGAAGAATGCAGTGAGTCAACAGAACGATGACGTGGCACCTTCAGCTCTACACAGTGATGTTACATCGGGAGAACAGAATTGTGGTGAGCTACTAACACAGGTTGGCAGTTTAAACATGAAACTTAATGCATGCCCAAAGCCTGCACCGCGTAAAAAGTCAGTTTCAGATGGAAAAGGAAGAAAGCGTTTGGACCTAGGACAGAGGCCTAAAATCACTACAAGTGCAGAAATAATAACTATAGATCACACTGTAGGGCAAGGAGCAGTGTACTCCTTCCAGAAAGACCTCTCGCGACCAGGATGGAGCAAATCTGGAGATGTGGTTCTACCAGAAACAGGGACTGTGTTTGTGGAGGTAGGAGGCCCAAACTGGTCTCCTACACAAGCATTGGAAAATGCAGGATGGCAACAAACTAGCACTGGATAATGGATTTTGGACAGAAATGATCCAGTATGCAAGGAGATAGTAACTGAATCTGCAGCAACAGTGGCCACCAGTGCAGAAGACGGATTGAGCTCCAACTCGCCCCAGGGTAATATTTTGCCTTCTAATACAAATGATAATGTTGTGACTAATATTGATGTACAGCAGGGTGCACAAGATATTGTTGAAGGACCTCTTAGTGTGGGTCTGCAGGATAATAATGTAAGAGAAGAAGGGGGGGATGGAGGCTGGATTTAAATTATCTGATCTATTTCAAAATGGAGGGAGCCTGCTCCGTGCAGCAATGCTGCACGATTGTTGTATAAGGGTGGCCATATTGACCCTCCAGATCATCATTTTATAGCTAAATCATTGTTAAGAGTCATTAACATTTTTCTCCTTGGAGAATTTCACATTAATTAGTTTGGGAAATGCTAACTTTGATATTAGCTTTAAAAATGTTTCAGGCCTTAATCATTTCTGTGCTCAATATTTGAAACTTAAGAATACCCCACTATGGTCCCCTTTTTATGCCATACCCTTGATGAAGCCAGCTGTTAAAAATAAAACAGTCATGTTTAAAAATGAGGGAGTTAATATTAAAGATATTTTATTCTGGCTTTGTCAGTGGTGTGAAGTACTAAATAAACCTATTCCCACATTAGACAGTGAAGAAATCTGGGATGGAGGTTGGAGAGTGCGAGTTAAGTTACTGACAAATAGTTCTGGGCCAGTGCATTTGCCAAGTACATTCTATTTAGGCAAAGACAGAGGCTACGTCTTTTATGTGGGCCAGCCAAGGTCGTGTTTTAAATGTGGTGCTAGAACACACCTCAGTTTGGCCTGTGATTCTGTAAAATGCAGTCACTGTTTGGAGTTTGGATATATAGCAAGTAAATGCCTTAACCTTTTTATGTGCAATTTATGTGAAAGAACAGGGCATGCTTATGGCTGCTGTCCATGGGCATCCCATAATCATGAAGATCGCCCATCCCATGAGGGGTTGATAAATCTGGCTCAGCAACAATAAGCGAAAAGGACAGCAGATCAGGCAGCAAAAACAGGACAAGAGACACTGAGGCAGACAACAGTTACTGAAAGTCAGAGAGAGAGTAAAGAGACAAGTGAGGCTCCTCCTTCAGATAGAGGTGAGCATAATGAATCCAGGACACTTGTAGAGCAGCCTTTGACTGTTATTGAAGGGGAGGCTTCAAGTGATATGCTCCCACCCCCAAGGCAGAAGCAGCCTTTTCAATAGTTACACAACAGAAAAGAACTAGAATGGGGAAAGTAGTGTCAAAAAAGGTAGGAGGGAAAGAGATACCAACTGCTGCAGAATCTTGGCAGGTTGGTAATAAGTATGCAGCACGACATACTGAAAAAGGGAAGGGGATTTAGAGGGTGATGACACAGATACTTCATCACTTGTATCAAATACTGATACTGATGACGGGGGGATCAGACTTGATTGCTAAATGCACAAAGCAGAGACAGGAAATAAAAACTCTACATAAAATGAAATCCACTATACAGCAAGCTTTTGTAGATCATTTAAGTATCACTACAGTAAATGTGAACAGCATTAAAGGGGATAAGAAGCTGGCTGGCATGATGTTGACTTTACAAGAAGCTGCTAGTAATATTGTACGTATAGTGGACACTAGGATTAAAACACACAGAGAACTTCAACAAGCCTCCCACTCATGGAAGTTAGGCCCCTCTTATCGGTCCACTAGATTAAACACATGTGATGGGGTTGGGGTTTTGTTCTCAAATAATAAAATTTGGGTTTCTAGAGTGGTTGAGATACATCCAGGGAGAGTATTATTACTAGACATTTCATATTATTTGGAGAGGTTTGGGATAATTGTGAATTATGCCCCTCAAATGAAAGCCCTCAGTACTGACCCATTTAAAGAAATACAACCTTATCTATACACTTCACGGTTGGTATTATGGGTAGGAGATTTCAACTGTGGCCTACAGCAGTCTGACAGGGGTTTAAAAACAGCAAAACTGTTTTTAGATTCAAACACACTAACACAGATACTACATAATGTATCATTGATTGATGCTTATAGGAGTATTCATCTTACTGGAGGATTCATATATTTTAGAGGGACTTTAAAAACCTGCATTGATTTTATTTTTATATCTAAAACATTACATGTTCAGAAAGTTCACACACAGGCTTTAGAATTTACTGATCATGTGTCCTTAACAGCTCAGATTTCCTGGAGGGATGTTCTTAGATGTAGGAAAAATAAGTGCCAACTAATTGAATCTATTCTAGCCAATCCTAGAGTACAAAAATTATGGCAACAAAACTGGACTGCCAGATTATCTGTAGTAGATTGTGATCAGGATGTAGTGGAATGGTGGGAGGACACAAAAAAGACATGGAGTGAGTTCTTCCAACAGTAAAGTTGGTATATTAGCAATAAATCACATTTGGACTATTTAAGTTTAAGACAGCAACTACAACACCTGATTTCTTTATCTGAGACTACAACTAGAGACTTTGGCCCACACATTCAAGTTCTAAGAAACAAAATGCAAACTTTGCAATACAATAGAGCACAGTCACTAGGACAGAAGCAAATTTTGGGACCCAAAGTGATAAGGGAGGTATAGATCCATATAAGGAATGTTAATCTAGAGTAGAATCTAGAATTATTACTGAACTATTGAAATCAGCTGGGGACAATGTGTCCTCTTCACAGAATATTTTACAAGAAGTAGAGAAGTATTTTAGAAACATTTTGGTCTATCCCCACATTGTAAGACAGCTGACAATATTTTTCAAAAGCTGGAGTTACCTCAAGTCTTAGATTCAGACTTAAGACCCCTAACACAAAAGATAACAGAATCAGAGGTCAGCCAAACGATAGGATTGTTAAAATCAGATTCTGCACCAGGATTGCATGGTCTCAGTACAGGATGTTATAAACAATTTAAGGCTGAGTTAGTCCCAGTGCTGACACTTTTGTTCAATTACATGTTAACAGAATCAAAATTTGCTCCATCTATTAAGGAAGCGATGTTAGTGCTAATTCATATAAAAGGACCCACAAATGATATTCAGAATTGGAGACTGTTGAGTCTTCTGAATACTGATTTTAAAATCATTGCTAAGATTCTATTGGCTAGGTTGACAAAGGTTTATTCTTATTTGATTAGTACAGCTCAGGCATGTGAGATACCAGGTAGACAGCAATGTGACAACTTAATATTATTAAGAGCATTATTTTATCAAGGACATCTAGGACAGGTCAATGGGTGGGTGGTAGGTATTGATTTGGAGAAAGTGTTTGATAAATTATCTCATGCTTTTTTATTCTGTATGTTAAAAGCTTTTGGGATTCCTGAAACATTTATAAACTGGGTAATGATTTTGTATATAAAAACTTCAATTATACCGAATATAAATGGATGGTATGGGGACAAAATATTAGTCTGTAGGGGTGTTCATCAGGGCTGTCCCTTAAGCCCTTTACTATTCACATTTGGGATTGATATATTTATCAGATTAATTGGACAGAGTCAGGATATTGTAGGACTCAGTATTGATGAAGCTACTCCAGCAAATAAAGTACTACCGTATGCAGATGACTTGGTGGTTACAGTAAGCAACAAAACAAGTGGATTAGCATTGTTAACTGTTTTTGGGCTCTATTCAGAAATATCAGGATCACAGATCAGTTTACATAAAAGTCAAGGAGTTTCATTAGGAAATACTCCAGTTCCAAGATCAGGAAGTTTAGGTGGAATTAGGATCTCTAAAGAACCCATTAAAATTCTGGGGGTAACTTTTGGGGAACAAAATGATGACATCTCAAACTGGGAAGGGTGTCTCAGTAGAGCTGAAAGGATTGTACATGAGTGGAAGAACAAATTAATAGAAAAGAAAAAAGTGTTTGGTTAATTAAAACCTTAGTGTTGCCAGTTTTCCTATACATTTGCTATATCTTTCCTCCCCCACAAGGTTTGCTAACTTGGATATATAACATGTTTTTTCAAGCATTCTGGGGGTCTAGACTTAATCCTATTAAAAGAGCTTTTATGTACAAACCAATACTAGAAGGAGGGATTGGGATGATTAACCCAGTGATTTTCTTTAACTACAATTTTGGCTTTGCCTTGAAACCAGGAGGAAAGTAATGGAAACCTTGGTTGGCAGCAAATATCTCAGTTTGGTGAGAGAAAAAAACAAAGATGTTAGGAAAAAGGAGGGCCTTACCACAATATGGCATAAATTGCATTAAGTGTGCTATTAAATGGAATATAGGCCCACGAGAGATACTGTGCCAAGATCGGAAAACTTTGTATACAACTATTTTGAAAATGGAAGGAAATGATCTAGTAATATTTCCACAATGTTCAGATGACCAACAGCAAAAAGTGCTGAAACAGTTAAATAACTCAAGAATCCCGAATTATGTACAGGATATATTATGGTTAGGAAATTATGGTAGACTTAGTGTAAAGGGTAATAACAAACATAAAAAAGTAGAGGAAAGATACTGTCCAAGAGATACTTGTAATGCATAATTGAAACACAATCACATTTATTTAAAGAATGTGAATATGTACAGCAGTTTGGGGAACTGTTGGCAGTTGAATGGAAGGAACCCATACTTGCAAAATTGAGCTATCCACAGATAGTCTATGGACAGTGTCCAGGGTTAATAAATAAATTTTACACAGACACGATTTATGTAGTATTGGCACTAATTAGATATTTTCTATGGCAAGCCAGGTGTATTTTGGTACTACAAAAAAAAAGGATTGTGCAAACGGAGGTTATTATCAATATAAAGAAAGCAATACGAAAATTAATGCAAGATGGTATGATTAAGCATAATAGTGCAAAAGTAGCACATTTATGGATTGCTTGTGAACATTGGGGTTAGAAAACATAGGGGTAGTAGAGACATGTATAATGTCTTTGATTTGAGTTATTGTATCTATGTATTAGTCATTTGTTCTAAGAAATATTGAATTGTTCAAAGCCTTTTTTTTGACTATTTGTGTAAATGCTGTTATGTTGTTTGATGTTGCAATGATGTCCATTTATCTTAATAAAAATTCCCTTACTCTTTTTCGATAAGTGCCATAAGATCTTTAGCATTCACCTAAACTACCACCAATCCGAGCAGATAGGACCTTGGTTTAACGTTTCATCAGAAAGACGGCACCTCAGAAGTGGTTGGCTTGCTTTCACTGACTTTGCTCATATCAGTCAATCATATTAAGCATTCCTATCTGTCAATCTCATCAGTCAATCATATCAGTCCATTGTATCAGTCAATCATCTCAGTCAATCATATTGCATACCAATACCTAACCAACAGCTGCTTGCTTCACCCAGCCTACTCATATTTAGTGCTTTATAGTTGACTGTATGCTCTCATTATAAATTGGAGGCATGCCAACCATGACCATTACTTTCTATGGTTCAGGGCCCACCCAGTAGCAGATGGTCTTGCTCTGCACTGAAATCTGCAACTTGAGCATGCAAACATCGAGATGGGGTCCTTCTCATCTGGCCCATAGTGGGAATGTCCTTTTTATGAGTGGAGCCTTAGCCATGCAGCCAATTGATGGTATCTCTTGATGTAGAATTTAAGACTTCAGCTATGAGGGATGGGACCCTCACACCCAAGAGCACTCCTTTAGCTAGCCAAATCAGGTTTGGTGGCACCCTTTATGCTATTCTCCCCATGACCACCTCTGTTTCATCTTGTATGTTTTTAATTGGTAAGCCAGCTGAGTGCCTCAGTAGTCATTGCACTCCTTCTTCTGCCTTGGGGTCCCACTCTCGTTTCAGATTAACTATTGTTGCAGAGGACTTTAGCAACCCATCATGGCATTACCGTTAGTGGGATTGTGAGAGCTTTCCACCAAACTGGAATATTTTCCTTCCCTTGGATTGGGTTTCTAAATTGCAGCAGCAGAGCCATCACTAAATAAAACATCCCTAGCTTGGATAGAAGGTGACTTAGGCCTTGGATGCCCAGAGGTTTCCTCCTCAAAGGTTTTTTTTTTCTCTCCTCAGTACCAAAGCTCATAATATGTAGTTACTTTAGTTGTAATTCCCTAAGTTACTTAGGTATGTTTTCACAGTTATTTCAGTAGGTTTCTGCTGTTGGATGAAGTTGAATGGTGGCCCTCCTTGCAGTTCCCTCTCTCCTTAGGAAGTCATGCCCTCTCGTCATAATTCATTTGACCAACATGTTAAAATTATTATTCATTTCAGTTATCTCTAACCAGTACCCTTATATCTGCTGACCAATGTGTATGTTCTGATTTTGATACCAACTCATTACCTCTGCAATGCTTTCCAATCTACTCTCTTTTGGGGCTTTTTATAAGCTACCTTTAGCCAAAGGGAATCCTTCCCAAGGCACCTCCAGGGTTCCTTGACTTTGGCATCCCAACAGGGTGGTATTTCAGAGGCACACACAGATGAACAGCCACATCAAAGTTTACTCAACAAGTTGCACAAGCACAACACCACACCAAGTTGTGTAAGAACATTGAATTGAAAGGCTTAAGCCTTTGGTTGAAGGGGCTGAAGCAACAGCCACACACCCCTGCCTGACCTATTTAAACACTTACTTTCTGCTTCATTTAGAAGCCTTTCTCTTTGGCCCACCATCCTCTCCTTCGGGGCATTTCATAAGCTGTCTTTAGCATAAGGGAATCCTGCCCATGGCACCTTTAGGGGTGGAACCCTCCTTCAGGGTTCCTTGCATTCAGCATCCCTACAGGGTGGTATTTCTGTGGCACAGAGAGGTGAACGGCCACATCAAAGTTTATTCAGCAAGTTGCAAAAGTACAACACCACACCAAGTTGCATAAGCACATTGAAATATAATACCCTATTTCCAGGTTCCAGGCACTCCACAAAACACTGAACATCCAAAAAAGAAAGTATATAAATACATGAAGTAGATTTATATATACAAAAATCAATAAATGAATGGTCAAATTGAGCATATAAAGATCAGTTACATATAACTTTTGTCCAGGAAACCAGGTTTCTAGAATTAGTCAGCACAAAATGCTTGAATAAATAAACAGGCCTTTGTCTCATTTTAAAGCACATCCATCAAGGGTTAGCTCCTCTTGTGAAATAATATTATAGGGAATTATTAAATAGGAGCCACTACTCAGAGGGCTCTGTCTCCAGATGGTGAAGGTTGGGGTGCATCAAAGTTAAACCTCATCTGCAACTTGCTGTGAAATTGCAAAAATTCAACTTCACTTAGCTTCTCAAAGTTCCCATTGTCAGCACCAAATTCATCACGAACTTTGCAATGTTTTTCTGGCCAAGTTGCAGTTTTTCCCAATGAAGTTCTGACTTCGCTCATCAATTTTTTCACTTTGCAGGAAAAAGTGCTGCTTCACCTTTGCAAAGTCAGCACTTTGAACTTTGTGAAGTTTACCAACTTTGCAATGTTGAACTGTAGTCTCCTCAACTTTGTATATCCATAGGTAGAGGAAAGACCTCAGGAGCAAGCAGATTCTCCACAGAGCAGAGGGGGAGAACAGGGACATAAAAGATCAAGTGGTCTTTAAGGTGGGCAGGACTTAGTCCATATAGGCCTTTGTAAGTTAGCAAAGCACTCCTGAGGATGGTACACCACCTAACAGGAAGCCAATGCAGATCAAGCAACACAGGTAAAATATGGTCTGTGCATAAAGACCACATGACTAGACTCTCTGCAGCATTCTGCACAAGCTGTAGCAATTCACCAACTTTTCAGACAGCCTTGGGTAAAGAGTGTTAATGTAATCGGGTCTGAAGGTAACAAATCATATTTGAAAAGGTTTAATCTGTGAGATCTTTAGTATCTGAGAAACACTGCAGCCCACTGCTCACACATGGGTCTCAATTCACAAAGCCCAAAGAATGATGCAAGGTGCCTGCATCAAACATAAATGACGTGTGCATTCCCGTTGGTGCAGTAGTAGTGCTACCGCTTGCAGTGCTGGTGACTGGGGTTCGGGAGGAAGCCCAGATTGCTGGAGGATTGGCTGGGGGGGGAGGAGGAGGAGGAGGAGGAGGATCAAGCATCTGAGGGATGCTCTCCTCCTCTGGGGAGAGAGGGCTGTCACACTCGCTGCAATTCCACCACCTGAGTGCACAAGAGTGGAGGTGCAGCTGGGAGCATCATGTGGGAGGGATGGATGTTGGTAGGGGTCCAGAGTGGTGTCACATCTCACCATGCACCATCTCCATGGACCCCCATTGCACACTGATGTCCTTGGGGAGGGGAGTAACTAACAAAGAATAAATGGCCCTGCTTCTTTGCCCAGCACCAGTGCTTGGATCTGGAGTGGCCTGACACCAGGACTGATTGGTGAGGAGGATTGAGCCTCACCCCTTCCCTGCCAGGGGGCAAAATCATGGCAGAATGGGTGTAGCTCCATCTGAGCAGTCGGTACACCTCGGTGAAGAGTGGAGACGAAGGGACACCAAAAAGAATAAATAAATTAAAACAAAAAAACCCATAAATGACGCAAGTGGCACCTTGCACCAAAAGATGCAATGGGAGCTACTCAGAAAACAGCCAGTGTCAAACACAGGCTGCATGCACCAAAGGGGGATTGCACCAACTCTGCACCACAAAATGGGATTCAGGTAAGGACAGAGGTCTGTGGTTATATTCTGTTTTAACTGAAATATTTGAATAGTTTTGTACGTGAAATTAGTTCTATGTGTTAAAAATTACTACTTTGAGTTAGAACTGTTACTTGGGCTGTGATATTGTAACTTTTGAGGCTTGGGAACACTTGTTTGGCAGTGATAATTAGAGTGAAATTTAAATGTGATGTTTGCCTGGTGTTAGGGGAGGGAAAATTAACAGGAATCACCCTGTCTTTCATTGTTCACTTGGGAACATAAGCAGGAGGCTGGTAAGGACAGAGGTCTGTGGTTATATTCTGTTTTAACTGAAATATTTGAATAGTTTTGTACTGAAGTTAGTTCTATGTGTTAAAAATTACTACTTTGAGTTAGAACTGTTACTTGGGCTGTGATATTGTAACTTTTGAGGCTTGGGAACACTTGTTTGGCAGTGACAATTAGAGTGAAATTTAAATGTGATATTTGCCTGGTGTTGGTAAGAGCCTTCCCACCCACCCTGTTTTGTAGGCTTTCTTAAATACTGAAAAGCCACTGGGGGTTAGGATTGAAGGGCTGTGTATTTCTGTTTGGGACTGAAATTCAAAGCAACAGGAACTGGTGGGCCTGTGACATCATATGGTACCTGATGTCTGCATACACACACTGTTAGTGGGACTGGACACACACTGGACTCTATGTGTTTGTGAGACTTTGGAACTTTATTGGTGGGGTTGAAATTGGGTTTGTAAATAACTGCAGTCAGTATAGAGAAAAACTGTATTACAGGGGGAAAGGACTGAGAAAAGGGGTATGCCATTATAAACAGAGGGGGACAAACAGGGTGGCCATATTCCACCATGGCAGGCACCTTTGGAAGGGTTGTAGGCTGCACAGGCTGTGGGATGGCAATAATTCTCAATTGGGCCTGGAGAGAGGGAGGCTTCCCACTCTGTAGACAGCTATCTTGTATCAGGAGTGAGGTATATTGGTTAAGGAGTAAGCTGGGGGAACTGGGAGGGTGTCCAAGGATAAGGGGTGAGGATATGGGCAGCAGAAGGGTGGGGCTGAGGGGAAGCTGGGGCAATGCTCTGAAATTACGGGACGTTATGTTACAGCAAGCAGGAGGGGGGATATTAGGGACAGAGGACCCTTCGATAGGGATGTTGACGCTAAGGGGAAAGCATATGGGGTGAACATTCTGAATACAAAGAGAGTGGAGGGGGAAGAGTCAGAAGGGCTGTTGTGGGGAAGCCTAGTACAGCAGACATTGAGAAGGGAGGGGCTGTTGTGGGGAAGCCTAAAACAGCAGACTGTGGGAAGGGAGCTCCTAAGGAGAACAGAGCAAGAGGGAAGAAGAGGGGCAGTTTAGAGGTGCAGTCAGGGGAAACTCAGGTTACTTGATGGAGGCTGACATAGAGTGTCACAATAAATTTGAGCTACTAAGCAACCTAGAGGGGGAGGAAGGGGTTGGTGGAAATGAGGAAACTGATACAGAGGCTGGGGAGGGAGTCGGATACCCATAGGGCATCACAGACTGGCAATGGAAAGGATAGAAATAGTCCCAGAGGGAGAAGGGGAAACATAAATGTTAAGCAGATGGGGGAGATGCAACATATTGCAGACATGAGGGAGGAGAGCATGACTGGAGAGAAACTGGGAGACAAGGAGGTGGGAGAGGAGCCCCCCTTCAGCAGGGGGGTCAGTACCAAGGATGGGGCCCTAGCTAAAGGGGACCCACAGAGAGCCTCTGGAGGCAGGGGTACTATTACAATGGGGGAGGATGGCAGTGTGGGGGAAGGGGAAACCATCAGGGCCAGGATAAATGGTTCAGATAAGAGAGGGTTAAAGGGGACACCTATTCAGAGGGGGTCTGAGTTAAGTGGGCAAAATAACGAGGGAGGCAGAAAGAGGAGGGTGACAAGGGGGTCTCTAATAAGTCAGGAAGACTCCCATGGAATTGAGATTGCGAATAAAGGGGGGGATGTGGGGGCTGAGAGGGCATAGCGGAGGTAACCATAAGGATGATGGCGGTGTTAAGGTTCTGTTATTGGAAGACTCGATGATTAGGGGTATCCAGTGGGAGGGACGGGGGGTGGATGCCATAGCCAGGTGAAGGTAGTGAGTGTCTCTGGGCTGACAGTGCTCAGAGCAAAGTTCATGGTGTATGAACTGGTTAGGGATTGTGGAGGGAAACCGGATTTCTTGGTGCATCTGGGAACTAATGATCTAGAGGGAAATAGCATTTTGGAAATCCAAGCAAGGTTCCAAAAACTTGCCAGAGTCTGTCGGGATAATGGATACAACATTTCCTTTTTGGAGATATTGCCAGTACCAAAGGCCTCAGTGGAGAAAAAAATGAAGATCACAGAGGTTAATGACTGGCTCAGGAAGTGGGGTGAAGAGAGTGGGTTGGGGTGTTAGGGAACTGGAAAGGAGTTTGGGAGGATAAGGGACTGTATGCCAAGGACAGGCTTCATCTTGCCCCATTAGGGAAGGAAGTCCTTAAACAGGGGATGGCTGACTACATTCAAGAAAGGTGGGGTTTAAACTTGTGAGGGGAAGGGATAAGGGGGGCTGACCAGAAGCCCTCTCCTCAAGATGAGGGAGTAGCCTTCAAACCCAGGGGAGGGGGAAACAGACTGGAAGTGGAGATTTCAGGAGGAGCAGAGGGAGGATGGAAGTATAAGGAACCTGGGTGGGGTTTGACAAAGGGGATAAGGGATAAGGGGTGGGAATTGGTGTTAGAAAATGCCAGGAGCTTGGGAAAGAAGTTGCCAGAGTTCCAGGCCATGCTGTTCGAGGGGGGGGTGGATGTGGCGGCGGACACGGAGACATGGGCCAACAAAAACCATGACTGGGACCTAAACGTGCGGGGGTACACTATGCTTAGGAAGGATAGAAAGGAGGACAGAGGGGTGGAGTGGCTATGTTCATTAGAATGACATAGAAATTGCTAGGGTAGAAGAGGCAGAGGGAAACATGGAGGCCTTATGGGTCACCTTATGATCCCCAGCAGGAGATAAGGTCAAGCTGGGTGTAGTACATAGGCCCCCCAGGATGAGTGATGTTCTAGAGGATGGTTTGCTGGACAACATCATTGCCCAGTGTGGACCAAAAGGGGAAGGAGTGGTGTTGATGGGGGACCTTAATATGCCAGGTACAAACTGGGGAACCATGTCCTCTAAGGTGGCCAAGGAGCAGAGGCTGCTGGACGACTTCCAGGGTGTGTTCTTAACACAGCATGTGATGGATCCCACAAGGAAGGTGCATGTCCTGGATGTGGTTCTGGCAGATGGGGATCTGGTAAGGGACCTGGTTGTAGAGGACCCCCTGACTGGGAGTGACCACAATACTGTCTGGTTTCAAATAAGCATGGGGGGGAGATCTAGGACACTGGCAGTGGACTTCAGGGGGGCAGACTTTGTGGGCATGGGAAATATTCTCTAGGATCACTTGAAGGGGATTACATCAATGACAAGTGTGGAAAGGAGATGGGTGGTCATAAAATGGGGACTTTATGAGGCAGTCAGGATCTGCACTAAGTTAAAACGTAAGGGAGCAAGGTCACATAAACCATGCTGGTGGTCCAGTGGGGTACAGGTAGCAGTCAGAGAAAAGAAGGCGGCCTTCAAAAAATATAAAACAACAAGAGGGGATAGGGATAAGGAAATGTACCATCTTGCATCTAGAAAAGTCACCCGGATGGTGAGGGGAGAAAAGTCCAGTAAAGAGCAGTGGCTGGCACAGGGAATACATGGAGGGGAGAAGGGGTTCTTCTGGTACATTGGGGAGTGGAGAAAAACTTAGGGCCATCTCAGCAGATTGAGATCAGAAGGAGGATGAGTGGAAGAGGCGAGGGACCAGGCAGAGGTATTTAATGAGTACTTTGCCTCTGTGTTCACTAGGGAGGGGGATGGGATATCTACAAAGCAAGGCACAATGGGGATAGAAGTGACAGGGAGTGGGATCAGGGGAGCAACAGAAATGGAGCAAGAGGGAGGGAGAGGTACCCCAGGGGTGTCACATCTGGTTAAGGATAAAAAGGCCAGTAAGGTGGAGGGGACAGATGATGCTATCTCTGCCAAAAGGGTGTGGTTAGCCCTCAAGGCCCTAAAGAAAGACAAATCTCCTGGGCCGGATGGCATTCATCCGAGAGTACTATGGGAATTGGCGGACATACTGTCTGCACCCGTGGCGGAGCTCTTCAACAGGTCACTTGAGACAGGGAGGGTACTTAGGGATTGGCAAGAGGCACATGTGGTGCCAATCCATAAAGGGGGGTCGAGGGAAGTACCAGATAACTAGAGACCCATCAGTTTGAACTCGGTGGTGGGAAAATTAATGGACAGTATACTAAAGGAATGATTGGGGGTGTACTTGGAGGAGGTGGGAGGTCTGGATAGTCAGCAACATGGGTTTGTGCCAGGTAGATCATGTCAAACCAATCTTGTGGAGTTCTATGAATGGGTAACATCAGAACTGGACAGGGGAAAGCCTGTGGATGTATTATTCTTGGACTTCAGCAAAGGTTGACTCTGTCCCCCACAATGGTCTGGTGGAGAAACTGATGGGGTTAGGAGTAGGCCCTTTGATGGTCAGATGGATTGAAAACTGGCTAGCTGGACGACTCAGAGAGTAGTGGTCTGTGGGGAGCTCTCAAACCCTAGAGGGTTGGTAGTGGCACCGTAGGGCTCGGTCCTGTCCGATCCTGTTTAATGCATACATATCGGACATCAGGAGGGTATAGGGTGTGAAATGAGTCTCTTCGCTGATGACTCCAAGATGGGAGCAGTAGTTGAGGGAGAAGAAGGGAGGTTGGCCCTGCAAGGGGACCTGGACACCCTGGAAAGTTGGCCTCACACATGGAAATTTAATTTCAATATCACCAAGTGCAAGGTGTTGCATCTTGGGTGGGGAAACCCTAAACACAGGTACACCCTGGGAGGGGAGGCGCTGGAGGCCTCAATAGGGGAAAAAGACCTAGGGGTCATGGTGAATGCATGTATGAATAACTCTGAGCAGTGCAGGAGAGCGGCTAGCAAGGCAAACAGGATGTTGGGATGCATCGTAAGGGGGATCACTTCTAGGAGCAAGGAAGTGATTCTACCACTGTACAATGGACTGGTTAGACCACACCTTGAGTACTGTGTACAGTACTGGAGACCACACTTGAAGAGGGATATACAGCTCCTGGAGAGGGTACAGAGGAGGGCAACTAAGATGATACGAGGGCTAGGGGATTTGACGATGAGGACAGACTTGAGGAGCTCTGCCTGTTTTCATTGGAGGAGAGGAGAAAGGGGACATGATTGAGGTCTTCAGTACCTCAAGGAATAAATAGGGTAAACATGGAGGGATCTTTAGACTAAAGCAGGAGGTATCACCAGAGGGCATGGTTTGAAGTTGAAGGTGGAAGGGTGAGGAGGAAAGAGGAGGAGGTTTTCACTGAGAGGGTGGTGGACCCTTTGAATGCACTGCCTGGCGAGCTGGTTCAGAGATCCACAGTGGAGGGCTTCAAGAGAGGGTGGGACAGACACAGAAAGTGGATGTATCAGATGATGGCCTGTCCCAGGAGGGTGGGGATGGATGATAGGGGTTTCTGGAACACAAGGGAGGGGAGGGCCTCGGCACCCAACTAGGGATCTGAGGTTCGAGCAGACTCGATAGACCATAAGGCCTAATCTGCTGGCAAATAGTAAGTTAGTATATTAGTATGTCACTAGGGGCTTGAAGCAGATGCAGGCTTCCAGATCTCCTAATTTGACATTCACAAAACCCTTCCAGGCCAAGGGCTGGACTAAGGGTACTTAGAAGTCCTCTGGGAGGGTTGTGAAACTTGCACCAATGTGCCACTTCCCCCGATGCCCATTTATGAAAATAAAATTGCATCCCTGGTAGTCTAGCAGCCCCCTCAGCCTCAATCCTCATGTACGATGGCCCCCCTCCAGCCCCGATCCCCGTGTATTAAAATAACATTCTGTTCCTGGTAGTGTAGCTGTCAACCCCTAGACCTGATCCCTTATGTTCCCATAACCCTTAAATGACAGTCTGTGGTGGTCTAGTGGTCCCTTATCCCCCACACCAGCAGGCCCACCACCACCACCTGCTCCCTCCACCCATCCCCATGCCAGTGACCAGCACAGCCCTCCACACACTTCCATAGCTAGCTGATGACTGAGGTATCAATGAGTGTATACAATGTACTGTATAAAGTACACACTTATTAATAGCTCAGTCAGTGGCCAGCTAAGAGCGCAGTGAAAGATGTAATGATAACATACAATAGTTTTGCTGCTTTACAAGCATTACAAGGGGACACTGCAGTTAAATGGTGATGTGATGGGTGGGTGAATTTTTTTTGCGATTCCTTATGGAGGGTTTATCAATTCAGACTCATAATATCGACAATTAATGTTACTAGAATAAGGAGTATAGGAGAAAAATAACTGAATTTTCCTCACTTGTTAATTCAGATGCATAGGTGATTTTACTACAAGATACAAGGCTCAGAACTAATGGGCTTATTTATCTGGCACAAAAAGCATGACCTGGGGTCCTTCTGTGTGCTCCATCAGGCAGGACCTCTGCTCAGGGGTGGGAATAATGTTTAAATCCACAAAAATCAACATTTTGAAACTGATGTATATTGAACCGGGTAGGGATTTACTTATAGATGCAGACTAGCATGGACAACTCATGCAGATATGGGTAATAAGATATGTTTAGGCTAATATAGTCAAACGTATATACAGCAAGACAGGTTATTTTGGGGGGGGATTTTAATTGCCCTTGTAATGTGGGGGTTAAAACAGGCAAAACAGACAAAATGCATTATGAAACAAACATTTTAGAACAGATGATAAATTCCACTAGGTTACAGGATGCCTATAGGAAACTTCATCCAATGGGTGGTCACACATACCATAGGGGTTGTTATCTTCATGTATAGATTATATCTTTGTTTCAAGACATGTTGAGATATGGGAAGCAAAGACTGTGGTTTCAGCCACATCTGATCATTCTGAGGTACAGGTTAAGATAGGACATGGTAAGGAGAAAGTTATGGGTATGGGTTACTGGTGTTTAAATAACTCCCTCTTAGAAGAACATTAAGCAGAGGTAAACTGTGATGAACTTTTCAGAGCACAGATGGCAAGTTGCCTGTTGTGTTGAGGATTTGGCATGGTGGGAGGACACAAAAATTGAGATGCTGAAGATTTCCCAGATAGCAGGGAAAATACATGTAAAACAGAATAATTCAATTATTTACAATTAAGGGCTCAATCATTTCGAATGAAAACCCTTCAAAATGTAGAAAAGGTATCCTATAAACAATAATTGAATCAACTGAGAAGTGACCTAAAGATATTTTTATATGATAGGGCAAAATGCCTCGAGGCAAAGAAACAATTTGGCATATGGGGTGCTAAACAATCCTTTGACATTTTTTTATTTTTTATTTTTTTTTTATTTGTCATTTATCATCCTCCTTTAGGGAGATTCTCCAACTGGCTGCTTCAGTGATCCTACTGGAGAGACACTCTCTCGGGACGTGCCTACACCCGAGCTTGCTGACCCTGGAATTTCCCCTGTGGATTGCCCCCCATGGTGGGGCCAGGAATGAAGCGATGCACTACACCTCTCCCTGGAGACCTAATCCAGAAACCTAGGCCAGCCCTCAGGTGTGGTGGCCATCATCGAGCGCCAGCCAGGTCTCTCCTCCATTTTATGCTTTTCTACCTGCCCCCTCCCCTCCGATGCAAGCACATCAGATATGTGCCTCCTGACCCTTACTACCCTCTGGCCATTACCAGGGGCAGTTACTGAGCTGGACGACATGGCACCCTTCCCCTGAGAGAGGAGAACAGTCCTCCAGATGCTCAATCCTCTCTCCACCCCTACCAACCCCCAGTGGCCCGAGCTCATTACTGAACCGGGGTCACCGGTGTGGCATGAGGTTTGGCCTCCACCTTGACATTTTTTAAGGATGTTAGGATTGTAAGAATCATAAATTGTTTTCATCACTTAGGGACAGTGAGGGCAAAATCTACACAGGTTCTGCCTAAGTAATATCTGTGATAGAACATACTTTCCCAAACAAATTCTGTAAAGTATTACCAGTACAAGAGAGCAGTGTTGGATATGTCAGTAATTCCAGTATAGAGTCCCTGACAGAAGTGGAAATGAAAAGAATGGTAAAATCTATATCAATAATTGCAGTGGAACATGTTAAAAAATCTTTGAGGTTGAAGGTTGCCAGTGGCCCAAATGAGTTAAGTACATAATTTTACAAAAAATTTCTCTGAGATTTTAAGTCATATGTTGAAGGAAGTTTTTTATATGTTGGAAAGTTTAGGATCATCTGACAATATGGCCCAGGCTATTTTAATATTATTGTATTGTAAAAGAAGACCATTTGGAATTAGGTAATTGGAGAACTATATCTCTTATGAACACAGATATTAAGATTCTTACTGGAATTTTAGAGAATAGACTTAAGTAAACTTGCAAATAAATTGATTGCATCTAGTCAAATCTGTGCAATACCCCAGAGAACTCAATTCAAATTAGAGAAGTGCTAGCTAGAAGTGATATGAATAAACTGCAAGGATGCCTCTTCGACCAAGAGAAAGCTTTTGATCAGGATTCACATGAATTCTTATTTCAAGAATTAGCATTTTCATGGGATACCTACATGATTCATACAGTGGATTAGATTATTATATGAGTGTTCATTTTACACCACCAATAAATGGATATTTTAGGTAAAGATAGGCATCACCTGGGAAGTCCAACAAGGGTGCCTGGTAAGTAGACTTTTGTATTTGTATAGGTATCTTAATTAGGAAGTTTGGGCAGACTTCAGAGGTGCAGGGAATTACTATCAATACTAATACTTCACAATTAAAAATAAGCACATATGCAGATGGTATTTGCCTCTTTTGGAGGATGTGAATTCCTGTTACTCTGCTGTGCAAATTTTAAACCAATATTAGAAACATAGAAATATAGACTTTGACGGCAGATAAGAACCGCTTGGCCCATCTAGTCTGCCCATTTCCATTCCTACAGGATAGGCCGCAGATCCTAGTTAACCAACAGCCTATTTCTTCCTACCCCCCCACCAGAATTGTCTTATGTCTGTCCCATGCATTCTTGAATTCTCCCACAGTTTTAGACCCCACAACCTCCTCAGGAAGGCTGTTCCATGCATTCACTACCCTCTCCGTGAAATAATATTCCTCACATTGCTCCTGAACCGCCCTCCTTCTATCTTTAAATTGTGTCCCCTTGTTCTTGCACGTCTCTTTTTCTGAAAGATGCTACCCTCTAGGACTTTGTTGATTCCACTGAGGTACTTAAAAGTTTCTATCATGTCCCCCCTCTCCCTTCTTTCCTCAAGGGTATACATATTAGCTCCTTTAGTCTCTCTTCATACGACTTCTCTTGCAGACCCTGCACCATTTTAAGGTTCCTCCTCTGACTACCTCTATCCTGTCTATGTCCTTGTGGAGATGGGGTCTCCAGAACTGGACACAGTACTCAGATGGGGTCTCACCAACTGTCTGTACAGAGGGATAACAACTTCCTGTTTTCTGCTGCTGATGCCTCCCCTATACATCCCAGTATATACCCCAGCCCTCCTACTGCCTCTCTCACATTGCTTGCTAACCTTAAGGTCATCTGATATGATTACCCCAGGTCCCTTTCCTTTTTGTTGTTGTTACTACCTCCCACCCATTGTGTATTCTTCCCTAGGTTCTTGTTTCCAGGTGCATTATTTTGCACTTCTTTGCATTGAACCTTAGCTGCCATACTTGACCATTCCTCCAACCTTGCCAAGTCCCTTTTCATCCTTTCCACGCCTCCTTGTGTATCAACCCTGTTGCAGATCTTTGTGTCATCTGCAAAAAGGCATACTTTTCCTTCCAGTCCCTCTGCAATGTCACTGATAAAGACATTAAAAAGGACTGGACCCAATACTGAACCCTGCGGTACCCCACTAGTAACCCCTCTTTCTTCAGAGTGGACTCCATTTACAATTATCTTCTGTGTCCTGTTGTGCAGCCAATGGTTTACCAGGCTTACCACCCTGGGACCCACTCCCAGGCTGGTTAATTTGACTATTAATCTTTTTTGTGGGACTGTGTCAAATGCCTTGCTAAAGTCTAGGTAGGCCATGTCCACAGCCCCTTCCTGGTCTACTACTTTGGTCAACCAGTCAAAGAAATTTATTAGATTCGTCTGACATGACCTTCCCGCTGAGAACCCATGCTGCCTTGGGTCCTGTGCTCCACTGGTCTGTAGGTACTCAACTATTCTTTCCTTCAGAAGTGTCTCCATCACTTTCCCTACCACAGAGGTCAGACTGACAGGTCTGTAGTTTCCTGCCTCTGTCTTGGTCCCACTTTTGTGAAGAGGAATCACATCCGCCTTCCTCCTGTCCTCGGGTACCACACCATCCTCCCATGATTTATTAAAAAGAGTAGCCAGTGGTTTCACTAGTTCCTCCCTTAATTCTTTTAGAATTCTGGGGTGAATTCCATCAGGACCCATTGCTTTGTCCACCTTAAGTTTTAGGAGTTCTTGCAGAACCCTTTTCTTCTGTGAAAGGACTGGGATCGACTTCTATCAAGCGTGCTTCTGTTAATTGGATTAGGCACTTCTCCTCTTTTGTGAATACTGAGCAGAAATATTCGTTCAGTATCTCTGCTTTTTCACTGTCCCCCTCTGCCCACCCACCGTTCATTCTATTCAGCCTCACTATCCCTCCCTTTGTCTTTCTATGCTTGCTGATGTACCTATAAAAGGTTTTATCCCCCTTCTTAACTGAGTTGGCTATCTTTTCCTCAGTTTGGGCCTTTGCTATTCTGACTTCCTCCCTGCTTCCTTCTGCCTTAACTGGTACAGCTCTCTGTCCTGCTCCTTCTGTGTTTCCTTATACTTCCGGAATGCTGTCTTTTTCTTCCTGACTTTCACAGCCACCTCTTTTGAGAACCATAGTGGCTTTTTCTTTCATTTTGATTTGTTTATTTGCTTCACACTAAGGCTTGCTGCCTCTGTGATGGCAGTTTTGATGATTCCCCATTGTTGCTCCACACCTCCTTCTAGCCTGTTTGCTAGTGCTTTTCTGAGGCACTTTCCCATCTTGCCAAAGTCAGCCCTCCTAAAGTCCAGTACCCTCACTTCTGTATGGCTTGACTCTGTAGCTGAGTTTAACATGAACCACACTGTTTGATGGTCACTTGTCCCCAGATGGCAACCCACTTCTAGATCTGAGATCTTCTCACTGTCCTCGTTTGAGAGTATGAAGTCTAAGATTGATCCCTCACGAGTGGGTTCCGAAACTAGCTGTCTGAGGCCTGCCACCTGTAGGGCATCAAGAATGGCTCTGCTCTTGGATGTGGCTGCAGCAACTGTGCTCCAGTTAAGATCTGGCATATTCAGGTCTCCCATCAACAGTATCTCCCCTTTCTCTGCCATTCTAAGAATGCCTTCTATCATATCCTTGTCCATTCCCTCCCCCTGACATGAGGGTCTGTACACAACCCCTGTGCGGATTGTGGTGCCCTTTCCAGTCTCCAAGGTGGCCCACAGTGCCTCCTCTCCTCCCTGTTTACTCTTTTGTTCAGTTGCTTTTATCCCTTCCTTTACATAGAAAGCTACTCCTCCCCCTCTTCTCCCCTGCCTGTCTCTCCTGTAGGTTATGTACCCTGGTATGTCAACATCCCAGTCATGGTTCTCTGTATATCATGTTTCTGTCACTGCTACGATATCCAGGCATCCATCTTCCATCAAGGCCACCAGCTCAGGGAGCTTGTTGCCCAGACTACGGGCATTGGTACTCATTACCCTCCATTTCCTGATGGCCTTACTCCCTTTGCCCCATCCCTGTCCTTCTTGCCTTTGTCACTTTCTCCATTTACCCCAGCCCTTCTCCCTATCGACACCTCTATGTTGGTGTTTGCCGCACTTACTACCATGATTATTTGGGGGGGCTAGGATTCCCTGATCCTTTCCAGTGCCTCCCCCCTTGGCTAGTTTAAATGCTTGCCAATGAAGCATTTAAACCTATCACCTAGGATCCTGGTTCCCCTCCCGGACAGATGCAGCCCATCATGCCAATATAGGCTTGTATCACTCGAGGTGGACCCCCAGTCCCCAATGAAGCCAAATCCCTGAGCTCCACACCAGTTTTTCAACCACTGATTGAATCCCATGGTGCGAAACACCCTAGCCTCTCCTATTCTATAAATGGGCAGCACCTCCGAGAAGGTTACCTTGCGTGCTACTTGACCAAGGCCCCTCCCCAATTCCACAAACTCTTCCTGCACTTCTCTAATCCCTTTCTTAGCCAGGTAATTTGTCCCTAGGTGGACAATGACATCCAGTTCCTTCCCCTGTGCAGCTGCTCCGGCAATCCTGAGGATTCGCTCCCTGTCCCTCCAAGCCATGGCGCCAGGCAGGCACCTTACCTCCCTCTCCCCTTCCTCCCCCAGTTCTACCTTCCTAACAATGGAGTCCCCCACCAGGAGCTGTTTCCTTCCCCTGCAGGGTCCCCTGCCACCCTCCTGTGGGTCTGCTTTGTGGAGGTTCCCAGCATCCTCCTTAGTCTCCACTGTGGGTGCATCCATAGAGGAACCACACTTTGGCAGAATGGCATAGGAATTGTGGAGAGGTACAACTGGAGGAATGCACCTCTGTTCCACCAACCTCGCACTTCCTATGCCCACTGTGGTCCAACTGCTCCTCTTTCTTGGCAACCTCTGAGGCAACAGCAGTGGCACTGGTGGTCCCTGGAAGGAAGAGGAGGTCCCACAAATCCTGGCTAACTCAGCCTTGAGATGAGCATCCTCCTCCCTTAGCCCAGAGAGGTGCCTGCACACGTGTCGGGTGCCATGGTGAATGTTCAGAAAAGTAATGATTTGTGTTTAGGACCCATGAATGATCTTTGTCTGAAACAAATAGTGAGTATCCCAGTAGTAAAGTCAGATATTAATATATTGGGGATACAATGTGTCACAAAATGAAAAGGATAAATTGTGAAGAGAAGATAGCAGATGAAGAAAGAAATATGAGCCAATGGAAAACAATGCAAATATGTAAAAAGAAGTCTGCCCGATAAAAAAAAAAAAATTATTACAATGTTTCTGTGTTTATGTTTTTCCACCACCAACAGAATTGTAAGCTAAGTTGAATAGGTTTTTTTTTCAGTCATTGCAGTGAAATAGACTAAATCCAGAATGGAAGAATTTCACATATTTTATAGTGGGCAAAGGTGGGTTATCCATGTTAAATCCAATACTGTTCTTTTACTCACATTATTCTCTGCTACATTTGATACTTTGTTCTCTCTTAAGGAGGCAAATTGGATAACTTAGGTTAGGGAATGGATCAGCCTAGTCCTTCCGGAATGGGAAAGGGGTAAGTGGTTATTCCACTCCACTCACTGGAGGGAGCATATGCCCCAATATATAATTACAGCATTAACGAAGCTAAAACAATAGAAGTTTTTACCTGAGTATTTTAGAATGCAAGCCAGAAAGACACTATATCAATTTATTATGGATTCAAGTTTCATGGAACCCCTAGTGTTCCCTAAACAGATTGTGCAGTCAGCAGCAGATACATTTAAACAATTAATGGATCCCAGACTTAAGGTTCAAATGTGGGACACTACTTGTTTACCAAGTCCTGGAAGAATGGGTGTGCAGGAATCTCACAATCATAGAAACATAGAAACGGATGGCAGATGGGGACCAAAGATCCATCTAGTCTGCCCTGAACCCTACCCCCCTCCTTAGAATTTCTGTGAGACAATCCCCTTGTGTCTGTCCCAAGCTGCTTTGAATTACCCTACTGTTTTGGAGTCAATGACTCCAGCTGGTAGGCTATTCCATAGGTCAACCACTCTCTGTGTGAAGAAAAAACTTTGCATGTTGCCCCTGAATCTCCCTCCCCTCAATTATATCTTATGTCCTCTTGTACTACTGGTGCTATTGACCATAAAGAGCTCCTGGGTGGAGACTCTGTTTATACCCTTCAGAAACTTGAATGTCTCAAGTATGTCCCCTCTATCCCTGCATTGTCCCAGGGAGTACATGTTGAGTTCCTGTAACCTGCTTTCATATGGCAACTTATGGAGACTGTGTATCATTTTTGTTCCCCTCCGCTGTACTGTCTGCAATCTATCTATGTCATTCCTAAGATAAGGTCTCCAGAACTGGATGCAGTACTCAAATTGGGGTTTCACCAGGGACCTGTACAGTGGCAGGATCACCTCCTTTCTTCTACTTGTGATGCCCCTTCCTATGTATCCCAGCATACTGCTGGCCTTATTTGCTGCCTTTTCACATTGTCCGTCTACCTTCAGATTGTCTGATATGATAACCACTAGATCCCTCTCCTGATGGGTGATTGCTAGCTTCTCACCTCCCAGGTAGTAGTCTGCCTCTGGGTTGCTTCTGCCCAGATGCATAACTTTGCACTTTTTCATGTTGAAATTTAACTGCCACAAGTTGGACCAAAGTTACAGCCCGAGTAAGTCACTTAATTTGCTCTACCCCTTGTGCAGTGTCCACCCTGTTGCTGAGCTTTGTGTCATCTGCAAAGAGGCACACCTTCCTGCTCAACTCCTCTGTGATATCTCTGATAAAGATATTAAAGAGTAATGGACCAAGGACAGACCCCTGTGGCACCCCGCTTGTCACCCCCCCATCCCCTGATGCTGCCCCATTTATTGTCACAGACTGGGTTCTCTGTTCAAGCCAGTTACTCACCCATGCTACCACTTCCTGCTCCACTCCTATATGGTCTAGTTTGTCCAGCAGCCTTCTGTGTGGTACAGAGTCAAAGGCCTTGCTAAATTAAAGGTAGATAACATCAATGCCCCCCCAGTCCATAGCCCTAGTAACCAAGTCATAGAGCTCAATTAGGTTAGGCTGGCAGGACCTCCCCATTGTGAAGCAATGCTGTTTGGCATCCAGTTGTCCAGATTCCTCCAGGAATGCTAGTATCCTTTCTTTGAGCAGTGACTCCATCATCTTATCCACCACCGAGGTGAGGCTGTCCAGGCAGTAGTTTCCTGTCTTCTTGCTGCTACCACTCTTGTGTATGGGGACCACTATTGCTATTTAACAGTCCTGAGGAACTGTCCCTTCTCTCAAGGATCTGCTAAAAATATCCACTAGTGGTGCTGCCAATTCATCCCTAATTTCCCTCAATATGCGTGGGTGGACTCCATCTGGCCCCATGGCTTTATATACCTTCAGTTTTCTAAATTCTGTCCTTACTCTCTCTATTGTGAATGGGCTTGTGTCCATTTCCCCTAGGTGACTTCTGTCCCCCTTTGGGGTGGGTCCATTACCAGGTGCCTCCTTAGTAAAGACTGAGCAGAAGTACTCATTTAAGACTTTTGTCTTTTCACTGTCTTCTTCTACCCTCCTCCCATCCCTGCTTATGAGCCTGACAATGCCTCCTTTGTTTTTCCTTTTGTCACTTATGTGCCAAAAGAAGGCCTTATTGCCTCCTTTAACCTCCCATGCCATGTTTTCGTCAGTCTGTGCCTTTGCTTTTCTGATTACCCTTCAAGCTGCACTTGTATGCCACCCTATCTATTTTGCTGTTTGAGCACTTGTATCTTTGGAATGCTAGTCTCTTTTCCCTCACTGCAGCTGCCACCTCCTTTGTGAACCATAGCAGATTTCTTTTTTTTATTTCATCTTACTGACTAGCCCAGAGTATTTTGCAGTAACCTCTGCTAGTGCTTCTGTTATGTTTATCCAATATTCCCCTACCCCTCCTTTTGCCTTCCTCTTGAGGATATCCCTAAAGCAGCATATTCTCATCTGATCAGAGTCTGTTCTTCTGAAGTCTATGACCCGTGTCTTAGTGTGGCTTGTTTATAAAACAAGTGCAATCTTTGTATGTAGCAGAAAGACAGAGACTTTCAGTAGTCCCTCAAAATAATTTATGGAAACATTGTATGTTGTGGATGGGGTAGTGGGTGTTTCATTTTTGATTGCTTTAAAGAGGATGAAATAAGAAATGAAGACTGAATCAATGTTTTTTCTTTATAATGATATAAAGGGGATATGGGGAATTTATGGAATTTGTGAAAAGTATATATGCTATGTTAATGGTGTTGTACTATGTGTATTTCAATAAAACTTCCCCTGCTCTTTCTGACATATCTACATGTCCCACAGTTATTGAAAAGCAGGACCACTTTTTATTCAATTGCCCCTATGGTCAGGGACATTCAAGTGATTGAAAGAATTCAGAGAAAGGCAACAAAAATGGTTCCCCATTTAGCATCACTACCATATCCAGAGAGGCTTCAAAAAAACAGGCCTACACTCGCTGGAGTTTAGGTGCTCTAGAGTTGATCTTCCTGTTTTTATGTAAAATTCTCAAATCACCCTCTCTGATGGACAAATGTGATATTGTTAAAACACAAAGAAAAATAGTACCTAGACTTCACAATCAACAACTAATAGTGAGCAAAGTAAAAACAAACAGGAGGCTTCATTTCTTTTCAGTAAGAACACCAAGGCTCTGGAACCAGCTACTACAAGAGCTAGTAGACTATAATACCTTTGAATCCATTAAAAAGGGTGTAGATCATTGGCTCTCCAAAAACTACAATAAGGTGTCATTTCCCACAAATGTGGGGAACAATCAAGATAGGCTTCAAAGATTCCTTTTGTCCTTGCTCACTTACTAAACCTATTCAGTTGGAATTTGGAGCCAGGTTAGCAAGGTCTTGGAAAGAGTCACTTTTGCAAATGCAGACCCAAAAAGTGTGGTCTTATGAATTTTTCATTCTTGCTGAGAAAACATTTTCACAAGTGCTTCAAGACTTACATTTATGGTTTGCTAATATCATTTCTGGCAGGAGTATTATGCCTTGTCATTACAAAAGAAACAGCTTCCTTGTATCAATGTAGTTAATCAAATGTTTTCTACTTTGAAAAAATAAATACACCAGATAGAAGCACAGTATTTGTCAGGTATGATATTTTGTGAACATTGGGTTACCTGTTCATTGATGCCATGGGACTAGATTAAAAATAGTTCATCTCCCACTGTTATGTATGCAAGGATAACATTTTATTTTTTGTATGGTATTTTGCTTTTTCTTTCCTAGCTCTTTAATGTCACCCTATCAGTAATTTTTGATATGAAGAAAACATTTCTTCATACTTACCGTAATTTCCTTTTCTGTTAGCTCCTACATTGTCAATAGGTAGTCATTACAAATGGGTTATAGTGCATGCCTACTAGGGGAAATGGCATAGCCCAAATCTTAGAATGTTGGGCACATGAGGATTCTGGACAGCAACAACTTTACAGTCACTATTGTCCACGTAGTTCCTCTAAATATGTAAATAAAAACCATAATGGCTGATCAAACACAAAAGGCACACAAATTAGCTGTCTACACATATGTATATCTTTACAGAATAAAATACTGTAAACAGTGACCCACCTTGTCAGGTGACAGAGGGCGAGTGAATGCAGTTCATCCTCCAATTCTGCATCTTGGCAGTATCAACCAGAGGTGTGCCTTATTAGATGAAAGAGTGAGGAGTTTAAGTTGGTGTTCTAATTCTGCATCTTGGCAGGATCCACAGCACCTAGTCAAAATGAAAGAAAAACAGATTTATATTATGTCTTCGAGGCACAAGGCAGGAAGCATAGGAAAACCAGGAACAGTTTCAAAATTCACAAATAGTGTTTTATTTTTCTCAATAACAGCAAAATAAAAAATAAAACATGTTCTGTATAACTGTTTACATGGCAGTACAAATACAGAAAACTAAGTCCTTCTTCTGAAAGTATCTCTTAGTTCCAAGTTTCAGTCTCTGAGTCTCTCGCTTTCTTTGTATGTCTAGCAAAAGCATTTCTGCTCTTTTTACAAGTCTTTGTCTGGGAACTTGTTAAGAAAGTGTTTCTCACAGAACATTCTTGTCAGTTTACAAAATGTTCTTGTCAGTTTCAATGCAGGTGCAGCAAAAAGAACATAGTGACCCAGAACTGACCTCTTGTTTACATCTCTGCAAAAGGCTTAAAAACTGCATTTCAGGTTAACCCCTTGAGTTCCAAAAAGCTTTTTGCAATCATTTCAACAGTATAACTATATACAGTTTTAAACAAAGTTATTCCAGTATCAGTGACATTTCCACAGAAAGTTTCACCTATATTCTTATACCAGCAGATATGAAAGGAGGAGAAAAGACAGAAATAGCAAGGGAATTCAAAGAGATAATGAGAGGCAGAGAACTCTGAAACCGTCAGAGTGATCAGTTCCTAGATCTCACAAGAAACGTTGGTTACGCAAACAGACAGACAAGAGACAGAAAAGGTTAGGATTAACAGATCCTTGCATTTAAACTCTTTCTGCATAACAAATGGGGCAGGGCCTTATTCAACCCTATCACACATGGCAAAGGAAAAACTGCATGCCATTCATGCACTCACCTGCAACGAAGGAGGCACCCTTGGTTAACCTAAAACTTGAATGTGTTAAATGTGCATGACAGCAAGAAGTATTCTAATATGGAACTGCTCTTTTTTTTTTACATACTTATGTAAGTGGTACCCCCTTGTTCCCTGTGGTTACTAGAATCCTACTTAGAACTAGTGGCAGGTAGGGAAAGGCAGCTTATGAGACACCAGTTAAATGGGTTTCACACTGTCTCACTCTGTCCTCAGTCTCAGCTGAGCTGGAGGGATGACATCACCATAGAATTCTCACAACAGCATAAGCCACATTGGAATGCTGTCAGCAGGGGTTAGCTGTAGAACATTGGGGAATTCAAGTCAGTCTGCAGTGGAGCCTTGTGAGAGGAAGAGGTGTGCTGCAGTTGGCAGCCCCTCAGAGCCTAGCTCTGCTTTAGAGCTACATCAGAAAGTGGGTTGTGTGCTCTCACCCTAGAGAGGAACACAGAAGAGACCAGAAGGAAGTGGCAGAGACCACTCCATATGCTGTTCCAGTGCCCCATCCCTGGAGGGATGGGGGGAATTCCAACATTTTGGGGGCAATCCCCTGGCCCTGCCTGGAGAGGGAAAAGCTGCCACAAAATGGGAATTATACAGAGATCCAGAGAATTTGTTGTTTCCTTTGAAAGAAGCCCTTGGGCACCTGCATACCACAGTGAGTCTGCTCTGATATGAAGCCTATGTTCACCAAGACAAAGAGTTATATAAAAGTATCTGCCTACTGTGGAGTCAGGAGAGGACTAGCCAAGTACAGTGCTTTTAATTTGTGTATGGCTTGGAAGCATCTGAAACAGTGGGGGTCTAAGGAATGGGCACAGCCACTTACAGAACTTTTTTTAAGTCAGGACGCCACCTGAATATAGTGTAGAATGTTAAACGTGGTAAACATTTAGAGATGGCATCTACAACTAGTAGTTCAAAGAAAGGTGTTGTTCCAAAGGAATTTCCGGGTATAGGTTTGGGAACAAGAGATGGGAGACCCCCATCTGGAGTAACCAGGTTTACCTCTACGGGTTCAGTTTGGGCACCTATAGCTTTCTTCCAGGCACTTGGCCAGTGTCTGCAAAAAGTACCCAGATGTGGGATTAAGGATGAATTTCACTTTTAGAGCTAGAAAGTGCTCATTGGTGGTTTAGGGAGCCACCATCAAACTCCATGCCATATGGAAAAGTGTCCAAGGACTGGCTGGGGTGCCATGTCAAGGAATCAAAAAAGAAGAGTACCAGTTTGGGCCATATGAGCCCAGAGTAGTTCAGAACCTGAGGGTTTTTGTGTAGTGAAGAAGATGTGCTCTGACCTCTGTAATCTGCTTCACCAGCGAGTGTAGCCCTGTGGGGGTCCATCTTTGCTTTGTTATTCTCTGTGTTGATGTGAATAAAAGCCACATTCTAGAATCCCATTCCTGGTTTGGACATTTCAGTTATTGCTTGCTGTGTCTGGAGTTACCTGGACACTACTGACCAGAAGTACAAACCTAGCCATGCTGCTGAGTAAATGCTTTCTCCCCAAACCTGGGGGGGTACACTTGTATAGACATAGGTGCAACAGAAAAACTATAGAAGGATGTCCAAACAAACTCACAGAGTTTTAACAGGACAACAGACATCCCTGCACCGGCATATTGGATAATATTGTCCCAAAGGAGAATGGCTCCCTGGCGGGCCCCACTGACAATATAGGAGCTAACAGAAAAGGAAATTACAGTAAGTATGAAGAAAGTTTTTCTTTCTTTAGCACTCCACGTAATCAATGGTTAGTCATTACCACTGGGTTCTAAGAAGCAGTACCCAGAGAAAGAACCAAGTGGGGGAAGAATATTGTCCCATATATCAACCACGTACAAGAAAAGGAATTTACCTTCCAATTTCTGCTTGCAAGACTCTGTGACCTAAGGCCACACTGACAGAGCTCAGAACATCCAACCTATTGAATTTGGAGTATGTCTGAATGGAGGACCCTGTAGGTGCCTTACATAACTTAATAACAGATTTCTCACTCTTCTGCACCCAGGAGATGGCCATAATTCTGTTGGAGTGAGCCTTGAAGACAGCCGAATGCCCCTTATTGACTTTGACATAAGCCTTGGGAGTGCATGCCCTCACCCACCTAGCCATGGTGGTCTAGGAGACTTCTGGCCCATGCCAGGGTGCCCCAAAAAGAAAAAAAAAACAATCTGACTGACTTTCAGAATTCAGCAGTCCATAAAAGTACTGACCTAATGGCCCATCACAATGCAAGCTGCATCACTCCTTCCCCTTAGGGTGAGCAGTTGCAGACAGAAAAAAAATGGAAGACAGATTTCCTTGTCCACATGGAAGGCCAAGAAAAACTATGGAAAAAAGACATAACTGTTTTGAGCACCACCTTGTCTGAATGCATGATGAGGCATGATTCTTGGAAGAGCTCACAGTCCTCCTAGCTTAGTACTTGGCAAGTAAAGAACACACCTTGCAAAATAGCTCATTCGATGGTACCAATGAAAGTGCTTTGAAACACTCTTTACCCAGGGCATTCAGGACCAGATTCAGGTCCAGTAGAGGAACGGGAGTTTGGAACAGAGGTCAGCACCCACCACCCCCTGAAAACCAAATAACTTCCGTTAGTCCCAAAGTATAATCCCAAGGAGGCTCCCCCCCCAAGGGAGCTCAAGGCCAAACCTTATCCACTCCAACTTGCAGGAAAGCCAAAACTATGGAGCTGTGGCTTTGTAAGGGCAGATTGTTTTTTTTCCTCAGGCCAAAAGGTTATCCAAATGCAACATAAGTCGTTGACGTGGAATTCTTTCTGGCAGCACCAGGGAGACCACAACCTTCTTAGAGAAAACTATTGTTAGGAGGCTCCTCCTTTCAGGAGCCAGGCAATAAGCTGCAATGCTCCTGGACTTGGATGCAGGATGAACCCTATGACAGAATGACCCCACCACACACAGATGAGCAGATGAAACAGTGCCTATAACAAGGTTCACCAAGTCAGAGAACCATGGATTTCTGGAACACTCTAGTGGTAGTGGAGAAGGCTCCCTCTTGAGTGCCCTGAATTGCAAATGACCATGGAGGTGAGAGTCAGAGAGGGGAAAAGAAGTACACACTGCTGAATTCTACTCATGTGACAGGACATTGCACCACTTCAGACCATGAACAATCATAGCCGAAGAACAGTTCTGATTGGATGTGAAAAGATCAATCCGAGGATGACTGAACCTTGATACCATAGGTCGAACACCTCCAGACTCAGACTCTATTCTCCTGGATGAATATTTTCATGACTTAGCCAACTGGCCTGAAAGTATAACTCCCCCGCCAAGAGAACTACTGATAGGGAGAAGAGATACTCTTCTACTCACAGCATGTCCCCGATCCATAAGTCACCTGTTTCCTTCCAATTCACCTTCCAGTCATGGGAGTCCAACACCTCCAGAGTCCTGGTCCCTGACTACCTAGCCAACAGCACAGACAGTGCTCAAAAGAGCTAATCAACCAGGTAGGGATAGACAAGATATCATTCCTGTTAGAGAGGAGTCATCAAGACTATGAGCCCCTTGAGAAAACCCTAGGGGTGGTGCCAGCCCAAAAGGAAGTGCCCTGCACCAGAAAAACTCCCAGGACTGAGAACTCAAGGAGCCTCTGAGAGACTGTCAAATGGGAGTGTGGAGATAAACATCTCTCAGACCAGTGGAAGCTAGACAGTCCCTCATCTGGAGAGCCCAAATGATTGAACACAGGGACTCCATCTAGAAGGTCCAGTGGTGAACAAACTTGCTTAGATGTTTCAGATTCAGGAAAATGCCTGAAAACCCCCCAGACTTCATGGCAACTAGGAATAAGTGAAGTACAACCACTGGCCTTGTGTACTGGGGGGGGGGGCAATGAAACAATCACCCCAACTGGCAGAGCAGATCCAGGGTTGAGACATGATTAAAGTCTTTCTGAGTCCCTGTGAACCAGAAACATCAGAAAAATGCTCCTTGAGGAAAGAGTTGAAAATTCTATTGTATAATCTAAGGCCCAAATGTTCCAAAAAAAAACCAAGCATCTATTGATATTTAGGCCCAACCTGAATGAATGTTGCGCAGTCTTCCATCAAGGGAAGGGAGTGAGAGATGGCCTCATGGACCCTCACTGTGAGAAGCTTGCTTTTCTTCCTAGGTCTGTCATTCAACTTCAAGCCAGTGCTCCTCAACTGCTATTGCTCCTCTGTTTCCCAAAGTTTGAAAGGGACGAAACACCTTTGGAACTGCATCTGATGGCCACCTCCTTCACCTTCTGGAGATGAAGCAGCCTTTGCTGTTACTTTAGCAATGGAAGTGACCCTTTTATCCATCAAAGTATCATTCATGTCTGAACCAAAATAAGCCTCCATCGAAGTCTAAGGTAAACAGCTTTGCCTTTGAAGTTTGATCAGCTACTCAATAACAAGCTACACATCTCACATAGCTGATACAATGCAATAGGCACAGCCAGCTGACATGTGCAGATTTCTCACCATGGTACCTCCTAAGGGAGTGGAAGCCACGTCAATCAATTGAAGAATGCTTTCCCCCTCCAAACAATGAGGGAACAAAGCTTCCAAGGGTTATAACCCACAAAAACAAGGCTCTGGCAGTAACAAAGGAGGCATTGGATGTGTGCATGTTTAACGCCTTTGGAGGCGAGGCTCTTCTGCATGCAGCATCCACCAGCTTGTGTGTGGAAATGTTACAGCCAAGGATCATTCAGTAGGAATAGTGGTGTGTAAGATGGAAAACACTTTGGAGCGGAGAAGAACATGGACAGGATAGGATTGATATTCACTGTCTCCAAGCATTTCCTTGAGCTTTTATGACCTACACATCTCAGATATTAGGAAGGACAAAGGCTTGGTATCAGACAAGGGAGGGATAGGAATCCTTCTCTAACTCCATCCACCTACCCTTTCCTCCTCCTCCTCCTCCTCCGAGGGATTGTCCTTCTCAACTACACAGCTTTAATCCTAACTTATATACTGCTTAACCCCAGCCCCCCGTCCCCATCTCCCCAGCTTCTGAGGCATCACTTCAAATCTCAGGTCTTCATACCACCTCATTATTCTCTCCTTGCCCCATTATAGCACTTATTCCCCCCCTCCCACCAAACCCCCTTTTTCTCTTCCATCACTCCTTCCCATTTATTTTTCAACAAATGCCTCTGGCTGCATCTTCATCCTCCCCCTCTCCTCTCATCCCTATTTCTCTGCCACTGACAGGCGCCTGACACTACCCATTCCTTGTGGGCATATGTGTCCTATCTGTGCTCACCATTTTACTACAGTAGCCTTTGTTAACTACCTACACTTCTCCTCCTCCTCTACACTTTACTCTTCCTATAATTGACCCCTCTCAATAGCACTGTTGTACATGAATTGTTTACTGTTATTTCACTGTTGCCTCCTTGTTATTTGTCATTTCTGATGTGGAACCTTTGTAAAAGAGCCTTGGCTCAAAGGTACTTGTAATCCTAGAATAAATAAATAAATAAATAAATAAATAAATAAATAAATAAAACTTCATTAGGTCCGGAATTTCCCCAAGATCCTCATCTTGACTCGCATAACAGCAGGGTCAGGGTCTGCCTGTAGATCTGAAAAAGCATCCCTGTCCTGCTGTGGAGCAACTGAACATGCCTTGTATGCCCCCCATGACCAGAGGAGCCCAGTTTGGGGTTGGGTGTGTCTGATGGAATGTCCTGCAGTACATCAGGGCTCAAACGCTCTCAGAAGATCAGCAACAAAGATTTACACAATTTTGCTTGCCACTGCCAACAGGTACATCAAGTGCACCCCCTGCCCCCCAAAGATGAAGGCGCACTTGTGGAGGGAACACTTAGAGACATATTAGTTTGTGAAAGAACAATGGAGGAATAGGAACCCATGGAAGAGGGTGTCATTACCCCCCTGCAGGTCTTATATCTTTTAATAGTTGGAGGTCTCTGATATGCCAAAGGTGCCAAGAGAAAAAATAGTAACATATGTTTTTTGACTTCATATGCAATTCCTCTTTCCTCTGATGTATTTATAGCACTAAAGGTGAAACCACATAGCTTCAATATATATTAACAAACTCTAGTCTGAGCCAAAATGGCTGTGATGAGCTGCCAAGTGACCAAAGTTACACGTGTGCATAAAAATTATTGAACGACCTGGTGTAACTTGGCAATTTTTTGGAGGTGTTGCACCAAATTTTCAACATGACCTTTTTGGGACCCCTCCTGATAAAGAGTGCCAGTGCCATTTTTTTCACTTGTCCTGAAAGGTGATTTTGCAGAGCGACATCACCATTCTGTGCCACAGGTGCGAAAACACATTTTGGGCAGAATGTGAAAAATGACAGTTGTAGTGTTAAAATGGAGGTGTATAAAAATGGCAATATTGAAAATCTGGAGTGAAAATATTAAAACTGGGCGAAGTTAGGAGCGTGCATAGAAACTGTGCAACGCACGCTCGTAACAGTCATTTTTTGGGGTTTCTTCACTAAATTTGCAACATGGAGTTTTTGGGATCCCCACCTATGTGAACAGTGTTACTGTCATTTCGTTAATCAGTCCAGAAAGGCGATTCTGCGAAGCAACCGTGGAATCATCTTTCGGGACTGAAAAATGAAACAACAGTGACACAGTTCATGAGGTGGTGTCCCAAGAACTCCATGTTGAAAATTTTTTGCCAAAATTTAAAAAAATGGCTGATTTCTCAACTTAAGTTGAAAACCCCATTGAATGCCATCATAGCATGCTTAACTTTGATGCTTCAGTTTGTGGTTCAGCTTTGAAGAGTGCAGACATGTTCCAGTCCAGAGAAGATGACAGCGCTGACCTCCGGAGGTGCGTATGGGGTGCAGGGGGGTGCGGGGAGGTAGGTGCTCAGTGGGATGGTGGGGATGGGGAGGGGGACTGGGGCGACAATGATGGACCATTTTCTTTTTTACAGGTTAAAAAAAACATACATTTTGGCACACTGGGGTGGGCTCCCAGTGTTCCATGAGTTGGGGGGCTACATAATGCCAACATGGGGATTGGAGACCCCAATGTCACTGTGGGGATGGGGTGCAGGGAGGACAGCAGCAGTGGGAGGGTTTTCTTTCCTGCTGGGGCTGGCTGTGATGACACAACTGCGTATACGCGGCACTCGCGCATGCATAGTTGTGGTTAATGGCATTTTGCCATTCACAGCATGGCAGTGCCAGTGGAATTACGCATGTGTGCAAGTCACGCATGCGTAGTTCTTGCCCTGGAATAAAGATGTAACAGCCAAAATAGTGCGGCTTTTATTCCATAGTGGCCGATTGTGGAGGAATGTTTCAAGCTCCACTGGACTTTTGGAAGAATACTTCCAAAAGTCCAATGGAAGGTTCCATGATCGGTTATTTTTGTAAGCTACAATCTATCCCAAAATGGCTGTAGGCTCTGCCCACAGCTACAAAAAGTGCTACTATGTGTCAGCATAGGTTGTGGGGATCAAACCCTGATCTGCTGGATGTAATAAACTCATTCACAGCTCATTAGTCTTGTACTTGGTCTTTGTAGACAGATAGAAGGCTAGAGAGCCCATTTGGCCTGCCCCCCCCCCACTTAAGGGTATCAGTTTACCTTATTATGGAGAGAGCTATCTAGCCATGATTTAAAAGTATTCTGGGATTCAGAATTCACCACATCCCCAAGTAGTTCATTCGATAGTGGGATAATTCTTTGGGAATAGAAGTATTGCCTCTTTTTACTTTCAGGATAAGTCAAACGCAGTTGAGCATTATGATTTCTTAGAGGCACAGCTCTTAATGCTATGTGTAAGTCTAGTCCTGACAGTTTGGTTTTGAGGTTTGGATCCCTATTAATTTTGTACATAAGTAGCAAATCCCCACAAGTTCTCCTCAATTCCATTGAATATAGGCCCAAATCTACCAGTCTCTCCTCATAGGGTATTTCTTGGAGACCACAGATCATTTTGGTCACCCTTCACTGCGCCCTCTCCAATATACCTATGTTCCTCTTTAAATATTAAATCCATACTGGGCTACACTAATCCAACAAGGGTCTAATGAGATTTTGGTATAGAGGTAGTACACAGGCACAGTGCCTTGTCACAAAGGTTCTCCTGATTGCACCCAGTATTTGGCTGGCTTTCTTCACTACTTCATTACAATGATTTCCAAATGTAAGTTCATTTGTAATTAAAACTCCTAAGTCCCTGGCCTTTCCCTAACTGCAACCCTCAGAGTAGTGCCACCTAAATTGTATATTTTACACTTGTTCTTTTTCCCAAAATGCATCACTATGCACTTATCCAGATTGAACTCCATCCTGTTCTCTGATGCCCATTTCTCTAGCCTCAAGAGGTCAGCTTGCATAACCTCAGTTTGCATTTGACTTATTTATTTATTTAACTTTTGTTAACCAGGTAAGTACACTAGACAAACACATGCCTATTTTCAGGTACGACCCAGGAGAGTACTGGAAATCAAAGAACATACAGAGTACAATTTGAAGCAAGTAGGGCAGATACACAGATGTCAGGAGAAGCATAACATACATAGTAAGATAATAGTCAATATGCTAAGGTACAGTGTCACTGACACAACGTCACCAGCAATATATATATATATATATACACAGATATATACAAAATTTACACATTTGCAAGATACATGGAATGAATACACTCAAGTATACTGTGCAGAGGACCAGGCTAATCAGGGAGGGTTAAGACAGTCACATCCTGATGAGAGCTTCAAGTGGTTCCAGAGGGAGGTGTGTAGGCCTGACTGGGGGGAGGTCCAGACCTGGACAGGAAAGGAGTTTCACAGTCTAGGGGCACATGACGCAAAGTCCCTGTCCCCCATTTTGGTACGAGTAGGAGGGACCTTAAGGATAGCAGGACCCTGTGACCTTAGGGGGTAGGTAGCGGGGGCTGCTGGGACAAGGGGGTCTGCCAGTCCGGGGGGGTGCCAGTACCTTACCCATGAAACTGCCCACAACAAAATTCAAATAATTGGGTGGGGAGAGCCAGTTGAGCTTACTGTACAGATCACAGTGGTGAGTGAGACGAGGTCTATTATTTGAAGTAGGGAAACAGGTAGAGGGACTATACATAGAGTAAATTTTGGTATCATCTGCAAACTTATTACAATGACCATCTATCCCAGTATTAAGATCCATGATAGAGAAAAAAGTACACGCCCCATTACAGAGCCCTGAGGGACTCCAATAGTTACCCTGCCTATATGTGATAGGTGACCTCTAATCCTTACTCTTTGCTTCCTGTTTTGCAACCACATTTTCACCCATTGTATGATAATATTACTTACACCCATACCTAGGAGTTTATCTATAAGGACATTGTGAGGAACCTTGTCAAAGGCATGTTTTAAATCCAGATAAACAACATCCACAGATCTGCCTTGATCAAGTAAGGCACTCATTTTGTTATAAAACATTAGTAGGTTGGTTTCACATGATCTTTGTTTCTTAAAACCATGTTGTGTGTAATTAGTTAACCCCTTCTCCAATAAGTCATGCTCCAGTACAGCTCACATAATTGATTCAAGTGTTTTACCAAGTATAGAGGTCAGGCTTATAGGCCTGTAACTTCCAAGCTTCCCTCTGCTACACTTCTTATGCAATGGGATAACCACCGCCATCTTCCAATCCTCCAGAACTACACCTGGCTAAAGTGAAAGATTGTATAACCTATAAAGCGACTCCACCAGACATTCTTTGACTTCAATCAGAAGCCTAGGATGTAAATTGTCAGGCCCAGCAGACTTGGTTGCATTCAATTTATTTAATTTAACCTTTATTTCTTCTCTGTTTATATACAAATTGTCGCATGGTCTATCATTTGAAGTAGGGAAACAGGTAGAGGGACTATACATAGAGCATAAATTAGAATTAAAAGCTTCAACCATCTCTTCAGCTTTGCTCTGAACTGTTTCATTTATAGTAATGGGTCCCACCGTCCTGTTGACTGATATATTATTTATATAAGGGGAAAAAAAAGGTCTTTCCCCCATCCTTTATATGCACCATCCTAAATTCTATGGTCCTCTTACAGTCCTTAATCATTTTCTTGGTATTTTTTAACTGCTGTTTATACATATATTTGTTACAGGCAAATGAGAAAGGAAGGAACTGAGTATAAGTTCCTTCCTTCAAATTTATTTGATCCTTTACCTTCCTGGTTAACCATACTGGTATTTTGCCCCTATTACATACATTTCTTGTAGGAACATATTTATCTTCTAGTTCAATCAACTTATTTCTAATTTTAACCCATAGTGCACTGGCATCATCCTCTTCATTGAACTACTCCCAATGTTAGAGTTCCTCCATGAGTCCAGCAGAATTTGCCCTTGCATCATTTTTAGTGACTGTCTTCCCTTGAGCTGTTTTAAAAGATAGATTTAACTTGCAAAGTACAGTCTTATTGTCACATCCAAGTAAAGGTTCGTGCACCTGAATACTGGCAATTTCTTCTCCATTATTTGGTAATATTAGGTCCAGTGTATTGCTGGGCAATCAACCAATTATACCAAATTGTTAATTAAGCAGGTATCCAAACAAATCTTGTTCTTATTTGTTTTTTGTATTGGTCTCCAGTTTTTACCAGAAACATTAAAATTGACCATTAGAACATTATTTTGCCCTGCCACTTCATTTATGTTTTCCAAAAAAGCTAAATTATCCTGAGAATTTGTATCAGGGGTCTATACAGTGTTCCTAATATATATATTTTTTTTTTTATTAGTCCTAGTTTGCAACTCTACCCACACACTATCAATACATGCTGGTATGGAACTTCTGAGGCATGTTTGGTTACTCTCTATACACTCTTTAATATACATTACAACTCCACCCCCCCTGCTCTTCCCTCTCTATTTTTGTATATTAGCTTATATCCCTCTATCTATTATCCTTTTGTAGGTGTACCAGACCACCAAGACTCTGTAATAGTAGAAATATCAATATCCTTTTCTCTCATCATGATTTCAAACTCAATCATTCTAAAGGAGTTTAAACTCCTAGCATTTGCTAGAAGAATATTCCACTTTCTTTTTACAGATTTGTTCTTCCTTGTCCTGAGTTGTGAGGTTCCTGGATGTTTATTGACACTATCATTTTGCCCCTTATTTATAAGTTTTTTCAAAAGTGCCTACCGGTATTTTCCATTTATTGCTCTATGGAACATGACACCCAGTTTCCTCATCCCCTTTTTACTAAGGTGTAAACCATCATTACTGAATAAGTCCCCATACCCATAGAACTCCTCATATGTTGTTATACACTTTATGCCATTGTGCAGTGATCACCTTCTTAACCAATTATTGTAAGTTTTAATTCATTTTTGCCCTACCTAGCCCAGCTCTAAGAACTGGCAAGACCTCTACCACAATAAACTCAGCCTTGTGAGCCTTAACAACTTCACATCATTCCTATATCTCACCCACAGTCTCCTCCACAGTGCCATTTCCTAAATTATTTGTCCCTAAATGAACAAACATGATCTTTTGTCCCATGTATTACTTAATATACTTAGCATCATACCTGTAATAACCCTTATTTTTGCTCCCCCATAGGAGCAACTTGCTACATTTAACTTATTCCCTCATGTTGAATATCAAATCAGTGTACTTTGCCATGGAATCTGCAAGTATACAGTAAATATGTGCCTGTTTGTAGCATCTATGGCAGGAAATAGCCATGGTTGCTTTGCATATCATCTATAACCTTCCCATCCTGGAAGTCATTAATCGTTCCCTCCATATTATCTTCAGGATCTAGATTTATTAACCTAGGGGCACAGTGCTATGAGCAACTGAAGCAACATTACTATTCTGCTCACTAGCACCTGTACCATCCACACAATCCTCAAGTTCAGTGTCCATCTGACTGGGGGCACAGTACCTTAGGCCTCTAAAACACCATTCCCTTCCTGCCCACATTCACTATTACCATCTAGCCCATTTTCTACATCTGTGTTAACCAGACTTAGGAGATCATTTGCCTCGGTTTCTAACTTATCCAGGCATCTCGAAAGTGGTTCAAAATGATTTGCATGCTCAGGAATTAATCCTATAGCTCTACTTCAACATCTTTTGATTTTGACCATCATTTCTTCAACAGACAACTCCTTTTCTGATTCCACAGTGTCAACCTCTTCCCCTCTATTTCATTTTGTAGTAGCCCCTTCACGTAATTTTGTTTTACTAATCAATGCCCTAAGGCTCTCAAGTTTACCTTTTATTATTGTGATTTCTTCCTCCTTACTATATAACTGCTATTTTAAATATGTTAGCCCAGTACATCCTCCACACAAACACCTCAAAGCTATTATTGGAGTATATACTAAAAAGTCCACACCTAGAACATCTCATTTCTAGTTCACCACTGTGCAGCTTTACAGCCAGTGGATCCATGTTTCTTACTTACAAGGCCGGGCTGCTGAGCATGTCTACACAATCTGGACCAGGTCCAGCAGCACGCATCTTCGCATGTGATAGACATGCACTCACTCCACCACGAGCTCGCTCGGGCTCTAACTTAAGAGTGCCAAGGACTGGAATTACTGGGTGTCACCTCCATACCTCTCAGCTGTCCCTGATTTTCAGGGACATCCCTGATTTTGCCTCAGCATTTTCCTCTGTCCCTCGTAAAATTTGTGTTTTTGTGACAGAACAGTGGGGACTATAAGAACAAAATAATGTCAAACATTAGAATTATAGGCTTGTTCTTCTTCACAAAATGCATCTTACACTAATCCCCTTATTCTGTCACCTTTCTGAATGAATAGTAGCAATTTTTAAGATGTGTCCCTGATTTGGGGTCTTTGTCCCTGATTTTTTTAAGCTTTGTCCCTGATTTATGAGGAAAGAAGTTGAGAGGTATGGTCACCTCCGTTACACTTGGTGAACTATTTCACCCAAACTGCAGTTTAAAAATAAATAAAAGCCCGTCCCTCAATACCTAGAACTGCCACCTCATGCGGTGGGCTTCTGAGATGCTACAAAACAGCGAAGTGCACCAGCCCACATTCTCAGGCTCTACTGTGTAGCGTTAGTATGCCAGCTCTAGTTGCTAGGCAATGGTCCGCTTCGCTCCTCTCACCAGAGGATCACAAAAACAACCTCCGAAGTGCAGAATACCATGGTAGTGCTACAAGCAGTAGTTGCAGCAAAAGATACAGTGGCTGCAGGGTCCATTCCTCACTCACTCGCCTCGGGGCTCTAACTTAAAAGGGCAGAAGACTAAAAAATACCGGGCGTCACTTCCTGTATACTCGGTGAACTATTTTGCCCAAACTACTCAATCAATCAATCAATCAATCAAAATCTTTATTTAATCAATCTTTCCCTCACCTGGTGGTGAAGTGGTCATTGAAGGTATTTAGGTTTAAAAATAAATAAAAGCTCGTCCCTCAATACCTTTTACCGCCACCTCATGTGGTGGACTTCTGAGATGCTACAAAACAGTGAAGTGCACCCAGTATGTCTCGAGTGCACCAGCCCACACTCTCAGGCTTCTTCTGTGTAGCGTTAGTACCGCCAGCCCTAGTTGCTAGGCAACGGCCCGCAATGCTCCTCTCACCCGAGGATCGCAAAAACAACCTCCCAAGTGGGGAATACCACGGTAGTGCTATGAGTAGTAGTTGCAGCATAACATACAGTGGCTGCAGAGTCCCTTCCCTGCTCGCTTGGGCTCTAACTTAAAAGGGCAGTGGACCAGAAATAACGTGTGTCACTTCCACTACTTTCAGTGAACTATTTTGCCCAAACTACTGTCTAAAAATAAATAAAAGCTCATCCTTCAATACGTTTTAACACCACCTCAGGTGGTGGACTTCTGAGTTGCTACAAAACAGTGAAGTGCACCTAGTGTATCTCGAGTGCACCAGCCCACACTCTCAGGCATACCTCTCAACCTCCTGCCTCATAAATCAGGGACAAGGCTTAAAAAAATCAGGGACAAAGAACCAAAATCAGGGACACACCTTCAAAATGAGTGATATTCACCCAAGAAGCTGGCAGAATAAGGGGCTTGGTATAAAATGCGCTTTCTAAAGAAGAAGTCTGTAACTTTAATGCTTGACATTATTTTGTGCTTACAGTCCCCACTGTTGAGCCATGGAAACACAAATTTTAGGAGGGATAGAGTAAAATTTTGAGGCAAAATCAGGGACTTCCCTGAAAATCAGGGACACTTGAGAGGTATGGGAGACAATGGCTGCAGAGTAGAATAAGGCTAACCTCTAGGCTATGCTGTCAGCTGCTAGCTTAAAAGCTAACTATCCCTGAGCTACAGGGACTGCCCAGAATTTGAACTGGTGCCTAGTGATACATGGGGAAGTGCTAGAGGTTTAAACTTACTTACCATTGTGCTGAATTATTGGAGTGATGATTTGCCAAGTCTCCAAAGTGCTTGCTGCCTTTCCACCGAGTCAAGTGGGAGAATGTACCTCCTATTTGCCTGCCTCACCAAAGTGGGACAAAGTGTAAAAAAAGCACTTCTATTCATACACTGCTACCTATTAAGAAAGGTTAATCCATAAGGTCAAAGCATGAAAGGAAAAAGAGACACATGACCTCTGTATCTAGCACAGAAGATGTGCAGATGCGCACTCCTCTGTGACATGTGCACGGTATCACAACACTAAGCGTGATGTCTCCACATAGGTGGGGGTGCGCACACTACAGCTGTGTAAAGAAAAAAAGAAATGAAGGAAGGGCATGCACATCCAATGGCCACAGAGGCAGTGAAAAGGTGGAAGAACTGAGTGGCTCAATGGAGCCCAAGAAAAAGCCTGTTAGGAAGCTAAGGGAACTGACTGGAAAACTGAGGAGTCTGATACATCCAAATCAGAACTCCTCACCATACCTCTTAAACTTTGCCATCAGGAGAAAACACTGCCCCTCAAATATTTTTTAACCAACATGAAAACTACCTAGGACTCCGAACACTTCCTTTAAAAAGGTGTACCATTGTGATTGTGAACTGGGATATGTATATACTGTAAATATTAGCTTAACTTTCCTATAACCGTTTTTTATCATGTGAATTTACTGTACATCACTGTGTTTATAAACGTTATTTTCCCCTGTATGTATAACTATCTTATACAAGTGTATGATGTATCTGCTGTGTATCAACTATTGAACCTTGACCTTATCAGGTCCATCTTGTAAATGAGCCTTGCTCAATGATGTTCGACTGAATAAATAAAGATTTGATGATGACGATGATGATGTTTAAGACCACTTTAATAAACATAATAGCATGAATAGCTGTGGATGTTTGATTTTATCCTGTCTTAGGAGAGGGTGAAACCTCTCAATATGGAACAGGGAGCTTTGTGGGGGAAAAATGAGGAACTGTACTCAGTGGCGGAGCTAGGGGGGGCTGGGGGTGGTCACCCCTCCTGGCTGCCCCAATCTGAGTAGTGGCACCCCGCCACCATCTTTATTCACTGTTTAGTGACGACTGTGGAGCCCATGATTGACTGAATGGCCCCCCAGCTCCCAAATGCTCCCAAACCTGGCTCTGCCACTGACTGTACTGAACCTCACAAAATGGCAGTAGGTGAGAGGCATGCTCCTCACTAAGCAGGCTATGTTTTGTTTTTGTTTAAGGTGAGTATTTAAAAGGGAAAAATCCTATCACGATGGGCCCAAATAAAAGAAAATGTCCCCAAAGACAAAAAGTCTAGGGAAAAGTAAAGGAGACCAACACCCATGGACAGAGGGGAATCCTGGAGAACCCTAATTAAATACTGAAGAAAAGAAAAAAAAACTGTTACTTTCCTGAGGCACCATGATATATATATATATATATATATATATATATATATATATATATATATATATGTATATGTATATGTATATATTTATAAAATAGGCAAGACAAATCAGTGAAAATCCACTGTCCTGATTAGCTGAAACATGTCACATGACTGTGCATTATTCCACAACAACCACACACCTCCCAGTAAGTCCGCACATTTGAACTACTTTCCAGCCCTCAAAACCTTCTTGCCGGCAGGTGAGATTACTCGACACCTGGCACAGACTGGCAGCCACACACACACACACACACACACACACACACACACACACACACACACACACAACTGGCACACTCAGACTGCAACCCACAAGCATAAGTAAATGTAATATACCAGTCGCACACGGCACACAATAATATGATTGATCCTGCCATTAATTTTTAAATAAACCTTCATGTAAAAATAGTATCTAGTTCATCCTGCCATATTCATGGTCTCTTAGCACAAGCATTTTCACTTTTATCACTTTAAGATAGGGTGACCGAGCAGTCTCAATACTGCTAAATAATATGCTAGTAGAGCTTTAAGGTAAGTCCATCTGTGTACAAAAAGGAAGAAAACTTTGCTGTTTTGCATTTATTTCTCTTATATTTCTGTGCAAGAAGGTGCTGTTCATATGGAGAGCAGAGTGAGTGTGGAGCACTTTCACTTTAATTTCCGAAATGTAGCGTGATCGAGCGGTGTGAATAGCAGAAACTGGCAACCTGTTAGAACTTAGCCCCTCTGTGCTCAGAAAGTAAGAAAACTGTGTCCCTTGTGTTAGCTTTAGTTAGCTTTCAGTAATAAAAGCTGTAGAGTGTATGCAGAGGACAGCAAGCACAAAGGGAGTGAGTCAGTAGCTGTAGAAAGGTAGACAGAAGCTAGAGCATCCGTTGCTATAGCAACACTCGCTCTGGCTTCCGTCTACCTTTCTACAGCTGCCGACTCACGCCCTCTGTTCTCATTTTCCTCTGCATACACTCAATGGCTTCTGTTACTGAAAGCTAACTAAAGCTAACAAGGGACACACTTTTCTTACTTTCTGAGCACAGAAGGGCTTACTTTCAAGTTCTAACAGGTTGTCAGTTTCTACTATTCACACTGCTCAGTCATGGTACATTTTGGCAATTAAAGTAAAAGTGCCTCAGTCATGGTACATTTTGGCAATTAAAGTAAAAGTGCCTCAGTCATGGTACATTTTGGCAATTAAAGTGAAAGTGCTCCACACTTGCTCTGCTTCCCATATGAATGCCATGTTCTTGTACAGAAATGTACATGAGATAAATGCAAAAGAGCAAAGTTTTCTTCCTTTTCGTACAAAGACAGCCTTATGTTAAACCTCTGCCAGCATATTATTCAGCAGTATTGAGACTGTTCGGTCACACTACAGTACATTAAATGAATCAAAGTGTAAGTACTTGTATGATAGTATACTGCGGTCCAATATGCCTACTTACCTCGCCTCCATTCTGACCCCTCAGCCCATCTCCTACGGTCTCCGTTCTTCTGACCTATCCCTGCTTAGCATCCCCAGGTGTAAAACTACCAAAGGGAAATCAGGATTCTTGCACGTAGCTCCCAATTACTGGAATTCACTGCCCCTAGATGTACGCATGGCACCTAGTCATGCTATATTTAAGAAGAAGCACTGCTCCCTCTTTTCCTCGCGTGCCCAATGCACCTGCTTCAACCTTCCATAGAACTTCGCTCTTTTCATTTGTGCAGCCCAGCAGTTTTCCTCCTTTCTTCTGTGGAATTTGTTTCTTTTTCTATCCTACCCCCTTCTTCCCTTCCCCTCTCTCTTCCTCGCTCTCTCTAGGCTATATCTCTTCATTACCTTTCCCCTTACCTCCTCCCAAAACTGTGTTATTTTTTCTGTTTTCAGCTGACTGTATGATGCCACTGCACTGTATTGATACCTTGTGGTATTTCTTGCACTTTAAATGTTACATCACTATAACTGTTTATTCATGGGCACCTATGTTCTATCTGTATAAATACACCATCTGTGCCTTGGTACCTTCACTGTGTTAATGTTCTTCACTCTGATATGTGATGTATGATATGTAATGTATTGTATATTTTTTTTTGACACTGTATTTCCATGTGCCTGTATCTCTATGTGTTGTCAACCTCCCGGGTCGTGCCTGAAAATAGTCATTCTTGTGTCTAGTGCACCTACCCAGTTATCAAAAAATAAATAAATAAGAGAGTAAAAATGTCAGAATCAACCATATACAATTTTAAAATAACATTTTATTTAAGAATTATTGCAAGATCAACCAGATAACTATTACTTGTAAGTTAAAAGTATTAGAATTATAACAGGATCATCACTCATTTGTGCCAAAGACTACTTTTCCATCCCCAAAACAATTTTCTGGTGTGTAAAATTAGGTACTCTGATGTCACATACACCTTAGGTGGTTAAGATACTTGGCCTGTGACCTCATGCTTCACAACGCACAATCAAGGCATGTGTATATCAGAGCGGACCTCAATACCTGATATATATATAAATATATATATATATATATATATATATTATAGGGGCGCGGTTCTGCCCCTATAGTTAGGGTTGAGTAAGAAGTTTAATGCTAAACCCCAAATTTTGCACATTAATAACTTCCCAACTGGTCAACTGATTTGCACAAAATTTGGAATGCACTGTCCTGTGTGGCAGATCTCTTAATGTGCCAAGTTGCATTTTAATCAGATTTGTGGCTTTCATGCAGTGAAGCACCAAAAAACACGTTTTTTGCTTTTTTTGGCCCATTTTTGCTGATTTGTGCCCATCGCACTGGGGCCACACCATTTGAAATTGTGGTCTGTAATTTTCAGCGTTGAATGAGGTTGCCCAAAAGAACAATTCAGCATTGGTTTGGTGAAAAACTATTAATCCATTCCAACATTATTTAATTTTTAATTTTCGGGTTCTGAGCAGGCTTAGTTTAATTTTTGGAATATTTGTATGTTTTGAGAAAGAGTATTTCACTCACAATGAAGGATTTTGTCACCTCACAAAAAGGGATTTATAAAATCCCTGTTCGTGAGGAAAAATTCCCTTTTCGCGAGCTGCCATCTTGTTTTCATTTTTCCTCACAAGTAAAATGTTGTGACTTGTCCCACGGATGTGTTGTGCGGTAATTGAAGTATGGGTTTTGGTCAGGGCAACACCCTGTACAAACCCATGGCTTTGGTTTAATTTGGTTTTATGAAAACAAGGCCATTTTTAATTTTAAAAATCCTTGTTTGTCACTCACTTCTGATCCTTGTTCGCAAAGTGAGAAAATCCTTGTTTGTGAGCTGATCCTTGTTCATGAGCTGTCAAAATCCTTGATCATGGTTTCCAGACCAGATGGCCCTAACTAGCAAACAAGGACTGGCTTGCAAAAAGGGATTTTGTCAACTCAGAAAAGGAGATTGGCTCATGACAGGGGATTTTGACACCTCACAAAAAGGGATTGTTTTTTTAAATCCCTTTTTGCATGCTGTCAAAATCCCCTTTAGTGAGCTGCCAGAATTCCCTTTCTCCAGGCAATCCTTGTTCACAAGCTGACAAAATCCTTGTTCACAATTTCCAGACCAGATGATTCTAGCTCGTGAACAAGGATTAGCTTGAGAACATGGATTTTGTCATCTTGCACAAAAGGATCAACTTGCCAAAGGGGATTTTGACAGCTTGCGGAGAGGGATTGTTTTTTTAAATTCCTTTCCATGAGCTGTCAAAATCTTTGTTCATGAGATCAGAACCAGATGGCCAAAATCTGATGAACAAGGAATTTTCAAGAATGGGGATTTTGACAGCTACATAGATACATAGACAGTGTCGGCAGATAAGGGCCTGTGGCCCACCCAGTCTGCCCATTTGAGCTTGTAAGTTCAGTTTATGTTTTCCTAGAAGTCTGTTTCCCCTTACCCCTGGCCTCCAGAATTCCTTTATGTCTATCCCATGCATTCTTAAATCCCGTGATTGTTTCAGCCCCCACCACTTCCTCTGGCAGGGTGTTCCACTTGCACACCACCCGTTCTGTGAAGAAATTCTTTCTCATGTTTCCTCTGAATCGTCCTCCCTCCAACTGCATCCCATGCCCTCTAGTCCTGGAACATCTTTTTTGCTTAAAAATAGTATATTCCTGCACCCTGTTCCTCCCTGTAAGATACTTGTATGTCTCTATCATATCCCCTCTCTCCCTCCTCTCCTCCAGGGAGTACATGTTCAATTCCTTCAAACTGTCTTCATAGGACTTGTGATGCAATTCATGCACCATCTTTGTTGCCCTCCTCTGAACCTTCTCTACCCTGTCTATGTCCTTACGTAGGTATGATCTCCAGAACTGTACACTGTACTCCAGGTGGGGCCTCACTAGTGTCTTGTATAGCGGAATTATGACCTCCCTTTTCCTGCTGGTGATGCCCCTGCCTATACATCCCAGCATCCTATTTGCTTTACCTGCTGCTTTGTCACACTGTTTCCCTACCTTGAGGTCACCAAGATCCCTTTCCTGCTTGGTGTATGCTATATCCTCACCCCCAACTGATATATTGTGCCAGGGTTTTGTGCCCCATATGCATTATCTTGCACTTCTTTGCATTGAATTTCAACTGCCAAACCCTGACCATTCTTCAAGTTTCTGCAGGTCTCTTCTCATTCTGTCTACACCTCTGGTGTGTCTACTCTGTTACAGAGCTTTGTGTCATCAGTGAACAGTGAAATTCTGCCTTCTAGGTCCTGTGCAATGTCACTGATGAAGATGTTGAATAGGACCGGTCCCAGCACTGACCCCTGTCGTACTCCACTGGTCACTCTTCCCTCTGTGGAGTGACAGCCATTTACCACCACCCTCTGTGTCCTGCCACGCAGCCAGTTACCTACCCACCACACTACTGTCCTGCCCACACCCATATTCCCCAGTTTGTGTAATAGTCTTCTATGTGGCACAGTGTCAAAGGCCTTGCTGAAGTCCAGATAGGCCATGTCCACTGCCCTCCCTGATCCACCTCCCTAGTCACCCAGTCAAAAAATTCAATGAGGTTGGTCTGACATGACCTCCCCCTGTTGAAACCATGCTGCCTTGGGTCCTGTAGTCCTTTGACAACCAGATGTTCCACCAATCTCTCCTTCAGTAGTGCTTCCATGATCTTCCCCACTACCGAGGTAAGGCTGACTGGTCTGTAGTTCCCTGCTTCCTCTTTGTTCCCACTTTTGTATAAGGGGACTACATCTGCTGTCCTCCAGTCTTTGGGTACCTCCTCTGTTTCCAGTGATGCCTGAGTCCAGCTCATGAATGGGGATTCACCTTGAGAATGGGGAGTTTGACACCTCATGAACAAGGAATTTTAAAACTTTCCCAGTGTACTGCAAATAAACAGTTTGGTCTTTTGGCTTGACATTTGCAGGGTACAAAGCGGGTGTTCACAGATGTGAATTTTGCTGTTTAGGTGCAAAAATTCTTGTCAGTTCCATAGGTATGCCATTACGAAGTTGAGATATTTCCCTCAGGATAACACGGCGGCGCCCACAGTGCCTTTCGGTGCCTGTATCTTGGAAACTATTCAAGATACAGATTTTTTGCTCCGAGCAGCTTAAGCTGGAGTGAAGGTATCGAAGTCATGAATACAAACTGCAGTGGAAATTTTTTCGTAGCTGCTACCGTTGATGAGATATTGGCAAATTAGTATTATAAGGGTTCCTTTTCAGCCACATAGGGCTGCTGTATGGCTCCATAGTTATATGTAAGTGGGAGTGCAGGGCCCACACTCCCACATACACATATCATTATGCAAAAATGGGCAGCTTGAAGGGAGTACAGGGTCTGGAGAGCCAGTGCTCCCACTAACACATACCAGTTACAGTTACATTACACTTTTTCAAAAAGTAAGGCAATTCATTGCAAAAAACTTAGTCAAGGCATCAGTTAGGGTTGAAGTGACAAAAGTATGGAAATGAGATATTAGGGCTGAGCCCCTAATCCCCCCACCCTACCACCCCAACCCCCATCCTTCACACACCAACTGGCATTGGGGTGTGCCATGGGGTCATTATCCCTAACTCTCACCCCATTCTCCTATACAGTACCATGTCAGCCTGTTTACACATAGAATGGGGTGAAAGTTGGGCCTGATGACTCCATGGCACACCCTGATACCTGTTGGTGTGTGGAGGATGGGGGTGGGGTTGAAGGGTGGGGAGGGGGTTAGGGGCCCAACCCTAATGTCTCATTTTCATATTTTGTCACTTCAACCCCAACTGATGCATTAATGAGTTTTTTTGTAATGAATATTGTATATATATATATATATATATATATATATATATATATATATATACACACACCACACTAGTATAATATATATATATATACGTATATATATATATATATATATATACAGTATAGATATATGTATATGTATATATATATATATATATATATAGTACATCTATATATTTATATATATATATCTATATATATATATATATATATATATATATATATATATATATATATATATAATCAGTAGCGCCAGTATATTAAGGTTGGCTGGGCAGTTTAATGTTAAACCTCAAACTCTGCACTTTATTAACTTTGCAACAGTTCAGTGGATTTGCACAAAATTTGGTATGCTTTGTGGCTAGGAGAAGGTCTCCTGACATGCCAAATTCTATGTGAATCCTTGTTGTGGTTTTTGAGATACAGAATGGTGAAAAACACAACATTTTAAGGTTGTGTCAATTGCTTTAGACAGCTGTTTCTCAGAAACAGCTTTTTCTTGTGGTCTGAAATTTTCAGGGTTGAAAGCTTTTGCCACACAGATGTGCCTTTTGAAGGTTTGTTGAAAAAAAGTTAATCCCTGGAAAAGTTACGATCCCATTCACATATCTGGAATGTGTAGTATGGTATGGGCTGCATGCCCATTGGCCCACGCTGTGGACCAATAAGATTACAGCCCTACCGAGATGTCAGTCGGGCGGTGGAGGGTGGCAGGCGGGTGGGTGCTGCCGCCCACCTGCTGACCGAGGGGAGCGAGGCAGTGGGGCTCCAGTGGGCGGGTGGGGGGTACCACTAAACCACCAGGGATATTGGAATTAGTTTTATTTTTACAAATGCCCGTGATCGAGCAGACAGCGGTCCACTGGACCACCAGGAATATAGGACATTAATCTTTTTTTTACAAATGCCCATGATTGGGCATGGGGGATGCCGCCAGATGCAGCCAGAACTCGGGTGACACCCACAGGTGGCAGCTGCCATGTTGCACCCTGCAATGCGGCAGCTCACCTGTGGGTGGCCATCAGTTGTTCCTTTTTTTTTTGGATCAACTTTGTGCTGGCGCAGGTAGGGGTTGTGCATGCATGGCTCTGCACATCCCAGGCTGAATATCAGGCTGTGCAGGTTATGCATGTGCACACCCCCCCATCTGCACCTGCATACATTACTGATGCGCTCCAGTGCATCGGGATTTGTGCCGCGCACTTTTCCCTTTTGAATATCGCACCGGGACGCATCAGTGGGTTGCGAATGGCACAACACTGTTGCACCATATGCAACCCTTTTGAATATCTGGCCCAGATTTACAACATACCCTTTTTGATACCCCATCTCTTGAACAATGTTGGTGTCATTTCACAAATCCTGCCCGAAAGATGATTTCGCAGTCTGGCAAAATCACCTTTCAGGAGGGATTCAAAAATTTAACCATACTTGTTTATGAGGTGGGGTCATAAGAAGGGTATATTGAAAATTTGGGTCAAAATATACTAAAATGGCAAAGTTGTGTGCATCTGTTGACATTTCTCTACCCTCACTTGTAACTTTCTTAATTTTCAATATTTTATCCCCAATTTATTAACATAGCCATTTCTTTACACCACCTCATGAATGTGACAGGTGTCATTTTTCAAATCTTGCTCAAAATGTATTTTCATGTCCCTACCAGAGAATTATGCTGCAGTGGCACGGAATGATGTTTTGGTGGGGATTTGACATTTTTTACTACTGGGTTGATGAGGTGTGGTAATAGGAAGGCTACATTGACAATTTGGTTGCTGTTGTCCTACAAATGGAGGGCTCTGTGCTTACCCATTAACATACATATATGCATCTATGGAGGGATCCAGCTCTGCACTCCATCAGACAAATAAGAATATGATTACACTAACTCAAAAGTACAGATGCATTGAAGTGCAATAAGGATACCATCATACTATCTCAAAAAGTAAGGAAATTCTTTGCAAAAAAAAAACTGCATTAATGCAACATATAAGGTTCAGGCTAAAGTGACAAAACTAGAGAAATGCGGCTTTAGGGTTTTCAAACCTAAAACCTAAACTTCACCCCTAAAGCAAATCAGGGGGTTGTCAACCCTAAAGCTCACCCCATTCCTTACACTCCAAAAACATACAGAACTATGAAAATGCCAGCTCATGGATGAATTAGCAGTTCACATAGCTGCACTGCACAAATTTAGGCAACTCATCAGCAAAAAAAACAACAAAAAACAATTGTGGTTGTTATATTACATGAAATCCCAACCCACCCACTATGGCATAATTGCACCTCCTCCCAACTCCCAAGCACTTTTAAATCTCAACCACCCTCTTATCCCCCTGCTACCACCCTCCTTCCCCTCTCTGCCCTGGCAAATTTATATGTTGGTCTCGATTCAGAAAGTTTGACACAGGGTTTGTGTCAAGCCTTGGATCAAAATCGCAGCTACACCAAACACATGTATTTATTTATTTATTTATTTAACAGACTTTAGGATTACAACCTTTGAGTCATGGACTCATTTACAAAGACTCCCCATCAGAAAAAACAAACATAAACATTTTCATACATATGGGCATAGAATGGCAGCTAAAAGTTACAGTTTTTTCAGTTATACAATACTGCAGAATCAAGATCAGCTATACATTGCTGAGTGTTACTGAGAGCTGTATTTTCCAGTTTTCAAGAGAACAATAAGTTTGCTGATAGAGGGAGGGAGTAACAGGTTTGATATTTACAGAGAAGTAGAGAATTAGACAGATATCTTGTGAGTGCAGCCAAAAGAGGCATTATTAATTGGTAATGTATGGTAGCGCTATTGGTGGGAGCTCAATGGTGGGGTGGTCCTGTAAGATGATAGACAGATGACCCAGCACTAGCTGGTACATTGACAGCGCCGTGAAGTGAGAATGTGCTTTTTGAGGGCTGACTTGAAAGGTCCTAATTTGGAGATGGAGGAGATATCTGAAGGGAGTTTGTTGTACCAGGCTGGGGCCCTGTGCGAGAATGACCTTTGGGCTAAGGAGGTTCTAATCCTCGGGATGGACCACACCTGTCGGTTGGCAGTGCGGGTGTTCACCAAGGTGTGGGAGGATAGGAGAGAGGCAGAAACCCTCAAGGGGGTAAGCCCCAGGTGTATTTTCTTTGTGAGGAGACATGTTTGATAAAATAGCCTTTCATCCAGGGTGAAGAGATTTATCAGGGCATATAGGGTAAAACTATGGGAACGATTGTTTATCCCAGAGAGGAGTCTGCACACTTTGTTTATGGTTAGATGGATTTTGTTAAGGGCTGTGTGGTCAGCAGCCAAGTAGATTATGAGCCCATAATCGACTAGGGAGAGGACTGAGGAGGTGACAGCCAGATTAACGGCTTCCGAAGGTAGGCAATTCTTGTGCCGATACAATAGGCCTATACTGACATTTATGGCTGATGATAGAGTGTCAATGTGTGAATGGAGGGAGGAGAGGCTGAATCAAATGTATGTATATGTATGGATCTGTTCTAGAGGAAGGAGAGCGTGGGAGAGGATTGTTAGCTGCACATTCTTGGCCTTATTCTGTCAGTGGGCAAAGAGCATGGTCTTTGTCTTTTTTACATTGACCTTTGGTCTATGAACCAGTTTTCAATCTGGTTAAATGAGTGTTGGAGGGAGGACTGCAATACTGTGGAATCTGGGTGCAAGGCAAAAAGAACTGCGTCGTCTGCATAGAGTAGTAGGTTGCTGGAGCAGGAATTGGGCAGGGTGTTTAGGTAGATGCTGAATAATAGAGGGGCCAAGGATGGAGCCCTGGGTAACCCCAGAGAAGACTGGCAGGGTGTTTGAGAGGGTGTTGTTTATTTTGACACATTGTGATCTAGCTGTGAGGTAACTGGTAAACCAGGAGACAGGTCCTTGGGACAGACCTATGTGGTGGAGTGTGCTTAAGAGTAAGGGGTGGGAGACTGTATCAAAGGCCTTTGACAGGTCGATGAAGACAGCTCCAGCTAGGTGTTTTCTATCCAGGGCAGAGTGAATAACATTAGAGAACTCAGTGAGAGCCGTAATTGTACTGTGCCCAGATCTGAAGCCTGTGCCCCAGACTTAGGGAGTGGTTAATAAAGTCAGTCAGTGGGGAGAGGACTGTATCAAGTACTAGATGTAGGATTCTCATATCAAAAGAATCTGCAGTAGCAAGAGCCACTGAGTGCTTCAATGAGATAGGGCCTTGCCTCATTCGTAGAGATCACCCTGAGATGGAAGGGGGGATGTTGGGTGTTAGGAGGCGGGTTTGCAGTAGTGGGGTTGAAGAAGTTGTTTGGGAGTACTGCACTAAGGTCAAAGAATGATGAGTTGAGGCAGTTGGCAATGGCCAGCCAGTCAGTGGTAGGGACATTGTTGACAGTGGGGAGGAGCCGGGATTTGCTGTTGAGTTCCGTGATATTGTTCCAGAACAACCGAGTATTCCCCCAGGAGGAGGCAAAGTTAGTTTTGTAGTGGCCCGATTTGGCCTGTTTTACAGCCCAAGTGCATCGATTACAAGCCACTTTATAGGCTTGGCTGTCCGCCTGCATGCCGGATGTGACTGCTTTATGCCAGAGATCATCTCTGTGCTTTAGCTGTTGGAACAGTGCAGGTGTGACCCAGAGGGCATTACGTTTCTTGGATTGCACTTTTGCTAGTGGGGCATAGATGTCACATGCTGTATTAAAAGAACAGGTGAACTAATCAAGAACTTCCTCTATAATAGGCGCCCAGGAGATGGGGGACCACTCCCATTGAGTTAAGTATTTTCTTAGTTTTGTGAGACCTCTGGCATACTGTTAGATTGACACAGCTTGCACCTAATTCAGAAAGGCTGCACACATTTGCAACACTTTCTCTACTTTACGATGGCTTGCGCCAACTATTTGGTACAAACTCTGCTAAAAGGTCCCCCCATTTGCTGCAAATTTAGACTAGCAAAAAGCTGGTCTAACTCGTGGTAAATGGTGCACAGGATCATGAATCCTGATTGATGGACGCAAGCTTCATGCGGCAAATGTTAGGTGCACCCAGGGCTTGTGCCAGTCTGGCTCATCTCTAAATTGAGCCCACTCTATTTATAACAAGCATTTGTCAATAATGAATGTTCCCCACTGGTATTGCTGTTGTACCAGGTCTTGCTTTGTACACATTTTCACTATATATTTACCCATGCTAGAGAAGATGAGATGCAGTGTCTCATTTTCAGTGATGTCCAGCTTTGACATATTGTTAGATTGTAATCACCCAGCATAGAGCAGCCGAGAGGCAATATCTACTTTTAAATGGGCTCCCACATTTTGACCCCAGATGTCTAACAATTTTTTTATAAATTGACTTTATGATCAAGACAGGTTGAATTTTTCAAATCCCATCTGAAACATGATTTAAACTACGACTGTGGAATCAAGTTTTGGCAGGGATTTGAAAAATGACACCTGGCATGTTCAGGACGTGGGGTAACACAAGGGATGTTGTTGAACATTAGTGGCAAAAATCTGCAAAAAATAAAGTTATGAGTAAATGTTGAAACAATTCATTTTCTCATAACTTAATTGATTTTTCATATATTTACCCCAGATTTTCAACATAATCTGTTTAGGACCACTTCTTCTGAGCATGGCAGGTGTCATTTATAAAACTATGGCTGAAACGTCATTTTGCACCACAAGTGATAAAACACATTTTGGGTAGGACATGAGAAATGACAGCTGTCACATTCATGAGACAGTATGAAAAAATGGCTATGTTAAAAAGTTGGGGTCAGAATATTAAAAATGACCACAGTTACAAGTGCACATTGAAAATTGCAATGTACACTCATAGCTTTGTTGTTTTCTCACATTTTATCCCACATTTCTAACATAGCCTACTTATGACCCCACATAGCTTTCTTATGAGCCAACTTCATGAACAAAGGAGGAAAACATTTTCAAATCCTGCACTAAAAGTGATTTCACACCACAAGTGAAAAAATACATTTTGGCCAGGATTTGAAAAATGACAGAAGTCACATTCATGAGGTGCTGTGAAAAAATGGTTATGTTTAAAATGTGGGATGAAAATATTTAAAATTTCCAAAGATGTGAGTCTGCATTTGCAAATATCGATGTAGACTCATAACATAGTTTTTATATATATATATATTTTTTTTTTTTTTTTAACGTCACGTTTTCAACATAGCCTTCTTATGACCCCACCTCACTAACAAGGGTGGAGAAAATGTTCAACACCTGCCTGAAAGGTGATTTTGCACAGCAACCACAACAAGCTTTTGTCGATGCTAAATGTTTGCGTGCTGGTATTAGCAATGGAAATGCAGGAGTTAGAGAGATGCAGAATAGGAATGGCAGTGAAGTATTGAACTTCACGCCAACCCCACCTCCACCCTGCAGAGACGGACAGGCATTGGGGTGTGCATTTGGGTCATCGCCCATAACGTTAATGCCATTTCACTTCACCCTATCCTGCAGACACTGACACGTGTTGAGGTATGCCTTGGGGTGTTCAGCTTTACAATCACACCATTCCATAAGGACATACGCTGAAATGAGTGCAGTATAGGAGAATGGGGTGAACTCTGGGGCCGAAGAGTCCAAGGCACACCTCGATACCTGTCACTGGTTGCAGGGTGGTGGGGTGAGGGTGGAATGGCATGAGCATTACAGTTGTCAATCCTAAGGCACACCCCTGATGCCTGTCAGTCTGTATGGGGTGGGATGTTACGGTTAGAAACCCTAACACCCCGGGCATTTGTTGGTATTTGCACTACAGATTTTCAACATGGCCATTTTATGACCCCCACCTCATGAAAGCATTTGGGACCTCTTCTCATGAACAGTGGCACTGTGATTTTGTTAATGTGTCCCGAACTTTAAGTTCCCACAGCGACCGTGCCATTCTGCGCCAGACGTACAAAAACACAGATCAGGCAGGATGTGAAGAATGACAGCTGTACCATTCGTAGGGAGGTGTGAAAAGATGGCAATGTTGAAAATCTGTAGTGAAAATATTAAAAATACTCGAACTTCCAGGCTTACTTGGAAACTGTGCAACGTATGCACATAACACAGTCATTTAGTGGAATTTTTTCACCAAATTTTCAAAATAGGAATTTTGTGACCTCTGCTCATGAACAGTGTTACTATGATTTTCCTACTCTGTCCCAAACATCTGTTTCCCACAGTGACCCGCACTACTCTGCGCCAGATGTGTAAATGCATATTTCAGGCAGGATATGAAAAATGACAGCTGTAATGTTCATAAGAAGGTGTGGAAAAATGCCAATGTTGAAAATCTGGAGTGAAAATATTACAAATGCGCGAAGTTATGAGCGTGCGTGGAAACTGCGCAACACATGCTCATAACACAATCATTTTATGGACTTTCATCACCAAATTTTCAACATAGGCATTTTAGGACTACTGCTCATGAACAGTGTCACTGTGATTTTCTTAATGTGTCCCAAAAACTGATTTCCCACAGCGACCGCGCTATTCTGTGCTGGAAAAGCGAAAACACATTTTGGTCAGGATGTGAAAAATGACAGCTGTACTGTTCATGAGGAGGTGTGGAAAATGCCAATGTTGAAAATCTGGAGTGAAATTAATACAAATTCACGAAGTTACGAACGTGCGTGGAAATTGCGTAATGCACACTTGGAAAACAGTTATTTTTTTATTTGTTTCACCAAATTTGCAACATAGGCTTTTTTGGGAGACCACCTCATGAACACTGGTACTGTCATTATGTTAATCAGTCCTGAAAGGTGATTCCATGGAGTGACTGTGAAATCACATTTTGGGACCAAATAACATCATGACAGTGGTTGAATTCATGAGGAGGGGTTCCAATAACCACATGTTGAAAATTTGGTGCTAAAATTCCCCAAAATGCCAGAGATAAGCACCAACATTGAAAAAACCCTATTTATGCCATTATATAGCTTACCGGCATTTCTTCAGTTTGTGGTCGGCTTTGAAGCATGCAGACATGCTCCCGGTCGACCGAAGATCATTGCGCCAGGCGCCAGAGGTAAGTATGGGGTGAAGGGGGTGTGGGGAGGTAGGGTGAGCAGTAGGTGGGTGCGAGTTGGGGGTGTGGAAGGCAACGGTGTGGAACCATTTCCTTTCTTTCAGGGGAAAGAAAAAAGGCATACGGGAAGGTTTTTTTTCAGCCTTGCTTTCAACACTGGGGTGGGCTCCCAGAGTGCCACCTGCCTTTTCAGGGTGGGTGGACTCAAGTCAAAAGGTTGGACCCCTGTCAGCAAAGAATTACTGTTTGGGGGCATGATGCCAAGGGTTGGGTACTCCTCGGCACACAACAAATGGGGAGGGTTACATTATATGCCAATGGGGAGTGGGCTCCCCCATCGGCAAATGAACTGGGTCAGGGGCATGCCAATAGGGGCCACCCCCATCAGCTTTCATGGGGCTGTGAGGTGGTGGCAAGCCACCACCATGTTTACAAAAAATGTTACACTAGGCAAGGTTTCACCCGGCAATGACACGTCACTCCCTCATTGCAGTGGAATGGCTGACGCTGCAATGATGAGGCTGCCTTCACTGCAGTGACAAAATTGTTTCAACTTGGTGGCACTTATGGAAACCAATGTCATCAGCACAGTATACCTGCATTGGTCCACCAGTACCAAGCCCCCAAATGCAGTGCCACCATTGGCTGCCACAGTGCCGCACCTCCACAACCTGCTTCTCTCCTAAGCAACCACATAATGTTTCTTGAGCATGTGTGCAAGCAAACATAAAAATCACCTTTCAGGACAGATTTCCTAATTTCACTGCCATTGTTCATGAGGTGGGGTACCAAAAAACACATATTGAAAATCTGGAGCAAAAATATTCCAAAATGACCAAGTTAATCCAGTAAGTTCAAAACCCCATTGAAATACAATGAACTGCATGCCTGATTTCCTCAGTTCATGGTCCAGTTATGAAGAATGAAGACATGTCTGTGGTCCAGAGAAGATTATGGCTTTGGACCCCTGGTATGTATGTAAGAGCTTGGGGGGTTGGGTGGTGTGTGCTGAGTGAGAGGGTCGGGTGGGTGGACTAATGGTGCAACAGACATCGATAGATGATTTTCTTTTTTACAGGTTTAAAAAAATGATGAGGGGCAGTATTCTTTATTTCAGGTGGTGACACTGGGGGATTGGAAAGCCCCAGTGTTGGTGTTATATTTGTGGGGGGTGGCAGGTGCTGGGTGGGCAGTAAAGTTGGATGCAGAAACAGACATTGAAGGACATTTTTCCTTTTTACAGGGTATATGTAGATATTATATATATATATATATATATATATATATATACATGCATACATATAGAGAAAAAACTACAATGGATGGTTTCCTTTATTTCAGGTGGAAACACTGGTAAATAGGGCACCGCCAGTGTCAGTGTTATTTTTGTCGGGGTTGGGGGGTAGGTACTGAGAAGGAGGGTTGGGTTGGGGGGACAGTTACGGTAGCACTAGTAACAGACCTTGATGGATGGTTTTCTTTTTTACAGGGTATAATTCCTCAGCAGGCTGATCATGACAGATCAGCTGTGCTTGCTGGGAAGCATATATTAAAGGGTAGAGATGACCTATGATTGGGTCAGCTCTTTCCTTTGAAATACATGAACTTTACTCCCAGCAAGCCAGAATACTGCCATGCTCAGCCTGGCTAATGATTGGTGTGACACTGATGAGCCCCTTGCAGATTACTCTGCATTGGACTGGCAGTGTCACACCCCTCAAAAGACACTCTTCTAACAAAATGTTCGCTGTGCATGCTTGCACAGTGACCATAGCAAAGTGAATTCCATCTGTACTGTCTGTAAATACCCTTTCCCCAACCCCTGCACCAAATACACTCCCACTGCCTTTCCCACCCAATCACACCCTTAGAATACCCTCCATCTAAACCCCCAGCCTCCTACATCCTCCACCCCCCAAGCTGCAACAAGGAAAATCTTTTGTAATGAACAAAACTGTCCCACAGTGCAGAGCATCTTCTCTGTTCAGTGTCCTCAATAAGTAATGACACTTTGCACATGATGACTAGTGAGTGGTGATGTATTTGCTCCTAATAAAATTGGATTGGCTGCAGATTCGGCCAATCAGGTTTCACTAGGAACAAAGACATCACAATTCATTCATGTCCAGCACCATTAATGAGATGGACACTGAACAGAGCAGATGCTGTGCTCTAGAGGACTGTTTCCTTTATTACAGCAGAGCATTTTCTTGGTGCTATTGGGGAAGGAGGATGTTGGGGGCCAGGAGATTGGGTGGAGTTTCTTGTGAAATAGGGTGTGGCTGGGTGGGGGAAGACAAGGGAGTGTGTTTCGTGCACAGATGGGGTAAAGGTTATTTACAGGCAGCACAGTCAGTGGATTTATATTTATAAAATGAGTAGGAAACATCAGTGAAAACTGGGTTCCCTGACTTAAGAAAACACGCCACATGATCCTGCATTATTCTTCAATAACCATACACCTCCCACTATGACCACATGCCTACACTTCTTTCCATCCCTAAGAACCTTCACACTAGCAGCCTAGACAAAAAGATCAACCCATGCCTGGAACGCACAGGCTGCCACTCATAGCCTAACATTAACAACTATAACCAAGTAGATCTATGTGGTCATCCCAGACTGCAAACAGTTATCTGGTAGATCCTTCAATGATTTTGGCACATATAAAGTAATAAAAAAACTTATCTGCTTCCTCCTTCCATTTTTACGCTTTCATATTGCAGTGTAGTGTGACCGAGCAGCATTCACTGCAGTAAAAAAACACATGATGGCAAAAGTTTCACAATGGCGATTTTTACACAAAAAGTTGTAATTTGTGTGGTTTTAAACTTAGTTTAGTTAATTTTGTCTAAAAAAAGATGCAGAATGCACAGTGAGGACAGTGAGACAGTCAGCAGCTTCACGACTGTATGCAAGTGTTAGCAAGTGTTGGTATAGTAACACTCGCTCACACTTGTGTCTAGCACACTTGTGAGGCTGCTGATTTGCTCGCTGTCCTCACTGTACACTTGGCTGCCTTTTTTAGACAAAACTAACTGAATTGAGTTTAAAACCACATGGATTACATTTTTTTGTAGAAAAGACATCTGTTTATAAACTTTTGCCAGCATTTCTTTACCACAATTAACACTGCTTGGTCACACTACACTGCAGCATGAAAGTGAAAGATGTTAATCAGATACAGTGTAAAAATGGCAAGAGTAACCAGGTAAGTTCCTCTTTTTTTTATTACTTTTAATGTACCACAATCATGGCATGACCAATCAAATAACTTTTTTTTATCTTAAACTATCAAAATAATGGCAGGATAAACCTGATCATCTAGATGAAATCTAATTTGTGCCAGAGAAGGACTACATTCCTCCCCAAAAAAATGTCTAGCTATTTTATAAGATAGATAATCCATTATAGGACATGACTACACACCCTCTAGTGGATTAATTATTTATTTATTGAATATTTTGAAGATTACCTTTGAACACAAGTGCTCATTTACAAAGGTTCCAGATCAAATACATAGAAAATAAATTACAAGTAAAATAAGTAGTTCCAGAGGAAATGCAGTTGAGTAAGGCTCAAAGCACTTAAAACAGAACAGTTACATACAGTTTTGAAAAAATCTGTAGAGATCGTTGTAGTAAAAGTCATGGATTATTTACAGAAAAAAAACAAAACAGTTTAATGGTTACAGTTTCATTGGACTGCCAAGGCAGAGTGCAATAATCCCCTAAACTGATTAATCTTGGGGAGATTCAGCAATGTATCAGGCAGTTTATTTAACCAATCAGCAACCTTGATAGCAAATGACTAACTGCCCAGCTAAGAACACCGGAAAGGAGGTTTAAGAGCATTCCTGGACATGGTCCTGGTGTACTGCTGGTTAGAGAAGGTGCAGAAGCAATTTGTTAAAGCAGGGGTTGTTAGGCCCAGGCAAACCTTTTTGGCTAGCAATCAGGTCTGGAGCTTTATTCTACAGGGTAAAGATAGCCAGTTAGTGCATGCATAAAGTGTACAGCTATGAGTGCAGTTATATCTGCAGCAAGTACAAAGTGGCATACCTTACTACAGATCAGCTTTACTCTGTTTAGTACCATGTCACAGGCAGCTGTGTAGACAGGGAGGCCATACTCTATAAGTGAGAGAATGGAGCTGGCCACAGAAGGGCATTTTGCATCCTAATACGATTGTTCCAGTTACAGTACAGGGCACCCAGTCTTCTGTTAGTATGGCCACCAGATTGTCAACATGGGGGCAATAGATAAGTGGTCATCCAGAATTACCCCAAGGTATTTGAAGGTGTCCACCTGTTCAAGGTTTTGTATTTAGTCATTTTGGATGACAAAGGGTGGAACTTTCCTCTTCCATGGGAGGCTAGAGAAGAGCATGGTCTTTGTTTTCTTGTAATTGAGGACCAGTTTGTTGTTGGAGAACCAGCTTTCTAGTGACCTGGAGTTACTTTGGAGAGTGGTAGTGAGGCTGTCAAGGTCAGGGTTTTTGGAATAAATAACAGCATCATCAGCATACGGTATGCTGTCTAACAGGCATTGGACAGTTGATTTATGAAGAGGCCACATAGGAACTGGCCCAGGAGGGAGTCATAGGAGACATCAATAGATACCACCCTAGTATCACACTAAGATTTATTGGCCTGCAGATTCTGGGAACAATTGGTGAGATAACTGTGGAACCAGTCAACTGTGTTCTTTGACAAACCCAAGCCAGTGAGTCTGTTAAGTAGGAGTCTCTGGCTAACCAGGTTAATGGCCTTAGTAAGATTGATATAAAGAGTTACAACAAGGTCACCATTGTCAAGATCCTCATGAACATAACTGGTGTATTCCAACAGCACCATGTTGCTGCTGTGGAGTTTCCAGAAACCATGCTGCTGTATACACTTGATACTGTATTATTTGAGGTATGTGACAAGTTGGTCAGAAACTATTCTCTTGATAGCCTTAGATGGGGAAGAGAATAGAACTGGATTTATAATTAGCAAGGCTTGTGTGGTTTCTACTTTTGAAAACTGGTGTAACCACTGCAACTTTCCACTTCTTAAAGAACTGAATGGGTTGTAGGGGTAGATACAGTGGACAAGTTCAAAAGAGCTTGGGACAGCTACATGGGCCTAAACAGAGGAGGAGGGGTAGTACAGAGAAGTAAATGGTAGGAGGGTGGGAGGGGTGGGCCATTTTGGGCAGACTAGATGGGCCATTCATTTTTTTTCTGCCAGTGGGATTGTGTGATTCTATGAACTGCAAGCTGCAAAGAGAAAAGCTAAGAATTCTAGAGATGGGGTGGGAAAGTTCCTTAACCACCAGGGCAAGACATTTCACATCAACCAAATTACTCCCATGCCTAGTTTTGCCAAGTACCCTACTGATGTATTTCAAGGTGTGTTTGGTTGAAACAGCCTTAAAGTAGAATTTAAGGTACCCTGGTTCAAAGTCCACAATCTGGGAGGCTTCAGGATCAGGTTCCTACAGGAGGTCTGGACAGGCTCAGTGGGGATGACAGAACTGAGGTCAATAAAGGCTGTGTTGAAGCTCTTACAGAAATGTAAGTGTGCTGTGTACATGCAGAATGCATGCCACATGCTTAATTGTGCAATGTTTGCATGCAGTTCGCATTCACAAAGTGAACCTAAGCGAACCAGGTCTAAAAAGCAAATCAGGTTCACATGCTGCAAGCTTGACATGTGTGCAGCAGGTAAGCTGGTGCAAACATCTAAAAATCACATCAGGTTTGCATGTTGCATGCTTGATATGAGTGCAGCAGTTAAGCTGGTGTGAGTCTCATCTAAAAAACACATCAGTCTCTATTAATCATACTACTGCCAGCAAGTACAGCCTTTAAAATACATTTTCCATTGATTTCCCATTAAAATTAGGTCAACATATTAATTCTGATCCTTTGGCAATTTTTTTAATGGCTTTTGATTTTTGTCATTGAATTTCCATTACTTTGTAAAGTATTGTTTGCTTAATGCTTTAAATGCCTAGGGTATAGTCAGTCAACATCCCCCATTCCAGATGTGCTAAGAGAGGCCTCTGTGTTGTGATGCCTGACCTTTTTGTTTTGGGCCATGCAAATCCCCTCGAATATTTAGTGCTACAAATGTGTTTCTTCATGACTGATTCTGTTCATTTACTTTCCTTTGTCATTCTGTATGGAATACATATACTACAGCTATGCTAAGCACTCATTGTGCTGAGTAAGGTTTTGGAAGCATGCACCATACCTCACATTTTGTCACTGAAATGAGGGACATGGACTCTCTAAATGAGGTACAATAAGGGACACTGACCCTCACAATGATCAGGACACATCCTAAAACATAGAGATACAGTACATCAGAACACAGTGGAAACCGTTGTATTTACTTGTACCAATACCTACAAATGAATTTCTAACATGAAGCAGGGGAGCCATTCAAGAATGGAATAGGGAATGTGCCCCCCCCCAGCAACAGTCAGTTCCCTCCTGGTCTGTGTGCACTCACACTACAGGTACTTGACTATGTTTGTATTGTGTTGTCTACTATCTCCATCTATTAACGGTGACACCATCACACATGACATGGAAGAGCTCCAGCCAAGCAAGAGCACATGAGTCACACGAGTGCAACAGTGTTTTTCCTGCCACAGAGTAGACAGGCTGCACACTGCAGCTTGGAGGACTTGGTGAGCACTGAACTCTTAATAGCAGTGTTGTGGTGGCATATTTTGTTGGTCTTCTCCTAGTGAGTCTCTGTCTCACCTGGTGGCTGAAGGGACAGGGGGTGAGCTGGAAGGTAACTCGAGACTAGGCTACCTACTTACTCTACTAGGCTCACCTCACAAAAAAAAACAAAAAAACAGCACAGACCCCTATGGCAGCAAGCTAGACATATCAGCAGTGGTGACACCGGTGTGGGTGGCCTTCATAGGTCTTGATCAATGCAGTGCAGCAGCAGCCATGGCTTCAGCCAAGCAAGAATCAAGCAATGCAGGTTGGGTGTGTTTGGTTAGTGAGATGACATGGTCACGGACCATGTTGGGAACCTGGAACGGTTGGTTCTAGTATCCAGCTTCTGGCAGAAGAACAGAGGAGGAGCGGACTGAAAACTTGGTTGGTGGCACACTGAGTCATGCTGCAGGTTCTGGACAGATGGTCAGGTAAGTAAAAGGGACTGGGGAGGGAGGAAGGACTGAAATATTGATGTGTTTTTCACTTTTCTGCGCCTTTGGGTGGCTTCATGACCCATATGGGATGGGTATTGAATGGAATGGAGTTGGGGAGAGAAATTGGGACAAAGTTTTTTGTTGTTTTTTTTTGGGGGGGGGGGGTGGATTCTGAACATCAGCCAGGAAAGAAATTGGTTAATAACTTTGCAGGTCTAAGACCAAATATGATGCACTACTCCGGGGTGTAGACAGATGAATCTTACACATTTTAATTTTTCTTGATTTGCATATCATTTTTCAGTAACAACAAATGAATTTTATATGTTAATGCATCCCCCGGTGCCACTCATTGCTGTATCAGAGTGGTTCCATGCACCTTTGGCTTCAGCGACAACAGTGATGCAAAGCTGAGCTGTTCTGGCTCAAGCTGAAGGCAAGTGAAACCACTGTGATACAGGAATGAGTGGCAATGGGGGACGTATTAATGTATCATTGATCGAGAGTGATCAATAATATAAAAAAAAAAAAGACTTTGCAGAACATGCCCATTTCTAGGGCATATGCATGTGGGATGCTCTTCCAGAATAAGAATGTCTCACGCTAAGGGGAAAGGAGCGCTCCAATTGGTTGGGAGTGCTCCCTCACACTATAATACCTTTTAGAGACATTCCAGACATTCTGGAGCTTGCCACCTAGAGGCTAACTAGCACCTGGCCTCCACTGGCTGCTGGCTCCCACGTGCTGAAATCTGAAATGGTGCCCATGCCATAAAGTCTAAATTTATAGGACATTGTCTGTGTGAGCAGCATGCTTCCCATGAAGAATGGATGAGGAGCAGAGCAATTTTCAGGGATAAAATAAGGCTGTTGCTTGCATTCAGGGACAGTTGAGCAGTATGGTATGTACAGACTATTGGAGCCCCCATATAGTCAAGCTTATACCCCCCCCCAGTGAAGCTGACCTCCACATCACCACACTTAGGTGCATTATGACATAGGGCAAGGGAAACTATAGGGGCGTGCACCATTGAAATGAATAGGGGTATTTTATATTAGTATTTTATAAGTTATTGATGGAGAGTTGGAGATTAATGAAGGCCACTGCTCGATGAACAAGGGCCTTGTTAGTAGAACAGTAGCCTTCATTATTCCCCAACTCACAATCATAATGTACAAAATAGCAATAAAAATAACTCCACTCATTTTAAGGGGGGTACGACTATGCCCCAGCACTCTGACCCATAGACATCATCTCTTGAAGACTCCTGCCTCTGGCTCCCTAGTACTCAGGTAAAGAGTCTCAGCTTATATCTATACTTGGTGGGTTGTCTGTAGCAGCATGGCCACACCTGTTGCAGCGTGTGTGCATGGGGGGCGGGAGGACTGGCTATGTGGATGAGTGTCGAGTTTTTTCAAATTTTGTGTTTGCAACTTAAAGTCTGTTTGAATGGAAGCATTCTAAACTATGGAGAGACAACAGTAGTAGTACAGGCCAGAGAGAAGTAATTAAGTAGTTTTGTGGGTAAGTGTGTGTATTGGAGGTGAGAAGAATCACATGTGTTTCCATTGGTATGTATGCTACAGTTCAGTTGTGCAGCTGAGGGAGGACAAGATAACTGAAATGTAATTAACAGTGGCTACAAGCATGCTGCATGCATGGAGATGTACAGTATGCAGATTTGCATTGAAGTACAAGCAAGCCATATGTGTGCAGGCAGTGTACCTTAGTGGTTAAAGGCACTGAACGGCAAACCAGGAGACTTGGAAACCTGAAGACCTGGATTTGAATCTCATCAGGCCCCACTTGTACAGTACAATATATGGTGTGATCCTGAACAAGTCACTTAACTTTTATGTGTGCACCTATCAGTGACCACTTGCTTTTTGCACGCATGCCACATGCATGCAGTCGGTTCCAATTTAACATCTAAATCATGCTTGCAGCACGCATATCTCATGAGTAGTTTTATGTGCGCAGTAAGAAAACATTTCATATAATTATTTCTGTAAGGGAGTAATTGGCAATCTAAGTAGGATCAATTACCTCTCAACCCTCCACCATAAGCATTTGAAGAGTGGTTTTAATGCTCTTGCCAAGGAGCTGCGAGGTGTCGTCCCAGATTGTTTTGCCATAACTCCAGCTCTGCAACTGCTGGTCCTTACAGAAGTTAGATTTAGCCTTCCTAATCATACTGGCACTTATTGCGGGCTTTCTTGTACCTTTTCAGGTGGACAGAGAATCCTGTTTCCCTGGCCAGAGCCCACAGATTGTCCCTGACCCTCTTGCAGACAAGGGCCCAGATATTCAAACTGCGCTAAGCTGTGGCACAAGCCTGGGTGCAGCTCAACTTGGCTGCGCAGGGGCATGGACTGGGCAATATTCAATGGAGCTGCGCCATGGCTCAGCATCATTGAATATCGCACCCTGGCCACCCGCAGTGTGCATAGCGCAGTGGCACTGCACCAGCACCAGTGACCAGACTGGAGCATGGGGATGCGCTAGTGCAAGTTCCATTGCGCTAGGCACAACAACCACAATATTCAAAAGTCGACGTGCAAATGGGGCCATAATGTATGCAAGGCACAAATGGGGCCATTTGCATGTCAGTATGGCTCCATTTGCATGCAGGTGCGCCAATTCCTGACGACTTGCACCTGGTGCCCTGCCAGGCACCAGCGGTCGGGGACCAATGCCCCCTGCAGTGCGGCAATGTGCCCCACAGCCCGATCGCGGGCTGCATGAAAAAAAAGAATAATCCTATATCCCTGGTGGTCCAGTGGACTGCTGGCCACATGATCGCAGGATTAAAATAAATGTATTGCCGAATCCTATATCCCTGGTGGTCCAGTGGACTGCTGCCCGCCCAATCGCGGGCTAAGTAAACAATGGAATTCATTCTATATCCCTAGTGGTTCAGTGGACCGAAGTCTGCCCGATCATGGGCTTAAGTGTGAAAATATAGCTAACCCCTATATCCCTGGTGGTCCAGTGGACCGCTACCCGCCCGATCACGGGCTAAGTAAACAATGGAATTAATTCTATATCACTGGTGGTCCAGTGGACCGAAGTCTGCCCGTTCGCGGGCTTAAGTGTGAAAATATAGCTAACCCCTATAACCCTGGTGGTCCAGTGGACCTGTCCGCCCGATCGCGGGCTGAATTAAAAAAATAATAACACTATTATCTCTGGTGGTCCAGTGGACCCCCCTCACTCCCCCAAGACAACATGCACTTGTGTAGTGAAGAGTGGCACAGCTAGGCATGTCCATGGCAGGGAATGCACCATGCAGGCCCTGGCAATACATGGTTGAGTGATGCTGACCTGCCCTCCATATGGCTGGTGGTATGACCATGATGTGGCAGTTACTGCTGAGTGGCTGCCACAGGCTGCTGCTACATGTGGAGAACAAAGGTAGTGATCAGACTCATTCATAAGCTGCAGTACACTGTTGCAGTAGTGTAAATGCATGTGCACAGTATACTGTCGTGTGGCACCTGTGACACATGTGGTATCATTGTTACATGGTGTAGGTGGGAGAGACCTCTCCCAGTATCTCACAGACATGCACATCCCAGCATGCTGATACCATTGTGTGCTGTGCCCCACAATGTGTGGACATCATGGCATGTGCAGGGATAACAGTAGGACTTGGATGCCCCACCATATGGCAAGATGCCTGAGGCATATATGCAAATCAGCAATCACAGCATCACACAAAACTGGTGCAGGCACAATCACAGTGCAAGTATCACACACACAAGTCAGTGTACAGCTAGGATTATATAACCTGCATGCCACAACTCTTCTGTGCATCTGTGTCACCACCCCTTGCATCAATGGACATACTGTCAACCCATGCTCCATATACACCCCATAAAGTACATCAGAAACTACACAGAAAGGGCAAGACATACAGTGACATGCAGCCATATCCATCTGACAGTGACTAGACTGAAAAGAGTAAAACATACATATGATATCCCAATTGGGCCAGATATCAGACAATGGGGGCAACCAAAGGCCAAGTCAATTGGACAGACTGCAGCCCCCACCAACACACTCAAATTAATGTATATGCAGTTTCATACCTGGTGTATTCATACCAACATCATGAGTGGTAAATCTATGTAGGGAAAAGGTGGCAGACACACCTCCTCCATGCCTGTCTCTCTTCCCAGAGAACCTACCTGACCAAGGGGGCAGGTAGCCGAGGGATCAGCCTCCACCTTTCTTCCTCTTCAGGTGGTGTTATGTAACACCAGGTTGATGGCGAATAAGATTGCCATAATAGCAGATATTGTGGCTTCCGTTGACCTGGTGTGCATCACAGAGACCTGGCTGAGGAATGATTCATGTCCTATTTTGGAGGTGACTGTCCCAGTGAGTTTCTCCATGGTACACTGCCTGAGGAAGGATTGTTGGGGGGGCGTGGCCATTTGTTTTAGGTCAAAGTTAAGCCTGGTGGTGCACCAGTGGTGGACAGCCAGTTGTTTGAGTGCATAGCAGTGTGGGGGGATCCCTGGGTTGTCCTCAGGATTCTCCTTGTCTCTCATCCACCTGGACAAGACAGGGATTTCCTACAGGAGATTGCAACTTTTGTCACTGAGAGGTTGTTGGAGTCACCCAGGTGGCTTATTCTGGGTGACCTCAATACCTGGGTGGATGAGAGAGGTTCGCTGTATGCCAGGGACCTCCTTTCCAACATGGAGGCCCTGGGCTTATCTCTTGTGGCCACAAATGGGACCCACCACTCAGGACATGCGCATGACATAGTGTTCTCCCTGGGGCTCGAGATTCATAGTCTCAAGATTGATCTGGTCATTTGCTCGGATCATTGCCCCATCAGGTTTAGCTTCAGAGTTCCCCTTATGTCTCTACCCCTGTGGAAATGGTACAGTCTCACCCTTTAAAGGGGTTATGACTGTTGGCAAAGCTGGACATTTTGTCTGTGTGGGAGGCATGTGTGGAGAAATCAGAGGAGGCCATGGTGGCCTATAATACAACTGTCATGGCTGCTCTGGACCTTCTGGCACTGGTCTGTGTACACCCACTGGTGTCACGTCTTGGCTTGCATTGGTTTGATAGTGAGATGAGAGAGTTGAAGAGCAGGGGGCGGAGGTTAGAGTGGAGTCAGAGACAGACCAGGGCTCAGGAGAACAAACCGGTTCTGATGGCTTATTGCGATGAGTATCAGAATGCAATCACCCATAAAAAGGCAGATTTTATGTTTGGGTTGACTACAGCTGGGAAGAACCAACTGGTTTAGCTATTTCAAGTTGTAGATAGGTTTTTACATCCATCCTGTCTGGAACCCGATGGAGCATTTTCAGTGCAAAACTGCGAGGAGTTTGCTAGGTTCTTCTCAGACAGGTTGTCCTCCATGAGGGCAGGGATTTCTCCAAGCTGAATGCTACAGCCTGACAGGGTTGGGCCTTAGAGTGGCATCTGCGGTCAGCCTTCCTGGGGATAGTTCCAGCCTTTGGTGATGGAGGATGTCTGTGGGGTGATCTCAGGCTTGAGACCAACATACTGCAGCCTGGACCTGAGCCCGCCACTAATACTTGTTGATTGCATTAGAGCTCTTTGCCTGGTTTTTGCCAAGATTGTTAGGTGTCCTTTAGCAATGGGGTTTTTCCTGGAGTCTCTTAAAACAGCTCTGGTGAGGCCCCTGCTGAAAAAAAATATCTTTGGACCCAGATGTCCTGGCAAATTACTGACCTGTTTCAAATCTTCCCTTTTTAGGGAAGATTACTGAGAAGGTGGTTGCTGAACAGCTTGAGATGTGCCTTATGGACTTCCAGATTTACAAACCTGTCCAGGGCAGATTTAGGGCTATGCACAGCACGGAGACCGCACTAGTATGGATGATGAATGATCTGCTCATGGTGAGGGATAGGGGAGAATGATTTATTCCCAGCCTCCTTGACCTCTCATCAGCATTCCACACTGTGGATCATGGATTGTTGTTGGACAGACTGAGGGAGTGCATTAGACTAACTGGCAATGTCATCAGCTGATCTGAGTCCTTCCTCCAGGGTAGAACCCAGAGGGTGTTATTGAGGAATTATTCCTCATACCCAGTGGTCCTGTCTTGGGGAGTACCCCATGGTTCTGTGCTCTCTCCCATGTTATTCACAGTGGGCAGGATTCATGAAGCCTTTTTTGTAAGTTTCCCTCCACAACTGCTACTGTGGACCGGAATCGCCCACAGCTGTGGTGGTTCCGATTCACAGCTGCAGCAATTGTGGAGGGAGTTACGGCTGCTTCTAGCAGCCATAGCCCATTCCCGCAGCTGCAGCCGTCTCCCTGATGACACCACCCACAGGCAACTGTAGATCATGGAGCAAGTCGTAATCCGGCTCCACCTTTGTGAATATCCGCCCCGTGGGTAACCTGCAGATCTGCAAGCCACAACCAACTTGCGCCGCAGTTTACCCGCAGCTGCAGGTATTTCTCTGAGTTTCATGAATCCTGCCCAGTGTATATGTTGCCCCTGGGTGAGGTCATCAGGCATAATGAGCTTGGGTTTCATTGCTGTGCTGATGACACCCAGTTCTATCTGTCTTTCACACCAGGAAGAACAAACAAAGTTGATATGTTGAACAAGTGCTTGGCCAAGATCCAGTCTTGGATGTCGTAGAATTGGCTAGGACTCAACCTGGGAAAGATTGAAGTGCTTGTGGTGGAGTTCGGTTGGGGGGGGGTGAAGGCCTCTGGAGGCCTCCACCAAGGTGAAAAATCTGGGCATCATTCTGGAAAATGAGATGACACTGGATGCCCGGTTATGGCGGTTGTCTGGAATGGATTTTACCATCTCCAGAATGTTGCCCAAATAAAATCCCTTGTCCTTCCTGAAGATCTGGCAACACTGATACACACTTTTGTCACCTTGAGGCTCAATTACTGTAATATGCTCTACCTCAGGCTCAAGGGGGTGCACTGCAGCACCTGCAGAACGTGGTGGCTTGGCTATTGGCAGATCTTCCGAGATTGTGTCATATTTTGCTGGCGCTGCACAAATTGCACTGTCTGCCAGTGTGCTGATGCATCTACTGTAAAACAGATCTATTGACCAATAAAGCCCTACTTGGGCTGAGTCCATTACCTGGTAGAGCTGCTACATCCATACAGCCTCAGTCACTCTCTCTGATCAGCAGGTGAGGGTCTCCTCAAGCTGCCCAGGGTGAGACTGAACTCATAGGGGGATCAGTCTTTTGAGGTGGTGGCACCGATCCTCAGGAACTCGTCACCTGGGTACCTGAGGGAGGCCACTTCTGTTGAGATTTTTAAAGAGGACTGAAAACATTTTTATTTCCACATGCCTTTGGGGTTAGAATAAATAGAATTTAACTGTTTCTGGCTAAGAGAATAGCGAACATTGTCATAAATCATCATCATCATCATTTTTTTGGATAGCAAATTGAGAGTGAGCTCTCTTTTACAATTGTGTCCAGTGAAAGCATACAATAACACAAAATTACAATACAAAAAAACATAAAGTCACATAAATGTTTCCACATTCAAGTTATGCAATCAGAATAAATAAAGCAATTATCCAAAACAACCACAATGGCTAAAAATCAGTCTTGCAATTAATGCCTTAATGTGAGAAAAGGGAAGTAAAATACTTAGATTATATTTTTTCTTAATTATTTCCCATGCATGTGGAACAGCAACTGCAAGAGTAAAATCCCCAAATTTTGATCTGGTTCTGGGTATGCTAAAAAAGGATAGTTTATCTGACCTTAAACTATAATTTAACTGGTTCCTAAGATATAATGTATTTAAGAGGAATGAGGGAAGGGCCTTAATAATACATTTGTAAACATTGAGATGCTAGTGCGATTCTCTGAATTCTGTCAATGAGCACCACCCTACTTCAGTGTACAGGCAACAGTGCTTTGTTTTCCATGGTAAGCCAATGATAAATCTGAGTGCATTATGATAAATGAGGTCTAGTGTATTTAATACTTTTACAGTTAAATTTCTATAAGCACAGCCACCATAATCCAAGACTGACAGGAACAATGATTTAACTGAAAGTTGTCTCAGAAGATAATTAAAACATGTCTTATTCTTGTAAAAAAAACAGCAATCTATTCAATTTAACGGAAAGGTTTTGAACATGTGGAATAAATGATACATTATCTTCCAGAAATAAACCAGGATATTTACAAGTTATACTCTAACAATTTCTGTACCCTTATTAGATTTCAAGGTCAGGACAGGTAAAGGTCTAGTTTTACTTGTAAACAACATCCATTGAGTTTTCCGGTCATTGAGTCACCAAGGCATCCCATACTGCAGTAACATCTGATTATAAGGTTCTGATTGCTGTCTCTGTATCACTGTGGTAAGTATAAATCACTGAGTCATCGGCATATAAATACATACTTGACAGAATAGAACAATGTTTAGGTAAATCATTTCTATATAACAAAAATAACAGGGGGCCCAGGATTGTTCCCTGAGGACCCCCCCCCCGCTTACTGTAACCAAACCAAATTTCAAATCACCACCTTCTATGCATCATTGGTGTAAAGTAAGAACAGAATCACAGTAATACAGAGAAACTGAGATCAGAACCCTTGCATTTATTAGATATAATGTTATTAGATAGAATGTTATGATCAAAAGTATTAAATGCCTCCGATAGGTCTAGAAAAATTGCAGGTGTATAATGACCATTATAAAAAGAAGCATAAACATCATTTGTAACATGGATCATAGGTAGTAGTGGGCGAAGTGGTCTCAGTCCACTCTGCAAAGTGATTCACAGAGCAAAGGCTGATTCGCGGAGTGCTCTGCAACGTGAAGTGGAGTATGTTGATCTCACCTAAATTGTAATTTGTTGTACACAATACTACTTGAAATCATATGTTGTTCTCTCCTATATTGTATTACCTATTGTTTATCCCAGGTCCACCTTGAAAATGAGCTTGCATAGCGGTGTCTGCCTGGTTAAATAAAGATTTTGATTGATTGATTGATTGACTTTGTGTTATGATGAGGGATGCGAGGTCCATTGGAAACTATGACTTTGCGATACTCCGCCTCCCCAGACCACTACTCCACCAAATTTAAGGCAAAGTGCATTGAGGACAATGCACTTCACCTCACTTTGCCTTGTTTTTGAGCTCCGAAGGCAAATTTTGCAGTGATTCGTGGGATTTCAGGTCACATGAGCACTATATTGATCTGCACAGCCTCAGTTTGGGGTAGTATGTGTAGGAAGGAGTAAGAGACAGTGTGCTCTGATAGCTGTATGTAATTGAAATATTCTAAAAACTGTTAAAAATGCATTTTTGCATTTTTTAGGGGGCTCCAACTTTAGTTCATCGATTTTAGGAAACCATCCTGTGCTCATATCATTGAGCTTTTTTGGTTTTGTGTGGATTTTGAATGTTAATTTACAACACTGAGTGTATGTAGTGAAAGACAGTGAAAGTGTGCTTTGGGGGAGGGGCGTATCTGTGGTGTAGGTAGATTTAAGTTGGAGAAATAATGATTTCTTTGTTTTTTGGTTATAGTTTTGTTATATAACTGACTGTGTTACTGTACACACAGTAATATTGTCAGTAATAGTTGAAATTTTCTTGCTGTTTGTTGTGTGGACCTGGTGCAGCAGCTCATAATTTCAGGTTGTTTACTTTACAATACGTGGCATAGTACTAAACTTTTGCATTTGCTACGCATTACTCGTTCAGCATTGTAGACAAACTGTTCTGTGTGGGTGTGTGTGTGTGTGTGTGTGTGTGTGTGTGTATGTGTGAGTGTGCGTGCAGTGTTGCGTGACATCAACTAATACACCTTTTATTGTTTCACAGAGTAGTGTAATTGCAGGCACAGCAGTGTGAACCTGCTATCCACTGCAACTGCCTGATTTTGTACTGCGATCGTGGTATCTGTTCTTTGTTTTGCTGCTTGTACTGCCGTAAAAATCTGCACTGCAGTCAGTGCTCCCCCAACCCCACCCCCGTGCAAAGGAATTTTTACCAGATTGGATTGTTTTTGTGACCTCATCAACATCACTGGTTACTGAAGCTGTTTTCATTGCATGGCATACTATCTTATCTGTTGCTGAAGCTACAATTGTTTTTTTGGCTTCACCGATTCCAGCGTCCCCCCAATCAGAGAATGAGCATATCAAAATCTGAATTTGGTTATAATATTGTGGTTGATCCCCCAAAATGCCTGCAAAGAGATGTGCAAGCAAAGCTGTTTCTCGTCATGGCAATGTTGGCAGTCAGATAGTCTGTGGGTGTTGTAGTAGTACGCAGACGCAGAAGTGCATTGCTGATGTGAGGAAAGGTATTTCTCCAACAATGCTTTTTACAGCCCAATCAGTAGCTTCACTCATAGTTGGAGGAGATTATGTTTTCCCAGCCAGAGGTGTTAGTGTTACTGGTATTAGTGGTGGTGGTAGTATTAGTACTGTTGCATCAAGTTCTAATTCCGACCAGTGTACTACATCCAAAAATATTGAGTGTGAAGCAGTGCAAGTGAGTGGCAGCATAGATGATGTCATACTTCCCAGTAACATCCCAGTAACTGAACCTGAGGATTCTGATAATCATGTCAACGGTAGCATACAATGTGATATTCCATCCACTGTGGCAGTTAATGTCACGCATTTTCCATGCAGTGATTAACAGTGTGGTAAAAAAATATCAGGTGATGGTGGTGTAGATGCTGATGATGAATGTGATGATGATGATGTTGCCGTTATTGCAACATGCAGTCCACATGCTAGCATCTGAGCAGAAGATGTGGATGTGTGTGATGTTGATGAATACGATGATGATGTAATTGACCCAAGCTGGGAACTGGAGAAAAAGAAATTCAAAGTGGCTGTGTCTGAGTCTGTTTGCAGGAATCCCACCCTGTAAAAACTTGTGATCTACCAGTTTTAGTTGATGATGATGACCCAGTAATAAATATGATAGGTAGTCATAGTGGTCAGTTGCAGTCCAGGTGTGCAGTGCCCGAAACATCATGTGCCTCCACCCCCCACTTCAGTGGCTAAAATAACGGACTTAAATAAGCCACATCATGGACATGTTCAAAGCAGAGCACCACAATCCCTTGTTTGGGATTTTTTTGTTCAAGATGCAAATGATGAGTCAGTTGCAATCTGCCAGGTTTGCCATGTGTGGGTGAGTCGAGGTAAAAAGGGGAGCCATCTGGGCACAGGAGGACAGCATATGCATCTTAAAAATAGGCACTTGGCACTGTGGACCAAGCACAAGCTGGCAGCTAATACCACAGTGGGGCGTTCACCCTCATCACCGGCAACCATAGTGAGCATATTATCCCCTTCCATGACTGTTAAGTCCAGTAGTAAATTAAGCATGTGCAGTAGTGAGGTAATAAGAGCAGAGGATTGCTACAGGCATAATGAGGTGGAGGACCATAATGACTTTGAAATGTTGTCCAGTGCTGGTGAGAGTAGCAGTTTTTGTGGTGGTGGTGGTGAATGCAGTATGCCTAGTGCAAGTGGTACATCAACCCCGGTTGGCAAATCTGGCAAAATAACTGCATTTCTGAGTTTGTCATCATCACCTGTGCAACCGTCTTCATCAAATGCCCACACTCCACCCCCTGCCAATGCCATTCATCACAGAGCAAAACCATTTGTAATCACACCCCGTGTAAAACATTTAAGTCAGCCCACATTACAGAGTGTTTTTGCGCATAAGCTGAAGTACCCCCTGAATCATACAGTGTCACATGAATTTAATGCTGCTGTAGCGGAAATGCTGGCAATTGATCTTTTGCCCTTCTCCTTTGTGGAGAATTTTGGGTTTATTCTAGTTTCTGTTCTGATTGCTGCATGTGCTTGTCCAAAATGGAAAGTCCCATCCAGGACATACTTTTCTACCCGTGCTGTCCCCGAGTTGTTCCGCACTGTGTTCGACTCAGTAAGACATACCCTTCAATATTCCTCCTCTCCATTCATCCATTTAAGAACGGATATGTGGACAAGTGGCAAAATAGTGGGGAGTTCATATTCGTATATAAATGCACACTGAGTGCAGGTGCTGAGGGTTGTTTGTGATGTTGGTAATGTGAATAATCAGTGCAGTAAGGTGGATTGTCACGGTAGCAATCTTCCAGGAATTCAACAGCATGCTGTGATTGCTATGCGTAATGTGACCTTTTCACACACTGGTGAGAATATGTTGGACGTGGTACTGACTGAAATTGGCAGATGTCTAAACCCTCTGTCCCTGAGAGCTGGGTTTATAGCAAGTGACAATGGGTCAAATGTGGTGAAATGCATCACGAATGGTGTTATTTTTCATGTTCCATGCATGGCCCACTGTTTAAATTTTGTGGTGCAGGAGTTTCTGCAGCACCCTGATGTAAAGGAAATGCTGAGCATTGCACGACGTATCTTCTCTCACATTTCAAGATCTGGAAAGGCCCGTGACCAACTGCAGCAGTTGCAGATACAAAACAGCTTGCCTCAGCACCGCTTGAAGCTGGAAGTTGTCACCCAATGGAACTCCACTTTATACATGGCAGAGAGGCTGTATGAACAATACAAAGCTATCTCAGAATATGAGTGATGCACACTAGCCGTGACAGTTCCGAGGCCTCCATGTCTATGACAACTGAACAGTGGCACCTCATGGACTCTGTAATAACAATTTTGTGGCCTATTGAACATGCCACATAGGCAGTGAGTGGCAAGTCTGCCTGCATTAGCCAATCAATTCCACTGCTGCGGGTGCTGACGCAGACATTGGTGAATGTGTCAGTGTCAGTGGCTCAGTAGGTAGCACACTCACAACTGAGGCCAGGAGATCAGAGGGCTGTGGGTTCAGTTCCCACATCTGGCACTTTGGTCAACATCCCAGTACTGACACTGTAGTGCAGCATGAGAGGGGTGCTGTACTTCTGAGGTGCCGTCTTTCGGATGAGATGTTAAACCGAGGTCTCATCTGCCTGGATTGGTGGTAGTTCAGGTGGATGTTAAACATCCCATGGCACTTATCGAAAAGAGTAGGGGAATTTCCCCAGTGTCCTGGCCAAATTTCCCTCATTCACTAAAAATACCACCAACAGCTTAATCTGGTTCAAGGTCAATTGGCATTCATCTGTATCTCCCTCCCCCGGGTCGTGCCTGAAAATAGGCAGGATTTGTCTAGTGCACTTACCCGGTCAACAAAAACTAAATAAAATAGATAAATGTACAGCATAGCCTTGATGTTGCCAGAGATGGTGGTAACAGTATGTTGCTGCAACACATGCTGACAGTATTCGACCAGAATCGTCACATTGTGAGCATTCAGTGTAGTGACAACTTTGCCATAGCAACAATGCTGGACCCACGATACAAATGTGGAATTGCATCAGTACTGGAGGGAGGGGTGTGAACAGATAAAAAATATCAGTGGTCAACTGAAGCGCTTGGTTCATGTAGCACAGAAGTCACGTGCCAAGGTCAGCAAACCTCAGCAGCATAATCCGGCTGAAGGTGTACCTGGAGGACTATCAAGCATATCCTGCAAGGGGAAGGGGACTGCAGTTCCAGGTGGTCTGTCATCCAAAGTGGCTGGTGTCAACCTGCTTTGAGATGCTTTGTCCCAAGTGGGTATTTGTGAAATAAATGATTCGGGAGAACAGGATGATGCATCGACAACTGGACTTAGTGCGGCACAGAGAATGGTTGAGTAATATTTGTCTGAAAACAAGCATCTGACAATAACTGAATATCCTCTTTTTGTACTGGAGTGGAAAGGTCATTGAATGTCCAGAGCTGACTGCAGTGGAACTGAAGCACCTGACATGCCCACCTTCCAGTGTAAGTGTTGAGAGAGTGTTCAGCTCAGCAGGTGCAATAGTCAGGGATCTTCAAACAAACCTGTCTCCTGCAAATGTTAGTTTGCTAACATTCATTAAAATGAATGAGAGGCACATACCAGCACAGACTGCAACTTCGGTATTCATACTCTGGCCTAGTCATGGTGGTCTTGGTGATGTGGAAATGGACATTCCTGGTGGCACTGACAGTGGCTGCATGAAATGGCACACCACTGATGTAGATGATGACACAATGGAGAAAGAATTTTCCAGTGGTCAGACTTCAGACATAAATGACTGTGAAGGCAGTTTTCTTTATGAGGATGATGATGTGGTTAATGTTGGCAGGTTTTAACTGAAGTTGTTAAAAGGTGGTGTGCCACCCCGAACAACCACCACCGGGACTGATGTTTGCCACTGCCACCACTAAGCCTGAGTCTGTCCGGACCACCACATCCATCAGCCATAGACACAAAGCTTCTTAATATTTGAACCATAAAGTGAGTATGTGTACTTATGTTTGTTATGCTGCTTCACTTCCTTTAGTCGTATGTTTTGTTTTCTGTAGCTTTTTAGAGCCACAATGGTAAAACACATATGGTACACATATTTTGTTTCTTTTACAGGTTAACAAAAAGTCTCCATCTTTAAAACTCTGTGGGAAAGGTACTGCAGCTGTACTATACAGAGAGGAACCGATGGAATATCCATGTGAAATCCATTCTGGTAAGTATGAAGATTTTATTTCATCTGTTTCTTTGTTTTGGAAAGACTGCAGCAAATATTGCACACAGGTTGTGTTAGTTGACAAGATGTGGGTTTCAATGTAACTTGACTTGAGATTCAGAACCAGGGTGGGACAAATAACAATTAAGTTATAAGAAGTCATTCATTTCTTTTTTTAGGAAACTTCCAGATGCTTTGTTGTCTTGTCAAAGTGGCTTCATCCAAAAAAGTTCTTCAACATAAGGCACCCCCCTCCCCCGGGCTTGGGCACACATGCAACACACAGAAGTCATTTCATTAGATGACCATGACCATCATTAACAACAACCAGACTCCAGAAGGATGCAGATGAAATCTGTGAAGAAGTAACAAAATAAGAAACCGTTACAGACAAACCAGTAAATATGATTCCCCCCACCCCCCCAAAAAAAAAAATACTTACCTTCATGTGCTTGAGAGTTATCCGTTTCCAATTTCAACACAAAAAATTTGCATTGAGCACTGGAATATGCACACCAACAGTTTTTGTGACTTGTGATGCAGAACAATACCATGAGTACATGTCCATGTCAACCCCCTCCTCACCTACAAAATACACAAGCATATATCTATATATATATATATATATATATTTACTCACCAAGGCTACTATTAGTGTACAGCCAAAGGGCACTCTTCAATCCAGTTGAGATGATCACATTGCATTTATTCCAATCGCCTTGCAGAACACATTGGACCAGCGACAGGACATTCACGATCATCATTTCATACTGGGGGACTTGTATGTACTGAAACACTCCCATTTCACTGTGTTACCACTTGTCAATTTTCTCTACACAAGGGGGATGCATTTTGGGCCTGCTGAAAAAATCTGGGACTCTGTGCTGCCACTGCAAGCATGACTGAGTGCGCCATTAATTTTGGGGGACTTTGTATGTGCTGAAACAGTCTCATTTCACTGTGCTACCACTTGTCAATTTTCTGCACACAAGGAGGATGCATTTTGGGCCTGCAGAAAAAATCTGGGACTCTGTGCCACCACTGCGCGCATGACTGAGTGTGCCATTAATTCTGGGGGACTTTGTATGTGCTGAAACAGTCTCATTTCACTGTGTTACTACTTATCAATATTCTGCACACAAGGAGGAAGCATTTTGGGCCTGCAGAAAAATCTGGCACTCTGTGCCAACACTGCATGCATGACTGGGTGTGCCATTAATTCTGGGGGACTTTGTATGTGCTGAAACAGTCTCATTTCACTGTGTTACCACTTGTCAATTTTCTGCACACAAAGAGGATGTATTTTGGGCCTGCAGAAAAATCTGGCACTCAGTGCCACCACTGCATGCATGACTGAGTGCGCCATTTATTCTGGGGGACTTTGTATGTGCTGAAAAACTCCCATTTCACTGTGTTACCACTTGTCAATTTTGTGCACACAAGCAGGATGCATTTAGGGCCTGCAGAAAAAATCTGGGACTCTGTGCCACTTTTGTGTGTTGTGTTATTGTTGTGAGCTCATGATGTCATACTGACATTATCAACTAAATCAGCATTGCAAGAATGTCGTGACAATTTTGAACTGTACTTTTTTATGCTACTTTATATTGCCACAGACACTTGTTACCTCCGAGTCGTGACTTGAATGATATGCTTCTTTTCACAATTTATGTCTGCTTTACTTAGTTGACTACTTTTTTTCATGTATGAAAAAAAATGAGCATGCCTTCCAATATTGTTCTGACCAGGTTTGTATTTATTTGCAGCTGCTTTTCAATAAATATTGTTCCGTGGTGTCATAAAACACTGCCTGCTGCATAACTGTTAATTAACAACAGAAGTGATATATAACAACTAACTGATGTGATGGAGAAAAGCAGAGGAAAACAATGACAATGACTTGGTCAGCACCAAGTTAAAAGGAATGCTCCTCTCATTATTTCACACAGGAAAAAATGTAGTACAGCAGACTCAACTACTGCAAATTCTCGTATCATTCTTGTCAGTCAGGATGTAAGTAAAGGAAGTTGTAACATAGCATTAAAAATATAGGTCACAGTTCTCAACAGATTGTTGCACTGCTGCTTTACAGAGATTCACCAATCACCACATTACATAGTTATGGTGATGCATATAACCTAATATGTGGGGGCCCTACTCCCACTGGAATATTTCTTGCTCCACAGAGTGCAATATATTTCTGTGGAAACCACCCATAATTTCATCACAGTGTGTCATGTGACAGAGGAATTACCATTCAGAAAAGCCACCCACATTCTTCCCCCCTTTCTCAGCTACGTTAGGATGTGATGCCAGGGGGAGTGCAGGTGCATGCTCCACTATAGTGAATGTCTGGGAGCTATCCCAATGTTTCATTATGTTATAAGGTTCACTTTGGGGTGAAATGTGGGAATGTTTCTATTAACAAGGCTCTTCTTACTGGAAACGTGCACACACATTTCACCATAAACTGACCATTATAACATACAGAAACGTTCAGAAAGCTGCCAGACAATTGGATATTCACTGTAATGGAGCATGCACCCACGCTCTCCCTGGCATCATGTCCCAACGTTGCTGAGAAGGGAGGCAGAATGTGGGTGGCTTTTCAGAATGGGAATTCCTCCATCATGTGACACACCATAATTAAATTATGGTCAGTTTTCACAGAAATGTATTGTGGTATGTGGCATATGAAAGAGTCCCCTGAAAGGGAAAATGTGTATTATTAAACAACAAAGAAAAAACACACACAAAAAATACAACACAGAAGTGGGGTGGGGGGGAACCAGAAAACAATCCCTTACTGTGGCCATGGGATGCTGTGGTGGCCCAGCAACAGGTGCAGCATTGCAACTATTTGCTGCTTCTGTTCTTGTACTGTGTTGACCTGCTGCTGCAAAGCACCAACCCTCTGATTATTCTCTTCCAGAGCCGCCCACATCAGGGTGAGGTTGGCCTCTGTTGCAGGGACTGTGGCGGGGTCCACTGCAGGTGGAAATCCAGGTAGTGGGGGTGGTGGTGGAGAGAGTGGTGCTGGTGGCTGTGGTCATGGTGGAGCAGCTGCTGTACTGGCCCTCCTCCTGCTGCGGCGGTGACTGCGAAGCACAACTTTGACCTCAACAGCACCCTCGGCCACTGCCACAGAAGGGCCAGCAGGTGGACACCTGGCCCCTTCCGTGGCAGCCTGCCACTCTGCCTTGTGGTGGTTGAGCATGTGGGTGCGCTGGCCACCAGTCCCCAAATGTGTCCCCCAGGGGCCATGGCACACCAGCACACCACACAGATGGCACACCATGACTGTCCTGTCTCCACCCACAGAGTTAAAAATCTCCCACACTGGGGAGCTGCAGGGGGGGACCAGACACAGTCCTCACACCACCTATATTTTCCAGGTGCATCTCCTGTGGCTGTGGAGGTGGTGGAGGAGGTGCTGCTGGAGCTCCTACAGCTGCTACCAATGGTGGTGGTGGTGGTAGTGGTGGAGAAGGTGGATACACAGCAACCACCAGTGGCACTGGTGCTGCTGCTGCTACTTCCACATGGGGGAAGCAACACCCAGGAGTCGAGTGTGGTCCTGCATGACACGACCGCCCCACATGTCCGCACTCCCTTCCTCTGACTGCACCCACGGGCCAGCAACTCACCTTCTCCAGGGTCCATCCTACCTTCACACTGACACAAGTCCCCAGGGCCAACACACACACACACACATACACAGACACACACACTGACACTGACATACACAGTCACACACACAAAACAAAACTTATAAAAAAATTCACTAACAAGAAAAATCACAAACACAATACAAAAACTAAATAAAGATATAGCTTTTAAAAAAGCTGTTGCTTTTCTTCACTCAAAGCAGCAATCAAGCACTTTCAGTCTGTACTACTACTCTCCTCTACACAAAGCCTTCTCCCTCTACGAATGCAAAGGAGAAAGTGAAACTGCTTCTCTGACTCACTTCCTTCCTGCCTGGCTAAAGCATGTGAGTTACAGTACTGTAAGCCATGTGATATGTAGGGGACTGCCTATTTACTTCTTACTTCACCTTACTTCACATAAAAGTATAATGGCAAAGCAAAGTAATAATAAAAATGTGAAGTGAGCACTTTGCAGTGCCCACTTTGCGTTGTGCTCCGCCAACGCGAAGTGGCCACTTTGCGTTCACTTTGCCAGCGGATTCAAAATTCACTGCATCTATAATCATAGGTGCCGGGGACCCTGCCTGTCCTGGAATAGGGTGCAGGGTCCCTGGCATAGTGGTGCATGGCACAACTTGCATACGCCCATGAGTTGCGCCATGCTTTCTGGAATTGGGCTCCATGTCTTTTACACAGTATATCTTTTTGGTGAATCTGCACTGAACTTGTTATGACTGATTCTATGGCTAGTCAAATCAGTAAGAGCAGCATATCAACAATTGTGGCAATGGATACTGTGACTGTTACATGGAAACATAACAGTTATTGGGCAGAAAAGGACCGCTTGGCCTACCCAGTCTGCCAAGATGGTCCCTGCCTAGTCTGTGTCAACAGACCACAACAGGTCTCCGGCAACCCTCCTTCCTCCCTGCCTATTTGCTAATATTCCTTTATATCTGTCCCATGCATGCTTGAAGCCCTTACTGTTTTTGCTTCCACCACTTCCACTGGTACTCTGCTCCAGGTATCTACCACTCTTTAAGTGAAGTAGTACATCCTCACATCCCTCTTAAACTCCCTCCCCCCAGCTTCATTGCATACCTCTGATCTTGGTGCTCTTCCTCATTTGTCAGAGGCTCACCTCCTGCACCCTGTTAACCTGTGTGAGGTACTTGTAGGTCTTTATCATGTCTCCTCTCGCCCTCCTCTTCTCCAGGGTGTACATGTTGATATTCCTCCATCTCTCCTCCAAGGGGTTTTGGTGTAACTCCTGCACCTTTTTAAGCTGCCCTTCTCTGGACTGCCTCCACTCTGTCTATGTCCTTTCTGAGGTGCGACCTCCAGAACTGAGTACAGTACTCAAGGTGAGTGGCAACACTGTCGTCACAGTGGAATACTGGAACAATTAAAGAGCAGCTGTCACAATGCTGATGGCATTACAATTGGTCAATGCATCACTAATAGCAGTCAGTCATACAGTGGAACAACAGTGACAACATCAAAAAAATATCAGTTATAAACACTATAACAGGTAAACCACTGTTGTGTATATCAATTAGGTATCCACTGCAAAAAACTTTGTTAATGCACTAGTTAAGGTTAAAGCAACAAAAGTAGGTAAATTTGGTGTTAGGGTTCCCAACCCTAACATCCCCACTCCCACCCTTCAGGCAACAATAGGAAAAATCATTATGGTTTCACCTCTCCTGCATCTTCACAAATCAGGCGTGGGGTGTGCCTTGGGTTTGTGAAGCCTAATGTTCACCCCATTCCATCAGTAAATCAGCTGAGATGTATACAGTATATGTATGGTATATGAGAATGGGTGAGTGTTAGGGTTGACAACCCCAAGGCACACACCAGCACTGGTACTGGATACACAATGGCTGAGCACAGTAGCATGGATCAGGATATGTCCAGTATCATGGAGTTGGTGTGGTGCACTCATGTACAGTACCAAGTACAGTAGGTGTGAATGTCCATATACACGCCATGGATGGTGTGCATGTTACATGGTATGTGCATGAGGAACATGTAGAATGTGCATAGGGGGCATGGTGCAGCACTGTGTACTGTGCCACACTGGGTCAATACCCGCGCATGCAAGATAGAGCGGTATTAACAGCGCTGTCTATAGAGTGCATGTGGTTACAGCGACAGGGGTAGAACAGTGCTAGGAAGATACCACTACCCCGTCGCTGTATGTGTTTCCAGCAGAGCTCAAGTTGCTGTGTGCTGGGTTCCTGGTCAAGCTGCTCCCCTGGTGGAGTGGCTAGGGCACCAGCATTCAGCAAAATGGAAGACCTGGGACCATGGTTTGGTTCTCTCCCAGGTCTTCCTGTGCTGCAAAATTATGAGGTGAATTTTTTTTTTTTTTGCCGAGAAACTTTTCCCCATCGAGTTATCTCTATTCTTCAATCTCCGCAACCCCCTGGAGTTTGTTATTTAAATTCTGGGGTGTGTGGGGGTCAAAGACCCCCACATCGGGGGTGTGGGGATCAAAGCCCCCCACATAAACAGATGACGCCCATAGAGTATGAGGGTATGCGCTCCCTACGTTCGTCGGTATTTTGCCTGATGATATCGCAGTTTACACCCTTATGCTTGCGGTGTGAAATGTAGCACGGTGCTTTCCTGTGCTTATGACCCCGAGCTGTACTATGCTGTGTGACACTGGACATGTAATGTATGAACACTGTGCACACCCAGGAATGACAGGCAGCCCAGGACACATGCAACACAGTTCACATTAGGGCACTTGCACAGCAGCTGCTCAGGAGTCAGGTGGTGCACCTCTGTCCTTGAGATTGCATGTTACCACTTCACAGCAGCAGGATGTGGGCATAGATGGCCATGGAATGTGCACCACAGCTGCATGGGACCTTTTGACACACTTGTGGTATGTGCACAGGCATTACAGGGTCTGGATATGTGCCACATACATGCACCTGTCAGAGCATTACCAGTCCAGGTCTGTGGTGCCTTTGCTGTGGCAGTTCTCAACTTTTCCAGGCACTTTGCCTCATGCCTGGTGAGGTTATATCATCTGTGGTGACATTGGGAAGGCATTTTTTACAGCTTCTTTTATGTTGGAGATCTTCCTTACCACTGTCTTCCAGATCCAGCCCTTATCAGTCCTGGAGACCTCACATTCAGTCACTTCACTACCAGTCTAGCATTGCTTGTAAAGCGCTTTGGGATACTGTGCATGAAAAGCTCTACATAAATGCGGAATCTTCTTCTTCTTTGCAACCTCCCTGAACAGAGACTCTTTTTTTTTGTCACCTCCATGATGGGGACCTCAGTCTCATCAGGGGTGAACTTGCTATCCATGATCTTCTCCTCTTCCAACATCCTGCCACCTTTGCATGCCATTCTACCCACTCTTCCCATCTACTGTGGCTTACTAGAACCTTGTGTTCCATTTGCAGGAAATTACTTCCACAAATGATGCTGTCTGTGCACATTCTGCTGTGTGCAGATGCAAGCTCACATATGTCAGCATGGCTGCATATATGGCATTGTGTGCATTGCATGCCAAAATAGCACTGCTGATGTCCATTTGTCCACAAACATCAGTGCACTGATTGCAGATAATGACTCACAAATGGTGATAGCATGTAAAATTACATTTGTGAGGCACAGAAACTGAAGTACATTGATAGGCAACATGTAAATGAGCCTACTCATACAAGAAAGGCATTATTCATAATTTGCATGTCATTATGCACTCATTTCTTGTCCATTATAAAACGGACACAGCCCCCAGGGTTACAGATAACACTAAGGTATGTGCCCTTGAAACTGCAGGAATTGAGAAAGATTTAGAGTATCTGATCGGGAAAAGGTATGTTGTAATGATCACATCTTGATTGTCTTCCAGTGACACAGTTGTACTTTAACTACTGTTACACAGATGCTGTAAACATGTCTTTCAAATGGTCGCAGTCTTATGTGGCAAGCAGTGCATAAAGTATGCAGGAAAAACTTCCAGGGTTCTAAGGGTCATAATTATAAAAAGATGCACAGACTAATACTATACAAGTCCTTTTTTTTCCTTCATAGTGAGAAATTTGCCTTTTCATTATTATCCAGTTTTTCAATAAGTCAAACACAGGCAAAAAATATGAAAATATGGTGGGATATTGATGGACAAAGGAACCAAGGGTCAGACTGCCATCCAGAATGGAGTAAGGGCTGTGCTCTGAGACCTTGAGAGACCTCTCTCAAATCCCACAAAAATGTTTTGCCGATTCTGAGACCCTGTGAGTCCTGGCCCACTGTCAGCCCTGTGACAAGTGCCATTACATGCCAGAATTCACAGCATAGGAACAATTGCCAAGCAAATATGGCAGTACATAATGTATACAGTTGCTTGAATGTGCAGTGACACCCGCCAGGATGAAACCCAAATCTGCAGCATTCTGTAGCAGTTACTGCAGGAAACAAGGCAATTTCAATGGAGTTAATCCCTTCTGTCATAGAAGCATAGAAATATAGACACATAGAAGTTGTTGGCAGATGGGGACCTTATGATCCATCAAGTCTGCCCTTGTTTTCCTATCCTCCCTATTTAGCTGCCTGCTTGAGTATCCCACAATGCCTGTTCCATGCCTGCTTGAATTCCTCCTTTGTCTTCGCCCCCACCACCCCGTCTGGCAGGATATTCCACTGTTCAACAATACACTCCGTGAAGAAGAATTTTCTGATATTGCTGCTGAACCTACCACCCTTGAGGTGAAGGTCATGCCCTCTTGTCTTGCTATAGTCTTTTACCTGAAAAAGGTTTTGCATTTATACCTTGTTGCTGCCTTTAAGGTATTTAAATGTCTCTATCATGTGCCCCCGATTCCTGCACTGCTCTAGGGAGTATAGATTGAGTTCACTGAGTCTGGCTTTGTATGGGTTCTGGTGCAAGCCCTGCACCATCTTTGTTGCTCTTCTTTGCACCATCTTCAACCTATCTATGTTCCTCCTGAGGTGTGGCCTCCAGAACTGGACACAGTATTCCAGGTGGGGTCTTACCAGGGATTGATACAGAGGCATGATCACTTCATGCCTCCTGCTTGTGATGCCCCTTCCTATGCATCCCAGGATGCCACTAGCTTTTAGTACTGCCTTCTCGCATTGTTTGATGACCTTGAGGTCCTCTCATATGATCACCTCCAGCTTTCACTGTAGCCTTGTATCCACCAGCTGCTCTCCTCCCAATGAGTACAGTTTCCCTGGGTTACGTTTCCCAGGTACATGACTTACATTTTTTGGCATTGAATTTCAATTGCCATATCCTTGACCATTCCTCCAGTTTTTGGAAATCAGATTCTATGGTTTGTTGCTCCTCTGGTGTGTGAAACCTATTACTGATTATGGTGCCATCAAGAAACAGGCACAATGTTCCCTTCAGTCAATCAGCAATGTCGCTGATGAATATGTTGAAGAGGATCAGCCCCAGAACTGAGCCCTGTGGAACTTCACTAGTCACCCTACCCTCCTCTGACAGAGTGCCATTTATTAATACCCTCTGTGTTCTCTCATTTAACCAGCTCCTGACCCAGTCTGTTACCTTAAGCCCAAATCCCATGTTCTCCAGTTTATTGACTAGTCTCCTGTGTGGAACTGAGTCAAACACCTTACTGAAGTCCAGGTAAACCACATCCACTGCCCCACCCTGATCCACTATTCAGGTGACCCAGTCAAAGAAATCTGCCAGGTTTGTCTGGCAGAACCTCCCTGACTTGAAACCATGTTGCTCTGTGTCAAGCTGATGACTTTCCTCCAAAAAAAACAATGAGTCTTTCCTTCAGTAGGGACTCCATCAGTTTTCCCACTACTGAAGTTAGACTAACTGGATAGTAGTTTCCTAGCACTTGCTTGCTTCTGCTCTTCTGGAGTGGCACTACTGTGGCCCTTTTCCAGTCCTTCAGAATCTCCCCACTCTCCAATGATTTGTTGAAGAGCATTACTAAGGGGGCTGCTAGTTCCCTTCCAAGTTCTTCAAGTATTCTTGGATGTATTCCATCTGGTCCCATAGCTTTATCCACCTATAACTTGTTGATTTCCTCTAGTACCCTTTTATATGTGAAGGGACTTGTGTCTGTACCTCCAAGTGGAATATTCTTTTTGCCTATTGTTGGACCATTACCGTCTGCTTCCTGTGCGAAGACTGAGCAGTATTCATTGAGTGCCTCTGCCTTCTTTCTTTCATGTTCCGTGGATTGCCCATCCTTCTTTGTGATTCTAACTATGCCATCAGTAGTATTCCTTTTTTCTCCTATGTACTTGTAGACTGTTTTGTCACCCTTTTTCCCTCCCTAAGCTATCCTCACCTCTGTCTGTGCCTTCGCATTTCTTATCAGTTTCCCTTTATCTTTAACTGTAGCTTTTCTTTATATTCTGTTTTGTCAGCCTCTTTTCCTGACACCTTGTACTTTCCACCTCATTGGAAAACCACAGTGGGTTTCTCCTTTTTTTATTCTTACTGACCTGGTGGGCACACTATGACGTGACCATGGTTATTGCATCTTTCAACCTTGTCCCACACTCCTTGACGCTCCCCTCTGTTGTGTTACTAAGACTGTCCCTCAGGCAGGGCTTCATTTTTGTGAAGTCTGCCCTCCTGAAGTCAAGGACCTTTAGCTTAGAGTGTGTGCAGTTCTCAGTACTGTTTACCTTGAACCATACTATGCAATGGTCACCGTTTCCCAGGTGGATCCCCACTTCGATGCCCAAAACCCTATCGTTATTTGTCATGCAGGAAACTATGACACTGTGCATAAGTAAAGCGCTAGGCACCTAAATGGTTAGTACCTGCTTGCCTGTACCTGCTTGCAGAATATTTTCTCAAATAAATTACTGCACTTTCTACTTCTCTGCATATTTTTTTTGATTGCCATCTCTGTGCACCACTGTTTGCAGTGTGTAGGTATGGGTGAAACCTGGAGCACCATACTCGGACTGGGCCAAAATGGTAAAAGGCCTGGTCAGGGTCCAACAGCATAGATTTGAACCATAACCTCACCTACATGAAATATAGAATGGAAAAACCAGAATGGTAAATACTGGACGGACTGGTCTGATTGAAACAGCCAGACTGCACCAGTTGTGGTTGGTCTGGCCAGACCAGCTGGTCCAGGTTTACTCTGTTGGTCTGGGTCCAGATTTTACCATATCCCTTTTGGCGGTGCTGCTCAGGATCACATAATCTGCAAACTGCCATTGTAGGACTTTAATCTGCAGGTCTTGGGTTTCACAGTTCATTAAGTCCATGGTCTCAACAGTAAATTGCACTGGCTTTATTTCTATGGCTGGTTTTTCTTTCCCATATTATTAAAATAAACAGTATTAATGAAAGAGATGCTTTCCCCATGCTAAAAGAATGTTATTTAGACCTGTATCCTAATACATTTATATCCTCCCTACGTGTGTGTGTACTGTACAGTATGCAAATGTTTCCAGAGTTTTTGCAACACAGGGATGCATTTAGAAGCACTACAGGCTTGTTCTGCACCCATCTCTTTATGTTTGATTTCAGAATGCAAATGAAACATAATGTAGCATCTTTATTGGAAAAAGCAAGTTCTGGTGGTGCATCAGGCTTTGAGTCAATGTGGTGACTGGTTATCAGAGAGCAGCCAGTGCTGGTTAATCTGGCAGATGATGTAGCTTTCCACCAGGAAACACACTTTTTAAAGTGGTTTCATTGCTCCAGTCAATAAGCTAGAGTTTGCCATTTTGATGGTTCTGTGAGGCCAATGTCCCTGTCTGACTCCCCCCGCTACTTCCTTTCACATTTTTGTCCCATGGATTGATGACTGCCCTTCTCCAAGGAAACTAGCTACATGTTGTTCCTATAACTGTTCCTATAATTGCTGATGTAACTGTGCAATGTTAACTGTGCTGAATATTTTGACGTGTATATTTAAGTGATGCTTGTATATTTTCTTTTTTACTGATGCGGAGCCTTTGCAAAGGAGTTTATGACTCAAGGGTTGTAATTTTGATTCTTTTGATAAATAAATAAATAAATAACCCTCTTTCCCTGCCACCCAAACAGTAAACCTGGTACAGTGACTGCAGTGACTCCCTACTGCCCTGAAGCAAACGCAGCTGTTCTATTCCTCCTCGGCCATCTAATATGTAACAATTATGATCAGTGGTTTCAAGAAAACACAGCTTTTATGACAGCTCCATGAAGTAGAGTTGCATGAGTACCCCAGGGTTCTCTCTCATCCACCACTCGACTCAGCATTTGGCTGCAATGGGAGAGAGAAAGGCAGAGAAAGTGGTACTTTCATGAAGTCTGGTCTCAAAAATCAGGAGCTGTCACTCTCATCCACTTTCACTAAGTCTGGCTACAAAAAGCAGGAACTGTCACTCTCACCCTCTGCTACCTAGAAATAATATTTTGCTGGGTGGGGGAATTAGAATGTGTAAGTAGTATATTCCTTTGAGGCAGCCCACTCCTGTACTGTCACCCACTACCGCTTGCTTGCAGTTTCAGCAGAGTGCAGAAGTGAAAAGATAGATATGATAGATTCACTTGAGCTGATCATACTGCTGGCATGCCCTTGGATCGCCAGTCCTGCTTCTGGACCCTTCTTTCCCTCACCCAGCCGAGTTCTTGCCTACCAACCACATGAGGCACCACTGCTTGGTGCCTGCTGCTTCTGTGTGATGCTGCAGCCAATCACCCTTTGTATGAGACAGCAGCAAGAACATAACTTTTGGATTATTCTACAGATCAGACAGTCTGAGTGTGCAGCATGGGCCAGAATGTGGATGAGTGAGGCAAGCAGAGGTTCTTCAGATTAGCAGGTCTGATTCATGGCCACCTATGCCTTTTTCAAGAGATCCCCAGCCTTCAGTGAGTGTGCTTGACTCTAAAGTAAGAGTCTGTGTGGTCAAGTTGGACTCGGGAGTGAGACCAGCTGCCAGTAACAAGTCCAGTGGACCATTTCATTTTCCACCTTTCACTGGAGTAC